>OW569414.2:69376622-71876622 GCA_937662695.2 Halyzia sedecimguttata
ATGTCAAATTTGATGATGATTTAGGATGAATATACAACCCACATACATACGCAACCAAAGAAAAACATAGAAAAACATGCGATTTTACAGATTATTCACGGTCAATATACAGCAACTGTTTTGGCGCGCCAAAATAGTTGCTGTATCCTTCAGGAAGCTTAGGCACAGCACTGTTATTTTTGCCCCCGACAGTGAATGTCTCCCACTAGCGTTTGTGTTGAAACACTTCTGTATATTAATTTCATCATTCGTTGTTGAGTTTTTCACTGCGTACAGTTTTGATCTGACCCCATGCATAATCAGAATATCATTATTTTCAACTTTCATCACCCCTAATACCATTTTTTTGTTAACCCTAGTAATTTCATAAGGATTATCCCCTCAAGCATAATCGGAAGTATTGTCGTATTTATGTCAATCTCTTCTCAATATTCCATATTGGGTCTTTGGACAATTCATAAAAACTAACGCGTGAATATCAAGATTTTCTTTGGAATGGAAGTACCCGAGTCATCTATCACAAATACATTTCTGTACCCTGTGTTTACTCAAATAAATTGTACAAGTCTAGATATAATTCTTGATACATCTGTAATGTTATCGACCTGGTGTATCTTCATCTGTATATTGACCGTGAATAATCTGTAAAATCGCATGTTTTTCTATGTTTTTCTTTGGTTGCGTATGTATGTAGGTTGTATATTCATCCTAAATCATCATCAAATTTGACATGTTCTTCCAACTTTTTCATGATGAATTCATATGAACTACGACAAAAAAAATGCATGAGTGTATACATATATCCAAACTATAATACGAATACATGTCTTGATACTCATAATCAAAATTGATTGTGAATGTGTACGAAGCTGCACGAATGTATACGAATATGCTCGAATGTCTATGAAAAATACACAAAATTGATATAAACAACAAGCCTTGATACTCCTATACAAAATTGATTGATTTGAATGTATACGAAGATGTACGAATTTGTACGGAGATACTCTAATGTCTATGAAAATACACAAAACGGATATAAACTGTACATAACGTTGTTGCAAAACATATATAAAGTAAGCTTGAGATGCTGCATGAAGAAAGCTATCCTTCATAAGGTTAATGATAATGGTTACACGCTCGATGCATGTTTTTTCCATCTTTATCTTGGTTACGTATGTATGTATGTTGTATATTCACCCCAAATTATCATCAAATTCACATGTTCTTCCATCTTTTTCGTGATTAATTCATATGAAGTATGACAAAAATGCATGATTGTATACATATATCCAAACTATAATACGAATACATGGCTTGTTACTCATAATCAAAATTGATTGTGAATGTGTACAAAGATGCACGAATGTATACGAAGATGCTCGAATTTCTAAGAAAAATACACAAAATTGATATAAACAACATGCCTTGATACTCCTATACAAAAATTGATTGATTTGAATGTATACGAAGATGTACGAATGTGTATGAAGATACTCGAATGTCTACGAAAATACCCAAAACTGATATAAACTGTACATAAAGTGGTTGCAAATCATATATAAAGTACGATTGAGGTGCTGTATGATGAAAGCTATCCTTCATAAAGTTAATGATAAATGGTTACACGCTTGATGCATGTTTTTCCATCTTTATCTTGGTTACGTATGTATGTGGGTTGTATATTCATCCTAAATCATCATCAAATTCGCATGTTCTTACATCTTTTTCGAGATTAATTCATATGAAGTATGACGAAAATGCATGATTGTATACATATATCCAAACTATAATACGAACACATGTCTTGATACTCCTAAGCAAAATTGACTGTGAATGTGTACGAAGCTGCACGAATGTATACGAAGATGCTCGAATGTATAGGAAAAATACACAAAATTGATATAAACAACAAGTCTCGATACTCCTAAGCAAAATTGATTGATTCATGACAATATACGAATATGTATGAATGTATACGAAGATGCTCGAATGTCTACGAAAACACCCAAAACTGATATAAACTGTACATAAAGTGGTTGCAAATCAATTATAAAGTACGATTGAGGTGCTGTATGATGAAAGCTATCCTTCATAAAGTTAATGATAAATGGTTCCACGCTTGATGCATGTTTTTCCATCTTTATCTTGGTTACGTATGTATGTAGGTTGTATATTCATCCTAAATCATCATCAAATTCGCATGTTCTTACATCTTTTTCGAGATTAATTCCTATGAAGTATGACAAAAATGTATGATTGTATACATATATCCAAACTATAATACGAACACATGTCTTGATACTCCTAAGCAAAATTGAATGTGAATGTGTACGAAGCTGCACGAATGTATACGAAGATGCTCGAATGTATAGGAAAAATACACAAAATTGATATAAACAACAAGTCTCGATACTCCTAAGCAAAATTGATTGATTCATGACTATATACGAATATGTATGAATGTATACGAAGATGCACGAATGTATACGAAGATGCTCGAATTTCTATGAAAATACACAAAATTGATGTAAACTATACATGAAGTAGTAGTTGCTATGATAGTTTGATGCTAATTTGATGGTAGCTTGATGGTAGTTTGATGATAGCATGATGATAGCTTGACGCATGTTTTTCCATCTTTTTCTTGGTTACGTATGTATGTAGGTTGTATTTTGCCAAAATAGTTGCTGTATCCTTCAGGAAGCTTAGGCACAGCACTGTTAATTTTTGCCCCGACAGTGAATGTCTCCCACTAGCGTTTGTGTTGAAACACTTCTGTATATTAATTTCATCATTCGTTGTTGAGTTTTTCACTGCGTACAGTTTCGATCTGACCCCATGCATAATCAGAATATCATTATTTTCAACTTTCATCATCCCTAATACCATTTTTTTGTTAACCCTAGTAATTTCATAAGGATTATCCCCTCAAGCATAATCGGAAGTATTGTCGTATTTATGTCAATCTCTTCTCAATATTCCATATTGGGTCTTTGGACAATTCATAAAAACTAACGCGTGAATATCAAGATTTTCTTTGGAATGGAAGTACCCTAGTCATCTATCACAAATACATTTCTGTACCCTGTGTTTACTCAAATAAATTGTACAAGTCTAGATATAATTCTTGATACATCTGTAATGTTATCGACCTGGTGTATCTTCATCTGTATATTTGGCCTGGAATAATCTGTAAAATAGCATGTTTTTCTATGTTTTTCTTTGGTTGCGTATGTATGTGGGTTGTATATTCATCCTAAATCATCATCAAATTCGCATGTTCTTCCAACTTTTTCATGATGAATTCATATGAACTACGACAAAAAAATGCATGAGTGTATACATATATCCAAACTATAAAACGAATACATGTCTTGAAACTCCTAAGCAAAATTGCTTGATTCATGAGTGTATACGAAGATGTATGAATCTATACGAAGATACTAGAATGTCTATGAAAATACACAAATAAATATGGCAAATTTTGTTCCTGTGTTCTATTGAATTTCTATAAAGAATGTGTATAGATTGTTATGATTGTGCTTGGACTGATCTATTACGTCCGTAGAATTTCATGAATAGATACATATTCAGTTATAAAGTGAATGCAAAACGTATATAAAACAGCTATAAAAATGTATATAGTGGATATAAAGAGTATTTAACGCGTATACTTATCTGTCTCATTTTTGGGCGCATGTTCTAGGGGAACATCGTCCTATCATTTCGTCCAAATGTCTGTAATTTGCGAATTTCGAGCTGAAAATTGGCTAATAGACTAATTCGGACTCCCTGATCACGAATCCGGTGTCAGATTTTTGGGTGCCGTCCGGCCGGCCGGCCGGCCGGCCGTACTTCCGGCCGTAGGCACGATAACAGGAGCACCGAAGGTCCTATCGACTTCAAACTTTCAGGGTAGGTTTCTGATCAAAATGTGACGGTTAAGTTCGTTAACGGGCAAAATCGGCCGGACGGTTTAGGAGTTATAGACATTTAAAATTTTGAGGATATTTCCCTGATATTTCAGGAACTAAAGAAGATGTTGAATCGAAACTTGGTAGTCAGTTCGAGGATATAAACGCGCAACTTTTGGCAAAATTCTGTTATGATCGAAATGTTAATTTCGATGGTAATTTTTAAAAAAATATTTCTTTTAATTTTTTCGAAAAAAAAATTTTTTTTTCGTGAACTATTCATCAGATTGCAACAAAAACTTGTACTAACGTCAATTGTAGTATTTTGCAACATTGTGCAAAATTTTGGCTCTATACGATTTCAATTTCTGGAGATATAAGACAAAATGTGTCAAATTTCCTGGGTCTCTCTCAGTATTTTCATCGATTATTCTATGAACTCTTTGAATTCCACCGAAAACAAATTCAAAGACATAAACATAAAGAATCAAGTCATAGTTTAGACGTCGAAAGAAGGACGATGTTGATCGACTTGAAAAGGTACCTATTTCAAGAAATGCAATAATGAAATGCTTAATTTATGGATATAATATTATCTAAGTATTGTTGGGATCGGGCAGTTGGAAAATTTTTTAATAAAAAAATTTGTACCGACGTTAAATCAAGCATTCTACACGAGTGTGCAAAATTTCAGTTCGATACGATCTCAATTCCAGAAGATATTGCTTAAAATTCACATTCCAGCGTGTTTTGACGTTCTATGGTCACAGAAAATCGTCACAAAAATCTATTTACCTCATTTGACGGCTGTTTGTCAAATCAATTAATTCCAATAATTGATGTCAGATTTCCTACATACCAAGTTCAAACACATTTTATTATATGGAAAACACTTATTATGATCACGTTCTACAGGAATTGATACTAAATAGAAGCTAGATGAAGATTATTGTAATGGAAAATTTGAGTTCCAGAATAATATTAAGGTATTCAACATGATACTGCTTTTTTTCTTTACTGGTCAGTACGGGCCACAAGGAAGATGAACATGCGCCCAATAGCTCCTGTCCACAGGGCTTGAACCAATTTTTATATATCAACAGAATTCATACCTACAGCATTTGTGAAAAACAATACACCCAACCCAATAATTTGAGCAGACACATGAATATACATAAACAAATTGGCTTTGCTTGTTTCGTATGTGGAAAGAAATTCACATGAAACGATGCTTTAAGGAAACACACAATCATGCAACATGATAAATTCCATGACTATATGAGTATTGATCACATTAGTGAAAACTATTCAAAGAGTTTGCACACCAACATATATAAGGGGTCCCTGGGCACACACGAAAGGTATCCAACACAAAGTCTTCATAAAGTTAATGGTTTGATATCAGTAATATAGTTGACGAGCTATGCTTGCTGCATGCCAAAAAAAAATGCACTGTAGATACTTTTGGAAGAATACAATATTTGACAACTTCGAATAGCTGAAGTTATTTATTTGGAAAAGTATTATGATTATATCTAAAAAACTGCTTTTTTTTAAATACTAAATGACAATTAAACTCTAATTTTCCACTACAAATTATCTCAAAT
This sequence comes from Halyzia sedecimguttata, assembly GCA_937662695.2. NCBI lineage: Eukaryota > Metazoa > Arthropoda > Insecta > Coleoptera > Coccinellidae > Halyzia > Halyzia sedecimguttata. The sequence continues at coordinate 69,382,147 of OW569414.2, forward strand.
TATTTAAGCATCGTTCATCAGAATAACTCTAAATTAAATGAAATGAATACTGATCAACACTATCCATTATGTCAAGAAGACACGCTAAATAATTGTGAAAAGCTGATTTGTTAATAAATTCAGTATCCATCGCAGTCTCTTTTTCTGCATCTTCAATATCATACGTCGTATCTTCCTCCACATATCTATTGCAATCCTGTGTATATTGCCAATTCATCGTCGTCCCTCCCTTCATAACCAAGTCATGCCCCTATATCAAACTTGCTGATGATCGTTCTCAATACAGCATCTCAAGCATCAGCCAGATGATAAAGTTTCAAAATCACACCTTCTCATTTGATATCCCCTGACCAGGCCTGTTTTTCATATATTTAAATCTCAACAAGTTCCTCATCACAATAAGATTTTTTCTTAATATCTCGAAAATTGTTAGCGTCTTTATTGATTAATCCTCCATGCTGAACATTTTTGTAAAGCTGATATGGAGTGCGTTCTGAGATTCATGAATGTATTCATCGTAAGCAAAAGATACCTGAAAAAGGGCTCGATTGAAGTTCATTCTCTTTATCGTTTGAAGTAACAATTGAGCATCTATCACACCATGGGAATCAAATGTTTAAAATGACGCCAAGCTCTTGATGACTTACATATTCATGATATATTTGTTAAGCAATTTTGCAATGAAAAAATAAAGTAGAGTTACATTTCGTATTACTATCAAAAATGTACACACTACGAGCCCCCTTTTTTTTACACGATTCCTGAATATTGAAAGAGATATATGACCACTCAACATGCAATAAATACAAAATTGTTTCCACCTTATATCGAATACAATAGATCCCCCCACAATGGTTAGAAAAAAACCCTGCCTCTTATCTGAATGCGGTTAAGTTAACACCCCATCATTCACTAGGTCAAATAAATATTCCTTTGTACCCTTGTTCGACTACCGACTAGTTAAATTCGAAGAAGCTACCTGGCTTTCATGTAATTCTCTTTGGGGTGGGTCGAACCCATTTCTCATAATGAACCTTTCTTCTGGTTATTGCCGAATAAATATGACAAAATACATGGCTACAATACAGTATCTGAAGAAATAAGATTTATTTTTGGAAAATACAATAAAACAATCCGCCTCAATGTAAACAAAATCAAAAATTATGGTCCTTGTGAATCGAAGATTTTTATTTTATCATAACGAGTCTCTAATGCGTTTGTGCTTTTTTGCGTAAATAGGATTCATTTTCATCCAAATATTGTGAATATTTAGTGAAGCGATGACAATACAAACAGTACAAATGAATAATCTTTCATATAATCTTTCCAGATAGTAAGAATACAAAATTTCACATTTAGCATATTTTGTCTCAGTGCCAAGCAAATATTCAATATTTTTGACTTCAAATCTATGTTCAAAATGTCTAGTACCCAAAGTTTTTTTTTTTTCGAAAACAATTGTGCTTACGTTGAAATGACAGGAAATATGTCTCATATGCTCTGTTAAAGTATCCATAATACATCGAAAATGGCATTTATTCATACAACCACCCAATACATTTTTTGATATGTTAGCTTGGTGCCAAATCAAAAGTATACAACCTCCAATGCATTTAGGATAGCTTGATAAGCTTGTCACAAGTAGTTCTCGTTGTAATTGATTGCAAATTCATATGTGCTCAAGCATTGAAAAGGAAAACTGGTTGGCTTTTCTCGATATCCTCAAGCATGGTACCTATAGCAACTTGCAATCTGATCAATGAATTGAATTTTTCAACCGATAATTTCATGAACATGTCATTAAAAAGCATCATTATAATATATATAGTGATATGATAGCTGCAATAGTGTAGGGTGGGGGGGTCATAAAAACGTTGAAAGAGGTGCTTTACAAAAAATTCAGTGGAACATATCGATTGATCCTTCAAGATGTCGTTAAATGAGCATAATAATAAAAAACAGTGAACTATTGGCATGAAACCCCGTGACGTTAATACAAAGAACGACATAGATAAATTAGCCTTCAGTCACATAAAAATAGCACTACCTCATAAATTTCAGAAGAATTGTACGTAAATTTAGACACGTTTTCACAAAAGGGTATCGATGTACTACTAAACTATTTAAAATCACAAAAGTCCAACTTACCAACCCAGTGAGTTACCTACTTTAGCGGTAGGCCAATAAGTGGTGCTTTCTATCAAGAAGAATTGCAAAAAACACGTCAGCATGATGTTTATTTGGTTGAAAAAGTATTGCGTGGAGAGCAGTAATAATTTTCCAATCATCTCGAGATGCTGAGAAATCTACCTATATTCATGTGAAAAGAACCATTTTTGCTAAAATCTAGCTTAGAAATCCTCATAGGAATTTACACATAAAAATCATCTGGAAATGGAATGTGTGTCTGCTTCTATTGATTGTCGTATAAGTCCCGCAAGAAATTTTGAACCTGCAGTCATGCTCATATCTAATGAATGTATAATATCTTTTGACGACTGGCAATGGGGATCGTTTATTGCATCAATTGAAAATGATTCTAATCAAAGAGATTGTGGCGTTGAAGTTGAAAAATCCAAAGGTGTGATGACCCGCGTTGCCAAATGGGAAAACTGCATGTATTTCAGCGATGCCGACTTGAATAAATTGATCCAATTAAATACTGCTATAATTTCACCTCGTCTAGAGATGTTGAAAAATTTAAAAATATCGTTTTACTATTACAAGTTCCTAGATATCATGAAAGATCTATCTCAGAAGAATAATCAAAATTCGATTGAAGATTTAATAAATTCCTTTTGTAGAATTAATCCATCTGTTGAAAGTTATGTAATCTTAGAATGCATGTACTTTTATAAGAATAAAGTGTTAAATGATGTAGATTTTTCATGTCAATAAAAATATGTCCTTAAAATTGTTTTTTTGTGCACAAGTTTCATCTGACCTGTTCCCACCCAATCAATTGCTATCCAACATATTAGTCCAAAAATATTTTTATGATAACTGACACCCTTGAAAATAAAAAAGATACACAAAATTCGTTATTTCGTAATGGGTCTGCTGAAAAGAAATTATTCTATCCCGATAATCCCCGGTATTCCCATTCATATAAACGATAAATGCCTCCCCAATTCGAAAAAAGGATCCTCATGCATCAAACTTCATATGACTGATAGAATAATTCCAATCGACTCATATTAATTACCTGAAAAAGGCCGCCCCTGAGACGCACAATGCAAAGGGTACCTGCGTTTGATGTGGGACCAAAAAGGTACCTCTTAAGGTTAGTGGCTGTGGCCGATCGGTTAACACACCGGTCTCATAGTAAAATATTCCGGGTTCGAATCCCGTCGTATCCGAGAACTTTTTCATAAAATTCTAAGTCCCAAAAGCTTCCGAAAAATTCCGCCCACCAAGATGGCGCTGTGATAGTTTCAACTGTCATGGCGTCAATCATCATTCTAACCGCGAAAACAAATAAGTGGGGTTCGGATCACCTTGTGCTCCAGAACCCGCCTAGCACTTACTACTAATGGGTGCTACTAATTTCTTTTTGATTCTCATTTTTTCATGTGGAATAACGATAGATTTTGAGATATTTTCGTGTTGGATCATTTTGCCCAAATTGGACCATCTATTACATTACCATCTCTAATAAACTAAGAATTAGTTTCAACACGAAGAAATATTCTCTGAAGGAAGAAATGATATAAGTATATTCTTTAGGGTGATTCTTAAGTCTTTATTTCCAGAATTATAATCTCAGTTCAGGAGCTGCAGACATGAAGTACCGTGACAATTGAAATGAAAAATGTCCATGAAATCGACAGTAAATCATTATGAAAAAAAATAAAGCTATTTAGAATACCAACAATGCTAGGTATATTTCTTCTTCTTCTTCTTCAGGTGCCCTCTCCATTTAATGAAGGTTGGCGACAATTTCAGCATACTTATTGCGGTCCTGCGTAGTACGAATTAAAGATGATGTGTTCATACCAGTCCAATGGCGTATGTTTTTCAACCATGAATGTTGCCTGCGGCCAGGACCACGTTTTCCTTCGATTTTTCCCTCTATTATCAATTTGTGAATATCGTACTTGGTGTTACGGTATATGTGACCCAGATATGCTGTCTTTCTTCGTTTTATCGTTGTAAGTAATTCTCTTTCCCTTCCCATACGTCTGAGCACTTCATCGTTGGTTATATGTTGGGTCCATGATATTTTTAATAGTCTACGGAAGATCCACATTTCAAAAGCCTCAAGTCTGTTCATGGTGTTTACCTTCAGTGTCCATGTCTCTGCTCCATACAAAAGAACAGAGTGAACGTATGCCTTCACAAAACGGTATCTTAAGTTTAAATTCAAGGTTGCGTTACATAAAAGGTATATTTGAAATAATTATATTCAAATGATGGTTTAAGTGCATATATCAATTTTTGTCGTACAAAACAGTATACTAAACTAGTTCAAACAGACAAATTATATCTCCGAAAGTATTGGTTTCTCAGAGTTGAGAATTATATCAATGTATTCTTATGATAGAACTGCATTATAAAGGAAATTCAATTCAAATAATAGTTTATTTATCAAGATAAAATGAGCAGCCTGAGAATGAGAACTGCACCATGGAAGAAATCAAATTAAAATAGCTGAAATGAACTTGACTCTCTCTTATAGAACAGGATGACATGTACGAGTATGAACACAGAGCATATAATAAAGCTTAGATAGAATAATTATATCATTCTGTGGAAACATAGAAGTACGATTCATTATTGAAATTTCGAAAAATCAAATCTCCGAAAGTATTAGCTTGTTGGAGTTAAAATTAATAGCAATGGAGTTTTATGGTGAAACTGAATCTTAAATGAAAATTGAATTTGAAATTTGTTACTTAAAAAAAATTTTTTTTTCGTTACTCCGAAACCTTCTGGCCTATTTGCCCAATAACGATTTTAACTGGGATATTCATCTCCCTAACCTACTCTGAAAATTTCAACTGCCCAGCTCATTCCGTTCGAGAGTTATTGTAGAATTTTTTTTTTATTTTCAAATTTTTTTTCGACACTTTGCTGTATCCTGGTCAATACAAAACTTCACATGCGTATAAAGGTCATGATTCTACAATTTGATGCTAAATTTCAGATAGATCGAGTGATCGGTTTCGGCAATATTCATAAGAAATATTTTTACTAAAATCGGCCATAAGTAGGAAACCGCTTGATGGATTTTGCCCATTAACAAACTCGTCCGAGATATTTACGCACCAAACCCACCATGCAGATTGAAATCCTATAACTCCTTTCGTTCGAGAGTTATCGTGCCTACGGCCGGCCGGACCAACCAGACAGAATTGATTTCGACCTCGGATTCTTGATCAGTGAGTCGAACCAAATCGTTTGAGACCATTTTCAGCCAAAAATTCGAAAATTACAGACATTTGGGCAAATCGATAAGCACTCTGTTCCGAAGAACTAGAGCGCCGAACATATAGCGGTGCAAATTTTTCACAGAAGTCAATTGTTGCCTCATGAAAATAAAAAAAAAATTCTATTCTTCATCTACATATTGTATCAATTTGAATATATTTTTTTGTCGTCCTCACGTTGATTGATTCTCGAGGCAGGAAAAATGAACTAATAGTCCAGAAGTATATTTTACCGTTAAAGTGAATATTGATTTGCCTAAGAGCATTTCTCGGAAAATTCATGTTATTTTAGAATAACTCGGATTGACAAATCCTTTTTCAGTCGGATTTTACCCATTTGAAAAGAGTGAGAAGTGGTTACATTTCACCGGTGTTATAATGTCTTCTGTTGCGTTTTATAAGTTTCTATGCAGGTAATTCAATATTATCCTGTTCTGATAGCTCAAAATCTGCCGGCTATATCGTTGGTATGAAATGGAGTTTCGGATGTATTGTAGTGTTTTGATGGACGTGAGTATGAAAACAAAAAACTCAACATGTTTTTCATATGATCACAAAACTTTCAGACCATTCAACATTAGGAAATAATAGAAACCAAAACATCATAGATATATATTGTATATATAGATTGTATATTATTATACTGATCCTCCTAGGTCTTCCCCAAGGAGACCACTCACAAGCTCTCGAAGAGCTTGAGCGAGTAAGGAGAACCAGTTGTGTTTCGTGTGGGCTTTGTTACATAACTTTGATTTTCCATAAAATAAAAAAAAATAAACTGGAATCTAGAATGATAAAATCATGAACTACAAAAAATTGAGAATTACAAAAGGAGAAAAATTTCTAATAAATTAATTGATCAAGAAACAATGAAATATTTTTTTTAATAGGAAACTTTTAAAGAGACTATATTCAATCTAAATAAACTTTTTCATTATTTTTTTCGATACAAAAATTAATTCCTTGAAGTGCATGAATAATAGCCTCCTTTTTTTTCAGAATTGCATAATGATACTGTTGAAAAGTGTATTGTGTTATGGGATTTAAAACTATTTAGGGTTAAATAATTAACAAAAAATAGAAGAATACTTCTTTCTGCACTTCATTGAATATCATGGATAGTAATATAGTTTGATGTTACTAAACATACCTCATTATTTCTACAGATTTAGCTTACCCCATACTTCAGGAACATAATTATACCCTTCTATTATAACAAACAGAGTAGGATCCGGTATTTTCACGATAATATTGCGTTCCAAGGGTTAAAAAATAACCAATCTCAGCCAACAGACTTGATTGAAAGTCAACATGGTTTCGCGAGTTCTCCTGAGCTAGTTGGTCTGCTGGAACCGCTCAGGGTCATGTTTTTGTAAAAGTCACCCTATATAGCTAGCCAGAAGACTATTAAACTTTTCTGAAACATAATGCTTCTAAACATCTTATAGATTAGCCAATATTCTGTATCAAGAATTTGAAAGGGGTGGCTACACTTTCTACAAGGATAATAATAAAGGTGCAAACATGCTTCTCCCAATTGTGTCCCCGCTGCAGCAGTAGTTCATGGAATTTTAGTTGGATACAGCTAGTTTAAGCAAAATTTGCCCTTATTCTTTCCGTTGGAACTTTTTGTATGAAATTTAGTTCAATTTGACCTTACATGTTGTACGTTTGGAGATTCTACAAGGACTTGGCCGACTGCACCGTGCGTCTTTTTGGCGCTCTAGTTCCTCGGAACTGAGTGCTTATCAATTTGCCCAAATGTCTGTAATTTTCGAATTTTTCGATGAAAATGGTCTTAAACAATTTGGTCGACTCACTGATCAAGAATCCGTGGTCGAAATTAATTCTGTCCGGCCGGTCCGGCTGGCCGACCGGCCGTAGGCACGATAACTCTCGAACGGAATGAGCTAGACAGTTGAAATTTTCAGAGCAGGTTTGGGAGATGAATATCTCAGCTAAGTTTGTTATTGGGCAAAATTGGACAGATGGTTTCAGAGTAACAAAAAAAATATTTTTTTTTACAGAACAAATTCCAAATTAAATTTTTTTCAATAAGCAGTTTTACCATAAGAATCCAATGATATAATTTTTAACTCTAACAAGCTAATACTTTCGGAGATATGATTTTTCAAATTTTCAATAATAAATCGTATTTCTACGTTTTCACAGAATGATATAATTATTCTATGTATGAATTGTCATAATGTCAACTTATTTTCCTGAGACATGACATTATCTAATCAATCGAAGAATTATAAGAACAAAGTGTATTCCGAAATGTGAGCGAAGTGAGAAAAATCTCAGTTGTTTGCTCCGAAATAAGTTTTTCTCAGAAAAGTCTTACATTTCGGAACGGAAGATGAAGTAAGAGATCTGAGAGAAGTGAGACTGCTTTTCATCCATAGGCATAGAATGCTCAGTTCTCTCACTTAATGACGGGACTGACGGAAGGGAATATTATAACTTTTGTTGGTGCATAATTCTGTAGTTCGAGAGAGGAGAAAATTTGGTGAACGTAGATCAGGAAATTTTTGATCGATTACAAGGTAATTTTTTATTATTACTTCTCTTCTTTCATACATGTTTTATGGAATATCTAATATTTGTAGGTACTTTAAACCTGATTTGGGCAATTGTCATACGAAACTTGTTTTTTTGGCGCTCTAGTTCCTCGGAACAGAATGCTCATCAATTTGCCCAAATGTCTGTAATTTTCGAATTTTTGGCTGAAAATGGTCTCAAACAATTTGGTTCGACTCGCTGATCAAGAATCCGAGGTCGAAATCGATTCTGTCCAGCCAGCCGGCCGGCCGTAGGCACGATAACTCTCGAACGAAAGAAGTAAGAGGATTGAAATTGGCAAGGTGGGTTTGTAACGTAAATATCTCGGACGAGTTCGTTAATGAGCAAAATCCATCAAGCGGTTTCGGAGTTATGGCCGATTTTAGTAAAAATATTTTTTATGAATATTTCCGAAACCGATCACTTGATCTATCTGAAAATTAGCATCAAATGGTAGAATCATGACTTTTATACGCATGTGAAGTTTTGTATTCATGAGATTACCGCAATGTGTAAAAAAAAAAATTTGAAAATTTAAAAAAAGTTTTTCTGCAATAACTCTCGAACGGAACGAGATGGGTAGTTGAAATTTTCAGAGTAGCTTAGGGAGATGGACATCTCGGCTAAGTTCGTTATTGGGCAAAATTGGCCAGATTTAATTTGATTTCTTCCATGGTGCAGTTCTCATTCTCAGATTGCTCATTTAATCTTGATAAATAAACTATATTATTTGAATTGAATATCCTTTATGATGCAGTTCTATCATATGAATACATTGTTTTAATTCCCAACTCTGAGAAACCAATACTTTCGGAGATATAATTTGTCTGTTTGAACTAGAGAGCCAGAAAGCTCCTGTCCACAGGGCTTGAACCCATTTGTATTTACATTCAACTATCCCTCGGATTTGTACGCGCTTTCACAAATTTCAACTAATCGTTTACTAAAAGACACGGACGTCATAGAATTGTTTTAATTGATTGAAATGAATGGAAATTTAGTTTTTGATATTGAATAATGTATGAGTTTTTGAAAATTTAAAATTCTTTGAATAGGTACGATCTTATTACAAAGTGTGATTCATAGCATAATGTGAAAAAACGTTTTATTTTTAAATAATATAAATACACATTAATAATTTGTGACAATGTCATTTAAAATTCAGCCAAATATTTTTCGAGAAATATTATTTCATAATAATGAAAAATGGCGATACCGATGTTAAAAAATCAACAAATTAAGAGCGTTTCTGCTAATCGGGTCCTTCATGAATGGCTTCGTATAATAAATATACTTATGCATATATTTCACAAATCAAATAGACCCCAGGGGGTTCATTGATCTGCCGAGAAAGCAAGAGCAGACTGGCTTCTTGGCCTTCATCAGTACCCTGTAGCTTTCCCAACAAATTCAACTAAACTGACCCGGGTTAAGCCTTTCAGAGCCGGCTTGGTCGATCATTATAATCGCCCACGCCACCTATGAAACGAAACACGGAAATCAGCCTCTCCCCACCAGTGAATATTTGAAGCGTGAAATCATATGCCACCATTCACTCGATATTAAATCAAGAACAAGTCCCGCAGAGCTCAGACAGTATCTTCTCAATGGCCATGAACGCTGTTTAGCGTTTTCAAAAATAATAATGAAAAATGGCGATACCGATGTTAAAAAATCAACAAGTTAAGAGCGTTCCTGCTAATCGGGTCCTTATAATGATCGACCAAGCCGGCTCTGAAAGGCTTAACCCGGGTCAGTTTAGTTGAATTTGTTGGGAAAGCTACAGGGTACTGATGAAGGCCAAGAAGCCAGAAACGCGTCTGCTCTTGCTTTCTCGGCAGATCAATGAACCCCCTGGGGTCTATTTGATTTGTGAAATATATGCATAAGTATATTTATTATACGAAGCCATTCATGAAGGACCCGATTAGCAGGAACGCTCTTAACTTGTTGATTTTTTAACATCGGTATCGCCATTTTTCATTATTATGAAATAATATTTCTCGAAAAATAGCTATGTAATAGGCTGTAAGGCGATAGTTCGATCTTGAATATTTAAAAATCAAGTGATTATTTTACCATGGTAAATTCGAATTAAGTGTCCAATACCGGAGAATGGACAACATAATTTACCATGGTAAATTCGATTAAGGGTGTCCAATACAGAAGAATGGACAAAAGAACATACGCGCAAAAGCTTCTGACTTCACGTCAGTGCTTGAACCAATTTTTTTTTTCGTGATTTTTTTAAAATTTTCTAAGGGGTACGGTTCTTAAAATTTTTTTTTTCGACAGTCATTTTTTTCAAATTTTCTAGGGGTACGGTTCTTACAAAATTTTAAACACGTCTTTATGTTGGTTTTCTACTACTAGTTACCAAGCACCAATTCGATCGAATATTTATTTTTTGAGTTAGCAAGGAAATAATATTCCAGGTGGGTATAACTCGGAAACCGTAAGACCGATTATGCCCAAAAACGAACTCAACTCTCCCTTTTGGATACACAACCTAGCCTGGAAATTGCAAGTCCCTATCTCCTTTCGTTCGAAAGTTATCGAGGCAACGGTAACCCACGGTAACTGAACTCACACAAGAATCCTCGAATCTCCAACAATATTTAACCGATAGTATTAAAACTTGAAACTTGGCAGTAGAGTTAGGTTATGAAGGCTCTTGCAAAATTTCAGCAATTTCAAACGAATAGTTACTGATATATAGAATAATTTTTTTTTTCAATGATTTATTAAAAATTTTCTACGAATGCTATCCTCTCCAAATTTTGCAAACATTTTCGCGTTGGCATTCTACAACTAATAACCATGTTTGAATTCAATCGGTTCAGTATTTATCGAGTTAATGAAGAACAAAAAACCACCAAATTTCAGAAAATTTCAGATAGCTATAACTCTAAAACCGTTTCGCCGATTATGCTCATAAATAAACTGAAATATCGCGTTCTGGTGCAGATCCTAACCTGAAAATTTCAAGCCGCTATCTCATTCCGTTCTCAAGTTATCGTGATAACAAAAAATATTCTTTAATAATTTTTTTGAAATTTTCTAGCCATACGATTCGGACAAAATTTCACAAACGTGCTTAGGTTCATATTCTACAACTACTCACCAAGTTTCAATTCGATCGGATTCATATTGCTTGAAAACAAAATTATTACTCGGAAACCACTGGGCCGATTATGCCCATTAACGAACTTGTCCGTCGTATTGGGATGCGCCATCTACCCTGAAAATTTCAAGTCGCTAGCTCTTTTCGTTCTCAAGTTATCGTGGCAACGGACGGCCGGACCGCCGGCCGGACAGAATCAACTTTGACCTCGAATTCTTCATTGGGGAGTCGAACTTAATCGTGTGAGACCATTTTCGTCAAAAAATTTCGAAAGTTACAGATATTTGGGCAAAATGATAACGCGATGTTCCCCAGAACATACGCGCAAAAATCAGCAAGATCATTTAAGGAGCGTTGTTTCAGTGCACTCACTGCAACATCAAATTTTTCTAAGAACGAATTAAGATTTTGAACAGATTCCATATGGAACTGTTTGAATTGAATGATTGATTTGAAATAAGTTGTCACAAGTAATCTCTCATCCGGAAAAATATCGACTAAAATGTTCCAAATCGTCTCTGTCTCTGGAGTAATTCCCGAGCACAAAATCTGAGCGCGACCACGTAATTTACTAAACAAATGATGAATTTTACAAGAATTATAATAATGAAAAATGGCGATACCGTTCTTAAAAAATCAACAAGTCAAGAGCGTTCCTGCTAATCGGGTCCTTCCTGAATGGCTTCGTATAATAAATATACTTATGCATATGTTTCACATTTCAAATAGACCCCAGGGGGTTCATTGATCTGCCGAGAAAGCAAGAGCAGACGCGTTTCTGGCTTCTTGGCCTTCATCAGTACCCTGTAGCTTTCCCAACATATTCAACTAAACTGACCCGGACTGAGAGGCTTAGCCCGGGTCAGTTTAGTTGAATTTGTTGGGAAAGCTACAGGGTACTGATGAAGGCCAAGAAGCCAGAAACGCGTCTGCTCTTGCTTTCTCGGCAGATCAATGAACCCCCTGGGGTCTATTTGATTTGTGAAGCATATGCATAAGTATATTTATTATACGAAGCCATTCAGGAAGGACCCGATTAGCAGGAACGCTCTTGACTTGTTGATTTTTTACAAGAATTATCCAAATCAGGGTTGTCATGAACACAACTTCTGAAATTTAGATAGAAAATTGGCCATAATTTCGGATCGCTCGAGAATTCGACTAAATCAATTTTAGGTAATTTTGGTTGTGCTTTTGTTGATCCAACGAGAGTACTACTATCTTTCGGAAATATTTTTAGAAGCTTCCATTATATGACAGTATAATTCTTCTGCGCTTTCAACCACCTGATAATCTGGAATATAGTTAGGTTTAATTTCCAAACTCAATAAAATCACTTCATCAACAACTTCCATCAGTTCATTTCTGGGTTTCTCCAAATTATTAAGACCTATCTTGAAATGAGCGGAGATATTTGGTTTCTCCAAATCTTTTATATAATCAAATATTTTCTGGAAACGTTGGAAGAGCATCGTTTTTCTAGCTTCTAAAACCTTCAATCTATTCAATTTAGATTCAGGTACTGCGGATTCTGATTTTGACATGATTTTGTTTCAATTACTCAAAAATTATGAATCAATAAAAAGATGACAACAAGAAAGGCGAAAACAACAAATGTTGAGGTTATGAAGAAAACAGGTTTATCAACTGTACCTACTGCGTAGTTCGTTAGAACATGTTTTCTGTTGAACATAATTCAAACAAAAATTCGCGAAGAACGAATTTCAACAATTTGCAAGAAAAAATCCGGTTCGAAACGGACCAAAATGGAATCTCGGAAAGTATTTGCGGGCAAAAAGTATATAGCATACCGTAATCATTTTTTCATGCAGAATCACCCTCTGAAGATTGTCACACTTATTCATTAACATCCTGTATTTATAGAAAAAGAATGACGCTTTAGGAAAGCCAACCACTAGTATAATTCAACGATGAAAGGACTAGCAGAGATTAAAGGGAAAGAGGAATTTATAGTTTTGAGTAGCTACAGCAGAGAGCTTGGTTGATTGAAAGCAAGGTGTCACTTATGTGTACTTTGTACTCATACGTGATTTGCTGGAATTTAATTAAACCGGTTTCTTTGTGTTGTTTTTTTCATCGTCGTTGAATTATGCCTCACTGATGATTACTAATAAGGATGAAACCAGTTTGTGGTTTTTAAACTTCGATAAAATCACACTATTAGGATTGTTTTGAACTTTACTTTGATCTCTGCTTGTGCATTGTTGAATCCTGTATTTTGTCGCAGGTTGCAAAATGGCGAATGCACGCTATAACTTTTTTTTAATCCAGGTACCTATACTTGATAGGGTAGCCAAGATTAATTACATAATGTCAGCACTTTTATAAAATAGTGGACAGTATTCGTAGACGGAAATATCGCTAACACACAAAATTAAGAAAATGCATCAAAACCCTTCTGGCACTTACCTTCGATGGTATTGATGCGTGATCCTGGAGATCCGTGATCCAGCAAATCAATATTGATATTTTATAAAAGGTAGCAAAATCTTCGGAAAATTCGAACTTGGGAAACACCATATTGTGTCTTTCTTCTACATCTATTATGTCTTTCTTCTACATCGATGAATGAATTCGATTCTCCTCATTCACGCAACTAAGCATGCGCATAAGTGCCATCTCAAGATGCTGTGATGCATATTTGATTTTAATTCAAGAATACTCTGGGAAGTTGCACTAACACATAATTATCTATATAATATAGAATAACAGACAATGAAAAATCCTAAGTACCTTATAATCTTCCAGATTATCACAATTTTTTAGCGTCTTACTACCAAAAAGTTCATTCGAAAAATTCTTGAATGTCAGTTTCAGAGGAGGTTGGGAAACAATTATTTACATGCATTCATATCTATATTTGAAACTATTTTCAGATAAGAGATGCTGGAGTAGATTTTTTTGTTTTACTCGTAAAATTGTTATGGTTCATATTTAAATTCTGGATTGGAACGCATTGCATATGGAATACGATAAATGATAAGATGAATTCTCAGAACATAGTTCTATGTTCATTTCCTTCCTAGAACTTATCAGAGGTATTCTATACATGCTTTGTAGTTAGTGTCATCGATTTTCAAATAAACTAGCATATTCATATATAAAATAGGTATCGGTACAACGTGTTAACCAACCAAATGGACCCAATAAGCTCACTTTACTCCTGTAAGGCCCCATCAGGCCACTTGATGCCTCAATATCACCCACTCGTCTCGTCATTCTTGGGAAGAATCCATAAGGATGCCATAGTTCAAGTCGTTTGTATACGTAGATGTCTCCAGAACTTCAGAGAAATATCAGAGAAATTCCAAGTGAAACATGCTGCAAACTTCATCAGCATGCAGATTCGATTTTCCTCCTCAGAATAGCTAGTGTATACCTTGCGAGAAAAAAATTACTACTTTTATTATTAAACAAATACGCTTATTCCATTAAACTGAATATCTATTGAAAGATATGGAAATTCAACATATGTATGATAGCAATTGAATTAAAATATGATAGAAATATATCCTGAACTCTTTCCAGAAACAATATCCCACTCAATAACGTACACATACTTTCATCAAAATTGGTCCTGTCGTTTAGGAAAGACTCCAACGACATATACACACTAATTGTAATTTTATTATTAAGATTATTCCTTAGTATGGACGTCAAATCAGTGAGTCAAACCAGTCGATCTACCTTGAAGTAGTAATTTGAGTTTTGAGAGGGGAAACAACTAGGCCGGAAAATCACAAAATAAAATTGACACAAATCGACAAAATATTAACCGACTTAGGGCCGGTTTCTCAATTGCGAGTTAAATCGAGGTTGCGGGTTGACGCATGTATTTAGCGATATTCATGAATGCGCAACACTCGGGTTACCCGCAACCTCGGGTTAACTCGCAATTGAGAAACCGGCCCTTACTTGACACATGACGCTCAAACTCCGCGTGAGTATAGAAACAGTTGTGCCTACTTAGGAACAAAAAGAATTTCGGAAATCACTATAAGCGGTACTTGCTCAATAATATGTAAATCTGAATATGTGTTTATGAAAGTTGTGAGCCACTTCCCAAACTAAGATGTCTACAACAATTGTGCATGAACTTCTCGTTGTTTGGCAGATGAAAATTGGACAAAATTGACCGACATGGTAATTGATACTTTATGTCGGCGCCACCATGTTAATCGTATTGTTTGCATTGGTCGATGAACGTGAATTATTACGAATATTTTGTTATAATTACAAAATATACCTTGTTCATGAATGTTGGCCAGATATGACTCACTTATTCGCGAATACGGAATTCTAACCTTAAAAGTTAAATAAAAATCATCATCGCTTGAGAAACAGTCAGAAAATCTATTCAGAATGGCAATAATAAGCCCCTTGTAAAATGAAATCGAATCAGTGCATTCAGTTTATAGACATCTCAACTAAAACTATTTTTTCATGCCGAAATATCTCGACAAATTTTTCGTACTGTGGAATTCAACAACACCTACGCCTAATTCTATTAAACGTATTAACTGCTCATTTTCAAGCAATGCTATCCACCCCAAATACTAACACTATGGTTTAGAGTTAAGGTTAAGTAGTCAGTGGTTTAATCATATCTCAGCATCCTAAATGCTATTCTATTTCAGAACCACCTTGTGAGAGGAACATAGATTGCGATAACAACATGTCTTGCGACCAAGGAGAGTGCATCGATCCTTGTGAGCAATTTTGTGGAGGAAATACTATATGTGAAATCAAGAATCACATAGCACAATGTTCCTGTAAGGAAGGTACTAGTGGAAACCAATTCGTTCGATGCAGTTAGGAAACAACTCAAAATTGTATGATCTATACGCTCACTGAGAATACATATGTTAACACTAACTTTTCAGCGGTACAAGATGGAAGCAATCCTACAGCCAACGTGAAGAGGACAGTGGGCAAGTAGCTTGCTCTTTCTTAATCCGTCAAATTGTGGACCTCTATGACAGGCTTGAATTCAACTAATAGAATAAATGAATCTGAATCTGTTTATTTTTTTATAACTGTTCACGCTCGATTGAATTGAAATGTCCTGCATGGCAATGTTAAACAAAAAGAACTCATTGATTGCTAAACCAAAAGATCTCATGGATTGCAGTGCATAAAGACTTCCTTGAGAGGAAACGATCTGATTATCCAAATTGAACATACTGGGGAAGAGGGAAAGTATGAAAAACATACTCAATTGTGTTTAACTTCAATATTTGGCTCACTTGTTCCCCTGAAAGGACCATTAAGTAACTTGCGTGAGAGGAAAGTAAAGGGCTTAACCCTGTATGCTAAACTGAACTGAAATTCCCATCTGTACAAAGTACTGAAAAAAACTAGAAGCTCCCTGGTGATGGTTCGAACTCTCTAGGTAAATCTTGGCGTCTACATCCCTGCACTAACGTGTGGGGCAGCGAGGTGGTGGCCTAAAGCTGAAAAACCGACAGCAAGAAACAAATTTGCTAGTCTACAACGTCTAGCTACGCTTATTGCACCTGGAGGTGAATTTACAGCTGACAGCAGGGCGACGTTGGAACTTGGTAAAATGGACTATTAAGTCCTCCTTATCCTATAAATCACCTGGATCACGCGGGATTTTTGCGGTATTACTGCAGCAGGGCTGGAACATTATCAGACCAATATTGTAAAGACTTTTTCGGGCTAGCTTGGCATTTGGATATTTCCCTTGGGATTGGGAACTGGCCAGAGTGGTCCTTATACTGAAACCAGGTAAAAACCTTTAGAACCGAAGACGTATGGACCCATTACCCTCTCTTCCAGTGTTAAAAGCACTGGATAAATTGATGGGCATGTATGTGCGGCAAACCTTTCTGGAAGAGAGGTCATTGCACTGCAACCGACATGCTCTTCGTGAGACCCAGCCTTACACCATGTGGTTTCTAAGATAGAGGAAACGATTCAGCACAAGGAATTGGCACTTGGAACCTTCCTCGACATATAGGGCGCGTTTAACTACACCACTTATCATGCCATGCTTTAGGCAGCGGAGAAGCATGGCGTAGACGAAACCTGTTGCAGGTATATCAGCTCCAGACTCCATGGCCAACAGGCTTAGGCAGCATTGTGCGGGTAAAGCTAAAGAATTACTGCGACTAGCGGCACATCTCAGGAGGGGAGTAATATCCCTGCTGATATTGAGACTTGTGGTGAACAAACAAATAAAAATTGCTTGATAAATGATTCCATACTCTGGCTTACAGATGGCTCTGTATCAGCTGCGGGTGTCGGCGCTGGACTATATGGGACAATACATAGGAAAGCTTTGAAACTAAGCCTGGGGTTGCAGGCCACAGTGTTTCAGGCAGAACCATAACTATTGCGACATGTGCGAGGGTTAATATTATGAGGTGCACCTCTAAAGTGCCAATGTATATTCTCTCAGATAGCCAGGCCACCATAAGAGCTTTACAGTCTTATAAAATAAGCTCTAAACTTGTTTCAGACTGCCATAACCTTTTCAATGAGGTAGGAGCACGCAATCAGGTCACAGTGATGTGAGTGGCAGCTCACGAAGGAATAATGGACAATGAGGAGGCTGAAATCCTTGCCAAAGCGGGAGTGGCATCTCCTGCAATAGTGTCTGAACCAGCTTGTGGACTCTCCTTCGTTCCTCACCCTCAACGTTCGGCTAGATATTGAATAATACATTCAGAACCATCACCTCAATCTAGAAGGCTGCCTCAGGCAATGTTCATGGCAAGAGGATAGTGGTAGGACCATCTAAACTTGCGACAAGCTTGCTACGCTTGAGCAGAACTCAGAAATGTGGTTGGTCTCCTTACAGTTCACTGTAGTCTGAGGAGTACTTGAAGATGATGAGACATCGGAACACTTCTTAATGCATATTAGGTGATGAAACTGCCTGCCATGCTCTCTTCAAATGCGAGGCTTTGTCTGACATCAGAACCATTTGAGTAGTTATTCTCACCCATTTTAAGTTTCATTTAAGACGAATAACAAAAAATCAAAATGATTCATTTCACTTGACACTATGAGTTTTCGTTGCCATGGAACTAAAATCTATTAATCCTTGACTACCTAGGATAATGTAACTTTTTTTGAGAACATGAAATTTTCTCAAAGATCCTGACGATTTAGGTAGGTATAGGAATATGCTATATTGCTATATTTTTGTATGTAGCAGAAATAGTATTTATTTCAAAGTAACCCGTATAATATGGGATCAATTTCACAATTGGAATTAAACAAATGTACTTCTCTCGAACTAGTGCCATAATTTCAGTTCGTCATCTTGTAGAAACACAAAATTATTGAGGTGAAATGATGGTTGTGCTTTGCTCAAAAATGAGAAAATTAATTAATTACTCGAGAACCATTTATAATAGTTATAGGAATTTTTGAAGAAAAAATGATTCAAATTGAGCCAGGATTTCGAAAAAATATAATATACAGGGTGATCATTTTAAAATAACAAAGTTGCTACGACTTTCCAGTAGAAGCGGCAAGACTGCATGTTTAAAAATAACTATAAAAGAGAGTATTTAGAATGAGCTTTATTGTCAATAACTAAAACACACTCGGCGAAATATTCATTGAATTTAACCACCTCATCGCTCAGTGTTCCCTCACTCTACACTCGATGGAGTTCTAGGAAACTTAATTCCATTCGTTGCGAACTGGTAGAAAAAACATCACACCCGCGTTTCCCATGGAAATCCTTATCAGCTCCTACCATCTGCGATGAAGAAACCTTGAGCGATGTTTAGTGACGTTCATTCTTTTGCCGTACGAGGGTCAGGGACTGCAAGGCCATCTAACTACCTATATAAGAACATCAAGAACTGCAAATGCCTGGCTTAGTGTGGTAAGATAAACCACAAACCAGTGAACATAGAATGAGGTGAACTATAGCCAATTGCCAATAACTAAAAGGCACACGGCGAAATATTCATTGATACTAACCATGAAAAAACATTCCCCGTGTGCCGGGCTAGATCACCTCATCGGTCAGTGTTCTCCCAAAGAGGAAAGCGTCATTCAAGGGCTGTTACGAACCAGTTTAATGGTTATTACCATTCGTCAGCGTAACTTAGCCACATTGAATGACACTTGAAGGGGTTCTAGGAAATTTAATTCCATTCGTTGCGAACTGGAAGGGGAAAAATCCCACCAGGGGCATCTATATAAATCCTCACGAGCTCCGGCCCTCTGCGATGAAGAAACCTTGACTGATGTTTCGTGACGTTCATTCTTTTGCCGAGGGTCAGGGACTGCAAGGCAGTCTACCTATATAAGACCATGATGGACTGAAAACGCCCGGTTTAGTGTCGTTAGATAAACCATAAACCAGTGAACATAGAATTATGTGAACTGTAGAATGAACTTCACTGACCATCGCTCAAGGTTTCTTCATCGCAGAGGGTTCGAGTTCATAAGGATTTCCATAAGCGCCACTGGTGAGATTTTTTCCCCACCAGTTCGCAATGAATGGAATTAAGATTCCTGGAACTCCTTCGAGTGTCATTCAGTGTGGCTAAGTTACGATGACGATTGTTAATAAACATGAAACCAGTTCGTATCTGCCCCTGAATGACGCTTTCCTCTTTTGGAGAACACTGAGCGATGAGGTGACCTAGCCCGGCTCACGGGGAATATTTGTTGATGGTTAGTATCAATGAATATTTCGCCGTGTGTCTTTTAAAGAGTACTTGATTATGTTACCAACCAAATTTTTAGATCGATCCTTTCATTAGTTCTCCATATACTTTTAATACATCGTTTTTGAAAGAGCCTATCTTGAAACCAAAGTAATTAAATAAAATTTCATTATTCTGTTGAATTCTGTGTCTATTGTTTGCATTATTCCATAAATTTCACGATAAAAGTGATTAATCATTTAGCGATGTTTTATAGGTTCGCTTCATCAATTGCAGATGGTTACCATTCGAGTAATGAGAGATACTCACGATCCCATTAAACCACCCAGCAGCACACCGCCAGTACAAGTGCAAAGAAAAAAATCTCCGCAATTTTCTACAAGTATTGCTGAAATATCTTGAATATTTTGAGTCCTCACCCACTGGATATATGTCAGAAGCAATTTGTAGAACAATAATGCCCAATAAACAATAACGATTAAACAACTTGTTTGTAACGTTTCAGAGCCTAAATCAGACACCTTCGTCAGACACTAAGCAAAAATCTTCAGAAATTTTTATTGTTGAATCTATATTTTGTCGGCACTCTTGTTCCTCGGAACAAAGTGCTCATCAATTTGCCCAAATATCTGTAATTTTTGAATTTTTGGATGAAAATGACCTTAACCGATTTGGTTCGACTAACCGATCAAGAATCCGTGGTCGAAATCAATTCTGTCCGGCCGGCCGTAGGCACGACACCTCTCGAACGGAAGGAGTTAGAGGATTGAAATTTGCAAGGTTGGCCTAGAGCGTAAATATCTCAGACGAGTTAGTTAACGAGCGAAATCCACAAAGCGGTTTCGGCGCTATGGTCATTTTTGGCGCTCTTCTTCCTCGGAACAGAGTGCTTATCAATTTTCCCAAATGTCTGTAATTTTCGAATTTTTCGATGAAAATGGTTTGAAAACGATTTGGTTCGACTCACTGATCAAGAATCCGTGGTCGAAATTCATTCCGTTCGGCCGGTCCGGCTGGCCGTAGGCACGATAACCCTCGAACGGAATGAGCTAGACAGTTGAAATTTTCAGGGTAGGTTTCGGAGATACATATCTCAGCTAAGTTCGTTATTGGGTAAATCGGACAGATGGTTTCGGAGTAACAAAAAATAAAATTTTGTTTACATAACAAATTCCAAATTGAACTTTTTTCAATATGCAGTTTTACCATAAGAATCTATTGATATCATTTTTAACTCTAACAAGCTAATACTTTCGTAGATATGATTTTTCAAAATTTCAATAATAAATCGTTTTCTGTTTTCACAGAATGATATAATTATTCTATCTATGAATTGTTATGATGTCAACTTATTTTCCTGAGACATGACGTTGTCTATTTCATTTCAGCAATCGTAGAATTATGAGAATTATAATATAATTTCATAGTTTTGGTTGGTTGATATGTTCATGCCGATGGTCAATCCATATGATGATGGGAATGGTAATGGTAAGTTAATAATATTGAGTTCAGAATATCTCCACTAAAAACAAAACTGGAATATTGGTGTATTGGATTATTGGAGTGGTTTTGAGGAAAGAATATATATTATCGTTCATCATAGAATTGAGGAATAAATATCTTGGATGAGTTGGTTGTTGGGTAGAATTCGTCTATTGGTTTTGGATTGATAATTTTTGGCACTCTTGTGACAAATCTTCTATGATGTTTGAATTCAATTTCTCCTAAGATGAAGTTCTTTCATAAGAATCCATTGATATAATTCCCAACTCTGAGAAACCAATACTTTCGAAGATATAATTTGTCTGTTTGAACAAGAGCGCCAGAAAGCTCCTGTCCACAGGGCTTGAACCAATTTTTAGTCAAAATAGTTAGGTATATTATTTTCATCGCTCAGATGAGCTGTCTTGGAACAAATTTCTATTTGCTGTGTAAACAGAGCAATAACAAAAGTGTATTTGATATGAACAAAAAAGTTGTTCAATCATTGGTGTTGTTTCGTTTATTATGCAATATTGCTTCTGAAAAATATCTAGTATTTCTAACGATGAAGCAATTTCAAACCAATTAGAAATTTTTGGAATGATGAATGTACTCCCAAAATGTATCCTTTAATGAATACTTACAACAGAAATGAAAATTGGTTTAAGCACTGACGTGAAGTCGGAAGCTTCTGAACGCATGTTCTACTGTTCATACTCCTGTATTGAACACTCTAGAATTTACAAAGGTAAATTCGAGAGGGTCCAATACAAGAGTATGAACAATAGAACATGCGGGCAAGAGCTCCTGACTTCACGTCAGTGCTTTCAGATAGATCGAGTGATCAAATCCGGACATATTCATCAAAAATATTTTGACTAAAAATGACCGTAGCACCGAAACCGCTTGGTGGTTTTCGCACGTTAACTAACTCGTCTGAGATATTTAAACGCTCTAGGCCAGCCCTGCAAATTTCAATCCTTTAACTCCTTCCGTTCGAGAGGTGTCGTGCCTACAGCCGGCCGGACAGAATTGACGTATGTTATTATACTTAATAACAATAGAAAATCTTGGCAAATATGTAGAATTATGGTACCGTTACAGAGCTTGTGGCAAATGGGTCCATTCCGAGTGTTCAGGTTGCGATGACCTTGAAAATTATTTTTGCATTTTTCTTTAGATCCCTGAAATAACCTATATGGAAGGTTATTTTCACCTTTGAAATTGCTTTGTTGTATGATGTATTCAATTTTGTTGATTACTTTATAGTTTTGTTTTGTTTGAGCTTGTGTTATGTGGATACAAATGAATTCAATTCTGTTTACTATTATACGATTGCTCATATCGAATATGCGGAGGTTCTTGAGCCCTCAATACCCGATGTGTGGGGTATTGGATATTTGTTAGTAATGAGTGATAAAATAAACCTAAACAGGTATTTTCTTTCACTTTTCCTTACATGATTTCAATTCCCACACTATCACTCTCATGATAAATCAAATAAAAAATATATGATAGATTGGCGGAGAATGATTCTCTTAAAATTCCGTTCCTCAAAAAGAGACGAACACAGCAATGTCTATTTTATCTCGGTCCAAGACGTTATATAATAACCTCACTTGGTTCAAGCACTGACGTGAAGTCAGGAGCTTTAGCGGCCATGTTATATTGTCCGCTCACCTCTGTTGGATACTCTACTATGAATTTAGCATCGATATACTCGTATACCGTTTTCTCAGCTTTTATAATAATATATATGAATAGAATACATTTTCTACCATTCTATAATGACAGACTTCAGTAGATAATCGTCTATGATCACAGAATTTTAAATTCTGACATATGTATTCTGTTGGAATTGAAATACGAAAAAACGTAGGTACCTACGCCTCGATTAACTCCAGGATACGAGATTCATGAAATTACACGAAAATTAGTGGGGGACAAGTAAACATCGAGTTTTAATTGGACCAGATTTGTATATTTTGAGTTAGAGGAAATAACATCAAAATTTCAGATGAGTATAAATCTAAAACAATTTGACCGATTATGCCAATTAACAAACTTAAATGTCGTATTCGGATGTGCAACTTACCTTGAATATTCTAAATCGCTATATTTTTCCGTTATCAAGATATCCCGAGATACATAATCGTTTCTCGTAATTTTTTTGAAATATTCTAGTGATACGGCTCTCACAAAATTTCATTCACGTATTCATGTCGATATTCTACAACTAGTTACCAAGCTTCAATTCGAGCGGATCCGTATTTTTTGAGTTATCGAGAATATAATATTCCAGATGGGTATAACTCCGAATGCGTTGGGCCGATTATGCCGAACAACGAACTTAACTCTCCCATGCGGAAGCGCAACCTACCTACCTACCTATATAGATATAGATCAATGATTTTCAACGATTCTTTTAAAATTTTCTTGTTATACGATCCTCCCAAAATTTTGCATTCGCATTCGACAACTAATAACTATGTTTGAGTTGGATCGGTTACGTATTTTTCGAATATTTGAGGAAATAACAACCTCATTTCAGATGGGCATAACTCCAAAACCATTTGGCCTATTATGCCTATTAACAGAGTCAAATGTCGCATTCAAATACACAACCTAACCTTGTTATTTCAAGTCGCCATCTTTGTGCGTTCTCAGGTTATCAAGACATGAATAATATGCTTTAATAATTATTTTTAATCTTCTAGAAATACTATTCTCACAAAATTGCATAAACATCTTTAGGTTTATATTATGCAACCACTTACCAAGTTTCACTTCGATCGTATCTATATTGATTGAAAAAAAAATTATTACTCGGAAATCGCTAGGCCGATTATGCCCATTAACGAACTCGTCCGTTGTATTAGGACGTGCCACCTACCCTGAAAATTTCGAGTTCCGTTCTCAAGTTATCGTGGCAATGGCTGGCCGGCCGGCCAGACAGGATCGAATTTGAACTCGAAGTCTTCATCAGGGAGTCAAACCCAATTTTTGAGACCAGTTTCGGTAAAAAGTTCGAAAATTACAGACATTTCGGCCAAGTAATGTTCGCGATGTTCAACAGAATATGCGTGCAAAAAATTGGTAAACCACTGACGTGAGTGCTTTGACGCCCATCCAGATTCTGAACTCTCCAAAGGCAAAAATTTGTTAAATCAAAAGCAATACCTAGGTACCCACTGTACTGGAGAATATCCTACCAGGGTACGGAATATCAATTGCAGAAATACCCTTATTCTATTCGACTCTTTCGTATGAGTACAGGGTCCTGCAATAGAGCTGCCAAACCAGACCTTTTAGAAATTTCGTTTGAAAGCATACTCTTTGTACTTCAATTCACTCATAAAGCAAAATATTAGAGATATTTTTCCAACAGTACAGATCTTATTCAGGGAAAACTTCAAAGAATTGAGGGAACAGTAGTTCGCTAAAAGCCCTCTACCGATTCCCAAAAGCGAGAGTATCATGAATTTGATCTTAATTTTTTTTAACTAAAGAATTTGCCTAGTTATTGTTTCTAAATGATCAACTTGTCGTATACAGGGTGTCCGTTATTTATATCCAAATATTGAGAATTTCAAATTGTTATTTCTCGACTTATTCAAATGTAACACCCTGTATTTCATTCCATGGTGATATAGACGATTCAGTACTTTACATTTTCTCAGAAGTCACCTTAGGACTATTTTCACTCCTGTGTCCAGCACACACGAAAAATTACATAACAACTAAAATTGTTTTGAATAATGAACATAATAAGTAACATATATTTAAAATAAGTCACACAATGAAACAAACTAAATGAGCAGTTATTGACAAACTTTAAAACACCTTCCAAAATTATAATCTCTGAACGTCATCATGGAAATGATAATGTTTTTCCGAATAAAAAACACATAGGTATTGTTCCAATGTGTATTCTACCGATTACGGTGTTTTATCGGCATCGAACTTATGCTGCAAAATATCCCGATAGAAGAAATTCAAAATAATCGAGTTTTCAGAGATTTTTGAACGAGTTTGTAGTGACAGGAGAAAATTGTTTAGAGCTCAAAGTTAGTCGTGGTACTATATTATGATAATATGCGTATATCACATAAACACATGTTAATCTAAATAAATGTGGAAAGGAGCTTTGGCGCTCTTGTTCCAACTTTGACAAATCATATCTCCGAAAGTATTGGTTTCTCAGAGATGGGAATGATATCAATGGATTCTTACGATAGAACTTCATCATAAAAGAAATTGCTTCAACAAGAGTGCCAAAAATTGTTAATCCAAAACTAACAGAAAAATTCCACCCAAAAACGAACTTATCCGAGATATTCATTCCTCAAATCTACTATGAAAATTATATTATATCAATTGAAACTTAGCCAATATCCTAGTTTTGTTTTTATATATAGGTGTTCCTTAAAGACATGTTAATATTTAAGGGATGATTTTTTGACTTATTTTGAGAAAAAAACTTCCTATGAACGTATGTCCTAAAAGTCTTAACTTTTGAGAGACGGGGTGATGAAATTTTGAAAAAAAAATCAGTTTTTTAATAATAACTGAGATAATTTTGAAGACATCTTTATTAAATTTGGTACATGTCTTCTATGCATCAAGGTGCATTTTGTGATGTACCAAAATTTCCTTTTTCTCTACCAGTGGCGCCATTAGGGTTTTGCATTCAATATTTTTGGAAAAAAAATACTACGCTACTCCTTTCTTTTGGAGTAAAATTACTTCTGATATCCTGATTCCTTTTTGAGCAAATTTGATCTCAAATTTCTGGGTTTTCTTTGTCGGACGCATGCTCTCCTCTTATAAAACAAGGATCGTTTTACTTCAGGATCAATTCCTCAAAAATCTGATGCGGAGTGGATACCTTTGTGGATAGACTGAAAGCAAATTAGGAGATCAGATTTCTTCCAAAAAGAATGAGAACCCAAAAAATATGTCTTTTTGTCAGATGCTTTGTTCTTGATTAAATGAATTAAATTAAAATTGAATCATATCGCAGTAGCAACATTTTATAACCCTGTATCTCAAAAGTTAAGACTTTTATGACATACGTTCATAGGAAGATTTTTTCTTAAAATGAGTCAAGGAATCACCCTCTTAAATATAGGTTTGTCTTTAAGGAGCACCTTGAATTTACCATGGTAAATTCGAATTAAGAGTGTCCAATACAGGAGAATGGACAACATAATTTACCATGGTGAATTCTATTAAGGGTGTCCAATACAAGAGAATGGACAATAGAACATACGCGCAAAAGCTCCTGACTTCACGTCAGTGCTTGAACCAATTTTTATCTAAAAATTCAAAAATCACAGACATTTGGGAAAATTGATAAGCACTCTGTTCCGAGGAACAAGAGCGCCAAAAACCAAAATGTTAAATTTATGAAGATTTGAGGTTTCTCAAATAGGTGATTCAACTAGTTCTATAAATCAGTGAAATATATTTGAATATAGGCATATCATTAGATTTCAACGTAATATTCAACCAATCGAGGCAATATTAGTCAATATTTTCAAAAAACTATGGAATTGTGCAGCGAAGTCCTTTTAGTATCGCTCACCGAAATATTTGAAGATAAGGAAAGCATGTCAAATATTTATCGAAACTCATATTTCCACTCTCGAAGCTATGAATATAAATCCAACTTCCTCCAATTCATCGTCCTTATATATTTCACGTCTCGTCATCTGATTTAATATGGTATATAACTTCCATTGCCCTTCCACCCAGTTTCTACCTTCAAACTGGAGTAATCGCCCAGAATGTGGAGGAATCCACACCCGTTGTATATTAAAAACCAAACGACGTAAAACTGCGCAACAGGCTCTTCTCCAAGGAAGCCTCTGTGCATACTGAAATCAAATTAATGCGGAAGTGGGATAATGACTGACATATGAATTCAGGCGAAGGGTAAATGTAAGTTGAGCATTGAGATATTTGCATTAAGAGGTTGAAATTGTCGAGTGAATCGCCATTATAAGAATTAGCGGCTCAAGTAAAAACTGCTTCTGTATTCGAATTTTCGATAAACTATATACTGACATATAAATGATATTTGACATAACTTTAAAAAAATTGGTTCAAGCCCTGTGGACAGGAGCTTTTTGGCGCTCTTATTCAAACAGACAAATTATATCTCCGAAAGTATTGGTTTCCCAGAGTTGGGAATTATATCAATGGATTCTTATGATAGAACTGCATCATGAAAGAAATTGAATTTAAAAAAGGTTTTCAAGAAAATGCTAATAAATTATCATTTAAAAAAAAACTTTGACAAATCATATCTTCGTTCCAAGTTCTATCAATGGATTCTTATGATAGAACTTCATTATAGCAGAAATTAATTTCAAACATCATAAAAGAATTAAGATTTAACAAGAGTGCCAAATATTATTAATCCAAAACCAATAGACCAATTCTACCCAACAATGAACTCATCCGAGATATTAATTCCTCAATTCTATGATGAACGATATATTCTTTCCTCAAATCCACTATGAAAATTATATTATATCAATTGAAACTTCAGACAATATTCCAGTTTTGTTTTTACTGGAGATATTCTGAACCAAAAAGTATGATACAACATATTATATTTCTCATAATTTTACGATTGCTGAAATGAATTTGACATGTCATGTCTAAGTAAAATAAGTTGACATGTATCAGCACAGATCATATTATAATAATTCATAGATAGAATAATTATAGCATTCTGTGAAAACATAGAAGTACGAGTTATTATTGAAATTTTGAAGAATCATATCACCGAAAGTTTTAGCTTATTAGAGTTAGGAATAATATCAATGGATTCTTATGGTGAAACTGCATCTTGAACAAAAATTATTTTGAAATTTGTGTTTTTGTTACTCCAAAACCATCTGACCGATTTTGCCCAATAACGAACTCAGCCGAGATATTCATCTCCCAAACCTACTCTGAAAATTTCAACTGCCTAGCTTATTCCGTTCGAGAGTCATCGTGTTAACGGCCGGCCGGACAGAATCGATTTCAACCACGTATTCTTGATCAGTGAGTAGAACCAAATCGTTTAAGACCATTTTCAGCCAAAAATACGAAAATTGATAAGGATTCTGTTCCGAGGAACAAGAGCGCCAAAAATAAAAAAATTGGTGCAATTTATAGATATTCTGCACCGTTCAATTCTCTGATCCTTTCCTGACGATATTTGATGCTTGTCTTCGGAACATTTGATGAAAGCGGTGGTACATTTCGTGAGATAGGTGGCAAGCATAATTATGATACTACAAAAAGGATATTATATATATATATATGTTTTTGTATGTCTGTGTACTCAACTGAACTGTGACCTTATAATTGATACACGGGCGATACACTGGAGATGTGGGGACTGAGATGTCGATAGTACACTGAATCATATCTGCACCGAAGATGGAATGTGACTAATGCGAGTAGTCGAGGCATGTGACCATAATATGATGTGAAATTGGACTATTTTTCCGGTGCTAAAATAGGACATTTTGGAATATTATAAAAAGTTTAACTGGTAAAACAAATAAGGTTCGTATCTGTATGGCTGTAGAAGTGGATGGGAATTTAATGAATGATCCCGTTCGGTTGACCGGGCTGTTCGATAAGCGTTTTGCTATATAACGACAAACGACTATTCCCAAGTCGCAGTGGTTAAACTTGGAGCTACTAGAACTCGGGGATCCGCGGTCTAGCTCCAGTGGAGACGGGAGTGGATTCCAAAAAGGGAACCTAGTAAATGGGCGCCAGGTAAATTTAATTCTCCCAGATACCCCAGTGTAAAGTAATAGTTCCTAAATTCACCAAAAGAATATTCACGCTAAAAACAAACAATTTATTCAGTAGCTTACAACCCAGGGCTTTAGATTCAATAAAGTAAAACTACTGTGAAACCCTGAATAAGGGTGGCGGAAATTGTACGTGGATATTATTCTTTGATTTAAATACGCGTCGCTTGAGCTCAGGCGCATCCACGTTTCTTATCTATGATCATATATGATTACCACAAATCTTTCCCCAATTTCCGCTTTACAATAACAATAATTTATGTAATTGATGATAATAAGTTCACGTCATATATAGCAGGTATGAGATAGGTTTCGGAGATCTATTTCCTATAACTTGCGTGGTGATTATCCTTATTCCTGAACGTAGTATTGCGTCGATGGTCTCGCAATACTGTCCTCTTTCTCTCGGTGCTCGTAGTCTGCTACCGTCGATTGGATGTCCCACAATGTTGATTACTGACCACCTTATATATATTCGGGATCTGCAACACTGCGTTGGCTATCTCACAGCGTTACTTATGGACCACCTTGTATATACTCGAATGTCTCAGTTTCACTCTTCCTGACATAAAAACCCTGATGACATAAAAGAAACCATCAGTGACTTCTCTCGGATAAGAAATAAATGAATTTCCCCAACACATAATAATTTCAGTTACCAGAATATCAACCAGACCAGTTATTCGTTTTGTGTAATATTTATAGAATTCGTACATACCCTGATATTCGGGGTTGTCCTGTATAAGTTAGCTTCTAAACTAAATCTGGCCGTGCCTCCACCAAATAATCCTTCAAGCACACAGCAATGTTCTGGATATAGAAAGATTAATTACAACCTGAATTGTTTCCACTAGAAATGACGAGAATAGAACATTTAACACATACCTGTCAAAGTCGCCAAGATCGTTCACGTGGTCAACTTGGATTTTGCAAAAGGTTTTTAAATCCTCTTTCGAGACAAGTGAAGGTTAACTGTTATCCTTCCAAATCAAACCAATGTATCCCTCACTCCTTATTCGATTTGCGAAACTATATCCAACTAAGAAGAATTCAACAATTCTTACGAAGTTTCGAAAATACGTATAACCCATTGCTTCTCCGTAGAATCTCCACAGAATGGACGATCTCATCATTGGTACCACTGAGACCCAACCTCCTATTTAATGTAAACATGAAAGACAACGTTATCGCAAACAAAATATAAACAAACCCTAGCCTGGGTTAAAATGGAACGTTACAGCTACTATAGCAAAAGTAAAATTGAATTAATAATAATAATAATAATGGTCTTTATTGATACAAATCACTACAATGAATTATTATATATCATAGGGCGAGATTTAGCTCACACAATCTTGGCTAATATGAACATGGTGAATACTGTGAGATCGATACTAAAAACATGTGTCTATCCTTCCATCTAACCCTCTAGAATTAATTTAATTATGAAAATAGAACAAACATAATCGAAAGTAAAAAACAGCCAATGCAATACTACCGCATGAGAAGATACAAAAAATTAATTCCGCGCACTTATTGGATACTCTCAATCGAATTTACCATCGATATAGACGGTTTTCTCAGCTTTTCCAAGATATGGAACAATTCGTACCATATTAATGATAAACTTGAGTGTTAAGAGAATCTTCTAAGATCGCAGAATTTTTAATTCTTACATATTATGTATTTTATCGGAATTCAAATTCATTTAATATTCAATAATATACGAAAAAAATTGGTTCAAGCACTGACGTGAAGTCAGAAGCTTTTGCGCGTATGTTCTATTGTCCATTCTTCTGTATTGGACACCCTTAATCGAATTTACCATGGTAAATAATGTTGTCCATTCTCCTGTATTGGACACACTTAACTCGAATTTACCATGGAAAATTCGAATTAAGTGTCCAATACAGAAGAATGGACAACATTATTTACCATGGTAAATTCGATTAAGGGTGTCCAATACAGAAGAATGGATAATAGAACATACGCGCAAAAGCTTCTGACTTCACGTCAGTGCTTGAACCAATTTTTTTTTTCGTGATTTTTTTGGAATTTTCTAGGGGTACGGTTCTTAAAATTTTTTTTTCGTCATTTTTTTCAAATTTTCTAGGGGTACGGTTCTTACAAAATTTTAAACACGTCTTTATGTTGATTTTCTACTACTAGTTACCAAACTTCAATTCGATCGAATATTTATTTTTTGAGTTATCAAGGAAATAATATTCCAGGTGGGTATAACTCGGAAACCGTTAGAACGATTATGCCCAAAATCGAACTCAACTCTCCCATTAGGATACGCAACATACCCTGAAAATTCCAAGTCCCTACATCCTTTCGTTCGAAAGTTATCGAGGCAACGGTCACCCATCTACTGAACTCACACAAGAATGCTCGAATCTCCAACAATAATTAACCGATCGTATTAAAACTTGAAAGTTGGTAGTAGAGTTAGGTTATGAAGGCTCTTGCAAAATTTCAGCAATTTCAAACGATCAGTTACTGATATATAGAATTATTTTTTTTTTATTTTCAATGATTTATTCAAAATTTTCTACAAATGCTATCCTCACCAAATTTTGCAAACATTTCCGCGTTGGCATTCTACAACTAATAACCATGTTTGAATTCAATCGGTTTAGTATTTTTCGAGTTAATGAGGAACAAAAAACCACCAAATTTCAGAAAATTTCAGATGGCTATAACTCTAAAACCGTTTGGCCGATTATGCTCATAATCAAACTGAAATGTCGCGTTCTAGTGCACATCCTAACCTGAAAA
Organism: Halyzia sedecimguttata; assembly: GCA_937662695.2. Lineage (NCBI taxonomy): Eukaryota > Metazoa > Arthropoda > Insecta > Coleoptera > Coccinellidae > Halyzia > Halyzia sedecimguttata. The sequence goes on from OW569414.2 coordinate 69,414,035, forward strand.
TTTGAAGCCGCTATCTATTTCCGTTCTCAAGTTATCGTGACAACAAAAATATTTTTAAATAATTTTTTAATAACTTTCTAGCCATACGATTCGCACAAAATTTCACAAACGTGCTTAGGTTCATATTCTACAACTACTCACTAAGTTTCAATTCGATCAGATTCATATTGGTTGAAAACAAAATTATTACTCGGAAACCGCTGGGCCGATTATGCCCATTAACGAACGGCCGGACGGCCGGCCGGACAGAATCAAATTTGACCTCGAATTCTTCATTGGGGAGTCGAACTCAATCGTTTGAGACCATTTTTCTCAAAAAATTCGAAAGTTACAGACATTTGGGCAAAACTATAACGCGATGTTCCCCAGAACATACGCGCAAAAATGGGTTCAAGCCCTGTGGACAGGAGCTTTCTGGCGCTCTAGTTCAAACAGACAAATTATATCTCCGAAAGTATTGGTTTCTCTGAGTTGGGAATTATATCAATGTATACATATGATAGAGCTGCATCATAAAGGAAATTCAATTCAAATAATAGTTTATTTATCAAGATTAAATGAGCAATCATGAGAATGAGAACTGCACCATGGAAGAAATCGAATTAAATCTGGCCAATTTTGCCCAATTACGAACTTAACCGAGATATTCATCTCCCTAACCTACTTAGTAGTAAGTGCTAGGCGGGTTCTGGCTCAAATGTGGCCATATCCTCACTTATTTGTTTTCGCGGTTAGAATGCTGATTGACGCCATGACAGTTGAAACTATCACAGCGCCATCTTGGTGGACGGAATTTTTCAGAAGCTTTTGTGAAGGGACGTAGAATTTTATGAAAAAGTTCTCGGAGACGACGGGATTCAAACCCGTAATATTTTACTATGAGTCCGGTTTGTTAACCGATAAGCCACAGCCACTAACCTTAAGTGGTACCTTTTTGGTCCCACATCAAACGCAGGTATATGACCCTTTGCATTGTGCGTCACAGGGGGCCTTTTTCATGTAATTAATATGAGGCGATTGGAATTATTCTATCCGTCATATAAAGTTTGATGCATGAGGTACTAGATCCTTTTTTCGAATTATTATTGAGAGCATTTATCGTTTATATGAAAGGGAATACCATGGATTATTTGTGAATCTTTCAGTTTACGCAGACTTTGGGGGATGATTGTGTGGTTTTGTGATTTTCAGCAGAACCATTGTGAAGCACTGCCGTGAAGTCAGGAGCTTTTGCGTGCATTGTCCATTCTCCTGTATTGGAATTGGATTGTTAATTGGGACTCGAATCGCTCTCAGGGACTTTCAGGTTATCCTAATAGTAAAATGAAGTTGTCATATGAAGTTTGATGCTTGAGTCGCAGGTACTAGATCCTTTTTTCGAATTATTATTGGGGAGGCATTTATCGTTTATATGAAAGGGAATACCATGGATTATCAGTGAATCATTCGGTTTACGCAGACGAGAAATATAAGGGATTCTAGTGTTTTGATAAACAATTTATGTTGTGGTTTTCAGCAGACCCATGGTGAAGCACTGACGTGAAGTCAGGAGCTTTTGCGAGCATTGTCCATTCTCATGTATTGGAATTGGATTGTTAATTGGGTCTCGTATCGGTCTTAGGGACTTTCAGATCATTCTAATAGTAAAATGAAATTGTCATATGAAGTTTGATGCATGAGTCGCAGGTACTAGATCCTTTTTTTCGGATTATTATTGGGTAGGCATTTATCGTTTATTTGAAAGGGAATACATGGATTATTTGTGAATCTTTTGGTTAACGCGGTCAAGAAATATAACTTTGGGGGATGATTGTGTGGTTTTGAAAATTTGTTGTCATAACGAATAAAATCGATGGAAAGCGTGTTTGTCAGCAAGCTGGGTGTACGGATTTGAAACATCCTAATGAAACGGAGTGAAATAGCCGAAAGTTTTTATTCAAATTTTTTATTTTCAAGTGCAACAGTTATTAACGAATAAGCTTTTCCCGAAGGAGACTGCACGGGTTCAGACTCAATTTCAGTGATTTTTATGTGTAAATTCCTATGAGGATTTTTAAGCTCGATTTTAGCTAAAATGGTTCTTTTCACATGAATATATGTAGATTTCTCAGCATCTCTAGATGATTGGAAAAATTATTACTGTTCTTCAATATACTTTCTTCAATATTTTTTTCAACCAAATAAACATCATGCTGCTTTGTTTTTTGCAATTCTTCTTGATAGAAAGCACCACTTATTGGTCTACCGGTAAAGTAGGTAACTCACTGGGTAGGTAAGTTGGACTTTTGTGATTTTAAATAGTTTAGTAGTCCATTGATACCCTTTTGTGAAAACGTGTCTAAATTTACGTACAATTTTTCTGAAATTTATGAGGTCATGCTGTTTTTATGTGACTGAAGGCTAATTTATATATATGTCGTTCTATGTATTAACGTCACGGGGTTTCATGCCAATAGTTCATTGTTTTTTATTATTATACTCATTTTACTACATCTTGAAGGATCAATCGATATGTTCCACTGAATTTTTTGTAAAGCACCTCTTTCAACGTTCTTATAACCAACTCCACTATTGCAGCTTTCATATCACTCTACATATTATATGATGCTTTTCAACAACTTGTTCATGAAATTGTCGCTAGAAAAATTCATTTCCTTGATCAGATTGCAAGTTGCTAGGTACCATGCATGCTTGAGGATATCGAGAAAAGCCACTTCTTCACCAGTTTTCCTTTTCAATGCTTGAGCACATATGAATTTGCAATCAATTACAACGAGAACTACTTGTGGCAAGCTTATCAAGCTATCCTAAATGCATTGAGATTGTATACTTTTGATTTGGCAGTGAGCTAACATAACAACAAATATATTGGGTGGTTTTATACGAACAAATTCCATTTTTGATGTATTATTGATACTTCAACAGAGCATATGAGAGATATTTTCTGTTATTTCAACGTAAGCACAATTGTTTTCGAAAAAAACTTTGGGTTCTCGACATTTTGAACATAGATTTGAAGTCAAAAATATTGAATATTTGCTTGGCACTGAGACAAAATATGCTAAATGTGAAATTTTGTATTCTTACTATCTGGAAAGATTACATGAAAGATTGTACATTTGTACTGATTGTATTGTCATCAAAAGTCACAATATTTGGATGAAAATGAATCCTATTTACGCAAAAAATTACAAACATATTAGAGAATTGACTCGTTATGATAAAATAAAAATGTCCTATTCAGGACTATAATTTTTGATTTTGTTCACATTGAGACTGATTGTTTTATTGTATTTTCCAAAATATATCTTATTTTTTCAGATACTGTATTGTAGTCAAATTATTTTTGGTATATTTATTTGGCAATATCCAGAAGAAATGTTAATTATAGAAATGAGGGTGAACTCAACCGCCCAAAGCGAATTACAGTTAGGTATCTTCTTCGAATTTAACGATGCGGTAGTCGGACATGGGTACAAAGGCATATTTATCTGACCTAGTGAATGATGGGGTGCTAACTTGACCGCATCCCGATAAGAGGTCTTTGCGGGTTTTTTTCTAACCATTGTTGGGATCTATTGTATTGGATAGTAGGTGGAAACAATTTATGTCATATTTATTGCATGTTGAGTGGTCAGATTTCTCTTTCAATATTCAGGAATCGTGTAAACAAAGTGGGCTCGTAGTATGTCATAATACATTTTTGATATTAATACGAAATGTAACTCTCATTTATTTTTTCGTTGTAAAATTGGTTAACAAATATATCATGAATATGTAAGTCATCAAGAGCTTGGCGTCATTTTAAACATTAGATTCCCATGGTGGGATAGATGCTCAATTGTTACTTCAAACGATAAAGAGAAAGAACTTCAATCGAGCCCTTTTTCAGGTATCTTTTGCTTACGACGAATACCTTCATGAATCTTTAAAAGTTGAAATAAAGGCGTTTTCATTTCAGCTTTACAAAAATGTTCAGCATGGAGGATTAAGCTATAAAGTCGTTGGTTACAGTAAAATCGATAGGAGAATTAGTTTTTCACGCTCACAATTTTCGCGATATTAAGAAAAAATCTTATTGTGATGAGGAACTTGTTGAGATTTAAATATATGAAAAACAGGCCTGGTCAGTGGATATCAAATGAGAAGGTGTGATTTTGAAACTTTATCATCTGGCTGATGCTTGAGAAGCTGTATTGAGAACGATCATCAGCATGCTTGATATAGGGGCATGACTTGGTTATGAAGGGAGGGACGACGATGAATTGGCAATATACACAGGATTGCAATAGATATGTGGAGGAAGTTACGACGTATGATATTGAAGATGCAGAGAAAGAGACTGCGATGGATACTGAATTTATTAACAAATCAGCTTTTCACAATTATTTAGCGCGTCTTCTTGACATAATGGATAGTGTTGATCATTATTCATTTCATTTAATTTCGAGTTATTCTGATGAACGATGCTTAAATAATTTGGGATAATTTGTAATGAAAAATTAGAGTTTAGTTGTCATTTTTTATTTTAAAAAAGCAGTTTTTTAGATATGATCATAATACTTTTCCTAATAAATAACTTCAGCTATTCGAAGTTGCCAAATATTGTATTCTTTCAAAAGTATCTACTGTGCATTTTTTGGCATGCAGCAAGCATAGCTCGTCAACTATATTACTGATATCAAGCCATTATCATTAACTTTATGAAGACTTTGTGTTGGACACCTTTCGAGTGTGTCCTGGGATCCATTATATATGTTGGTGTGCAGACTCTTTGCATAATTTTTCCCTAATGTGATCAATACTCATATAGTCATGGAATTCATCATGTTTCTTGATTGTGTGTTTCCTTAAAGCATTGTTTCATGTGAATTTCTTTCCACATACGAAACAAGCAAAGCCAATTTGCTTATGTATATTCATGTGTCTGCTCAAATTATTGGGTTGGGTGTATTGTTTTTCACAAATGCTGTAGGTATGAATTCTGTTGATATAAAAAAATGAGACTGATAAGTATACGCGTTAAATACTCTTTATATCCACTATATACATTTTTATAGCTGTTTTATATACGTTTTGCATTCACTTTATAACTGAATATGTATCCATTCATGAAATTCTACGGTCGTAATAGATCAGTCCAAGCACAATCATAACAATCTATACACATCATTTATAGAAATTCAATAGAACACAGGAACAAAATTTGCCATATTTATTTGTGTATTTTCATAGACATTCTAGTATCTTCGTATAGATTCATACATCTTCGTATACAGTCATGAATCAATCAATTTTGCTGAGGAGTATCAAGACATGTATTCGTTTTATTGTTTGGATACATGTATACACTCAAGCATTTTTGTCGTATTCCATATGAATTCATCACGAAAAAGATGTAAGAACAAGCGAATTTGATGATGATTTAGGATGAAAATACAACCTACATACATACGTAACCAAGAAAAAGATGGAAAAACATGCGTCAAGCTATCATCAAGCTATCATCGAACTACCATCAAACTAGCATCAAATTATCATTAAACTGTCATCAAACTATCATAGCAACTACTTTATGTACAGTTTAAATCAGTTTTGTGTATTTTTCCTAGACATTCGAGCATCTTCGTATACATTCGAGCATCTTCGTACACATTCACAATCAGTTTAGCATAGGAGTATCAAGATATGTATTCGTTTTATAGTTTGGATATATGCATATACTGCATTCACTTTTATAAAGTCTCCCGGTTGGCCATGATTTAGGTCTATCACGTTTTTGTTACTAAAACACAGGCAGGTTGGCACTGCTGAAATATCATCAAGGTCAAAACAATCCGCCGCGAGGTTGCCAATTTCCACTCTCAACATAATAATAACTTAATCTTCAATCTTAGACAAGATATTATCACAGACAATTATCTTCGAATATAATAAAGAACTCTTGCAATCTGCAATAGGTAAACTTCATTCTGACATGTTGAACTCTCGAATGAAATGACTATTTTCATCACTATATTTTATTAAGGTATAAAGAATGACTCGGGTTTCGTAGTACTTCTACATTTTGAAACTGGTGTATTTCAAGTTGTGCAACAAGGTATTTATATGTCTTCTGTAGGCTTATTTCTTGAGAATTTCGAAAAGTGGGGAATTCCATAGGTACAACTGTTCGTTTAGAAGTTTTCCTGCCGGGTTATTCAGGTACTTTCATTATTTTTTCAAATGAACTATCACAAAGTAACGGACTACTCTATCCATTATTTTTCAATACAATTCCAACACTTGATTCTTGATTTCCATACAAGAAAATAGCATAATTGAATCTTCCAACCAGTTTATATACGTGAAATATTTCCAGTAACAACAGAGGAAAAGTTTTCTTCTACAGTCACCAAGACTGTGGAATTATTGAATTCACATGATATATTCCCAAATTCATTATTTTTCCGAAGTAAATTCACATTGTGAAAATTCGTAATTACTAGTACTTCTATGTAGAGAGGACAACGTTGCGTAGTTATCTGACAGGAAAATGACTATAACCTAACATTTTCAAAATATACATGGTGAAATGTGTCAAATTTTCATGGCCAACCGGGAGACTTTATAAATGTGAATGGAGTATACACTCATGCATTTTTGTCGTACTCCATATGAATTCATCACGAAAAGGATGTAAGAACATGCGAATTTGATGATGATTTAGGATGAAAATACAACATACATACATACGCAACCAAGAAAAAGATGGAAAAACATGCATCAAGCTATCATCAAGCTATCATCAAACTACCATCAAGCTACCATCAAATTAGCATCTAACTACCATCAAACTATCATAGCAACTACTTCATGTATAGTTTACATCAGTTTTGGGTATTTTCGTAGACATTCGAGCATCTTCGTATACATTCGTGCATCTTCGTACACATTCACAATCAGTTTAGCATAGGAGTATCAAACCATGTATTCGTATTATAGTTTGGATATATGTATACAATCATACATTTTTGTCATACTTCATATGAATTAATCACGAAAAAGATGGAAGAACATGCGAATTTGATGATGATCGAGGATAAATATACAACATACATACATACGCAACCAAGATAAAGATGGAAAAACATGCATCAAGCGTGTAGCCATTATCATTAACTTTATGAAGGATAGCGTTCTTCATGCAGCACCTCAAGCGTACTTTATATATGATTTGCAACCACTTTATGTACAGTTTATATCAGTTTTGTGTATTTTCGTAGACATTCGAGTATTTTCGTATACCTTCGTACATCTTCGTATACATTCAAATCAATCAATTTTGCTTAGGAGTATCGAGACTTGTTGTTTATATCAATTTTGTGTATTTTTCCTATACATTCGAGCATCTTCGTTTACATTCGTGCATCTTCGTATACCTTCACAATCAGTTTAGCATAGGAGTATCAAGACATGTATTCGTATTATAGTTTGGATATATGTATACACTCATGCATTTTTGTTGCACTTCATATGAATTAATCATGAAAAAGATGGAAGAACATGCGAATTTGATGATGATTTAGGATGAATATACAACCTACATACATACGTAACCAAGAAAAAGATGGAAAAACATGAGTCAAGCGTGTAGCCATTATTATCATTAACTTTATGAAGGATACAGCAACTATTTTGGCGCGCCAAAATAGTTGCTGTATCCTTCAGGAAGCTAAGGCACAGCACTGTTAATTCCTAATGCGCCAAAATAGTTGCTGTATCCTTCAGGAAGCTTAGACACAGCACTGTTAGTTTTTGCCCCGACAGTGAATGTCGCCCACAAGCGTTGGTGTTGAAACACTTCTGTATATTAATTTCATCATTCGTTGTTGAGTTTTACACTGCGTACAGTTTCGATCTGAGCCCTACGTAATCGGAATATCATTATTTTCAACTTTCATCATCCCTAATACCATTTTTGTTATCCCTAGTAATTTCATAAGGATCATCCCACCCAAGCATAGTCGGAAGTATTGTCGTATTTATGTCAATCTCTTCTCAATATTCCATATTGGGTCTTTGGATAATTCGTAAAAACTAACGCGTGAATAGCAAGATTTTCTTTGGAATGGAAGTAGCCGAGTCATCTATTACAAATACATTTCTGCATCCCTGTGTTTACTCAAATAAATTGTACAAGTCTAGATATAATTCTTGATACATCTGTAATGTTATCGACCTGGTGTATCTTCATCTGTATATTGGCCTTGAATAATCTGTAAAATCGCATTGTTTTTCCCTCTTTTTCTTTGGTTGCGTATGTATGTAGGTTGTATATTCATCCTAAATCATCATCAAATTTGGCATGTTCTTCCAACTTTTTCATGATGAATTCATATGAAATACGACAAAAATGCATGAGTGTATACATATATCCAAACTACAATACGAATACATGTCTTGATACTCCTAAGCAAAATTGATTGTGAATGTGTACGAAGATGCACGAATGTATACGAAGGTGCTCGAATGTCTATGAAAAATACACAAAATTGATATAAACAACAAGCCTTGATACTCCTATACAAAAATTGATTGATTTGAATGTATACGAAGATGTACGAAGGTGTACGAAGATACTCGAATGCCTACGAAAATACCCAAAACTGATATAAACTGTACATAAAGTGGTTGCAAATCATATATAAAGTACGCTTGAGGTGCTGCATGAAGAAAGCTATCCTTCATAAAGTTAATGATAATGGTTACACGCTTGATGCATGTTTTTCCATCTTTATCTTGGTTACGTATGTATGTAGGTTGTATATTCATCCTAAATTATCTTCAAATTCGCATGTTCTTCCATCTTTTTCGTGATTAATTCATATGAAGTATGACAAAAATGCATGATTGTATACATATATCCAAACTATAATACGAATACATGTCTTGATACCTTTAAGCAAAATTGATTGTGAATGTGTACGAAGATGCACGAATGTATACGAAGATGCTCGAATGTCTATGAAAAATACACAAAATTGATATAAACAACAAGCTTTGATACTCCTATACAAAATTGATTGATTTGAATGTATACGAAGATGTACGGAGGTGTACGAAAATACTCGAATGTCTACGAAAATACACAAAACTGATATAAACTGTACATAAAGTGGTTGCAAATCATATATAAAGTACGCTTGAGGTGCTGCATGAAGAACGCTATCCTTCGTAAAGTTAATGATAATGGCTACACGCTTGATGCATGTTTTTCCATCTTTATCTTGGTTGCGTATGAATGTATGTTGTATATTTATTCTAAATCATCATCAAATTCGCATGTTCTTCCATCTTTTTCGTGATTAATTCATATGAAGTATGACAAAAATGTATGATTGTATACATATATCCAAACTATAATACGAATACATGGTTTGATACTCCTATGCTTAACTGATTGTGAATGTGTACGAAGATGCACGAATGTATACGAAGATGCTCGAATGTCTACGAAAATACCCAAAACTGATGTAAACTATACATGAAGTAGTTGCTATGATAGTTTGATGGTAGTTAGATGCTAATTTGATGGTAGTTAGATGCTTATTTGATGGTAGCTTGATGGTAGTTTGATGATAGCTTGATGATAGCTTGATGCATGTTTTTCCATCTTTTTCTTGGTTGCGTATGTATGTATGTTGTATTTTCATCCTAAATCATCATCAAATTCGCATGTTCTTACATCCTTTTCGTGATGAATTCATATGGAGTACGACAAAAATGCATGAGTGTATACATATATTCAAACTATAAAACGAATACATATCTTGAAACTCCTATGCTAAACTGATTGTGAATGTGTACGAAGATGCACGAATGTATACGAAGATGCTCAAATGTCTAGGAAAAATACACAAAACTGATATAAACTGTACATAAAGTAGTTGCTATGATAGTTTGATGATAGTTCAATGATAATTTGATGGTAGTTTGATGGTAGTTCGATGATAACTTGATGATAGCTTGACGCATGTTTTTCCATCTTTTTCTTGGTTACGTATGTATGTAGGTTGTATTTTCATCCTAAATCATCATCAAATTCGCTTGTTCTTACATCTTTTTCGTGATGAATTCATATGGAATACGACAAAAATGCTTGAGTGTATACATATATCCAAACAATAAAACGAATACATGTCTTGATACTCCTCAGCAAAATTGATTGATTCATGACTGTATACGAAGATGTATGAATCTATACGAAGATACTAGAATGTCTATGAAAATACACAAATAAATATGGCAAATTTTGTTCCTGTGATCTATTGAATTTCTATAAATAATGTTTATAGATTGTTATGATTGTGCTTGGACTGATCTATTACGACCGCAGAATTTCATGAATGGATACATATTCAGTTATAAAGTGAATGCAAAACGTATATAAAACAGCTATAAAAATGTATATAGTGGATATAAAGAGTATTTAACGCGTATACTTATCAGTCTCATTTTTTTATATCAACAGAATTCATACCTACAGCATTTGTGAAAAACAATACACAAGAAACATGATAAATTCCATGACTTTATGAGTATTGATCACATTAGGGAAAAATTATGCAAAGAGTCTGCACACCAACATATATAATGAATCCCAGGACACACAGGAAAGGTATCCAACACAAAGTCTTCATAAAGTTAATGATAATGGCTTGATATCAGTAATATAGTTGACGAGCTATGCTTGCTGCATGCCAAAAAATGCACTGTAGATACTTTTGAAAGAATACAATATTTGGCAACTTCGAATAGCTGAAGTTATTTATTAGGAAAAGTATTATGATCATATCTAAAAAACTGCTTTTTTAAAATAAAAAATGGCAACTAAACTCTAATTTTTCATTACAAATTATCCCAAATTATTTAAGCATCGTTCATCAGAATAACTCGAAATTAAATGAAATGAATAATGATCAACACTATCCATTATGTCAAGAAGACGCGCTAAATAATTGTGAAAAGCTGATTTGTTAATAAATTCAGTATCCATCACAGTCTCTTTCTCTGCATCTTCAATATCATACGTCGTATCTTCCTCCACATATCTATTGCAATCCTGTGTATATTGCCAATTCATCGTCGTCCCTCCCTTCATAACCAAGTCATGCCCCTATATCAAGCATGCTGATGATCGTTCTCAATACAGCTTCTCAAGCATCAGCCAGATGATAAGGTTTCAAAATCACACCTTCTCATTTGATATCCACTGACCAGGCCTGTTTTTCATATATTTAAATCTCAACAAGTTCCTCATCACAATAAGATTTTTTCTTAATATCTCGAAAATTGTGAGCGTGAAAAACTAATTCTCCTATCGATTTTACTGTAACCAACGACTTTATAGCTTAATCCTCCATGCTGAACATTTTTGTAAAGCTGAAATGAAAACGCCTTTATTTCAACTTTTAAAGATTCATGAAGGTATTCGTCGTAAGCAAAAGATACCTGAAAAAGGGCTCGATTGAAGTTCCTTCTCTTTATCGTTTGAAGTAACAATTGAGCATCTATCCCACCATGGGAATCAAATGTTTGAAATGACGCCAAGCTCTTGATGACTTACATATTCATGATATATTTGTTAACCAATTTTACAACGAAAAAATAAATGAGAGTTACATTTCGTAATAATATCAAAAATGTATTACGACATACTACGAGCACACTTTGTTTACACGATTCCTGAATATTGAAAGAGAAATCTGACCACTCAACATGCAATAAATATGACATAAATTGTTTCCACCTAATATCCAATACAATAGATCCCAACAATGGTTAGAAAAAAAACCCGCAAAGACCTCTTATCGGGATGCGGTCAAGTTAGCACCCCATCATTCACTAGGTCAGATAAATATGCCTTCGTACCCATGTCCGACTACCGCATCGTTAAATTCGAAGAAGATACCTAACTGTAATTCGCTTTGGGCGTTTGAGTTCACCCTCATTTCTATAATTAACATTTCTTCTGGATATTGCCAAATAAATATACCAAAAATAATTTGACTACAATACAGTATCTGAAAAAATAAGATATATTTTGGAAAATACAATAAAACAATCAGTCTCAATGTAAACAAAATCAAAAATGATAGTCCTTCTGAATAGGAGATTTTTATTTTATCATAACGAGTCAATTCTCTAATACGTTTTGTAATTTTTTGCGTAAATAGGATTCATTTTCATCCAAATATTTTGACTTTTGATGACAATAAAATCAGTACAAATGTACAATCTTTCATGTAATCTTTCCAGATAGTAAGAATACAAAATTTCACATTTAGCATATTTTGTCTCAGTGCCAAGCAAATATTCAATATTTTTGACTTCAAATCTATGTTCAAAATGTCGAGAACCCAAAGTTTTTTTCGAAAACAATTGTGCTTACGTTGAAATAACAGAAAATATGTCTCATATGCTCTGTTAAAGTATCAATAATACATGAAAAATGGAATTTGTTCATATACAACCACCCAATATATTTGTTGTTATGTTAGCTCACTGCCAAATCAAAAGTATACAATCCCAATGCATTTAGGATAGCTTGATAAGCTTGCCACAAGTAGTTCTCGTTGTAGTTGATTGAAAATTCATATGTGCCCAAGCATTGAAAAGGAAAACTGGTGAAGAAGTGGCTTTTCTCGATATCCTCAAGCATGCATGGTACCTAGCAACTTGCAATCTGATCAAGGAAATGAATTTTTCTAGCGACAATTTCATGAACAAGTTGTTGAAAAGCATCATATAATATGTAGAGTGATATGAAAGCTGCAATAGTGGAGTTGGTTATAAGAACGTTGAAAGAGGTGCTTTACAAAAAATTCAGTGGAACATATCGATTGATCCTTCAAGATGTAGTAAAATGAGTATAATAATAAAAAACAATGAACTATTGGCATGAAACCCCGTGACGTTAATACAAAGAACGATATATATATAAATTAGCCTTCAGTCACATAAAAATGGCATGACCTCATAAATTTCAGAAGAATTGTACGTAAATTTACACACGTTTTCACAAAAGGGTATCAATGGACTACTATACTATTTAAAATCACAAAAGTCCAACTTACCTACCCAGTGAGTTACCTACTTTACCGGTAGACCAATAAGTGGTGCTTTCTATCAAGAAGAATTGCAAAAAACAAAGCAGCATGATGTTTATTTGGTTGAAAAAGTATTGCGTGGAGACAAGGGTGCGATTGCTGTGAAGAACAGTAATAATTTTTCCAATCATCTAGAGATGCTGAGAAATCTACATATATTCATGTGAAAAGAACCATTTTAGCTAAAATCGAGCTTAAAAATCCTCATAGGAATTTACACATAAAAATCACTGAAATTGAGTCTGAACCCGTGCAGTCTCCTTCGGCAAAAGCTTATTCGTTAATAACTGTTGCACTTGAAAATAAAAAATTTGAATAAAAACTTTCGGCTATTTCACTCCGTTTCATTAGGATGTTTCAAATCCGTACACCCAGCTTGCTGACAAACACGCTTTCCATCGATTTTATTCGTTATGACAACAAATTTTCAAAACCACACAATCATCCCCCAAAGTTATATTTCTCGACCGCGTAAACCAAAAGATTCACAAATAATCAATGTATTCCCTTTCAAATAAACGATAAATGCCTACCCAATAATAATCGGAAAAAAAGGATCTAGTACCTGCGACTCATGCATCAAACTTCATATGACAATTTCATTTTACTATTAGAATGATCTGAAAGTCCCTAAGACCGATACGAGACCCAATTAACAATCCAATTCCAATACATGAGAATGGACAATGCTCGCAAAAGCTCCTAACTTCACGTCAGTGCTTCACCATGGGTCTGCTGAAAACCACAACATAAATTGTTTATCAAAACACTAGAATCCCTTATATTTCTCGTCTGCGTAAACCGAATGATTCACAGATAATCCATGGTATTCCCTTTCATATAAACGATAAATGCCACCCCAATAATAATTCGAACAAAGGATCTAGTACCTGCGACTCATGCATCAAACTTCATATGACAACTTCATTTTACTATTAGGATAACCTGAAAGTCCCTGAGAGCGATACGAGTCCCAATTATCAATCCAATTCCAATACAGGAGAATGGACAATGCGCGCAAAAGCTCCTGACTTCACGGCAGTGCTCCACAATGGGTCTGCTGAAAATCACAAAACCACACAATCATCCCCCAAAGTCTGCGTAAACGGAAAGATTCACAAATAATCCATGGTATTCCCTTTCATATAAACGATAAATGCCCTCAATAATAATTCGAAAAAAGGATCTAGTACCTCATGCATCAAACTTTATATGACGGATAGAATAATTCCAATCGCCTCATATTAACTACATGAAAAAGGCCCCCTGAGACGCACAATGCAAAGGGTCATATACCTGCGTTTGATGTGGGACCAAAAAGGTACCACTTAAGGTTAGTGGCTGTGGCTTATCGGTTAACACACCGGACTCATAGTAAAATATTACGGGTTCGAATCCCGTCGTCTCCGAGAACTTTTTCATAAAATTCTACGTCCCTTCACAAAAGCTTCCGAAAAATTCAGTCCACCAAGATGGCGCTGTGATAGTTTCAACTGTCATGGTGTCAATCATCATTCTAACCGCGAAAACAAATAAGTGAGGTTATGACCGCATTTGACCAGAACCCGCCTAGCACTTACTACTCTACTCTGAAAATTTCAACTACCTAGCTCATTCCGTTCGAGAGTTATTGTGGAAAAACATATTTTATATTTTCAAAATTTTTTTTTTTACACTTTGCGGTAATCTGGTCAATACAAAACTTCACATGCGTATAAAGGTCATGATTCTACAATTTGATGCTAAATTTCAGATAGATCGAAGGAACTTGTCCGAGATATTTACGCTCCAAAACCACCTTGCATTTTTCAATCCGCTTACTCCTTTCGTTCGAGAGTTATCGTGCCTACGGCCGGTCGGCCGGCCGGACAGAATCGATTTCGCACTCGGATTCTTGATCAGTGAGTCGAACCAAATCGTTTGAGACCATTTTCAGCCAAAAATTCTAAAATTACAGACACTTGGGCAAATTGATAAGCACTCTGTTCCGAGGAACTAGAGCGACAAAAAAACAAGTTTCGTATGACAATTGCCCAAAACAGGTTTAAAGTACCTACAAATAGTAGATATTCCATAAAACATGTATTGAAGAAGAGAAGAAATAATGAAAAAATTACCTTGTAATCGATCAAAAATTTCCTCATCTACGTTCACCAAATTTTCTCCTCTCTCGAACTACAGAATTATGCTTTCAATATTTACGTAATATTTTCAAACATTGTCGGGTGAGGTCCCCGTTGCATCGCTGAAAGTCGCTATCTCTTTAAGTTCTCAAGTAATAGTAAGCTAACATTTTTCATAATTTTTTTTTAATTTTCTAGAATACGATCCTCACAAAATTTCACATACGTCATCATGTCGGCATTCCACAACTTGTTACCAAGTTTCCATTTGATCAGATCTGTATTTTTTGAGTTAAACGAAATAATATTCCAGATGGGTATATAAATCCGAAACCGTTGGGCCAATTATGCCCAAGAACGAACTCAACTGTCCCATTCGGATTCACAGCCTACCCTCGAAATTGCAAGTCCCTATCTTTTCCGTTCGAAAGTTATCGTGTCCGGATAAAATTGAACTTGACCTTGAATTATTCACCAGTCGTTTGATACCATTTTCGGCCAAAAATTACAGATGTTTCAGTCGAATGATACCATGCTATTCCCTAGAAAATGCGCGCAAAAAAAAGGTATTGGAATTTTTGAAGAAATTTCCCATAGATATCCATGGATATTTTCGTCTAATTAGTTCTCATTATATCTGAAATGCACCGATAAAGGAATTTCAATAGTTATCAGAAGATGAAATTAATTATGCGGAAGATAGAAATTTGTCAGTATCTTCCACATAATGTCTGCATTTTCCGCATAATTAATATGACCTTCTGATAACTCTCATAGCGGTTGCACCGTATTCTACATTTGAGCACTTTGTAACTTCGTGAGAAATGTTTTTTCAGGAGTGATGTAACGTAACGTCAACAAAATCATTCGTTGCGCGCTCAGAAACTATTCATCAGATATCGATTAAACTTTTCAAGACCTAATTTTAGAGGCAACATCTAAATGAATACTCGATCGGATCCATATAGTTGGAAATATTTCGAAAATATATCCAAGACGATCTTGGAGGTAGGATAGTTTGTTTAAGTATAGCCTTATCTCAATATCCCTAAATCACTTCGATAGCACAATTACAAAGCACTCTTCTTCACGCGCAGACGGTACTGGGTTCGATTTCCGCAGCGGAAGTTTTTCATTTTCAAATTTGTATTTATTTCAACTGATGGGAAAACTAAGAAGGAGACCAGAGCGTCATGATAAACACAATCGTCAAAAAAAATCATAAAGCTCTGGCATGAGGTCAGCTTGCTCTTGCACGTGTATTTTTTTCAGTCACTTCAGATTGGTAAACATGAACAAGCGCGCCAGAGCAGATTGACCATACGTCAGTGCTTTATAAATTTTTCGCCAATTTTATTCGTTTCCTAGACTTTGAATATAGTTTTCTGGAGATCCTCTTTTCAGTTTTGTACTGTTGACACTATTTGTCAACAACCAAACTGAAGATTACATGCTTCGTAATTCAACAAGTTTCAGCAGTTTGGAAATCTGGGACCAAAGAATTTACTTAGAATATTGTGCTGTCGCTGATCGAGGAATCCAGAACTACGCAATATACAGTCATTAGCGTACAGAGCATTCTGCATTTGGACTCCAAATCTAACCTGCAAGATTCAAATCTCTATCTCTCTTCCTAGTACAAAGTAGACAGGAGTGACACCAGGCGTTCAATCAACCAAATTTCTCGCTGCGGCTACTCAAAACTATAGATCCCTGCGATTATTCTTTTTCCCAATACAGTGAGTCGGAGTCTCATACTGTCCACCATGGTTGGTCGAACGCCAGGTGTCACTTTTGTCTGCTTTGTACTCGGAAGTGATTGCTGGATTTTGAGGAGAATAGTTTCTTCGTAGCGATTTTTTCCTCATCGCTGAATTATGCTTCACGAGGAAGAAACCAGTCAGTAGTTATTAACTTTGAAGAAATTACACTCTGTGGATTACTCTAAACTTTGGTGTATGCTAGTCCGTTAATTTCGTATGATTAGTGGTAGCTTTTTCCTTTACCCTTCAAAGGCTACCGTGACCATATGGTCACACCTACAGCGCTGCACAAAATCAGCTGACATATGTACGTATATCTTAGTATACGTGAGGAAGCGATGATATTTATTCAGTTGACTTAGGAACTTTGTAGTGTGAACGTGTCGCATTGTTATTCCACTGATTTCTCATTCGTAATAGAGGTGAACTGACGTGTTTGTTAGGTATTCGCAATAAAATGGATCCCAAATTTGTGTAAGTATCAAATTTCTATTTCAAACTGAATATCTTTTAATTATATTTGTTTCAATAGTTGGTGAAATGTGTGAGGAATTTCAAGAATATATTAGATTTGAATATCTCTTCTCTGTTCAAAATCAACTTTGATGCAAACTTGACTGTGACCGCATGGTGACACTAGCCGAATCTGGCAGAAATTGATATTTTTTGTTTCAGGCGAGGTTTCTCTCTCAAAGAAGCCTTAGATATATTATATAACGACGAAGAAGATAGCAATGGTGTGTGTGACATTTACATATCACCGCCGGAACCAAATGTACTGACAGATGAAGATTCGGGTGATGAAGAAGGCGGGGAAATGGATAATTTATCACGTGGCCAATTATCAACTGCAGCAGAAATCCGACTTTCTGACAATTCGCGCATAACTGGCTTCGAAGATGTTTCAAATGAAGAAGGCAGTGAAGGAGACAATAGTTTATTAGAAAGTGAAGTTAGTCAGATTGAAAAATGTGGTCCAAGCACTAGTTCAAACAAGAGCACCAAAAAGACGAATTCAACGAAGAAGCCGCAGAAGAAAGTGAAAGAAACACTCAAAAGAACTTGGATTGAGGGCGATCTTCTAAAAACGACAGCAGTATTTCCACAGCCAGACTATACCAATTTTATAGGAAAATCCCCAACAGATTTATTTGAATTGTTTTTCGACGAAGACATTGTTCGTATGTTAGTAGAAGAATCAAATAAATATGCGCTCTTCCTAAACCATCCAGATCCGAAAATAGAATCTGATGAAATGAAGTGTTTCATCGGTATACTTATTTTGACCGGGTATAACTCTCTTCCCGGAAAATGTTTTTACTGGGATTCAGAATCGGACATGGGAAATCAATTAGTAAAGGAAGCAATGCGTAGGGACAGATTTCGACAGATAATGCGTTTTTTACATTGTGCCGATAATACCAAACCCAATTACAAAGACAAAATGTGGAAACTTAGGCCGCTCATTGAAAAACTTCAAAAAAATTATTTGAAATATTTTAAGCCGACAGAAAATATGAGTTACGACGAATGTATGGTGAAATACTATGGCAGACACAGCTGCAAACAGTTTATTCGCGGAAAACCGATAAGATTTGGCTATAAAGTATGGAGTTTGAATGCCGAAAACGGCTACCTAATCAACTTCGATATATATCAGGGAAGTAATCCGAAGTCGGTTACTGAATATGACAATAAATTTGGAAAAGCTACTTCTCCATTACTAATAATGCTAGACTCCTTGCCAGATAGAAATCTTCGTTATCAAATTTATACAGACAATTTGTTTACGAGTTTCAATCTTTTGACGGAGCTAAAGCAAAGAGGCTATGGAGTTACAGGAACCGTTAGAGAAAATAGGGTTCCAAAGGACTGCCCAATAACTTCTAAATTAGACATGAAGAAAAAAAAAAGAGGTTCTATCGAGTCTAAAATTTCAAAAGATGAAGGTGTGATACTAGTGCGTTGGACTGACAATGCCCCTGTTACCATGGCTTCAACTTCTTTTGGAATTGAACCCACTTCTTTGGTGAAAAGATATTCACAGTCGGAGAAGAAAATTATTCAAATTCCCCAGCCACGTCTTATAAACGCCTATAATAAATATATGGGTGGGACAGATCGGATGGACGAAGATATTGCGCGCCATAGAATAGGTATCAGAAGTAAGAAATGGTATTGGCCGTTACTTACTTGGCTTGTAGATACCGCATTACACAATGCATGGATTCAGTATAAAAGTGCAGGTAATTCAATTACTAATCTGAATTTCAGAAGAGAAATTGTAAAGGTATACCTAAATAGGTTTAAAACTGCCCCAAAAAGATATGGAAGACCAACAACGAGTAGAAATAGTGTCTCCATGAATAGGATTTCGGATGATATCAGGTATGACCACAAGGACCACTTAGTTGTTCCAGTTCCAAATAACAAGAGGAGAAGATGTGCCGGAGAAGGATGCTCCTCTGTTGGTCGAACACAGTGCAATAAATGTGATTTGGGACTATGTGTGGAATGTTTTTATATATTTCACATTGAATAATATGTTCGACATTTCTGTATTCATATTGGGCTAGTGTGACCATATGGTTACGCCATTTTTTGAGAAAAATAAAGGAAAAAAATGCATAATTCTTATTCTACCCAACACTGATAAATGGAATTCACTCAATAGAATCGCTAAATTTGCTCTCTTGAAAAAATAATAATTCCGCCTTTGAAGGGTTAAGCGATATTCTCTTTTCCTGGTTTTAATATTTCCGTATAGTTTCAAGCGTTTTTGTTTCGACTTACTAATGAAGAATCCTAGAGATGATTACTGTCGCACGAATTGAGTTAGATAGTTGAAATTTGCTGAATAGGTTTGGATTCCAAATACGCCTTTAATGGGAAAAATCCAACGAGTGATTCCTGAGTTATAGCGATCTGAATTTTGGTTTTTCCAATAACTCGAAACATACTGGCCTGCCCAAATTAAAGCTAGGTAGTTATTAAGAAATGCCGACACTAAGAATTAGACAATTACATTTGTTTTATCACTATTAAAATAAACTCTGTATCTCAGAATCTATCCATTAGATAACGCTGAATTTTTGCGAAAGCCTTCAAAACCTCATTGTAGTACTATATTTGAACTCAATCAGATATATATTGCAATGAAAAGGCACAAAAAGGGTCAAACATTCTCACAATTCCAATTAACATTTAATGTTTGACTACCATGGTTTCGCGGTCAATAATTACACCCCATCTTCAGGTCACTTGGCTACAAGAGAATATCAAAATTATAAAACAAAAAAAATTGTGATCACACTGTACGATTAATACTCACAATACAAGTTACAATGCCAATATCAAACCAAAATTGCTTAAAAAACAACAGCAACCTCAATCATGTACATGAGAGAAGGTTCAAATCACAAATTATTTTTCTTAAAGGGATATCAAATATGGTGTCTGTCAAATTTTCAAAACTACGTCTAACTAATCAAATACAATGAATGAACAGAAATATCTCATGAAAACAAAAGAAGAAGAAATTTCTCACACATTCAGAATTAACGCGCTATCTAGGAATATAATATGAAAACCAACAATTCAATAAAATATATCTACTAACTTACAATATGCTAATACTAGAGACGGGACCATGGTATTGAATGTCCCAAACAGGTGTCGCTAACATGAATCAAATTATTGAAGTAAAAATAGGGAGATAATTTAAGTTTATTTGAGAGTTAAGAGTCAATGTTCTCATGTCCATGATTGAGGTTGCTGTTGTTTTTTAAGCAATTTTGGTTTGATATTGGCATTGTAACTTGTATTGTGAGTATTAATCGTACATTGTTATCACAATTTTTTTGTTTTATAATTTTGATATTCTCTTGTAGCCAAGTGACCTGAAGATGGGGTGTAATTATTGACCCCGAAACCATGGTAGTCAAACATTAAATGTTAATTGGAATTGTGAGTATTTTTGACCCTTTTTGTGCCTTTTCCTTGTAAAAAATGAACTCACATTTATTATCGCTTCAATCATTAGATATATATTGTTTGACGTTTTAGGAAATATAGAAAAACCAATATAGTGAAGCATTTTTTTCCAGTTCATCAGAAAAATGTTTATAAAACAACAATAATGAACACTGAATAGCCGCAAGACTTCCTTCCGCTGACAGTTGGTACGTTAATACTGTTGAGTGTTGACAGATGTCGATTGAGTACGATCTTATATTTCT
This sequence comes from Halyzia sedecimguttata, assembly GCA_937662695.2. Taxonomy (NCBI): domain Eukaryota; kingdom Metazoa; phylum Arthropoda; class Insecta; order Coleoptera; family Coccinellidae; genus Halyzia; species Halyzia sedecimguttata. The sequence goes on from OW569414.2 coordinate 69,435,310, forward strand.
ATAGCTCGCCGAGGTTAAATTTGAAAAGTCTTGATGACAAATATCCTTAACAATTTAAATTTGCAATTCGTTCACAATAATCACATGTATGTCTACAAAATAATCGAATAGTATAGGTAAGGTTAATTCTGCATTTGATATTCAGTACGCTGATGATTTAATAAAATAATACAGGGTGGTCCAGATCTTAACCAAAAAATTTTAACCACGTATTCTACGTCAGAAATGATTCCTAGTTTGTCGTATAAACATATGTCCAGAAATGCTCCCTCCCCGAGATACAGGGTGTTAAAATTATATAAAAAACATGTTTCTAATTAATAACTTTTACACTTCTTAAAATATTTCAATGAAATTTGGAACATAGGTTTCAAGGATCAAGGAGCACTTTCTGCATAAAGTTATTTTGTTTTATTCTACCAGTGACGTCCGTACTGCATCGAGATTGAATATTTTTAGACAAAAAAATGATACGCCACTGCTTTTCCAACAATAAACATTCCTCTTGAAATTCTGTTCTAATTTGAAGCAAATTGGGTCTCCTGACCTTTTGAAGTACGATGCACCGTTTCTGAGAAAAAAAATAAAACACATTCTCATGCAAGAAGAAATCGTTAAAATCCATATGCCATTCAACCAAGAAATTTCCAAGTAGAATCTAGTGGTAATTTTTGGCTTGGAATTTAAAATAAGGGCCTATTTGGACCCCCTGAAATTTTTTGGGCGTATGTTCTAGGGGAACATCGTCCTATCATTTCGTCCAAATGTCTGTAATTTTCGAATTTCGAGCTGAAAATTGGCTAATAGACTAATTCGGACTCCCTGATCACGAATCCGGTGTCAGATTTTAGGGTGCCGTCCGGCCGGCCGGCCGGCCGGCCTTCCGGCCGTAGGCACGATAACAGGAGCACCGAAGGTCCTATCGACTTCAAACTTTCAGGGTAGGTTTCTGATCAAAATGCGACGGTTAAGTTCGTTAACGGGCAAAATCGGCCGGACGGTTTAGGAGTTATAGACATTTAAAATTTTGAGGTTATGACCTGATATTTCAGGAACTAAAGAAGATGTTGAATCGAAACTTGGTAGTCAGTTCGAGCATATAAACGCGCAACTTTTTGAAAATTCTGTTATGATCAAAATGTTGGTAATTTTTAAAAAAATATTTCTTTTAATTTTTTCGAAAAAAAAATTTTTTTTTCGTGAACTATTCATCAGATTGCAACAAAAACTTGTATTAACGTCAATTGTAATATTTTGCAACATTGTGCAAAATTTTGGCTCTATACGATTTCAATTTCTGGAGATATAAGACAAAATGTGTCAAATTTCCTGGGTCTCTCTCAGTATTTTCATCGATTATTCTATGAACTCTTTGAATTCCACCGAAAACAAATTCAAAGACATAAACATAAAGAATCAAGTCATAGTTTAGACGTCGAAAGAAGGACGATGTTGATCGACTTGAAAAGGTACCTATTTCAAGAAATGCAATAATGAAATGCTTAATTTTTTTTATGGTCACAGAAAATCGTCACAAAAATCTATTTACCTCATTTGACGGCTGTTTGTCAAATCAATTAATTCCAATGATTGATGTCAGATTTCCTACATACCAAGTTCAAACACATTTTATTATATGGAAAACACTTATTATGATCACGTTCTACAGGAATTGATACTAAATAGAAGCTAGATGAAGATTATTGTAATGGAAAATTTGTGTTCCAGAATAATATTAAGGTATTCAACATGATACTGCTTTTTTTCTTTACTGGTCAGTACGGGCCACAAGGAACATGCGCCCAAAAGCTCCTGTCCACAGGGCTTGAACCCATTTTTTACAATTTCTAATGGCAGTGCCACGGCATTAGATTTTTTTATAAAAAAATATTTGTCTCAAAATTTTCTCATGCAAAAAAAATTCTATTAGTTGACCTCTTACGGTGAAAAAAAATGTATGACGACCTGAGTTCCCAACAACTAGAAAATATGCTTGGTTTATTGGGATTCTAAAATGATATAACACTTGTTATTCCATTGTCCCTATGATAGAATAAAGCCTGTTTAAGTAAAACAGGGTCTACTCGTGATTCATTTTGAGTTGTTAGTATCATGCTATAGTGTGAAGTAGGTTTTATAGAATCTAACTGCGTTAGGAGACGCGATTCGATATTGGAATTAGTCATCTCTCATCAAATGGGCATTGGTGAGCTGCTAACTATTCAAATTATACATATTAAAATAACTATCATTTCTATAACAAAAAATATAAACAACTTAGTGGATCACAACTACACCCTGTTTTACTTAAATAGGCATTTTTCTGTTATAGGGACACTGAAGTATCAAGTGTTGAATCATTTTAGAATCCCAATGAACCAAGCATGTTTTCTAATTGTTGGGCACTCAGGTCGTCATACATATTTTTTTTCACCGTAAAGGGTCAAACTTATAGATTTTTTTTTGCATGAGAAACTTTTGAGATAAATATTTTTTTATGAAAAAATCTAATGCAGCGGCACCAAAACAGGCATCTACATCTGATAGAAAATTCATTCAGAAGTGTCATTCAAAAAACAGATATTCAAAATTTCAATATAAGAGATCTTGGCATCGAAAATAGTCATGAAGGGTGTAATTTTCTCAAAACTTTCAAAATGTCAAAAAACTCGAAAACCGTGAGACTTTCATTAAGCATAAATTGTGTTTATCTGATCGACCAGGCCTTCCTCTACCTGTAGGTGCAAGATTATCCACTCTTTACGCTTCACCTTGTATACAAGCATATTCTCCAGAATAGTAAGTAAGCGTTGCTTTTAATTCAGCCAAAATATGCCTCATTGGGAGAGTTCAGTAGCGCAATGGGTGATCGACCTCGCTTTGAGTTTGAACAAACTCGCTAAAATAGGCTCACCTCACGTCAGTGCCTACCCACCTTTCTTTTTGGCGCTCTTGTCCCTCGGAGTGCTTATCAATTTATCCAAATGACTGTAATTTTCTAATTTTTGGCTGAAAATGGTCTTGAACGAGTTGATTTGACTCACTGATCAAGAATCCGTGGTTGAAATAGATTCTGGCCGGCCGGCCGGCCGTTAACACGATAACTCTTGAACGGAATGAGCTAGACAGTTGAAATTTTCAGAGTAGGTTTTAGGTATGAATATATCGGATGAGTTCGTTACTGGACAAAATCGGTCTAATAGTTTCGGAGTAACGAAACAAAATATTTTTTTTACATTACAACTTTTGAATTCAAATTTTTTAAGATGCAGTTTCATCATAAGAATCCATTGTTATCATTTTCAACTCTAACAAGCTAATGCTTCCGGAGATATGATGTTTCAAAGTTTCAATAATACATCGTAAGTTCTATGTATTCACAGAATGTGAACACAGAATCTGTCTGTGATCACTATTCATAAATGTCATCTTTTCTAGCTATTAGAGATTGTCAATTCATAGTTGTTATTTTCTCTTGGAAAGCAAGTAGGAAAGAAGAACGTAATGAAATCATCAACAGAAATTACTGTTCGTTGACCACTGAGGTTAATATAACCTTTTACTTCCTTAAGTAGTGAGACATGTTCCTATATACAGTATTTTCATAATGTTTCTAGCAAAAATACTGAAATATGTTAAGGTTCATAATACAGAAAAGAATGTGTTAGTGGTATGGACTATTAAATTTTCAATTATGAAAACAGGATAGTATTTTATCAATATATTTTGAACTAATTAAAATAATTTGTTCGTAATCCACTACGTACTCAAATATCAGGAATAAATGGACAATCTGCTATGATTGTCTTCAGCCTTGCTCTAGACATTTCGATGATACTTTCCTTGGGTATTTCGAGTTGTGAAAACTATGCACCGAGTCTAAGTTGTAACAACCCATTCCACGAGGTTGAATCTTTGCAGATTGCTCATTTGATCTTGATAAATAAATTAAAATACAATTTTTGAAGCATTAAGACATTAACGCATTGTAAATTTTTCTCATAAGATAAATAATTTTTGAAGCATTTTTTTAAACGACAATTTTTTTAAATTTAATTTATTTCTTGATGCATTTCTATCATAGGAATCCATTGATATGATTCCCAACTCTGAGAAACCAATACTTTCGGAGATATAATTTGTCTGTTTGAACAAGAGCGCCAAAGCTCCTGAACCAATTTTCACATGGTTCACAGGGCTTGAACCAATTTTTCACATAAATACCCGCACAAACCAACCACCACATAACGTTGTGTTCCTGCAGATAGATGTCCTTCAGAATTTTTTCTTGCGCCAAAACCGACTCGCGTTCCTGCGGTTGTTATCAGGCAACCTGATCCTGGGCGGCGTTTAAAAGCATCGCGTTGGCGAAGCCCTTCTCATTCGTCCTACGTTGATCCTGCCGTGTGCCTGAGTAGCGAAAACTTCGAGCGTCGAGACGCGAACGTTAGAATTCACGGAGCTTCCCGGTCTCAGTAAGAACGACAGGTTTATTCGATCTTTTCGGTTTCGGCTAAACGATAGACGGTTATTTCTTGCGGGCGGTCAGCACTATTTCGAGCAACATGTTGATGCTCGTTGTGTTCCTCGCCATGATCGGCAATTTGTGTTCAGGTGAGTGGGATGTGGCTTTCGACCCTTGTGTTTGTATATAGGGATTTTATCCAGATTATTCCATTTCAAATGAAGTTTTGCTTTGAACTATTTATATGTGGTGATGGTTGGTACTAATTTCTTTTTGATTCTCATTTCTCCATTTGGAATTAGGATAGATTTTGCCACATTTTCGTGTTGGATCATTTTCCTTAAATTGAACGAAGTATCACATCCTCTAAAAAACGAAGAATTATGTTCGAAATGAAGAAATGTTCTCTCATCGGAAAAATGAAGTAAGTAGATTTTCTAGGGTTACTCTTAAGGGATTATATTCAGAATTATCATCTCAGTTCAGGAACTGCAGATATGAAAAGTACCGTCACAATTGAATTGAAAAACCTTTTTTGAAATCGACGTTAAATCGTAATGAGAACAAATAAAGTTTGTGAACACCACATTTGATATGCCAAAAATATGTATTAATAATTAGAGTTTAATTAGTTATTATTTAAATGAAGGTTAATGTGCAGAAATGGATTTCTGTCGTACAAAACAGTATAATAAATAATATAACAATGCAACAATTTTTCACAGAAGTCAATTTTAGCCTCATGATAATTCACAAATCCTTTTTATTCTTCATCATCATATTTTTGATCGGTTCTCGAGGTATGAAAAAATAAACTAATAATACAGAAGAATATTCTACCGTTATAACAAAACTTGATATGCGTAAGAGAACTTCTCGAAAAATCTATGATATTTTGAATATCTTGGAATGACCAATATCCCTCCAGCCGGATTTTACCTATTTCAAAAGTGAGAGACGTAATAACATTTCACCGATGTTATAATGTTTTTTGTTGCGTTTTATTAGTTTATATGTAGGTACTTCAATGTTGTTCTGTTCTGATAGCCCAAAATCTCGCGGCTATATCGTCGGCATGAAATGGAGTTTCGGATTTATTGTAGAGTTTTGATTGTTTTCAATAAGAAAACTCCTCACTTAACATGTTTTTCATATGGTTAGAAAACTTTCAGAGGTGCCATCCGATATTAGGGGAAAATCGAAACACAATCAACTTTGATTTTTCATGAGAAATGAACTGAAATCTAGAATGATAAAATGCATGAACAAAAAAGTTGAGTTTTACAGAAGTAGAAAATATCCAATGAATTGATTTGTCAATAAAAAAAATATTTTTTTAATAGAAAACATTTATAATAACTTATATTCAATCTACTTGAATTTGTTCATTATTTATTTCGAAACAAATTAAATTTCTTTCACTGCATGAATCAGAGCCTCCATTTTTCCAGATTTGCATAATGATACTGCTAAAGAAATTATTTAGTTATGAGATTTGAAACTGCTCAAAAATGAGAATAATAGAATTAACAGAAAAAAAGTTATATTATAGTTTGATTTTGCCAAACACAAAAAATTATTTTTGAATACCCATGTGAATTTTTTGGTACCAATCTAGCTTTTGTTCCATTCATTTTTCGAATTGTCATTAAGCTAGTCGAAGTTTAGTGATAGAAGAAGTTCTTTTTCTAATTTTTTTTGCCATTTATTTGATTCAACTCATAGTAATATTGAAACGATATAATGTACGAAAGGGAAGATGTTTATACATATATTTATTACAAAAGACATTGATTTTAGTTCCTGAATTTATAAATTACTATTATTTCATTCGTATTACTTTTCACAATGTTCTATTTTCTGGTCACGCTACTTTCGAACAATGCATGAACCCATCAGTATCAAACCTTTTTGGTTTCATTTGTTGGCGTCTTCACAAATTTCAACTAGCAGTTTTACCAGAAGACACGGACGTCTTTGCCAAGAAGCTGATATTTAGTTTTCGAAATTTAATAATAATATATGTATATATGTATATGAGATTTTAAAAATTTAAAATTCATTTTTTTCTCCTCCGGGATGAAAAGTTCACTTTTAGTCCCGGTTTAGTCTGGTACAAAAGTACCCGATTCTCTCCCGGTGAGATGGCAAATGTGCGCATGCGGTTACTTTACTTTATCTCCCGGTTACCTAGCAACCGCGTGTTTATATCTCAAGTTGATGACAGCTGAGTCAAAAAAAGGTTAATTATTTCAGTGAATACCGACAAATATAATAAAAAATGGATTTGATCAACTCTGATGAAAGTGAATTAGACGGAGAAGAATAAAATTGTATACGCACCTAGGAAGAAAAGTAGGACATCCTCGCCCGCGGGCGTGAATGTCCTACTTTTCTCCCTCGGTGCGTAATATACTATTATAGGTGACACCAAATTATAAAGTGGGTTCCATAACATAACATGTGAAACAATATATATATTTTTTAAATATTATAATAGTTATACACATTAACAATTTGTGACAATGTCATTTAAGATTCAGGCAAGTTTTGTCACGAGAAGCATTTATTCTCTGGTAAAAAATGTTCAATTGTTCTATACCTGCATGTTAATTATTTACGAATTTTTTTACTATGAATAGCCTAAACTGTAATTGAAAAAAAATATTGAAATTATCAGAGTAAGGATAATTGACTCAGGCAATTTCAATAAGTTATTCCGTTAAATTATGTGATATTATCCGCCGTATTCACAAAGCATTCACCGCCGTATTCACTAAGCATTAAATCTGAGGTCCCCAGTTAAGTATAAATAAGAATCGCAACCTCAGTTAACGTATGTAACGGTGGTGAAACAGGCCCGTTTCACGTTAATTTTCACGTTAACTGAGGTTGTGATTATTATTTATCCTTATCTGAGCACCTCAATTAGGACTTAACGGAGATTGAAAGCTTTGTGAATAGGTACGGCGGATAATCTCCTATAAGTCCTAACTGGGGTCCTCAGTTAAGGTTAAATAAGAATCGCAACCTCAGTTAACGTGAAAATTAACGCGAAACAGGCCTGTTTCACCACCGTTGAATACGTTAACTGAGGATGCGATTCATATTTATCCTTAACTGAGGACCTCCGTTAGGACTTAACGGTGATTGAATGCTTTGTGAATACGGCGGAATATCTGTAATAAATCGACAACGTAATATGAATCCTCACGAATGCGGAAACATTTGTCTGTTTCTTGGCGATTTTCACTTTACGATTCCGGTGGGACCTACGTTCATGAAAAAAAAATTAAACATTGTTCAAGCCCTGTGAAGAGGAGCTTTGGTGCTCTTGTTCAAACTTTGACAAATCATATCTCCGAAATTATTGGTCTCTGGAAATGATATAAATGGATTCTTACGATAGAACTGCATCATGAAATAAATTAAATTCAAACAGACAGATTCTCCCAAATAACGAACTTATCCGAGATATTCATTCCTCAAATCTACTCTGAAAATTATATTAAGGTATATCAATTGAAACTTAGAAACAAAATTAAAACTTAGAAACAAAATTTTAAAATTTTAATTTTTTTTTTGACATCTTGATGAATACAAATCTTCGCACGCATATAAATGTCATTATTCTACAATTTGACGCTAAATTCCAGCTCGATCGAGAGATTGGTTTCGGAAATATTCATAAAAAATGTTTTTACTAAAAATTTCCATAACTCCGAAACCGCTTGGTGGATTCCGCCTGTTAACGAACTCGTCCGAGATATTTACGCTCCAAATATACACTGCAAATTTCAATCTTCTAACTGCTTTCGTTCGATAGTAATCGTGTAAACGGCTGGACGGACGGCCTGACATAATCGATTTCGACCACGGATTCTTGATCAGTGAGTCGAACCAAATCGTTTAAGACCATTTTCAGCCAAAAACTCGAAAATTACAGACATTTGGGCAAATTGATATGCACTCTGTTCCGAGGAACAAGAGCGCCTAAAACACGCCAAAATGAAATGCAAAGATTTAAATATAATTTCTTCATCGCTATAATTCGTGGGCAACAAAGACATAAAAATGTAAAAAACACCACACTTCGATTTAGATTAGTAAGAATGATTTTGAAGCATTTTACGTCATTTGTCAGTTTAGCACTAATTTTGAAATTTAGATGAACCATATTATACACATTTGGATGAATCATATTATACATAGGTGCACTGTATTGGTATCATGCTTGATATCTGTTGGCTGCAAAATGGCGAATGCGCTGATATAGCAATATTTTTATCCAGATACTTAATATGGTACCAAAGATTAAATATATAATATTCTATATAATATAGATAAAAATTGGTTCAAGCACTGACGTGACACTCAATTCGAATTTACCATGGTAAATTCGAATTAAGAGTGTCCAAGTGTCCAATACAGGAGAATGGACAACATAATTTACCATGGTAAATTCGATTAAGGGTGTCCAACACAGAAGAATGGTCAATAGAACATACGCGCAAAAGCTTCTGACTTCACGTCAGTGCTTGAACCAATTTCTATTTTCATTCAATTCACTCCCATGTCACTGTCATGCCACCTATTTCTCTGGTTATCATAAATCTGCAAAATTTGAACCCGGCGTAATTAAATTGGATGGCCTCTGCGCATTTGTTGATATTTTATTCCGCTGAAGCTTTTATTTGAATAAAAGTAATTTAATCCGCAACAGGCGTAATAGCTTGAATTGCATGGGCATAAATAAAATTGCAAACATGCTCAGGTTTTGCCACCACTGGGTTGGAAAAGTGGAAAATAATAGCGATTGGAACCCATTGCACATGTTGATGTCCGGGAAAAATTCAGAGCAGTATTATACTCCGAAATTGAAGTTGAAAGTTTCATAATACAATATAACAAATTTGCTAGCACTTTTCAACAATTTCCAGAACACTCGAAAGAGCGCTCTCTGTTTTAAGTTGGAAATGCTCCATCCAAAGGTCGTAAAAACTAGTTCACTGAGTAGCTATCTCTTCCCATCGTTCTGGCAGTATACTGAAATTAATTCCATTATTAGGCAAAATTCGGACAATTTTGTAGCATCTCAATTATAATGCCAGCGTTACTCAGCCAGGCTATCGATCAGAGCATGTGATAATCGGTAGGAGTAATATTTTGTGAATACGACAGGTGGAGTACGACATTGTATTTGAGTATTCTTTGATGGAATAGTATATTCTAAAACAAGTTTCAGAATGGGCTGATATTTAAACACGAATGCGAAATTCGAAAACGAGCGACGAAGGATCGAGTTTTCTTACGCATGAGTGTTGGAATTGCCTTCTGCGACGAGTATTAGAATAAATAAATAAATAAATTAGTGCTGACTAGCCCAAAACGAAAAATATAACTAGAAACAATGCGGGAATTAGTTCATTCCAGCACTGTTTTTAGTGCTGGAATGAACTCATTACGATACTGAAATAGAGAATAGTATATTCTGAAACAAGTTGCAGAATGGGCTCCTATTAAAACACGAATGCGAAATTTGAAAACGAGCGACGAAGGAGCGAGTTTTCGAACGCATGAGTGTTGGAATTGCCTTCTGCAAGGAGTATTAGACGATATTTTCTCTATTTCAGGCAAGTTTTGTAAAATACTGTTGAAATTCAATGAAAAATTCGGATTATACATCCTAGTGACTTTTGTATTCTATCTTGGCAGTTGGTGTGACTGTTACGAAAGTTGACAGATTACGGGATTTGAACTTGAAACTTACGTAGGGCATGGATATCAGATTTAAAACTTTTCCTAATAGCATGAATTATTCAAAATTAGCAAGACGGAAATCTCTAGTACCATATTTTTTTGTGAAAATAAAGCTTTTCCTCAACAATTATTTCACTATATCCAGATTATACTGTATTGTCAATTGACGTGTGTTGAAATTTGATAGGATCGAATGTCAGTGCTGACTACCACAAAACGAAAAATATAACTAGAAACAATGCGGGAATGAGTTCATTCCAGCACTGTTTTCAGTGCTGGAATGGGCTCATTACGATACTGAAATAGAGAAATTAGTTTTCACAAAATTATGTTTCAAATTAAAAATTATGAAGAAGAATAATCTTTGAAGGATACTAAATCACTAAATGGTTACTTTCTGGGGTTTTTCTCCCAAATTCTGAAAAATATCTTTGAATTAAATAAAAATATTATTCTTGAATTGCTTCTCCCTTAAAAACACTAGATTTGTCAGAAGCACCATATGGAAGAACGTTGCCTAATGAACATTAACGAAACAAAATCAACGATAAAACAACTATTCTATGTATCTGTTACGTTTCGGAGACTAAATCCTTCATCTGACACATTCTGAAATTGGTTAAACTGACAGTTCTTGAAGAACATAGTTACACAGTTTCACTTTAGATAAAAATCTCCAATTGGCCAAATATGGTCAATTCCAATTGAATAACTTGCAAAATTTTATTCATTGTTCAACAAAATACAAGTCGACTCCTTAAGTTTCTTTTTATATCATCAGACTCTTAGTTTTACTCCAATGCATCATGTGATCTCCATTGAATGTACATACATGTTCTGTTATTTGATTGGGTTGTTGTTCTTGTTGGTTATTTTGTGGTACTTGATTACTTATGATGTTATTCGATTAGGATCTGTTCGAGGTACTTAAATTCATGATGGATGTATTTATGAAGCAATTCATAATCCGAATGTTTTGCTTGAATTCATGTTTGTTTCAACTTCAACTAGTATTTTGAAATCGTTCAGTAAACGAATGTCTATAACTCCCCTTGAAATTGTCAGTACATTCTTTCCGAAGTCGGTTCGTTTAATTCAAATATCTTATAAGGGGAAACCAGGACTCTCGACTTTGGTCTGACGTCTGGGCTATTCCTTTTTTCAAATGTAGAAGAGAAACACATAAAACGTTGTACAAAATCAAGTACAATTCTTTTCAATCTGACTGATTCATTTGAATAGTTGAAAACAACGAATTAGGACAGTTGGAAATAACGCACTCAATTTTCACTGAATTCGAAACTTTTCTTGCTTTACGATGAGTATTTCATAAGATATAAATTTTTTTTTAAAGGTTAACAAAATCAAATCGATTAATTAGTCCTTCATCTGATATCCATTCTAATATCGAACATGATCTGTCAAAAACACAGAGTGTGGACAGCCAAATGAAAATTGGCTCAATCACTGACGTTATTTCAGGAGCATTTACGCGCATTGTCTATTCACATCTATCAGACACTCTTAATCAAATTCACCATCGATATATACCGTTTTCTCAGCTTTTATAAGATATGAATACAATTCATACCATTTTGATGATGAGTTATGAGGGAATCATCAAAGATCACAGAATTTTTAATTCTCACATATCATGTATTCTATCGGAATTCAAATTCAATAAATATCCAGGAATATACGAAAAAACTTAAGCTGCAAGTTACTATATCTTTCCTTTCGAAAGTTATCGTGGCAACGGTCATCACCCAGATACTGAACTCACCCAAGGCTGCATCTTATCTCCAACAAGGTTTAGAAGGCTCTCGAAAAATTTCAGCGATTTCGGACGAATAGTTTCTGAGATATATAATTTTTGTCAAAGATCTTCAATAATTATTTTGAAATTTTTTAGTTATAAGATCCTCAAAAATTGCAAATCGCTATCTCGTCCTGGTCACAAGTTATCGTGAGATAAATAATATTCTTTAATAATTCTTTTGAAATTTTCTGGTTAGACGATCCTCACAAAATTACACATATACTCCATTCAATTCACTTTTATAAAGTCTCCCGGTTGGCCATGATTTAGGTCTATCACGTTTTTGTAACTAAAACACAGGCAGGTTGGCACTGCTGAAATATCGTCAAGGTCAAAACAATCCGCCGAGACGTTGCCAATTCTACTCTCAACATAATCATAAAGAACAGAACCGAAATCTGCAATAGGAAAACTTCATTCTGACATGTGGAACTCTCGAATGAAATGACTTAGTTTCCTATCACTATATTCTATTAAGGTATAAGAATGACTCGGGTTTCGTATTTCTACCTACTACATTTTGAAACTGGTGTATTTCAAGTTGTGCAACAAGGTATTTAAATGTCTTCTGTAGGCTTATTTCTTGAGAATTTCGAAAAGTGGGGAATTCCATAGGTACGTCTGTTCGTTTAGAAGTCTTCCTGCCGGGTTATTCAGGTACTTTTATTCTATTTTAAAATGAACTATAACAAAGTAACAGAGTACTATATCCATTATTTTTCAATAAAATTCCAACACTTGATTTCCACACAAGAAAATAGCATAATGGAATCTTCCAACCAGTTTATATACGTGAAATATTTCCAGTAACAACAGAGTAAAAAATGTTCTTCTACAGTCGCCAGGACTGTGGAATTATTGAATTCACATAATATCTTCTCAAATTAATTATTTTTCCGAAGTAAATTCACATTGTGAAAATATTTAATTACTAGGACTTCTATGTAGAGAGGACAACGTTGCGTAGTTGTCTGACAGGAAAATGACTTTAACCTAACATTTTCAAAATATACATGGTGAAATATGTCAAATTTTCATGGCCAACCGGGAGACTTTATGAATGTGAATGGAGTATACCTACGTATTTATGTCGGTATTTTACAACTAGTTACTATGTTACTATTTGATCGGATCTGTATTGGTTGAAACCAAAACATGAACTTGGAAACCGTTAGGCCGATTATGCCCATTAACTAATTTGTCTGTGCATTTGGACACGCCACCTACCCTGAAAATTACAAGTCGCTATCTCTTTCTGTTCTCATGCAAGTTATCGTGGCAACGGACGGCCGGATAGAATCAAACTTTACCTTGAATTCTTCATCAAATTTATTATTTACTATTTCAATATTATTGAGTCGATATGTTATAAGCGATGTAGATCTTTGAGAATTATATATTCTTGAATTTCCGGTTGTCTTTTATTTAGCATTTTTGCAACGAACATGCTTCTGAAGTTGTTTGTTTGAAATGGGCAGCTACCTTTTTCCGTGGAAGTTCCACATGAAGACATTAATTCGTATATTTTCAGAAGATGCTTCGGAACTGTCTGATCCTATATCTGTTTACACCGATTTCTAGGATATATATCATATAAAGTCCTAGATCAATATTGAAGAAGCCACGTGAAATTTATATATCTACCCTCGTCATACGGCAATAATTCATGTGTTCCAACCTATATATCATCCCTAGAGAACCGTTGGACTCCAAACATAGTTATGCAAATGACGACTGATGGAATTAGAATTGAAATGAAACGGTCTTCTTCTTCTACCATATTAGCTCCATATAGGGTGGAAAATTCTCATGTTATTTCGAACCTTATTCCTATAGCTGAGGATATATTTCTATTAATCAAATTTTTCGCTATTATTCAACGAAAATAATGAAAAATTTGAAGCGTATTTTCACGCTTCAAATATTCACTGGTGGGGAGAGGCTGATTTCCATGTTTCGTCTGATGGGTGGCGTGGGCGATTATAATGATCGACCACGTCGGCTCTGAGAGGCTTAACCTGGGTCAGTTTAGTTGAATTTGTTGAGGAAGCTACAGAGTACTGATGAAGGCCAAGAAGCCAGAAACGCGTCTGCTCTTGCTTTCTCGGCAGATCAATGAACCCCCTGGGGTCTATTTGATTTGTGAAATATATGCATAAGTATATTTATTATACGAAGCCATTCATGAAGGACCCGATTAGCAGGAACGCTCTGGAATTGTTGATATTATTCAACGTTCATAACTGGAGAAAATAAGGATACTCCCCATTGCTGAAAAATTATTGATTGGTTTTCCTTATAGTTAGAAAAATTATGAAAACTTGTGATAATTCTGCTATAGAATGATAGGGTTATTTTACTGGTTACAAAATTTTATGGATATTAGTTATAGATTGAGCCTTTTGGAATCACTGATATCTAGATGGAACTCTGAAAAATTATATTTGATTTCAAATATAGGAGTGCATTATTATTTAATGTTATTTCAACCTGATAATCAAACTTATGATCTTCTCTGTCATCATCAGAAAGGAATACTCGAGAAATTTGAAACTGTCGGGAATTAGCAGAACTAAGAAATAGTTATCTACTATCTTATTTGTAACATTTAATTAAATAATAAATTTTCCATTGTTATTCGAATCGATATTTTCCTATTCTTTTAAGATCACTAATTTAAATTTTCAGAATGTGATGTGAACCAAATTAAAGAAAATTAATTCTAATCGGTCCATTAAAAAAATTATTATTTTGGATAAAACCGTTCAACTTACATGTTTGAAGTGTGCCATCTTATGGTTTTCAGTTGTATCTGCTGCTTCAAACAATCTTCCGTTCAGAGTTTTTCTCCAAATATATCAGGAGGAAATTCACGAAACAAATCTCTTGTCTGATCTCAATCTATTCCTTTCAATAAAACCATAGGTCGCAATCTTTGGATAATCGATCTGAAATTTGGGGAAGGTGTTCCTGTGTAAGATTAGGGAGCTGGCTGTAAATTGTGAATTGGTTCATACTGGAATAGTTATTTATGTACCAAGGACGAAAAACTGTCTATTATAGTCTAGCCTGCAAATTGCTATCCGAGGCGAAGCCGTAGTGCATATTACATTTTTTCGTAGACCTCTACATACTTTGATGGAGTTCAGACCTCTAAATCAATTTCACAATAGCAGATGACATTCACTTATGTTTGTATTATGTACCAAGGACGAAAAACTGCTTATTATAGTCGAGGATAACAAGCAGACGAGACAATAGACAGTTTTAAACCGAGGTGTATATTGCATTTTTTGTCGACCTCTTCATATTTTTTTATGAATTTCAGACCTCTTAAATAATTTCACGAAAGCAAATGACACATACATCTAATAAGTTTGTAATGAACCGTATCGATAGTGATCACAGCACTGACAATTATTCTTACAGATACTTATATTTGTATTGAACCGTATCATGCCGTATCCATAGTGACCACAGCGGACGAGAAAGTAATTTTGCAGACGAGAAAGTAGTTTCTCGTCCGCAAAGTACTTGCCTTCAATAATAGTTGAGTTTACGGCCGCAAATTAGTACGTAAAATGTCACTTTTTATGGAGGTCGACGAAAAAAGTATTTATTCAAGTTTCTCTATATATTCCAAAAATAATGACGTTTCTACGTCCATGGTATATACAAAAGTCCCTTCTCGACAGTACAATATTTCGCATTCATCGACATATGTGACAGAACTCCATAGGATTGTTCTGCTGTTGCACGAAATTAGACATATATAATGTGGTTTCCAGCGCACACATGATGTTTGTTTGCACACATGTCATATAGGGAAAAATGTCTGTAATTTTTGAGAAATCGTAAGTCAATGCCGATTCTGTAGCGCCTACTGTTACCACAGTAACTTTCGAACGGCAAGATATATCGATTTGCAATTTTCAGGGTAGGTTGCGCATCCGACTGCCACGGTTAAATCCGGTAATGCTCATAATCGTCGAAACAGCTTTGCTTTTCAGCAATTATTGTGAAAATAAAATTTCGAACTGGTATCTACTTCTGAACTTGCAAATTATGTTAATCTCAGAACTGCAATGAGTCCGGTACAGTCGAAATGGTATCGTCGTTGCTTGCCAAGCAGGAGATCCTGGTTCGATTCCACGCTGAGTAAGTTCAATGATTTATTTATGCTAAAAGTTTATGGGGTATTTCGTGAGGGGGTGAACAGACAATAGAAAATGCACAAGAAAGCTCTCAACTTCACGTATTTTGATAATGTTTTATGACAATATGTCTAATCTAGTGGTGGATGGATATTTTAAATAGACTGAGTAGAGCTAGAGGCTTAGATATTCTAAGAAGTCTCATATGAAAGTAGGGTTCAGATTCTATGATATGAATATTATTATCGTATCCGGTACAAAAAAAATCTATAATCCCATGTACTCCGAAAAAAGAATTTTAAAAATGATATTCCATGTACCTACTTCTCATCGGTTCAAAATATCGTTGAATACGGGATGCCAGTGGTAAATCCTCTGATTTCTGAGGCAGAGGATAGAGTGAATTCATGATTTTCTTTGAATGGGGTGAAAATCTGGAGTGGAATAAGAGAAATTTGTCTCGAGAACTTATCAACGTGCTGATATAAACTTCTTAATCAATAACACAAATTTATGATTTGTGTTTCGATTATTTGTGTTTTGTATTAATATTTTCTGATTATGACTGTAATTCAGTGGAATTCATCATAGTATTAATAATAATTTTAGGGTACATGGGAATATGTTCCTACAATTCTCAAGGAAATTCATCTTAAATCAAACTACAGATATTTAAATCTGTGAGAGTTAATTTTTTCAGGTCCATTGATTTCACATATCGTAGCTATTGGTGCCCTGTGAAATATTTTATTGATTACTTTCTGCACGTTCGTAAGTTATTTTGCCGAAAATTTTAAAATTCTGAGTCAAAAAAAATCTCAAACGAGTCCATTCCCATGCATATTTTGTACATTTCCAGGCATATGTCCATCTTGCTTTCTTGATATAACAGATCTCTAGAATTTCAGTTGTATACAGTAACAAATCAGTGAAGTATATTCATCATTATCTTAAGAGCTTATGAGTGATCTCCTAGGATTAAGACTAAGGATGGTAAGCATAATCATATAATAATAATTATAAATAAATAAACGAGCCCTCTAAAGCTTCAGTCGTCACATACGTGCTTTAAACTACTACTCTCGAAGAATAGCTATGCACTCTTGAAAATATTTTAGTCATGCTCAATGCAAACTCTATGAACCGATATTTTTGCGGTGCCATTCGATGTTATGCAAGCCTTTTCGTTCGTGGATCTTGACATATTTATAACGGAACATAACGTTTTGAAGGGTTGATATTCAGTTGGATTTAGATCAATTAAACAAAAAGACCAGACACCACAAGATATAGAAAGCAATCTACGTACCAGATACAATGTGATAAATATAGTGGTGTTTACATAGGATAAAACCGTGGATATGTAAAAACAAGAATACATACATAAACGTAGCATAGCACCCGCCACTATTATCAATGTTAAGAAATTGACAGCGTTGCCTGAGCAAAAACAAAATAATTATAATTAGAGACTGCTAAATGAAATGGTAGAAATCTGAAAACATCCTTGTACTGTAAACAAAAAACAACATGTCGAAAAATTAAGTATAATGTTTTAAAAATCTCAATTTTAAAAACTGTCCAACGCCCGGTTTTGATTTTGATAATGAAACAATTTTGGGAAAACAAAATTTATAAAAAAACTGCTAAATGGATTGGTTGAAATCAGAAAACATCCTAGTAGTGTAAACAGAACACAAGATGTCGAAGAAATTAAGTATGATGTACCACAATACATAGTTGTTCGTTTTAAGAATGGAAGCATTATTTTAAAAGCGCACTATGTACACTGGAGTGATAACTTGAGTGAAGTTTCACATGTATCGTTCCAATTTTTGTCCTCTTTTTGGTGTCATGTAGTTCTATTCTTCTTTTGTCCTATTTGTTGTTGTCCATTTTTTAGTGCCCTGAGGATGGCCTAATTTAGGTCGGAACATCGGCAAATACAACATATTCTCCTCCAACGTTGTTTAATTGAACTAAATCAAACTAAATATCAACCCTTCCATATATACTGAGGTCACAATTTTCTGTAATATAACGTTTTGTTCCAACTTCAATTCATCAGAATGCAATTCAACTTTACGAATGAAAACTCGCTATAAATGCAATTGAGTTCAGATAGTTTAGGGCTATGGATACATCCGTCGTACGGAGCAACCATAGATAACAATTGGGAGCAACGGAAGTGAATCCCTGGGGTGCTGCACTGTCGCAACAGTCCCTTAAATGCTAAATACAAAAGCGCCCTCTATGGAGATACATAAGAGGTGAGGGTGGAGGTTTAGGGGTGTGACGCACTCTTCGGTAAGACCGAAGCAGTGAACGTAGCATTTAAGGGGTATTAACACCAAAGAAATAGTAAAATCATAACCCCAATGACATCCAACAAATAAGTTGGGAAATAACTTAAATTAAATTATTTCGAAGGTAATAAAAGAATTAGATCTCTATCCAACAAAGCGTTCAGAATTTTAGAATACTTATAAATTGGTTGTTTGTTCTTATTGTTTTTTACATTGTGTATATTGTTTTTTACAGGCTAGAAAAAGGGCACTGCCCGAAACGTCGCCAATTACAATTGAATCATGAATAATATTAAACCCTGAATATCAAATACTATTATTCTTTCATAAATCACACAGGGTAAATACTTTCCATTCGAGAAATAGTAACGATACCTACTTAGGTTGATGTCTGAAGGATAGAGAAAAATTGAAACGGTATAGGTATGTGCCGCTCAGCACATAGCCTTGCTGTGGGCCCTTTTCGATGAAGCTCAGCACTTCTGAAAAAATTGCATTTCAATAGAGTTGTGTATTCGATTGTATAAACAAAAGCAGTCAACTAGATAGATATCAAGTTTCAGATATCATTTCCGCAAGTTTTACACCGGTAGCAGGATGATGTCTTTATGACATCGAATATCATTGTAAAACCGACGTTGTTCACTTTCAGATCCAGCCTTAAGAAATATTTGAGCAACACAGAGCTGTCGGTTTGATCCGGTTTTGGTGTTCGTCTTCATATCTTCTACCATTATTTCCTTCCCATGTCGTCTTCCCCAAATCAGGATTAATTTAGTCTCTAATCCATTGAGTATATATTTTTTGTGTTATTCTGTATTTTTGTATTACTCTTGTATTTAAACCTTGTGAAGGTCGGCAGGAAAAAATCGCCTAGCGATATGTCCACCTATTGCGAACAAAATGTAAACTATGCAACCAAACATTATTTGAGCAATAAAGAGTATTAATAATAATAATATCAGTAGTTTTTCGTCATCTGACGTCTTCTGCTCGCGAGATGACGTCAGTATGACGTGTTTTACACAATAAACGCTTAGAAAATTTTTCCAACTCCTTCGTAATTTTGTCCAACTCCTTCGAAATTTTTCCAACTGCTTCGAAATTTTTTCCAACTCCATCGAAATTTTTTCAACTTCTTCGAAATTTTTTCAACTTCTTCGAAATTTTTTCCAACTCCTTCGAAATTTTGTCCAACTCCTCCGAAATTTTTCCAACTGCTTCGAAATTTTTTCCAACTCCATCGAAATTTTGTCGCAACTCCTCCGAAATTTTTCCAACTGCTTCAAAATTTTTTGCAACTCCATCGAAATTTTTCCAACTGCTTCGAAATGTTTTCCAACTCCTTTGAAATTTTGTCCAACTCCTCCGAAATTTTTCCGACTGCTTCGAAATTTTTTCCAACTCCATCGAAATTTTGTCCAACTCCTTCGAAATTTTTCCAACTGCTTCGAAATTTTTTCCAACTCCATCGAAATTTTGTCGCAACTCCTCCGAAATTTTTCCAACTGCTTCAAAATTTTTTGCAACTCCATCGAAATTTTTCCAACTGCTTCGAAATGTTTTCCAACTCCTTCGAAATTTTGTCCAACTCCTCCGAAATTTTTCCGACTGCTTCGAAATTTTTTCCAACTCCATCGAAATTTTGTCCAACTCCTTCGAAATTTTTCCAACTGCTTCGAAATTTTTTCAACTCCTTCGAAACTTTTCCAATTGCTTCGAAATTTTTCCAACTGCTTCGAAATTTTTTTCAACTCCTTCGTAATTTTGTCCAACTCCTTCGAAATTTTGTCCAACTCCTCCGAAATTTTTCCAACTGCTTCGAAATTTTCTCCAACTCCATCGAAATTTTCTCCAACTTCATCGATATTTTTTCAACTGCTTTGAAATTTTTGCCAACTCCTTCGTTATTTTGTCCAACTCCTTCGAAACTTTTCCAACCGCTTCGAAATTATTTCCAACTCCTTTGAAATTTTCCAACTGTGTTGAAAATTGCCTTCTCCGTTCAACAGTGGGGGAGGATCATCCTCCCCATCCCACCCTTAGGCCCGTGCCTGCATGGGAAGGTGATAGAAATGAGTGAAATTAATTAAATCTAACGAAATCCTGCTTTTATGAGTTTTCACTGTAGAATAAAATTACTCAAAATATTCAAACATTAAGCAGAAAATTAACTATACAGGGTGTTTCAAGTGAAATGTCACCCCCAGAGATGTATCGTAGAGAGAATTCTCAACACTGTAAAACCGCTACGAAAAGATAAACGCTGCTATACGGGGTGTTTTAAAAAAAATGTCAACTCCGAAACGAATTGACTGATTTTGATGAAACTTTGTTTGTGTTTCGGTGTGTCCTTGCTTCACAATAGCATCCAGTAGGTGGCGCTGATAATGCTCTACAGGAACTCAGAAATGGCTCAACCGATTTTGATAGAACATTGTGTGCGTGTTTGAGTGTGTCTCAGGGTCACAATAGGTAACCGGTAGGTGGCGCTGTATTCGGTTCATAGAAACTCAAGAACGGCTGAACCAATTTCGATGAAGCTTTGTGTGTGTATCTGACTAAGTTCCAGATCAACAATATTCCCCGGTCACCGGTCACTATAATCGGTTTACAGGAACTTAAAAATAGCTATACCGATTTTGATGAATCTTTGTGATTGTGTTTCGGAAGGCCTTAGGTTCACAATACGATTCGGTAGGTAGCGCTATATTCGGTTTTTAGCAACTCAAAAACTCCTGACATATTTCGATGGGACTTTCGTGTGTGACTGATTCTCAGAATCACAACAGGATCCGTCAGATGGCATTGAACAACCGTTTCAATTGATCTACCAATTCAATTTATCTACCTAGTATATTGATCTATCAAAAAAATGTAGATCTACTGGAAAAATGCTGATCTACCGGAAAAAATGTAGATCTACCGGAAAAATGTAGATCTACCGAAACAATGTAGATCTACTGGAAAAATGTAGATCTACCGAAAAAATGTAGATCTACCGGAAAAATGTAGATCTACTGAAAAAATGTAGTTCTATCGGAAAAATGTAGATCTACTGAACAAATGTAGATCTACTGGCTAGGTTGATCTGCTGGCCACTAGTTAAATCTAACGAAATCCTGCTTTTATGTTTTCACTGTAGAATCAGGAAGTTAGAACATCTCTCACTTTCACAACGAACTACCGCCCAACACTCCACGAAAGGGTAAAAACATTATTGTAATTAACGTTTGTCATCTCAGACAATTCCCAAACTTTTCTACAGTGACCTCAATTCCAATGAACTACCAAACATCACCGTGCTCTATTAACCCCCAATTAGTCATATGCTCCAAAGTACCCTATATCCATCACAGTCTCCAGCAAATTCTCCATTCTTCCCTGAACTATTGGTTCTATCATAGCGAGACGTGATTCACATTTCAGCAAGATGAATCGTCCACAAAGTCCCGACATGGACGGGGGTGTAGACACCCAGACGTGAATGTCGACACACAAATATCTGAGTCATCCCCCTGCACGCTCCGCTGGAGCAGGATAACTTGCTCCGTTCGTTATTACACAGTCTGGATAGTTTGTTAGGTTTGTTCCTGGTTTGGTGGCGATTTGATTATCGAAAACTGGAGTGGGATATTACTTCTCAGCGGGAGTTTGTAGTATAATGGTCGACTTTCCGTTCAAATCACTCTGTAGAAGAGGTGGAATTTTGGATTGAGAAGTTTCGTTTTATGTCGGGTCTTTATAGATGCGCTTAAGAAATGTCGGGTATTGAATAATTCATTTCTGGGGTACGTAATGTTAGTGGAGCAATTTCGATAATTCGCCGGATTTGTCGGAAAGTTACAACGGTATTTTTCGAGTATTTGTGAATAAAAATAAACAAGGTGAATGCATATTTCATGTTTTCCACATTCAATATATTTGCCAATGTAAATTCCGACGAAAGGATATGGATGCGGGCGATTTTAGTATCAGACTGCTCTAAATAGAGTACTATAATGGGCGTTTACATGTCAATAGATGAGATACAAATATTTTGAATAACTGTTTTTAAATGGTTCCTTTCCTAGTTTTCTCTCTCAAAGTCTGAAAGATATTGCTTCTGCGTTTGAAACACAAGATATTTGTCAGAAGCTATCTAACGAACAATGCTGTCTAACAAATAATAACGAAGCAACATCAACGATAAAATAAATTGGTTCAAGCCATAGACAAGTTATATCTCCGGAACTATTAGTTCTCAGAGTTGGGAATTATATCAATGTATTCTTATGATAGAACTGCATCATAAATGAGATTCAATTCAAATAATAGTTTATTTATCAAGATTAAATGAGCAATCTGAGAATGAGAACTGCACCATGGAAGATAACAAATTAAACTTGCTGAAATGGATTTGACTCTCTTTTATAGAACAGGATGACAAGTACAAGTATGAACCCAGATCATATAATAATTCATAGATAGAATAATTATAGCATTCTGTGAAAACAACGATTCATTATTGAAATTTCGAAAAATCATATCTCCGAAACTTTTAGCTTGTTAGAGTAGAAAATGGTATCAATAGATTTTAATGGCGGAATCGCCTTTTGCAATGAATTGAATTTGAAAAGTGTAATTTAAAAATATTGTCTTTTTCGTTACTCTGAAACCATGCCCAATAACGAACTTAACCGCAAAATTTATCTCCCAAACCTAGTCTGAAAATTTCAACTGCCTAGCTCATTCTGTTCGAGAGTTATTGTAGAAACAAAATTTGAAAATTTAAAAGAATTTTTTTTACACTTTGCAGTAACCCGATCAATGAAAAACTTCGTATACGTATAAAATACATTATTCTACAAATTGATGGTAAATTTCAGATAGATCTAGTAATCGTTTTCGGAAATATTCATAAAAAATTATTTTAATTAAAACGGCCATAACTCCGAAATTGCTTGATGGATTTTGCCGGTAAACGACCTCTTCCGAGATATTTACGCTTCAAACCTACCCTGAAAATTTCAATTCTATAACTCCTTTCGTTCGAGAGTTATCGCGTTAACGGACGGCCGGACAGAATCGATCTCGACCACAGATTCTTGATCAGTGAGTCGAACCAAATCGTTTGAGACCATTTTCAGCCAAAAATTTGAAAATTACCTACAGACATTTGGGCAGATTGATAAGCACTCTGTTCCGAGGAACAAGAGCGCCAACAACTATTTCGTAACGTTTAGGAGTCTATTACAGACTCCTTCATTCGAGAATTGTCACATGACAGACTTTGAAGATCATAGTTACATAGTTTCACTTTGCATAGAAATTCCCAATTTCGAAATCCTTTTTAAACAAATTCAACCAAATATAGTCAATTCCAATTGAGTAATTTAGAAGGAGCTTATTTAAGCAGGTTTTTCACTGAAATTGATATCTTTTCAAGGGTTTCAGAAAGCTTTAACAGTTCTTAAATGCCAAATCAGCGTAAT
Source organism: Halyzia sedecimguttata (assembly GCA_937662695.2). Classification (NCBI taxonomy): domain Eukaryota; kingdom Metazoa; phylum Arthropoda; class Insecta; order Coleoptera; family Coccinellidae; genus Halyzia; species Halyzia sedecimguttata. Next base: position 69,459,288 of record OW569414.2, read on the forward strand.
TCCGATTCCCAGTTCATTATGTGACATGATGAGTTTTGTGAGCTTCCGTATCATTATAGATATTTTTCAGAGTTTGGGAGAGAAAACCCAGAAATGAGCCATTTAATAATAAATGTACCTCCCAAAGCAACCTTTAATGATAGACCACAGATATTCCGTTTACTCGCAGAAGGAAACTTCCAGATGTGAGTTCACTCTTTTTGAACCGACATATGATAGAATGGAAGCCTGAAATTAAATATTTAGGAGTAACACTACATAGTAAACTTTTGTGGAATAAGTGCATGTTGAAATCACTGCTAATAAAGCAATAAGGGTTTCAATGGCGTGCAGAAATCTAGCCGGTAAGACTTATTAACTGCGATGATTGTACGTCATGATTGTGAGACCCATAACCACATATGGAGCAGTAGTCTGGTATATAAAAATAAGTCAGAATAGTACGAGAAAAACCCTCGAAAAAATAAAAAGGCTTGCATAAGTGTGCCAGACGGAGCTATGTGAACTTGTCCTACCAGGGCACTTGAGATTTTCACAAATCTCCCCCCTTCACCTTGTGATAGACAAAACGGCCATGAAGCCATTCTCAGGATATCTAGGAACAGAACAGATAATGAGAGTGTTAAAATTCAGGAAGCCTGGTCCTCTCTTACTAGGTACTTTTCTTCAGCTTATATTTCTAGTGACGAACAGATTAAGAAAGTAAGCATGGAAAAGAATTTCACTACGTGCTAGGACTGCTAGGTAGGAAGAAAGACTGGGGCAGGGAATCCACCAACCAAGTTCTCAAAAAAATGCCATTGAATGGTACACATATGGGTCAACATTCAATATAGGATCTGGCGCTGGAGTATACGGGGCAGGCACCAAATTCTCACTAGCACTAGGCTCCTATCAGAGCGTCTTTCAAGGAGAAATATTAGGAATCGAAAGAAGCGTGGAAATGAACCAAGGAAGAAGTTATCAGAGATGTGGTATAACAATCCATTCTGACAGTCAAGCTGCTATTAAAGCTCTGAGCTCCCATGTTATCCAGTGTAAGCTAATATGGGAGTTCCGAAGAAAACTTGATGAAGTAGGCAAGAATAATAGGGTCTTCTTGGTCTGGGTTCCTGGTCACTCGGGAATTAAAGAAAATGAGGAGGGCAACACATAGGAGTTCATCAGTACTCTAGAACTGGAATGCTAGCTGTTGATGGTACAATAGACCTTAAGATCGTAGTGCAACGTTACCCACTATAACAATAATAGATAGGTACATAGATAGTTTATTCAATTCAAAGTACAGAGATCTGTGCAGGAAAAAATGTCAACAACAGTTAATTAAAACAAAACACCTTCTTTCAGCTTTACAGAATTCAAAAAAATATTCTTGTACATTATAAGGCTCACATTTTACTATGAAAGAACTGATTCTCCTATTAGTAATCAATGCAATGCATTCACCAATGCGATCCATTCATTAGCTTCATGCACATATTATACGTAGCATTATTCTGTGGCACAGTCAACGTCAATATTGACTGTGTCATGTAATGCATGTACTCGAATGGGTCCTTATGCCACCACAAACACAGCACTGTTTCTTTTCGCCCCAACAGTTGAATGAGGTATTTTAATAGACACGATACTCGAAACAGCACTGTTCATTTTCGAACCAATAGTGGATGAATATATTCGAATGGGACCTTATGCCAGCGCAAACACAGCACTGTTCATTTACGAACCAACAGTGAATGTACACGGAAAAAAAAAATTGTACCTAATATATGAAATTCATATACTGACTAACTGAATTTCATATACTCGGCGTGACAGAAGAACTTACATCTAATCTTATCTGACTGCAGCACCTATTCATAACACGCATCCGGATCTTGAAACTAATCTACTTTCATATTATTAGTAACAGGCAGGTCTGAAGAATCTGATGATTTTGACATATTGAACTAGAACCATCGTATACCAATGTAGGACCCTGAGCATATAAAAATGAGAATCTAATCAGATTAACAGTATACCAACGATGTTAAGTACTAGTTAGTCCCGCTTTCTAACCTAGCATTATTGTCATATATGGGTTATATTCCAGTCATATTAGACTTATGATTCAGTCATATGAATTTAGTAACCTCATCATATAAAGCTATATTCTTGATTCTTGTAATATAAAACTAGTAACCTCGTCATATGAGTCTTCATTTCTCGTTTATCTAGCAGATGATGATCTAATATCATATTTATACGTATGCGCCCGGAGAACCGAAAAAAATTATTCGAAAAAGAAGTTTTTTCGAATCATTTTGATCATTTCTTCAGGCACATCCATATGTATCAGATGAGATCAATATCAGCCAGATGAACAAGAAATCGAACATCATCAGAATAGATAGGAATATTATAAAAAAAACTCAAGACAAACAAAAACGATTTTATCCTAGGAAAATTTATTGATCTCTTCACATAATGAAAATAAACATCCAAAATTCTAACATAGAAAATATTCAATAAAAATTAATAACAATTCTTGTGCCAGTCTGTCACATATGCATAAACACTATAAAATATTATAAATAACATAAAGAATTACTAGCTTTAATACTACAAAAGGTATATATATACATTAATTTGGCATTTAATAGTGAAGTCAATGAAGGTTTCGTGTTCTAATGAATTTCATTCAAAATGGACTCAAATTCTGATCCCTCAGATAAAGCGTTAGTTTCGCCGTCAGTGTCTGTGGATTCGACTATTGGAGTTTGTCCAATACTGGGAGATTCGTACTGAAAATAAAAAGGACCATTTGGAGAAAAAATTTTGGAAAATGCAATTTGATGATTCTAATATTAGCATATCATTGATAGCCTTAAATAATGAATTTTATCGGAAAATTCTAGAGTTTAAAAAAAAAAAGTTATACAAATTTGAATCATAATAGGTAGGTACTACATAATACTCACACTGGCACTTCCATTTCTTGCATGAAGAGCGAGTGCCGTTTGAAATTTACGGCGAGGACCAATCTTCGGGATTAATATTTTCAACGTGTATTGGCTAAGAATTTTAACGGACCCTGGATCAATTCCCTCATCTGCAAGAAAAATATACAATAGATAAGCAAATAAATCAGGGGCTGATTTTTTTCAAAATGGTTTTATTCCGTCATTATTCTTATGGATGTATGAATCATAATCATCAAGAATCGCATCTAAACGTATCCAAAGTATTTTTGAATTCCCCCATCCCAATGTAAATGTAATTAGATGTTCGATGTAACATCTCAAATTAAAAAGCTGTTTGAGTTATAATCATCTTCATAGATTGCAGATGTGAACTGAGATTTTAATTGGATGTGTAATTTCGATGTTTTGGCAATGTTAATTTGGCAATGTTAATGAAGGAAAATTTTAAAACGATCACTGATGATTTTCATTCATAAAAAAAACATTTTTCAATACTCCAATTTCTTCATTTTCAATTATATAAAATGATAAAAAATGTATTTTTGACGTTGTTTTTTTTATAGCTAACCTAAACTAACATAACCTAACCTGAACAAATATGTGAAATATATTAAAAACTGGCGATAAACTGCAAATTAACCTCATATTTTTTTTATAATTTGAACCTCTACAAACAATGTGAATAAGTCCCTGTATTCTACGCAAAAATGCCTGTATAATGTTATTGTTTCAGAGAAAGTGGTTATGATTCGTTTTCCATTTAGCCATTACTCCAATTTTCGTTTATAAATCAAACCTAAAGAAGATACGAAAAACGCGGATAGTATCATTTCATCAGTTTCTCTAAAAATTAACCAAGGATATGGTATTAGATTTCCGCTATCTCTTATAGTTCGGAAGTTGTAACAATGAAACATCAAAAGCGCCCCCCTGAATGAAAATAATTTATTCTCAGAGTGGAGTATTACTGACGTATTTACATACTTAAAAAAATTAAAGATTCTGATGTATACAGACATGAATTCATACCCAAAGAATTCAAGAAAATATTTTCCAAGTATAATGCACTATCAATCAATAAGCGAATGCGTGTAGGTACTTACCTATAGAAATCTTAAAATATATTCCAAATTTAAATCCTTCAGGAAGGCTTCCATTCTTGAAATCGCTCACTGAAGTAGGTACCTATAAGTATATATTGTTCTTCGCACAAATATAAAAATAATAAAATATTACTGAATCGCTTCACAAATGGAAATTCCCTACACAACACGTCAACTTCCGCAACCTACTGCAAGTTTGTGAAGATTTAGGCGGTCATTGGGTCATTACTTCTCTTCTTGAACAACGAATGTTCAATTCGAACAGACGGGATAATTCCATTTATACGACGGGAATACTAGGACCGTGCGAAATGTTATAGTATGGTTGAGAATATAACGTGTATATAACGCTCTATTCGATCTATAAGCTAGATAACTGTCATTAGACCACGATTTCTAGAAAGATTGATTTTTTGATTCGTGTCGGAAAGGGTTTCTAAATCATTGAAACATTATATCGACAATATAGGAAATTCATATTACTGGTATATGTTACATGTTCGTACGACGTCGTTCTGGATCATTTTTTTCCGTGTATGTGAGTTGAAACTAATCGTTTGATACTATGCTCGGTCAAAAAGTGTACCAGTTTTTTTTGCAAGCTTGTTTTTGCTGTGGTATTTAAACTCTTGTTATGTTGGGAATATTATTTTTTTCCTGCAGCTAAGCAGCTTTGGGCGAGTTCAGTACTTGGATGGGTGACCACTATGGCTATGAATTTGAACGCCAAAGCTCCTGTCCACAGGGATTTCCCACTTTTTAATTAGTTGATATAGATGTTCTTCTTCTGCTTTTTGCGCGCGTGTTCCGCAAGGAACAGCGTGCTATCATTTCGTCACAATGTCTGTATTTTTCGAAAATTTTTTACGAAAATGATCTCAAACGATTGGGTTCGACTCCCTGATGAATAATTCGAGGTCAAATTCAATTCTGTCCGTCCGGCCGGTCCGACCGTTAGCATCTGCTTTGGGGCGCGTGCTATAAACATGATTATGATTATACTGATTACTGATTATACTGACCCTCCCAAGTATTTCCCAAGGAGATCCCTCTGAATCTTCTAGGAGCTTGTGTGACTAAGGAGAGTCAGTTGTGTTCTTTTTCAACTTTGTTGCTCTATCCTTATGGCAGCTTAGATACAGCACTGTTAATCTTTGAACCGACAGTGAATGGTGTCCACTATCCTTTGGGTAGATCTCCGACTCGCTCTATCCACTTGAAGTACTCATCATTCAATTCAAATTAGTCACCGTGAACACGTGCGCCAAAGAGTACTGACTTCACGTCAGTGCTTTTTTTCATTTTCTTTCTCAGCCTTCATTTGTCCACTCCTGAACATAGGCCTTTCCTAATTTCCTCCACTGATCTCTGTCTCTTGCCTTCTGGTACCAATTCGCCCCAGCTACCTTTTTTATATCATCCGTCCATCTTAGATATAGATGAAATAGTAAGTAGAATGAGGAAGGTGTCTCTTTCATTTGTAATAAAGTAGATACAGTGTGTTCCTTGAAGACATGCTAATATTTAAGGGTGTGATTCTGTCTCTAATTTTAAGAAGAAAACCTCTTATGAACGTATGTCTCAGTAAGTAGTAGTAGTAAGTCTTAACTTTTCAGACACAGGGTGATAAAATTTTGGTACTGCGATATGAAGCAATTTTAATTTGATTTTTTTATTCACCTTTAAACATTTTGGAGAAAAATCTGATCTCTTAATTTGCTTTCAGTCGATTCAAAAACATTTCCTCACCGCATCCGATTTTTGAGGAATTGATCCTGAATTAAAATAATTTTTATTTTTCAAGCGGAATCCGTGCGTCGGTCAAAGAAAACCCATGAGATGAAATATGCGTGAAAATGAGTGAGGATCCCAAAAGTTTTTTTTTTTTCACATGAAAACAGTGGCGTAATATTTTTTCCTCCAAAAATATACAATGCAAAACTCTGGTAGAGAAAATGAACATTTTTGTACATCATAAAATGCACCTTGGTGTATAGAAGATATGTACATTATAAAGATGTCTGCAATATTATCCCAGTTATTATTAAAGAACTGATATTTTTTCAAAATTTTATCACCCCGTATCTATAAAGTTGAGACTTTTAGGACACACTGGTTTTACGTTTAGCTTGGTTATGACAGTAATGCTGGCCTGTTCACGGTTAGTGACCGTTCTCTGATTGGTCTTCGCAATCATGTGATAATAGGTAATAAATGAGGTAATTTAAATTGATTTCGTTCAATTAAGGACGAATAATTAGTTTCTCAAAATGTTTTTTTTAGGATTTTAAAACCTTTATTCAATATGTTGAACATAACTACATGAATTTTCAACTCGTGCCAACATCCCTATTATCCGAGCAGTCATTTTTATTAACACTAGGGGACAAATTTTTGTATATAATTGTATCTCATAACGGGCAATATATGCTGTCCTCATTTCCAGCATATCCATCTTCGCCAACAATCAATTCTTCCAGCAAATTCTAATCATAGGAAGAATCTGCGATCGAAAACATGTCACCCTAAGCGAGTAACAGAACTAACTAATGGGAAAGTGTACAAATATTTACGGAGGAAGAAAGCACGCAGACTGTATCGAGATATTTTCCCATTCTCCTCCATGCCAGCGATGACTCAGTTATCGTTGAGGAAATATCAACTATGCATCCCCCATTTTCCCTAGATTTGAGAAGAGATAATTCACAATACCAATAAAGTTGATTGAATGCGAGATTTTCCTCTGGTATAATTTCATTTTACTGCTGTTCTATCGCCATGGTAATGCAGCATCTTGACAAAGAATGGAAGGATAGGAGTATTTTACTTTTTCGGAAATATTTTAGCATTTAGATTATGGAGCATCTGAGTTAATGTAAGTAATCGATATATACCTTACAGGCTGATCGCTGGAATGGCGTTGCTACTCGTTTGGTATATAATTTAAGTAATTATTAAAGGATACTGTGGGAGGTATACTCATTATTAAAAGGTTTTTCTGGGTTTTCTCTCCCAAACTCTGAAAAATATCTATAAAATAAAAATTAATTATTTTGTGATTTGCTTCTGCGTAAGAAACCCAAGATATTTGTCAGAAGCAATCAATTGAACAGTGTTGCCTAACAAACAACAACGAAACATCATCAACGAAGAAACAACTATATCGTTACGTTTCGGAGTCGATATCAGACTCCTTCGTTAGACGCTTAATGAAAATCTTCAGAATTATTTTGTTGATAGTTATTGTCTGATATAGACTCCGAAACGTTACGATATAGTTGTTTCTTCGTTGATGTTGTTTCGTTGTTGTTTGTTAGGCAACATTGTTCAATTGATTGCTTCTGACAAATATCTTGTATTTCTTACGCAGAAGCAAATCACTAAATAAGTAATTTTTATTTTATAGATATTTTTCAGAGCTTGGGAGAGAAAACCCAGAAAAGAACCTTTTAATAATGATATATATTATTTCCCAAATGATTATTCTGTATGAGCTTCTTATTCCATAACATAGAACACTGAATACATAGAAATCAAGATCAGAAAATTGTCAAGACTCTTGAAACATACATGTTCTACAAGCTTCATGACAAACTTTGGCAGATGATAGCTGTGCTAATCCTAAACACTTTTTGGCGCTCTTTTTTCTCGAAACAGAGTGCTTATAAATTTGCCAAATATTTGTAATTTTCGAATTTTTAGCTGAATATGGTCGCAAAACTTTTGGTTCGACTTACCTATCAAGAATCGATTCAGTCCGGCTGTCCGTCCGCTAACACGATAACTCTCGAATGGAATGAGCTAGGCAGTTGAAATTTTCAGGTTTGGGAGATAAATATCTTGGTTAAATTCGTTATTGGGCAAAATTGACCTGGCGGTTTCGGACGAAAAAATATTTTTTCGGCAACCGTCCGGGAAGTGCCCACTTCCCGGACGCTTTTTCTTTGAGAAAGAAGCATTTCCCGGCCTAGTCCGGGAAGTACGTACTTCCCGGACTAGGCCGGAAGAATCAAGTCGTTTTGGTCATTGTAAATATGAAAATCTTCGTAGGTATATTTTTGATAAATGAAGTTACCATAGCACTGAGAAAATGGCTGACAGTTCATATAAAATTAGTTAACATGTTGTATTTTCTGTTCTGTTTAATTTGAATAAGAATCAAAATATATAAAAAAGAAATGTGTCGTCTCATTAATTTGTTATTCTACACGGTTGCCGAAAAAATATTGTACGCAACACGCCCGAAAAAGGTTTTTTTGGACTCATAGACTTCTAGGACGAGCGAATTTTGTCTATTCGTCCAAAAAAACCCTATTTTCCGGACTTGTTACGTAATAGTAATTTACGTAACAAGTCCGGAAAATAGGGTTTTTTTGGACGAATAGGCAAAATTCTAGAAGTCTATGAGTCCAAAAAAACCTTTTTCGGGCGTGTTGCGTACAATATTTTTTCGGCAACCATGTAGAATAACAAATCAATGAGACGACACATTTCTTTTTTATATATTTTGATTCTTATTCAAATTAAACAGAACAGAAAATATATCATGTTAACTAATTTTATATGAACTGTCAGCCGTTTTCTCAGTGCTATGGTAACTTCATTTATCAAAAATATACCTAACAAGATTTTCATATTTACAATGACCAAAACGACGTGATTCTTCCGGCCTAGTCCGGGAAGTACGTACTTCCCGGACTAGGCCGGGAAATGCTTCTTTCTCAAAGAAAAAGCGTCCGGGAAGTGGGCACTTCCCGGACGGTTGCCGAAAAATTACTATTTTTTTTCCATTACAAAGCTGAGATCTTCTTGTCTACTTTTCGCGGACGATACCAAGCTATATAATTATCCTCTTTCCAACTATGTCACTCTCCAGGAGGACTTGAACGCGTTAAAGAGTTCCACTTGGCTGTTGCCCTTAAACATCGAGAAGTGTTCAGTACTGCACATTGGAAAAAACAACCCTTTTCATGAATACCAAATAGACGGTAAAACTCTGCGGTCAGTTACTCATTATTGCGACCTTGGATTAACTGTTTCTAGTGATTTATCTTGGTCTCAGCATGTCTCCCAAACTGCCAGCCGAGCCAAGCAGGTTGCTTTTCTCCTGCTAAAATCCTTCCATGGCTGTAGTGCCAGGACATTCAGCCAACTCTACAAGTACCATGTGCGCCCCATTATGGAGTACGCGGGTCCTGCTTGGTGGCCTTCCTCCCGAGCGGACGCAGTTCTTTTGGAGTCGGTCCAACGATGGGTGACGCGCTTTCCTTACGGCTTCGTACGACCTTCATACGAGGAGAGGTTTTCAGTTTGCCCTACTTTGAGGATAGGAGAACTAGAGGTGACATGATATTTACCTTCAGTGCCCTTCACGGCCGTTTTGGTGAGGATGTGCGTCGCCAATACTATTTGAATACCAATACTTGAGAGGCCACTCGCTCAAACTTGGAAGAGAGAATTTTCGGACATCCCAGAGGCAACAATTCATCACCAATTGGGTTTCCATCTCTGGAACAGGTTACCTGACGACCTGGTAAATGCATCTTCCACCAATGCTTTCAAGAACGGATACGACCGCTGGACCACACAACGTTGAAAATTATCCTTCTTTTATGTACATACTATATTTTCATTTTTAAGCTAAAAGGTATATTCTGTTTGAATGACATTTTTTAGTTTGTGTTTAAAGGTTTGTATACCTCAACTCTTATTGTGGTTATAATAATAATAATAATAATAAAATTTTTGTAAGATGCAATTTCATCATAAGAATCCATTGATATCATCCTAAACTTTAACAAACTAATACTTTCGGATATATGATTATTTCTCAAAATTTCAATAATTAATCGTAATTTCATGATTTCATAGAATAATCTAATTATAATTTGCTGATGTATGTAAATCCAACATATGAGGCGAGAAGTATGACCAACGTTTTTAATTTAAATTTTTACGATGCAGTTCTATCATAATAATCCATTGATATCATTCCCAACTCTGAGAAACCAATACTTTCAGAGATATGATTTGTCACAGTTTGAATAATAACTCGCTAGTATAGTTTGACAAGAGCGCCAAAGCCCTTGTCCATAGGGCGATATATTTCAATCATCATATGGATTATCCAAGGACATTATAGTTATAGACATCACAAAATTATAATATCCTATAATCCTCATAATTCCATACAATAGCTGAGGTTATTTCATTGGTCAATTTGCATTCAATCATACTTCGTTTTCTAGAACAGGTGGCATTTTATATCAAGAGGAATAGAACTAGAAATAAATGTGACATGCCTCTTATCTGTAGATAAGATAACATGTATGAGCACAGATCATGAAATTAATAGATACAAATACGGATGTTAATTTTCGATTACAGCATTCTGTGAATTCATAGAGTAAAGATTTATTATTGAAATTTTGAAAAATAATATCTCCGAAAATATTAGCTTATTGGAGTTGAAAATTGTGTCAATGGATTCTTATGATGAAACTGGATCTTAAATAAAAACAGAATTTGAAATTTGTAATGTAAAAGAATTTCTTTTTTCGTTACTCCGAAAACCCTATAATGAACTTTACCGATATATTTATCTCCCAACCATCTCTGAAAATTTCAACTGCCTATCTCATTCCGTTCTAGAGTTATCGTGTTAACGGACGGATGGAAGGCCGGACATAATCGATTTAGACCTCAGATTCTTGATCAGTGAGTCTAACCTAAACGAAAATTCGAGAATGACAGACATTTGGGCAAATTGATAACCACTCTGTTCTGGGGAACAAGAGCGCCGAAAATGAACCATCAAGCCTTCATTTTAACGATAACACGTAAAAAACCCATGGTGCATCAACTGAATTCAAATATTGCAATAAATGATATGGTAAATTTACTCAGCGGAGATTCGAACCCGCAACACCCACGCGGCGTACGAATCAGATAGCCAATCTGGCTATCGAAGTCACGTAAATACAATGAGATTTACATCATTTGCAATTTCGGAAGCAGATACTAGTTCAGAATTTTATTTTCACAGCAATTAATAGTCCTCTACCATATGTTTATGTTTTTCTAAATCTACTTCAACATCAGATCATCATGTATGCCCTCATCCACTTTCAAAATTGATCAAATTTGAATTTTTCGGCATTGAGAATCGGAATATCAGGAAGAAAATTCAAATGAAGTGAAAAGCTTCTGATAGGTACAATCGTATGACGGGTGACTTCACGGACAGTTTCGATCGTTTGAACAGCTTTTATGTGCAACCAAATTTTAACGATCGTTTTCTCGTTGAAAATTGAAATGTTTGACTGCGGTTAAACTTTTTCAATATTCTTATGGATATGATAATCGATTCCGACAATAAAAAAAATACATGCAAGAGACCTATTGCTAAACTACAAATCCGATCGAGCTGAAATCGATGGTCGGAAGGTTTCTGTGAAATTTCAGCGGAATCTGACGAATAGATTCTGAAATATCACATTTTTTTATAGCGATACGATATTCTTTTGAAAAAATTCGCGCGCCGGCCTTCTACAACTAATTATCAAGTTACAATTCGATCAGAGCTGTATTTTTTGAGCTATTGAGAAAATAATGTTTCCATTGAAATTCAAAATTTCAGTTCAGTATTGCTCCAAAATCGTTCGTCCGATTATGCCCATTAACGAAATTAATCGTCGAATTCGAATGCGCAATGTACCCTGAAAATGGCAAGTTGCTATCTCTTTTCGTTCGAAAGGCAACGTGCCAACTTTCGGCCCGTAAATTTGAAAATTACAGACATTTGGACAAAATGATAGTACATGCTGTTCCCTAGAACATGGTTGCAATAGCTCCTTCACTTCAAGTCAGTGCTTTTTTGAATTCTTCTAAACAATTGACAATTACATGAGTCAAATATTTTTTTACTGGATTGGTATTGCGCAATAAGGCCATTCTATTCTAGAACTTTTGCGTTAAATGTTCTGTCCAATAGTTTAATTCTTTCCTGGATGTTCTATAATATTATTAACTAATGTAAATTGCAAGAATTCGTTGAATTTTTTTGGCGCTCTTGTTCCCCGGAATAGAGTGCTCATCTATTTGCACCAATATCTGTAATTTCCTTATTTTTGGCTGAAAAATGGTCTCAAACGACCAAATGACTCCAATCAGTCACCGATCAAGAATCCGTGGTCAAAATCGATTCATTCTGGCCATTCGACCGGCACTACGTTTCGGCCGGTAGGTACTACGTTTCGGCCGGTACTACGTTTCGGAGTCTATATCAGACTCCTTCGTCAGACGCTTTACGAAAATCTTCAGAATTATTTTATTGTTAGTTATTCAATGTGAGAATTCTCGAATTTCAGTATAACTACCAACAAAATAATTCTGAAGATTTTCTTAAAGCGTCTGACGAAGGAGTCTGATATAGAATCGTTATGATATAGTTGTTTCTTCGTTGATATTGTTTCGTTGTTATTTGTTAGGCAACATTGTTCGATTGATTGCTTCTGACGAATATCTTGTGTTTCTTGCGCAGAGGCAAATCACGAAAAAATCAGTTTTTTATTTTATAGGTATTTTTCAGATTTTGGGAGAGAAAACCCAGAAAGAAACCATTTATTAACGTCAATATTGACTGTGTCATGTAATATATATATCTATATAATCAATCTTCAATATATCTATATATATTTTTTTGACGGAGAGCTTTATATGTGTTAGCAGAGGTTGGTGTAACGGGGTATCATACAATTCGACGTATGATACAAGAGCTTAGGGAAAAACCTCATGCGAAAAAACCCTGTCTCCCCGTGAGTGTTGTATCTATTGTTTACAAAATTTGCAGACATTTAAGAATATTGATAGGCATTTATTTCTTCAATATGGACTCTTTCGTCAAAAAACGGGGAGGTTTCTCCAAGATACACGAGACTTAACCTAAAAAATGAAAAGACAAGAGGAGAAGAAAGGACAAATTAAAAATAATATTGTGACGAACGAAGCAAGCGAAGTAGGGTCCTGTAACCCAACTCCGTTTCCCCGTCACGCCAATCATCATAAACGGACGCCGACAGAGAGAGAGGTTGAGTCATCCTTCTAGAAGCTCGAGAACGAATGGAAGATCCGGAATACTCGAGAATATCTTCCCGATATAAATATCGGGACCGGAATTCACAGGAGTTAGTTACTTTGACGAGTTAAACCGAATCGTTACGTTTGTGAAATATAATTGTGAATATAAATTTCCTGTAGATAAATTATTTAAGTGTTCTAAATAAATTAGACTTAGTAAATTTGTGGGTTTATTGTGAAAAACGCTACATTGGTGTCTGGTGTGGGGTATATCGAACTGCACTGTTTTGAGGAATATTCCTGAAGATTTTGAATGCCGATAACGAGAGCTCAAAGTGAAAAAATGGATCAGGCCAACATGGATTTTTTCAAACAAGCCTTTGAACAATTGACGAAGAAAATGGAGGAAAATGGCAAGGATATAACAAATAAAATGGAGGAAAATGCCAAGGATATGACGAAGAAAATGGAGGAAAATGGCAAGGATATATCAAATAAAATGGAGGAAAATGCCAAGGATATGTCAAATAAAATGGAGGAAAATGCCAAGGATATGACAAATAAAATAATATCCATGGAGACTAAAGTTGAAGACAGTCTGAGAATGATAACCGATAATTACTCGAAGCTAGAAAATAGGATCGAAAATGTGGAGGAGATGATAGAAACCATGAAGGACGGAATAGAAGAACAAATGCAACGGAAGCTTGAAGAGCATACCGAGTACATGATGAAAATTATCGAAGATCGATTGTCCAAAATTAACAGACGGTCAGACGAGGTCAGTAAATGTAATTCCGGTCATTCAATTAAATCAGAAAGCAGTGGAGAGCCAGGCCGAGCGAGGATTAAACCTCCTACCTTTGATGGTAAAACTGCATGGTGCACGTATCAAAAACAGTTTGAAGCTGCAGCTAATGCTAATGGCTGGAACGAAGAAGACAAAGCAACGGCCTTGATTGTCGCATTGAGGGGAGATGCTCTGAATATTCTCCAGATTGTTCCAGCCAGTCAACAGAATAATTATGCAGCTTTGATAAGTAAACTCCAGATGAGATATGGTGATGGCCATCTACAACAAGTGTATCATGCCCAGATAAAGAGTCGTCTCCAGAAGAGCTCAGAGACCCTACAGGAGTTTGAAGCTGATATAGCACGATTGGTGCGACTGGCATATCCTACTGCACCGGAAAGCTTCCTGGAACAACTAGCTGTACAGACATTCGTGGACGGGCTGAGAGACAGTGAGACCCAACAAACTTTGCGGTTGGCCCGACCTAAGACCTTGGACGATGCTCTGGCCCACGCATTGGAGTTCGAAGCAGCCAAGCAAGCTTCACATAGGAGCCAGAACAAAATAAGACGTACTGTGGATGATTCCGAGGTTAGCGCTGAGAACATGGAAGATGTTATACGTCGGGTTCTCCAACAGCAACGAACCCGAGGACCCAGGTGCTGGAATTGTGGCGATGAAGGGCATATTCGCCGCCATTGCAAGAAACCTGTCAAGCCTAAACAACAAGATCAGGAAAACTAAAACGGGTTGGTGATAAGGGGCATAAACCGACCTGCCTAGACAATGACCTAGAAGTTGTCATCCAGACAATCTCGCAGTCCAACAGCGTTTATGTCGACGGTAGAATCGACGGGCGGTCGGTTAAAATGTTAGTCGACACAGGAGCAACCCGAACGATTGCGAGACCCGATATGATTAAGGAAAATATCTTACCGACTACGACACGTCTACGAACTGCTACCGGAGAGGGTGTATTAACTCACGGAAGGAAGAAAATCGACCTTGATATTGGAGGAATGTCATTCAAACACGAGGTACTGGTGGCAGATATCATGGAGGAAGTCATCCTAGGAATGGATGTAATTAAGGGAAAGGGTTTCCAGATAGACATGGGGAACGATGTCCTGAGAGTTGGAAATCTAGAAATTCCATTCCTGGGGAGCGAAGATGCGATGAATAGAGTCTTGCTCACAGAGGACGTTACCATTCCTGGCCAAGCCGAAACAGTAGTGAGGGGGTACTTGGACGGAAAACTTCGCAATGGTCACGTCAGACTAATTGAACCAGCTGTCGGTAATAACCCTGGCAAAGGGCTTCTTGTTGGAAAAACATTGGTGAGAGACAGAAGGGAAGTACCTGTGAGGATTTTAAACACTAATATGTACCCAGTAATTTTAAAAAAGGACACGGTAATAGGGGAAAGCTGCTCAGTATCTTGTGTGACGGGTGGTAGTCAAGATGGACAGAACAACGTACCCAAGAAGACCAAGGTTTCACAAAAAGCAGTTGAAATGCTGACATCCTCCTGCACAAATTTGAAACCAGAATACATCAGTGAGGTGAGGAAACTGATAACTGAATACAGTGATGTATTTGCCATGGACAATAATCAAATGGGGAGAACAAATGTTGTGAAACATCTCATCAATACCGGAAGCACAAGACCTATTCGCCAACATCCGCAAAGACTTCCCATTGCGAAAAGAGAAGAGGCTGAGGAAATTATCAAGGACATGCACGATCACGGCATCATAGAACCTTCAGATAGTCCTTGGTCATCACCTGTGGTTCTGGTCAAAAAGAAAGATGGCAGCACTAGATTCTGCGTCGACTATCGTCATCTAAATGAAGTCACCAAAAAAGATTGTTACCCCATCCCAAGGATAGATGACACTTTGGATACACTATCTGGCTCGAAATGGTTCTCCACCCTGGATCTGAAGAGCGGGTACTGGCAAGTTGAAATGGATCCCAAAGACAAAGAGAAAACAGCTTTTACCATTGGGACGGGATTGTGGCAGTTCACAGTGATGCCATTTGGTCTTTGCAATGCACCTGCAACCTTCGAGCGACTGATGGAAACCATCCTTCGAAGACTATCTTGGAAGACGTGTCTGGTGTATTTGGACGACGTGATTGTTTTTGGACGAACATTTACCGAACATCTGGGAAATTTAAGAAATGTCCTTGAGAGGCTTCGCGTCGCGAATTTGAAACTCAGTCCGAAAAAGTGTCACATTTTCAAAAAGGAAGTAAAATACTTGGGACACGTAGTATCTGAAGCTGGAGTAAGTGCTGATCCGGAAAATATCCAAGCTGTACGCGAATGGCCAACACCGCAAGATAAACACCAGGTCAGAAGTTTCCTTGGACTGTGCACGTACTATAGAAAATTCGTGCTTGGGTTTGCCAATATTGCGAAGCCTTTAACAAAATTGACTGAAGAAGGGAAGAACTTCGAATGGGATCTAGAATGTGAAGAAGCCTTCGCTCAATTGAAACATGCCTTAACATCGGCCCCCATCCTGAGTTATCCCCAGACTAAAGGAAGGTTTATATTGGACACAGATGCGAGCAACATGGCAATAGGAGGCATATTGTCTCAAGTTCAAGACGGAAAGGAAAAAGTTATAGGGTACTTCAGTAAAGTCTTGTCGAAACCAGAACGTAACTACTGCGTTACGAGAAGAGAGTTACTCGCTGCAGTCAAGTCCATGGAACATTTCTATAAGTACCTGTATGGAAGGGAATTCCTCTTGAGGACAGATCATGCTGCGCTGAAGTGGCTTCTCCAATTTAAAAATCCTGAAGGTCAAGTGGCACGATGGATTGAAAGACTTCAGGAATACAATTTTACCGTGGAGCATCGTGCAGGGAAGTTACATAGCAACGCTGACGCGATGTCTAGGAGACCATGTCCTATAGACTGCAAGCACTGTAGTAAGCTGGAAGACAAGGAGTGCTGTCGGAGGACTACTATAATGGATGAGAACTGGCTGCCAGACCACCTAAGACGAGACCAAGAGAACGATCCAGAATTAAAATTATTTTTGAAATGGAAATCGGAGGGACGGAGACCTGAATGGGGAGAACTGTGCCAGATGAATTCGACGGTCAAAGCATATTGGGCACAGTGGGACTCCCTCCTCATAGAAGACGGACTACTGAAGAGGATCCTAGAGAACGAGGAAGGTACCGGATCCAGGAATCAGCTCGTAATCCCAAGGAGCCGAGTCCCCGAGGTATTACAGAAGTTGCATGACGGAATCTCCGGAGGGCATTTCGGAATCAAGAAAACACTAGAAAAGGTGAGGGAGCGTTTCTACTGGCTCAACTGTAAAGAAGATGTCAAGGATTGGTGCCGAAAATGCAGACTGTGTGCTTCGGTTAATGGCCCGAGAGGAAGCCGTAGAGCCCCAATGAAACAATATAATGTTGGCAGCCCAATGGAACGCGTAGCAATAGACATAGCTGGTCCATTTCCAGAAACTGAAGATGGAAACAAGTATATTCTGGTTGCTATGGATTATTTTTCTAAATGGGTGGAAGCTTATGCAATCCCGAACCAAGAAGCTGCAACGGTTGCTGATGTTTTGGCCAAGGAGATGTTCTGTCGATTCGGAATACCACTGGAGCTACATTCTGACCAGGGACGAAACTTCGAGTCCAGCTTGTTCCAGAACCTGTGTGAGTTGCTGGGAATTAAAAAGACCAGAATAACTGCACTCCACCCACAGTCAGATGGCATGGTCGAGAGAATGAATAGAACTGTGGGGAAGTACTTGGCCAAGGTTGTCTCCGACCACCAGAGAGACTGGGATAGGTACCTCCATCTGTTTACCATGGCTTATAGGTCATCTGTGCAAGAATCAACTGGAGAAACCCCAGCATGTATAATGTTCGGCCGGGAGGTGAGATTACCTTGTGACCTGGAATTTGGTTGTAAGCCTGGAGTAGAGATAGCTGGTGAGGACTATGTGAGCCGTCTAAAGGAAAGGCTCCACTATGTTCACGAGAGAGTCCGGAGAAACCTACAAATTGCAAGTGACCGCATGAAGACCCGGTACGATACCAAGGCTGCGGAAGGAGGATATGAGGTGGGTGATTTGGTATGGTTATTCAACCCACAGAGAAGAAGAGGGATATCACCAAAGCTACAGAAGAATTGGGAAGGACCTTACAAGGTTGTTAAAAGGATCAACGACGTAGTTTATCGCATCCAAAAGTTGCCCAGGGGGAAGAAGCGCGTGGTACATGTGAATCGCTTAGCAAGATATGAAGCCGACCATGACTCTCAGGATGAGATTGGATTAAGAAGGACCACTACCCAGGCCCCACATCACGAGGACTTGAACTTCGACCAATTCATAGCGAACTATGGGGAGACCGGAAAAGCCAGGTTTGGAATCACCACCCAGCAGCAGCAAGACCTTTTTACGGTCCCGTCAGACTATTCTATGGCCCATTGTGTAGCTGAAGACCTGTACATGTCCAAGGGAATTGCCTCCGTCTTTAAGAACAAATTTGGTCGTATATCAGAGCTCTTGAAGCAACAACCGAGCTCTGGTCAAATCCTAAAGTTGACCGATGGTCCTCGTTACCTTTTCTATCTAGTAATTAAGAAGAGATCCTGCGAAAAGCCAACCTACCAAACCATGTGGACCACCTTACTGAACCTTAGGGGCGAGCTGGCCAGACTGGGTGTGAAGAAGCTTGCGGTTCCAAAGCTGGGATGCGGACTGGATCATCTTAACTGGAGGGTCGTACGCAACATGCTGGAAGTGGTGTTTGAGAAGACCGATGTGCGAATACTGGTTTGCAGTTTCAACCCGAAGGACGGCCCAATGGAGAAAACGGTAGCCTGTTATTTCGACCAACAAGGATACTGCCGAAGTGGGGACGCTTGCAGATTCAGCCATAGTGCACAAGGTGTTCGGGGACCGAACATCTTAAGGAGGGAGCAATGTGACGAACGAAGCAAGCGAAGTACGGTCCTGTAACCCAACTCCGTTTCCCCGTCACGCCAATCATCATAAACGGACGCCGACAGAGAGAGAGGTTGAGTCATCCTTCTAGAAGCTCGAGAACGAATGGAAGATCCGGAATACTCGAGAATATCTTCCCGATATAAATATCGGGACCGGAATTCACAGGAGTTAGTTACTTTGACGAGTTAAACCGAATCGTTACGTTTGTGAAATATAATTGTGAATATAAATTTCCTGTAGATAAATTATTTAAGTGTTCTAAATAAATAAGACTTAGTTAATTTGTGGGTTTATTGAGAAAAACGCTACAATATATAACATTTCAAAAGTCCCTACCACAAATATACTTGTCTGTAGGAGCATGGGATCTCTTGGAGAAGAATCGCCTCCGCTATTTTTCAAAAATATTCCTTCTTATCCTTAGAAATCCCTTCAATATTTGAATTCAAAAAGGAAAATGTTGCTCGTAAGGCCAGGAGGGTCTCTTTCAAAACCAGGTTTGTCCAGTCCAAGCGATGAATATTCAGAACTTCAGTTGTTCGGAGACCGCTACAGGGCCCTTTTGTAGGGCTATCATCTCCCATAGATACATGTTTCACTTCATATCGGAATAATACTGAATAATAATAATAATGGAAAAATGAGCCGCAAAAAAATATGTCATGATGACATAAATAGTAATGCAGGTTGTCAAGTGGGTCATTATGCTACCACAAACGTAGCAATGTTTGTTATTGACCCAACAGTTAAATTATTTATTTGAATAGACACCATATACCACACAGCACTGTTCAGTTTCGAACCAATAGTGGATGAATGTAGGTATTTGAATGGGACCTTATGCCACTGCAAACACAGCACCGTTCATTTTCGAACCAACAGTGAATGTATGTATGTGAGTTGAAACTAATCGTTCGATACTATTCACAGCCAAAAAGTGTACCTGTTTTTTTGGACGATTTTTTTTACTGTCGGATTTGAATACTTGGAAATATTTTTTTTTCCTGGAGCTAAGCAGCTTAGGGCGAGTTCAGTACCTGGATGGGTGACAGCTCTGCCTATAGATTTGGACAGTGCGCCAAAGCTCCTGTACACAGGGCTTCCCTACTTTTTTATGATGCAGTTCTATCCTTAGAATCCATTGATATCATTCGCAATTCTGAGAAACCAATACTTTTGGGGGTATGATTTGTCAAGTTTGAATGATCACTCGCTAGTAGTTCGACAAGAGCACCAAAGCACCTGTCTACAGAGCTTTTCCCCGTTTTCTACAATTGATTGGTCAACTTTGTTGATTGTGTCCTATCGGACTTTTCGTTTGAGTACCTACGTCATCTTCGTTGAAACGTTTCCACCCTAAAACTTCTTATCAGAGGTATTTTATTCATGCTTTGTAGTTAGTGTCATCGATTTTCAAGGAAACTAGCATACTCAAACAAAATAGGTATCGGGTAGAACGTGTTAACCCACCAAATGGATCCAATACACTCACGTTACTCCTTTAAAGCCCCATCAGGCCACTTGATGCCCCAATATAATTTTCCACTCGTCTCGTCATTCTTGGTAAGGATCCAAGGATGCCACAGCTCGAGTCGTTTGTGTTCGCAGATGTCTCCAGAACTTTGGTGAAATATCAGATGAAATTCGAGTGAAAAATGCTGCAAACTTCACCTCCAGATTCGATGTTTACTCCTGGAATATCTAAAGGTAGTGTACACTTTTCGAGATAGAAAATCACCCTTTTTAGTAGAATTACATAAAGACGCTTATTATATGAAAATGGAAAACTATTGAAAGATATTGAAATATGAAACAATATATCCCCAACGCTTTCCAGGAAAGATATTCTAGATTAGATTCACTAGCGTTGTCGAGTCCCACAATGTATTACATCCCAAAACCGTTCACACATATATTTCACTTCACTATAATATATCTTACACTTAATTTTTACGAACAGCGTAATACTGACCTAACTCAAAATTAATAACGAATGTCAAAGTGCTGTCTCTTGGTATATGAGATCTGACAAGAGTAGATGTTCTAATAACTGGACATTTCGTACTAAAAAACAAAACAAATATTCTATAACCTAATTGCACCACCTCCTCCTTGACCAGATTGCGACTATATGCCATATTGGCTCCACTCAAAAACGCACACAAAATTTCATCACACTTCCAGTAGAATGTTATACAGGGTGAGTCTTTAAGTTGTAAATTAATGTTAACCATTTGATTCCTCTCTCTAATGAAACACCTTATTCATTTTCAAATTTGACACAGGAAAAAATATACAGGCTGTTGATATTTTAAAAAATAATCCGTTTTCCTTTAGTAGTTTTGACACGGTTACTCAGAATGAAAGGTGAATGTAGATTATCTCGAGTCATTTTAATAACACTGAGTCATTTTAAAAAACTAAATTACTTCTCATCAATTCTCCTAAAACGTACCGTTTTCGAGATATTCTTCATTGAATGTCATAAAATGATAAAAATTCCAGAAATTCAATTGCTTTTATCAATCGGAACCTGGAATATAATAGCAGATGATCTGTGCTCGAATAAAGAAATAGACTGAGTATTGATACTATTTATCTGAAAGTTGATAGAAAGAGGTATAGCAATATCTTTATCCCACATTTCAATCTCGTTTGATTCCAATTTGATTGGTTATATTACCATCTTAAACGGGATAAGTTGATAATGTATGTAACTTAAGAATATCTAGTTTACAATTTCTTCATGAATGAATAGTTTAAAATTTCACCTTGTTTGAGAATGGTGCAAATTCACCTGCAATTCAAACAACTTGAAACTGATTATTTATTATAATAATCATCATAGAAAAAGGTAACCATAATTTAAAAAATATGAATCGCAGAGTAGTTATCGTTTGGGAAATTGATGAATAGGCCACCATGATCTGTATTAATCTTTGAATTGTTATCGATTTATCCCCAATAAATACAAAACGAATTTCTTCATTGTGCTAAAAATTTTGAATATCAATAACAGTATCATTCCACATATCCATCCCAATTATTATTTACGCGAAATTGTTAATCTGAATCTACAGAATTATGTAAACAATAAATACGCTAAACCTAACCTAGCCTAACCTAACCTCACCGAACGAAATATTCTGTGGCTAACCTAATGTTCTGATAATTATTACATTTCTGTGGCTGCTTGTGGCACAGTATAAAAAATATCATTATACTATATTTATAGGAGGTTGTCACTTGTCAGAATGTTTCGAGAAATTGAAGGTTTTCGTACCTAGATTTCTAAGACAATTTCGTTGAATTTCGAGCATCAGATGATAAAGCTTTCATATAATTATATATGTGATTTTGAATCCAGTAAGTGTTTCTGTGTTCCACAGCTGAAGACAATTCAGGGGTGGATTTGCACATTGTAAAATCTTTGAACGCTTATAACCAATAGACCTTAAGGTCATAGTACAAGTGCAAGTACATAAATCTGTACAGGAAAAAATGTCAGCAATAGTTACGTTAAAGGAAACAAGTTCTTTCAGCTTTACAAAATTCAAAATATTCTTGTACGTTATAAGGCTCAGATTTTACTACGAAAGAATTAATTCTCCTATGTAGTAATCAATGCGATGCATTCATAAGGTTCATGCACATATTATACATATCATTATTCTGTGTCACAGTCTGTGTCACAGACTGTGTTATGTAATGCATGTACTCGAATGGGTCCTTATGCTACCACAAACGCAACACAGTTTTTTTTTGACCCAAAATAGTTGAATTATGTGTTTGAATAGACACCATACGCCACATAGCACTGTTCATTTTCCAACCAATACTGGATGAATGTCTTTGAATGGGACCTTACGCCACCACAAACACAGCACCGTTCATTTTCGAACCAACAGTGAATGAATGTATGTGAGTTGAAACTAATCGTTTGATACTATTCTCGGCCAAAAAGTGTACCAGATTTTTTTGGACGCTTGTTTTTACTGTCGGATATAAATTCTTGGAAATAATATTTATTTTCCTGGAGCTAAGCAGCTTTGGGTGAGTTCAGTACCTGGATGGGTGACAGCTCTTCCTATAGATTTGTATTGGTCGAAAACAAAATGATTACTCAGAAACCATTGGGCCGATTATGCCCATTGTCGAACTTGTCCGTCGTATTAAGATCCGCCACCTACCCTGAAAATTTCAAGTCGCTATCTCTCTCCGTTCTCAAGTTATCGTGGCAACGGACAGAATCAAATTTGACCTCGAATTCTCCATCCGAGAGTCGAACACAATCGTTCGACACCATTTTCGACAAAAAATTAGAAAATTACAGACATTTGGGCAAAATGATAACGCAATGTTCCCCAGATATACGCGCAAAAATGAATGATCTCTCTAATGTACCGGAAAATGGAAAAACAAAATCGAATCAGTGCATTCTAGTTTTAGACATCTTAATCCAAACTATGTTCTCTTGTCAAAATATCTCAAATTTTTTTTCGTACTGTGCAATTTAACAACACCTACGCCTAGTTCTAGTAAATGTATTAACTGCTCAGTTTCAAGCAATACTAACCACCTCAAATATTGACGGTTTAGAGTTACGGTTTGGATTTAAAAGGGTTAAGTAGTCTGTGGTTTGATCCCATCTCATCATTCCAAATGTAACATTTCAGCACAACAATGTCAGATGGACTCAGATTGCCCTTTCAACATGGCTTGCGAACATAGTAGGTGCCTCGATCCTTGTGAGATAAATTGTAGAAAATATGGTAAATATGAAATAAGGAATAACATAGCACTATGTACTTGTGTGGAAGGTGGAAGTGGAGACCCATTCGAAGGATGCTGTTAGGAAATAACTCAAAATTGTAAGATCTAAACGCTCGCTGAGAATATATGAGTTAACACTAACATTTTCAGAGGTACAGGATGGAAGAATTTCTACAGCTAACGCCAAGAGAACTGTGGACAAGTAGCTTGCTCTTTCATAATCCTTCAAATTGTGGACCTCTATAACAAGCTTCAATTCAATTAATAAAATAAATGAATCTGAATGTGTTTACTTTTTGCGCGCATGTTATGTGGAACAGTGGGCTATCAATTTGCCAAAATGTCTGTAAGATTCGAATTTTTTCCGAAAATAGTCTCACGATTAGGTTCGACTCACTGATGAAGAATTGGTGGTCAAATTTGATTCTGTCCGGCCGTTGCCACGATGAGCCACCTGAAATATTCAGGGTAGGCGCAGGCATGTCCGAATGCGACGGACAAGTTGGTTTATGGACATAAACGGTTTCCGAGTAAAAGTTTTATTTTCAAACAATACAGATCCGATCAGATTAAAACTTGGTAACTAGTTGCAATATACTGACATGAAAAAAATTTAAAAAAAATTATTAAAAATATAATTTATGTCACGATAACTTGATAACGGAAAGAGATAGCGACTTGCAATTTTTAAGGTGGGTTGTGAATCCGATTGCGACATTTGAGTTTGTTAATATGCATATCGGTCAAACGACCAATCGGTTATTTCCTCAATAACTCAAAAAATTCGACACGATCCTATTCAAACATGGTAATGGGTTGTAGAATGCCAACGCGAGGATCGTATCACTGGAAATTTTCAAAAAAATCCCTGAAAATCATTGAAAAAAATTCTATATATCAGAAACTATTCGCTGAAAATTTGCGAGAGCCTACAAAACCTAACGTTACAGCCAAGCTCCGAACTTCTGAACTTGAAGTCGATCGGGTCTATATTGTTGGAGATCCGAGCAACCTTGTGTTAGTTCAGTAGCTGGATGGGTGACTGTTACCACGATAACTTTTGAATGGAAAGAGATATCGACTTGTAATTTTCAGGAGAGGTTGCACCTTCGATTTATGGTACAGTTGATTCTGTTGCTGGGCATAATCGGTCCAACAGTTTTGGAGTTATACCCATCTACAATATTATTTTACTCATATTTCAAAAATATAAATCCGATCGAATTGAAACTTGATAACTAGTTGTGGAATAGAAAATCAAAAAAAAATTATAAATAAATTCAACAATAGTGCTGAAACTTATCAATCCAAAACCAATAGACAAATTCTACCCACAACGAACTCATCCGAGATATTCATTCCTCAATTCTATGATGAACGATAATGAATATTATATATGCTTTCCTCAAATCCACTCCAATACTCCAATACACCAATATTCCAGTTTTGTTTTTGCAGGAGATATTCTGAACACAATATTATCAACTTACCATTACCATTCCCATCATCATATGGATTGACCATCCGCATGAAAATATCAACCAACAAAAAGTATGATATCATAGTATAATTCTCACAGTTCTACGATTGTTGAAATGAATTAGACAATGTCATGTCTCAGGAAAATAAGTTGACATTATAAAAATTTATACATAGAATAATTATATCATTCTGTGAAAACGTAGAAATACGATTTATTATTGAAATTTTGACAAATCATATATCCGAAAGTGTTAGCTTGTTAGAGTTAAAAATGTTATCAATGGATTCTTATAGTCTAGTCAACAAGTGCTATTTGGACCAACTTTTTTCAGCAGTCTCCGAAAATTATGTATGAGGTGTCATTCGATTCGGAATGGCATCTAGATAATTTTTGAAAAAAATGAAGTTCCGCTTGCAAAAATTGTAAAAGTTATTAACAATTAACTAAAAAAAAAGAGGTTTTAGTTTTTTGTAAATATCTCAAAAACTAATAAAGATTTTTCAAATCTGAAAAAAGATTCAAAAAGAGGAGGAAATTTCCTCCCGAAACTGTACGATAAATATCTATAATTTTTCCAGAGGGATGAAAATAAGGCCGAAAACGGGTACTCTGGCTTGGAGAAGCCACGTCCACTTCGGGCACTTCAACAATAAACATCTTTTAAACATAGTAAATATGAAAAAAAAAAATTGAAAAAATTCAGGCAGAAACTGAATAGATGAATGAATAATAATCCGCTCGAACAAAATTTTTATAATAATTTTTCAATTAGTTATTCAACAGTTAATTAATAACTTTTTTCTGCTTGCACATTAACATTGCAAGTGTGATAATTGCTAAACTATAAGTTTTAGATTTTTTTCCTCTCTTGGAGCAATTCTTCAAAGGCTTAAGGCTAGAATCCCGTTGGCAAAATTAAAAAATGTTTATTTTTCAGTTTTTTATTAATAATTTTCGTTGTTGCAAAATTAAAAACTCAAAATAATCATCGAACAAATTTTTTTTTTTTTAATATTATTAACGATCCGTTTTTATGTTATTAGAAACTGCATAGAAATAATTTTTTCAAATTTTTATCTCTAATTGTTTAAAAAATTATTATAAACAAATGCGTTGTTTATAAGATAATTGAAATTTTCTTTTGGAATTTCAATCTTTGTTACAAATAATGATTTTTAGAAGAAAAATTGTTCCTTAAAAAAAATTTTTTATTGCTTAAAAACGCATTTGTTAATTAACAATTATTTTCTCCCACTTCTAATTAATATTAAGGAACGATATTTTTTTTTAAAAATCATTATTCATTTTTCTTTTCGATATAAAAAAAAATTTTCATTTTATTTATTTTTTCATTGTTTATGCAATAAACAATTTGTTATAAACAAATAAATTTTTACCTTTTATTTTTTTTTTCTATTCTACTTTCTGTCACAAAAGCAGAAATGCATAAAAACGGATCGTTAATAATATTAAAAAAAAAAAATTTGTTGTATGATTAATTTAAGTTTTTAATTTTGCAACAACGAAAATTATTAATAAAAAATTGAAAAATAAACATTTTTTAATTTTCCCAACGGGATTCTATTCTTAAGCCTTTGAAGAATTGCTCCAGGAGAGGAAAAAAATCTAAAACTCATAGTTTAGCAATTATCACACTTGCAATGTTAATGTGCAAGCAGAAAAAAGTTATTGATTAACTATTGAATAACTAAATGAAAAATTATTATAAAAATTTTGTTCAAGCGTATTATTATTCATTCATCTATTCAGTTGCTGCCTGAGTTTTTTCAATTTTTTTTTTCATATTTACTATGTTTAAAAAATGTTTATTGTTGAAGTGCCCGAAGTGGACGTGGCTTCTCCAAGCCAGAGTACCCGTTTTCGGCCGTATTTTCATCCCTCTGGAAAAATTATAAATATTTATCGTACAGTTTCGGGAGTCAGGACCTTTTTTAGGAAATTTCCTCCTCTCTTTGAATCTTTTTTCAGATTTGAAAAATCTTCATTATTTTTTGAGATATTTACAAAAAACTAAAACCCCCTTTTTTTTTAGTTAATTGTTGATAACTTTTACAATTTTTGCAAGCGGATCTTCATTTTTTTCAAAAATCATCTAGATGCCATTCCGAATCGAATGACACCTCATACATAATTTTCGGAGACTGCTGAAAAAAGTTGGTCCAAATAGCACTTGTTGACTAGTCTATTAGGGTAAAACTGCATATTAATTTGGAATTTGTTATGTAAAAAAATTTTTTTTTTACATAAAACCTAGCCGAGATAATCATCTCCCAAACCTACTCTGAAAATTTCA
Source organism: Halyzia sedecimguttata (assembly GCA_937662695.2). Classification (NCBI taxonomy): domain Eukaryota; kingdom Metazoa; phylum Arthropoda; class Insecta; order Coleoptera; family Coccinellidae; genus Halyzia; species Halyzia sedecimguttata. The sequence goes on from OW569414.2 coordinate 69,486,786, forward strand.
ACTGTCTAGCTCAATCCGTTCGAGAGTTATCCTGCCTACGGCCGGCCGGCCGTCCGGACAGAATTAATTTCGACCACGGATTCTTGATCAGTGAGTCGAACTAATTCGTTTAAGACCATTATCATCGAAAATAACAGACATTTGGGCAAATTGATAAGCACTCTGTTCCGAGGAACAAGAGCGCCAAAAAATATTACCTATATATCTCATGATAACCTGAGAACAGAGGCAGATAGTGACTTGCAATATTCAGAGTAGGTTACACAACCGAATACGACATTTAAATTCGTTAATAGGCATAATCGGCCAAATGGTTTCAGAGTTATACGCATCTGAAATTTTGTTGTTATTTCCTCTATAACTCAAAATATAAAAATCCGATCCAATTAAAACTCGTTAATTACTTGTAGAACGACGGCGAACTAATTTTCACGGAAAATTTCGTGAATATCGTATCCTGCATTTACTGGAGACGTAAGTTGTGACGTCAGTTGTGAGCCACTTCCCAAAACTAATATGTCTAAGACAATTGTGTATGAACTCCACGTTGTTTGAAAAATTGAAATTGGTCAAAATCGACCGACATTATGGAAGATATTTCATAGCGGCATCACCATGTCAATCACATAGTTTTAGTTCGTTGGTCAACGTGAAATGTTGGGAATATTTTGTTATAAAGTCGAAAAAAAAGTAATCGTCTTTAAGGCTGGGTATGAAAATATGTCTTTTTGGCGCTCTAGTTCCTCGGAACTGAGTGCTTATCAATTTGCCCAAATGTCTGTAATTTTCGAATTTTTGGCTGAAAATGGTCTCAAACGATTTGGTCCGACTCACTGATCAAGAATCCGAGGTCGAAATCGATTCTGTCCGGCCGGCTGGCCGTAGGCACGATAACTCTCGAACGAAAGGAGTTAGAGGATTGAAATTTGCAAGGTGGGTTTGGAGCCTAAATATCTCGGACAAGTTGTAGAATCATGACCTTTATACGCATGTGAAGTTTTGTATTGACCAGGTTCCCGCAATGTGTCAAAAAAAAATTTTCAAAATTAAAAAAAAAAAATTTCTACAATAACTCTCGAACAGAATGTGCTAGGCAGTTGAAATTTTCAGAGTAGGTTAGGGAGATGAATATCTCGGTTAAGTTCGTTATTGGGCAAAATACGCCAGATAGTTTCGGAGTAACGAGAAAAAATATTTTTTTAAGCAACAAATTTCAAATTCAATTTTTATTTAAGATGCAGTTTCACCATTAAAATCCATCGATATCATTTTCAACTCCAACAAGCTCATACTTTCGGAGATATGATTTTTCTAAATTTCAATAATGAATAATTGTACTTCTATGTTTTCACAGAATGCTATAATTATTCTATTTAAGCTTTATTATATGATCTGTGTTCATACTCGTACATTTTATCCTGTTCTATAAGAGAGAGTCAAATTCAGTTCAGCTATTTTAATTTGATTTCTTCCATGGTGCAGTTCTCATTCTCAGATTGCTCATTTAATCTTGATGAATGAACTATTATTTGAATTGAATTTCCTTTATGATGCAGTTCTTTCATAAGAATACATTGATATAATTCCCAACTCTGAGAAACCAATACTTTCGGAGATATAATTTGTCTGTTTGAACTAGAGCGCCAGAAAGCTCCTGTCCACAGGGCTTGAACCCATTTTTTGGCGCTCTAGTTCCTCGGAACTGAGTGCTTATCAATTTGCCCAAATGTCTGTAATTTTCGAATTTTTCGATGAAAATGGTCTTAAACGATTTGGTTCGACTCACTGATCAAGAATTCGTGGTCGAAATTCATTCTGTCCGGCCGGTCCGGCCGTAGGCACGATAACTCTCGAACGGAATGAGCTAGACAGTTGAAATTTTCAGAGTAGGTTTGGGGGATAAATATCTCGGCTAAGTTCGTTATTGGGAAAAATCTGACACATGGTTTCGGAGTAACAAAAAAAAAATTTTTTTTTACAGAACAAATTCCAAATTAAATTTTTTTCAATAAGCAGTTTTACCATAAGAATCCATTCATATCATTTTAAACTCTAACAAGCTAATACTTTCGGAGATATGATTTTTCAAAATTTCAATGATAGAATTATTCTGTGGCTATTCTATGAATTGTTATAATGTCAACTTTGACGTTGTTTCATTGTCATTCATTCCAGTAATGGTATCAATATGAGAATCATAATATGAGGAGCAACTTATCAAAACGCATTAAGTCCAAAAACCATTTTATTGGGAATCAACGAAAAACGATTTTTTCTTCCTCCCTGGCTTATAATTTGAGTATGTCGAGTTTGTTTGATAGAAATTTACATCTAAAGGTAATAACTAATCTCATTTAAATCAATATTGATCAGATATACACAGAAAATTTAAAAAACGTTTGGACTTAATGCGTTTTGATTCATCTCATTGTATATAATGCGTTTTGATGTGGTTGAAATTGAAAATAATGCTGTTTGTTGCGATTTTTTATACATTTAGAGAAAACAGTCTGCACAGTAAGTGTTGGCCTGTAACCTAATTAACATGGGCAAATCGATAAAACATGTTTTTGGTTATATTTTATTTCTTTTAAAAATGCAAACGTAAACATAATTCATTGCGATGCGGCTTACATACTTTGGATTTGAATTACAGAGGGACATAATGCCATTTGGAAGATTTTGTTTACATAGGGCTATAGAGCAACAGAAAACATTTCTGAATCCGCTTCAAACTCAAATTCGCCCAAATTGGACATAATGCGTTTTGAAAAGTTACTCCTCATATAATATCTTACTTTTTGTTGGTTGATATTTTCATGCCGATGGTCAATCCATATGATGATGGGAATGGTAATGGTAAGTTAATAACATTGTCATTCATTCCAGCAATCGTATAAATATGAGAATTATAATATAATATCATACTTTTTGTTGGTTGATATTTTCATGCCGATGGTCAATCCATATGATGATGGGAATGGTAAGTTAATAATATTGAGTTCAGAATATCTCCACTAAAAACAAAACTGGAATATTGGTGTATTGGAGTAGATTTGAGGAAAGATATATATTATCGTTCATCATAGAATTGAGGAATGAATATCTCGGATGAGTTCGTTGTTGGGTAGAATTCGTCTATTGGTTTTGGATTGATAATTTTTGGCACTCTTGTTGAATTTGAATTCTTCTATGATGTTTGAATTCAATTTCTGCTAAGATGAAGTTCTAAATTTCAATAATGAATCATACTTCTATGTTTTCACAGAATGCTATAATTATTCTATCTAAGCTTCATTATATGATCTGTGTTCGTACTCGTACTTTTCATCCTGTTCTATAAGAGAGAGTCAAATTCATTTCAGCTATTTTAATTTGGTTTCTGCCATGGCGCAGTTCTCATTCTCAGATTGCTCATTTAATCTTGATAAATAAACTATTATTTGAATTGAATTTCCTTTATGATGCAGTTCTATCATAAGAATACATTGGAATAATTCCCAACTCTGAGAAACCAATACTTTCGGAGATATAATTTGTGTGTTTGAACTAGAGCGCCAGAAAGCTCCTGTCCACAGGGCTTGAACCCATTTTTCCATAGGACTAGTAGTTTTGCCCGAAATCGAGATAAACCGTTTTTTGGCGCTCTAGTTCCTCGGAACTGAGTGCTTATCAATTTGCCCAAATGTCTGTAATGATCGAATATTTTGATGAAAATGGTCTTAAACGATTTGGTTCGACTCACTGATCAAGAATCCGTGGTCAAATTTCATTCTGTCCGGCCGTCCGGCCGGTCCGGCCGTAGGCACGATAACTCTCAAACGGAATGAGCTAGACAGTTGAAATTTTCAGAGTAGGTTTGGAAGATAAATATTTCGGCTAAGTTCGTTATTGGGCAAAATTGGACAGATGGTTTCGGAGTAACAAAAAAAAAAATTTTTTTTTACAAAGGAAATTCCAAATTAAATTTTTTTCAATAAGCAGTTTCACCATAAGAATCCAATGATATCATTTTTAACTCTAACAAGCTAATACTTTCGGAGATATGATTTTTCAACATTTCAATAATAAATCGTATATCATATATCACATAGATATACCTCTCGAACGGAATGAGGTAGGTAGTTGAAATTTAAAGAGTAGGTTAGGGAAATGAATATCTCGGTTAGGTTCGTTATTGGACAAAATTGGCCACATTTAATTTGATTTCTTCCATGGTGCAGTTCTCATTCTCAGATTGCTCATTTAATCTTGATAAATAAACTATTATTTGAATTGAATTTCCTTTATGATGCAGTTCTATCATAAGAATACATTGATATAATTCCCAACTCTGAGAAACCAATACTTTCGGAGATATAATTTGTCTGTTTGAACTAGAGCGCCAGAAAGCTCCTGTCCACAGGGCTTGAACCCATTTTTTATGAATACAAAATATGCTAAATTTTCCCCTTAGTGTACCTCGTTCATGAATGTTGGCCAGGTATGATTAACTTATTCGCGAATACGCACTTCTAACCTAAAAAGTTAAGTAAAACATGATCGCTTGAGGTACAGATGTCTTACGAAATCTATTCAGAATGATAATAATAAATCCCATGGTACTCTTGAATAGCTCTATATATACAGGAAAGAAAATGAAAGATCTGCCATGTGCCGCAAAATTGAAAAACAAAATCGAATCAGTGCCAATTAGCTTTAGACATCTTAATCCAAATTATGTTTCCTTGTCAAAATATCTCGAAAAATTTTTCGTACAGTGCAATTTAACAACATCTAGCCTAATTATATTAAATGGATTAACTGCTCAGTGTCAAGCAATACTAACCACCTCAAATACTAACACTAGCGGTTTGCAGGTTTGGATATAATATGGTTAAGTAGTCTGTGGTTTAGTCCCATCTGATCATTCTAATCTTACTCTTTCAGCACAACAATGTGAGATGGACTCAGATTTCCCTTCCAACATGAATTGCGAATAAGTGCGTCGTTCCTTATGAGGTAGCTTGTGGAAAAATGATCATTGTCTAAAACAGAATGACAACGTAATTTGTTACTGGGAATTATATACGTCCTAAAATGCAGTTAGGAAACAGCTCAAAATTGTAAGATTTATACTCCCTCTGAAACTATATACCAGAAGACAGTGGACGAGTAGCTTGGTCGTTCTTAATCCATCAAATTGTGGACCTTTATAACAGGCTTGAATTAAACTAATAAAATATATTAATCTGAATATGTTTGTTTTTTGATACCCTTTTATGCCTAAACTTGAAATTTTCTTTATGGCAATGTCAAACCAATCGAAAGCACAAAACATCTCATTGGAGGCAGTGCATATAAAGACTTTCTTGAGGCGAAACGATCTAATTATACCCAATTAAACATATTATTAGGAGAAACGGCAAGGTACGAAAACCTCATATGGGGGCACATGTATGGCTATATTGAATCACTCAGAATAGAAAATATTTGTAATTGTGTATAATTCCAATATTTGGCGTGCTTGATCCTTTGATAGGACAGCCTCTAAGTTATACAAAATGTTTGTAATTTTCGAGACGTTAATAACCTAGTGCAGAAGGGAAGTAAAGTATATGGGCTTGACCGTGCCTGCTAAACTGAACTGGAATTCCCATCTGGACAATGTACTGAAAATAGCTAGAACCTCCCTAATGGTTCGCTAAAACTTGGAGGGGAAACCCAAGCAAAATCTCTGGATATACACTGCTATCGTACGACCTGCACTTACTTAAAGTACAACGACGTGGTGACCCAAAGTTCGACAAACGACAGCAAGAAAAAACCTTTTTGGCGCTCTAGTTCCTCGGAACTGAGTGCTTATCAATTTGCCCAAATGTCTGTAATTTTCGAAGTTTTGGCTGAAAATGGTCTCAAACGATTCGGTTCGACTCAGTGATCAAGAATCCGTTGTCGAAATCGATTCTGTCCGGCCAATCCGGCCGGCCAGCTTGCCGTAGGCATGATAACTCTCGAACGAAAGGAGTAAGAGGATTGAAATTTGCATGGAGGGTTTGGACCGTAAATATCTCGGACGTGTTTGATAATGGGCGAAATCCATAAAGCGGTTTCGGAGTTATGGCCAATTTTAGTAAAAACATTTTTTATGAATATTTCCGAAACCGATCACTCCATCTATCTGAAATTTAGCATCAAACTGTAGAATCATGACCTTTATACGCATGTGAAGTTTTTTATTGACCAGGTTACCGCAAAGTAAAAAAAAAAGATTTGAAAAAAAAAAATGTCTACAATAACTCTCGAACGGAATGAGCTAGGCAGTTGAAATTTTCAGAGTAGGTTAGGAAGATGAATATCTCGGTTGAGTTCGTTATTGGGCTAAATAGGCCAGATGGTTTCGGAGTAACGAAATAAAAAAAAATTATTAAGTAACAAATTTCGAATTAAATTTTATTTGAGATGCAGTTTCACCATAAAAATCCATTGATATCATTTTCAACTCCAACAAGCTAATACTTTCAGAGATATGACTTTTCGAAATTTCAATAATGAATCGTACTCCTATGTTTTCACAGAATGTTATAATTATTCTATCTAAGCTTTATTATATGATCTGTGTTCATACTCGTACGTGTCATCCTGTTCTATAAGAGAGAGTCAAATTCATTTCAGCTATTTTAATTTGATTTCTTCCATGGAGCAGTTCTCATTCTCAGATTGCTCATTTTATCTTGATAAATAAACTAATATTTGAATTGAATTTCCTCTATGATGCAGTTCTATCATAAGAATACATTCCCAACTCTGAGAAACCAATCCTTTCGGAGATATAATTTGTCTATTTGAACTAGAGCGCCATAAAGTTCCTGTCCACAGGGCGCTCTAGTTCCTCGGAACTGAGTGCTTATCAATTTGCCCAAATGTCAGTAATTTTCGAATTTTTCGATGAAAATGGTCTTAAACGATTTGGTTCGACTCACTGATCAAGAATCTGTGGTGGAAATTCATTCTGTCCGGCCGGTCCGTAGGCACGATAACTCTCGAACGGAATGAGCTAGAGAGTTGAAATTTTCAGAGTAGGTTTGGGGGATGAATATCTCGGCTAAGTTCGTTACTGGGCAAAATCGGACAGAAGGTTTCGGAGTAATAAAAAAAAATTTTTTTTTTACAAAACAAATTCCAAATTATTTTTTTTTTAAGCAGTTTTATCATAAGAATCCAGTCATATCATTTTTAACTCTAACAAGCTAATAATTTCGGAGATATGATTTTTCAAAATTTCAATGCAAATCGTATTTCACAGATTGATATAATTATTCTATGTATGAATTATCATAATGTCAACTTGACAGAAGGGAATATTGTAACTTCAAAAATATTGGGGTTGAAATACTCGTATTTTAGCGATGCAACGGGGACCTCACCAGAAAATATTTGAAAATATTACGTAAATATTGAAAGCATAATTCTGTAGCTCAAGAGAGGAGAAAATTTGGTGAACGTAGATCAGGAAATTTTTGATCGATTACAAGGTAATTTTTTATTTATTACTCATCTTCTTTCATATTATTACTCATCTCCTTTCATACATGTTTTATGGAATACCTACTATTTGTAGGTACTTTAAACCTGTTTTAGGCAACTTTACGAAACTTGTTTTTTTGGCGCTCTAGTTCCTCGGAACAGAGTGCTTATCAATTTGCCCAAGTGTCTGTAATTTTGGAATCTTTGGCTGAAAATGGTCTCAAACGATTTGGTTCGACTCACTGATCAAGAATCCGAGTGCGATATCGATTCTGTCCGGCCGGCCGACCGGCCGTAGGCACGATAACTCTCGAACGAAAGGAGTTAGCAGATTGAAAATTGCAAGGTGGTTTTGGAGCGTAAATATCTCGGACAAGTTCGTTCGATCTATATGAAATTTAGCATCAAATTATAGAATTATGACCTTTATACGCATGTGAAGTTTTGTATTGACCAGATTACCGCAAAGTGTAAAAAAAAAAATTTTGAAAATTTAAAAAAAGTTTTTCCACAATAACTCTCGAACGGAATGAGCTAGGTAGTTGAAATTTTCAGAGTAGGTTAGGGAGATGAATATCTCGGTTAAGTTCGTTATTGGGCAAAATTGACCAGATTCAATTCGATTTCTTCCATGGTGCAGTTCTCATTCTCATGATTGCTCATTTAATCTTGATAAATAAACTATTATTTGAATTGAATTTCCTTTATGATGCAGCTCTATCATATGGATACATTGATATAATTCCCAACTCAGAGAAACCAATACTTTCGGAGATATAATTTGTCTGTTTGAACTAGAGCGCCAGAAAGCTCCTGTCCACAGGGCTTGAACCCATTTTTAGTCTGTAACGTCTGGCTACGGCTAACGTGTGACGGGGGTAATGCCGATAACGTCCATTGCTATACTTGATATTATCTTGAATCTTAGACAAATGAAGGGATAAGATGGAAAAGATTTTGCCTGTGTCTGAGAATATCTAGAAATGTTTGTTGGGAATGAATATTTGAAAATGGTATTCAACTAACCGTTTATTTTCAAATTTGAATATTTTTCAGGTTATGATATAATGTAATAGGAATATTGAAAAACTTGGCTATGCACTGACGTGAAGTCAGGAGCTTTTGCGACCACGTTCTATTGCTTATGAATACAATCACAATAGAATATAATAATATCCGATTTCTGTAGATTATATTTTTGTCATATTTAAATTTTAAAGACGTCAATGACGCATGATATATAGCATTTTTTTCAACGATATTCAATGATTCTTTAAAAATTTTCTAGCGATATGTCGCCACAAAATTTTTCATGAATTTTCATGTTGGCACTGTACAACTCGAATCAGCATTGTTTCACAAATGTATACTTTTTGCAAAATCATTTTTCTTCAAATGGTGCTCTGAATTAAATTTGTAAGGATGAATTAATAGTTTTTTGGAACATAATACTAGATCTTTTCTAGCGTCATTTGGATAATTTTGCTGATTCTCACGAAAATACGCAAAAACTGTGGTTTCGTTACTTTCGCCACCCACAACATTTCTCAGTTATCTGACCGTTTTGTTATGAAAGAAACCAAAATTCTTCTTGTTGTTTGTTATTCTCTTGATAGTATCTCTTGATAGTATGTGGAGTCTAATAATGTAACTCGATTACATTATATGAATAAGAATGATATTCAAGTGTTCTTCATTCGAGAAATCAGTTATTTTGTCGAAACTTTAGTAAACAGTGATCACAAATGAGACTGAATGAAAATATATTTCCTAGATTGTCATTTCCAATATTGACATATTCGATAATGAGAAAAACAATTAGATCTGCGTCACTTACCTAAGAAACGTTATATTTCTTGAATGACTCGGAAGTGGAGAATTTTAGCCATACGGTTGATACAATATTATTTATTTGTGTGAAGGAATTTACTAATAATTCGATAAAATATATAGGTTCGGCAGGTTGTTGTGAATACCCTTGAACCTTGAATAACTCTGGAGAGCTTCAGTGAAGTCATATGATCAAAGGCTCATTAAAATACTAGGGGAAATCAAAAGATGTGAAAATTTATTGAGCATGCCATTTGAAAGAACCAAGGAAGTTGATATCTAACTCCATTATAACAGGAACTGACAAAAACATAAAAATGTTTTGGATTTTCTAGGTCGTATAACACACTGAAAGTGAATTCCATGAAAATATCTTGAGTAATTATTCTCCGCAAATTTTGGGCGAAATTAAGAAAGAATGTCCATTTATACAATACCTACCTCAATCACTGAGATCATATTAAAACATGAAATATACAAGAAGGGTTATGAAGAACTCGGCATATATATTTTCAGAACTGCATTCTTTCATTTGTTCATGGAGATATCCGTAAGAAAATCGTGAAATCAAGAGATTTACCGATATCTTGGTAGATATGGCATCCTTGGTTCTCGGATACTGCAAGTATGGGGACCTGAAGGAGCAATGAAACCCGAACTTTATCGCGAATCAAAGTGGTTGGATGAATTTTCATTGATATTTCTGCCCCTAATTGTGATAGATCGTCCTCATTCTGTACTAACGATGCTCGGAATTTTACAGGATATAAATTCTCCATCGGTTTCGTTTTGGTTCAATGGCGGCTCAAGAAACGTTTGGGTTTATACCGAGGATACCTGATTAGTTAGGAATGGGCTTTCTCTTACTGTAATTAGCGGATAGGAAGAATCCTATGCGTTGAATGTATTCTCAGAGACGTTCGCGTTAACTGAGATAGACAGTTAAATTTTCCACCAATTTCGTCTAATTATGTTTCGCGGAAAAGCTTTGAGAAGAGGTTATTCCATTCCCGGAATTGTTTTTTGATTAAATAGCGGACATCAGCTAGATCTATCTGAATGAAATGAAAGACGTTGTACCATTGAATGAGGAAAGGCTTTCACCAGTTCGGTGAATAAGGCAAATTTATTTGAATCCGAATATTCAAAATTGATAATGTTCTGATTGTATTTTAATTACCATTTATGATAGATCTGAATGTTCGATTGTCATACAACTGAATGACCAGACATAGGGCTGGTTTCTGAGGAATATAACATGTGGTTTATCTTCCGTTTATCTGTCCACTTCAATAGAATTCAGTAGATAAACTCCATTCAAATGCGTCAGAAACCGGCCCTTAGCCATTTTAAAGTATCCACAGTTGTATGTTGAGAATAGCAAAAGATCACTTTGGAGAATAATGATTTGGTATTACCTACATTAATATTAAATGTCCCCTACATCAAATCTACGAGAAACTATACGGAAAATGCTAGCTTGCAAGAAGAGCAATCAGGGGAGTTCATGTATCCACCGAGTGGTTTCAGAATTATAGCCATTAGAAATTTTATTTTCACAATAACTCGGAAAATACATTTCTGATCGAATCTAAGTACGGTTATTAGTTGGAAAATACCCCCACGAAGTTTTATGCAAAATTTTGTGAGGATCATATGACTTGACAATAAAAAAAATATACTTAAAAATAATTCTGTATCTCAGAAACTATCCGTCTGGTTTGTATGTATAATACATGCATAATATATTAGAGAAACACTGATAATTTTAGAGGTTCCTAATGTGATGTCGTAAATAAACTCATTTTTTGCGCTTAGATTGCAAGCGCTGGCTGAACCCTACGAGATAGATCAAAATAATGTAGTAAAGTATAGTACACCTTGAAAAGGGGTATATGTCTATCTCTTAAGGATAACCCACAATAACCATTTTTTATCCTTTACATTCTACGAGAAATAATGGCTTGATTACGAAGCTATTTTAAGCAATACAGCATTGATCCTTATCCAACTAAGTACCTTAAATGTATTGTGCATTTAACATTGATCAATATGAACCTTTACAGCATGTAATTTGAATTAATATTTTCGAAGATATCGCAGATTTAAAATGCAGGGACATAGTGGTTGCGGTGGTACCGACCGGGGGGCCGGCACAGCCAGGATAGGGATATAAATCGAATACAGAGAGCCAGAGAATCATCTGTAGAGCGTGAGGCTCGCCTAACCCAGGATAGATGTATTGATTCCCCAAATTCCTCTGATACCATCGGATTTACTGATCCAATTTAAACGCCTATAATTTCCGGTAAAGATATATTTTGCAATGACCATTAATAAATCGCAGGGTCCAACTTTCAACACAACAGGCTTATATTTGAGCGTTGAGTGTTTTTCACATGGCCAATTATATGTCGCTCTTTGAAGAGTAACCTATGAAGAAAACATGTTTGTATTGTCTAACGACAAAAATGCGGTGAACGTTGTATATTAAGAAATTCTGTAGTATATTTAGTATCAGCATTTCTACCGTTCGAAGCCGGGGCGGGCAGCTAGTTGTATATAATCAAACATAAAACAGAACCTACGTTTTGAACTTACGATAAAAGAAATCAAACCGTTATATTCACTCAATAGAGAATAAATAGGAGATAACAGCATTGCCTTGCATTTTGTTTAGATTACTGCAGTTAGTTTTATTTTCTGTTTCCCAAAACTGCTAAACTAATTTCATTCGGAATCCTTATCGGATTAAGGATGTAGGGTGCGATATATCAGCAGATACTTTCCAGGAAAGCCTCCATTCGGGATTTATCGAACCGAGGGGGATATTAAAGGAGAAACGGGTATTCTTCCGCAGGTTCAAAGCAGGTTTCCATTCATTATTAGGACGTCTGCGATATAAATCTTAACGAGTTGACTCTGCCGAAAGTTTTCAGGGGATTTTCTAGCCTGGAAAAGCACTAAGGTTGATGGCCGCATAATTAAACAAAGCGCTAAGCAGGATATTGCATATTTCTTGTGTCCTTTTTGGCGCTCTTGTTCATCAATTTGCCCAAATGTCTGTAATTTTCGAATTTTTGGTTGAAAATGGCCTTAAACGATTTGGTTCGACTCACCGATGAAGAATCCGTGGTCGAAATCAATTCTGTCCAGCCGGTCCGGCCAGCCGGCCGACCAGCTGGCCGTAGGCACGATAACTCATGTACGAAAACAGTTAGTATTGAAATTTGCAGGGTAGCTTTGTAGCGTAAATATCTCGGACATGTTCGCTAACGGGCGAAATCCACCGAGCGGTTTTGGAGATATGGTCCTTTTTAGTAAAATAATTTTTTATGAATATTTCCGAAACCGATCACTTGATCTATCTGAAATTTAGCATCAAATTGAAGAATAATGACTTCTATATGCATGCGGAGTTTTGTTTTAATCGGGTTGCAATATGGTATAAAAAAAAATTTAAATTTTAAAATTTCGTTTCTGCAATAACTCTCGAACATAATGAGCTAGGGTGTTGAAATTTTCAGACGACGTTTGAGAGATAATTATCTCGATTAAGTTCGTTACTGGGCAAAATTGGCCACATGAATTCGGAGAAACGAAAAAAGAATTTTTTTACCACACAAATTTCAAATTTAATTCCTTTTAAGATTTGTGTTCTTTCATGTCATCTTATTTTCCTATGAGAGATAAATGTCAAAATTATTTCTGGTACACCTCTTGTTCTAGAAAACCAAGTATGATTGAATGCAAAATGACCAAAGAAATAACCGCAGGTATCGTAGAATTGCGAGGATGATATGATATTATACTTTTAAGGTGATAATATAATGCCCGTGGATAGTCCATAATATGGATTATTCTATCATCATATTATGATGATGGAATAATATGGATTATTCCATTATCATATTATGATGATGGAAATATATTCTTTGGTAAAATACATCATCAAATTGGATTCAGAATATCTCCAGTAAAAACAAAACTGCAATATTGTCTAAGTTATAATTGATATAATATCATTTTCAGAGTAGATTTGAAGAAAGAATATCTCGGATAAGTCCGTTATTGGGGAGAATCGGTCTGTTTGAATTTAATTTCTTTCATGGTGCAGTTTTATCGTAAGAATCCATTCATATCATTCCCAGAGACCAATAATTTCGGAGATAATAAGATTTGGCAATGCTTGAACAAGAGCGCCAAAGCTCCTGTCCACAGGGCTTGAACCAATTTTGATTATGTGATGGTTGATTTGATTGCTGCCCTTGATTTTATTTAGTTATTGGGGTAACGAACTGCTTCAAGAAATCTGGGTGTAAAGGTGGTAGAGAAGCTCACACTAAAATATTTGATATTTGTAAATAGGAAGAGCAGTCAATAATTCATAATAACAATTGCTTGATTTGAAGCTATTTTAAGCAATGCAGCATTGATCCTTATCCAATTAAGTACCTCAAATGCATTGTGCATTTAATATTGATCAATATGGCCCTTTACAGCATGTAATTTGAATTAATATTTACGAAGATATTGCAGATTTAAAATGCAGGGACATAGCAGTTGCGGTGGAACCGATCGGGGGGCCGGCACATCCAGGTTAGGGATAGAAATCAAAAACAGAGAGCCAGAGAACCATCTGTAGAGCGTGAGGCTCGCCTCAGCCAGGATAGATGTATTGATTCCCCGAATTCCTCCGATACCACCGGATTTACTGATCCAATTTAAATGCCTACAATTTCCGCTAAAGATATATTTTGCAATGACCATTAATAAATCGCAGGGTCCAACTTTCAACGCTACAGGCTTATATTGGAGCGTTTAGTGTTTTTCACATGGTCAATTATATGTCGCTCTTTCAAGAGCGAAGCCGGGGCGGGCAGCTAGTAAGGGATAAATGGGCAATCTACTATGATCATCTCCAGCCTTGCTCTAGACATTTCGATGATACTTTCCTTAGGTATTTCGAGTTGTGAAAACTATGCGCAGAGTGTAAGATGCAACAACCCATTCCACGAGGTTAAATGATTGCAGATTGCTCCTCTTGATAAATAAACTATTATTTGAATTTAATTTATTTTATGGTGCAGTTCTATCATAAGAATCCATTGATATAATTCCCAACTCTGGGAAACCAATACTTTCGGATATATAGTTTGTCATAAATTGAACAAGAGCGCCAAAGCTGTTTCACCTATTCTAATTCACAAAAGCACCGATCAACGAAAACCCCCGAATCATCCCTCCTCCCCAATTAATTCCAGACTTGGGGTCAAAGATCAACATACGCAAAGGTCAGATTCCATTAAAAAATTAAACGACGCACCAGAAATCATTCAGTAATCCAATAATGTAAAAGCGAGACTGCGAGACACCAATTCCATAAAAACGTCCGCAATCGGAGCAATTCACGCGGATGGGCAGCAGCTGCGCTCGCGTGGGCGCCAAACGACTATGCCACAGGTTTTGCGGATTAACCAAATGGAAGGTTGTCGTAAATTTGCCGGCCGTAGTATCGAGAAGTGGAGAAACTATCCGAAAGGGGCAGTTATAAAAAACGGACTGGATTATCTCTATTTCCCTATAAAGTTAAAGAACGGGTGGTGTTAGGACCTTTATCCAATAGAGAGCTTCATTATGCAAATAGCAGATAGGACCTACTCGGAAATGGGATGGTGGTATATAGAAAATCTTCTTGAATAGAATATTGGACAAACTTAATGAAAATCGAATTTTGCGGGGTAGCACTTCAAACCAAATTACTCGAAAATAACACCTGGATCAAAAAGTTTCCGAAATAAATAAGGAAGATTCTTAAAAAGGAAATGTCGAGAAGTCGAGAGCTTTTGCGCGCATATTCCATTTTTGGCGCTCTTGCTCCTCGGAACGGAGTGCTTATCAATTTGCCCAAATGTCTGTAATTTTCGAATTTTTGGCTGAAAATGGTCTTGAACGATTTGGATTGACTCACTGATCAAGAATCCGTAGTCGAAATCGATTCTGTCCGGGCGGCCGTCGGTCTGGCCGTTAACACAATAACTCTCGAACGGAAATTTATTTTATTTATTTATTTATTTATTTCAAAATACATCCAACAGGCCCAAGAGCCCATTAATAGGTGTACAAAATTACTAATAGGTGATAAGAGTAGTCCTATACTAAGCATAACCAATACTAAGTGAGTGAGAGCATAATGTATAATTATCAATTAGGAAGTGTGCTGAGAATATCACGTTTGAATTGTGCAAATGACAAAAAGAAATGGTTAGTGAGGATAAGTAATAAAACACACTATGAAAAAAGTGTACTCTATTGGCTATCGATTTCGGCGTTACGCCATCATCAGGCCAGCTGAAAATATGACAAATACAATAATAACCAAATTTATACGGTTAATATGCTATCGCAAACGTATCACATACAAAGTTAAAAACTATTTTATATCCAAAAACATAAATTTCACGAGAACATTTTTTAGGTTAGAGGTATGCTCACCGTCTCTGTAGTATAAAGGTCCAAAAAACATCGAATAAATAATCTCTTGATTGTGTTTTCTAAGAAGGTGAATTTACACTTATCACACTATATCAACCTGACTTGGAGAACTCAAGAAATAAACGAATTCTTTCTTCGAACGTATTTCAGTCAGCTTAGGATGGAAATGAAAATGTTTTGCGGAAATGTTGTTATCTTGTCGGCGTCATTTTGAGGGCGGGAAATTTGAATTGCTCGGTGGTAGGTTTATCAATTTAAAGATGTTCATGTTCCCATTGAAGTCTGAGAGGTCGTTCAACAGATATTCATTGTCTCTGTTTTTAGTGATTTCATGTTGTTCAAGTAATATTAATTTTCTAAAATTACTTCCTCTATGTAATATTTCTAGGTTGTCCAATGTGGTTTTGTGATCGAGTTCCGTCAGGTGGTTTCCCAGTGCTGAGTTTGGTCGGTTTTTTTGATGTTCAGTCAGTCTCTTTTTCATAGTTCTCGTTGTCATGCCAATATAAAAGTAGGGGCAGTCCAAGCATGTTATTTTATATATACCACTGTATTGGTCTTTTTCAATTTTTGATTTGTTATTGACCAGAATATTTTCCAAAGTCTTATGTCGTTTGTTTACTATGCTATAGTCGTATTTATCCATAACTTGAACGATTTTTTGGTTGAACTTATGATAAAATGGGATGGAAATGAGGTGCCTTCGAACTGAACAATGAGGGTATACCTTATTAATTATTATTTTTCTCTTTATTGATGTTAGAACGTCGTCTATAAAACTCCTTGGATATTGGTTATTTTCACCAATTTGGTATATAATTTCAAGTTCTCTTTTGTAATTTTCTTCCGAGAGTGGGATGTTGAGAAGTCTATGAAATAAGAATCGGAATACTGTTCTTTTCATTGGCGGAGCGTGGTATGAGTGATAGGGGAGGATCGAGTCTGTCTGTGTGGTTTTTCTATAAATTTTGTAGGAGAATAAGCGGTTTTTATCCAATGTAATGTTAAGATCTAGGAAATTGATAGAATTATTTATGGCTTTTTCAAGGTTAAATTTTATCTTAAATTTTGAGTTCATGGTATCGAAAAAATCTGATAGTTCTTCGTCAGTCCCCGAACAAATACAGAAGATATCATCTACGTATCTCCTCCACATATAGTGATTTTGTTGCTGTCAGGTAAGTTCATTATTTGTTTTTCAATATGGTCAACGTAAATATCCGCTAATAAACCGCTGGATGGAGATCCCATCGAAAGACCATCTTCCATATAATAGACAGTGTTGTTGAATTTAAAGAAGTTTTGCTCAGTGACCAACTTGCAAAGGTTCATTATGTTATCTACATCTTCATTCCGTATATCAAAATTACCATTGGAGTTTTGTTGTTCAACAATATGGTCTTTAAGCAGGCATAGGGATTCCATTACAGGCACATTAGTGTAAAGGTTAACAATATCAAAGGAAATTAAGGTATGTTCCTTATGAGGATTCAAATTAACTGTATTAATATTTCCAACAAGTTCCAATGAGTTTTTAATGGAGAATGTGGATCTATATGCAAATTTATCAACAAAAAGATCATTCACGAACCTCGAAATTTTGTGACTAGGAGAATTGATTGCAGAGGCAGTAGGTCTTATGCTTTTGTCGGGTTTATGTAATTTTATGAGACTCTATAGTTCAGGGAGTTGTGGATTCTTTTCTTTTAGGGTGTAAAGAGATTCATTAAACTTTTTCAAGGTTATCTGTGAAAATTTTAAGGTATTGGTGACTTTGGTGACATATTTAGAAAGTGGATTCTTATTACATGGTATGATGTTATTTTCCTTAAAAAATTGGAGTGTTTTCTCTATATATATTTCTTTTTTCAACATGACTAAGCCAGCGTTTTTATCTGCCTTAGTGATGATGATGTTATTATCAACTATCTTCTCCCTGATACCCTTAAGTGACATTTGACTGTTTTTATTAATTTTAAATTGTTTATGGTTGCATACCTCTACCTTTTGATCTTTAAAAACTCTTAATGTCTTAGCGACATCTTCTGAAATAATGTTAAAGTTCTGGTTTCTTCTGATCTGCAGTTCTATGTCTATAGCGGTCTCATATACGTTCATGGTCTTAGGAACTGGTGCAAATTTGTGTCCCATGTTCAACGTCTTCATCTCATCGTCGGTGAATTTGACTCCCGATAAATTCGTGAATCGACTGTGGAATGTGTGTTGCGTCTTTGATGGATCGTCTAGTGTGTTCGTTCCATGGATGTTTCTATTCACTGTTGTCGAATTATTCCTGTTCTTGTCGTCGATTAATCTCTTAAACTTCATTCTTCTTTTTTGATCTGATTCAAAACATGAATAGAATGTGTCCTCTTCCAAACTTTCGATCAATGTCTGGTATTCCAATGTGTGTAGGTGTTTTAGGAGAAAATGGTGGAGGAACTTTAACTTTGTGTCAACAATGCCAGAAGTATGGAATAGTTGTCGAATTTCCTTCTTCAGCATTGTTGTCTTTAAAAAAGATAATATCTACATTGGGTGTATTGTTAACGCTCCTAGACATTGTTGATAAAGGTGAGTGGAAGTTATGCACAGAGTTGGGCACGGGTAAGTAAAATGTGATACATGAGCGAGATGAGAGACGAGGTACATTGAACATCATTTGTGACAATAAAGTTGAACAATCTATTTGATTGTGTATTATTTTGTAAATAAAGCACATGTCTCTCACCTCGCGACACTTTCTTAGTGACATCAGATCAAACTCCTGTAGCAAGCAATCATAATTATAGCCTCTAACGGGATAAATACCATGTTCCCTATAATAAGCAAACTTCAAGAATTTCTTCTGAACGTTCTCAATAGCCATAATGTATTTGGAATGGGAAGGATTCCAAACAACACTGCAGTACTCAAGTTTGCTTCTGACCATAGATAAGTAGATGTTCTTCAAAGAATCGAACGACTTGAAATCTCTACAGTTGCGTATAAGAAAACCTAAATTTTTTATCGATTTAGAAATGATATGTTCGATATGATTTGAGAAAGTCAGTTTTTGATCAAAAATAACTCCCAAGTCCTTTGATTCAGTGATACGCATTAGAGTGTTACCATCAAGTTCATAATTAAATGTGAGTGGAACAAGTTTACGAGTGAAAGTCATAACTTTACATTTTTTGGTATTCAAGTGGAGTTTACTCTGAATGCACCAGTTACTCAGAGAATTTAAATCTTCCTGAAGTACAATGTAATCTGTTTCATCCTTAATTTCTCTATAAATCTTCATATCGTCAGCAAATAATAGCTTGTTAGAACGAACATGATCAGTGATATCATTAATAAATATCAGGAATAATAAGGGACCAAGATTTGACCCCTGAGGAACACCGGATGAGGCTGTAAAGCAGGAAGATTTTATTCCATCACACTCAACAAAGAGTTTCCGTTCTGTTAGGTATGAATTGAGCAGCATCTGAATATCAGCAGATATACCAAAGCTTGACAACATCTTCAGCAGTTGAGGGTGAGACACGCGATCGAAAGCTTCACTGAAGTCAGTAAAGATTACATCCACCTGGTTCCTCTGGTCAAGGGAATCAGAAACGAATTGTGAAAAAATACAGAGGTTAGGTGCAGTGTTTCTAGCCTTGACAAATCCATGCTGAAAGATAGACAGAGAAGAGCTGACATGATTGTATATTAGTTCAGATAGTATAATCTCGAATATTTTTGAGAAAACTGATATAATGACTATGGGTCTATAATTTTCAACATGAGTAATGTTGCCGGATTTAAAAACAGGACATACCCTGGACAATTTCCAAATCTTTGGATAATAGTTTTTTTGTAAGGCAAGATTGAGAATGATATGTAGAGGATCTGCCAGAAGGTTAATGTGATTTTTGACTATTTCAACAGGGATCCCATCGGGACCGCAAGTGAGTTTATTTTTGAGTTTTTTCGCGGCATTAATGATTTGTTCCTTGGTGATAGTTGATAGGTTCAAAAAATGGTGACTTGGCATCATTGTCAGATCAGATAGGTTGTCGCTTAAGTCTACGGTATTACCATCATCTTGGCTATATACACAACTGAAGTTAGCTGCAAAACCATTGACTATTGAGAGAGATGAAGAAAGTATGTTATTGTTATAAATCATTTCTCCTGGGATGCGAGATTTGTTTTTCTTTGAGTTGATATAGTGCCAAAACCCACGAGGGTTATGTTTGAGCATTTCTTCAGATCTCTCGACGTATAACTTATAGTCAGATGCTATACCCAATTTGATCAATCTTCTGACGTTTTTGACTCGCTCTAAATAAAAAAGGTATTTGGTTTTTTTGTACATTTTCAGATAATGATTTTTTGATTTGATTTTATTTATAGTACATTTGCCGAACCAGGCAGGGAACCTACGTGATCTACATTTGAGCAGAGGAGCACATTTGGACATAATATTGTGCAATGTTGGAAATGAGCTAGACAGTTGATATTTTCCGAGTAGGTTTGAGGGATAAGTATCTCGATTAAGTTCGTTATTGGACAAAATCGGTCTAATAGTTTCGGAGTAACGAAAACAAATATTTTTTTTTACATTACAACTTTTGAATTCAATTTTTTTAAGTTTCATCATAAGAATCCCTTGTTATCATTTTCAACTCTAACAAGCTAATACTTTCGGAGATATGATGTTTCAAAGTTTCAATAATACATCGTAAGTTCTATGTATTCACAGAATGAGAACACAGAATCTGTCTGTGATCACTATTCATAAATGTCATCTTTTCTAGCTATTTGAGATTGTCAATTCAGAGTTGTTATTTTCTCTTGGAAAACAAGTATTCGATTCTTGAATTTGTGAATATACACATGACTATTTTGATTTTGTTTATGAAGGCAACAGGAAAGAAGAACATAATGGAATCATCAAAAGAAATTACTGTTCGTTGACCACTGAGGTTAATATTACCTTTTACTTCCTTAAGTAGTGAGACATGTTCCTGTTACAGTATTTTCATTATGTTGCTAGCAAAAAAATACAGAAATATGCATCTACATTTGTGTATCAATCATTTTTTCTTGAGTTAAGGTTCATAATACAGAAAAGAATGTGTTAGTGTTATGAACTATTAAAGTTTAAATTATGAAAAAAGGATAGTATTTTATTAATATATTTTGAGCTATTAAAATAATTTGTTCGTGATCCACTACCTACTCAAATATCAGGAATAAATGGAGAATCTGCTATAAATGTCTCCAGCCTTGCTCTAGACATTTCGATGATACTTTCCTTAGGTATTTCGAGTTGTGAACACCATGCACCGAGTGTAAGTTGCAACAACCCATTCCACGAGGTTGAATCATTGCGGATTGCTCATTTAATCTTGATAAATAAATTTAATGAAAATTTTTGAAGCATTAAGGCATTGAAGCATTGTAGATAATTGTTGAAGCATTGTTTTTAAACGACACTTTTTTTTAATTTAATTTCTTTCATGATGCATTTCTATCATAGGCATCCATTTATATAATTCCCAACTCTGAGAAACCAATACTTTCGGAGATATAATTTGTCCGTTTGAACAAGAGCGAAAAAAGCTCCTGTCGCAGGGCTTGAACCAATTTTTTTTTATTCACACCTCATACGGAGTCGATCGAGCTGAAATTCGGTATTCGATTGTAGAATGGTAGCTCGAAAGTATGTGCAGAATTTCAGCGGATCCAGACAAATAGTTTCCGAAATATAAAATTTTATAAGAATTTTTTTTTTCAGTGATACGATATTCACGAAATTAACGCGTTGGCATTCTACCAGTAATTACTAAATTTTAATTGGATCGGATTTGTATATTTTGAGTTATTGAGGAAATAATAACAAAACTTCAGATGGGTATAACTCTGAAACCATTTGGCCGATTATGCCTATTAACGAATTTAAATGTCGTATTCGGTTGTGTAACCTACTCTGAATATTGCAAGTCACTATCTGCCTCTGTTCTCAGGTTATCATGAGATATATAGGTAATATTTTTTGGCGCTCTTGTTCCTCGGAACAGAGTGCTTATCAATTTGCCCAAATGTCTGTTATTTTCGATGATAATGGTCTTAAACGAATTAGTTCGACTCACTGATCAAGAATCCGTGGTCGAAATTAATTCTGTCCGGACGGCCGGCCGGCCGTAGGCACGATAACTCTCGAACGGAATGAGCTAGACAGTTGAAATTTTCAGAGTAGGTTTGGGAGATGAATATCTCGGCTAGGTTTTATGTAAAAAAAAAAATTTTTATACATAACAAATTCCAAATTAATATGCAGTTTTACCTTAATAGACTAGTCAACAAGTGCTATTTGGACCAACTTTTTTCAGCAGTCTCCGAAAATTATGTATGAGGTGTCGTTCGATTCGGAATGGCATCTAGATGATTTTTGAAAAAAATGAAGATCCGCTTGCAAAAATTGTAAAAGTTATCAACAATTAACTAAAAAAAAAGGGGGTTTTAGTTTTTTGTGAATATCTCAAAAACTAATGAAGATTTTTCAAATCTGAAAAAAGATTCAAAAAGAGGAGGAAATTTCCTAAAAAAGGTCTTGACTCCGAAACCGTTTGGCGGATGCCCAACGACGACCTTAACTGTCCCTTTTGGATGCACAACCTGCTCGGATCTCCAACAATATAAATCCAATATTGTTCAAATTTGGACCTTGATAGTTATGCGATGAAGGCTCTCGAAAAATTTCAGGAATATCGGAGGGCCAGTTTCTGAGATACAGAATTTTTTCAATAATTTTTTTTGAATTTTCTAGTGATACGTCCCTAACCAAATTTTGTAAAAATGTTCGCGTCGGCATTCTACAACTAATTACCATGTTTGAATTTGATCGGATTCGTGTTTTTTGAGTTATTGAGGAAATAACAACTGAATTTCAGATGGGTATAACTCCAAAACCTTTAGGCCGATTATGCCTATTAACAATGCGTAACTTACCCTTAAATTTGCAAGGCACTATCTCGTTTCTAGTGATACGATCCTCACGAAATTCTTCAAACATTTTTTCTTCAGCATTCTACAACTAATTATCACGTTTATATTGAATCGAATTTTTAATTTTCAAGTTATGGAGGAAAAAACAGCAAAATTTCAGATGAGTATATATAACTCCAAAACCGTTTGGCTAATTATGGTCTTAAATGTCGCATGCAGATGCGAAAACTACCCTGAAAATTGAAAGTCGCAATCTCTTTCCGTTCTCAAGTTATCATGAGATTCATATAATTCTTTTTAAATTTCTAGTTTTACGAGCCTCGCAAAATTTCACATAGTAGACGTTCACGTCTTTGCGTTAGTATCCTACAACTAGCTGCCAAGTTTTAATTCGATCGGAATTGTATTTTTTGAGAAAAAAATATTTTTCGAGAAAACAATATTCCAGATGGGTATAACTCCGAAACCGTTTGGCGGATTCTGCCAACAACAAACTTAATTATTTCGCATGCGCAACCTACCCTGAAAATCGCAATTCGTTATCCGTTCGAAAGTAATCTATCGACAGCTCTCCACATACATGGTGGAAATTTTAAATTTAATGTTTATTGAAGAATAAATTAAATGTGAATAAGGTCGTTGGCTTGCTGAATACAAATTTCACTATTCCAATGCTCCACAGCCAACATCCCATGAGCTATAAAATGGAGTATTATTGTGCTCTGAACATGGGTACTGAAGCAGCGTAGTCTTGAAGCAATTTGTAGTTTGTCGGTATGAATTATAGGAATAAGGGCAGTTACAATTTTTTTTCGTTGTAGGATTCTTACGGTTTATTATTTTGAAAAAGTATGACTCAAAAACCGAACTACAACATTTCTTTTCTGGTTTATTATCGATTCTCCTTGTTGCTTGAGAACAATGATAAGTATTGTCAAATATTCTGCCGCCATAAAATTGACCAAAATTCGGTATAATTCGTTGATGACATGGTCACATATCTATGGAAGATCGTATTAAATTTACATTTTTTCAACGAATTATTTAGCTTGCTAGTTCTCGAGAATCGAACGTTAAAATATGTCACACCCTCATACGCCATAGAGGGCGTCAACTCTCACTAATTACCCACTTTAATGAATTCGTTTTCCGAAAATTATAGCGAATTAATCCACGAAGGGGAATTAACCAAATTTCGTACCGAAAAACATGAAACATTTCATCAGACACATATTATATCTTGTGTCTAACCGTTATAATTATAACCTTCATAATAATTGCGAAAATACGACAACAAATTTTCGATGAAACGCTAATGGAGGAACGATTTATTTTAATTCTGGATAACATATCTATAAGTTCCTTAGTGTGGCATGCTCACTAATAGTAAAATGGTGAATATGTTCATTGTTTGTTATTTTATAGTAAATAATATACGCTGCTAAATTGTTTCCAAATAAAATGAGGTAGTAGTCCGCCTAGAAGTCTGACCATTCTGCCAAATCGGTATAAATTAGTGGCCGTGGTAATACATCCCGATAAGAGACATACAATCCCGATAAGAGTGGTTGATGTAACAGGTTACCACCTACCTTTTGAAACAGAACGTTCGGCTAATAAACCAACTCTATATCCGGCTAGCTCATAAGGTCTTTTGTACAGGGCGCCACTCTTTCTCAGAAATATCATGGGATATTCAGCCTCAGCGGTGTGATCTTTAGGTTTTAGTGAAAAGGAAGCCCGTAATACTCCGAAGTAACCTCAGGATCTAGAAGGTGGATATATCAAGGGAATCAAACTTGAATTATCACACTATCGCCTATAACCACACGTAAACAGGAAGAATATAGGGTATAGCAATATGTATGATATCACTCAGACACAATAGGGCCTATGCCACTTTAGTACTATTAATATAATGAGCTAGATTAACTTATCGATACCAAGAACTTGTACGTTAAATTACCAATGGTTACATTAGACTTATTAGTGAGAAGAACGTAGTTCGGGCTAGAAGCTAATTGTTAAATCCTCCAAATGCAATGCATACGCAATCAGTATCCTGGCATACACTAAACAATTAATAGATAGGGGTATTACCCATTGAGAGAATCGACGAAGGGTTCTCATCAGGTGGTATATGGGCTAAAGTTAATAATCAGTGTTACTCACGTACAGTCTTAAAACTCCAACAGCAACACACACAGGGCTACTTCAAGACTAAGGATACAAACCAGTGTCTACTATTCAGAAACTTCGTCCACCACTCCTTTGTCAACATATAGGTAGATGGCTCTTGACTGGTAATATGGGAATATGATAGAAGCTTCAATTTCTCAGATCAGGAATTCTACGCCATTCACACGGGCCAGATCGAGCACAAATAATGGACCAGTCTTCAACAGTCAATATTCCAATGGATGAAACTCCTTCTGCACTTAATATCCTCCAACTAGACACCATCCTTAAATACGCCAAAATAATCTGCATTATTCGGGGTTCTACACAGTGATACACGTGGGCCACTACTGTCTGACTAAAAATTGTCGTCTCCAAATAAAAATCTGCTATATAGCGAGGGAGAATTCCACGAACGACAATCCACTAGATTGCTTTGAAAAAAAAAATATTCTGAACAATTTTTCTCACTATATTGAACGGTAGATGTGCCTAAATCAAGTGGTCTACTGGTTCTTTCGATTCAACCTCCCTTGACCATTTTCAAGGTGATATTCATATTTGGAAACTACTACGACCGATCAAATAACGTCGGGGTTTAAAAGACAGAAGAAGCCAAGAAACCAATGAAATCACACTGAAAATGGCATAAAAAAATTTTATTTCAGCAACGCCTCCATTATTGTAAAGAATGAACGGGAGCTTATTTCGTATGCGATATTACAGGATAGACATTTCAGCAATTATATCTTTGTTGAAAATATCTTTTAAAATGACAAATTAACTTATCGCTTTTATTCGAATTGAGAAAACAGTTGGACCATAAAGGATTGCGCAACTTCAATCAGGGAATCTCATTATCTGGAGTAACCTAGGCTAAGGCTGTCCTCCGAATAATAGTTGTTGCCTCATGAAGTACCAGCTAATTTCTACATAATTTAAATTCAACAAGAGTGCCAAAAATTATCAATCCAAAACCAATAGACGAATTCTACCCAACAACGAACTCATCCGAGATATTCATTCCTCAATTCTATAATGAACGATAAATATATATATATATATATTTCCTCAAATCTACTCCAATACACCAATATTCCAGTTTTGTATTTAGTGGAGATATTCTGAACTCAATATTATTAACTTACCTTTACCATTCCCATCATCATATGGATTGACCATCAGCATGAAAATATCAACCAACAAAAAGTATGATATTATATTATAATTCTCATATTTATACGATTGCTGGAATGAATGACAATGAGACAACGTCATGTCTCAGGAATATAAGTTGACATTATAACAATTCATAGAATACCCACAGAATAATTCATTCTGTGAAAACGTAGAAATACGATTTACATTGAAATTTTGAAAAATCATATCTCCGAAAGTATTAACTTGTTAGAGTTAAAAATATTATGAATGGATTCTTATGGTAAAAGTGCTTATTAAAAAAAGTTTAATTTGGAATTTGTTTTATAAAAAAAAATTTTTTTTTTGTTACTCCGAAACCATCTGTCCGATTTTGCCCAATAAAGAACTCAGCCGAGATATTTACTCCCCAAACCTACTCTGAAAATTTCAACTGTCTAGCTCATTCCGTTCGACAGTTATCGTGCCTACGGCCGGCCGGCCAGACCGGCCGGACAGAATGAATTTCGACCACGGATTCTTGATCAGTGAGTCGAACCAAATCGTTTAAGACCATTTTCATCGAAAAATTCGAAAACTACAGACATTTGGTCAAATTGATAAGCACTCAGTTCCGAGGAACTAGAGCGCCAAAAAGTATTCAATAACCAATACTAAAAAAAATATCGCATTAAACAAGAAATGATGCCTAAATAACAAAAATCCAGTTTGGAATAGAAAAATGGGTTCAAGCCTTGTGGACAGGAGCTTTCTGGCGCTCTAGTTCAAACAGACAAATTATATCTCCGAAAGTATTGGTTTCTCAGAGTTGAGAATTATATCAATGTATTCTTATGATAGAACTGCATCATACAGGAAATTCAATTCAAATAATAGTTTATTTATCAAGATTAAATGAGTAATTCTTATGGTAAAACTCCTTATTGAAAAAAAATTTAATTTGGAATTTGTTCTGTAAAAAAAAAATTTTTTTTTTTTACTCTGAAACCATCTGTCCGATTTTGCCCAATAACGAACTTAGCCGAGATATTTATCTCCCAAACCTACTCTGAAAATTTCAACTGTCTAGCTCATTCCGTTCGAGAGTTATCGTGCCTACGGCCTGACGGCCGGACCGGCAGGACAGAATGAATTTCGACCACGGATTCTTGATCAGTGAGTCGAACCAAATCGTTTAAGACCATTTTCATCGAAGAATTCGAAAATTACAGACATTTGGGCAAATTGATAAGCACTCAGTTCCGAGGAACTAGAGCGCCAATATGCAATTTACTTTTAATAAAAAAAATAATGAGAAACCCGGAATTTATGGTTATTCCAGGTGGAATAACAGCAAATTTATATCGATAAACTACAGTTTATTTAGGATCCTTTAATTACTTCGCCTGAGGTAACGATTCATCAAACGAATAACGGAGAGAACGCCTTCTATGATATATACCTTGACCTAGGGCAAGTAAATGAAAATTAAAAGCCGTTATGTTCCACTATTCTAGACATCAAGGAAATCAGGATGGAAAAATGCTTTCGTGGGGTTTTTATTATATTCAACCGTCTGGAATAAAGTAAATGCTTAGTTTAATGGACCGGAAAATGGAAAAGTATGAGAAAAACCCTTTATAGACCCCATACTTTTAGCGCTGACCGCATCAATTGATCTCGGGATATTTCACCTCAGTTTTTTCGTGTCTGGTGCGGTCATTGGTGAAGTAACGTTTAGGAGAGTGTTAAGCTAAGCGTCCACATATCCGCATCGTACGTATCGGACGCATCGCATCAAACGGATTAATTTTTCACAATGCGTCCACTGTATCGGCAGCGTACGGATTTGCCGACGAAACTACGAAGCAACTATGGAAACAACGGTGTCGGCATTGCTGACATTGCTGACAGTGCTGACAAGCTGATTCCAGCGATCCGTACAAGTGGACGCACTTCTGTGAATTTCTATAGAAAGAATACTTCGATCCGTTTAATGCGATGCGTCCGATACGTGCGATGCGGATATGTGGACGCTTACCTTTACGCTCTCGACTGGACATGAAGAGGTTTTGGTAAAGGTTTTTTTTTGCATGAACCCATAGTCAGTCCGCGAGCCTTGGAATATTTACCCTCTCCTTGATCTTTTCATTATCACCACTATAGTTTTTTTCAGAGTTTGGGAGGAAAACCCAGAAATAAACCATTCTACCTATGAATTATATAAAAATCGACTTGAATATCTTCTCTCAGGATGAAATATTACCATTTTACCTACTCTAGGGGGGTAGGAAAACAATACCTTAAATATGGAATAAGGCTCTTCGTTTATGAGATACCGGGTGATTTATTGATTCCGGCGGATTACCTGACGGATTTTTTTTTGCTGATTCGACAACAATAGTGTCTGCATGAATATGATTCTAAATGGAATATTCTGTTTCAACTTGTAGACCAGGGTCGATAATTTTTGAAAGCGAAAAAAATTATAGAAGAATGAAACCCATTGTAAAAGGAAGTGAATATAAAAAAAATGATAGGAAAAATAATTTACGGGCGATCTGAGGTCGGGAAGGGAAAGGGGGTGAGTTTTTAAGGGTAAAAACGGTTTATCTCGATTTCCGGCAAAACTACATGTCCTATGGAAAAAAGTGAAATAGCAAAGTTGTAGGTGATAAAAAGATCTACAACTTTTGTATTTACACTTTTTTCACATAACTTCAAAATTTATGTGAAAAATTCAAATAACCTTGTTTTTGGTTTTTAATCTTTGTCTTTTACAAAAAAAAATTTTTTTCTACCAAATATGGTAAAAATTTACGTTTTCATGTCCCAAACATACTGTAATTTTTTGGACTTAAAATGTTTTTTTTTTCACCTTCATTTGACTTAATATCGAAAAACCACCCTAATTTTCAATCAAAAATTCTCACGTCAAAATATCTGCTTTTTTAAAAAAGTAGATGGGCTTTTTGTTCGATGAAATCTCTACTTCCTGATGGTCTAAACAAAATATACATTACCATGGTAAATTTTCTCGGAAAATGCTAAGTTAATGAAGTTAATATTTAATAAGACACTCGATAAGACACGAACAATATTTTGATAAAGTTGTAGAATCTTCTCTAAATTATATGCGTAGATGCTTATTTATTGCTATTTTAATATAACTTATACACCTGAGACACCTGCGTAAAATTTTAGCCCATAAAAAGTTATTTTATAGAGATTGGGCAAAGGGCTATTAGGGTCTGGGCCATACTACCTGTTATTTCGTAGCATTTTCTGAGAAAATTTAACATAGTAATGTATATTTTTTTTAGACCATCAGAAAGTAGGGATTTCAACGAACAAATAGCCCACCTACTTTTTTATAAAAGCGAATATTTTGACGTGAGAATTTTTAATTGAAAATTAGTGTACTTTTTCGATATTAAATCAAATTAAGGTGAAAAAAAAAAACATTTTGAATCCAAAAAATTACAGTGTATTTGGTACATAAAAAAGTAAGTCTTGACCAAATTTGGTGAAAGAAAAAAAATTTTTGTAAAATATAAAAATTAAAAACCAAAAACGTGGTTATTTGAATTTTTCACATAAATTTTGAGGTTATGTGAAAAAAGTGGGATGACAAAAGTTGTAGATCGTTTTGTTATCTACAACTTTGCCATTCAACATTTTTCCATAGGTCTTGTAGTTTTGTCGGAAATCGAGATAAACCGTTTTTTACCCTTGAAAACTATTGAAAGCTATTCTGTTATCTAGCTCCCATTGTTGGACCGCTGCCCTATAGTGGTCTTTTTGAAGTCCACAGAAGGGTTCTGGTCCAGCAGGAGTTACTCTGAAGGCCCCTTTTGCAAGTTTCTTCAATACCACAGTACCCATAGAGAAGTTACCTTATTGCCCCTAGCCAGTTGTTTTATGGTATTCCGGCATCCTCGGGACAGTAAGGAACCTTGGATGGGTCATTCCAGGTCTCTGTGTGGCCTGGCTATACGAATTTTATATAGAGGTGAACCCATTTGATGTATATTATCAGATACTCTTGAGCACAAATGTAAACAGCTAGTGTCTCTGTAAGATTGAGGGCTCGTGTCTCAGAGACATAGAGCAGACACTCAGATTCGGACCCTCTACCCCAATATCAGAATCCTTATTTGAATTTGATCCATCCATATACCGAATGGATGACTTTTTGTCCAATCGATTGACGATGCCCACCGTACTCAGATAGTCTGTTATGACCGTTGCAACGGGTGTTTCGAAGTCGAATATGGTAAGCATTACATCTGAGGACTTTGCCGAGAGATTTGAGTCGAGTTGGTCCAGTAACCTCACATGTCCTATCCAATTAACAGTGAGGAATAATTCTTATTATATCCCGCAGTCTACATTTCCTTACATGTAAGTGCAATGGAGACATAATAAGTATGACCTCAAGGGCTGCTGTGAGAGTAGTATGCTAGCTTCTGTAACCCCAACTCAGGCGAGCTGTTGTAGTGTCTAAACTGACTGCGTGTGGTTTTCGTTCAGTGATGGGCGGAGGCTTTGGAGCTTGAGTGTATGGGTCTGCACCCCATGTGAGCATTTCGATGTTGCTTGGGCAATGCAACACTATATTCCAGGTAGAAGTGGTAGCCATCACGGGATGTGTCGTGGATCGAGGATAATATTCGTATGGGCTATTCCAATAGGAACATACGAATTCTGTCGGACAGTTAGGCAGCCCTTCAGGTAATAACCAGTTGGAGAATTAACTCCAGGCTTATGCTCTAATGCCGATAGCACCTGGAAGCCTTGGCTGTCAGAAACCGAGTTGAGCTTGTGTGGGTGCCGGGGCACACAGGGGTTGAAGGCAATGAAAGAGCTCACGCACTCGCTAGAGAGGTCTCGGCTATCCCACTTTCCGGGACAGAGCAGGGAGTAGGACTGACCAAATCGGTTTTGAAAGGCTTTATTGAAAAATGGATTCTCGCATAGATCACGTGGCACTGAAACTAAACTTCGGGCCAGCGGCATAGTAAGTTAATGAGCCTTGCCCCTCACTAACTAAAGAAGTCTTACTACTGAGAAGGAGTAAGCAACTGAGGAAGAAACTGAACAACATGAGGAATCTCAAAGTAAACCCTGTTCGTAGGAAATGTGTGCAGGCAAACGAAACTGCTTCACATGTTATATTTGACTGTCCAGCCCACACACAATGGAGACTTCACTATGGAGGCGATGATACGACCATGAGTGCCAGAAACCGTGCGAGATACCTAGTCAAGGGCCTAATTCTAGTTGTTGGGAAAATTTACCATATGTAGGTAATACACCGACAAGGCAGTAAGATGTTACTTGATCCATGTAATGTCGCTGGTGCAGCTCTTTACTCGTTTGAGTAAACCTGAGCAGTAGGGATGGACTAAGAGACCCTATGGAGGCTAGCAACCCGACCTGAGGGGCATCAACCATAAGACTCTGTCAGCTGATAGGAGACTGACCGAGGTGCAATAAGCCTCTCTAGACTGCAGCACGGGCTACTTCGCTCAATCGGTATCGGCACAAATAAACGAAGGTTTCTGGCCCTTTGCACCTGTCCGCATTGTAGTTGGAGGTCTTCAGGGTGTTGTCAAAGCGCACTCAATATCACCAAACATAGCAAGTAGAATATTTTACTCTCCTAATCAACAATAAGATTATGGAGTCCATCTACCGTGAATTTGCCTGATCTGTCGGAAAATTTTTCCATTTCCCCCCTTCCTACCTTTGCTTCTCTAAATGATTTAGGAATGTATCCCCATGCAAAACTGAAGAGCTCAGTAAGTTCTTTGTATGCAGCACTTTTTTGAAGTATAGCTGGAAATATACAGTCCATGCCTGTAGATTTGAAGTTTCTTACTGTCAACTATTTTTATAGTGTTTCTGAATTTTTGAATATGCAAGTATAGTATTCTAGCTATTGTATTGTGGTGTATCGTCGTGATGTACTAGTCTTTATTCGTTTGTAATTGCTAATGTACCTACTCACGTTCATACCCTGATGGCTATATGTGATAATAAAGATTATTATTATAATTTATATTCAATCAACCACTAGTAATTTTATAAGTAATCATCAAAGGATACTGTGGGAGGTATATTCATTATTGTAAGGTTTCTTTCTGGGTTTTCTCTCCCAAACTCTGAAAAAAATATCTACAAAATAAAAAACAATTATTTTGTGAATAATTTAATGAATATACCTCCCACAGTATCCTTTGATGATTACTTAAAACAAAGGTATGGACCTTTTTCAATCATCCTTTTCGGAAGTTAGCTATGATTTTTGAATACTGTCATTGTGACAATTCTTGAATTTCAAAAATAACTATCAACAAAATAGTTCTAACAATTTTCATTGGGCGTCTGACGAAGGAGTCTGATATAGACTCCGAAACGATACGATATAGTTGTTTCTTCGTTGAAGTTGTTTCGTTGTTGTTTGTTAGGCAACATTGTTCAATTGATTGCTTCTGACAAATGTCGTGTGTTTCTTACGCAGAAGCAGATCACAAAATAATTGATTTTTATTTTGTAGATATTTTTTTCAGAGTTTGGGAGAGAAAACCCAGAAAGAAACCTTTCAATAGTAATCTTATCTCTGATAACCCTTGATTTCAGTGAAGCATGGTATTACAACTCAGTGAACTCTACTGATAGTTTAACAAGCACGTTGCCAATCCTGCGCCAAATCAGTGCTTTCAAAATGAATTTATAATATTCATTTTGACCCACCGATTCCTCAATAATAATTATCACCGCCCCAAATCGATACTTTCTCAATTATGCATGTGAACCGCGGCCGAGAAATGTCGGAAAGTTTCGTCTCCCTCAGTTACCAATCGATGAACATTTTCCGGCTTTTCGCGATTCCGAAATCTATCAATCAGCGTCGGTTTGTAACGTTCGCCAAGAAATGATGCGGTATTTTCCTTGGTAGGGTTGTTATTCAATCAAGACTTCATATTTCTAATGAAGAATGAAATAATTCATAGGAAACTTCATAATGGTGAATAAGAATTGGTATGATGGATTGAGTTCTTCTGACAAACTTGTCGATACAATCCAGAAAATGCTCAGTCGTTAATTAAATGATCAAATTATTACAATGACTAGCAACACCAGCAAAATACATGTTTATCATATCAAGGAAATACAATTCTTAAATCGACATATTCAGGAAGTTTTTCATAATATACCGGGCGAGATTCGAGTTATACAGGGTCTTTCACGAGGAACCTCACCCATATTTATACGGGAAACTACTGAACGTATTTTCATGAAATTCAGCACTTATAAGTATTTCACGATGCTGATGAAATCTGAAATATTTTCAAGGCATGAGCACCTCCGGTTTTTCCGGAAATGACGTCAACTTCCGTTTTTCAAATTAGAACACCATTTTTTTATTGCAGAAATAGATTCCTTAGAAAATTTCAAGTTATTTTGATGTAACATTTTTCAGATTTGGTTGGAAAATTCTCTCTGAGCAGGAAAATTCGAAAAAAAAATCGAAAATAGAGCTCCGCTGAAACAAGAATAACTTCGAGGTTTTTGGATGGAAAATTTTAATTTTTGGGATTTTTTGAGATGTAAATGTTGTTAAAAAATGTTACAAATCGAAATCGCGATTCATGATACAGGGGGTGAAAACATCGCTTTCAAAGATAGGGATGATAAAATCGTGAAAAATCAATTTTTTCAAATTAGAACCCCATTTTTTTATGGCAGATATTGAATCTACGTAAAAAAATAATGTGAGTGTATGCATCACACCTTTGCCCTAAAATGGATATTTTCTGAGTTATTCACAAAAAACTGTTTTTCGTCTTGAATTTTCAGCTATTTCTTTTCCCTTCACGCCAAAAAGATGAAATTTTCAGGAACTGTTATTTGAACCATGCTGTAGATTTTTCACCCCTTCTTGAAACCGACTTCAAGTTACTATTAGGAGAACCATGGCAAACTCTCGCAGTTATAACTAGAGAAGATGCTCAAAGTTTTGACCGTTAATTTCTAGACATTTATTTATACGTCTCAGGAATGCTTCGGGCGTTGCTCTTCTTATTTCATCGGGAGGAAGAGATCTGCAAAAGTGTTTAAAAACCAAATTGAGTTTCAAAACTATGAATCTAAAAATCTAAACAAACCTGAACGCATTTCTGACTCGTTCTATGCAGTCCTCTTTATCAGTCAGGGGAGTTGAGTAGACAATATTTTTTATCCTACCCCAAACATAATAGTCTAAAGGAGTTAAATCGGGAGAACGTGGTGGCCAAAGATGTGGACTATTGTTTGCCAACCATCAATCTTCAAATAGCCTGTAGAGGATATTTGACACATTGAGTGAATTGTGTGGAGGCGCGCCATCTTGTTGATACCATAAGTCATTATGGTTCTGTACTAGCGGCTCAATTATTTGAGTCAATATGTCAGAATATCTATCTCCTAAGGGAGAACATTCTTTAAATAATGCAAACATGTGTAGTGTTCTATCTTACCAGTTAAAGTCCCATCATAAATGTGAACATCGAGAATTGCATTATTTTTGATGGCGCAAAAAACATTGAAACTCCAGGTCTCTTGAAAGTTCCATTGTCTGAAGTGGTGGTTGTTCTCTTCATCCCAATTATGACTGTTATGCCTATTGAAAGAACCATTCTTTGTGAATTTAGATTCATCTGTCCAAATTATACAGTCCAAAAAGTTTTCATTCTCTTGAAATCGAATCATCATAGCTTCGCAAAACTCTGTTCTCCTGACGAAATCAGTTTCCTTCAAATGCTGTACCCTATTGAATTTATATGGGTGCATTTTATGTTTTTTCAATATTCTCCAAACACTCGATTGAGATAATCCCAGATCAATCTCGGCATCTTTGAGAGAATGTTGAGGATTCACACGAAAATATGCAAGAACTGTAATTTCGTTGTTCTCATCTTCTACTACACTTTTTTCTCTGTGTATAGTTTTCTTAACGAAAGATCCGACATTTCTAAAGTTTGTCATGGTTCTGTTAATGGTATCTCTCGTTGGTCTGGGTCGGTCAGGAAACCTCTCAATGAACAGTCGAATCGTTCTATCTACAACTTTATTACATTCTCCATGAAGTAGAATGAGATTTAAATAATCTTCATTGGTAAAATTAGGCATAGTGATCGATTTTATAACTTAATACGAATTATCACCAAATTAATAGTAAACACAAAATGCTACTGAATAAAGAGGAATTTGGCAGATGTAATTAATGATATCTATCATTAAAAAAAAGAATGTAAAACATGGTTAGTTTTTGCATATGGTTCATAAGGAATTATTTATTTATCACTGGAGAGAAAACCGATGGCCGATTAGTTGAAATAAAGAGGTTTCCGATACAAATTCGAATCAAAATTCGCCATCTATTTAGGAACAACCTGTAACTTTTTTATCTTGCATATTAGGGTAGTAAAATCTAAAACATGGTTTAAGTAACAGTTCCTGAAAATTTCATCTTTTTGGCGTGAAGGGAAAAGAAATAGCTGAAAATTCAAGACGAAAAACAGTTTTTTGTGAATAACTCAGAAAATATCCACTTTAGGGCAAGGCTGTGATGCATACACTCACATTATTTTTTAACGTAGATTCAATATCTGCCATAAAAAAATGGAGTTCTGATTTGAAAAAATTGATTTTTCACGATTTTGTCATCCCTAACTTTGAAAGCGAGTTTTTCACCCCCTGTATCATGAATCGCTATTTAGATTTCTAAAGTGGATACATCAATCTTACATCTTGAAAAACCCCAAAAATGAAAATTTTCCATCCAAAAACCTCGAAGTTATTCTTGTTTCAGCGGAGCTCTATTTTCGATTTTTTTTTCGAATTTTCCCGCTCAGAGAGAATTTTCCAACCAAAACTGAAAAATGTTACATCAAAAAAACTTGAAATTTTCTAAGAAATCTATTTCTGCAATGAAAAAATGGTGTTCTAATCTGAAAAACGGAAGTTGACGTCATTTCCGGAAAAACCGGAGGTGCTCATGCCTTGAAAATATATTAAATTTCATCAGCATTGTGAAGTACTTATAAGTGCTGAATTTCATGAAAATACGTTCAGTAGTTTCCCGTATAAATATGGGTGAGGTTCCTCGTGAAAGACCCTGTATATTAATTTCCCTCATAGATTCCTCTCGCCCAATGAAATACTTTTTGCGAGCATGTTCTAGGGTATAGCTGTAACTGTAATTTTTGTATTAGGGTGAAAATGGTCCAAAACAGTTAGTTTCGACATATTGATGATGGATTCAAGGCATATTCGATTCTGTCCGACCAGCTGTTGCCACGATTTCTTTCGAACGGAACGAGATAGTGACTTGAAATTTTCGAGGTAGGTTGCGCATCCGAATGCGACGGTTAAGTTTGTAATATGGGCATAATCGACCTACCAGTTTTGGACTTATACCTGACCTGACCATATGAATCATTATTTCCTCAATGAATTGAAAATTGCTGATTGAATTTCGGCATTCTATCACTAATAGAATAAGTTGTAGAATGCCGACATGTATAATTCCGTATTCTACAACTCTTAAGTTGTAGCTAAAAAAACACACGATGAAACATTCATTGGTTTTAACCATCAACAAATATTCCACGTGGCCGGGCTGATCACCTCATCGCTCAGTGTTCTCTAAAGAGGAAAGTATTATTCAGGAGCAGACACAGACCCAGGGTTTCATGGTTATTACCAATAATCAGTGTGACCTAGCCAAACACTGAATAAATACCGTCGGCGTTCTAGGAAACTTATTTCCATCGGTCGAGAACTGGTAGGGAAAGAACCTCACCAGCGCCGCCTAAGGAGAATCCATACGAACTCCGACCCTCTGCAATGAAGAAACCTTGAGCGATGTTCACTGACATTCATTCTTTTGCCGTAAGAGGGTCAAGGAATGGCAACTCCATCTACCGTGAAGCGACGTTTACGGACTGAAAACGCCCTGTTCATTTTGGTTAGATCAACCAAAAACCAGTGAACATGTAATGAGGTAAACTGTGGCTAATTGCCAATTATACCTTACAAGACACACGGTGAAATATTTATTGATGTTAACCAGCAACAAATATTCCATAGGCGGCGCTGGTGGGGTTCTTTCCCTACCAGTTCTTGACCGATGGAAATACGTTTCCTATAACCCCGTCTGTTTTCATTCGGTTTCAGTCACACTGATGATTGGTAATAACCATGAAACCCTGGGTGGAATTTACCATGGTGAATTCTATTGTCCATTCTTCTATATTGGACACTCTTAATCGAAATTTACCATGGTAAATTTTCATTAGGAGTGTCCAATACAGAAGAACGGACAATAGAATTCACCATGGTAAATTAGATTGAGAGTGTCCAATACAGGAGAATGGAGAATTGAACATACGCGCAAAAGCTCCTGACTCCACGGCAGTGCTTGAACCAATTTTTTTTTTCGTAACTTTTTTAAAATTTTCTAGCGGTATGGTTCTAACAAAATTTTACACACGTCTCTATTTCGATATTCAACAACTAGTTAGCAAGCTTCAATTCGATCGAGTCTATATTTCTTGAGTTATCGAGGAAATAATATTCATGATGGATATAACTCCGAAACCGTTGGGCCGATTATGGTCAACAGCGAACTCAATTCCCCATTCAGATGCGCAACCAACCCTGAATTGAAAGTTCCTATCTCCTTTCATTCGAGAGTTACCGAGGCAACGGTTACCTATTCAGCTACTGAACTCACACAAGGCTGCTCGGATCTCCAACAATATAGATCCAATCGTGTTCACACTTGGAACTTGGTAGTAGAGTTACGTTCTGAAGGCTCTCGCAAAATTTCAGCCATATCGGAATAGTTTCTGATATATAGAATTTTTTCCAATGAATTTTAAAAATTTTCTAGTAATACGATCCTCACAGAATTCTGCTGAAACTTTCGCGTTGGCATTCTACAACTAACCACCATGCTTCAATTGGATCGGTTGTATGTTTTTTGAGTTATTGAGGAAATAACAATCAAATTTCAGATGGGTATAACTCCGAAACTGGTCGGTCGATTATACTTATAGAAAAACTCAGATGTCGCATGCAGATGTGTATCCTAACCTGAAAATTTCAAATTGCTATCTCTTTCCATTTTCAGGTTTTCGAGACATAAGAAATATTTTTTAATAATTTTTTTAAAATTTTCTAGCAATACGATTCTCACAAAATTTCACAAACATGCTAAGGTTCATATTCTACAACTATTCACCGAGTTTTGATTTGATCGGATTAATATTGGTTGAAAACAAAATTATTAACTGGAAACCATTGGGCCGATTATGTAGATTAATTTGACCTCGAATTCTTCATCGGGGAGTCGAACCAAACCAGTTTAGGCCATTGTCGTCAAAAAATTCGAAAGTTACAGACATTTCCCCAGAACATACGCACAAAAACTAATAAGTATAAGAAGAGCAAGACGAATGTGTTATGATATCTCAACTGCAAGTGTCAATTTTTAAAGTCTATATTTTTACTGAACATTACTGAATACTTATTCGACGATGGATGGAGGAATGATCCGAATGGAGTCTAAAACCCGGTTTACATATAGCCCATTTCTGTTACTATTATTAGGGACATTATCAAGAAAAACTTCTGCAGGCGTATGTGAAAAGTTTTTTTGCAATGTCGATGCTCCTTCCATTTCAGATAACCTATGCTCTATATCCGCGAGCAGTGAGGGTAATACTCCTGCCCCACTACGTCTCTACCTCCTTTCCATGTTACTGCCCATGCTACTCGAAGAGCATATATGTGGCAGGGAGTATTGCATGCAGTTATATTACACTATGATACCTCTCAGAAGGTTTTGGGACATTTCGAACAGCTCAGTTACTGGTTTGATGTTGACCAATACCCGAGGACGAAGAAGATGTAATAAGTGACACTTATTCTTTTGTATGCATCGAGATATAATAGTGGAGAGACGTCATAACATGCCTAAAGTGGTATCAGATACTCCATATTGATCTTTCTATCTTTCATATTGGTCCTAGACTAAGCCTACTGGTACTCATTTACTCTAGCATGATAATGTCTCATAGTACCTCTTATATATTCTGGCTCGATGGTTGAATGACAATTGGTCTGTGACAGTTAGTGTGTGACAACACACCAACCTCCTCTGATGTTGCCGGTCGAATAGAACCCAGAAGTATGATTACAGATTAAAGGCTCAGTTACACGACAACATTACTGGTACGAGTTACTAAAACTGATAACTGCAAATAACATTTACAAAGATATTCTAATGCTGACTTTTAGTACTCGTTCCAGGCCAGTGCATAGTTGCTCGTACGTGTTAGTGAAATCGTGTAACTGAGTCGCTACCTATAGAGTAAGATCCCAGGGCCACCAGACGTCACGTATTTTCTGACGAACGAAATGTGGACGATTGAGTAGCATTAGTATGTACTAAGAACGTAGACCTACCTGCTAATTTGCTTAGACGGCCAATTTTCAGATACCAGGTAATCAAGGTACATAAAAACATCACTTAGCTCACGTATTTTCTCAAAGCTGATTTTCACGTATATTTTAGGCAATATCCTCAAAAATAAGTCGCCAATACTCCCAGATACTTTCCGTCGGCCATTTTGTTTTACAGACGCTTTAAAGCTCCCAAAATAACTACTTAACGTCACGTAAATTCTGATACTCCATTTTGATATATGACTGCCAGACAACTATTTTAAAACCTTTTACAAGAAGACAGACCGATCCAAGGGGCCAATCATTCCCTAAACACAATTTAAATGCCTGTTTGGGTAGGAGCGCGAGAGCATTATCCACGCGCATTTGACATGTATAAGGATATATTGACATCTTTCTTTTTGATAGTTTACTCATATCAATTAATTATTAATATTAAAAAAAAAAATTGGTGAAAGTTTTAAAATTGGGAAAACAATTAAAGTTTGACTTGTAAAATAGTGCTCATTTGTCCACAATAGTTCTAGAATTTTTATTTGTTTCTCATTTGTAAACGTCAGTTTCCAAAAACACAATATTAATCAAGAAAGTTTATTTTATCAAGTCACTAACTTGTAAAACTGACAGTTAACTTGCAAAATTTTTACATGTTAGTCGTATTATTTACGTTAGAAAATTTTGTTTTATCGTCATATATGTTGAAAATCATGGTACAATTGTTATTTCCAGTAACACAGATTTTTGATGATGAAAGAGTTGATACTGATAATGATGAACCATCTGTTGACTCAGAAACTGCTGCACTCGAGGACTGCAGAACATTTGTACTCTCCTTACTACCAAATAATTTGCTAGACATTTCGATTTTTTTGTTGACCGAATCATCGACATAACTCATCGCAATTTCGGTGCTCTTCCACCCTCCTGCACGCTTTAGTGCTAAAATATCTCCACCCGAATCCGCAACCATAGTGGCTCCAGTTCTGCGAAAAGAGTGGCCGGTGTATAACTCTGGGTCTTTTAAACCTAAATATTTCGCTATTTGCTTTGGAACACCACCAATAGTGTGCTGGCCAGCATTAAGGGAAATGCACTTTCCATGTCGGTATGTCAAAAAAAATCTTAGGCTTTCTGTTCCAGGAGGCCGAAGATTTACATATTTTCTGTATATCATGCAGGGCTTGAAGCTGCAGCCATCATCGGTTATGGTGAATCTTCTTGTTGTTAAATTTTTTGTTTGCCGCAATGTCACAATAACGTATTTTCCCATATCTTCTACATCATTCATGTTTAAGGAGAGAATTTCATCACATCGACAACATCCAAAAATCCCAAATATTGTTACACTTTTCGCCAGCAACCACTGGTCATCAGTAGCATGTAAAAGAAATGGTTCAACCTCTTCTTTACTTAATACCTTGGCCTTTTTTGGCGTATAACGCTCATTTTTTCGTTTCAAAACCGCTATTACCCTTTGAAATCTGCAAATGACAACTAAACCATATTTTTCAATACATTTTTTAAGGAAAACAAACCTGCGAACAGAGGCATTTTCTTTCATTTCCAAGCAGCTTTTCAGCATAGACCATTTTGCCCATCAAGTATTAGGGCTGAATCTAGCTGATAGTTGATTCAAGTAGACCAACAAAACATCTTCAGTTACCCCAATCACACTATTTTTGTTTTGCCACTTTTGAAGTTGTCGTATTCTCGCTCGTACCTTGAAGCTGATTTTGCAGGTAATAAACTTGAAGCTACACTGCTGGCTGCCTCAAAAATTTCTTTTGGTACATTCATTAACGCTTTCGCCAAAACAAATGTAAAGAAAAATAAACAGACATCTTCATGGCAACGCTTCCATAGCTTACGACATTTGCGACAAATTATTCAGATTCTTTCGGAATTTATCTAACCCTTTTACAAATGAGAAACAAATAAAATATAAAACAATACACGCAAGGAAACGGGTTTTACAGGCTCAAGGAGGTAACTGACTCGCCTACGGCTCGTCAGTTATATCCTCCATTTGCCAGTAAAAACCCTCTTACCTTGCTAGTAACGTTATATACTATATCCTGCATGCTTTTTTGATAAATTCCAGTAAACTTCAATTATTTTTTAATGAAATGTCAAAAACTTGATAGTATTACTGGAGCATCACAATTTACGTGACGTTTAGTAATTATTTTGGGAGCTTCAAAGCGTCTGTAAAGCAAAATGGCCAACGGTAAGTGTCTGGGAGTATTGGCGACTTATTTTTGAGGATACTGCCTAAAATATACGTGAAAATCAGCTATGAGAAAATACGTGAGGTAAGTGATGTTTTTATGCACCTTGATTACCTTATACCTGAAAATTAGCCGTCTAATCAAGTTAGAAGGTAGGCCTACGTTCTTAGTACACACTATAGCTACTCAATCGTCCACATTTCGGTCATCAGAAAATACGTGACGTCTGGTGGCCCTGGAATCTTGGACTACTAGATTGAAACTTAGTGATACTAAGGACCGGTTTCATAATAAGTTTTGAAGTCCCTTTAAATTTGAAGCATCCTTTAGTTGGATATTTTGAACCAAAATGTCACTTTGAAGGATACTTTATATTTAAAGAAACTTTAAAATGTATTATGAAACCGGCCGTAAATCTGTAGTATGACACTAACTGGCTTTGAAGCTGCT
Source organism: Halyzia sedecimguttata (assembly GCA_937662695.2). Lineage (NCBI taxonomy): Eukaryota > Metazoa > Arthropoda > Insecta > Coleoptera > Coccinellidae > Halyzia > Halyzia sedecimguttata. The sequence continues at coordinate 69,529,115 of OW569414.2, forward strand.
AGTCGACATATGTCCCTGAAGTATAACCACAGTCGAACACTTTGTCTTTGGTAGGACACATAGTGGCTGATATTCTGTGTTACGGGACACACTTCCTCTGATACTGCCACAAAAGTAAATAAGTATGGAAGTAAATACAAAGTTGAGGTAGTGGAAATGGATGCTATACGACGATCATTATGCATCTCGAGAAAAGACCACATAAGAAACGAAACCATAAAACAAATGATGGGAGTCGAGGACAGCATAACGCGAGAAATCGAAAATAAACAGCTTACATGGTATGGACATGTGAAACGAATGCCTGACACTAGACTTCCCAAAAAGGTTTTGCATTGGCAACCAGCAACTAGAAGGAAAAGAGGAAGGCCCAAACTGGAGTGGCAAAAATCTGTACACAATTCCATGAGCGAAAGGAACTTGAGAGTGGAAGACTGCGAAGATAGAAGGAGGTGGCGATTAGGCGTCGGACAACGTCGGAAGACGTTCTAAACCGATATATATATATAGTGAATACAAAGCGAGGAGTAGTCACAGCGGCTGTATGTACACCCGTGAAGTGGAACTTCCCAAAATTATTGCTTTACGTATTATTCAGCTGAATAGAAACAAACGTTTCATTCCACTTGAATTAATCAAAGCTCTTCAATGATAACAAAGGAACATATGGTAAATTTATGATAACGGATTTGTTGACGGGAATTGCCTATGCTTAAATTTATATTGGTTGTGTGCAGAATGCCAGACATCATTAGTGCTTCGTTCGTTAGAGATATTGATAACCTCCAATAATAAAATATGTTTAAGTAAGGATTAGGGGAGAGCGGGTCACAATGGCTACCGGGACACAGTGGTCACTTAGAGAATGTATTAAGTGCATATAATGCTATCTAGCAGGCATATGCCAAACCTCACAAACAATAGTATCCGCCATGTTTCAATCGTGCAGCATATGTAAATATTTGGTGAGTATTATTTGTTATGACATTTCAGTTCCATCCATCTTACTATAAAGGTTAATCATGTTTAATATCAACACATTATACAAATAACTGCCGTACTCTACGAGCTAGAAACTCACAGAAGCAAGTTTTGGCAGGAACTTTGTTTCGAGGATTCATACGCTTCGTTTTGCACAACCTTTTACCTGTGCAGTCTCAAGACGGAATGAGAACGTAGCAATTTTTTGTGCGTCCACCCAATGCAGAGATATTATGTATTGTATGTATTTGTATATGTATTGTATGTATATTGTATATGTATTCGGATTTCACACAGTTTTAGCGATATCGTCATGGAGGAAATACTACTTTTGTCAATTTTGGCATGCTTTTCCCACTGTTACCGTCTACATGCAGCGAAAAATTAGCGCAGATCACGGATATCTATGCTGTCTAGCTCAGTTTTCGCTGCAACTGCAACGTCTCCGCGACGTTTTCAAAACTGCGCAATTTTGCTGTCTACACGAAACGTTTTACCTGCAACGTGGTGGAACTGCGCAGGTAAAAGGTTGTGCAAATCGTAGCGTATGGACCGGCCGGTCCATACGCTACGTTTTGCATTGATTTGTACCCAGGGGTCATGATCAATTGGGACAGTAGACATTGCTACTGTGAACTGAAATCTTGTGAATGAACGTGATTGTGAAAATGATGTTCACTGTGGAGTTTGACATTTCACGGCCTTGAATGAGAACACAATAAAAAACATTAGTCATTTTTCCTCGAACTTAACCATACAAATCAGATAAGCAATAAAATAACCACTCAATATTCCTCGAAGTGAATTCCAAACTATGACGTAACAGTTAACCAACCACATAAACCAAGACACTGAGATAGCAGATAGTTTGACCGAGAGTTATTTTGTTGGGGACTAGATTTTTTATGAATATGGGAGGAAAGGCACAGGTCAAGTTAACTGAAGTATACCGTGACGTCATAGGAAAGTTAACCCAGTTTGCGTGGTTAAGTTTGAATATTTCGCGAAGTGAATTCCAAACTATGACGTATCAGTTAACCAACCACATAAACCAAGACACTAAGATAGTTCGACGGAGAGTTATATTGTTGTAGATTAGGTTTTTGATGTATATGGGAGGAAAGGCACAGGTAAGTATACCGTGGCGTCATAGAAAAGTTAATTTGGTTTACGTAGTTAAGTTTGACGAAAAATGACTATTGTTGGCTTTATGGTTTTCTCGCGTAGGAACAAAAATAAACAATAAACACAAAAAGTTACGTTATATTTGAGTCTTATTGCCCCTTATTTAAAATCTCTTTGAATTTTCGATTGCCCAGGAGAAATGTTGTTTTCTTGATAGAACGGATCTCTAATAACCCTAAATTTCATTAGTGTACGGTGCTACAAATAAGTGTTATATGTCATTGCATATCATTAAGAATTGAGAATATTTACGATAAAGCTACATTCCACGTTAAAATAGATGACAATCTTAAAACAGATAAAATACAACTTGGCAAAGGCGTACGACAAGGAGATACCATCTCTCCCAAATTATTTACCTTAGCACTGGAAAATGTCTTCAAGAAGCTTGAATGGGAAAAAAAGGGCCTGAACATCGACGGCACCTACCTCAATCATCTTAGATTTGCAGATGATATAGTCTTGCTGAGCACTGACATTCAAGAACTAAACACCATGCTAAATCACCTAAACGAACAATCTAAGCAAGTAGGCCTAAAAATGAACCTAAGTAAGACCAAGATAATGAGCAACAATGAATTTAACATTACCATCGATAACGTTACCATAAAAAATGTGGATCATTATATATATATTTGGGTCATAAAATCAAATTAGGCGAAGAAAATCAAAGTGTTGAAATAAAACGCAGGATCCAATTGGCATGGGTGGCATTTGGAAATATGAAATATATCTTCAAAGACAAAGAGGTACCCATCAACCTAAAGAAAAAAGCCTATGACAGCTGCATCCTACCTGTTTTTACCTATGGCTTGGAAACCATGGCAATAACCCGAAAAGCAGCAGAACAACTGAGAGTTGCACAAAGGACAATGGAGAGAATAATGCTGGGAGTCACCTTGAAGGACAAAACTCGAAATAGCCAGATACGTGAAAGAACCAAGGTAACAGCCTAAATTGGCAATGGATCGGCCATGTGGCGAGACAGGAGCCGAACAGATGGACCCAGAAAGTGATACTATGGAGACCAAGAGGGACAACAAGAAGTGTGGGCCGACCTAAAAAGAGATGGATCGATGACGTCAGAACAGTTTCAGGAGGACAGTGGATGAGATTGGCAACAGATCGTATAGCATGGAGGAACCTGGAAGAGGCCTATATCCGACAATGGATGGACACGGGCTGAAGAAGAAGAAGAAGAAGATATCATTGCATGAAGGAGCGTGCTAACTCTCCCGACCACAGTACTTTGAAAATTTTCGATATATTCGGTGCAAACTAGGAGCTAGGAGGAATGGAAATATTCTAGAATGAATGGAATTTTTGGGATAATTTAATTTTTTTTTCCATGGTAAAATCTAGAGTCTATTTAAAAAATAGTCAAGGAAACCACTGACGTGTAGTTCGGAGCTTTCGCACACATGTTCTAATGTCTATTCAAGCCTCACACACCCTCACGAAATACTGCAAAATTTTATGTTCACAATATTTCAAAAATGACAGAACCGATTGAGGTGAAATCCAGTACCTACTAGATTATAAAATGGCGACTTGAAGATATACGTGGAACTTCAGAAATACTTCTGAAACATAAAATTTAAAAAAAAAACTTAATTTTTTTTAGCGATATGATCAAATCGAAATTTGGCAGAAATTTGCGCATCTGATTCTAAACCTGATTACGAAGTTTCAATTCCATCGGTTCAGCATTTTTAGAGGTATTGAGGAAAGAATATTTCAGATGGGTATAACTCCAAAATAGTTTGGTCGTGGTCAAATATATTCGTGAACTTTAGTCTTTTTGGCGAGAATATCAGGGTTATTGATTGTGATTTTTCTGTACATAAGGTACAGTTGTTTGAACGGCGTTTTCATTTTGGGACATTTCCAGGAAATTTCGTCCTCATGGCGGCTCCAAGACTATATATATAATTTGTTCATGTGATTTTCCTTGTGGGACACCCTATAAATTATCATTTAGTTTGATCAAGTTTTTAATTCTATTTACGAATATTTATAATTTTTTTTACAAGATAATGCGAAATTTGAGTTGCGTATGAATTGATTCTTGATATATTCGATGAATCAACTAAAAACTCAATCTAATTTACGAAAAACCGAGAGAAAATCATATTAACATGTAAATTGTTGGAGTTAATTTCAAGTATTTTATACAGGGTGAGTCTTTGACCACTGCATTAATTTCAACCAAAGATTCCTCTCATCAAATGAAACACTTTTTTCATTTAACATTTTTCCAAATTCAGCTCAGGTAAAAAGATACAGGCTGTTGAAATTTTGAAAAAAAATCAGTTTTTATTTTGTAGCTTTGACATCCTTTTTTCCAATAAAATGAATATTGGCGTAAAGTTTCCTATAACTATGATACATATTTTCCAAATATTAGTTAGTTCTACTTCTACTGGTTTTCTAGTTATGGACTCATGTATTCATAAAACTAAACGAAATTAGCATAAAGAAAGCATATAAAGTTTTTCTTGAGTCATTTCAAGAATACTCCATCGTTTTAGAACATTAAATTATTCTTCATCATTTCTCCTTAAACGCACCGTTTTCGAGATATTCCTCATTGAATGTTTTAAAATGGAAAACTCCAGAAATTTCACTACTTTTATGGATCCGTCCCTGAGCGTTGGCATCCCGAATCAAGCTGTAAAGCACGTTACCATTCCTTATTCTCGTCCGCCAACAATGTCATAGATAATTTATATGCGGGAGTGTATTAGCACATTGTGAAATCTTTAAACGCTTGTAACTTTTTACCTGAGCCGAATCTGGAAAAATGGTGAATGAAAAAGGTGTTTCATTTGATGAGAGGAATCTTTGGTTAAAATTAATGCAGTGGTCAAAGACTCACCCTGTATATTCGTAACTAGAATTGAAAACGTGATCATATAGATGGAAATATATAAAGTGTCCTATAAGAAAAATCACATTATTCACCAATATCTCCGTAACGAATCTTCCTGTATGAATCATATTAAACGCATAATATTCAAAAAATGAACAAAGACTTATTTTTCCAGGATCGATAAATTTCCATGAACAAAACAGTTATACATCAAATTATTTTTTTTTAAATATTCAAAATCAACCATCAAAATTCAAGTGATTAGCGAAATTTGGTACAATATTAAAAATTAAAATTTAGCAATAAAATGATGAATGTTAATGAAGTAGATGTTCGAAGTGTTCACCGTGAACGCATCGGCAACATCCTTACCTCAACTACAATTGCTTACAACATTATTGAACATCTCAGAAGTGATAATTTTCTTTCTGTAACATGTTGAAGGTCAATGAGTTTAATATTATTGTAATAAGATTTGGGAATATTCGAGGCGATATTATAATGAATTTCGGTAATCACATAAGTTTATGTTTTGTTTATTTGATTTAAGCAATAAGAATGAAAGTGAAAACATTTCTGAATAGAGAATGACGAGACCTTTCAAACGATATATCACAAACCCATACTTCCTATTCGAATAATTGGGGGTTGTACCAGTCTTTCGAAAGGGGTTGAAGGTTGGGTTCGCATTTTTACGAAGAAGAATGACAATTCAAAATTTTAATTTGACGTGTTTCGGGATTTTCCATAAATATGTAGTAACCAAGATAATGAATTCATTCCATTTGGCTTTTCCACACTGTGTACCAGATACAACAGCGGTAGCTCACATTGAAGCTCCTCAACTGATTTAGTATTAATTTCATCGAGTACGATTTGTCCTCAGTAAAAATGGTCAAATTTCGTTCTACTAAAAGCAGATGCAGTTCACCACCCATCTATGTCAACAAAGAATTCGTAATCTTTCTTATAAAATGATAGGTTGTGCAAACCAAATTGTATTGAATACAGAGCTAAAAGTAGATATATTGACGGGTAATATATAGAGTATTCAACCTTTTTATTATTTATAGATTGCTAGGCATCAAAGTGACATATCTTTCTCTCTATTGCCTCTAACAATGAAGTCTAAAACCAATTCATACATAATTTGAACCGGAAGAATCGAAATGACCCTACATTAAATCTTTATATGTATTCTAACACCTCATCAACAACCTCAAACTATCCACAAGACCTATTCTCCGTGTCCCTTTACGACCTGACCAATGACCAACAGATTAATTAGGATAACACCGTAATGGGGCAATGACCATCAAAAAAGTGATCGATAATTGTCGTTGAAACAGATAAAAAATTATGATTACATTCAGCCTTACACGCCTAGAACTGCAAAGGATATCAACTGGCCCATTTTTATAATGCCAACGAGCGATGGCGGTAGAGCAATTAGTAGATTAAATTTGTGAAATTTAACTTGATATGCTGATAACGGAAATTATTCCACGTACATAGAATACATGTTTGTCAAACAAAGGGTTGCCGAAGTATTCGACAGGCTACCCTGGGGCCCGATTGCCATTGAATCAATTGTATGTCATCAATTTATTTTGGGGTGCAGTCTGGATGCGAATTTATATAGGGTGAGGCTTAAAGTTGTACATTCATTTCAATCATAGAATCCTCTCATCGACAAAAGTACTTTTTGCGCGCTTGTTCAAGGGGAACAGCGCCCTATCAGTTTGCCAAAAGGTATGCAATTTTCGAAATTTTTGGAGAAAATGGTCTTAAACGATTAGGTTCGACTCACTGATGAAGAATTCGAGGTCAAATTCGATTACGTTCAGACGATAACTTTCGAATAGAAAGAGATAGTGACTTGCAATTTTCAGGGTATATTGTACATCCGAATGCTGTGTTCGTTAATGTACATAATCGGACAAACGGTTGTGGACTCATACCAATCTGAAATATTGTTTCCTCAATAACTCCAAAAATCTCAATGAAAACTTATATACAATTTACACTAATTTACTTAATATTCTGATGCGTTTCGTCTACACAGCTACTTCATTAGAATACAGCAAACAGTTTTTTTTTCCAAACAGTGGCGTCCATACTAGCACGCGATTGGACATTTTCTGGGAAAAAATTGTTACGCCACATCTTTTCTCGAAAATAATCATCAATTTCGAATTCCACCTTCAATTTGTGAGAATAAAGCTCTCTTTCATTATTTCTTCATCAAGCATAGATTCATGCAGCAAATGTACTCTCGCAATACTTACTGCTATTTAGATTTCATCTAATGAAATTCTGATATCATTCGATTCAAATAATTTCATCAAATGTATCTGTTGTATTTCTTCCAAAGCTGGTACTTTTCTGAGTAGGTTAAAGATTTCTGTCATTCTTTGGAATTTATTAATATACTGAACATACTATTCTTGTCAATTCGTTGGATGATTAGAGTTTTATTTTCTTTGTTAAAATAAATGGGCTACGATGCGAAAATTCACGAGTTGTATTCAATGAAATTATTATTTTATTTATAATTAGAAAAAGTAATTTGGATGTGTAGGTTTCACATTTGTATTACGATGACTTCTATCAAATAAGATAAATATGGATAGTGCGGAGAAGTATATTTAAATGGCAAAATGTAAGGGGTAATTCCGCAAAAGTATCAGAGAAAAATTATTCAAGTGGTTTTATAGGACAGAGCAACCTTGGTTTCTTGGTTGCCCTGTCAAGTTACCAGAAACACGTGTCGGCAGGTACCAGCAGAATGATTTTTGGCGCTCTAGTTCCTCGGAACTGAGTGCTTATCAATTTGCCCAAATGTCTGTAATTTTCGAATTTTTCGATGAAAATGGTCTTAAACTATTTGGTTCGACTCACTGATCAAGAATCCGTGGTCGAAATTCTTTCTGTCCGGCCAGCCGTAGGCACGATAACGCTCGAACGGAATGAGCTAGACAGTTGAAATTTTCAGAGTAGGTTTGGGGGATAAATATCTCGGCTAAGTTCGTTATTGGGCAAAATTGGACAGATGGTTTCGGAGTAACAGAAAAAAAAATTTTTTTTTACGAAACAAATTCCAAATTAAATTTTTTTCAATAAGCAGTTTTACCATAAGAATCCATTCATATTATTTTCAACTCTAACAAGCTAATACTTTCGGAGATATGATTTTTCAAAATTTCAATGTAAATCGTATTTCTACGTTTTCACACAATGATAGAATTATTCTGTGGGTATTCTATGAATTGTTATAATGTCAAATTATTTTCGTGACACATAACGTTGTCTCATTGTCATTCATTCCAGCAATCCTATAAATATGATAATTCTAATTCAATATCATACTTTTTGTTGGTTGATATTTTCATGCCGATGGTCAATCCATATGATGATGGGAATGGTAATGGTAAGTTAATAATATTGAGTTCAGAATATCTCCACTAAAAACAAAACTGGAATATTGGTGTATTGGAGTAGATTTTAGGAAAGATATATATTATCGTTCATCATAGAATTGAGGAATGAATATCTCGGATGAGTTCGTTGTTGGGTAGAATTCGTCTATTGGTTTTGGATTGATAATTTTTGGCACTCATGTTGAATTTAAATTCTTCTATGATGTTTGAATTCAATTTCTGCTAAGATGAAGTTCTAAATTTCAATAATGAATCGTACTTCTATGTTTTCACAGAATGCAATAAATATTCTATCTAAGCTTTATTATATGATCTGTGTTCATACTCGTACATTTCATCCTGTTCTATAAGAGAGAGTCAAATTCATTTCAGCTATTTTAATTTGGTTTCTTCCATGGTGCAGTTCTCATTCTCAGATTGCTCATTTAATCTTGATAAATAAACTATTATTCGAATTGAATTTCCTTTATGATGCAGTTCTATCAAAAGAATACATTGATATAATTCTCAACTCTGAGAAACCAATACTTTTGGAGATATAATTTGTCTGTTTGAACTAGAGCGCCAGAAAGCTCCTGTCCACAGGGCTTGAACCAATTTTTCTCTATTACTTTTGCGGAATTACCCGTTAAATCTTTCCATCTATCCAATAATGTTTACTGTGCCATATCACAAAGAAAGTCTTTAACTGCAATAACAGTTTCATCGAAGGAAAGGGCGTTATTCGATATCAAATATGTTCTCAATTATTTAGGAGGATTTGATACCTATAGATTCTTGCAAATTTTAAGTAAACTAAACTCAAACAATTGTTGTTCCGGATTGGTCATTGCATTTGCATATATTCTGTAGTTTATGAAAATTTTCATAGCAATAATTTAGTTATATTTTGTGCAGATTTTATCTGTTGCCAAAATTTAAAACAGTTGTTTCAGGATCGATCTCTGCAGTTATCAGATCTTCTTCGTATTAAATATGAATCTACCAACATTCTCTGAGATCTAACGTTGTTCTTCGGAGCCTTATTAGAGATTTGATGCCTTGCCTTGGGAGAATTCTATCGAAATTCGAACCTCCCTAATGGCACGGAATATGATGATACCTCGGCCTGGGATATTAATTTCGATATTTGAAACTCCCTCAAAGACACGCTGGGTTGCTCTCTAACTTCTCAGTATCAGTGCTGTACTTGTAACTGAAAAATTCATTGCCGTGATAGGATTCGAACCTGGATTATTCGGGTCCGAAGTTGGATCAGTGATGTACGCAGTGCAGTTTTATTTATCAGAAGCAAGTTACGGAACATTGCCTAAAGTAACGAAACAACAAGAACTCTTATATAGTCTGTAAAACGATACAAAAACTGTTTATCATTGGTGTTGTTGAGTTCGTGTATATTAGGCAACATTGTTCCATAAATTCCTTCTGAATCTTGTGTTTATAACTCAGAAGAATTGAACATTGGTGTATTATAAATATCTTTCAGAGCTGTAGAAAAACAAGAAAAAATCGATTGACTGATGTATGTAGCTTCCGATTATTTGATCGTTTAATGATTACATATAAATATGTTACATAATTATGACTACTCTGCTTATGCCGATCAGCACTTCCGGCGGATTAACGTATGAAAGAAATGGAAAATAGGTGTTGATTGAAAATAATTCATCCGAAGTTTTCGGAAGATTGAATCACATAATAATAATTATAATAAACATACCCTATGTCCTTCGTTTTAAATCCACCAAGTTAAAGTCAGTAATATGTTTGAAATCATAGGTCAACACCATAAAGCTTTATTTCGTACTATTTTAATGACAGACTTGAGTAATGAGGGAATCGTCTAAGATTAGAGAAATTTCAATTGTGACGTATTATGTACTCTATCGGAATAGAAATTCGTTAAAAATCTAATAATATTTTTAATTGATTTGTATATTCTCAGTTATAGAGGAAATAATAACAACATTTCAGATGAGTATAACTCAAAAACCGTTTGACCGATTATACCTATAAACGAACCCCCATTCAGTTGTGCAACCTACCCTGAAAATTGCTGGTCGCTATCTCTTTCCGTTGTAACGTGCCAATCGTCCACTTATAAACGATTGTAGAGCATGAGAATCTACTTTTGATTTTCTAGGGGTGGGAGGCTAAACTGGCTTAATTCGGCAACAAAACTCCCTCCCAGGTTTTCACAATATATATATTAAAATTGAAAAATTACAATGGGTCGACCCTTTTTCACCCTACACAGTCTCATACTACTTAACTTAATAAAAAAAACAACGTCGTGGCCCCCTCGGAGTTCGATATTATGATCCTGATCTTGATGTTCCAATTTTAAAGAAACCACTTCCAATCCGAAGTAAAGTGTCTCCTGGTTACTTTTCCATCCAAAGGAAGTACTACGTTGATTCTCCCAATTTCAAGGGTAGTTGGTGTATCTGGATGATTCCTCGGTAAAAATTCAATTCCAGCCAATCCAAACCAAGGTACAACTTCTGTCAAGCCAAGGTACAATAATTACCATCCAAGCCAAGGTATAATTGTAATCCAAGCCAAGGTACGATTAGCATCCAAGCCAAGGTGCAAATCTGAGATCGCTTCCACAAAATGGATGACACGAGAATTTCAGCACAATTCTCGCCGATAATTCAACTCGTAAATCCAACGATAAAAATGCTGTTATATTGAAATCTTCCGAAATCGCAAGAAGAACAGCAGAACTTTCCAGCCTTTTCACGACACATGAAAACGCGGGCGCTCTGGTTTCACGCGCAGGTTCCCGGTAGTTGTTCGACGCGTAATTCAGGATACGATCAAAACAGAGGCGGATCGTCCGCTTGATCTATCCATAGACGTGCTATATCGTTGCACCGTTCTGAAGTTATTGTGAGATACCTCATATTTCTTCGTAATCTTAAAAAATACTTTAGTGGTATGGTCCTCACAAAATTTCAGACGCGTCTTTATAACGGCATTCTACGACTAGCTATTGAGGAAATAACCCAATTTCAGATAGGAATAACTCCAAAACCGTTCGGCCTATTATCCCTATTAACGAACTCTAATGTAGTATTTAGATGCAGAACCTACCCTTAAATGTCGCTGTCTGTTTCCCTTCCCAGGTTATCATGACATAAATAATATTTTTCAATAATTCTTTTGAACTTTTCTGGAGCTACGATTCTCACAAAATCGCACAAACGTCTTTAGGTCTGTATTCTACAACAGCTCACCTTGTTTCAATTCGATCAGATCTGTATTAGTTGAAAACAAAATTACTCGGCAACCGTTTAGCCGATTATGCCCATTAACAAAGTCCGTCATATTGCGACGCACCTCCCAAAGTGAAACTTTCAATTCACTATCTCCTTCCGTTCGATAGTTATCGTGGCAACGGACGGTCGGCTGAACAGAATCAAATTTGACCATGAATTCTTCATCACGGAGTCGAACCCAATCGTTTGAGACCATTTTCGGCCAAAAATTCGAAAATTACAGGCATTTGGACAAAATGATATGGCGTTGTACCCCAGAACATGCCCGTAAAAATCCACTATTCGATTAATTAACTCGTTTTTGAACGAAATGACGCGTTTTTGGCGCTCTTGTCCCACGAAATAGAGTGCTTAGCAATTTGCCCAAATGTCGGTAAATTTCGAATTTTTGGCTGAAAATGGTCTTAGACGATTTTGTTCGACTCACTGATCCAGAATCCGTGGTTGAAATCGATTCTTTCGGCCGTCCGTTAACACGATTATTCTCGAACGGAATGAGCTAGACAGTTGAAATTTTCAGAGTAGGTTTGGGAGATAAATATTTCGGTTAAGTTCGTTATCGGCCAGATGGTTTCGGAGTAAGGAAAAACAAATTTTGTTTACATTAAACATTAAACGTTTCGAACTTATTTTTTTTAAGATGCATTTTCATTATAAGAATCCATTGATATAATTTTCAACTGTAACAAGCTAATACTATCGGAGATATGATTTTTCAAAATTTCAATAATACATCGCACTTCTATGTTTTTACAGAATGCGAATTCTATCTGTCTGTGTTTTATCTGTGTTCACTGTTCATACATGTTATCTTATCTACCTATTACAGACATGTCAAATGTATTTCTTTTCAAACAAACGAGGTATGATTTAATGCAAAATGACCAATTATAGGATATTTTAATTACCCTTACCCGATATGCTCTTGGATAATCCATATGGTGATGCAATAAATAATTTGGTAAGTTTATCAAATTGGGTTCAGAATATCTTCAGTGGAAACAAAACTGGAATATTGGCTTACTTCCAATTGATATAATATAATTTTCAGAGTAGATTTGAGGAATGAATATCTCGGATAAGTTCGTTATTTAATTTTAATTTAGTTTCTTTTACGATGCAGTTCTATCATAATAATCCATTGATATAATTCCCAACTCTGAGAAACCAATAATTTCGGAGATTAGTTGTCAAAGTTTGAACAAGAGCGCGAAAGCTCCTGCCACAGGGCTTTTCGATTCTCGATACTACTGCCTTGTTCCGATATTCCTGAACAGTACCTACTGAGCAGTTAATTGATACGTCAGATATTACTGAAATTCACTGGCAATGCTTACTTCACTAAAGAGCGTTCCGAAATACTGCGGCCAGTTTAGTAGTGCCAGCAATACCGGAACACAAGGTATGTCGAAGCAGAACGAGAACAGTGAGAACACATATTGTAAGTAATAAAAAACATGTGTTTTTTATTGCCCTGAGCCCTGAGGATCTGTCATTTCGTTCTTTCTTTGAAATGAAAGACATTTCGGATTTAGGTATTTGCGGATTGCATCCAAAGATTATTGTTCATATCATCGTAATTTTATGAAAAATTCTTTGATACAAAATAGCCTACTGAAATGTCCTTTGATGCGTAACATTCATGATGATTATAACCAAAGCCGGATAAGTAAAAACAGATTTTATTATACCAATATTTTCCATTCATTTTTCCATTGTAGTCTATTTTGTCTATTTTACTCAGAGATTGCTGGACCACAATTTCTTTTTCTTCCCCATAACAACTGAGGAGATTCTATCTGTTGTGCACTGTTTGAAGAATGGTGGCAGTGTAGGTCCAGACATAATTTCGGCTAAGGTACTAAAATCAGTAGCACCTTATATAGCTGAACATTTGAGTCATTTATTCAATTTCTCAATTTCATGTGGCAGCTTCCCGGCACTACTGAAACTGGCCAAAGTAATACCAGTGCATAAGAAGGACTCTGTAAACGATATCGCAAACTATCGCCCTATATCTATCTTGAGCCAGTTGTCCAAAGTCCTCGAAAAGATAGTTCACGAGCCGATGTATAAATTTTTAACTAAGTTTTCAATCTTGTCCAATCTCCAGCATGGCTTTCGTGTCGGCAGGTCAACCCAAACTGCCTGTACTGGGCTCATTGAATTTGTTTATAACTGCTTGGGTGAGGGCAAACATGTGGCTGGGATATTTTTTGACTTGTCACGAGCATTCGATTGTTTGCAGCACAAGTTTATTGTTGATAAACTTTATCAAATGGGCTTCAGGGGTATCTTCCTGAACTGGATTCAAAGTTACCTGTCCCAGCGCACATTATTTGTAAGGCATGGTGGTATTTCTTCTGGGGAATACCAGAATAACATGGGTGTCCCACAGGGATCAGTCTTGGGGCCTCTCATTTTTCTACTTTTTGTCAATGATTTGCCTGATTTCTTGATTGCACGTACCCTAGTACTGTTTTCTGATGATGTATCATTGGCAGTTGAAACCGATAGCCATCTGGAGTTGCAGGTTTTGTGTGGTGAACTGGTTTGGCGTTTCACCGATTTGTGCAGGCCTAACTCACTGATTGCCAACATGAATAAAACCAGGTGAAGAAGTTTCAGAATCGTGATTGTGGTCTAACTTCTCCATTTATCATCAGTCAGAGTGTGGTTGACCTTAGATCAGTTGATCATTTCAGGTTTCTGGGTCTGTATATCGATAAAAATTTGAGATGGCACTGTCATATAGACAACTTATGCAAAAGATTGAACAAGTCTTTCTATGCCCTGCATCGATTGAGGAACTCTCTTCCCCTTGATGCTTTGATCAACATTTATTATGGTCTTGTTTATTGTCATCTCTGTTACAACGTTGTTCTTTGGGGCTCGTCATCTCTCAATAGCGCATCATCTCTCGATAGCGCAATCCATTCACCGTAACTGTTGCTCCAGCCTCATTTTCGAAAAAGTAGGATCCAATGACTCTGCCGGATCATAAACCGCACCAACAGTCACGTTGAGGATAGAGAGGCTTTTCAGCAATAACTCTTGGGTTTTCCGAGCCCCAGCTGCGACAATTTTGCTTGTTGACGAAGCCACCGAGGTGGAAATGGGCCTCATCACTCAAGATGATTTTTCGATGGAATTTCTAGTTTTACGAACCGTCTCTGCCAAATTTTCACCATTCTTATAGTGAATTTTAATCATTTCAATGCGTTCTTGAAGCGTGTATCGTTCCATTTTTATTAATGGCGTAGTTTCTACTTGTCAAATGTCAAAAAATGACAGCTTCAAAAGTGACATCTACCGAAATAGTGGGCTATTCAAAATAACACCTCTTATTGGAAAACCCTTTACAATGGTCATATACCACTACGATACATCAGTGCGGAATCAAGTTGTGAATAGCAGGAGTCAAACCATCAATCCGTACCGGCAGTAGATCTAGACTTACGAGTTATTGCATAGCATAGGTAATTTGCCACGAATTATTCATCAGTAGGTCAAATAAAATTGTTCGAGACAATTTTCGGATAAAACTAAAAAATCACAAATCATTTGAATGGGTGACGGAGCCCTGTTACGAGCGCAAATATTTAAATAGAAATGCAGCAATGCACTTTCTCCTAATGCATCCATTTGATGAATTACACGAGTCAAACACCGTCTAGCATGTTTTCTGGTATGTTTTTATGATAATAGTATCGTTTATGGGAACATAGCGTGTTCACTACGACCTTGAATACGAGCAAAGGTCAGGACACGTTCTTTACTTTTATCTAGATGTAAATACCAAAGGTATTTTTAGCGGGCACAGTTATTACCTACATCGATAAATAGCAACTTTCCTCGAAAATTTGACGTTAACTGGTAAAGTTTTTATTTATTTTACGTCTTCGAAGTTTCATACAAACAGAGCTGGGTGACCAATTACATTCAAGAAATGTGGTGGAAACTTTTGATTTTTTATGATTGAAGTCCGGGATTAGCTGTTATGCTGAAAAGAGAAGAACAGTACTGGAAGCTATCATTTATATTAAGTCGGGTCATAGCGTTTCGAGATTTGTTATGACAGTTGTTTATCACCGAATTTGGATACTATCGCTCCATGTTAACGCGTTTTTTAAATGAAGTGCCATGTTGCACGTAGATAGATAGACTTACGGTGGGATTTACAAAGCTTTTATTCCTGTATCAAATAACTGATTATCAAAGTAATATCGATTCAATATACAGGGTGTAACTAAATAAGTGTAAAATATTTAAGGGGGTGATTCCTCATCGAAAAAAAGATAGAATCTTTCATATAAAGAAACTTCATTGGAGCATCCATTGTTAAGATACAGCCCCTTAAAGGGGGTACAGCAAATGTATTTAATAATTTTTTTCACAAGCACTAAAAAAGTCACAATATTGAAATTAACCTGATAATTTCTAATACCAAAAAGACACTAGGCCAGTAATTTATTTGATTTTTCCCATGGTTGTAAGGGGTGGAAAACGCAACCCCTAAAATTTATTTCCAATGTAACTTTTTGTCTTATTATTTGTTTACCATTTTAAAATTCATTTCCGATAACCTGTTTCATTCTAAACAAAAAATGTTTCTTGAATTTTTTGCCCAAAATAAACCAGATCGCAGCAAAACATTATTCCAAGTTACATTGGAAAAAAATTTTAGGGTTTGCGTTTTCCACCCCTTACAAACAAGAGAAAAACCATATGAATTACTGGCTAAGTGTCTTTTTGGTATTAGAAAATATCAGGTTAATTTCAATATTGTGACTTTTTTAGTGCTTGTGAAAAAAATTATTAAACAAATTTTCTGTACCCCCTTTAAGGGGCTGTATCTTAACAAGGGATGCTCCAATTAAGTTTCTTTATATGAAAGATCCTATCTTTTTTTCGATGAGGAATCACACCCTTAAATATTTTACACTTATTTAGTTACACCCTGTATAGTGGCAGTTCAACCAGAGAGATGGTTGAGCAATTGATGATGATGACACAATCAATCTTCGGTGAACCTACCTATCGTGTTTGGTATTGGAAGTTTCTTTCGTAACGAACCATATTGAAAACTAGTGATATGAAAATAAAATATAAAAAATTGGTTCAAGCACGGTCGTGAAATCAGGAGCTTTTGCGCGTATGTTCTATTGTCCATTCTCCTGTATTGGACACTCTTAATCGAATTTACCATGGTGAATTCTATTGTCCGTTCTCCTGTATTGGGCACTCTCTTGATCGAATTTACCATGGTAAATTCGATTAAGAGTGTCCAATACAGCAGAACGGACAATGGAATTCACCATGGTAAATTCGATTAAGAGTGTCCAATACAGGAGAATGGACAATATAACATACGCGCAAAAGCTCCTGACTTCACGTCCGTGCTTGAACCAATTTTTTTGAAATTTTCTTGAGGTACGGTTCTTACAAAAATTTTCTACGGTTACGGTTCTTACAAAATTTCAAACATGTCTTTATATCGATATTCTTCAAGTTACCAAGCTTCAATTCGATCGAGTTTATATTTTTTGAGTTATCGAGGAAATAATATTCCAGGTGGGTATAGCTCCGAAACCGTTGGACCGATTATGCCCGTAAACAAACTTAACTCTCGCATTCGGATACGCAATATACCCTCAAAATTCCAAGTCCCTACCTCCTTTCGTTCGAAAGTTATCGAGGCAACGGTCACCCATCCATCTACTGAACTCACATAAGGCTGCTCGAATCTCCGACAATATATATCCGATCGTGTTCAAACTTAGAACTTGTAGTCGAGTTGGATTTTGAAGGCTCTCGCAAAGTTTCAGCGATATTGGATGAATAGTTTTTGATACATAGAATTTTTTTCAATAAATTTCTATGACTTTATAAAAATTTTTTAGTTATACTATCCTCACGAAATTTTGAAAGAACTTTCGTGTTATCATTCTACATCTAATAACCATGTTTGAATTGGATCGCTTGGATATTTTTCGAGTTATTTAGGAAATAACAACCAAATTTCAGATGGGTATAACTCCAAAACCGTTTGGCCTATTATGCTGAACAAACAAACTCAAATGTCACATTCAGATGTACAACCTAACCTGAAAATTCCAAATCGCTTTCTTTTTCCGTTCTCAGGTTATCGCGTATTAAAAAATATTTTTAATAATTTTTTAAAAATTTCATAGCGATACGAATCTCACAAAATACCACGAACGTTCTTAGGTTTATATTCCACGACTATTCACCAAGTTTCAATTCGATCGGATTCATATTGGTTGAAAACAAAATTATTACTCGGAAACCATTTGCCCGATTATGCCCATTATGCATTATGCGCCACCTACCCTGAAAATTTCAAGTCGCTAGCTCTTTCCGTTCTCAAGTTATCGTGACAATGGCCGGACGGCCGTACGGTCAACCGGACATAATCAAATTTGACCTCAAATTCTTCATCGGTGAGTCGAACCAAATCGTTTGAGACCATTTTCGTCAATAAATTCGAAAGTTACAGACCTTTGGGCTAAATGATAACGCGATGTTCCCCAGAACATACGCGCAAAACGGACTGACGAGAAGTCAGTATTCTTTGGCGCGCGTGTTCACATTGGCAAATGACACAACTGACTTTCCTTAGTCGCACAAGCTCCTAGGAGCTTCTGAGGTATTGAGCCGTATTCATAAAAAAAAGGTTATGCTTATACTTGCAGAAAATTAAGGGAATCCTTCAGCTCGCATTCATAATATTTCGAGTGAAACCTTATACTTATAGAGTAGGAGCATATCCTCTACAAAAAAGTATTTGGTTATTCATAAACGTATCCTTTTACTTTAAATAAAAAGCATATCCTTCAATAATATTGAGTGTGGTCAGTAGCAGACTCACCACCGTATCCACAAAGCATTCAAGTATTCAATCTCTGTTAAGTCCTAACTGAGGTCCTCAGTTAAGGATAAATAAGAATCACAACCTCAGTTAACGTGAAAATTAACTTGAAACAGGCCTGTTTCACCACCGTTAAATACGTTAACTGAGGTTGCGATTCTTATTTATCCTTAACTGATGACCTCAGTTAGGACGGAGATCAAATGCTTTGTGAATACGGCGGTCTCGATCGTGTAGTAACATGTTTATATAACGCATTTTTATAAACAAGGGTAGTGTAGTACATTTGTAGTTCAGATAGAATCTTGTTACATATTTTGATCTGGAATTTGTTGGATTACAAGGTAATTTTAGTATAAGTACTCTATATTCCGACAAATTCGATAGTCCGAGACTGCCTTGCAAAACGTTTGTCGGACTACCGGGGGTCCACTGTACAATAAATAAACAAACCATAGTGAACAGGTTGGAACCTGCCGCGGCACATACAAGCCAACATCCCTTTACTTATTCTTGGAGGATATTCCTGCAAGTATGAGGTGATCATTATGAATACGAAGAATAGGAAATGCTTTTACTCTTACCTTTTTCTTCAACTGAAAACCTTATACTTTCATCTTATTCTTACAAGGATATCCTTCAGTTTTATGAATACGGCTCAGTATAATCATAATCCTGTTTATAGCACGCACGTCAAAGCAGATTGACCCCACATCAATGCTCTTTTTGCCTTTTTCTTCGATTATGAAGTCAATCTGCAATTGGCGCGCGTGTTATAAACATGCTTATTATTATACTGACGCCCCCAAGTTTTGCCCAAGAAGACACCTCAGAAGCTCCTAGGAGCTTGCGCGACTAAGGAAAGTCAGTTGTGTTATTTGTCAACTTTGTTACTCTATCCTTATGCCACAATATCGGCTCAGTATACCAAATCCATGACCGCTAGATGCAAATCACTCCCAACGTAAGCCATTTAACCTCTGCGCATGCGCAATATACTTGTGGCTGAAAGTCCTCTAAAAATCACACACCTCACACAAAACTCTGATTCTTCGACACCATTGGTTGGCTCAGCTTCAATCTGCTCATCCGCGGACACTCCCAAGGAGACGGATTAATAGGATCCTGCACCTCCAAAGTCCAATCCTCTCAGACGATCACTACAGAAGTTGAATCACTTCTCGTCTGCTCATGCGCATAACGTGAATGTCCGTTAGGGGTAACATGAATTTCGAAATTAGCCCCAGGGCCACGGTACGGACACTCCAACTCGGAGAAAGGATTATGTTATGAGCACTACACCTCGGAAACTATGCTGTCTCCTCGAAACTGGCTCGCAAATTCACAGAATTGACATGAGCTGTTAATATGGCCTTCCAGTTACACCCCTAGTCGTACACCGTTCGGAAAAATTTAGAAAACCAATTTGAAATTCCACATATCGTTCACGCATTAATTCAATTGCCACGGTAGTTATTTTATAATCCACGTAGGATTTCGAACTGAAATGATTCGGCCAGTTTGGAAGTTCAAAATTACAAAATTTTGTTTAGGCTCCTAGTGGTCTGTTCTCAGCGAAATTTTGCACACCCCAAGAGGTCATCATTGGTCATCGAAGTGCAGACATTTGGGCAAAATGATAACCCGATGTTCCCCAGAACGCAGAACATACTCGCAAAAACAATATGATTTACAATAAACAATAGCAGGGAATTTTATACCGGAAATTTTTTGGACCTAATTTTTTTCAAGACGAAGGTGCATCAACATTTTCTGGGCCCCACTCTTCCTATACCTAAAAACTACCTGCTGCCTGATTACGGCCAAGTTTTCCTCCACTTGTGTACGAACATCTGCTTCAGCTGAATACTGCGAACATTCACAATTTCCAGATATCCGTTTGTAAATTCTGGTTTCCTTCCTATATACAGGGTGATTTCCTACTAATGAGGGGCAAGACGTAATAGAGGACAATATGAGGAGTCAGAAATCGGCACCCAAATATTTCTTAAGCCTACTAGTTTCTGAGATGTTTCCTGAAAATCATAGAATTTTCAAACCTCTATAATTTCAAAACTGTTGAATATTTTTTGATAATATTTTGCAAGCTTCTTATATTTGACGCACTCAAAAAAGTTAAATGAAAATTAAAAATGAAACTAGGATATTCTTTTTTCACGTCCGGGTACCAAAACATCACTATGTACCGATGATGAAAAAACAGCGTTTTCTCCAGTGAGATGATCCTTCAGTAGAAATATATGTACGTATCAGAGAATCAGCCTGTATATTAAAATCCGTATTCATGTGATCAATCAAAATGCAAAATGTCCTGCCAAGAATATTTACCGCGTTATACACGAGAACAGAAGCTACGGGATACTGAACATGAATTTTGTATGAGTGTTGTCCCGGAAATTCCATCCTATACACGGAATTTTTAACCCTATCTTTATTCCTGATATAGAATCTCTCATTATAAAAACGCGCTTTTAATAAATACCCCAATGGCATTCTCCAACACCGTCCATCCATTGTTCCTGAATCTGCGCAACGAATTCAATTAATTTCAATTTTAGTCAATATTTTGACACTTCAATTCTTCATTTTAACTTTGATAATGATGGAAGGTTTTTTTTTCAGTCGATGGACTGTATTTCACGATGACTGAAATGAAGATGACGCTTCCAGTATTCAAGACGAAAAGATATATCGATTGGTCACCAATATTGCAACTTTATTTCAAAGAAGGAGAGTCCCATAACTTCACATTGAAGGATGGACAGAAATATTTCAAACTTTCATCAGATGGAAAGCTGGAATTCAATGGAAGAATGGACCAACGAGGAAGTTTCGATGGTGAGTTAAATCTTTGTTCTTGGAAATTAATTTGAGGAGAAGATTTTGACGAATTTTCATGAAGATAATCGTGTTTCAATATGCAATAACTTCAATATAGAAACGTTGAAAAAGCACTGGCGTCAGGTCAGTCTGCTTTGGCGAGCTTGTTGAGATTCAGAGCTGGAGCGGGTACACACCCAGGTACTGCACTTGCCCTAGGCTACTTGGCTTCCAGGACAAAATGAATAATAATATATATTAATTCTGGATAAAAATATCGTTTAACTTTCGGTACCTGAATATATATGGGTCCCAATTCTTTAAAATAAGTCCATAATAACCATATTTATCTCGTCTCGACCTGCGGTAGTTATTGAATATGTATTTAAAATCATATTTAGAACAGATTGCTCTTCCCAATTAAAAAATTGGTTCAAGCCCTGTGGACAGGAGCTTTTTGGCGCTCTTGTACAAACAGACAAATTATATCTCCAAAAGTATTGGTTTCTCAGAGCTGGGAATTATATCAATGGATTCCTATGATAGAAATGCATCATAAAATGAATTAAAATTAAAAAAAGTGTCGTTTAAAAAAAATGCTTCATAAATTTTCTTATAAAAAATGGGCAATCTACAATGCTTCAATGCCTTAATGCTTCAAAAATTGTCATTAAATTTATTTATCAAGATTAAATGAGCAATCTGCAATTATTCAACCTCGTGGAATGGGTTGTTGCAACTTAGACTCGGTGCATAGTTTTCACAACTCGAAATACCTAAGGGAAGTATCATCGAAATGTCTAGAGCAACGCTGGAGACAATCATAGCAGATTGTCCATTTTTTCCTGATATTTGTGTAGGTAGTGGATTACGAACAAATTGTTTTAATAGTTCAAAATATATTAATGAAATACTATCCTCTTTTCATAATTTAAAATTTAAAAGTCCATACCACTAACACATTCTTTTCTGTATTATGAACCTTAAATCAAGAAAAAATGATTGATACACAAATGTAGATCCATATTTTAGTATTTTTTTGCTAGCAACATTATGAAAATACTGTATATAGGCACATGTCTTACTACTTAAGGAAGTAAAAGGTAATATTAACCTCAGTGGTCAACGAACAGAAATATCCTTTGATGATTCCATTATGTTCTTCTTTCCTATTGCCTCCATAAACTACATCGAAACAGTCTTGTATATATTCACAAATTCAAGAATCGAACACTTGCTTTCCAAGAGAAAGTAACAACTATGAATTGACAATCTCTAATAGCTAGAAAAGATGACATTTATGAATAGTGATCACAGACAGATTCTGTGTTCACATTCTGTGAAAACATAGAACTTACGATGTATTATTGAAAATTTGAAACATCATATCTCCGAAAGTATTAGCTTGTTAGAGTTGAAAATGAAAACAATGGATTCTTATGATGAAACTGCATCTTAAAAATATCCTGCAAATTAGAATCCTCTAGCTCGTTTCGTTCGAGAGTTATCGTGCCTACGGCCGGCAGGACAGAATTTATTTCGACCATGGATTCTTGATCGGTGATTCGCACCAAATCGTTTAAGACCATTTTCATCCAAAGATTCGAAAATTACATTTGAGCAAATTGATAAACACTCTGTTCCAAGGAACAAAAGTGCCAAAAACGAAAAATCTTGCAGTTAAATGTTAATTTCTAACTGTTCTTAATTATCTCACCAAAACTGAAAAATTCCAATGTATAAGGACGTTTCAAGATGAAGAAAAACGTGATGTTTTACTTGATACGCTTAGCCTCCAGTGAATTTTGTTTTTGCTATCGGTTTTGCAAGAGAATAAGAATATGTACGCATACGAAGATCCATAAAAAATTACTGAGAGGCTAACAATATATGAAGCAATGAAGAATTCGAGAATGTGCATAAAACATCCAGCATCTCGATAATAAGGGACTCGAGACCCCTTAAGAACGGTTCATTTAGAACCACCTTGGTGACTCCTATATGTGCAAGTGAAAGGTGCCCTCTCCAAGTGGAACACCTTGTACATGGCTTGAATAATGATTACTTCTCGTAGTTTTCATTTTAATTTTGGAATACAATTGGTCCACCGAATATCCTGAGTTCGTTGTAGTCCCCTTGAATACTGAGAAACTCAACTGAATTTTGAATCTTCCGGTGAATCTAGGAACTAAATGTTGAAATTATCTCCTACGTTAGAGGCAGATTTATTGTTCGAACGCTTGCTTACTGACCTCACTGACGTTCATTGAAGCAAGAACAGATGTTATCTTTAATTACTACCAGTTAAATTATACGAGCATTCAGCACTGTTAGTTAGATATAAGGTGAATCTTCTAGGAATTGTGATTTTCCATGAACCTCTAGCATGGATTTCGTTAATTGATCCATTCAAGACCTCTTAAATTCATATCAGTCGTTCGAGTACCTATGACTTGATTCGAGAATATCAAAGCGAATTTCGAAATACTATTAACAGTTATCGTAATATACAGGGTATTTTCAAACGTGATGTCGTTTCAACAGGAGATAGAACTCATCACGAGGAAACATTTCACTAGATTGCGTTAATACAGAAAATACAAAATAACGAAGTATTCTTGAATTGAAGTTTGGATAAATTCAATACTATATTACATACGCATCTGTACTGACTACTATCAACTCTTTGACAATTTTGCTAATGTTCATCAATTAGGTGCATATGTGTATGGATTATGTAGCACCTGCACAGTTGCACGTAGCAAGAACGACACGTGGGGTTATAGCATTAAAATTTAAGCAAATTTCGTCACCCAATTCACTGGGTGAAACATTTTTATTAATTACTTGAAAGAAAATACTTGCCCGTAATTATTTTCTCTAAATAAAAATTAAATAATTTATTCGTTGGTCGATACCTATTCACATATCATCAGTAACTGAGCAATCTGCAAATATTGAATCTCGTATATTGGGTTGTTGCAACTCACATTCGGAGCATGCTATTCACAACTCGAAATACCTACAGAAAGTATAATCGAAATGTCAGAGGCAGGCTGGACGTGTTTCGGACCAATTGGTCTATCGTCAGCAACATGTCGCTCAGACTTACAACTAACTAACTAAGAAACTAGGTTTCTAAATTGCCTTCGCGCAGGAGCGTTATGAGCGATGTAAAAATCGCAAATGTGACGTCTTCTGGCAGTACCTAGAGAAATTATAGTACCTGTGGCATCTTGAAGACGTTGATTTGCCATTCTGTAAGTGCTGAGAGTTTTTGACGGATAGTTTTAGTGGGAAAGTACCTAACGAGTAAACGTGTTGTCACACTTTAGCTAACATTGAAGAAATTGGCAGTGCTCTGTTGAAATCATCCTCGGATAAAACTTATCTTGAGTGGCATAATGGAAAGTCAATTTTTAATTGCGTTGAACTGTTTGATCTTATTGAAATGATATAAATGCTAAAAAAAAATCATAAGTATGTCTATTTCTGACACCCATGGACAAAAATGACTAAACTTGATAGGAAACTTGCTTCCCGATGAAACAAAATAAGTTTTTCTACGACCGTGCGTTTTAACCTACTTTCCCGCACTCATTTTAGTTCAGAAAGTGTCACTTTCCCGCACTAGTGTGGGAAAACTCATGGATTTCACCTGTATATTACTATTCAAACTAATATAAGTTTTAAAATTCAATCTAACCCATACTATTTTTCATTCATTGGAATGAAGAAATTGCGATACTTTTATATACCCTATACATTTTTCATAACAATCAAAGTAAGCTGAGTCAAATGGATGGTGTGGTAACCAAAGATTTATTATGGCAACCAAGTTGTCATCAAGACGTCAAAGTTTCAAATCGAAGCGTTGTCGAAGTGTCCGATTCTGGCATTTTCAAATTACTTTCAATAAAAGCCATATTTTAATGGATTCGTCAGACGAAGAGCTCCCAGAAGCAATATTGAAGGCCGCAGATGAGGTAAATTCAGACCTGTTACCAATTAAATCACGAGAAAGATAAGAACAGCAATACAACCACTTTTTCAACTGGTGTAAGGAAAAAGGAGTGAATAGCTTCAGAGAAGAGGTTTTTTTGGCGTATTTTTCCGAGCTTAGTAAGGTACTGAAATCCAATACCCTATGGTCGCGTTACTCGATGGTGAAACGTTTATTTAAAATAAAACAAAACCTGGACATAAGCAAGTTTCATAAATTGACATCGTTCCTAAAAAAGCAAAATGTTGGTTTCCGACCACAGAAAGCGCAGATTTTTACCAAAGAAGACATATCCAAGTTTATGCTAGCCCCTGATGAGATATATCTTATGATTAAAGTAGGTACCATTTTTGCTTTAGCCGGTGCTCTTCGCAGAGCGGAGCTTGTGAAAATCACGCTTGACGATATTCAAGATGAAGGAAACCTAATTATTGTGAAAATTTCCGATTCGAAAAACCATACCTCAAGATCCTTTGTTATATCTGAAGACATAAATAATGGAACCTTTTTGAAGCTCTATAGAAAGTATGCAAATTTACGGCCTCCTACCACCACGCACCGTCGTTTTATTATCAATTACAAAAAAGGCAAATGTTCTGTTCAGTGCGTAGGCATAAACAAATTCGGTAAAATGCCGGCAGAGATCGCTTCCTACTTAGGCCTACCTAACCCAGAACGTTACACAGGTCACAGTTTTAGACGATCCTCGGCAACGTTTCTAGCAGATTCAGGCGAAGGGATAACCAACATAAAACGTCTTGGAGGCTGGAAGTCAACTGCTGTTGCTGAGGGTTATTTGGAGGACTCTGTAGAACAGAAAAAAAACATTTCCAATAAAATTCTTTCTGGTACTGGCAACTTGCAACCGATGCCGTCTCCGTCATCTTCATGCACGTTGCAATCAACGAGTGTTACTCTTAAAAGCCAGTTACCGCCAACAAATTACTCTGGACCGGCTATTCTGACGCATTTGCAGAATGCAACAAATTGTGTTTTCAACATTAATATTAATAGTAAATAAATAAATAGTGGATTTTCATGAAATGTTTTGTATGTTGAAATAAAATATGTATTTTCAATGTGCTTTTTGAATCTTTATGCGGTCGTAGAAAAAATATTGTTCCTAACTCGTGCGGAAAGTGTCTTTCCCTCACTTCACTGCTTGCCCGAACTCCGCTTCGCGTCGTTCGGGTCAACGGCAGTCGCGTGCGGGAAAGTATCACTTTCCGCACTTGTTAGGAAAATAACTATTCTATAATCGTTATAAGTTGATGTAATTGAATAGTAATTTATGTACCAAAGACGAACAAGTGCCTTTTATAGTCATCTGCAAATGGGTGTTTCGCCGAGGTGCATAATATTACATTTTTTTGTCGATCTCTACATCTTTTTATGAATTTCGAACCTCTTAAATAATTTCACAATAGCAAATGTCAGAAACAAAGCAAATGACACATACACTTGTTTTTGAATGGAATCATATCATGCCGTATCCATAGTGACCACAGCACTGATAATTATTCTTACAGACACTTATGTTTGTATTGAACCGCATCATGCCGTATTCAGAGTAACCACAGTGGACGAAAAAGTAATTTTGTGGCTGAAAAGGTGCTTTTTCATCCGCAAAGTACTTCCTTCAATTATAGTTGATTTAACGGCCGCAAATTAGTACGTAAAATGTCACTTTTCATAGAGGTCGACAAAAAAAATTATTACGACGATACGGAAAATATGGATCTTCGGAACACATAAATATCCTTTACTTTTGACGAGCAGTTGATTTGACAAATTAGAGGGATATCTAAAAGATTCTTGTGTAGACCATACAAATAAGCCTATACTAATAAATCACCAACAAGTTGGGTCTGGAACAAATACGCAAGTCTATTAAAATCTATAGAATAGATTTTGTTCCAATCCATCAAAGTGACATATTTCAATGCCCTAAAATATCATGTAAATCAAATTCATAACTAACTTCATTTTATGGTACATCTTTATGACACTTCGCATTCTACAACTAAATACCGATTTTTAACTGGATCGGATCTTTAGTTTGAGAAAATAAAATGTCTAAAGGTCATCCGAAACCATTGGGCGGATTTCACCCATTCACTGGCCGCAAAGCTACTCTGGGAATTTCAATTCAAGTTCCTACAAAACAAATTTCAAATAAAAATTTTTTCAATATGAATTTTTACTATGACAATCCATTGAGATCATATTTAACTCTAACAAGCTGATACTTTCGGAGATATGATTTTTCAAAATTTTAGTAATAAATCTTATTTATATGTTACAGAATGCCATAATTATTCTATCTATGAATTGTTATAATATGATCTGTGTTGATACATGTCACTTATTTTCCTGAGACATGACATTGTCTAATTCATTTCAGCAATCGTAGAATTATGAGCATTATAATATGATATCATATTTTTTGTTGGTTGATATTTTCATGCCGATGGTTGATCCATATGATGATGGGAATGGTAATGGTAAGTAAATAATATTGAGTTCAGAATATCTCCAGTAAAAACAAAACTGGAATATTGGCGTATTGGAGTGGATTTGAGGAAATAATATATCTTATCGTTTATCATAGAATTGAGGAATAAATATCTCGGATGAGTTCGTTGTTGGGTAGAATTCGTCTATGAGCTTTGGATTAATAATTTTTGGCACTCTTGTCGAATATAAATTGTTTTATTATGTATGAATTTAATTTCTTTAAGATGAAGTTCTATCAGAAGAATCCATTGATATAATTCCCAACTCTTATCAATACCTTCGAAGATATGATTTGTCAAAGTTTGAACAATAGCGCCAAAGCTCCTGTCCACAGGGCTTACACCAATTTTTTATTATTATCGTTTTTATGGACGGACGGACATTATTCAGTTTGACTATCGATTATTCATCTGGAAATTGAATGGAATCGTTTGAGATCAATTTTGACTAAAAATTCTAAAATAACAGGCATTTCGGAAATATGATAGCGCCCCAGTACGATGAACCTGATATCAGAGATTCTCTACCAACTGTATCGATCAACTCCATATACATCAAGGTCAAAAGTATGGAATAATGTACCTATTTTTTTTCTTTCTCGTCAGGAATAGCAAAATAATGGTTTGCAGGTCAAACTAATAATTTTTTCAAGGAACATTTTTTTCGCATTACAAATTTCAAATTAAGGATTTTAAAAAACTCTAAACTAATAATAAATTTCAGATATATCATTTTTCCAAATTTCAATAATAAATCGTAATTCGAACTTAATACTCCTATTCGGATGCGCAAAATACCCTGAAAATTGCGAGACCCTATCTCCTTTCATTTGAAAGTTATGGAGGCAACGGTCACCCATCCATCCACTAAACCCACAAAAGGCTGCTCGAATCTCCAACAATATATCCGATCGTGTTCAAGCTTGGAACTTAGCAGTAGAGTTAGGTTTGGAAGGCTCTCACAAAATTTTATCTATGTCGGACGAATAGTTAATGACCATTCCATACTTTTGGGGCTCACGTTATAAGATGATATTGGGTCTCATCTTATCAGCAAATTGATACATAACCTACATGAATTCGTGTTCTCGACATTACAATCAGTGGACGTCATACTTTGGAAGGTTTTTATTCCAAGATTTCATTAAGAATATTGAACCTAAAGATCTCATGGAAGCGATTGATACCATTGAAAAATGTCTCTAAGCACGACTGCACACAATAGAACACGATTATCTCCGTCGATTCTCGTGAATAAATGTAAATTTTATCAATTGATTCCGTGGAAAACTGTTATTGAGTTTTCCCAGGAGATTTCTGGCATTCCTTGAATGCTTTCATCCACTTTAAACAGTTCCAGAGAGATCTCCGATAAAAAGCATACATCTGTGATTCCAATTCTTTCTCCTCGGTTGACATAACTCTCATTACTCTGTCATTTGCAGGACTGGACAATGTTACCGCAGCAATAACCGGCCAAGATGCAACGTCTACCGATAATACTTCATTGGTAATAGAGATTGTACCGCTCAATGTTCCAGATTGCGATCTGATGGTCGAAGATCTCTGCTTCTGGACGTCTGTGAAGTATCGAATAAAGGAGAACAGACCGAGGACCGTGCTGGGTACCCTTTCTAATTCCTACTTGGTCAGGATGTGTCCGGATTATGTACTCAATTATACAATGAAACGTGGTGAGTTTCGTGAATTTATGGGCAGCGGATCTCGGCCGAAATTACCCATAGAATCCCTGTGATATATTATTTTATGAACGCATTTTAATTATACCGTTTCATGAAGATGGCGCTGTAACCGAGGGTGGAATTATTAGAACTGTAATTCTGGTGGATTTAATTATCAAGTGGTTCATTCGATGTACACTGCACAAATAAGGATAATGTCAAATTCGTAATGCTTGAGGCTTTGGAATCATTCGAATATGCCTTCATATTAATCATTTTAATAGAAACGATATGTCATATAATTCTATCATAATGATATCGGAAACGTGATGAAACTGAATGATCATATATAATGATTTGTTTGATATAAATTCAAAATAAATATGAACATGTTGAAAAAATATCCAGGAAAAAAGCAATGACGTGAAGTCAGCAGCTTTTTTACGCATGTTGTATTGTCTACTCACCTCTATTAAGTGGACACGAATTTAACATCAATATATAGCGTTTTCTCAGCTTTTATCATAATATGAATTCATTTTATACCATTTTAATGACATACTTCAGTAGAGAATCGTCTATATGATCACAGAATTTCTAATTATGACACATGTATTCTATTGGAATTGAAATAAGAAAAAACTTACGTCTCAATATAGATGCATAGAATACATGGTGAAGACACTCTTTGACATATTTTCGGCCCATTTGCGGTCCAAATACTGTCAAAATACAAGGATTTTGTTCTACTTCAGTTTTCGCCGATAGATGCCGGCAGTGGAAATTTTATGGACAAAATTATCGACATGTCAAATCAAATTCGAATACCGGATCAGGGGCAGATTTCTAGTATCAAGATAGGTATTAATTATAATATTAATAATATTGAAAGATCCCTGATACCGTTGTTAATAAATCAACATAGGAGAACGCTTAGACTTGTTGATTTATTATAATCTTGCTGGTTGAAGAACATTAAGGAATAACTCTATTAATAAAATTATATTAATTATATTAATATAAATATAAATATAAATATAAATATAAATATAAATATAAATATAAATATAAATATAAATATAAATATAAATATAAATATAAATATAAATATAAATATAAATATAAATATAAATATAAATATAAATATAAATATAAATATAAATATAAATATTAATTATAATAATTAATATATTATTATTATTATTATTATTATTATTATACTGATCCTCCTGGGTCTTCCACAAGGAGACCCCTCATAAGCTCTAAGAGCTTGCCCTGAGTTAGGAGAACCAGTTGTGTTCTGTGTAGGCTTTGTTACTGTGTCCTTACGCCACCTTAGGCACAGCACTGTTAATTTTTGACCCAACAGCGAATATATTGAGAAGGAATGAAATGATAACAATATTATTTGTCAACGATGAAAGGACTAGCAGAGAACAAAGTTCAGAGCAACCACACAGTGTGATTCCATCAAAGTTGAATAGCTTTCCTAAAGCGTCATTCTTTTTGGCGCTCTTATTCTATATTATTTGTTTCATGGATATTACACGACAAGAATGGCAACTAGTAGAGGTAGGGTATTGAAAATTTAAACATTTGTTCGTTCAAAACATGTTTCTACCGAATATATATTGAATAAAATATTCAAACGTAGTACACTACCCTCTATTTGGTTAGTTTTTCAATTTAATCAATCATTTTTCTATTTTTCATCAGTATACTTAGCTCTGAATAATAGCTATCGAATTTTGCAATCTAATCATCCAATTGCTGAGAACATAAAAAGTTGTCAAGGGTTATTGGGTGAAAAAATGCTATATACATGATAATGTTTTGATGAAGTTTCAAATTATACATCGAAAATAATAAGTAAAATGTTCAATTTAAATGAGCTGTACAAGATAAAGTTAATTAATACATTTGAATAATAATATGATATCGAAAGATATTATGTAGAGGTATTATAGAAAATTCTGTATTATTCATTGTACTTCAAGATACACAAATTAAATGCTTAGATATATTCTGAAGACATTGGATGTGATCTTTTGTAATGGGAAAATAATGATTTCACAGATTTCTTCATTTACAGTTCCATTCAAAATGTTCCAATGAAACTCTTTTACTGATAAATCCCTTAGATCCCTTATTTAATTTCATTGTGTCTTGGAAAAATGAATTTTCTGTTCCAAACAAATGGGGTTTACATATAATGTCCGAACAGATGTCTGATTAATCAAAAAGTGAATTGATTTTTCAATAAACTGCTTCAATATATTCTTTCAATTTGGATTTACGAACTAGCAACGGTGGAAAGACTGGAAAGTGAACTTTGTCGCTTGTCAGTTTTCATTTATTCGCTCGCCAGAATCTTCGAAATCGACACTAGCGGCACCATCGTTAATAAAGTGAAGTAGTACATAAAGTACGTGATTTGACAAATCTAGGTCCGTTTTTCGGCCGAAAATTTTAACAGGATTTAGCAGGGAGTGTCGGCACCTTGTTATTCTATGCATCTTGGTCTCAAGTAACTCCAAGATAGGTTATTCACGAAATTCCGCAAAAATTAGTTGGTCAGCATTCTGCAAGCAATAATATAACATGTAATAATTTTAGTTGGATGAGATTGGCATATTTTGAGTTATAGAGGAAATAACACCAAAATTTGGGATGGGTATAACACCAAACCCATTGGGCCGATTATGCTAATCAACGAACATAAATGTCGCATTTGGATTCAGAACCTACCCTGAACATTGCAAGTCGCTATATGTTTCCGTTCTCAAGTTATCGTGTGATAGATAATTTCAGTTCGATATTTTTTTAAATTGTTCTAGTAATACGGTTTTCACAAAATTCCACATAAGTCGATGTTATACAACAAGATACCATGCTTCAATTCGACAGGGTCTCTATTTTTTGAGTTATGTAGAAAATAATATTCCAGATGGGTGTAACTCCGGAACCGTTGCGCCGATTATGCCCACCAACGAACTTAACGCTCTCAATTGGATGCGCAACCTGCCATGAAAATAACAAGTCTCTATGTATTTTCGTTCTTAAGTTATAGAGGCAACAGTCACCCATTCAGCTACTGAACTCGCCTAAGGCTGCTCGGATCTCCAACAATAGGTATAATTCCGATCGTGTTGGAACTTGGCAGTAGAACAAGGTTTTGAAGGCTCTCGCAAAATTTCATCGATGTTGAATGAATAGATTCTCATATATAGAATTCTTTTCAATGATTTTCAATGATTTTTATAAAAATTCGCTAGTAATTCGATCCTCACGACATTTCGCCAGAATTTTTGCGACGGCATTCTAGAACTAATAACCATGTTTGAATTAGATCGGTTCCGTATTTTTCGAGTTATTGAGGAAATCACAACAAAAATTCAGATGGGTATAACTACAAAACCATTTGGCGATTATATCTATTAACAAACCTGAATGTCGCATACAGATGCACAACCTACCCTAAAAATTGCAAGTTGCTATCTCTGTCCATTCTCAGGTTATCGTGACATAAATAATATTTTTTAATAATTTTTTTGAAAATGTTCAATGAATACGATTCTCATAAAATTTCACATCCTTAGGTTTACACTCTTCAACTACTCGCCAAGTTTTAATTTGATCGGATTTGTATTGGCTGAAAACAAAATCATTACTCGGAAACCATTAGGCCGATTATGCCCATTAAAGAACTCGTCTACCTTATTGGGATGCGCTACCTACCCTGAAAATTTCCAAGTCGCGCTATCTCTTTCCGTTCTTAAGCTATCGTGGCAACGGTTGGACAGCCAGCCGGCTGGACAGACTCAAATTTCACCTCAAATTCTTCATCAGGGAGTTGAACCCAATCGTTTGAGACCATTTTCGACCAAAAATTCGAAAATTACAGACATTTGGGCAAAATGATATCGCGATGTTCCCCAGAACATGTGCGCAATAATTTCAAATAGAACGTATCATGTGAAATTTATGCATTAAGTTGCTGAATCCAGCAGACGTTGCCCAACTAGATGATGTTCTCTCAACCGACCATCAGAATCGGACCAGCGCATTCGCCATTTTGCAACGAACAACCAATACAATAACCGAAAAAAATGCCCATGGCATATATACCTACCAAACTTCACAGGACTATCCATTCAGCTGATCTGAGGATTGCATGAAAAATTTCATCTAAATCCGTCTAGTCATTTCAGAGTCCACAGGGAAAATACATATAAGCACATGGTTTTTGTTCTGGGGAACATCGCGTTATAGTTTTGCCCAAATGTCTGTAACTTTCGAATTTTTTGACGAAAATGGTCTCAAACGATTTAGGTCGACTCCCCAATGAAGAATTCAAGGTCAAATTTGATTCTGTCCGGCCGGCCGTCCGGCCGTTGCCACGATAACTTGAGAACGAAAAGAGCTAGCGACTTGAAATTTTCAGGGTGGGTGGCGCATCCCAATACGACGGACAAGTTCGATAATGGGCATAATCAGCCTAGAGGTTTCAGGGTAATAATTTTGTTTTCAATCAATATGAATCCGATCGAATTGAAACTTGGTGAGTAGTTGTAGAATATGATCCTAAGCACGTTTGTGAAATTTTGTGCGAATCGTATGGCTAGAAAATTTTTTAAAAATTATTAAAACATATTTTTGTTGTTACGATAACTTGAGAACGGAAAGAGATAGCGGCTTGAAGTTTTCAGGTTATGATGTGCACCAGAACACGACATTTCAGTTTGTTTATGAGCATAATCGCTCTGTGCTCGAACTCGACATACTACATGCACCTTGCACCTATAATCAGGATCAGCACAATAAGAAACTGAAGATCTTTTGGGCATTTCGTTTTGACAATCGCGGGTCACGCGATTATAACCACCCAATAAGAATAAAGCATCCCTTCTATACGTGATTCTGACTCTAGATATATCAAACTCCTCTTATTGTAATATTCTTTACACCTTACAACTGTTTTGATTTCAATGAGCTGGCAATATTACAATATTATACGACTTCTAGTGAGGACACCGAATTTGCAGTAATGGGATGACTTACTAATCTAAATATATGTCCGATTGCGCTGATCAGAAGATTATTTATATTAATGAAACCATCTTCATGATGCGTGGATCATAGTAGGGATTATACGATTTTGTTGAAGCAATGTTAAATCTCATTCATTCAATAGGAATTCTTATTGGCACTATTATACCAACAGTAATGAAGGCGTTTCATCATGGATAAAATTGACATTTTTCTCAGTGTATGTGGCAAATTTGAGAGAACTTTGACAAATATTTTTAGAAATATAAAATTAAAATATTTTCACCATGTTTCCAAAAATACAAAGCCGAACGAGCTGAAATCCGGTAATCGATTGTGAAATGGCGGCATCACAATCGAGTACCGGATTACAGCTCATTCAGCTTTGTATTTTTGGAAAAATTGTGAAAATATTGTGGTATATTCTTCTGAAATTTCATTTCATGTGAATTTCAGAATTGTAACAACAACTCGTTGGCTGAGATGTTAACAATGTTACATATTTCTAGAAATACAGCTCTGATCGAATCAACACGTAGTTATCGATTGGGAAAAGACGGATTGTATTTTCATGCCATATTTCGTGAGGTTGTGTAAAAACTGAACAGGTGATAAAACAGGCGCGCAAATGCTCTTGTCTTCAATTCCGTGCTTTTCTCGATTTTTTTCAATTGCAAAGGTCAGACAAATGTGGATATCTCCCACATATCTCACCTAAGAGTAGATGAACACGCATCCCTATTATCCACGTAAAAACTCTTCGTTTTCTTCCCTAACAGATCTCAACCGATTCATTTTGATGCCACCATCTAAGCGGGCTACACCGTGGCTACTTCAAACGGCCGGAAGTCTAGACAGAGATGTACCGCCGAGTAAGGAGCCTCTCACTGTTACCTGTGCTATACAGGATCCCAAGGGAACAAGAAGAGAAATAGAGAGGAACATAAGGGTCGAAGTCCTGGATGTAGACGACAACTTGCCTCTTCCTCAAGAGTCGTCGTTTCATGTGTTCATGCCGAAGAACATCGTGCACAAGGTGAGTCATTTCGTTGTTCTTATAATTAGGTTAGACAGCTTACTGCAGAGGGTCGAATTTATCAATTTTGTAGGACTTCAGGGAGTTTTATACCTAGAAGAAATAAGATGTATCTGTGATGCCCAGCAATTGCAGGCCATAAGTATTATAACCCTACTGAACTCTCCGGCTTCCACCACGTGAAAAAAAGTCGACAGTTATTCATTAGCTCTTCAAAAGCATCCTGCATATTCTAAAATTAAGGTTTTCAGGAGAAGATGATATTTTCTGCATTGAATCGAATGCTTTTGAATAAAATACTTATCTTATGAACTTGAATAGATCGGCATAAAGTTAACGAAGGAAGGATTTATATTTATATATATATATTGATCGAAGATCGATGTTGCGAATTAAGTTTAATACGCATATTTCCAGAATTTAGAATGCCATCTTTACTGAATGTCGATTCGTCAGTTCAGTAAAGATGGCATTCTAAATTCTAGAAATATGCGTATTAAACTTAATTCGGAACATCGATTTTCAATCAATATTTGGTGTGGGATGTACAATAATCGGTTAAATGGATATGTTTGCAATTTTTAGGAGAGCATTTGCCAGTGCTCTTAAATTATAGAAACAATATTTCTACCTGGTATTAAGTACTTCTAATATGGTGAAGCTCCGGAACAATTCACACGGGAAATTATATCTTATTTGAATGAAGTTTAGTGTTTACCCACATCATTGGTTTGGTAGGACCTTTTATTAAACTGGCCTTCAGGATCCTCTGATCTCACTTACTGGGATGTTTTCGATTCAATAGCAAACCTAGTTCTCAAATGATGGGCTCACTGCCTTTACATAGAGTAACTCCAGCAAGACCTTTTTACAGAGTAGGAATTGACTTTAGTGGCCCAATTTGGGTAAAGCAATCGCCAATCCGACGGTCTATAGAATCCAAGAGTTATTACGTGCTATTCATATGAATGGTCACTTAGGCAGTACACGAAGAGCTCGTGTCAATTTTAAGTTCTGTCACGCTCCTACATATCTTGAAACGATTCATTGCTCGCCAAGGCTTACCACTTCAAAGCTGGAGTGACAACGGTACCAAATTTAGGGGCGCAAATAATGAAATAAAAGAGGTTTATGATTTTCTCAAAAAACAAGTCACTTTGGCTTTAGATATCTACGGTTATTTATGTAAACATGAAATAGAATTGAAATTCATCCCTTCAAATAGTCAACACCCCAGGGGGGATTATGGGAATCTCATACAAAATCTGCAAAATTCCATCTGAAGCGCATAGTGGGAAACTTAATTATAACTTTTGAAGAAATGTTCACGTGTCTAGCGCAAATCGAGGTGGTATTACATTCTAGATCTTTTTATACTGTATCAAGTGGTGAATCTATATATATATAAGGCACTTTAGTTTTAACTAAGGAGGACAATTTGCCGCCACTAAAATGGGCCCTAGCTAGAGTTATGAAGTCAATGCCGTGGTCAGATAATAGGATTCGTGTTGTTTAATTCCGAACCGCAAATGGGATCTTTTTTGGCGCTCTAGTTCCTCGGAACTGAGTGCTTATCAATTTGCCCAAATGTCTGTAATTTTCGAATATTTCGATGAAAATGGTCTTAAACGATTTGGTTCGACTCACTGATCAAGAATCCGTGGTCGAAATTCATTCTGTCCGGCCGGTCCGGCCGGTCCGGCCGGTCCGGCCGGTCCGGCCGTCCGGCCGGTCCGGCCGTAGGCACGATAACTCTCGAACGGAATGAGCTAGAGAGTTGAAATTTTCAGAGTAGGTTTGGGGGTTGAATATCTCGGCTAAGTTCGTTACTGGG
This sequence comes from Halyzia sedecimguttata, assembly GCA_937662695.2. Taxonomy (NCBI): domain Eukaryota; kingdom Metazoa; phylum Arthropoda; class Insecta; order Coleoptera; family Coccinellidae; genus Halyzia; species Halyzia sedecimguttata. Next base: position 69,566,730 of record OW569414.2, read on the forward strand.
CAAGATCGGACAGATGGTTTCGGAGTAATAAAAAAAAAATTTTTTTTTTACAAAACAAATTCCAAATTAAATTTTTTTTAATAAGCAGTTTTATCATAAGAATCCATTCATATCATTTTTAACTCTAACAAGCTAATACTTTCGGAGATATGATTTTTCAAAATTTCAATGTAAATCGTATTTCAACGTTGTCACAGAATGATATTAATCTATGTATGAATTGTCATAATGTCAAATGATGTTCCTCAGACATGACATTTTATAATCAATCGAAGAATTGTCAGCGAAGTGAGAAAAATCTCAGTTGTTTGCTCCGAAATTATGTTTTCTCAGAAAATTCTTAAATTTCGGAACGGAACATGAAGTAAGAGATCTGAGAGTAGTGAGACTGCTTTTCATCCATAGACATAGATATAACTCTCGAACGGAATAAGGTAGGTAGTTGAAATTTTCAGAGTAGTTTAGGGAGATGAATATCTCGGTTAAGTTCGTTATTGGGCAAAATTGGCCAGATTTAATTTGATTTCTTCCATGGTGCAGTTATCATTCTCATGATTGCTCATTTAATCTTGTTTCCGAAGCTCTTATCGTTGAAAATAAACCATTACTATACAGGATGTTCTTTTTCTATCGGCACAATATTACGCGATTGATTTGATTTTTGACACAAACAAACCGTTATCTAAATATGAATCTTAGATGGATTCTTATAATGTATTTTTTAGAAACCTCTATACAGGGTGTTTTTCTTTTAACGTCCATCGCAACTTGCTGCTTTTCACGAAAAATCGTACTATCGTATTCAATTGCTCATTTAATCTTGATAAATAAACTATTATTTAAATTGAATTTCCTTTATGATGCAGTTCTATCATATGAATACATTGATATAATTCCCAACTCTGAGAAACCAATACTTTCGGAGATATAATTTGCCTGTTTGAACTAGAGCGCCAGAAAGCTCCTGTCCACAGGGCTTGAACCCATTTTAATGTAATCTTCAAAAATAAAGATTTTATCGGTGGTGAGTCTGATTCCTGAGACATTAATTTTAACCAGATATTCCTCTCATCAAATAAAACACTTTTTGGCGCTCTAGTTCCTCGGAACTGAGTGCTTATCATTTTGCCCAAAGGTCTGTAATTTTCGAATTTTTCGATGAAAATAGTCTTAAACGATTTGGTTCGACTCACTGATCAAGAATCCGTGGTCGAAATTCATTCTGTCCGGCCGGCCGGCCGTAGGCACGATAACTATCGAACGGAATGAGCTAGACAGTTGAAATTTTCAGAGTACATTTGGGAGATATATATCTCGGCTAATTTCGTTATTGGGCAAAATCGGACAGATGGTTTCGGAGCAACAAAATAAATTTTTTTTTTTACAAAACAAATTCCAAATGAAATTTTTTTCAATAAGCAGTTTTATCATAAGAATCCAATTATATCATTTTTAACTCTAACAAGCTAATACTTTCGGAGATATGATTTCTCAAAATTTCAATAAAAAATGGTATTTTTACGTTTTCACAGAATTATATAATTATTTTATGTATGAATTGTCATAATGTCAACTTATTTTCCTGAGACATGACATCGTCTATTTCCTTGCTAATAGTTGGTTCGAGAAACGTCAAAATCGACTTAGAGAGACAAGGGTAAAAAACCGTCAAATAAACCCCCATGTGGCGATTTTATGTCGAAAAGTGAAAATTAAGAATATATATCCAGGGTAAGTACCGACGTTTTATTCTAATACCGGAGATCGACAAGATCGTACGAGGAGCCCGATAGCCGGTGTGTCTACGCAGTCGGGTTTTCGGTTTCGGAACGAGAGAAGGCGGGCTCAAATCCCGGAAAGCGAATTACACTTTTTGGCGCTCTAGTTCCTCGGAACTGAGTGCTTATCAATTTGCCCAAATGTCTGTAATTTTTATTCGAGATGCAGTTTCACCATTAAAATCCATCGATATCATTTTCAACTCCAACAAGCTAATACTTTCGGAAATATGATTTTTCTAAATTTCAATAATGAATCGTACGTACTTCTATGTTTTCACAGAATGCTATAATTATTCTATCTAAGCTTTATTATATGATCTGTGTTCATACTCGTGCATTATATCCTGTTATATAAGAAAGAGTCAAATTCATTTCAGCTATTTTAATTTGATTTCTTCCATGGTGCTGTTCTCATTCTCAGATTGCTCATTTAATCTTGATAAATAAACTATTATTTATTTCCATTGATATAATTCCCAACTCTGAGAAACCAATACTTTCGGAGATATAATTTGTCTGTTTGAACTAGAGCGCCAGAAAGCTCCTGTCCACAGGGCTTGAACCCATTTTATCACCAAGATTTGTCCATTGCCAACGGTTTAGTTTTTATTATTTTTCTAATTTTAAAGGCGGAGGATTTTGGAAATTGATATTTTAGGTTTATTCATTTTTATTTTACTATCAACTCTACTTGGCCTGCTCCTGTATATAGGCCGACATAAATTTCACTAATTTATTCGGGACTCTAATATTCATTGTGAGAGATAACAAACTGGAAAATGGAAAGGTTGTTAATAACACACGTTTCACTCGAGAGCGCTGAAGGCATTCTCGCATCAAAGATAAACGGATTAATTGTAAATCACAATCTAGAGCATACTAAAAGTTCGTATCAACAAGGTTTTCAGAGATGAATCATTTGAAAAATAAATGTTTAAATGGATGGACAGATCCAATTATTGCCAACTAAACAATTCATAAAATAATTTCCCAAAATAACACTTATTATATACAACAGGATCTCACCTACTGTAGATAACAACATCATCCCAGAGCAGGCTGCTTTCAGAAATAAACGGTCCTGTGTAGAGCAAGTACTTGCGCTGTCAGTCTATATTGAGGTGGGATTCCAGAGAAAACTAGAAACTGCCTGCGCTTTCATTGACCTGTCCTCCGCCTATGACACCATTTGGTAGAGAGGAATAAGCTATGAACTCAAGTATTAGAGTTCACATCAATTAAAAGATCAGTTCCACGCGTACAATAAAAATGGTCTACCATAGAGTTCGGTACTGGTTCCCTTGTTGTTCAACATATATACAAATGATATTCCCACTACTCTTGCTAGAAAACTCATTTATGCGGACGATTTGGTTCTGGTGGGGCAGTCTCGTTTATTAGACACTAGCTGCCCGCCCCGGCTTCGCACGGTTGAAATGCTGATACTAAATATACTACAGAATTTCTTTATATACAACGTTCACAGCATTTTTGTCTTTAGACAATACAAACATGTTTTCTTTAGAGGTTACTCTTGAAAGAGCGACATATAATTGACTATGTGAAAAACACTCAACACTCAAATATAAGCCTGTAGCGTTGACAGTTGTACCCTGCGATTTATTAATGGTCATTGCAAAATATATCTTTACCGGAAATCATAGGTGTTTAAATTGGATCAGTAAATCTGATGGTATCAGAGGAATTTCGGGAATCAATACATCTATCCTGGCTGAGGCGAGTCTCACGCTCTACAGATGATTCTCTGGCTCTCTGTATTCGATTTCTATCCATATCCTTTCTGTGCCAGCCTCCCAGTCGGTACCACCGCAACCACTATTTCCCTGCATTTCAAATCTGCGATATCCTCGAAAATATTCATTTAAATTACATGCTGTAAAGGGCCATATTGATCAATATTAAATGCACAATGTATTTAAGGTACAATAAGGATCAATGCTGTATTGCTTAAAATAGCTTCGTAATGAAGCCATTATTTCTCGTAGAATGTAAAGGATAAAAAAAAGTTGGTTCAAGCCCTGTGGACAGGAGCTTTCTGGCGCTCTAGTTCAAACAGACAAATTATATCTCCGAAAGTATTGGTTTCTCAGAGTTGAGAATTATATCAATTTATTCTTATGATAGAACTGCATCATAAAGGAAATTCAATTCAAATAATAGTTCATTTATCTAGATTAAATGAGCAATCTGAGAATGAGAACTGCACCATGGAAGAAACCAAATTGAAATAGCTGAAATGAATTTGACTCTTTCTTATAAAACAGGATGAAATGTACGAGTATGAAGACAGATCATATAATAAAGCTTAGATAGAATAATTATAGCATTCAGTCAAAACATAGAAGTAAGATTCATTATTGAAATTTAGAACTTCAACTTAGCAGAAATTGAATTCAAACATAATAGAAGAATTTAAATTCAACAAGAGTGCCAAAAATTATCAATCCAAAACCAATAGACATATTCTACCCAACAACGAACTCATCCGAGATATTCATTCCTCAATTATATGATGAACGATAATATATATCTTTCCTCAAATCTACAATATTCCAGTTTTGTTTTTAGTGGAGATATTCTGAACTCAATATTATTAACTTACTATTACCATTTCCATCTTCATATGGATTGACCATCGGCATGAATATATCAACCAACAAAAAGTATGATATTATATTATCATTCTCATATTTATACGATTGCTCGAATGAAACAACGTCATGTCTCAAGAGAATAAGTTGACATTATAACAATTCGTAGAATACCCACATAATAATCCTATCATTCTGTGAAAACGTAGAAATACGATTCACATTGAAATTTTGAAAAATCATATCTCCGAAAGTATTAGTTTCTTAGAGTTAAAAATGATATGAATGGATTCTTATGATAAAACTGCTTAATAAAAAAAATTTAATTTGGAATTTGTTTTGTAAAAAAAAATTTTTTTTTTTGTTACTCCGAAACCATCTCTCCGATTTTGCCCAATAACGAACTTAGCCGAGATATTTATCTCCCAAACCTACTCTGAAAATTTCAACTGTCTAGCTCATTCCGTTCGAGATTTATCGTGCCTGCGGCCGGACCGGCCGGACAGAATGAATTTCGACCACGGATTCTTAATCAGTGAGTCGAACCAAATCGTTTAAGACCATTTTCATCGAAAAATTACAGACATTTGGGCAAATTGATAAGCACTCAGTTCCGAGGAACTAGAGCGCCAAAAATGGTTATTTTGGGTTATCCTTAAGAGATAGACATATACCATCCCGTACTTTTCTGTAGACCGTTTTAAGGTGTACCATACCGTATCACATTATTTTGATCTATCTTGTAGGGTTCAGCCAGCGTTTGCAATGTAAGCGCAAAAAAATGTATTTATTTACGACATAATATTAGAAACCTCTAAATTTATCAGTGTTTCTCTAATATATAATGCATGTATTATACATGAAGGGTACAGGGGAAAAACTGGTCAAGTCAAGTTTTGTTGAATTCGAGATATGGGCATTTTTGATGTTCAATTCATTCTTGTGAAGGATCGCATTGGAAGTTTGAACAACTATTTACTGTTGTGAAAATATCATAATGTTGTTATAGTGTACGCTCAAGCAGAGTTGAAACAAAAAATCCTAAGCTTCTGATCTTTTGAAATTTCGATAACAAAACCTTGACTTAGCTTGTTTTTCCCCATTTTGACTCTGAAATCTGGCGAATCTTGATTTTTGGGGGATTATACGATCGATTGAATAATAACACACATTTTAATAAGAATTTATTTTATCAAAGTAAAAAGTATTTAAGGGGAAAAACAATCATAATTTATTATTTTGATTCTATTTATGTGGAAGGGCTTCAAAATAGTTCTGCGCTTCAGGCCCACAAAACTTTTCTTTGTCTTGTCGGCAAACTATTTGTTCTGTGACAGTATTATCTAAAATATATCTCACTTTATACGCTGCAATACAATCCCTCAGAAGAGCTTCCTCTTCAGGTTTACGTGGTCGTCTTTGTGCTACTTGTAATATACTAATAAGGCCGCATAAATGACGATTTTGCTCGCTAACGGATTGAAGACTATTGAAATGCTTTAATATGTCTCGTTTGTCCACATCAGGAATAATTTCAGAGCATCTAAGTCTCTAAGGCTTGTTTCACATGCATACGGTTCTATTCGGTTTGGTTCGTTTTCAGTTTCAACCGAGGGAGTATTCGGTGCTGTATGGTTTCTATTCGGTACGAATCTGAACCGAAGCACCGTTTCACACTTGTCGCCAGCGACCGAATTGAAACCGAAAACGAAACGAACCAAATGGAACCGTATGTATGTGAAACAAGCCTTACAGTCACATTCATTACCGATCTCATGAGTTTGTTAACGTAACTTTTTACTAACCGCTGTCAATCTTCCATGCCTTGGTCTCTTTTTTGAAGTTTTCAATGCATCTGCACAAAATTCACTACTTCTCTTATTAGCTTGTTCCATTATTTTATACATTCAAGGCGTATACAATCTATACTGATGAAATAATTGCGAATGACCAATTGTCCATTGTAGGTTAACTACAAGTCTGAACGTGATTTCAGATGCCGGGTATTTCATCGCGATTTAGGCGCGTTGACGTGACTTAACCGATTATTTTCCTGTACCGCATGGACATAGCCTGTTTTTCCCCTGTATGGGTTATTTTGAATCGTTTGTTACAGCCAACTTAGCCACTTATTTCCCATTCTGACAAACTGGAATGGTAGATACTCTGATTGGCTACAATCTGAGCGCACTCTCCCCAAATATGAAAATTAGTGACTTAGCCAGTTTTTCCCCTGTACCCTTCACATGTAAACCTTCCTATCTAATCACTCTATCTGTTGCAGCCTCACATTTAATTCTATTTAGTTTTTTTAATTGAATTTTTTCTTAGCCATTATATTCTTCAATAATTAGATATTTTCATTATAATAATCATAATTAGATTTTATAACTTCATAATTTCACTTCAAATTAATGTCATTCCCTTTATATCCACCTGTATACCTTCAAATCTATCTTCACGTCTCCCGACAACATATGAAGACAATTCATTCCGTTTTCGATACGAAGCCGAAAAGATATACTTCGAGCTACGCGTCATACTTCAATTAGAAATTTTATTTCATTCTCGTTATATTTCGTTGGCCACAAGATTAGTGCATTTGGAGCCCTATCCAAAGAAGACCTGGAGTTCCAGTCCAAGACACACACATACACACCAAGTCACCAAGTACCTACCCAACCAAGCCAGAGAATCAAGGTAGGATTTGAAGGTTTTGATAACATCTTAAACCATTAATATACAGTTCACTATAGCTCAAAATCCTACACTATCTATTAAAAAAAAACCGTATCAAAATCCTTCACGTAGTTTTAAAGATCTAAGCATACATAGGAACAGACAGACAGCGGGAAGCGACTTTATTTTATACTATGTAAGGATGGCTGGCGACTTACTCACTAAGGATCTGGGATCTGAAAGTAATACACCAATACTACACGGAAAAAAATGATCCAGAACGACGTTGAACGAACATGTAACATATACCAGTAACATGAATTTCCTATATTAACGATATAATGTTTCAATGATTTAGAAACCCTTTCCGATACAAATCAAAAAATCAATCTTTCTAGAAATCGTGGTCCAATGACAGATTTCCAGCTTATCGATCGAATAGAGCATTATATACGCGTTATATTCTCAACCATACTATAAAATTTCGCACGGTTCTAGTATTCCCGTCGTATGAATGGAATTATCCCGTCTGTTCGAAATGAACATTCGTTGTTCAAGAAGAGAAGATAATGACCCAATGACCGCCTAAATCTTCACAAACTTGCAGTAGGTTGCGGAAGTGGTGTTGTGTAGGGCATTTGCATTTGTGAAGCGATTCAGTAATATTTTATTATTTTTATATTTGTGCGAAGAACAATGTATACTCATAGGTACCTACTTAAGTGAGCGATTTCAAGAATGGGAGCCTTCCTGAAGGATTTAAATTTGGAATATATTTTAATTTTTCTATAGGTAAGTACCTACACGCCATTCGCTTATTGATTGATAGTGTATGATACTTGGAAAATATTTTCTTTAATTCTTTGGGTATGAATTCATGTCTGTATACATCAGAATCGTTAATTTTTTTCTCAGTTCACATCTGCAATCTATGAAGATGATTATAACTCAAACAGCTTTTTAATTTGAGATGTTACATCGAACAGCTAATTACATATTTACATTGGGTTGGGGGAATTCAAAAATACTTTGGATACTTTTAGATGCGATTCTTGATGATTATGATTCATACATCCATAAGAATAATGACGGAATAAAACCATATTGAAAAAAATCAGCCCCTGATTTATTTCAATTTATCTATTGTATATTTTTCTTGCAGATGAGGGAATTGATCAAGGGTCCGTTAAAATGCTTAGCCAAGACACGTTGAAAATATTGATCCCGAAGATTGGTCCTCGCCTTAAACTTCAAACGGCAATCGCTCTTCATGTAAAGAAATGGAAGTGTCAGTGTGAGTATTATGTAGTACCTATTATGATTCAAATTTGTATAACTGATTACATTTTTCAAAAACTACAGAATTTTCCGATGAAATTCATTATTCAAGGCTTTCAATGATATGCTAATATTAGAATCATCAATTTGCATCATTTTTTCTCCAAATGGTTCTTCTCATTTTGTTAATAAATTTTTTTTTTTCAGTACGAATCTCCCAGTATTGGACAAACTCCAATATTCGAATCTACAGACACTGACGGCGAAACTAACTCTTTTTCTGAGGGATCAGAATTTGAGTCCTTTTTGAATGAAATTCATTAGAACACGAACCCTTCATTGACTTCAGTAGTACCGAATTAATGTATATATACCTTTTGTAGTATTAAAGCTAGTCATTTTTTATGTTATTTATAATATTTTATAGTGTTATGTATATGTGACAGACTGGCACAAGAATTGTTATAAATTTTTATTGAATATTTTCTATGTTAGAACTTTAGATGTTTATTTTCATTATGTGGAGAGATCAATAAATTTTCCCAGGATAAATCATTTTTGTTTGTCTTGAATTTTTTTATAATATTCCTATCTATTCTGATGATGTTCGATTTCTTGTTCATCTGGCTGATATTGATCTCATCTGATACATATGGATGTGCTTGAAGAAATGATCAAAATGATTCGAAAAAACTTCTTTTTCGAATAATTTTTTTCGGTTCTCCGGACTCATACGTATATAAATATAATAATAGATCATCATCTGCCAGATAAACGAGAAATGAAGACTCATATGATGAGGTTACTAGATTTATATTACAAGATTCAAGATTACAGGTTTATATGATGAGATTACTAAATTCATATAACTGAATCATAAGTCTAATATGACTGGAATATAACCCATTTATGACAATAATGCTAGATTCGAAAGCAGGACTAACTAGTACTTAAAATCGTTGGTAGGTATACTGTTAATCTGATTAGATTCTCATCTTTATATGCTCGGGATCCTACATTGGTATACGATGGTTCTAGTTCAATATGTCAAAATCATCAGATCCTTCAGATCTGTATGTTACTAATAATATGAAAGTAGATTAGTTTCAAGATCCGGATGCGCGTTATGAATAGGTGCTGCAGTCAGATAAGATTAGATGTGCGTTCTTCTGTCACGCCGAATATATGAAATTCAGATAGTCAATATATGAATTTCATATATTATATACAATATTTTTTTTCCATGTATACAAGATGCTTAAGGCCTAATCCATCAAAATCAGAAGTGAGTTCCTTTCACCTGTGTAACAAGCTGGCGAATAGTGAATTGAATATTCTCTTCGGGGAGTAAAGAATTGAACACAGTCCCACTCCAACTTACTTGGGAATTACGCTGGATACGTCCCTGATCTATAGGCAACACCTGTCAAAAACAGCTCAAAAAATTAAGTCCAGAAACAATACTCTTAGAAAACTCGCAGAGAAATCATGGGGTGCAGACGGGAACACATTGAGAACTGCCGCTCTGGCATTGAGCTATTCTGTAGTGGCATATTGTGCATCTACAGAGTGTCCCAAGTTCGAGTGCCTATTAGACGTTTCTGGAGAACTGGACAAATTTGAAATCTGAAACTTGGGATTATGATATTGCTTGAAATTCTCTACAGAGCTAAAATATTTCCGAAGCTCAAGCACTTCCAGTTATACCGGGAGTGAAAATAAATTTGATGAAAACATTTTTTTTTCAAGTTTTGCATTCCTGGTATGATCAAGTATTCAATTCTGAATACATTTCTGTTAAAAACATTGTTTTCATTCGAATAGTTTTCAAAATATCGAAAAAAAACCGGAAAAAAGTCAAATATGTTTTGTCAGTATTATGTTCATTATTCTTATTTTAAACATCTTGAACGTAAACCGTTTTTACAGCATCGAAGAGGAAGAATATGGAAAGGTCACGCATCTTCTTAATGCCACAAATATCATCACAGGGTATTTCAAATTTTGTGTCGAAAATTGTGATAAAAAATTGGCCATAACTTCTGTTTTTCAAATTAGAACCCTATTTTTGGCGCCGTAGTTCCTCGGAACTGAGTGCTTATTAATTTGCCCAAATGTCTGTAATTTTCGAATATTTCGATGAAAATGGTCTTAAACGATTTGGTTCGATTCACTGATCAAGAATCCGTGGTTGAAATTCATTCTGTCCGGCCGGCCGGCCGTAGGCACGATAACTCTCGAACGGAATGAGCTAGACAGTAGGTTTGGGGGATAAGTTCGTTACTGGGCAAAATCGGACAGATGGTTTCGGAGTAACAAAAAAAAAATTTTTTTTTTACAGAACAAATTCCAAATTAAATTTTTTTCAATAAGCAGTTTTACGATAAGAATCCAATGATATTATTTTTAACTCTAACAAGCTCATACTTTCGGAGATATTATTTTTCAAAATTTCAATGATAAATCGTATTTCACAGAGTGATATAATTATTCTATGTATGAATTGTTATAATGTCAACTAATTTTCCTGAGACAAGTCATTATCTAATCAATCGAAGAATTGTGAGCGAAGTGAGAAAAATCTCAGTTGCTTGCTCCGAAATTAGTTTTTCTCAGAAAAGTCTTACATTTCGGAACGGAACATGAAATAAGAGATCTGAGAGTAGTGAGACTGCTTTTCATCCATAGACATAGAATGCAAATAGAATGTAAATATTGAAAGCATAATTCTGCAGTTCGAGAGAGGAGAAAATTTGGTGAACGTAGATCAGGAAATTTTTGATCGATAACAAGGTAATTTTTCATTATTGCTCTTCTTTGATACATGTTTTATGAAAAATCTACTATTTGTAGATTCTTTAAACCTGTTTTGTGCAATTGTCATATGAAACTTGTTGGCGCTCTAGTTCCTCGGAACTGAGTGCTTATCAATTTGCCCAAATGTCTGTAATTTTCGAATTTTTCGATGAAAATGGTCTTAAGCGATTTGGTTCGACTCACTGATCAAGAATCCGAGGTCGTAATCGACTCTGTCCGGCCGGCCGTAGGCACGATAACTCTTGAACGAAAGGAGTTAGCGGATTGAAAATTGCAAGGTGGGTTTGGAGCGTAAATATCTCGGACGAGCTCGTTAATGGGAGAAATCCATCAAGCGGATTCGGAGTTATGGCCAATTTTTTTAAAAATATTTTTTTTGAATATTTCCGAAACCGATCACTAGATCTATCTAAAATTTAGCATCAAATTGTAGAATTATGACCTTTATACGCATGTGAAGTTTTGTATTGACCAGATTACCGCAAAGTGTAAAAAAAAAATTTTGAACATTTAAAAAAAGTTTTTCTACAATAACTCTCGAACGGAATGAGCTAGGTAGTTGAAATTTTCAGAGTAGGTTGGGGAGATGAATATCTCGGCTAAGTTTGTTATTGGGCAAAATTGGCTAGATTCAATTCGATTTCTTCCATGGTGCAGTTCTCATTCTCAGATTGCTCATTTAATCATGATAAATAAACTATTATTTGAATTGAATTTCCTTTATGATGCAGTTCTATCATAAGAATACTTCGATATAATTCCCACAATACTTTCGGAGATATAATTTGTCTGTTTGATCAAGAGCGCCAGAAAGCTCCTGTCCACATAGGGCTTGAACCCATTTTTTTATGATTTTGTTGGATTCTGCGATGAAAAATAATGATGGTTTTCTAATATGATAATTCTCCGAATTAAAAAAAAAATCAAAAATTATTTAATTCAGGAGCATAATCATGTTAGAAAACTATCATTATTTTTCAGTGCATAATCTAATGCAATGGGACACCCTGTATATGGAGTCACCATATGCATAGAGTCGACACCCAACTCAATGAAACTTTGCGAATAATGAAAACATATTGGAAGCCGATCAGCTTTGGGTGAGTTCAATAGCTGGATGGGCGACAGTTGCCACGATAATTTTCGAACGGAAGGAGAAGCGACTTGCAATTTTCAAAATGGGTTGTGCATCCAAATGCGATAGTTGAGTTCGTTAATGGGCATAATTGGCCAAACAGTTTCAGAGTTAATTACCCATCTGAAATTATGTTATTTTTTTTTCAATAGCTCAAAATATTCGGAACTGATCGAATTGGAACTTGGTAATTACTTGTATAATACCGCCGCACTAATTTTTGCAAAATTTCGCGAATATCGTATCCTGAAATTACTTGAGACGTAAGTTTTTTCGTATATTATTGGATATTCAATGAATCTGAATTACGATAGAATACGTATGTTAGAATTAAAATCACTAGAAAATTTTGTATTTGTATTTTTGTATCTGTCAGGTTCCACTGAAATTCCGCACATACCTTCGAGCCACCGTTTTACAATCGCGTACTGAATATCAGATCGACTGACTTTGATGAGGCGTGAATAGACAATTGAACATGAGCGCAAAATCTCCTGACATCAGGTCAGTATCTTATATATTGAATTCGACAAGAGGTCAAAACAAAATTTTTAAATAATAATATGTATCATAATGATATTTTCCTTAAAATCGAAATTCGAAAATGATACTGAAGGTAAGTACTATAATTCGTCTATATTCCACCTTATATCTATAATAATTCCCTATAGACAAATTGTAATCGGGTATATGGCATCTGACTCATGATCCGTAAGTAAGGGTATCGATTCCAGATGTGGAAATAACCAATATACTGTAATTATCTCTTTGCGCGCATCTTCTAGGGAACACCGTGCCATCATTTTGCCCAATAAATGTCTGTGATTTTCGAATTGTTTGCCGAAAATGGTCTCAAACGATTAGGTTCAACTCACTTGTGAAGAATTTGAGGTCAAATTCGTTTCTGTTCAGCCGGCAGACCATTCACACGATACAGAAAATAGTAATTTACGTAACAAGTCCGGAAAATAGGGTTTTTCTGGACGAATAGACAAAATTCTAGGACGAGCGTAAGCGAGTCCTAGAAGTGTTTGAGTCCAAAAAACCTTTTTCGGGCGTGTTGCGTACAATATTTTTTCGGCAACCGTGTAGAATAACAAATCAATGAGATGACACATTTCTTTTTTATATATTTTGATTCTTATTCAAATTAAACAGAACAGAAAATATAACAGGTTAACTAATTATATACGAACTGTCAGCCGTTTTCTCAGTGCTATGGTAAATTCATTTATCAAAAATATACCTACCAAGATTTTCATATTTACAATGACCAAAACGACGTGATTCTTCAGGCCTAGTCCGGAAAGTACGTACTTCCCGGACTAGGCCGGCAAATGCTTCTTTCTCAAAGAAAAAACGTCCGGGAAGTGGGCACTTCCCGGACGGTTGCCGAAAATAGCAGTTTACGTAACAAGTCCGGAAAATAGGGTTTTTTTGGACGAATAGACAAAATTCTAGGACGAGCGTAAGCGAGTCCTGGAAGTCTATGAGTCCAAAAAAACCTTTTTCGGGCGTGTTGCGTACAATATTTTTTCGGCAACCGTGTAGAATAACAAATCAATGAGACGACACACTTCTTTTTTATATATTTTGATTCTTATTCAAATTAAACAGAACAGAAAATATCACATGTGCAAATTGTTGACAACTAATTTTATATGAACTGTCAGCCGTGTTCTCAGTGCTATGGTAACTTCATTTATTAAAAATATACCTACCAAGATTTTCATATTTACAATGACCAAATCGACGTGATTTTTCCGGCCTAGTCCGGGAAGTACGTACTTCCCGGACTAGGCCGGGAAATGCTTCTTTCTCAAAGAAAAAGCGTCCGGGAAGTGGGCACTTTCCGGACGGTTGCCGAAAATAGTAATTTACGTAACAAGTCCGGAAAATAGGGTTTTTTTGGACGAATAGACCAAATTCTATGGAAGTCTATGAGTCCAAAAAAACCTTTTTCGGGCGTGTTGCGTACAATATTTTTTTGGCAACCGTGTTTTTCTAGACTATTCGAAGGTTTTCGACCGATTCGGTTCGAAATTCAAATTCGATTTGACATTTCTAATCGCTCGTTCTGACCGAAAACGTCGACCGTGAAGGAGCCGCGTTAAAATTCGCCACAGAAATACGTGAAACGTCAGAAGTTCGTCGATTTTCGCCGAAAAGTCACATTTTCCTATCGTTCTTCCGGGAAAACGAAAGAGTGAATCGAAAAAAGGGCTCAGCTACGGACTAATTTTGAATCTCGTCTTCGCGTTCCCGCAAATACCGTCGTTCCGAACGAGGTTTTCATAATGTATTTACAATGACCAAAACGATGTGATTCTTCCCGGCCTAGTCCGGGAAGTACGTACTTCCTGGACTAGGCCGGGAAATGCTTCTTTCTCAAAGAAAATGCGTCCGGGAAGTGGGCACTTCCCGGACGGTTGCCGAAAAAATATATTTTCTGTACAACTGTCAAGAAAACTTGACTTTTCTTCATCACTATGGATGCGTAGGTGTTTGCTTTTTTTCACCGTGCAAAATAAGACTTTTTTTCCTTTTTTTCACTGTCAGAATAATTCACACAATAAACATGACCAATTTTGAAAACTTCCTCAAATCAATATTTTTCCTTTACATTCAATGTACTTTTCAACATGAGTAGACACTCCATAACGTGGAAGGTTTTAAAATTTTTGATTTTTTCTCAAAATTGCATATGAGCAGAAACCTCTTTTACATGGTTCTTGTTGCACCATTCACCAAATTGGTCTTAGTATGTTTTCTCACATATTAGCTTTGATTTGGCCGGTAACATATTGGATACAATTATACAATATTTGCTTTTTCAGCCATATCTGATGGGGTATCACTACCACTATCATGATCAATATCCATATTCTTTGAAATAATTCGAAATTGAAGCAACTACGAGCAAATAAAGTCAAAGATTCAAAGACGCGTAGTGTCAACAAAGCGTTTCTATAGTAACGACACAGAAATCACTGGATGCATAGAAATATTGTATTGGAAGCATTATCTTCAATAATTATATTTCAGACGATGTAAATTCACATTCATATTTGTACAAAAAATGTTCTTTGAATTTCGTGCGTATAAAATTTGTGTTTTCATGGCACATTTGAGTGAATTTTTAATCTCGACCTGCGGTATCTGCCAAAAATTGACACTCTCATGTACCATGGAAAAAACACTCATTTTACGCACTTAATACAAAAATAACTATTCTCTGAAAATGATTACAAAACTACATATCCTGTCAATTTCTATAAAATTCTCAGAACCTGCAATTACGAATAATTTCCGTATCAACAAAACATCAGTTGGTTTTTGGAAGCACCCACATCTGAAATGAATTCCATTTATCGCAGATTAATTATCGAAATTATTTTCGCTAGCGTGACGCGTTATCATAACGCGTTGATACCGGGAAATTTATAACGCCAATTTAGATACCCCGTACTAGCAGTAGAAAATGGTTTCTTGTCCCCATATAGCTACCTAACCTTTCATTTAGGACCGCTTTATGACGTGGAAGTTTAGTTTTCCCGACGGAATGTTGTTATGGTCGGTAGGACGTGTTTATGATGTGGGAAAACTTTGAAGAGCCGAAAAAATTAACCTGACCTTCGGAATGAAAGATATCGCTAGGCAAGATCAGTTGTTTGGTTGGCTGAAATTCGACACTAGGCAATTTATATTTCGCGAACATGTGCTGGCCGAAATTTTGATTGCTTTTCAGAGGTCTGTACACGAAACAGTTGTTGTTAGTCTTGAATGATCGCCAATGTGTTTGATGTTGCTATTATTTAGACACTTGGATACGAGACACACGTATTGTATCGGTATTGGCTATTATATTTACCTACCAATGATTATAAAGTTAGAAGAATGGAAACGAGGCGGCTAAATGTGATGTGAGTGTCATCTTGTGGTTAGGATGTAAGTAGGACTGGTTTAAGTTCATTGTTTCCCAGCAACTCCGTACCAAGAGGAACTTTACCTTTATATTAACATTTCCGAATTGTATTGGCGCTCTAGTTCCTCGGAACTGAGTGCTAATCAATTTGCCCAAATGTCTGTAATTTTCGAATTTTTACTCGTACATTTCATCCTGTTTTAGAAGAGAGAGTCAAATTCATTTAAGCTATTTTAATTTGGTTTCTTCCATGGTGCAGTTCTCATTCTCAGATTGCTCATTTAATCTAGATAAATGAACTATTATTTGAATTGAATTTCCTTTATGATGCAGTTCTATCATAAGAATAAATTGATATATTTCTCAACTCTGAGAAACCAATACTTTCGGAGATATAATTTGTCTGTTTGAACTAGAGCGCCAGAAAGCTCCTGTCCACAGGGCTTGAACCCATTTTTACAAAAATTTGGTGCATCTAAAATGATATAAATTGGTTCAAGCCCTGTGGACAGGAGCTTTTTGGTGCTCTTGTTCAAACAGACAAATTATATCTCCGAAAGTATTGGTTTCTCAGAGTTCGGAATTATATCAATGGATTCTTATGATAGATCTGCATCATGAAAGAAATTAGATTTAAAAAAAGTGCCGTTTACAAAAAAATGCTTGAAAAATCAACATTAAAAAAAGAGCAATCTGCAATGCTTTAGTGCTTCAAGAATTTTCATTAAATTTATTTATCAAGATTAAATGAGCAATCTGCAAAGATTCAAACTCGTGGAATGGGTTGTTACGACTTACACTCTGTGTATAGTTTTCACAGCTCGAAATACCTAAGGAAAATAGCATCGAAATGCCTAGAGCTAGGCTGAGGACAATCATAGTAGATTGTCCATTTATACCTGATATTTGAGTTGGTAGAGGCAGACGAACAAATAATTTTAATAGTTCAAAATATATTAGTAAAATACTATCCCCTTTTCATAATTTAAAATTTAATAGTTCATACCATGCACTTACATATTCTTTTCTGTATTATGGACCTTAACTCAAGAAAAAATGTTTGATACGCAAATGTATATCCATATTTCAGCCTTTTTTTGCTAGCAACATTATGAAAATACTGTATATAGGAACATGTCTCACAACTTAAGGAAGTTAGAGGTAATATTAACCTCAGTGGCCAACGAACATTAATTTCTTTGGATGATTTCAATATGTGTTTCTTTCCTATTGCCTTCATAAACTACATCATTAAAATGATCCAATTCTAAATCTTCTGAAACATCATGCCCAATATTTTTACATAAATCATTCAATATGTGATCAGTCATAATGATTTTTGGTTTCAAAACAGTCTTGTATATATTCACAATATCAAGAATCGAATACTTGTTTTCCAACATAAAATATTTTCAAACTACGAATTGTCAAGTCTCTAATAGCTAGACATTTTTGGCTCTCTTCTTTCTCGGAACAGAGTACTCATCAATGCGTGAGGTCGAAATCGATTCTGTCCAGCCGGCCGTCTGGCCGTCCGTCCGTTAACACAGTAACTCTCGAACGAAAGGAGTCAGAGAATTGAAATTTGCTAGATAGGTTTGGAGCGTAAATATGTCGGATGAGTCGTTAACCGGCAAAATCCATCAAGTGGTTTCGGAGTTATGGCCATTTTTATTAAAAACATTTTTTATGAATATTTCCGAAACCGATGACTCGATCTATCCGAAAATTTAGAATCAAATTGTAGAATAATGATTTGTATAGGTATGCATGTGAAGCTTTTTATTGATCAAGTTGCCGTAAAGTGTAAAAAAAAATTAAAATTTTAAAATTTTGTTTCATCAATAACTCTCGAATAGAATCAGTCAGGCAGTTGAAATTTTCAGAATAGGTTTAGGAGATAAATATCTTGGTTGAATTCGTTACTGGATTAAATCAGCCTTATGGTTTTGGAGTTACGAAAAAGAAATTTTTTTCACATTACAAATTTCAAATTCAATTTTTGGCTTTCTTGTTCCTCAGAACAGAGTGCTTATCAAATTGCCCAAATTTCTGTAATTTACGAATTTTTTGACGAAAATGGTCTTAAACGATTTGGTTCGACTCACCGATCAAAAATCCGTGGTCGAAACTAATTCTGTCCGGCCGGCCGGCTGGCCGTAGGCACGACAACTCTCGAACGGAATGAGCTAGACAGTTGAAAATCTCAGAGTAGTTATGGGAGATAAATATATCGGCTATGTTCGCTATTGGGCAAAATCGGACAAATGGTTTCGAAGTAACAAAAAAAAGGTTTTTCATTACCAGACAAATTCCAATTAAAATTGTTTGCAATATGCAGTTTCACCATAAGAATCCATTAATATAAGTTTTATCTCTAACAAGCTAATACTTTCGGAGATATGATTTTTCAAAATTTCACTAATAAATATGTTTGTATATTTGTATGTATTTCTATGTTTCCACAGAATGATATAATTATTCTATCTATGAATTGTTATAATATTAATTTATTTTCCTGAGACAAGACATTGTCTAATTCATTTTAGAAATCGTAGAATAAAGAGAATTATAATATGATATTATTTGATACTTTTTATTGGTTGATATTTTCATGCCGATGGTCAATACATATGATCATCGGAATGGTAATGGTAAGTTATTAATATTGAGTTCAGAATATCTCCAGTAAAAACAAAACTTGAAAATTGGTGTATTGGAGTGGATTTGAGGAAATAATTATATATTATCGTTCATGATAGAATTGAGGAATGAATATCTCGGATGATTTCGTTGATGGGTAGACTTCGTCTATTGGTTTTGGATTGATAATTTTTGGCACTATTGTTGAATTTAAATTCTTCTATGATGTTCAATTTCTGCTAAGATGAAGTTCTTTCATAAGAATCCTTGATATAATTCCCAACTCTGACCAATACCTTCGAAGATATGATTTGTCGAAGTTTGAACAAGAGCGTCAAAGCTGCTGTCCACAGGGATTGAACGAATTTTTTCTAAGATGCAGTTTCATCATAAAAATCCATTGATATTATCTTCAACTCTAACAAGCTAATACTTTCGGAGATATAATTTTTCGAACTTTCAATAATGAATCGTACTTCTATGTTTTCACAGAATGCTGAATGAATTATTATATGATCTGTGTTCTTACATGTCATCTTATTCTCCTATGAGAGATAAATGTCAACATTATTTCTGGTTTGTTATTTTTGATATAATATACACCTTCTGTTCTAGAAAACAAATTATGATTGAATGCAAAATGACCATTTAAATAACCTCAGCTATATTAGAATTATGCGGATGATTTGATATTATACTTTTAAGGTGATAACAAAATGCCCGTGGATAATATTATGATGGAAATATATTCTTTGGTAAGATAAATAATCAAATTGGGTTCAGAATATCTCCAGTAAAAACAAAACTGCATAATTGTCTAAGTTTTAATTGATATAATATAATTTTCAGAGTAGATTTGAGGAAAGAATATCTCGGATGAGTTCGTTGTTGGTGAGAATCGGTCTGTTTGAATTTAATTTCTTTCATGATGCAGATCTATCGTAAGAAACCATTTATATCATTCCCAGAGACCAATAATTACGGAGTTATGATTTGTCAAAGTTTGAATAAGAGCACCAAAGCTCCTGTCCACAGGACTTGAACCAATTTTGAGATGACATTTATGAACAGTGAATACAGACAGATTCTGTGTTCACATTCTGTGAATACATAGAACTACGATGTATTATCGAAATTTTGAAAAATCATATCTCCAAATGTATTTGCTTGTTAGAGTTGAAAAAGATATTGATGGAGTCTTATGATGAACTGCATCTTGAAAAACATTTATTTTGAAATTTTTGTTTTGTTTTTTCGTTGCTCCTAAATCATCTGACCAATTCTGCCCAAAAACGAACTTAACCAAGATATTTATCCCCTAAACCTACTCTGAAAATTTCAACTGCCTAGCTCATTCTGTTTGAGAGTTATCGTGTTAACGGAGGGCTGTCATTTTGACCACGGATTCTTGATCAGTGAGTCGAACCAAATCCTTCAAGACCATTTTCATCAAAAAATTCGAAAAATACATACTTTTGGGCAAATTGATAAGCACTCTATTCCGAGGAACAAGAGCGCCAAAAATTGAATAATTACCGAACGGTTTTTTTTTGTGACTTTGCAATAGTTGTGTCAGCATGAAAAGCATAGACAATTTTGTTTGAACTTAGTTTTTCGACACTGATTAACTGGCGTTGAAATTAATCGATGGATATTCATGACAAAATTCTATTTCTATAAAAAAATTTGCTATAAATTGGCAATTTGCAACATGATTTGCATTTTTGGGATCCTCAGATGTGAATTGAATGTGAAATTGAAAGATCTTAATGGCGAAAATTCGAATATAGGAGCAACTTTGCACCAGAATGAAAGGACTTTTCAGGAAAATTAAAAGAAATGGCGAAAAACCGAGTTCAAACTGGAAGACCGGAAGTCTCAGTTGACCGACTCTTATATAATTTTTTATTATTTTGATGCATCAACTTTTTTTAATCAACAAAATTCGGAAATATCAATAGAAACGAAAAGTTCCTCTTGGTGCGGAGTTGTTGGGAAGCACTGTATATAATCTAATGCCATTTGGAAAAACACATGAACTTAAAATGAACTATTTAAGAGATGGTTATGCATGTCGAATCGGAATTTTTGGTTATCTGATCTCTGATCATCTTATTAAGGGGAAGTATGTCTGAGACGGCATAGTTGATGAGATGGCATACAAGGTGTTGCTCAGCTGACGTTCAAGATTTGAAGCCATTTATTTACTCCGATTATAGAATACGATGTAATGAGGCATTTGCCTAAGTTCTAGTCAATTCTGCAATACGATCTAGTCAGTGCACGCTGGGACAGTTTGCCGTGGTGGCTGAAAATTTATAGTAGCGAAAGTTTTCTGTGAATAGTTAAAATAATGGATCGATCGGTAAGTGTGAATATATCTTTGTTTTTTTGCATATCCTTCAGTATCAAAAAAATCTGTTATTTTTTAACATGGCGTTTACCATTGTTATAGAGAAAGAAAAATGTGCAGGTGTATCCTACTGGGTGAGTTGGCATACATGGTATGTTGATGAGATGGCATAGGTATGCTGGTACCTACTTTTTACAAGGAGATAATTGAAAAATATTTTTCACTACTTTCTGCTGTATTGAAAAAGGATAATTTTGAAGCTAACTACAAATGGGATGTTGACGATTCAGGATTGTCAACAGCGTCTTCAAAAATATTAAAATTTTCTCACAAGTGGTCGTAATCAGGTGGTAATTCTAACAGGTGCTGAAAGAGGAAAGCACTTCACTGTTGTCTGCTGTATGAATGCAGTTGGGACATTCCACCAGCTATCATTTTTGCGAGGAAGTATATGACAAATGAATTAATGGACAATGGACCAACAGCAGGGGTAGGTTTTCCACAAGAAGAAAGTTTGGAGTGGCCAAATGATGTCTTAATACCTGATGATTCACTTTTTACAGATCCTGAAAAAAAAAAATGTTGAGGGGGAGGCTGAACTTCGACAAAAAACGAAAATCATCACGAAAAATCAAGAGGCGTGTTGTTATTGAACCTGATGGGACAACGGAAAATCATTTTAGTGTAAGCGGTGATGAAAGTGGGAACGTAGCATGTATATACTGCAACGACCCAACGACATGTTTTCCTGACATCGTTCCAAGGAAATATGTCTGAGATATAACGGATGTAGTCAGTGGTGTCATGCAGAATATGCAGGCATCGATAAAAAACAAAACAATTCAATCACGATATATGTATTATGTCATAATTTATCACGTATGCCATCTCATCCTTAGTATTGCTGGTGAGGCGGCATATGCTGGCCTTTTTGGCACTCTAGTTCCTCGGAACTGAGAGCTTATCAATTTGCCCAAATGTCTGTAATTTTCGAATTTTTCGATGAAAATGGTCTTAAACGATTTGGTTCGACTCACTGATCAAGAATCCGTGGTCGAAATTCATTCTGTCCGGCCGTCCGGTCCGGCCAGCCGTAGGCACGATAACTCTCGAACGGAATGAGCTAGAGAGTTGAAATTTTCAGAGTAGGTTTGGGGGATAAATATCTCGGCTAAGTTCGATATTGGGCAAAATCGGACAGATGGTTTCGGAGTAAAAAAAAAAATTTTACGAAACAAATTCCAAATTAAATTTTTTTTAATAAACAGTTTTATCATAACAATCCATTCATATCATTTTTAACTCTAACAAGCTAATACTTTCTGAGATATGATTTTTCAAAATTTCAATGTAAATCGTATTTCTACGGTTTTACAGAATGATAGAATTATTATGTGGGTATTCTATGAATTGTTATAATGTCAACTTATTCTCCTGAGACATGACGTTGTTTTATTCCAGCAATCGTATAAATATGACAATGATAATATAATATCATACTTTTTGTTGGTTGATATTTTCATGCCGATGGTCAATCCATATGATGATGGGAATGGTAAGTTAATAATATTGAGTTCAGAATATCTCTACTAAAAACAAAACTGGAATATTGGTGTATTGGAGTAGATTTGAGGAAAGATATATATTATCGTTCATCATAGAATTGAGGAATGAATATCTCGGATGAGTTCGTTGTTGGGTAGAATTCGTCTATTGGTTTTGGATTGATAATTTTTGGCACTCTTGTTGAATTTATATTCTTCTATGATGTCTGAATTCAATTTCTGTTAAGATGAAGTTCTAAATTTCAATAATGAATCGTACTTCTATGTTTTCACTGAATGCTATAATTATTCTATCTAAGCTTTATTATATGATCTGTGTTCATACTCGTACATTTCATCCTGTTCTATAAGAGAGAGTCAAATTCATTTCAGCTATTTTAATTTGGTTTCTTCCATGGTGCAGTTCTCATTCTCAGATTGCTCATTTAATCTAGATAAATGAACTATTATTTGAATTGAATTTCCTTTATAATGCAGTTCTATCATAAGAATAAATTAATATAATTCTCAACTCTGAGAAACCAATACTTTCGGAGATATAATTTGTCTGTTTGAACTAGAGCGCCAGAAAGCTCCTGTCCACAGGGCTTGAACCCATTTTTTGGCGCTCTAGTTCCTCGGAACTGAGTGCTTATCAATTTGCCCAAATGTCTGTAATTTCCGAATTTTTCGATGAAAATGGTCTTGAACGATTTGGTTCGACTCACTGATCAAGAATCCGTGGTCGAAATTGATTCTGTCCGGCCGGCCGTAGGCACGATAACTCTCGAACGGAATGAGCTAGAGAGTTGAAATTTTCAGAGTAGGTTTGGGGGATAAATATCTCGGCTTAATTCGTTATTGGGCAAAATCGGACAGATGGTTTCAGAGTAACAAAAAAAAATTTTTTTTTACGAAAAAAATTCCAAATTGAATTTTTTTTAATAAGCAGTTTTATCATAAGAATCCAATCATATCATTTTAAACTCTAACAAGCTAATACTTTCGGAGATATGATTTTTCAAAATTTCAATGTAAATCGTATTTCTACGTTTTCACAGAATGATAAAATTATTATGTGGGTATTCTATGAATTGTTATAATGTCAACTTATTCTCCTGAGACATGACGTTGTTTCATGCCAGCAATCGTATAAATATGAGAATGATAATATAATATCATACTTTTTGTTGGTTGATATTTTCATGCCGATGGTCAATCCATATGATGATGGAAATGGTAAGATAATAATATTGAGTCCAGAATATCTCCACTAAAAACAAAACTGGAATATCGGTGTATTGGAGTAGATTTGAGGAAAGATATATATTATCGTTCATCATAGAATTGAGGAATGAATATCTCGGTAGAATTCGTCTATTGGTTTTGGATTGATAATTTTTGGCACTCTTTTTGAATTTATACTCTTCTATGATGTTTGAATTCAATTTCTGCTAAGAAGAAGTTATAAATTTCAATAATGAATCGTACTTCTATCTTTTCACTGAATGCTATAATTATTCTATCTAAGCTTTATTATATGATCTGTGTTCATACTCGTACATTTCATCCTGTTCTATAAGAGAGAGTCAAATTCATTTCAGCTATTTTAATTTGGTTTCTTCCATGGTGCAGTTCTCATTCTCAGATTGCTCATTTAATCTAGATAAATGAACTATTATTTGAATCGAATTTCCTTTATGATGCAGTTCTATCATAAGAATAAATTGAAATAATTCTCAACTCTGAGAAACCAATACTTTCGGAGATATAATTTGTCTGTTTGAACTAGAGCGCCAGAAAGCACCTGTCCACGGGGCTTGAACCCATTTTTTTATTTTCATGTTATTCTTTCAGATCATTAAAATATTCAAAAATGAATAAATCCTAGCATATTCCACACATTGCACTAGATTTTCTTCCTATTCTAACCTTTTTAAAATACTTATGTAATTAGATATAATCCTTTTTCAAAAAGTATGCCATCTCAGGCACACTTCCCCTATGTATTTTATTCAGAAATATGTTACCTGCAGTCTAAAACCTATGTGTTCTTTCGTTGTGCAAGCAACCCTCCACGAAAGGTCTACCGTATCAGAGTTTTCAGTACGTAGAGATATTGATTTAAGGTAACTCACACCATTTGCAGTGTATATTTAATTAAATTGTGTTCATCTATTTTTTCAGCTTTCTAATTTCTCATCTTCACTTTTTGCCTAGTTTCCTGTTCGAAAACGGTCCGTATCGGCATATTTGGCGGGAAAACTTTTGAATCCCGTCCATTCTATTCCAACCGGGTAGATGTCGAATTATTTGTTGGATAAAAAAAATGTAATTGTTCCGAAAAATACCACCTTTCCTTACGCTGATCTCGAATATGTACGTTTCGAAACGGAAAACCGCACATAGTTTATTGAGCAGATCTTTCGACATAAACTCGCCAGCAACTCCTACTTTGAAGCGTGCATCCCATCAGACCCATAACTCTACTTTGCGACCATAAATTTTGTCGCGATTCGGGTTCCGGACATGAATGAAATTTCTTTCGTAAATCCTTCGAAAACAGTGATAGATATCGAAATTTCGTCTTTAGCTTTCACTGTTCACCGTTCCAAAATTTCGTTCGCATACTGTGACCGCTTACCAAACGTCTCTTAAAATATAAAAAAAATCCCAAAAATTCTCTATTTACTAAAGAAAAATACATCACTTTCGGAAATTTTTTAGAATATATGAAATTTTTCCAAATCTCCACGATAGCCTAAGCGGCAATTTCAACCATCCCCTTTAACCTGGTAACCTCAAAATCATCTCTTTTTCACCTTTTTTGATCGAGGCGTCCCCCCAATTACACAAACTTTATCTAAGTAAAATTCCAAACGTCCGTTGCTAGATACTGATCTCACCCAATGATACTCGGTTTCCAGTATTTCTTCAGTAACTCCTACAATATAGGTCCGATAGTGTTCAAATTTTGAAGTCAGCTTTAGAATAAGGATTTGAAAGCTCTTGCAAAGTTTCAGCAACATAAATATCTGTGCTGGTATTCCACAACTAATTAGTAAGTTTCAATTCGATTAGATCTGTATAGTTTGAACTTAAGTATCGCATTCCAATGCGCCACCTACCCTGAAAATTTCAAGTCACTAACTCTTTCCGTTCAAAAGTTATCGTGACAATGGCCATCAGTTAGTCGAACCTAATCGTATGAGACCATTTTAAGCAAAAAAATTGAAAATTACAGACATTTGGGCAAAATGATAGCACGCTATTCCCCAGAACATGCAGGCATAAACTAATAGTTCCAGTGATGATCCTCATAGTTAGATTCAGCTGTGCATAAATTCATGAACACTGTTAAACCAGGCGGGGCAACAATATTCAGTGACAGAAAAAACCGTTCGGGAAGTAGTTGCATCATAGTATCTCAGCTAATTTTTCTTCAATATTATTCCCTGTTTCCATCTTTAGACGCAGGTCATCCAAATGACCTTTGTAATATATATATATATGTATAAGACCCAGGAGGATCAGTATAATAATAATAATAAATAATAATAATAATTCCAAGAAGAACCTAATTTATAGCTCTGGCGTTTTTAACTTGATGATACGTGAAATAGTGAGGTGGTCGTGAGACTCTGTACCTACATATAAGTCATTTACAGAAGCCGGCTCCATTAATGTGTGACTTCATACTTCCATGAGAACCTCCCAGTCTACAACTATTCACAAAGTGCATCTACGAGAGCGCTCACAACGACAAAGTAGTTACGCCAAACTCAGAACTTGGAACTTCTGCGTATACCTAAACAAATAAACAGGTGAACGGCTCCAACCGAATAAGTAACGATAGGCCGTATTTCAGCAGAGTTTCGCATGTCAAACTCCCCAATTCCGAACGAGAGTGCTTCCACGAATGTAAGCGCTCCTTTACGTGATACTACAGCTTAATCAAGTATTTTACCGGATGTAAGATTAACCGGTGCCATTTGTATGTGGATTTACTTGTAGATTACCTAACGCTGTTCAGAATTATCTAAAGCAAAGTCTTAATACGTGCTCTAAATAGGAATTATTCGCTAATAGAGAAGGGTTGGAGCATTGCTGGATGGCGAAACTAACATAACAAAGGTCGTAATATCACATTAGTTTAATTGATCAGGAGCTGAAAATGTGTTTTCCTTTTATTCATCGCTTTATATTTGTAAAGAGTGGAGCCTTGAAAATCAACACTCTTTCACGTTTGAAATATAATGAAATAAAACTTTCTGAGTTTTCAACCTAGTGTAGCATTATTATTTGACTACATTCAATTTTTACAGTTTTCGGTATTTTTCTCTTGTGTTGCAGAATGGCGAAGGCAAATGTCTCGTCCAATAACCCAATGACTCTAAATATCGATTGACTAGAATGGCTGTTGATATTTGTAGGCTTTGAATTAGGATTGCAATTGTACTTCGATATAGTTAGAATAAAGATTAAATTTATGTGTTTATTTACGACATCACATTAGAAACATCTAAAATTATCAGTGTTTCTCTAATATATTATGCATGTATTATAAGTACATAGTAACCGTCCTATTGAATCACTCTCCGCCGTATTCACAAAGCATTCAATCTCCGTTAAGTCCTAACTGAGGTCTTCAGTTAAGGATAAATAAGAATCGCAACCTCAGTTAACGTATGTAACGGTGGTGAAACAGACCTGTTTCACTTTAATTTTCACTTAAACTGAGGTTGCGATTCTTATATATCCTTAACTGAGGACCTCAGTTAGGACTTAACGGAGATTGAATGCTTTGTGAATACGGCGGTCTATCTACTAAAAATAACCGCATCAAAATCCTTCAAGTAGTTTTGAAGATCTAAGCATACATAGGGACAGGCAGACAGCGGGAAGCGACGTTGTTTTATACTATGTAAGGATATAGAATTGAACTGTAGTGGAGGCACTAATGAAACAAAAAGTTTTTCGATAAAAATAGATAGAATTGTTCGCTCGGCCTACATGGATACGCTATATATTTAGAGCAGTTCACATTCGCCGCAATCTCCACGCGTAGGTCCACCTGGGAATGAACTCGTGACAGGGGCTTTCCATTGACAAAATATTGCGTTCGAGGATAATGTTTGCCAATATGATGGACGATACATTTCGAAGTTCTCAATGAAAGAAACCAACAACGGCACCATTCAACAAGAGCATCGAGATCCTGCGTGAGTCGCTGAATCTCGCTGCCCTATTACCGGTTTTTTTTTGCGTTGTCTGCAAAAAAGGAACGGTGTTACCGGATAATAATACCAGCAACGTGAACCAGGAAAACTAGTGGTCCCAAAACTGATTCCTAGTGGACTCTTCTTGAAACTTGTTTTCCCAATACCTCAAACAATACAGATCCGATCAAATTCAAAACTTGTTAACTAGCAAGTTGAAGAATACTGAAACAAAGCCTTATGCAAAATTTCGTGAGGATCAAATCAATGAAAACAGAAAAAAAAAATGGTTCAAGCACTGACGTGAAGTCAGAAGCTTTTGCGCGTATGTTCTATTGTCCATCCATCTGTATTGGACACCCTTAATCGAATTTACCATGGTAAATTCGATTAAGGGTGTCCAATACAGAAGGATGGACAATAGAACATACGCGCAAAAGCTTCTGACTTCACGTCAGTGCTTAAACCAATTTTTTTTTTCGTGATTTTTTTGAAATTTTCTAGGGGTACGGTTCTTAAAAATTTTTTTTCCTCTTTTTTTTTCAAATTTTCTAGGGGTACGGTTCTTACAAAATTGTAAACACGTCTTTATGTTGATTTTCTACTACTAGTTACCAAGCTTCAATTCGATCGAATATTCATTTTTTGAGTTATCAAGGAAATAATATTCCAGGTGGGTATAACTCGGAAACCGTTTGACCGATTATGCCCGGACTCAACTCTCCCTTTCGGATACGCAAACTACCCTGAAAATTGCAAGTCCCTATCTCCTTTCGTTCGATAGTTATCGAGGCAACGGTCACCCATCTACTGAACTCACACAAGAATGCTCGAATCTCCAACAATATTCAACCGATCGTGTTAAAACTTGAAACTTAGCAGTACAGTTAGGTTATGAAGGCTCTTGCAAAATTCCAGCAATTTCAAACGAATAGTTACTGATATATAGAATTTTTTTTTTCAATTCGCAATTATTTTTTTTAAATTTTTCACAAATACTAGCCTCACGAAATTTTGCGAGAATTTTCACGTTGGCATTCTACAACTAATTACCATGTTTGAATTCAATCGGTTTAGTATTTTTCGAGTTAATGAGGAACAAAAAACAACCAAATTTCAGATGACAATAACTCTAAAACCCTTTGGCCGATTATGTTCATAAACAAACTGAAATGTCGGGTTCTAATACACATTCTAACCTGGAAATTTCAAGCCGCTATCTCTTTCCGTTCTCAAGTTATCGCGACAACAAAAATATTATTTAATGATTTTTTTTTAATTTTCTAGCCATACGATTCGCACAAAATTTCACAAACGTGCAAAGATTCCCATTCTACAACTACTCACAAAGTTTCAATTTGATCAGATTTGTATTGGTGGAAAACAAAATTATTACTCGGAAACCACTGGGCCGATTTTATCCATTAACGAACTTGTCCGTCATATTGGGATGCGCCATCCATCCTGAAAATTTCAAGTTGCTAGCTTTTTTCGTTCTCAAGTTATCGTGGCAACGGCCGGCCGGACAGAATCAAATTTGACCTCGAATTCTTCATTGGGGAGTCGAAGATCGTACCACTTTGTGATTTATCTTGTTCCACAGATGATTTCATAATCTTAGGCTTAGGGGATAGCTAATGGATACAGAACAACAACAGATTTTCAAGTGCTGTGCGCTGATAATTATCCGTCAGAGTCCGCTGCAATTCCGCTCATACCTTCGAACCACCATTTTATTATATACTACCGATTTCCAGCTAGATCACCTCTGTATTAGGCGTGAATAGACGCAACAGCACGCAAAGCTCCTGACTTCACGTCGGTGCTTTTTAAGAGTTTTTTCATTTTTTGGAGTCATACTTACCACTTGGTGATTCATCTTGTTCCACAGATGATTTCATAATCTTAGGCTTAGGGGATAGCTAACGGATACAGAACAACAACAGATTTTCAAGTGCTGTGCGCTGATTCCATCCGAGCTTGGCGAAGTGCCATCAAGATCACCGATGAGCCCTTGAATCGCTGCTAATCGAATTTACAGTTTCAAGCGACTCCATTAAGTTCGACTGTGAAGGTAGCAGCGAAATACTCTCCCAGCAACTCAATCGCTTCATTATTACTGGAAGAACACGTTTGAACGTCAGATTTTCGAAGAAGCGGTATGCCAACATTGTAAAGCAACGATTTCCTTATATATTTGAAATTTGTCTCCATATTACCACAGTTGATTAAGGACTTCTTGTATCTCTGTCGCGCCACCCTCAAGTTTCCCTTCAACCAGATTGAAAATTGAAGTCGATAATCCTCTTTCTCCTACCACGATAATACTTCCGCCATAATCTATTCCAGTGTCTCAGTAGGTGAAAAAAGTTGTCATCAATCCATTGTTGATTGTAGTTAGATCGTTATATGCATGTTGAGGTATGCCTTCAATCGAGCTCGAAATTATTTATTGGAAAGTATTCCACATATAATTACGGTTGCCAGATGTGAAGACACAGTTCCAATCAACCCCAGAGAGGACATTGGACATATTCTGGTAGTTAGTTCCCTTGATGACAGTTATCATAATATGATCGAATTTTCCAGTGGGAGCCGTGATAGGGTGGAGTCGTCAACAGTTCTTATCATTCGTGAAAATCAAAACCAAAATAGATGGCGTTTGATTATTTCTGTAGCAAGTGGGCCCCATTATGAATTGCGTAAGAGTCAGGTAGAACACCATATGTGAAAACGTTGCAACTGAGATGTGGGGTTCTGCGCCATCGGATATCGGCCATCTCATTTGTGGAAAATTTAAATCCCCAGTCACTATGAAATTCATTTCACGGCAGAAAGCTCAGAGATTTCTTGACGAAGAATAACGTTCTCTTCAAATGCAGTATTTGGTGGCTTTAAACTAATGTGACGGCCATAGAGAACGAGGATTGTTGAATTCTTATAGCCACCAACTCAGCGTTCGGACAATTATATAAAATGAAGAAACGAACAATGAAGCTGTTAGATCCTCATAGATGTAATATCTACACCTCCACCGGGACGGACGGTCTGGCACAACGATACACATCATAGCCTGGTATATTTATAAGGGAATCTGGAAATTTTCCACTTTTCCGCCCTAGTATTTATTGGAGTTAAGATGAGTTTCAATGGTGCACGCGACGTATATCAAAATTCGTAACGACACTTCAGATGTTTCCTGGTTAGAGTGTCGGTTTCTGGAGCCTATCCCTGTCTGAAGAATAGCCAAAATGACACGTACAGAGTAAATTTGGTGGCAACTCAATGCCCAATAATCCATTCAGAGATACTGAATACTTCTTTCTGAACAGGAAATCCTAAGAACAAACTAATGTTATCTCATAAATTTTGGAGGAACACGTCTTGCTTGTGGGAGACCCAATTTCGTGTAACAAAGGCCGCTCGTACACCAGCACGACGCGACCGCGACTTCGTGTCGCTTCGCAGTCACGGTACGTGGTAATTCATAGAAGCGCCCACACCAAGGATACGGCAACGCGACGCATTTTCCTCGTTAATAAGTATCGTCGCGGTAGCGTTGCGGTCGCGTCGTGCTGGTGTACGAGCGGCCTAAGGCCGCTCGTATACCAGCACGACGAGACCGCAACGCAACCGCGATTTCGTGTCGCTTCGAAGTCGTGGTACGTGGTTAGTGATAGAAGCTCCCACACCTCGTTAAAAAGTATCGTTGCGGTCGCGTTGCGGTCTCGTCGTGCTGGTATACGAGCGGCCTTAAGTGCCCTGTAAGAATCGTTTCCATGTAATCCCATTGGTCTTAGACTACTTCAACCCGAGAATTCACCATTCAGCACTAACCATGATAGTACAACCCTATGAGAGCGGTGAGAAACTCAGGGAGGAGGTGGGAAGGTACACGAGTCTAGCGTAGATAGTATCAAGATTTTAGGTGTCTCAATAATCGACCATATTTATGTAGTGCTGATTTCGACGTTGATTTGTTGATGGTTGCAGAGTTCTGCACATATTATCACATAGCATTCTATTTATCAAAATTAATCATTGTGCCCCTACACAATGATAGACATCCTATATTACATGTTTCAGGTTCTTAATCCACTATTAACAACAAGAGGAAGGACGTTGATGTAGATGTTCTTCTGGTTATTATTGCAGGATGGATTCTTTAGACGGACTCTTCGTAATCTAACAGTTTTTGGAAATAATATGAATTTTTCAGACGCAAAGAAAGGTTATAGTGTCCGAAGCAGTTAAAGCGATTATCACAGCCTCGTTTGAGATATGAGACCGAACTATCACAAAAAATATTTCTATTGTTATCAATCAAATTCCAGGTACTTTGACTTGACTAAAATAACATCATATCTTGTTGCATAACTATGAACGTTATATTTTGCGATTGACATAAATTTTCCGAAATTTGACAGCATTTAATTATCCACTGTTGGACATAAGCGACTTCTAAATTTTTCAATATGTCTCTATCTAGCAGAAGTTTGTGCCAGTTTCGACCCGAGTTTCGACCTGCTTATCAATTTGCACAAATGTCTGTAATTTTCAAATTCTTGGATGAAAATGGTCTTAAACGGTTTGGTTCGACTCACTGAAGAATCCGTGGTCAAAATCGATTCTATCCGGTCGGTCTGGCCGTAGATATGATAACTCTCGAACGGAATGAGCTAGAAGATGAAATTTTCCGAGTAGGTTTGGGTGATAAATATCTTTACATTACAACTTTCGAATTATTTTTAAAAGACAGTTTCATCATAAGAATCCATAGATATCATTATCAACTCATTTCTAAAAATCGTCTCAATATTAAATCTTAACTCTACGATTATACAGAATGCCTCGTATCTGTATTCATACATCATTGTCATCTCATCTACATATAAGAGCCATAAGCCATTTTTCCGTATAATGTGTCAATTTTTTTTGATAGCCATCCAAAACTGTGTTTAGCCGTGCCCTTTATTATCTGTACAGGTATACGATGCGCACTAATGAACGTAACCTCTACCGCCAGCCAGCTAGCCCGTATATTGACCAGGAGAGTGAGAGAGGAGATTTAACAGAAGAAGAGATATCTGGTTCCAACAAGACGAGGCTATGGCACACACTACACAAATTTCAATGACAAAACTGCGATAGATGATCCCTGTGCGCCTAGTCTCTCTGATGGGCGACCTCGGTTGGCCGGCGAGATCATCGGTTTTGGCCATTTGCGATTTGTTCCTGTGGGGCTACCTTAAGAAAAAGGTTTTTAGACATCGTCCTTGCAATTTACAATAACTGAAGATCCGCATTAGAGACACAATCGCCGCCATTCCGATCGATTGTGCCAGATTGCAGTTTAAAACTTCAGAAGTTCCTACATCAGTACATCGCTTCTGGAGGACATCATCTTGGTGATGTGATCTTTAAAACTTGAGTTAACAAATGGGGTGTAGTACTGAAACAAGCAGAATAAATAATTTTTTCGTATGTTGGGTCAATTGTTTTTAATAGCCATTCAAAAATGCACTATTTGTTTTGCCGCACATTATATTACCAGTACAAGTACGATGCGCACTAATGAACGCAACCTGTACTAACGCTTGAAAAGAATCGGTACATTCCGAATAGATAATAATAAATCCTTGACAAAGAGTTACAACTTATTTATTTGGGTATTTTCTAAAATTATAAATCTTGGGACTCGTACAGCAAGAATGTTTCTACCAACCTGCTCTCAAATTTTGAAAGTATAATTTTTTGACAACAGAAAAATCAAAAGTTGATTGCAAAAACCCGTTCAGCCTCTCTGGTCAATTCTTTGAGTTAATTGTAAATCAAAACCAACTCGGGACGTCCAAGAAGAAGAAGAAGTGCAAAAATGTCCTAATCATTTAAAATCCTCTATTGAATGGAGTTGCTTCAAATTGAGTCAACACAAAGTTAAAACCTTATGAATTGAATGGATAAATTGAATTCCACGTGAAGAAAATTTCGACTGTATTCCAGAAAGTGAAATTTCTCCTCTCTAACCATCCAGACGCTCATAAATACGTCATCATCAATTATCAGTTTAACAGACCTGCGACAGAGAATGACGTTTACTCTCACCATTCGAATTTCTACCCTCTTTGCATTCATCAGGGTCATTCCTCGTTCCATTCACGTATCTCAAATTGAAAAGTTGCCAGCTCCTTCTAACTTTCTCCGCTGAAGTTTTATTGGCACCAGTAACCCCGGCAGATGTTTGCCTTCCTCCAACATGAATTGAGCGAAAGGATTTATTAGCGTTGTGTTTTGACAGGTCGAAAAGTTTTGAATAACGAAGCACTAGGAGGTTATGTCTTCACCAGAGGAGAAGGTTAGATCATTTAGTCGAGAACGTGGTCCTATATGAAAAAAAAAATTAAGGAAATCACTGACGTGAAGTCAGGAGCATTTGCGCGCATGTTCCTTTGACTATTCACGCCTCATACGAAGTCGATCGAGCTGGAATTCGATACTCGATTGTGAAATGGTAGCTCGAAGTTATGTGCTGATTTTGTTTCTGAAATATAAAATTTTTGAAGAAAATATTTTTTTAATATTTTTCATAGTGATTCAATATCAACAAAATATCCCACCAAAATTAGTGCGTCGGAATTCCACAAGTAATTACCGAGTTTTAAATGTAATATATATTACATTATATATACATATATAATTTAAATAAACAATTATGCCTATTAACGAACCTAAATGTCGCACTTGGATGCGCAATCTACCCTGAAAATTGCAAGTCGCTAACTGTTTCCGTTCTCACGTTTCTGTGAGATGAATAATATTTTTATAATTTTTAATATTTTATAGTAATAAGATCCTCAGCAAATCTCACATAACTTTTTGGGGCACTATTCTATACAACTAGCTAACAAGTTTCAATTCGATCAGATCTGTTTTTTTCAGTTGTAGAGAAAACAAGATTCCAGATGGTTATAACTCCGAAACCGTTTGGCCGCTTATGCTCAACAACGAACTTTGCTATTCCATTCGGATGCGCAACCTACCCTGAAAATTGCAAGTCTCTTTCTGTTTGAAAGTTGTTGTGACAATGGTCAACCATCCAGCTATTGAATGCACGTGTGTGGAAATAAGTGTATTATAACAATTGAGCTAATTTCGTCTATTTTCGAAAAAATTGGAACAGAACAGCATTCTTCAATAATTCCATCGGACATAAAAGCCGCAGTTAAAAATAATAAACGATCAAAGTATGTGAAGAAGAACAAGTTGGCTTGAGTTTCACAATATACTAAATATGCTGTTGATTTGTGTTTCCTTCCATTTCCAAATTTGATTGTAATGAACTTAACGATTTATAAATCACGTACAGATGAGTTATTGTTTTATTTAAATTTAATATTTTTTTCAAAATATTTTTCTGCGTGTGATTTCCCAGGACAATCAAATAATGAATGAAACGAAAATAAGTATAGAATGAGTCAGTATTTGTGGTGAAACATTTCACAGATTTCATAATTTTTTTTATTTGCGCACATATGATGATCTTG
The DNA here is from genome assembly GCA_937662695.2 of Halyzia sedecimguttata. Classification (NCBI taxonomy): domain Eukaryota; kingdom Metazoa; phylum Arthropoda; class Insecta; order Coleoptera; family Coccinellidae; genus Halyzia; species Halyzia sedecimguttata. The sequence continues at coordinate 69,602,260 of OW569414.2, forward strand.
GGAACAGCTTGCTATCATTTTTCCAAATGTCTACATTATTCGGATTTTTTGCCGAAAATGTTCTCAAACAATTAGGTTCAACTCGGTAATGAAGAATCTGGGTAAAATTTGATTACATCCGGCCGGTCACGATAACTTTCGAACGTAAAGAGATAACGACTTAAAATTTTCAGGGTAGGTGGCGTGACCAAATGCGACGGAAAAACTCGTTAATGGTTATAATCGGCATAACGGTTACCGAGTAATAATTTTGTTCTCAACCATTACAGATCCGATAGAATTGAAACTAGGTAACTAATTGTAGAACACATTGTAGTAGTATGTGGAATTTTGTGAGGAAAATATCACTAGAAAATTTTAAAAAAATAGTATTCATCTCACGATAAGTTGAGAAGGCAACGATATAGTGAATTTTTAGGGTAGGTTGCGCATACAAATGCGAGATTTGAGCTTGTTAATAGGCACAATCGGCTTTGGAGTTACACACATCTGAAATTTTGTTGTTATTTCCTCTATATTGGGTTTATCCCGTTAATAAATTAATATTCGTATCTTACAAAACCTGTAAAGATGGTCTATATCCATGGTCAATTCGATTAAGAGTGTCCCATAGAGTCGAATAAAACACTAGTATTTTTTTAGGTTTAAGGTTGAATTTTTATTTTTTTCAGCTATCTTGGAGTTATTCAAGGCTCACACACCATCACGAAATACTGATGCATGAACCTTCAAGCCGTGTTTTTCAACCGAATAATAATTTCAAATTAAAAATATTCACCTCTCGCATACCCTCACGAGATATTGATGCATGAACCTTCAAGCCGTCATTTTAGCGTTAACACTTAAAAAATGCATTTAGAATCAACTGATTTAAAATACTAGAAGAATTGAAAAAATAATGAAAATAGGATAATGCGGATAAGTATATTTAAATGGAAAAGTATAACGGGTGATTCCGCAAAAGAAGCAGAGAAAATAATTCTGCTGGTACCTGCCGACACGTGTTTCTGCTAGTTGGCTTCTTCAGGTCAGGGCAACCAAGAAACCAAAAAAAGGTGAAATGATAACTGAAAACAGGTGGCATCACATCAGGAGCGAGCAACCAATTTGTGCCTTCAGCTCTAGGTTGCCCTGTCCTGAAGAAGCCAACTAGCAGAAACACGTGTCGGCAGGTACCAGCAGAATTATTTTCTCTGCTTCTTTTGCGGAATCACCCGTTATACTTTTCCATTGAAAATTAATATTACTCAGCAAGATTCGAACTCGGAACACCCGCACGGTGCATCATACATTTTCTGTGATTTATAGAATTCTTTATTTTAGTATTAGGTGTAGATATCTGTTCAGAATTTTATTTTCATAATAATTGCTAAAATATGAAGTTGATCAAGCTGAAATCCAGTACTCGATTACAAAATGGTGGCCTAAAAGGTTGTGCAGAATTTCAGCGGAATATAACAGATATTTTCTGAAATACAAAATTGTTGAAGACATTTTCTCTTCTAGTGATACCATCCTCATGAAATTTTGCAGAAATTTGCGCGTGGCCATTCTAGATCTGATAACCAAGTTTTAATTCGATGGGATATGTATTTTTGAGTTATTGAGGAAGCATCATTTCATAATTGGCATAATAATGAAACCGTTTAGCCGATGACAAATCGTCATTTTGTATCTCATTCTGTTCGAAAGTAATCATGACAACAAAAGGACGAACAGAATCGAATTTGACCAAAAATTATTCATCAGTGACTCGAATCTAATCGTTTGAGATAAGTTTCTGCAAAATCTTCGAAAATTAAAGACATTCAGTCAAAATGATAGAACGCCGTTCCCTAGAACATGCACACAAGAAATGTACTAGAGAAAAATTTAGAAACTTGTTACAAATGTAGCGTACTGACCTCAAATAATTTACTCTGAACAATTTATATCGCTCTTCCTTCCATAAGATTTTTGCCAGAAATGTGCTGTCCAAACGTGGTCTTAATGTGATGCGACCTTCTGCTTCTTACGAAATCTACCGGGGATATTTTATGGGCTACTTCAGGAAGGGTTTCAGATAAAAGAAGCGTTAATTTATCCCCCTGGAAATGGAACCTTCACGGTTCATCTGATAGGGAGTTATGTGTGGGTCACTTTAACGTCCTGCCTCTACGCTATTATTGATCTTTCCGTTGTTGCTAATGAAATTTGTATAAGATCATTACGATGTCGAATTGCCTAGGGTAATAAAGCGCAAAAAAATTCGTTATTCCGGACACCGACGACAAAAATTGCGGTTCAGAGAGGAAGCGGGAGGTTCTGGGGGGAAAAAGGCAGCAGTTGAAGGCTAATTATTCTTTTCTCTTCCGTCCTGAATGACTTTCATCTGTACTTAACGTTTCAATAATGCTTATTTTGTTTGTGTGATCATGATGTGTGGTTGACATGCTAAAATTTCGGTTTATTTGGTGTGCTTCATTCCATGCTGATTTGCTGGATGAGTTTATTTTTTGCGTAAATGCTCTTACTCACAATCTCTATAATGTATTATTATGATAATTCACTTATTTTCTGTCATTATTATTATCATATTCAAATGAGTCTCTTACACTCTTCTGAGGGTTTAAAAACACAATATAACTCTTGCAAATAAATTTTAGTATTGTCTATATTATTATTATATTCTCCAAAATGTAATTCAATTCTTTCTCCATTTTCTTGCATTGAATTATCATACACTGTGAATGTATTGTTTAGTGCTATTATCTCTTCATCTTCAATTATCCCCAGTCATATTTCAATTGTTTCAATTCTATTTCTGGTTTCTCTCAGTTCCCTTGAATTTTTTTCAATCTTTAATTATTCTAATCTCTCAGAAATTCCTTCCATTTTCATATTAATTTCTTGGTCCATTTCTTCTTTAATTTCTTATATTCTTTAATAATTAAAATTTTCTCTTAAGGCAATGTTGGAAATCGAACGTTATGTGACATGTAACAATTTTCCTTTCACTTTCTTTAGGTATTGTTTATGTCACTGTGAAATTGAATGTCGAGTAACCATTTTTTATTTCAGAGAATATGTAACTAGACTAATGATGATGTTTATACTCTATTGTGTTTTGTAATAAATTTCCATTGATTTGTTATGCTCATTATGAATATAGCTTGGAACACCACAGGGCTCCGTTCTGATTCTTGCTATTTTTAGACAGATAGCAAACCTTTGAGTCATAACTTTCTATAACCTACTTTTCCTATCAATTCATTTTCCTTTAATTTGCACCCATATCCATTTCTTGTTGTCTTTGGTATGCAATCTCTAGATTTTGGACTTCTAATGTTGTTATTGGGAAACTTTGACAGGCCAAAGGAGCATTTCTCTAGTAGTGGTTATGATATTGAGAACTCCTAATGAACCTTTGGTCTTTTTCTTCACGATATTGAGGCAATTCTAACTAGAGATGGGACCTCTGGAGATATCTCGAGATTTAAATGGGGAGATTTAGTGGGCATTTCCGCAAGAGGAGCAGAGAAAATATCATTCAGCTGGTACCTGCCGACACGTTTTCCTGCAAATTGGCTTCATCAGGAAAGGCAACCAAGAAACCAAGGAAAAGATGGAAATGAAACGGAAAATATATGACAAAACAACAGGATCGAGTAACTAATTTGTGCCTTCACATCTACTCGACCTCTAGCCGAGCATATGAAATATAAAAATATGGATAGTGCAGAGAAGTGTATTTAAATAGAAATGTTTAATGGGTAATTTCGCAAGGGAAGCAGACAACAATAATTCTGCTGTTACCTGCTGAAACGTGTTTCTGCTTGTTGGCTTCGTCAAGACAGGGCAACCAAGAAACCAAGGAAAAGATGGAAATAAAGCTGAAAATAGGTTACACAAAACTGAGAATAGGTGACTATTTCACGGGATGAGGTATCATCGCGCAGGCTGCTTATGCTTCCTCCGTGCCGATGTCATAGTTTGCCTCCAAATTGGAGGTCCTAGAACTGAAGGCACAAATTGATTCCTCGCTGCTGTTTTTGTGTCACCTATTTTCAGTTTAATTTCCATCTTATCCCTGGTTTCTTGGTTGCCCTGTCCTAAAGAAGCCCATTAGAAGAAACACGTGTCGGCAGGTACCAGCAGAATCTCGGCCCTCTTGCGGAATTATCCAATAAATCTTCCCATTTAAATATACTTCTCCGCATTATCCATATTTTTATATATCTTGAGAAGTTCTGAAAAACGCGAGCGAATTCATGATTTTCGGTCGTCTATTATGTGGCACCGAGAAAGTTACAAGAATGCCGTCTACGCTTTAAATGTTTTGATATTTTGAATTACTATTGATGGTATTCCACACTCGAGGGCGAGATATGAGTGGTTCGTTTATCGATCGATAGAATTTATGGGGGACATCTGGTGCGTATTGTTGTATAGTTCCCGAATTTATTCTAGGGAATTTTTAGTTCTTACGTTCATACTTCATTTCGTACAGCTGGAAAAAACTATGGTATCGAGCCCGGCATTTTCTTTCAGCAGTGGAATGCAATTAAGTGATAATGAATACTGTCGAAACGGACTGAAGCAACCATATTGGAGATAAGGAATAACGGAAGCAGCTGACGCGAAAAGGACCTAGACGAGCACCGAGCGATTAATATCTCGAATAATCATTCGGTTATTGAAACCTCTCGAGAACCTATATATCGATCATTGAGATCATTTGATTGTGCCTAATTCTACTTCTAACTGGTGAATATTCTAAGGTTGATAGCATAATATGTATGGGAGATTTCAACATTGATATGTTGAGAGATTAATCAACAAGCCTGAAATAGTATATTCTAAAACAAGTTGCAGAATGGGCTCCTATTAAAACACGAATGCGAAATTCGAAAACGAGCGACGAAGGAGCCAGTTTTCGAACGCATGAGTGTTGGAATTGCCTTCTGCAACGAGTATTAGACGATATTTTCTCTATTTCAGGCAAGTTTTATAATATACTGTTGAAATTTAATGAAAAATTATATATCCTAGTGACTTTTGTATTGTATCTTGGTAGTTGGTGTGACTGTTACGAAATTTGACAGATTACGGAATTTGAATTTGAAACGTACGTAGGGCATGGAGATCAGATTTAAAACAGTTTCCTAATAGCATGAATGATTCAAAATTAGCAAGAAGGAAATCTCTAGTACCATATTTTCTAATGAAAATAAAGCTTTTCCTCAACAATTATTTCACTATATCCAGATTATATTGTATTGTCAATTGACGTGTGTTGAAATTTGATATGATCGAATGTCAGTGCTGACTACCTCAAAACGAAAAATATAACTAGAAACAATATGGGAATGAGTTTATTCCAGCACTGATTTCAGTGCTGGAATGGACTCATTACGATACTGAAATAGAGAAAATAACTTTCTGACATTCGAAATGCAACAAGAAATGAATCAGCCTACTTGTTTCACTTGAACTTTGGCAACACTTCACAATTTAGTATTCACGAACTTGTAGGGAACTTCAACTAGTGTTGAAGATGCGAATATAGCAGACTATTTTGTGACGTCCGTGAAGTTGGAGGTGGAGGTAAAAACCAAAACAAATATTCCACAACCTGATTGTGTCGCATCCTACTGAGTCCGATTGAAAATCTAAACCATTGAGGGACCCACTCAAACACACACAAACATTTCATCAAAATCGATCTACGGTAGAGCTAACAGACAAACTGTATTGATAGCCATATTTGTTAAAGGAACTTGAAAAAGTAAAAAAAGCACTTACGTGTCAGTACTCTGTGGCGCGCGTGTTCACGGTGACTAATTTGAATAGAATGATGAGTACTTCAAGCTCAGTGGATAGAGCGAACCGGAGATCTACCCAAAGGATAGTAGGCACCATTCACTGTCGGTTCAAAAATTAACGGTGCTGTATCTAAGCTGCCAAAAGGATAGAGTAACAAAGTTGAAAAAACAACTGACTCTCCTTAGTCGCACAATCTCCTAGAAGATTCTGAGGGATCTCCTTGGGAAATACTTGGGAGGGTCAGTATAATCATGATCATGTTCATAGCACGCGCGACAAATGCAGATTAACTTGACAATGAAAGAAGAAGTGTAAAGAAGCATTGACGTGGGGACAATCTGCTTCGGCGCGCGTGCTATGAACATGATTGTGATTTACTAACCCTCCTAAGTATTTCCCAAGGAGATCCCTCAGAATCTTCTAGTAGCTTGTGTGACTAAGGAGAGTCAGTTATGTTCTTTTTCAACTTTGTTACTCTATCCTTTTGGCAGCTTAGATACAGCACTGTTAATTTTTGCACCGACAGTGAATGGTGTCCACTATCCTTTGGGTAGATCTCTGGCTCGCTCTATCCACTGAGCTTGAAGTCAATCATTCAATTCAAATTAGTCACCGTGAACACGCTCGCCGAAGAGTACTGACTTCACGTCAGTGCTTGTTTTTATTTTTGTTTTCATTCAGTAGCAGTTGTCTTTGTGGAAAGAGTTTTCAGTTCTTTCTCAGATTTCGATCCTAGGTTTGCTGCAAACATGCTGATATCCTTATGTTTCAGTTGATGATGATTTTTATATTAATATGCTGTCACTTGTACTGAAAATAACAGCCAAAAAATATCTCACCCGGCGTTTTCCATATACATGTATTGATATTACAATCACAAATTTTTATTTTACAGGGCCACATGGTAGAACATAAGTTGCTCATATTTCAAGACAACGATAGTTTTGCAGTAAATAAGTACCAGGTAGGGGTTCTCAATGACACGATGAGGTTTTTCAGGCCAAACTGTGCTGACTACCCTCTACCTGGACCTTTCGAGAGGACAATGACACATTGCAGTGAGTATAAAATCATATATACCTGGCTTATCCTCAACTTCAGTTCTTGAGTAAAACATTGAACTATACTCACCCAAAAAATATTGATTTTTCGAATAAGAGATGAAACAGAGATTTCAATTTTAAAATGAGCATAAAAATTAGTTCACACTGAATGGCAAATTGTTCTAATACCTTGAAACAAAATCTCGTTCGAATGAAAACCGCTTTTTCATTCAAATTTGAATGAAGGTATTTCTGTTTCGGAATTTGTACTGCTGGACTGCTTCAGGTAATGGTGTACTGCACGTACGAACACCTCTTGTCCACAGGGGAAAGTTTGCAGACCAAACGGCCAGTCAAATAATTTTACATATGGATGAGCCGAGGCCAGTTCTAAATCCTCACGACGTAATTGCCAAGGCTCTTGAGGACGTCATCAGGTTTGTTAACACCATTTGACAATGCCCTTAGGATTGAAAAAGTAGGGTGATATAACAAAATATCGTATCGGTCGCAGTTTTGAAGGGCTAAAATATGCACACGGCCCCGTTATAATAATGCATAAATAATATATAGACGGCAGTCCACTACGATCGTGTTTATTGACATAATTGGCTTTCCCCAAGAAGCCGCCTCTAATGCTTTGCCATAGCCACCTCGTTCACTTATTTTATTCCATCCCACATGTGTGGTATATAATGGGAAGGATACTGTCCCCTTTACACCATCCTTCACATCCGTATTCTGACACAGTTGAGTCATTGTCGTAATAAAGTGGAGCAACAGTTACGCCATAGCGACAAAGTTCCCACAAGCAGTATAGATGGAATACTACCACCAAGACTAATAATAATAATAATAATAATAATAATAATAATTTATTCATCCTTTTGGACATGTACATACATGTATAGGACAAGTCAAATTAGAAAAGGAAACAATAGTGCAATTAATCAGTGATACAATCATCATAGTATTCTTTGACAGTGTAATAACATCTACTTAATAACAGGCTTTTAACATTTTTCTTGAATTTATTATAATTGAGAGATCTTATTCCTAATGGTAGATGATTGAAAAGTTTGATACATTTATAAGTAGGGGACATCTCGAACTTAGCGGTTTTGTGCTGAGGAATATATAATTTTCCCTCACTTCTGGTGTTGTAATCATGAAAGCTGGATTATTGAATGATATTTTTCTCGTTCTCCTTTACATACATAAGGGATTTCAGGATAAAAACACAACACAAAGTAAGAATACCATTTTGAACAAACAAAGGTCTGCATGACATACGCGGGGATATATTGTACATCATGCGTAGTATGCGCTTCTGTAGAATGAAAGCCCTACCACTATCTGATGAGCTTCCCCAAAGCAGAATGTTGTATGATAAATGACTATACACGAGGCTGTGATAGATATCCTTAAGAGAATCCGAGGGAATCATATTTCTCACTCTACTCATTGCATAAAAGGAACTGTTTAGTTTCCGACATACCGATTCAACATGGACAGACCATTTCAAGTTTCTGTCAAGGTGGACTCCAAGAAACTTGGCATTCTCTCCAGAGGAAATGTCACGATCATGAGTGCGAAGGATCAGCTTCCGGTCATTATGGCTTAACGTGAAATAAATTATCTCGGTTTTTCCGATGTTGATCATCAAGTTGTTGTGATGGCACCAATTCACAGAATTACTCAAAAGAATCTCACATAATAATGGGACTCGTTCTCGATTATTGTCGAGTGAATGGTGGCATATGATTTCACGCTTCAAATATTCACTGGTGGGGAGAGGCTGATTTCCATGTTTCGTCTCATAGGTGGCGTGGGCGATTATAATGATCGACCAAGTCGGCTCTGAGAGGCTTAACCTGGGTCCAGGTTGAGGAAGCTACAGAGTACTGATGAAGGCCAAGAAGCCAGAAACGCGTCTGCTCTTGCTTTCTCGGCAGATCAATGAACCCCCTGGGGTCTATTTGATTTGTGAAATATATGCATAAGTATATTTATTATACGAAGCCATTCATGAAGGACCCGATTAGCAGGAACGCTCTGGAATTGTTGATACCACCAAGACTTTGACTTTTGACTTTGACCACACATGATGGAGAATACACAATGGGGGCGTCGACGCGACCCTGAGGGCCACAAACCTTGAGAGGGACCTAGTCAGGGGACTAAGTAAACCTGAGCTGCATTGGATCGACTAAGAGACTCTATGGTAGCTAGCAACCCGAGTTCGAGGGGATTAACCATGAGACTAGCTAATAGGAGACCGACCGAGGTGCAATAATCCTTTCTAGGCTGCTGCACGGGCTATTCGCTCAATCGGCATTGGTCTAACGGTCAAAGAAACCTCCAAGGCAACGCGTTTTCTACATTTAATTCAATTCGCAAAATAGAACCACATACATTTGGATGTTCCTCCGCAACTAACCTACCGTCAATCGTGTCACTCGGTAACGAGAAGACGGCTCGTAGCTTAGATACGATTAGTGAGGACGCGGTCTATACCGGGTGGCCTACCACAGACGTGCATCTCGTTTTGAGGGAGTAAATGAAGATAATTTGAGAATATTTATTTGTGATGTTTGTAGGGTGTTGAAAAGCATAATTTAAAATTATTTTCAAAACTACAGGCTGTTCGAAAACAAATATATAGACCAAAGTTACATTTTTGTAATTGTAACACCCTGTATTCGACCTCAAAAATAGAACGGCAAGCTCAAAGTGCGATGAGTTTCTTCAGATCACTTTATACCTTAGAAGTACCATTTACGAGAAAATGGCAAAAAATTGATATTTTTGAAGCTCTTGTTCTTCGGAACAGAGTGCTTATCAATTTGCCCAAATGTCTGTAATATTCGAATTTTTGGCTGAATATGGTCTTAAACGATTTGGTTTGACTTACTGATCAAGTATCCGTGGTCGAAATCGATTCTGTCTGGCCAGCCGTTAACACGATTACTCTCGAATGGAATGAGCTAGACAGTTGAAATTTTCAGAGTAGGTTTGAGGGATAAATATATCGTTTAAGTTCGTTATTGGGCTAAATCGTTCTGATAGTTTCGGGGTAACGAAAAAAAATATTTTTTTTTACATTATAAGTTTTGAATTCAAATTTTTTTAAGATGCACTTTCATTATAACAATCCATTGTTATCATTTTCAACTCTAACAAGCTAATACTTTCGGAGATATGATGTTTCAAAATTTCATTAATACATCGTAAGTTCTATATATTCACAGAGTGTGAACACAGAATCTCTGTTTTGACTGTTCATAAATGTCATCTTTTCTAGCTATCAGAGATTGTCAATTCATAGTTTGAAATTATTTTCTTTTGGAAAACAAGTATCCCATTCTTGAATTTGTGAATATATAATCATGTAATAATACCCCCTATTAATTAAATACCTTTATAATTAGAACGCATAAGAATATAAATATGACTGTGTTAAGAATTGCTGATGTAGCTTTTACTGATAACGCCACGTGCGACGCTTCTCATTGTTTATAAACTATAAATAGCCTCCCACTCAATTAGTCGAGGAGAATCATATTGAGTACGAGTCAGTAAGAACGTAATTGTATCACTTCATCCATCAATTTCTTCCGCTGTAAATAAAATCTGTTTCAATTTTTAAAAACAGTGTTTTCTCCCCCAAATTCATAAATGGCGACGAGCGATGTGATTATACGCCGGTTTTCGTGAATAGATTGTGAAAAATCGTAAAAAACAAACTTTCCGAAAAACTGTCAATTTCAATTGTTAAGGTGTAGAGTGAACAAATGCGAGGATATTGTGGTAGAAAAAAAGAAGCCCTGATCACTGGAGTAGCGACCGTGACGACTTCAACCCTTCAACAGCGTAGAACATTGGTGAGTGAGAGCAATTCCCTTACTCCTCTTTAATTTTTTCCCCAGTTTCCTAATCTGGTCCAAAATTAGTCAACCTTTTATCCAAGTTTTGTGTGTAAAACTTGTACAAATAGTTTTTCCTAGGTTTGTTTCAAAAAAACCGACTTAGATAGTTTTTCCCAGGTTTTTCTATTGTATAAAAACCGAATTAAAAAAGTTTTCCCTGTGTTTCTTATAATAAAAAACCGTGAATTTCTAAACTTTAATTAATAATAATTGAAAATAATCAATATTACGTCAATCAAGCATTTTCCTGGTCATAAAACTATAAAATCATATCGCAAAATGGCTATGGAAAGAATAGATTTGTCATTAGCGGAGAAATTTGGCACTCTCCTACCGAAATTTTCGGGTATTGAAAATGAATTACATTCATTCATTAAAAGCTCGGAACAATATTTAATGATGTTTTTAAATGAACCGCAGATAGTTAAAGATTATTGTTTTGCTGTCGTAAAATCGAAATTAATAGATAGAGCTTTAGCAGAAGTTTCAACTTCGGATGTTCCGAATAATTGAGAACTTTTAAAACAATTTCTCTATGTAAAGTTTGAAGATCAAATTAATTTAGATGTTTTGATACATCAGTTACAGTTTCTAAGTAAAAAACCAAATGAGGATTTATTGAATTTTATAGATACTATCATTTCAATGAAAATCAGGATAAATTATAGAATAGATGCCGATATGATGCCTGATCCTGAAAAGCAATTATTCAAGACAAATGTATTGAGAATTTGTAAAACGGTACTTATTTCGAATTCACCTATTGAATTAAGAACATACCTAATTACCAATAATAATTTCACATTTGACCAAACTATAAATGCAGTAAAATATTCATACTATATTTCAAATATGGCACAATACGATTTACTCGACAGGAGCCGTCGAAATAAAAATACTCAATCTCATCAGAATGTGAGAAATTTTCCTCAAAATAATTTTTTTCCTAATAACAGAAACAATTATCAGAATCCAAGAAATAATTTTAATAATTTTAATCAAAATCCTTTCAATAATTATAATAATCGAAGCTTTCCGTCACAACCCATACATTTCCAACAAAGAAATGTTAGTACAAATTATCCAACTAATCGACAAGTATTCGGTACCCCTAATACAAATTATATAAATACCCCTAAACAAAATACAAATGTTTTCAAACCGAATCCTAATCAAAGAATACAAATCCCTCCAGAAAGAATGTCGATACAGACAAGAAACTACCCCCAAAAACGTGGCAATTATTCCACCCAATTTCAAATAAACCCCCAAAAGAAATTTTATACTTATAACCAGAATCCCCAAAGAAATTTTAATATGAATAATCAAAGCCCTCATTATACATTTGAAGAGCTAACTCATTTAGAATCTCCTTCTACTTCAAAACAAGAAGTTAGTAATTTTAACAATTCTACGAAAATAAATTTTCGAGGAAACGCCTCAACAGGAACGTTGACATAAATTCGACATTAGATCATTTCAATCAACTTCCTTATATTGAATTCCAAAATCCCAAATGTAAACTTTTAATAGATAGTGGATGTTCTGTGTGTCTGATAGACCCAAAATTTGCTTACAATAATTTCCCTCAAAATATTTTCCAAGAACAAACGACATTAACTTCATGTCATAAAAAACAAACTACTAATGAAAAAGTTCTAATACCATTATTTTCAGAATTTCACTTAAATGATTTACATCCGTTTGTTGTGTATAAATTTCATAAAAATTATGATGGACTCATAGGAGCCGACTTCATGAATAAATATGGCCTTAGCCTAGATTTTAAAAATCAAATTTTGAGAAATGAATATTGTCAAATACCTTTTAGCTATCAACAAGTTTGTCAAAAACAGACAAAAATTCCAATTGACCTTTCTCATTTACAACCAGAGATAAGCAACCAATTAACTAAAATTTTTCAAATGAATAAAAAAGTACTTCAACTACCGGGTCAACCATTAAATTTTTCAAATAGAGTGAAACATAATATTCGAACAATGGACGAAGTCCCTGTTCATTGCAAAATTTATAGATATCCCGAGGTACATAGGGAGGAAATACAACGACAAATTAAAGAAATGTTAGATAAAAAAATAATTAGACCTAGTATTTCACATTGGTCTTTTCCTGTGGTTATAGTCCCTAAAAAGGAAGATTTATCTGGTAAAAAGAAATGGCGCATTGCAATTGATTATAGAAAGTAGAACGATAAAACTATTGATGATAAATACCCTTTACCTCAAATTGAAGCTATTTTAGATAAACTTGGAAATAAAAAATATTTTACAACACTTGATTTAGCATCCGGGTTTCATCAAATTGAATTAGATAAGGAATCTATAGAAAAAACTGCATTTACTATCGAAAATGGACATTATGAATTTTTGAGAATGCCATTTGGACTTAAAAACGCTCCAGCGACTTTTCAACGATTAATGAATGACGTTTTAAAAGATTATATTGGAAAAAATTGTTATGTTTATATGGATGATGTTGTTATATTTTCCGAAACAATTGAACAACATTTAGCAGATATCCACAACATTTTAGAAGTTTTCGAAAAAGAAAATTTGAAAATTCAGTTTTATGAATGTCATTTTTTTAAAACAGAAATTGAATTTCTAGGACATATAATTACACCTGATGGAATTAAACCTAATCCAAACAAATTGAATGCTATTACAAAATTCCGAATTCCAAAAACTCAAAAGGAAATTAAGTCATTCCTTGGTTTAGTAGAATACTATCGTAAATTCGTTCCTAATTTTGCAAAAATAACGAAACCTTTAACAACTTGTCTAAAAAAAGAAGCTAAAATAGATATATATAATTCAAAATATATTGAAGCCTTTGAAATTTGTAAACGAAGTTTATTGAATCATCCTATATTGAAATATCCAGATTTTAAAAAAGACTTTATTTTAACAACAGATGCTTCTGGATTCGCACTAGGGTCAGTTTTGTCCCAGGGTATCACCCCTAACGATCTCCCTATAGCTTTCGCAAGTAGAACATTAAACGATGCCGAAACTAGATACAGTACAATTGAAAAAGAATTATTAGCTATTGTATGGTCATGTTCATGTAATCACTTTAGACCGTATCTTTATGGTAGAAAATTTACTATTTATACAGACCACAAACCTTTAACATGGTTGTTTTCGTTGAAAGAACCAAATTCACGCCTTATGCGTTGGCAAATTAAATTAGAAGAATTCGATTACGATATCAAATATAAGAAAGGCTCTACTAATAATGCAGATGCTCTTAGTAGAATTATTTTAGAATCAACCGATGAATTAACTTATGAAAATTTCATTGAAGTAAATGAAAACAATGATATCAGAAATGCCCCTAATATAACTGAGAAAGTAGAAAATTTATTTAAAGTTCCAAAAAAATATGCTTTAGCGCATTGTGTTTCCAGCGATTTCCATATGAATAAAGGTATAGCCTAAATTTTAAACAAAAATTCGGTCGAGTAGACGAAGTAATCGCACAAAAGAAATTAATAGGTGAAGTAGCGACATTACGTATAAATGAAAGAAATATTTATTATTTAATTACGAAAGAATATTATTATGACAAACCGGAATATAAAGATGTTTTCCAGTCACTGTTAAATTTGAAAGAATTATGTATTTTTAATAATGAAAAATATTTAGCGTTACCACGCATTGCTTGTGGTTTAGACCAATTGGAATGGTCTATTGTATTTAAAATGATAAAATATATTTTCCTGAATTCTAATATAAAAGTCATACATTCTATGACCAACCGTCGTCAAGAGTGCTTAGAAAACAAAAATATTGAATTTAACGGAATAGAAGATGATGTAATTTCTATGATGAACCAAATAACCGATGAAGAGTTAGATGAATGTTTGAATGTTAAGGATCAACGTGAAAATAGTGATTTAGAAGTTTTAAAAGGTAATTTATTTGAACAGAACGCAAGTGATTCTTGCTACTTACTATTATAGTAATGTAGAAAATCCTATTTTAGAACTTCCTTATACAGAAAGAAGTTTGAATTCATCAAATTTTCAGATAATTTTTAAAATTACTCCGAATTATAAGGTGACAAAAACTAAAATTTTTGGAGAAAAACTTAGATTTAGAGTTGAAATAAATTCAATAGACAAAGATCTATTCAAATTTATTAAAGAATATATCCGACCAAAATGTTCGTATACTTTATATTTTATATCTCAAGAACTAGAAAAACCCCTTATACGAATATTAAAAAAAAAGTTTGATTATAAATCATTTGACTTAAAAATTTCGAAAACATGGCTAGAAGACGTAGAAGACGAAGAAGAACGTTTACTTAGAATACAGCAATATCATGGAACGAAAACTGTTCATCGTGGATTAAGAGAAAATTTAATTAGTCTCAAATCAAAATATTACTGGCCAAATATGAATAAAGCTGTTCAAAATTATATTAACTCGTGTGAGATATGTCAAAAAAGTAAATATAAGAGAACTCCTATACAGTTGCAATTTAAACCTAACCCTATAGGATCGAAACCACTTACACATATTTATTGCGATACAATAAGATGCGGTCAAACAAATTGTTTAAGTTTAATCGATTCATTTTCAAGACTAGGACAATGTTATCCTTTACTCCAAAAGACAGGATTAGAAATCGTAGATAAACTAATAATTTATTTCAGTCATTATGGAATACCTAACAAGATAACATGTGACAATGGAATAGAATTTAAAACTAGTGTTGTCCAAGATTTCTGTAAAATCCATAAAATCGAAATTCATTATATTACAAATAACAATCCAAATTCAAATGCCCTAGTAGAAAGATTTCATTCTACATTAATTGAACAATTAAGAACAATTGACAATAAAAATTCCACTTTTCAAAATAAGCTTTCTCGAGCTTTATTGAGTTATAATAATTCCAATCATTCCAGTTTGGAGATGACTCCAATGCAAATTATTAAAGCCGACTTAAATTATTCCTTACCGATTGAGCGAACTCATAATGAACAAGTCCAGGATTATGTAGAAAATTATGTAGAAAACTTAAGGGATATATCGAAACAATTAGAAAAAGGCAAAGAAAAAAAATTTAAAACGTTTAGAAAAAACTAATGAAAAACGGTCAGCTAAAGAAAAATATACTCTAAATGAAAATCCCGTTTATATTAAAGGACGTGTTATACGTAAATTAGATCCAGCCTACAAAAGAATAGAGGCTAGAGAAATTGATAATCATAGGATACAAGATGACAAAAATAAACACATTTATCATAAGAAAATAATGAAACAAAGAAAGAAAGTATTTAAGTAATATTTTATTTTATTGCAGATCCACTATGGAAACCCTAGTTATAATCATATTATTGAAAATAATCACTACAACCGTAGCTATAGAAATTATACCTTTACAAAATAATGTATTGCCTATTTTATTGGGAAAAGCTTATGTGACCAATAGAAACTTACAATTGATTTATCATATAGACTTAAATAAAATGGAAGAATTAATTATCAGATATCAAAGAGAAATTGAGAATTTGAAAGATCAACAATTAGGTTTTGCACAAACGGCAAACCATAGATATTTGCAGCATTCGAATAAAATTAATATTAACATTCTCGAAGAACTTCTTAACGAGAAAATAAGAATTAAAAGAGGATTGATAAATTTAGGTGGCAAAATTTCAAAGATATTATTCGGAACCTTAGATTCTGACGATGAGGAATTATAAAGAAGTTATTTTAATAGCATAGAGAAGAATGAGAATACACTTATGAGGAATCAAAAACAAATTGCTACTATAGTAAATGATTTGAAAAATAAATATATTGATAAATTCCAAAAGATGAATGAAAATCTTGAATTATTAAAAATTGTTCCAGAGTCAAGAGCTGTTGAACAAATGCATCTTATGACCTTTGAACTCAAACTCAAAGATATCAAAATTATATTGAATGAAATTCAAACTGCAGTAAGCTTTGCAAGATTGCACCTGCTACATGAATCTATTTTACCATATACCAAATTTGCAGAATTGATCAAAAATGTTACTATAATACCAGTACACCATCTGAAAGATTATTATCAATTATGTCATACAAAAGTAGTCTTTCGAAATAAAACTTCATTATTCTTAATATCGATTCCCACTATTTATGAACGGAGTTATGATCTGTACAAGTTTTATTACCTATCCCAAAGTAATTTAACCCTTCCTCAAACCTATCCTTATATGCTCTCCCAAAA
Organism: Halyzia sedecimguttata; assembly: GCA_937662695.2. Taxonomy (NCBI): domain Eukaryota; kingdom Metazoa; phylum Arthropoda; class Insecta; order Coleoptera; family Coccinellidae; genus Halyzia; species Halyzia sedecimguttata. The sequence continues at coordinate 69,619,292 of OW569414.2, forward strand.
AGAAATTCTAAAATGGTCGACAAACCAATGTCATCCAATAGAAGAAGACTTTTTATGTGATCAAGATTCCCTCAACAAACCTCCACAATGTTTGGAAAATATCCTTAGGAATCATACAGAAAATTGTCCAAGAACCAAATCTATTCCTGCATCAGATTTAAAGCTATTAGAAGATGGAAGCATTCTATCATTAGAGAACGAGAAAATCCAAGAGAAATGTCCTCAACAAATAAAACATTATTTTATTCCCCCAGCTGCAATTCTTCGATCCAAATATGTAATTAGTAATACTCAAAAAGACATTTTTCCCGTAACTACTGTCAACGAAGAAAAATACATTATTCTACCCAGGATGACCACATCCATAAAGAACCATTCTAACGATGAAGATTTCAAGAAACAAGATGAAATTCCAGACATCGACTTAGAAGAACTGGATCAGTGGAATCATCACCCTTCGAAATTCAGCTTTTTATTATTTCTATTGATAACCATTATAATCATTGCTTGTATTTTGAAATATTTTAGAAAATACTTAAATTTTACTAAAGTCACACCTTCATGCCTTTCTCCAAGAAGGGGAGGAATCATGTAATAATACCCCCTATTAATTAAATACCTTTATAATTAGAACGCATAAGAATATAAATATGACTGTGTTAAGAATTGCTGATGTAGCTTTTACTGATAACGCCACGTGCGACGCTTCTCATTGTTTATAAACTATAAAAAGCCTCCCACTCAATTAGTCGAGGAGAATCATATTCCGCCGTATTCATAAAGCATTCAATCTCCGTTAAGTCCTAACTGAGGTCCTCAGTTAAGAATAAATAAGAATCGCAACCTGAATTAATGTATGTAAAGGTGGAGAAACTGGACTGTTTCACGTTAATTTTCACGTTAACTGAGGTTGCAATTCTTAGTTATCTTTAACTGAGGACCTCAGTTAAGACTTAACGGAGGTTGAATGCTTTGTGAATACGGCGGTATGAGTACGAGTCAGTAAGAACGTAATTGTATCAATTCATCCATCAATTTCTTCCGCTGTAAATAAAATCTGTTTCAATTTTTAAAAACAGTGTTTTCTCCCCCAAATTCATAAATATATACAAGACTGTTTTGAAACCGAAAATAATATTGTCTGAATACATATTGAATAATTTATGTATTGATATTGAGGATGATGTTCCAGAAGATATAAAATTGGATCATTTTAATGACGTAGTTGAAGGGGAAACCACTGGCAAAAATTTTGTAAACCAGAATTCCATCTCAACCGGAATTTCGTTTTTCTTGAGTTAAGGTTCAGAATACAGAAAAGAATGTGTTAGTGGTATGAACTATTAAATTTTAAATCATGAGAAGAGAATAGTATTTTATTAATATATTTTGAACTATTGAAATAATTTGTTCGTAATCCTCTACCTACTGAAATAGCAGGGATAAATGGACAATCTGCTATGATTGTCCCCAGCCTTGCTGTAGACATTATGATGATACTTTCCTTAGGTATTTCGAGTTGAGAAAACTATGCACCGAGTGTTAGTTGCAACAACCCATTCTACGAGGTTGAATCATTGCAGATTGCTCATTTAATCTTGATAAATAAATTTTATGACAATTTTTGAAGCATTAAAGCATTGAAGCATTGTAGATTGCTCTTTTTTTTTAAAGATAATTTTTGAAATATTTTTTTTAAACGACACTTTTCTAAAATTTAATTTCTTCCATGAAGCAGCTCTATCATATGTCATGATGACATATTAAATTATGTCGTAAGTTTTTCCTGCTCTATGGGAGATGATAGCCCTAGCATCTATGGGAGATGATAGCCCTACATATGGGCCCTGTAGCGGTCTTCGAACATCTGAAGTTCTGAATAATCATCACTTGGACTGGCCAGATCTGGTTTTGAAAGAGACCCTCCAAGCCTTACGAGCAACAATTTCCTTTTTGAATTCAATATTGAAGGAGTTTCTAAGATCAATATCTTTGAGAACTAGCGGAGGCGATTCTTCTCCAAGAGATCCAATGCGTCAACAGAAGAGTATATTTGTGAGAGGAGACTTTTGAAGGGTTATGTATTATTTTTAGTTTGGTCGTTCTTCTCCTCTTGTCTTTTCATTTTTCAGGTTGAGTTTCGGGTACCTTGGAGAAACCTCTCCGTTTTTTGACGAAGGAGTCCATATTGAAGAAATAAATGCCTATCAATATTTATAAATTTCAGCAAATTTTGTGAACAATATTTACAAATCACAACACTCACGGGGAGACAGGGTTTTTTGCTGAGGTTTTTCCCTAAGCTCTTGTATCATACGCAGAATTATATGGTACCCCGTTACACCAACCTCTGCTAACACATATAAAACTCTCAGTCAAAAGAATATTAATATATACAGGGTGAGTCTTTGACCACAGCATTAATTTTAACCAAAGATTCCTCTCATCAAATGAAACACTTTTTTCATTTAGCATTTTTCCAAATTCAGCTCAGGTAAAAAGATACAGGCTGTTGATATTTTGAAAAAAAATAAGTTTTTATTTTGTAGTTTTGACATCCTTTTTTCGAATAAAATGAATAATGGCGTAAAGTTTCCTATAACTATGATACATATTTTCCAAATATTAGTTATTCTCTACTTCTACTGGTTTTCTAGTTATGGACTCGTGGATTCATAAAACTAAACGAAATTAGCATCAAGAAAGCATATAAAAATTTTCTTGACTCATTTTAAGAATATTCCATCGCTTTAGAACATTATATTATCCTTCATCATTTCTCCTTAAACGCACCGTTTTCGAGATATTCTTCATTGAATGTTTTAAAATGGAAAACTCCAGAAATTTCACTACTTTTATGGATCCGTCCCTGAGCGTTGGAATCCCGAATCAAGCTGTAAACCACGTTACCATGCCTTATTCTTGTCCGCCAACAATGTCATAGATAATTTATATGCGGGAGTGTATTAGGACATTGTGAAATCTTTAAACGCTTGTAACTTTTTACCTGAGCCGAATCTGGAAAAATGGTAAATGAAAAAAGTGTTTCATTTGATGAGAGCAATCTTTGGTTAAAATTAATGCAGTGGTCAAAGACTCACCCTGTATATGTCATAGGAATCCATTGATATAATTCCCAACTTTGATAAACCAAGAAGCGCGAACGAGAGCGCCAAAAAGCTCCTGTCCACAGGGCTTGAACCAATTTTTTTGAATAGCAATTGATGAAGAAATCATTTACGCCATCGATACAGATAGTATTTTTTTGAGTAGACATATTAGCTACTCCTATACAGAAAAAAAAATTAACTCTGGAATATACATAGTGATAATAAGTAATTTTCAAACATTTTCAAATGGAACAACTGGTATTTCTATATCTCGTTGAACGTAAATTTTAATTTCGAAACTATCTTCACAAGTTTTTCCTACACCTAAACCTGATAGCTTTTTCAGTAATTTTCGACCATTATTTGTAGTTGGTGTTTGAAAATTAATTATGATCACTCTGTATATTCCAGATTTAATTTTTTTCTTTGTATAGGAGCAGCTAATATGCCCACTCAAAAAAATACTGTCTGTATCGCTGGCATAATTGGTTTCTACATTAATTGCTATTTAAAAAAATGGGTTCAAGCCCTGTGGACAGGAGCTTTCTGGCGCTCTAGTTCAAACAGACAGATTATATCTCCAAAAGTATTGGTTTCTCTGAGTTGGGAATTATATCAATGTATACATATGATAGAGCTGCATCATAAAGGAAATTCAATTCAAATAATAGTTTATTTATCAAGATTAAATGAGCAATCATGAGAATGAGAACTGCACCATGGAAGAAATCGAATTAAATCTGGCCAATTTTGCCCAATAACGAACTTAACTGAGATATTCATCTCCCTAATCTACTCTGAAAATTTCAACTACCTATCTCATTCCGTTCGAGTGTTATTGTGGAAAAACTTTGTTTAAATTTTCAAAATTTTTTTTTTACACTTTGCGGTAATCTGGTCAATACAAAACTTCACATGCGTATAAAGGTCATGATTCTACAATTTAATGCTAAATTTCAGATAGATCGAACGAACTTGTCCGAGATATTTACGCTCCAAAACCACCTTGCAATTTTCAATCCGCTAACTCCTTTCGTTCGAGAGTTATCGTGCCTACGGCCGGTCGGCCGGCCGGACAGAATCGATTTCGCACTCGGATTCTTGATCAGTGAGTCGAACCAAATCGTTTGAGACCATTTTCAGCCAAAAATTCCAAAATTACAGACACTTGGGCAAATTGATAAGCACTCTGTTCCGAGGAACTAGAGCGCCAAAAAAACAAGTTTCGTATGACAATTGCCCAAAACAGGTTTAAAGAACCTACAAATAGTAGGTATTCCATAAAACAAATATGAAAGAAGATAAGTAATAATAAACAAATTATATCTCCGAAAGTATTGGGTTCTCAGAGTTGGGAATTATATCAATGTATACATATGATAGAGCTGCATCATAAAGGAAATTCAATTCAAATAATAGTTTATTTATCAAGATTAAATGAGCAATCATGAGAATGAGAACTGCACCATGGAAGAAATCGAATTAAATCTGGCCAATTTTGCCCAATAACGAACTTAACCGAGATATTCATCTCCCTAACCTACTCTGAAAATTTCAACTACCTAGCTCATTCCGTTCGAGAGTTATTGTGGAAAAACTTTTTTTAAATTTTCAAATTTTTTTTTTACACTTTGCGGTAATCTGGTTAATACAAAACTTCACATGCGTATAAAGGTCATTATTCTACAATTTGATGCTAAATTTCAGATAGATCGGACGAACTTGTCCGAGATATTTACGCTCCAAAACCACCTTGCAATTTTCAATCCGCTAACTCCTTTCGTTCGAGAGTTATCGTGCCTAAGGCCGGTCGGCCGGCCGGACAGAATCGATTTCGCACTCGGATTCTTGATCAGTGAGTCGAACCAAATCGTTTGAGACCATTTTCAGCCAAAAATTTCAAAATTACAGACACTTGGGCAAATTGATAAGCACACTGTTCCGAGGAACTAGAGCGCCAAAAAAACAAGTTTCGTATGACAATTGCCCAAAACAGGTTAAAAGTACCTACAAATAGTAGGTATTCCATAAAACAAATATAAAGAAGATAAGTAATAATAAAAAATTACCTTGTAATCGATCAAAAATTTCCTGATCTACGTTCACCAAACTACAGAATTATGCGTTCAATATTTACGTAATATTTTCAAATATTTTCGGGTGAGGTCCCCGTTGCATCGCTAAAATACGAGTATTTCAACCCCAATATTTTTGAAGTTACAATATTCCCTTCTGTCAAGTTGACATTATGAGAATTCATACATAGAATAATAATTATATCAATCTGTGAAATACGATTTACATTGAAATTTTAAAAAATCAAATCTCCGAAAGTATTAGCTTGTTAGAGTTGAAAATAATATGAATGGATTCTTATGATAAAACTGCTTATTAAAAAAATTTGATTTGGAATTTGTTTCGTAAAAAAAATTTTTTTTTTTTTACTCCGAAACCATCTGTCCGATTTTGCCCAATAACGAACTTATCCGAGATATTCATCCCCCAAACCTACTCTGAAAATTTCAACTCTCTAGCTCATTCCGTTCGAGAGTTATCGTGCTTACGGCCGGCCGGCCGGCCGGCCGGACAGAATGAATTTCGACCACGGATTCTTGATCAGTGAGTCGAACCAAATCGTTTAAGACCATTTTCATCGAAATATTTCAAAATTACAGACATTTGGGCAAATTGATAAGCACTCAGTTCCGAGGAACTAGAGCGCCAAAAACTGCATATTTCCAATTTTTCGCCATGTTCTCGTAAATGCTACTTCTAAGGTATAAAGTAATCTGAGGAAACTCATCATAACTTGAGCTTGCCATTCCATATTTGAGATCAAATACAGGGTGTTACAATAAAAAAAAAATAACTTTCGTCTATATCTTTGTTTTCGAATACCCCGTATATATGAAAATAATTTTAAATTGTGCTTTTCAACACCCTGCATACATCACAAAAAAATGTTCTCAAAATATCTTTATTTACTCCCTCAAAACGAGATCCACGTCTGTGGTGGGCCACCCGGTATACAACATGGGGTCAACACGTAGGACACACGCTGGTGACATCGCACATCTGTTGCTCTGCCTTGGTGGATCTTACTCAATGAGGTTCACTTTGCTTGAAACGAGGTGCCACAAGCAGACATCGACCATCGTAATTTTACGATGCCTATACGTGTAATCTTCAACGCGTTCACCAAACATACTGAGGATTATTTTTTCAGATTACATTTTAATAAAATTAATCGCAAATGTTATCGTTTTGTTCTTGATGAAAACCATCTCATTGCAATAAAATGGGGTTGAAGAAATTTTTCCTTCTGGGCATAACACTTTTGATGTCATACATGTGTCGGTACAGCTTCGAGCGCAGACTTCATGGCGATCTCATTATGATCTTACGAATCCTCAACAATTTTATTAACATTGACCTGTCATCACTTTATTCCTCAAATAGTGATACTTGTTTGTGCCGTCGTAACCTAACACTGAAACAACAACACTTCAGTTCTACGGTCTCCCCAACACTGTTTTTGAACACTGGAATTGCTTACAAACCACCTATTGTTGTCAACGCCCCTTTCATAAACAGTTTCAAGAATCGTTACGACAGTATTTGACATTTGTTTGATTTCATTGCAGAATTGCTTGTTTTTCTTTTTTCTCTCAGAATTAATATTTTGTGTGCTTACCTCATATTCTTTGTTTAATTAACTATAACCTCTTCATGCATTATACCTCGTAAACGACTGCTTACATGTTCTGTAATGTGCTCACTATGTATTTATTGTATCCCACAGAACTCTGTCCTCGATTTAAATTTATCTTTGATAATAATAATAATATTTCCACTCACGTTGAAAACTACGGCCCATAACTTTTTCATCCCTACAATCAAATAGAGATATCACCAACGCGATAATAATTTTAAAATAATGAACCTGCGCAGCCTATCAAAAAATTAAACTCCCTCCCCATGAGATATCCACTGTTCGCGTTTCGGAGTAGATTCATAATTTCTGAGAGGGGATCATTCATTCCTATTAAAAATGTATCGATTCTCCCTTTTCCCATCCATATGACCCAAATCTGTCTCTGTGAAATATCAACTGATCATGAGAACCATAGAACACTGACATTGAGCGCTACATCGGATATACATTGGTATTCAAAAGCTGTTAACCCCATCGTATCTTTTGAAAGGATGTAGTAACTTAGTTATAACAGTGAAATTAGGAAGGTAAAAATAAAGGACGTAACAGGTGATGCAATAATTATAGATGACGTCACAGGGCCACCGTAATTGATCATTTAAAATGGCACCTTCTGGCAATTGACGTCTCGTTTAGAAAGCATTATAATAATAATAATTTTATTTGCCAAAAGAATGATACATTCCAATCCTTCACAACAATCTTCTTACCATTAATTCCTCTACAAATAAAGGTGAACCACAAAGTCCAAGGACTGTCCGTGGTAAACGTTCTTAAACTGTAAACAGCCCCACAGAGCCAAAACAACTAGAACCCATCTATTCCTGATAGCATCAATTAATAATAAAAGTAAAAACATCAACCTCGCGCAAAAGGGTATAATTACCAAGACCCTATGGCTCAGTCACACACACGCCAAAATCGTGAATCCTACAACCATGCATGTTACCAAAATCAACCCAGATGACCTGATTTAACTATAATCTGTATAATATTATGACAGTATGAACATTGAATATACCTTTCTCTATTTCAGTATCGTAATGAGTCCATTCCAGCACTAAAAACAGTGCTGGAATGAACTCATTCCAGCATTGTTTCTAGTTATATTTTTCGTTTTGTGGTAGTCAGCACTGACATTTGATCCTATCAAATTTCAACACACGTCAATTATCCATATAATATAATTTGGATATAGTGAAATAATTGGGAGGGAACAGATTTATTTTGATTGAAAAATAAGGTACTAGAGATTTCCTTCTTGCTAATTTTGAATAATTCATGGTATTAGGAAACTGTTTTAAATTTGATCTCCATGCCCTATATATGATTCAAATTCAAATTCCGGAATCTGTCAACTTTGATAACAGTCACACCAACTGCCAAGATACAATACAATAGTCACTAGGATGTATAATCCGGATACTTCATTAAATTTCAACAGTATTTTACAAAACTTGCCTGAAATAGAGAAAATATCGTCTAATACTCGTTGCAGAAGGCAATTCCAACACTCATGCGTTCGAAAACTCGCTCCTTCGTCGCTCGTTTTCAAATTTCGCATTCGTGTTTGAATAGGAGCCCATTCTGCAACTTGTATTAGAATATACTATTCTCTATTTCAGTATTGTAATGAGTCCATTTCAGCACAGACAACAGTGCTAGAATGAACTCATTCCCGCATTGTTTTTAGTTATATTTTTCGTTTTGTGGTAGTCAGCACTGACATTCGATCCTATCAAATTTCAACACACGTCAATTATTCTCAATATAGGATAATCTGGATAAGGTGAAATAATTGTTGAGAAGAAAGGTTTTATTTCCATCAAAAAATAGGGTACTAGAGATTTCTTTCTTGCTAATTATGTATCATTCATGATATTAGGAAACTTTTAAATCTGATCTTCATGCTCTACGACAATTCAAATTCCGTGATCTGTCAACTTTCGTAACAGCCACACCAACTGCCAAGATACAATACAAAAGTCACTAGGATGTATAATCCTAATTTTTCATTAAATTTCAACAGTATTTTACAAAACTTGTCTGAAATAGAGAAAATATCGTCTAATACTCGTTGCAGAAGGCAATTCCAACACTCCTGCGTTCGAAAACTCACTCCTTCGTCACTCGTTTTCGAATTTCGCATTCGTGTTAGAAAAGGAGCCCATTCTGCAACTTGTTTTAGAATATACTATTTCAGTTAAGATAATTTCGTTTGGGTTCAGGCCGATTCTGATAGGTAAACTGAATAAATACTTCAATTATAGTTTCGCATTCAATAATAAAGATTCATGAACCAGTTCTTGAGGGTGCAAAATGTGATCCATATTCTTGACAGTAATGCATCCTATTACTAAACTCTTATCAGTGAAATTTGTAATACATTCTTTATTGAGTCGTTGTTTGAAAAGGTCAATACTGTCAGGTACTGTAGCGTAAATCTTTGTTATCAAGTAGCCACACATCAATGAATCCAATGGTGTGAGGTCCTGTGTCCGAGCTGGCCATTCCATCGAACCTCTTCGTTGAGTCCATCTGCCTCGATATTATTCATCTAGGTAACGTGTCACTGCATCATAAAAGCGGGCAGAAGCACCATACTGTTGGAAAGATTTTTGTGTAGTTACGTTGGTGGCTAATTTGATTGGATATATTTTCAAAGAATTCTAACCTTCTATGGGGATCACCAACTGAATATTGGCGCACCATTTTTAATGGTATGAATGAAAATTGTTTTTGCATAAATCGAAAAACTCTGGTACGGTCCTTTGACTGACTTCACATGTAGACGAAACTAAGACTCTGGACGAAGTAGTAACTATCATTTCTTCAATTATGTCAAGTTCATTGTCTTCACTGTTTTTTGATAGACCAGATCGTTCGGAACTTTCAGCACATCCTGACGCTTGAAACTTCCGAAGATTCTCTTCAAAATTTGTCCCCGATATAGGACGGTAGGGTACCTCTCATTAAAAACATGGTCCACTGCATGAAAATTTTTCTACATTCACCCATTATTTGACTGCTGCTTTTTGGCCACTGTACGTACTATTTTGCCTGTGCAAATACTCAAACGTCTCGTTAAACAATAAATAAAATCAATATTCAAGGTGTAGGATGCTTTTATGTAAACCTAATCTAGTGAAAACCATCAGAGAATTGAGAATTGTCTACTGTTTTGGCAACTAACCAGATAACTCAATAATCTATATTTGTGAAACAATAATTCTAGTATTCATTTGGTTTATCTTTCAAAATCAGCATAAACCCATACAAAATTAATGTGACAGAAGAGTTATTTTCAATACTTTCAAATGACATTTATTTGCCATAATGATTCATTTAAAATTCTTCAGAGTGACCCAACAACACAGACATAAAATAACATGGACTGGTTGTGAGGAAGAGACCATTGAAATCAGCATTGAAAAAAGACAGAATAGTTAAAGGCAAACCACGGTATATGAATATTTTCTTATAATTTGGCGTTTGGCAAAACCACAGAATACAAAACATTGGTTTCCTTTATTCTCTGACCTTTCTTGTTACTGTATTGTTTGGTTTCGTGTATTGGGTATGTGTTTTGGTGATTTGTAGACAGAATATTTAAAGGCAAAACATTTTCATTTAAATCCGACACTCGTTTCTGACTATTCTGATACTTATAAAAAAACATCATTATTTTTATACCATTTTTTGCCTTTAAGTATTTTATCCTTCATAACATCTCTCTCTCTAATGTATTCCGCAACGAACTGTGTGATAAAGTTACGTGAGGGTCAGTCCATGTTATTCTATGTCTATGCCCTACAACGACTACAAAAACTGCACATGTTACGACTAGTTAAGAAGCCTATATTTCCACACTCTAAATTCCATTATTAAAAGTATAACCATTCAAATGATACGAGGGGCAGGTGTCTGTTGACTATCACTGTAATTAATTCGACTCTCATGTCAAACTGTTGATGGGCTTGCGAGAAATATTATTTCACTCCCAATTTCTTACCCTTAGATTGACCCAATTCAGTTCAGAAGTATGGATAGTCATGTGTTCATAATAGGTTATATCGAACAAATAGCAGTAAACAATGAATATGATCCAGAGTTAATCAGCAAATAATGAAGAAAAAAATGGGGAAAAATAATAACTTTAGTATTTTCGGAAATTAAGTTTAAAAATAAGAAATTCAATACCTTAACAATATTAGCTAAACCGACTCACCAAATCAAAAGATTAATATGGGTTAATATCCCATTCCGCACAAAAATGACTTAATTTTTTTTATAAAGGACTATGAGTATAAGATTTTGGAACTAGTCTTAAAAAAATTGGTTCAAGCATTGACGTGAAGTCAGGAGCTTTTCCGCGTATGTTCTATTGTCCATTTTCCTGTATTGGACACTCTTAATCGAATTCACCATGGTAAATTCGATTAAGAGTGTTCAATACAGGAGAATGGACAATTGAACATACGCGCAAAAGCTCCTGACTTCACGTCAGTGCTTGAACCAATTTTTTTTCGTGAATTCAGGAGCTTTTGCGCGTATGTTCAATTGTCCATTCTCCTGTATTGAACACTCTTAATCGAATTTGCCATGGTGAATTCGATTAAGAGTGTCCAATACAGGAGAATGGACCATAGAACATACGCGCAAAAGCTCCTGACTTCACGTCGGTGCTTGAACCAATTTTTTTTTCGTGAAGTCAGGATAGAAAGCAATGATGAAAAAATTAACACATTATTGTCTACCTTCAATTCTTCTTTAGGAGAAGAATACATAATTATTCTTGAAAAATATTACTGGAATTAATGTCATATTCAAATAATCAAAGTAAAGAAAATTATAAGTTTAGTTACTAACATATTGAATGAAATTCAATTCAAAGTAATATTCAATTACTTATTCTTAACCAATAAAAGTCCATTGATAGATCTAAAGGTGATGAGGTGAAACATAAAGATATATTCTCATTAGTGATAGAAAAACTGGCCTAAAATTCCTCTCTACCCATCACGAGATTTAATATCCACAAATGAGCCTCTCACCTTACAAGATCAGAAGCCTTCAACAAAATTTCAGCGATATCATATTAAAAATAATACATAACCTTTCAAAAGTCCCCTCTCACAAATATACTCCTCTGAAGGCACATGGATCTCTTGAAGAAGAATCGTCTTCTCTATTTCTCAAAGATATTCACTCTTGTTCATAGAAATCCCTTCAATATTTAGTTGCCTCCTCCTAAGGAGGATCTCTTTCAAAACCAGGTCTGACCACTAATGTGGAGCTATCATCTCCCATAGATTTGTGGTGAAATAACACGATTTTCCCATAACATACGCGTAAAAGATATTCCATCATGACATTCATATTTTTATTTTTGAAGGTTCTCGCAAAAATACGACCATAGACAACATATTATCATACGACGATTCGCATCCGCTACCGGCGCTACCGCTTCGCTACCGAACTCACAAAAGGCTGCGCGGTTCTCCAACAATATAGATCCGATCGTGTTCAAACTTGGAGTTCTGCAGTAGAGTTAGGTTCTGAAGGCTCTTTCTAAATTTCAGCCATGCCGGACGAATAGTTTATGATATATAGATTTTTTTTCAATAATTTTAAATTATTTTTTTAAAATTTTCTAGTGATACCATCCTCACGAAATTCTGCAAGAATTTTCGCATTGGCATTCTACAACTAATAACCATGTTTGAATTCAATCGGTTTTGTATTCTTCGAGTTAATGAGGAACAAAAAACAACCAAATTTCAGAAAATTTCAGATGGCTATAACTCTAAAACCGTTTGGACGATTATGCTCATAAACAAACTCAAATATCGCATTCAGGTGCACAACCTAACCTGAGAATTTCAAGCCGCTATCTCTTTCCATTCTCAGGTTATCGTGACAACAAAAGTATTTTTTAATAATTTTTTAATAATTTTCTAGCGATACGATTCTCACAAAATTTCACAAACGTGCTCAGGTCTATATTCTACAACTCTTCACCAAGTTTAAATTTGATCGGATTTATTTTGGTCGAAAACAAAATTATTACTCGGAAACCATTGGGCCGATTATACCCATTAACGAACTTGTCCGTTGTATTGGGATGCGCCACCTACCCTGAAAATTTCAATTCGCTAGCTCTTTCCGTTCTCAAGTTATCGTGGCAACGGACGGTCGGACGGCACCACAGAATTAAATTTCACATTTGGGCAAAACTATAACGCGATGTTCCCCAGAACATACGCGCAAAAAGGTATGATGTAGTGTGAAGGACTCACTGTGTCGACGAAACGCCTCACAATATCAGATATACATATACAAGTGTAAATATTATATAATATTTAATTTTAATATTATTCGATTATTACCTAGTTTAATGATTTTCCCGAAGAATTTTCAACTGTAAACTATCTTATTTTGTTTGAAGAAGTCACAGCTACATACTAAATAGATCATTGTAAATACATATACCATACCTTCTTCGAACGCCATTAACATTCAATATCATTTAACTTTGTTACAGAATTGGAATTCGTGAAAGATGCTCATTTCGAGGATCCAATATACTCTGTTCAATTGAAAATTGTTGATACAAGCTATGAAGGCAAAAAAAGTAAAGTGGTAAGTTTTCGAGAAGTTACTGATGTTCGAAAGAAACATGTAGGTAGGTAATGATAATTCTCTAGCAGAATAGATTTTTTTTTCATTTCAAAATGAAATAAATATTCTTTGGATCACATTTCAAATACAGTTGGCTTTATATTCTCCAAAATCCTTCTTTTAATGCAACAATTAAAGTGTACTGGTCCCACTGTAATACACTCGACTTGTCAACGGTTTACGATTTTTCACACAAATTCGAACGAATTTCAGGATGATCAAATTATAAATGTCATGTCTGTAGTCATATCATTATTATAATGAAAAGAGCGATTCGTTAATAAGAGGATTTTAAATCAACATTTAACACTTACCGAGAGTCCAGAGGAGAATATTTAAATTATGCTTTATTGCAATGCGCTATAATGTACAATATTTTTGGTTTTCCTTCTGGAAAAAAAACAAATAGAGCAGATGGTTTAGCAACTCTCGAGCACGCAACGTACACTGTCCATGTAAAAAATTGGTTCAAGCCCTGTGGACAGGATCTTTCGGCACTCTTCTTCGGACAGACAAATTATATCTCCGAAAGTATTAGTTCCTCAGAGTTGAGAATTATATCAATGTATTCTTATGATAGAACCGTATCATAAAGGAAATCCAATTCAAATAATAGTTTATTTATCAAGATTAAATGAGCAATCTGAGAATGAGAACTGCACCATGGAAGAAATCAAATTAAAATAGCTGAAATGAATTTTACTCTCTCTAAGAACAGGATGACATGTACGAGTATGAACACAGATCATATAATTAATCATAGATAGAATAATTATAGCATTCATTATTGAAATTTCTAAAAATCATATCTCCGAAAGTATTAGCTTGTTAGAGTTTAAAATGATATCAATAGATTTTTATGGTGAAACTGCATCTTAAAAAAATTGTTTTGAAATTTGTAAGCTAAAAAAAAATTTTTTTTCGTTACACCAAAACCATCTTGCCTATTTGGCCCAATAGCGAACTTAACCGAGATATTTTTCTTTCTAACCTACTCTGAAAATGTCAACTGCCTAGCTCATTCCGTTCGAGAGTTATTGTAGAAAGAAAATCTAAAAATTTTCAAAATTTTTTTTTTACACTTTACGGTAACCCGATCAATACAAAACTCCACATGCGTCTGAAGGTTATGATTCTTCAACTTGATGCCAAATTTCAGATAGATCGAGAGATCGGTTTCAGAAATATTCATAAAATTTTTTTTACTAAAAACGGCCATAACTCCGAAACTGCTAGATGGATTTTGCCCATTAACGAACTCGTCCGAGTTATTTACGCTCCAAACCTACCCTGCAAATTTCAAACCTCTAACTCCATTCGTTCGAGAGTTATCGTGTTAACAGGCGGCCGGCTGGCCGGACAGAATCGATTTCGATCACGGATTATTGATCAGTGAGTCGAACCAAATCGTTTGATACCATTTTCAGCCAAAAATTCGAAAATAACAGACATTTGGGCAAATTGATAAGCACTCTGTTTTGAGGAACAAGAGCGCCAAAAACAGGGCAATTCAAGTTTTATTCCACAACCTTGTAACGATTGACCTTGTGATTTATTTATTGTCATTGCAAATGCAAGTCGCAGCTTGAAACTGGACATGCTTAAATTCAAAAGGAAAGTCAGATGGCATTAATGGAATCCATGTAAAAGAACATCCTCGCCTTTGAACTTTCTTATGGTGATTGTAGCCTGTATCAAGTTAGTGAAAACTGTTTAAACAGCTAGTAAGTGTTGTTCCGTTACAAAATTTTTGCTGATTAGGTTGCATAGCATAATTATTGAGTTAAATATTTAGCTGCAGTTTGTGTGGAGGCAATCGTGGCAAATCCAATAATTTAATATATATATAATATAATAATATATAATAATCGATAATGGAATGGATTGACTTAAAAGAATGTATTTGTCCATCAATTTAACTTTGAATTTTAAAACTCAATTCATCAGCATCCTTATTATAATTCGGTTGAATATCTGGGAATACTCTTTAGACAAATCATGAAACGGTATGCATAAAAAATAATCGAGCTGTCCTTCTTGTTTGTTTCTTGACCTGTAAGAGAATAATCAACATTAATAACGAATTTGAAACAACAATACTCTGACGACGTGGTTGATAATACTACGAAAGCTTAGTAGAAAACAATAAATGGTACACAAATTTAAGGACCTCAATCTCTGAAGATACCCTACTAAAATCCATTCCCGGTCAGAGGGCAAATGTAGGTAATATTATTTACTGCTTCCTTCTGGTTTTCTGTCTCGTTTTCAGATATGATTTCAAGATATTTTGTCAATCAATTTGTATTGATATTGAATATAAAATTTGTTCAAGCCCTGTGGACAGGAGCTTTGGCGCTCTTGTTCAAACTTTGACAAGATTGGTTGTTATTTATCAAGAATAAATGAGCAATCTGAGAATGAGAAGTGCACCATGGAAGAAATCAAATTAAAACAGCTGAAATGAATTTAACTCTCTCTTATAGAATAGGATGATATGTACGAGTATGAGCACAGATCTTATAATAATTCATAGATAGAATAATTATAGCATTCTGTGAAAACATAGAAGTACGATTCATTATTGAAATTTCGAAAAATCATATATCCGAAAGTATTAGCTTGTTCGAGTTGGAAATGATATCAATGGATTTTGATTGAAAAACGTCATCTTAAAAACAAATTAGTTTGAAATTTGTAAGTTAAAAATTTTTTTTTTCGTTACTCCGTTACTGGCCTGTTTTGCCCAGTAACGAATTCAACCGAGACATTTATCTCCCAACCTAGCCTAAAAATTTCAACTGCCTAGCTCATAATGGCTATCCGATCGATACAAAACTCTGCATGCGTATAAAGGTCATTATTCTACTATTTGATGCTAAAATTCAGATAGATCAAGTGATCGGTTTCGGAAACATTCATAAAAAATGTTTTTACTAAAAAGGGCCATAACTCCGAAACTGCTTGGTGGATTTCGCCCGCTAACGAACTCGTCCGAGATATTTACTCAAAATCTACCCTTCAACGGCCGGCCGGTCGGATGGACGGACATAATCGATTTCGACCACAGATTCTCGATCAGTGAGTCGAACCAAATCGTTTGAGAGCATTTTCAGCCAAAACTTCGAAAATTTCAGACATTTGGGCAAATTGATAAGCACTCTGTTCCGAGGAACAGGAGCGCAAAAAATTAAAACGATTTCCTTCTCGGATTGGTATGCAATGGTCCCATTATGATATACCTACTCACAGAAAACTCGACATCCTTGGCGAGTTGAGGTTCGTGAAAATTGAAGACTCGTTCTGAATTCATGAATACTGATGATGTAGTTTTAGCGCGAAATACTCCAGTTAAATTTGGACGTAATTCCGAGTTTTTAGTGCAGTATAATTATAGATTGTGTAATTAACAAATTCTTTAATCGCGTGATAGGTCTATTCGATGTTGATTAAATGGCTTCAGAGTTTTTCTGGTATTTAGCATAAGGATAAATTAGGTGTGGAACTTTTCTATTTTCGAATGGAGTTCACGCTCACTGGAAATTTGAAAGTATAGTTGATTGTATTCATCATTCGATGGTTTTTGCGCGCATGCTCTAGGAAGCAGCGTAGGACTATCAGTTTGCCTAAATATCTGTAATTCTGGATTTTGTTCCGGAAATGGTCAAAATCTATTAGGTTTAAGGATGAAGAATTCGAGGTTAAATTGGATTCAGCCGTCCGGTCCTCCGGTCGGCCGTTGCCACGATAACTTTCGACCGAAAAGACATAGCGACTTGAAATTTTCAGGTTAGGTTGCGCATTCGAATGCAACGGTTATGTTCGCTAATGGACATAATCAGCCAAACTTTTTCGTAGTAATACCAATCTAAAATATTGTTTCCTGAATAACACTATTGTCACTTGGACTAATTGACTAATTGACACTTGGAAATTAGTTATACTGTACATCGCGTAAGATTTGCAAAATTTTGTGACAATCATATTAACAGAAAAAAACTGTTTTTTTTTTCAATATTAAATTTTAGGAACTGCTGAAATTCCTCACAAACCTTCAATCCACCATTTTATAATCTAGAACAGGATTTCAGCTCGATCGGCTTTGTAGTTTAGCAGTTGTGGTAAAAATAAAACCTGCTTCTGAAATTTTGAATGATTTAAATCTCAGTTTATTAACGTAGCTATTATAGCCACGTTGGTTATTTTACTCGCTTGCCGCCCGGAAGATACGTTGATTCGGGTTTAAATCTTCGCTGAGTAAGTTCACTATCATAGTTTTTTTATTTTAATATTTGAATTCAGTTAATGCCCAATGAATTCTTATTAAGTGTTAACGTTATACAGGGTGTCCCAAGCTAAAATATTTTCGAAGCCCAAGCACTTTCGGTTATACAGGGAATGAGAATAAATTTGATGGAAAATTTTTTTTTCAAGTTTTGCATAACTGGTATGATCAAGTATTTAATGCTGAATACATTTTTGTCAGACACATTGTATTCATTCGAATAGTTTTGAAAATTTCGAAAAAAACGGAAAAAAAAGTTGAATATGTTTAGTCAGTATTATGTTCATTATTCTTAAGTATCCTGAGCTTGAACCGTTTTTACAGCATCGAAGAGGAAGAATGTGGAAAGGCCATGAATTTCAGAAATATCATCACAGGGTGTTTCAAATTTGGTGTCGAAAATTGTGATCAAAAATTGGCCATAACTTCTGTTTTTCAATTCTGCGGTGAAAAATAATGATAGTTTTCTAACATTATTACATATGCTCTTAAATTCAAATTTTCTGATTTTTTGTTTGTCTTTTTTTCTTTAATTTAGGAGCATAATCATGTTAGAAAACAATCATTATTTTTCACCGCAGAATCCAACGCAATCATAAAAAAATAGGGATCAAATTTGAAAAACAGAAGTTATGGCCAATGTTCGATCATAATTTTCGACACAAAATTTGAAACACCCTGTGATGATATTTCTGAAATTTAAAAGATGCATGACCTTTCCACGTTCTTCCTCTTCGATATTTCGAAAACGGTTTACGTTCAGGATGTTTAAAATAAGAATAATGAACATAATACTGACTAAACATATTTGACTCTTTTCCAGTTTTTTTTTCGATATTCTGCAAACTGTTCGAATGAATACAATGGTTTTAACAGAAATGTATTCAGCATTGAATACTTGATCATACCAGGAATGCAAAACTTGAAGGAAAAATGTTTTCATCAAATTTATTTTCACTACCTGTATAACCGGAAGAGCTTGGGCTTCGAAAGTCTTTTAGATCCGTAGAGAATTTGAAGCAATATCAAAATCCCAATTTTCAGATTTCAAATATGTCGTTCTCCAGAAACGTATAATGGACACTCGAACTTGGGACACCCTGTATAGAAAGGTTTCTTTTGTATACGACCGTGCAAAAGGTTACTCCATTTTGCGCTTTCCATGGTGTGCCAGAACTTGAAATTTTTGTGTGCATGCTCCAGGAAACAGCGTGCTATCATTTTGCTCAAATGTCTATAATTTTCGAATTTCTTACCGAAAATGGTCTCGAACGATTGATGAAGAATTCGTGGTCGAATTCAATTCTGTCCAGCGGCCGTCAGTTGCTATGTTAACTTTCAAACGGCAAGATATAGCGTCTCACAATTTTTAGGGTAGCTTACCCATCCGAATGCAACATAATCTGCCAAATGGTCTTGGGGTAATACTTATCTGAAATATTGGTGTTGTTTCCTCAATAATTCGAAAAATTCAGATCTGATTGAATCGAAACTAGGTAATTAGTTGTATAATGCTGACGCGTAAAATTTTGCAAAATATCGTTGGCATCGTATCATCAGTAGAAAAAAGACGGTTTGAAAGTTCATGCAATATTTCGTGGCATGACATGCGGGTTGAATCACCTGACTTCCAGTTAGGGCGTTTTAAGAATTTTTGGTTGGCATTCCTCTTCCAAACACTGATTATCTATGAAATGAAAATTTTTAATTCTTCCGAAAGAGCTTCTGCGTTAGAAACACTAGGATATTGGTCAGAAGTAATATACAGGGTGGGTCTCTAAGTTATACATTAATTTAAAGCATATATTGCTCTCATCAAATAAAACATTATTTTCATTTACCATTTTTGGCTTAGCTATAAAGTTACAAGCGTTTAAAGATTTCATAATGTGTTAATACACTCCTGTATATAAATTATCTATGACATTCATGATGGACGAGAAAAAGGCACGGTAACGTGGATTTCAGCTTGATTCGGGATTTTAACGCTCGATCCATAAAAGTAGGGGAATTTTTCGTATTCCTGATTTTATAACATTCAACGAAGATAATCAAGGAAAAATGATAAAGAATAATTTTATTTTCTAAAACGATTGAATATTCTCGAAATTACCTAAGAAGAAGTTTATTGGCTTTATTACTGCTAATTTTATTTAGTTTCTTTTGATTAAAAACTCATCATTGTACAATTGTTTTATTTTTAACATCACTCTTTGAGGAAAGAAAACAGAGAATTCCTGAAAAGAAAATTAGACTTTACCGAATATTTCGGAAAATAAGCATTTTAGAGCAGTGGTATGTATTATAGTGATGCACTATTTTCTAGCGTAGATTCCAGCTGAGCAATAAAAATATGGTTTCTCATTTAATGAGACTGATTTTGACATTGAAATAGAAACACTGTATATTAAATGGAATTAGTAATTTACGAAGGAGGAGCATTGGTATGTTTTCTGATAGAAGCTAAAAAAATAGGGAATTTCATGCAAAAATCTACAAATTATTAAAATTGGAATGAACTTCTATTTGAGCAAATTTTAAGGGTTTCTTCTGAGACGGATATGTAAGTGATACACTAAAACAATGAAGAGCTTAATGGGTTATCTGATCATCATTAAAAAAACTGGGTTTTGTATTTAAAAATGGGTTCAAGCCCTGTGGACAGGAGCTTTCTGGCGCTCTAGTTCAAACAGACAAATTATATCTCCGAAAGTATTGGTTTCTCAGAGTTGAGAATTATATCAATTTATTCTTATGATAGAACTGCATCATAAAGGAAATTCAATTCAAATAATAGTTCATTTATCTAGATTAAAAGAGCAATCTGAGAATGAGAACTGCACCATGGAAGAAACCAAATTAAAATAGCTGAAATGAATTTGACTCTCTCTTATAAAACAGGATGAAATGTACGAGTATGAACAGAGATCATCTAATGAAGCTTAGATAGAATAATTATAGCATTCAGTGAAAACATAGAAGTACGATTCATTATTGAAATTTATAACTTCATCTTAGCAGAAATTTAATTCAAACATCATAGAAGAATTTAAATTCAACAAGAGTGCCAAAAATTATCAACCCAAAACCAATAGACGAATTCTACCCAACAACGAACTCATCCGAGATATTCATTCTTCAATTCTGTGATGAACGATAATATATATCCTTCCTCAAATCTACAATATTCCAGTTTTGTTTTTAGTGGAGATATTCTGAACTCAATATTATTAACCCACCATTACCATTCTCATCATCATATGGATTGACTATCGGCATGAAAATATCAACCAACAAAAAGTATGATATTATATTATCATTCTCATATTTATACGATTGCTCGAATGAAACAACGCCATGTCTCAGGAGAATGAGTTGACATTATAACAATTCATAGAATACCCACATAATAATTCTATCATTCTGTGAAAACGTAGAAATACGATTTACATTGAAATTTTGAAAAATCATATCTCCGAAAGTATTAGCTTGTTAGAGTCAAAAATGATATGAATGGATTCTTATGATAAAACTGCTTATCAAAAAAATTCAATTTGGAATTTGTTTTGTAAAAAAAAAATTTTTTTTGTTACTCCGAAACCATTTGTCCGATTTTGCCCAATAACGAACTTAGCCGAGATATTTATCCCCCAAACCTATTTTGAAAATTTCAACTCTCTAGCTCATTCCGTTCGAGAGTTATCGTGCCTACGGCCGGACCGGCCGGACGGCCGGACATAATGAATTTCGACCACGGATTCTTGATCAGTGAGTCGAACCAAATCGTTTAAGACCATTTTCGTCGAATTATTCGAAAATTACAGACATTTCGGCAAATTGATAAGCACTCAGTTCCGAGGAACTAGAGCGCCAAAAAACGAAAGTTGGATTTCATTTTATGGTGAAACTGGAAGTCGAAGGAATATGAATTTTTTTCCAAGAAGTCATCTCTCCTAGCAAAGCTTAACTATGAAATTTCAAGTGTTTATCTCGAGCCTTTTTTCGAAATGTTCTAACGAACGTTCCCTGTGAATCACCCTGTATATGACTTCACGAGAGGAAGTAAAATATCTGCTTCTAATGTATTGGCCATGGCAAAGAAAGCTAATAACTAGGACCACGCTGTATAATGTTGATTCTTGTAGCTTTCATAATAATAATTATAATTAATGGAAAAGGGTTATCGGGACATTCCGCAAAACCAGCAATAAAAATTGGTTCAAGCACTGACGTGAAGTCAGAAGCTTTTGCGCGTATGTTATATTGTCCATTCTTCTGTATTGGACACCCTTAATCGAATTTACCATGGTAAATTATGTTGTCCATTCTCCTGTATTGGACACTCTTAATTCGAATTTACCATGGTAAATTCGAATTAAGTGTCCAATACGGGAGAATGGACAACATAATTTACCATGGTAAATTCGATTAAGGGTGTCCAATACAGAAGAATGGACAATAGAACATACGCGCAAAAGCTTCTGACTTCACGTCAGTGCTTGAACCAATTTTTTTTTCGTGATTTTTTTTGAAATTTTCTAGGGGTACGGTTATTAAAATTTTTTTTTTCGTCATTTTTTTCGAATTTTCTAGTGGTACGGCTCTTACAAAAATTTGAACACGTCTTTATGTTGATTTTCTACTACTAGTTACCAAGCTTCAATTCGATCGAATATTTATTTTTTCAGTTATCAAGAAAATAATATTCCAGGTGGGTATAACTCGGAAACCGTTAGACCGATTATGCCCAAAAACGAACTCAACTCTCCCTTTCGGATACGCAACCTACCCTGAAAATTGCAAGTCCCTATCTCCTTTCGTTCGAAAGTTATCGAGGCAACGGTCACCCATCTACTGAATTCACACAAGAATGCTCCAATCTCTAACAATATTAAACCGATCGTATTAAAACTTGAAACTTAGCGGTAGAGTTAGGTTATGAAGGCTCTTGCAAAATTTCATCAATTTCTAACGATTAGTTACTGATATATAGACTTTTTTTTTTTATTTTCAATGATTTATTAAAAATTTTCTACAAATGATTTCCTCACCAAATTTTGCGAGCATTTCCGCGTTGGCATTCTACAACTAATAACCATGTTTGAATTCAATCGGTTCAGTACTTTTCGAGTTAATGAGGAACAAAAACCACGAAATTTAAGAAAATTTCAGATGGCTATAACTCTAAAACCGTTTGGCCGATTATGCTCATAAACAAACTGAAAGGTCGCGTTCTGGTGCTTATCCTAACCTGAAAATTTCAAGCCCCTATCTCATTCCGTTCTCAAGTTATCGTGACAACAAAAATATTTTTTTATAATTTTTTAATAATTTTCTAGCCATATGATTCGCACAAAATTTCACAAACGTGCTTAGGTTCATATTCTACAACTACTCACCAAGTTTCAATTAGATCGGATTTATATTGGTTTAAAACAAAATTATTACTCGGAAACCGCTGGGCCGATTATGCCCATTAACGAACTTGTCCGTCGTATTGGGATGCGCCACCTACCCTGAAAATTTCAAGTCGCTAGCTCTTTTCGTTCTCAAGTTATCGTGGCAACGGCCGGACGACCGGACGGCCGGCCGGACAGAATCAAATTTGACCTCGAATTCTTCATTGGGGAGTCGAACTTAATCGTTTGAGACCATTTTTTTTCAAAAAATTCGAAAGTTACAGACATTTGGGCAAAACTATAACGCGATGTTCCCCAGAACATACGCGCAAAAAAAACAAAAATTATTATGATAATGATAATATTTGATCATCCTGTTGTCCATAGATTTTGATATAGAGTTTTCATGAATCAAGTTGATTGAAATACACTGCCAGATATCCGCAAAACACATGAGAATTAAAAATGTATTTAAAAGGTACTTTTTAACCCTCACGTTCAATATCCTGTTTAACAACTCACTAAGTATTTTGTTTCAATAATATTATTCTTGGAATACCAAAGCCGAGCAGCATGCGAACAGCATCTCCCTTACCGCACTTTCATTTGCGAATTGCATGTTTCAACTCTAATTTTCCGCAGGTCAAAGTCCCCATCCACGTCCACTTCGACAACATGTCCGTTGCAGCGCCGGCCGACCTCAAGAGCAGATTTTCACGTGGTCCAATATTGTATCCAGAGCAGCAGTTGAGGATTTTGAGGTAAAACAATGGAGCGCTGAATTACTAACATTGAAAACGGTTATCTGATAATAATTACATTCACGCGAATCGGATACGATAGGATTTCGAAATATTCGCAGATTTACTGTGCTTGCGTCGAAAGGAATGTACATGGCTTTGAAATTATCAGTTGGAATTTGCGTCCGTTATTGGTATTTCAGGAGCGTATTGTGAAGAATGTTCCATCGAGAGCAGATAAATGAAATTGGCAAAATTTTCGATGTTGTGCATTGGGAGTAATATCACTGTAACGGGAGTTTTTGCGCGTATGTCCTGGGGAACATCGCGTTATCATTTTGCCCAAAAGTCTGTAATTTTCGAATTTTTCGCCGAAAATGGTCTCAAACGATTGGGTTCGACTCCCTGAACAAGAATTCGGGGTTAAATTTCATTCTGCCCGGCCGGCCGTCCGTTGCCACGGTAACTTGAGAATGGAAAGAGATAGCGACTTGAAATTGTCAGGGTAGGTGGCGCGTCGCAATACGATGGACAATTTCGTTAATGGGCATAATCGGCCCAATGGTTTCCGAGTAATAAATTTGTTTTCAACCAATACAAGTCCGATCGAATTGAAACTTGGTGAGTAGTTGTAGAATGCTTAATTAAGAACGCTTTTGAAATTTAGTGAGAATCGTATCACTAGAAAATTTGTAACAAATTATCAAAAAATATTATTTGTGCCACGATAACCTGAGAACGGAAATAGATCTGAAATTTTCGGGAAAGGTTGTGCATCTGAGTGGGACATTTGGAAAATTTCGTGAGGATTATTTAATTCAAATTTTTTTAAAAACTCATTGAATATCATTATTGAAAGGTTTTTTTCTGGGTTCTCAATTTCACAAAATAACTATCAACAAAATAATTCTAACGATTTTTATTAAGCGTCTGAAGTAGTAATACTACACGGTTTCCCGACCAAACAATAGAAATCATGACGTCACATTTTGGGTGACCGCTTTGTAGGAATTAATGAAAAAATTCTCGGCGACGTAGAGATTCGAACCGGCACCCTTCAGATTAAGAGCCCGACGGGTTACCCGACCCGGCCACTGAGGCTCGACGTTATGGAACCGTCTTTGGAACTACATATAGAGATCGAGCAGGTAGCGCCTTTTCAGAGGAACATTCTAGAACTAATTAACATGTTTGAATAGACATTGTGGGTGGGGTCGAGTATTTTCATTGTGAAATGCCTGTTATCGGAATCATTCAATAACATATTCCTATATACTAGTTATGGTTGAATGCAAATTGACCAATGAAATAACGTAATCAGCTATGATTATATAATTTTCAGAGTATATTTGAGAAATTAATATCGTGAATAAGTTCGACATTATTGGGTAAAATCAAAAACCATTTTAAAGGCATTAAGTATTTTTATTGACATAACGTGAAATGTCTATTATCCACATCATTCAATACCTTATTCTTATAGTAGTACATACATTCTAAGATTACATAACTTTCAACAGAGGGATTAATTTTAAAGTTTTAAAGGAATTTATTAAATCTTCAATCGAATTTTGATTATTCTTCTGAGATAGATCTTTCATGATATCTAGGAACTTGTAATAGTAAAACGATATTTTTAAATTTTTCAACATCTCTAGGCGATGGGAAATTATAGCAGTATTTAATTGGATCAATTTATTCAAGTCGGCATCGCTGAAATACATGCAGTTTTCCCATTTGGCAACGCGGGTCATCACACCTTTGGATTTTTCAACTTCAACGCCACAATCTCTTTGATCAGCATCATTTTCAATTAATGCAATAAACGATCCCCATTGCCAGTCGTCAAAAGATATTATACATTCATTAGATATGAGCATGACTGCAGGTTCAAAATATCTTGCGGGACTTATACGACAATCAATAGAAGCAGACCCACATTCCATTTCCAGATGATTTTTATGTATAAATTCCTATGAGGATTTCTAAGCTCGATTTTAGCAAAAATGGTTCTTTTCACATGAATATATGTAGATTTCTCAGCATCTCGAGATGATTGGAAAATTATTACTGCTCTCCACGCAATACTTTTTCAACCAAATAAACATCATGCTGCCGTGTTTTTTGCAATTCTTCTTGATAGAAAGCACCACTTATTGGTCTACCGGTAAAGTAGGTAACTCACTGGGTTGGTAAGTTGGTCTTTTGTGATTTTAAATAGTTTAGTAGTCCATCGATACCCTTTTGTGAAAACGTGTCTAAATTTACGTACAATTCTTCTGAAATTTATGAGGTCGTGCTATTTTTATGTGACTGAAGGCTAATTTATCTATGTCGTTCTTTGTATTAACGTCACGGGGTTTCATGCCAATAGTTCATTGTTTTTGCGCGTATGTTCTGGGGAACATCGCGTTATAGTTTTGCCCAAATGTCTGTAACTTTCGAATTTTCTGACGAAAATGGTCTCAAACGATTAAGTTCGACTCCCCAATGAAGAATTCGAGGTCAAATTTGATTCTGTCCGTCCGGCCACGATAACTTGAGAACGAAAAGAGCTAGCGGCTTGAAATTTTCAGGGTAGGTGGCGCATCTCAATGCGACGGACAAGTTCGTTAATGGGCATAATCGGCCCAGCAGTTTCCGAGTAATAATTTTGTTTTCAACCAATATAAATCCTATCGAATTGAAACTTGGTGAGTAGTTGTAGAATATGAACCTAAGCACGTTTGTGAAATTTTGTGCGAATCGTATGGCTAGAAAATTTTAAAAAAATTATTAAAAAATATTTTTGTTGTCACGATAACTTGAGAACAGAATGAGATAGCGGCTTGAAATTTTCAGGTTAGGATGTGCACCAGAACGCGACATTTCAGTTTGTTTATGAGCTTAATCGGCCAAACGGTTTTAGAGTTATAGCCATCTGAAATTTTCTGAAATTTCGTGGTTTTTTGTTCCTCATTAACTCGAAAAATACTGAACCGATTGAATTCAAACATGGTTATTAGTTGTAGAATGCCAACGCAAAAACGTTCGCAAAATTTGGTGAGGATAGCATTTGTAGAAAATTTTTAATAAATCATTGAAAATTAAAAAAAAAAAAATTCTATATATCAGTAACCATTCGTTTGAAATTGCTGAAATTTTGCAAGAGCCTTCATAACCTAACTCTACTGCTAAGTTTCAAGTTTTAATACGATGGGTTAAATATTGTTGGAGATTCGAGCATTCTTGTGCGAGTTCAGTAGATGGGTGACCGTTGCCTCGATAACTTTCGAACGAAAGGAGATTGGGACTTGCAATTTTCAGGGTAGGTTGCGTATCCGAAAGGGAGAGTCGAGTTCGTTTCACTACCATCAATAGACAAATTTTATAATAAATTGGACGATGCGCACATTGACGTGAAAAGCTATCGTCATGCTCAAAACGTTTGGCAAAAATTCGGTATAAAATCATTGGGTGAATACAGTGACCTATACATGAAAACAGATATACTTTTGCTCGCTGACGTGATGGAAAATTTTAGGCAAACAGCATTAATGACATACAAACTTGACCCAGCATGGCATTATACTATGCCTGGGTACAGCTGGGACTGTATGTTAAATTATACTAAATGTAAACTGCAATTACTTAAAGATATCGATATGATCATGTTCGTGGAAAAGGGTATACGAGGGGGTATGAGCTGCTGCATGCACAGATTGTCTGAAGCCAATAATCTCCAGATGCCTAATTATGACGTCTCAAAGCCCGAGTCATATCTGCTTTATCTTGATGTTAATAATTTGTATGGCTGGGCAATGAGTCAATATTTACCATTTGGGGGTTTTGAATGGGTAGACATATCTGTAGATGTGAGCATCATGCCTGACGATTCTCCTGAAGGATATATTCTTCAAGTAGACCTGGAATATCCTCACCACCTACATGATCTGCATAAAGACCTCCCGCTGTGTCCGGAGCACAGCATCCCCCCGGGCTCAAAGTTTTCCAAATTACTCTGCACACTCTCTGATAAGAAAGACTATATAATTCATTATCGGAATTTGAAAACTGTTTTAGAATTAGGTTTGAAAGTAACACAGATTAAAAAAGTTTTGAAATTTAAGCAGTCTCCCTGGCTAAAACCCTATATTGACCTTAACACGGAATTGCGAGCAAAAGCAACAACAACATTCGGAAAAAATCAATTTAAATTTGCAAATAATTCAATTTTTGGTAAAACGATGGAAAATATTAGATTGCACAGAGTTGTACGCCTGGTATCCAAATATGAAACCAGGTACGGGGCAAAGCATTGGATTAGTTCGCCAAGATTCCATAGTCGCACAATTTTCGGTGAAGATTTGATGGCAATCGAACTTAATAAGAATGAGCTCTTATTTAACAAACCCCTTTACATAGGTCAGGCATAGTATGCATTACCACTACTTTTTAGCAATCGACAAATGAGAGTATTGTTGAAACATATCTGGGGCGGTTTTAAGATCGAAACCCCCAATAATTGTTAATATTTCCCCTTTTTTACCCAGATGAAGGAACCTCCTATATTTCCTTCTATCTGGGCTTTGATATACATTTTGAGACTGAAACAACTCACTACTACAAATACCATTGTAACTATTACATCTCTTAGTGCAAGAGACATAACTATTCTTGATCTGTCGCGAAACAATAACATTGTCTTGTCTTCGTTGGCAACTTAGTAGTCACTTCTGCCCTTTTCCTATAGAAGGGAGATTTTATATTGTATCAATAGTGCATTGTACAATAATTCGTGCTTGTTATCGAAGTAACGGTAACAACAAAATACAGTTAATTGTTTATTAAAAGTGCGTTCGAATATTTCACCACTTCCTATCCTCGTAATTGTTACTTTATTACAAGTAACAACTTACGCAGTAATCAATGAGATTACTACTGGGTGCTTAATGTTAAGTATACCCCCTTCAAGCATCACCCTGATAAAACAATCAGGGTGTATAATTCTGGTCCTTCGAAAATAATTATATCCTGATAAAAGCATCAGGACTCACATATTATCCTTCGAAACCATAACAGTCCTGATTAACTAATCAGGATACAACAAGAGTATTTTTAGCAATTCTTGAAAATTGTATGTACAGGATGTTTTACAAGATGTGGAATACAGAAAATAATTTTCTCAGTCTAGACCAGCGCTATCAACAAGTCATTATGAGTAAATATTAGGCATAGGCCTATACTCATTCCCTGAAATTGTCATCAAGATCCATGCAGGCTTTCAAGGATTATGCCGAATGAAAATTTTTGATGAAATACATCCTGTATCTCTTAAACGAATATAGTTAGGACACATTGCGAACACTGATTTAGACTCACCAAAATGTCCTGCACCTGTACTGAAAGCCTGCACAATCATTCGTGAAACACCCTGTATATATCGAATACCACACCTATAATGGACGATTACGTTGGAGGACTGATAGTTAATTTAACGACAAATTTGATAATGTCCATCCGTGGGACCGTTTGTACGCACTGTAACTTTAGAAATTACTTAGTTACTAACTGCATAGCTGGGCATGATGCACCCAGTAGGTCTCAAAATAAAATCCTTCAAATTTTAATTATATAATAGAATATTTTACGAAAAACGAATTGAACCAAGTTTGAAGCCGCTTTAACTTTATGCCGAATTTCCTCCATATCAACCGAAGAAGCATAGATAAACTTATTTTAACAAATTTTTTTAAAGGGTTCTGTTAAAGTGCGTTACGCTGCCATAGCTGCCAAACCAGACTTTTTAGAAATTTCCTTTGAAAGCATTTAAAAAATCACTCATTTGTTGAATAATTTTATTTGGGAACACCCTGTATATTAGAAAATAATTTCCTGAGATACAGAATTGAAACTACAAAGGGCGTGCTTTCAAACGATATTTCTAAAAGGTCGGGTTTGGCAGCTATGGAAGCGTAACGCACTATTGCAGGACCCTGTATACCTCGAGAACAACTCTCCATGTGCATCTTGGAATTTGTATACAAGGTGTTAAAAACAACTGTAAAAGAGCTCAAATACGTCTAGTTTGTTATATAAAACTTTTTCGAATTCACACCCCTAGCTGAGTTATAAACCCTTGAAAGGATGAATTGATTTTTCAGTTTTCAATTTTAATGTACCGACCCAAAATATTCAGACACATTCATTTTAAAAAGTATTAATATACGATACATGGTATTAGTACCACTAATTTTTAAACCCGCTACTATATTTACTTGTGGTTGAAACAAACAAGCCCTTCTATAAATTATTCCATAACTTCTCAGACATTCGTGAAATTAGAAAAGTGAATATCTTTTCCGAAAGAAAATGCAATTATGGAAATGTTTTGTCTCTCGTATTTAATTCGTAACTTCAGTAGTTTCGGAGGCAATTATTGAAATGTAAGATCAATTTTTCTACGGTTGATACCAGGACCCCGAGATATCTGTAACTTTTAACAACTTACCCCCTTAACGGGGGGTGCAAGTCGGAATATTAAACTCATGAAACTGGGGAAGTTTCCGAAGATCCAGAAACATTTAATCTGGTAGGTAAAGTAAAATTAGCGAACAAACAAGATAAAAATTATTAAAACTTTGTGTGGGTCTGTGTAGGAAACTAGGATAGAATCCTAGAAAGCTGAGATTTGGTACCTAGGCTAGGACAAGCATACAAACAACAACAAAAAATGAGAAATTTATAATTTTCTCCCTCTATTCCCTTATTAAGGGGAGTGCAGTTTTGTATATAATTTTTATTAAATTCAATTACATTTGATGTAAATCCGGATGCAAAGATTCACAAGAAGCTTTTACAGTTAAAAAGTTATCAGATCACATAAATATGGAAGCCTCTAGCTATACAAGCAGTTTTTCTAGAAGGTCGAAAAGTATGGCTAGGCTAATTCATAGAACTATTGCATGACACAACTTTCTAACAGTGAAAGCTTCTTGTGAGACTTGGCAACCATCAGTTTTACATAAAATATTTTTGGTGCTAAAAGTATATCAGTAAGATAGTAAGTTTTTGAAAATATAATTTTTTGATGTACAATCATTTTCATTGAAATTCAATTGATACTTAAGGACTCAAAATAAGATAGCAGTTCACAAATGACTTATTAATTTTTTCACAGGAAGGATAATGAAAAAATATACTAATAGATGTATAAACATATTTCAACTGTATCCGCTTTGTATCCGCTTTGTATCCGCTTTGTGTGAGCTTTGTATCCGCTTTGAATCCGCTTTGTGTGAGCTTTGTATCCGCTTTGAATCCGCTTTGAATCCGCTTTGTATCAGCTTTGTATGAGCTTTGTATGAGCTTTGTATGAGCTTTGTATCCGCTTTGTATGAGCTTTGTATGCGCTTTGTATGAGCTTTGTATCCGCTTTGTATGCGCTTTGTATGAGCTTTGAATCCGCTTTGTATCAGCTTTGTATGAGCTTTGTATGAGCTTTGTATGAGCTTTGTATCCGCTTTGTATGAGCTTTGTATGCGCTTTGTATGAGCTTTGTATCCGCTTTGTATGCGCTTTGTATGAGCTTTGAATCCGCTTTGTATCAGCTTTGTATGAGCTTTGTATGAGCTTTGTATCCGCTTTGTATGAGCTTTGTATGCGCTTTGTATGAGCTTTGTATCCGCTTTGTATGCGCTTTGTATGAGCTTTGTATCCGCTTTGTATGAGCTTTGTATCCTCTCATCCGTTGTAAGTTTACTTTTGTAAGGCGAATTCTCCGTTTGGGCGGCAGACGAGCGTTACATGCAATGCTCGTAGACCGTCCACACGGACAATTCGCCTTACATTACGCGTTACATTCGATCGTCTGGACCCAGCATTAGAATGAGTTATCGGACAAGCTTGAGCCCAATTCAGAATCACGTTCCTCTTCATCTTAAAACATAATAATGTCACACCTGGAAATAAACTTGCCATCCCTAATATATTTTTGTGTGTAGTGCTAAGAATGCCTGCTTGATCTGAGATGTTGGTTTGACATGCGTTGTCAAATTTTGGATATTCGAAGTTCGAAATTGCTTCAATTAATTCAGTTGCTTTATTTATAGAAATTAAGAAAGAATTTACAAAATATTTGATGTGAGAGACTGGTTGAATCAGGATAACTCACAATATTCTGTTATTGGAATTGATCATGGTCGCCAATTTTCATTACAGAAATTAAGGTGTAGGTTTTCCCGACAATATTTTGACTCTTTTGAAAATAACTTCAATATTGTAAATCCACTTCCAAAATTATTTTGAATGTTTATTGATATAATTAATATTGATTCATGTCTCAAGTTGTACTGCCTTTATTTTCTAGTCATTTTCTGTGCCATAGTTGTTATATATTGTGATATATTTTAATTCGGAAAGATCTATGTTGAGATATTTATTTTCATATTGTTAAAAATTCAACGAAAAATATTGAACCAAGTGAATGTACCAGAAAGTTTGCTTAGTAGGTATATAGTTAGCAACTGCAACAGCAACTGTTTTGGCGCGCCAAAACAGTTGCTGTATCCTTCAGGAAGCTTAGGCACAGCACTGTTAATTGTAGTCATGACAAAAATAACTATATACCTACTAAGCAAACTTTCTGGTACATTCACTTGGTTCAATATTTTTCTTTGAATTTTTAACAATATGAAAATAAATATCTCAACATAAATCTTTCCGAATTAAAATATATCACAATATATAACAACTATGGCACAGGAAATGACTAGAAAATAAAGGCAGTACAACTTGAGACATGAATCAATATTAATTATATCAATAAACATTCAAAATAATTTTGGAAGTGGATTTACAATATTGAAGTTATTTTCAAAAGAGTCAAAATATTGTCGGGAAAACCTACACCTTAATTTCTGTAATGAAAATTGGCGACCATGACCAATTCCAATAACAGAATATTGTGAGTTATCCTGATTCAACCAGTCTCTCACATCAAATATTTTGTAAATTCTTTCTTAATTTCTATAAATAAAGCAACTGAATTAATTGAAGCAATTTCGAACTTCGAATATCCAAAATTTGACAACGCATGTCAAACCAACATCTCAGATCAAGCAGGCATTCTTAGCACTACACACAAAAATATATTAGGGATGGCAAGTTTATTTCCAGGTGTGACATTATTATGTTTTAAGATGAAGAGGAACGTGATTCTGAATTGGGCTCAAGCTTGTCCGATAACTCATTCTAATGCTGGGTCCAGACGATCGAATGTAACGCGTAATGTAAGGCGAATTGTCCGTGTGGACGGTCTACGAGCATTGCATGTAACGCTCGTCTGCCGCCCAAACGGAGAATTCGCCTTACAAAAGTAAACTTACAACGGATGAGAGGATACAAAGCTCATACAAAGCGGATACAAAGCTCATACAAAGCGCATACAAAGCGGATACAAAGCTCATACAAAGCGCATACAAAGCTCATACAAAGCGGATACAAAGCTCATACAAAGCTCATACAAAGCTGATACAAAGCGGATTCAAAGCTCATACAAAGCGCATACAAAGCGGATACAAAGCTCATACAAAGCGCATACAAAGCTCATACAAAGCGGATACAAAGCTCATACAAAGCTCATACAAAGCTCATACAAAGCTGATACAAAGCGGATTCAAAGCGGATTCAAAGCGGATACAAAGCTCACACAAAGCGGATTCAAAGCGGATACAAAGCTCACACAAAGCGGATACAAAGCGGATACAAAGCGGATACAGTTGAAATATGTTTATACATCTATTAGTATATTTTTTCATTATCCTTCCTGTGAAAAAATTAATAAGTCATTTGTGAACTGCTATCTTATTTTGAGTCCTTAAGTATCAATTGAATTTCAATGAAAATGATTGTACATCAAAAAATTATATTTTCAAAAACTTACTATCTTACTGATATACTTTTAGCACCAAAAATATTTTATGTAAAACTGATGGTTGCCAAGTCTCACAAGAAGCTTTCACTGTTAGAAAGTTGTGTCATGCAATAGTTCTATGAATTAGCCTAGCCATACTTTTCGACCTTCTAGAAAAACTGCTTGTATAGCTAGAGGCTTCCATATTTATGTGATCTGATAACTTTTTAACTGTAAAAGCTTCTTGTGAATCTTTGCATCCGGATTTACATCAAATGTAATTGAATTTAATAAAAATTATATACAAAACTGCACTCCCCTTAATAAGGGAATAGAGGGAGAAAATTATAAATTTCTCATTTTTTGTTGTTGTTTGTATGCTTGTCCTAGCCTAGGTACCAAATCTCAGCTTTCTAGGATTCTATCCTAGTTTCCTACACAGACCCACACAAAGTTTTAATAATTTTTATCTTGTTTGTTCGCTAATTTTACTTTACCTACCAGATTAAATGTTTCTGGATCTTCGGAAACTTCCCCAGTTTCATGAGTTTAATATTCCGACTTTAACCCCCCGTTAAGGGGGTAAGTTGTTAAAAGTTACAGATATCTCGGGGTCCTGGTATCAACCGTAGAAAAATTGATTTTACATTTCAATAATTGCCTCCGAAACTACTGAAGTTACGAATTAAATACGAGAGACAAAACATTTCCATAATTGCATTTTCTTTCGGAAAAGATATTCACTTTTCTAATTTCACGAATGTCTGAGAAGTTATGGAATAATTTATAGAAGGGCTTGTTTGTTTCAACCCCAAGTAAATATAGTAGCGGGTTTAAAAATTAGTGGTACTAATACCATGTATCGTATATTAATACTTTTTAAAATGAATGTGTCTGAATATTTTGGGTCGGTACATTAAAATTGAAAACTGAAAAATCAATTCATCCTTTCAAGGGTTTATAACTCAGCTAGGGGTGTGAATTCGAAAAAGTTTTATATAACAAACTAGACGTATTTGAGCTCTTTTACAGTTGTTTTTAACACCTTGTATACAAATTCCAAGATGCACATGGAGAGTTGTTCTCGAGGTATACAGGGTCCTGCAATAGTGCGTTACGCTTCCATAGCTGCCAAACCCGACCTTTTAGAAATTTCGTTTGAAAGCACGCCCTTTGTAGTTTCAATTCTGTATCTCAGGAAATTATTTTCTAATATACAGGGTGTTCCCAAATAAAATTATTCAACAAATGAGTGATTTTTTAAATGCTTTCAAAGGAAATTTCTAAAAAGTCTGGTTTGGCAGCTATGGCAGCGTAACGCACTTTAACAGAACCCTTTAAAAAAATTTGTTAAAATAAGCTTATCTATGCTTCTTCGGTTGATATGGAGGAAATTCGGCATAAAGTTAAAGCGGCTTCAAACTTGGTTCAATTCGTTTTTCGTAAAATATTCTATTATATAATTAAAATTTGAAGGATTTTATTTTGAGACCTACTGGGTGCATCATGCCCAGCTATGCAGTTAGTAACTAAGTAATTTCTAAAGTTACAGTGCGTACAAACGGTCCCACGGATGGACATTATCAAATTTGTCGTTAAATTAACTATCAGTCCTCCAACGTAATCGTCCATTATAGGTGTGGTATTCGATATATACAGGGTGTTTCACGAATGATTGTGCAGGCTTTCAGTACAGGTGCAGGACATTTTGGTGAGTCTAAATCAGTGTTCGCAATGTGTCCTAACTATATTCGTTTAAGAGATACAGGATGTATTTCATCAAAAATTTTCATTCGGCATAATCCTTGAAAGCCTGCATGGATCTTGATGACAATTTCAGGGAATGAGTATAGGCCTATGCCTAATATTTACTCATAATGACTTGTTTATTTGGTTGAAAAAGTATTGCGTGGAGAGCAGTAATAATTTTCCAATCATCTCAAGATGCTGAGAAATCTACATATATCCATGTGAAAAGAACCATTTTTGCTAAAATCGAGCTTAGAAATCCTCATAGGAATTTATACATAAAAATCATCTGGAAATGGAATGTGGGTCTGCTTCTATTGATTGTCGTATAAGTCCCGCTAGATATTTTGAACCTGCAGTCATGCTCATATCTAATGAATGTATAATATCTTTTGACGACTGGCAATGGGGATCGTTTATTGCATTAATTGAAAATGATGCTGATCAAAGAGATTGTGGCGTTGAAGTTGAAAAATCCAAAGGTGTGATGACCCGCGTTGCCAAATGGGAAAACTGCATGTATTTCAGCGATGCCGACTTGAATAAATTGATCCAATTAAATACTGCTATAATTTCCCATCGCCTAGAGATGTTGAAAAATTTAAAAATATCGTTTTACTATTACAAGTTCCTAGATATCATGAAAGATCTATCTCAGAAGAATAATCAAAATTCGATTGAAGATTTAATAAATTCCTTTAAAACTTTAAAATTAATCCCTCTGTTGAAAGTTATGTAATCTTAGAATGTATGTACTACTATAAGAATAAGGTATTGAATGATGTGGATAATAGACATTTCACGTTATGTCAATAAAAATACTTAATGCCTTTAAAATTGTTTTTGATTTTACCCAATAATGTCGAACTTATTCACGATATTAATTTCTCAAATATACTCTGAAAATTATATAATCATAGCTGATTACGTTATTTCATTGGTCAATTTGCATTCAACCATAACTAGTATATAGGAATATGTTATTGAATGATTCCGATAACAGGCATTTCACAATGAAAATACTCGACCCCACCCACAATGTCTATTCAAACATGTTAATTAGTTCTAGAATGTTCCTCTGAAAAGGCGCTACCTGCTCGATCTCTATATGTAGTTCCAAAGACGGTTCCATAACGTCGAGCCTCAGTGGCCGGGTCGGGTAACCCGTCGGGCTCTTAATCTGAAGGGTGCCGGTTCGAATCTCTACGTCGCCGAGAATTTTTTCATTAATTCCTACAAAGCGGTCACCCAAAATGTGACGTCATGATTTCTATTGTTTGGTCGGGAAACCGTGTAGTATTACTACTGTCTGATGAAGGAGTCTGATATAGACTCCGAAACGTTACGGTATAGTTGTTTCTTCGTTGATGTTGTTTCGTTGTTGTTTGATTAGGCAACATTGTTCAATTGATCGCTTCTGACCAATATCCTGTGTTTCTTACGCAGAAGCAAATCACACAATAATTACTTTTTATTTTATAGTATACTGTTCAGAGTTTGGGAGAGAAAACCCAGAAAAAACCTTTCAATAATTAGTATACCTCCCACAATATCCTTGAATGATTTCATTGAATATCATTGAAAACATTTCTATATATCTGAAACTATTCGTCTGACATAGCTGAAATTGCGAGAGCCTTCAAAACCTAACTCTACTACCATGTTCCATATTTTAACACGATCAGATTCATATTTTTGGAGATCCGAACAACCTTGTGTGAGTTCAGTAGCTCTATTGGTGATCGTTGCCTCAATAAATTTTGAACGAAAGGAGATAGGGACTTGCAATTTTATGGGTTGGTTTCACATCTTAATGGGAGAGTCAAGTTTTTTTTTTGGGCATAATCGGTCCATCGGTTTCGGAGTTATACCCACCTAGAATATTATTTCCTCGACAATTCAAAAAATATAGACTCGATCGAATTGAAGCTTGGTAACTAGAATATCGACATAAGGGCGTGTGTGGAATTTTGTGAGAACCGTACCCCTAGAAATTAAAAAAAAATTCTCCTTAAATGGATTTTAACATGCATGAGAAGTTTCGATGGTTGTTGTCTATATGGTTTGACAGTTGAGAATGTTAAACCAGGTTGATGTTTCTGTTCAGTAAGGTTTTCAATGTCATCATGAATCGTTTAACGCCAGAACAACGCTTCCAAATTGTGGAAATTTACTTTGAAAAAATAAATCTGTTCGAGAAGTTCATAGAGCACTTCTTCCATTTTACGGCCTACATAATCCGGTTGGTGAGCAAGCAGTGCGTGCAGTTATTGATGATCGTTTTCGCACTAATTTTACTCTTCTCGATCCAAAACCATCAACAAGACAAAGAAATGTGCGCACCGAAGAGAATATTGCTGCTGTAGCGCGAAGCGTTGAAGAAGACGCCGAAATGTGGATACTTCGCCTATCTCAACTTTTTGGCCTTTGTCCTCCGACTACGATTTACTTAAGAATCTTGGCTTACGTGCCTATAAAATACAACTTATGGAAGAATTAGAGCCAAATGACCAACGTTTACGTAGCATTTTTGCTGATTGGGCTAAATTCAAAGTGGACGAAGATGATAATTTTACCGAAGAATTGTGTTTAGTGATGAGGCTCATTTCTGGTTAAATGGTTTCGTAAATAAACAAAATTACCGCATATGGAGCAGATACAATCCTCAAGTCATTAACGGAGCACCATTATCTTCTTCTTCCTCTTGTAATTGGACGGAGTCCTGTCATTTCTGTCATCTGCCTTCTTGCGACGTTGACAGGCCTACCAATTGGCCATCTTGTTCCTGGTTTTTGCGTTTTGGTCCACTTTGCAATTCGATCAGGACCCATTCGATCTACGAGATCCCTCCAATAATGGCGCCTAGTTCTCACCCATCGCACAACGTCTTTTACTCCTAATTCCTGCAAAGTATCCTTATTGCTTATTCTATCGGTGAACGTTATACCCCTTATTGTTCGCAATATTTTCATTCCCGTTGTTCTCATGTTTCTTTTTATTTCTGCTGTTTCTGCTCTTGTTTCAGCAGCGTAAGTAAGACCCATAGGTCTTATAGTCTAGTCAACAAGTGCTTTTTAGGTCAAAATTTTTACGTATGCTCCGAAAACTATGAATGAGGTGTCATTCGATTCGGAATGACATGTAGATAGTTTTTGAGAAAATACTAAGGCCGCTCGCAGAAATTGCAAAAGTTATAATTAATTAAGTGAAGAAAAGGGGCTTTGGTTCTCCTAACTTCCGGAACTAGGACCAATATTTTTATTGTTAATTTTCGTTTTGTTATCAACAATTTGCTTCAGTGAAAAATTATAAAGCTTCAATTATGTTTCGAAAGAGAATTTTAAATTATCTCATAAACAACGCAGTGTACAACAATTTTTCAAACAATAGGACATAATGATTATGAAAAATCATTTTTGAGTTGTTTCTGATTGTAAGAAAACGGATCAGCAGTAATATTATAAATTGCTTGATAATAATAATAATAATTTTTCACTTGAGTAAATTGTTCATAACAAAACTAAAATTTACAAATTTTGAAATTTTTCAGAAGCAATCTATTCTAAGACCTTTGAAAAATAGCTCCACGGAAGAAAACAATTCTCTGATTAATAGTTTAACAATTAGCGTACTTGCAATGTTTAAGTTCGTCCTACAAAAAATTGCTCATTAACGAATGGATAACTAATTGAAAAATCGCGCTAAACATTTTTGGACCACGGATTATTATTCATTGATATATCCTGTTACGTTATTGGTGATTCTTTCCTCATCATTTTGGTTTTGTTCATTTATTCTGGGTCACAAATTTGAAATCAATCATATTATACTTATCGTTGCGATTTGGCGTCTATTTTCATGCACACACTAGTTATGTTCCTTGTTTTGCCAGTAACAAATTCTAGTTTGAGTTCAGTATGGACTGATTATGAACCCTACAATAGTAACACAACTACAGTAGTACACTTTTGTCCGCTACAAATTTTGTCGTCTGCCATATATTTCAGAAACGATGTTTCCATCTTTTGAGACGAAGCGTTACTAAAGCATGCTATCAATTATTACTCCTTTGGTGACAAGGGCGATTTGACATAGTACCTGGGTCGAACCGCGTTTGTCATCACATGACTCAGAGCAAAGATATCTACACATTCGAAATAATGAATTCATGGACCCGACCCTCAACTTTCTAATTCTCGGTATCATGTTACATATTATTCGATCAAGTTTGAACCGAGAATTTGGCTGTAAAATAAGTTACATATCATATACAAGATTATTACTAGGTATTGAACGAATGTTCTCACTCGCGTAGCGACTTGTCAGATTTGACTTCGGCCGATCTAATTCATTAAATTCTCTCCAGGCACGTCAGAACTCAAAAACTGTTGACCACTTCGTTGGTCGAGTGTAAAACCAGTGGACCGTTTCCAACATCTCGATCGTTGGAATATTTCGATATTACGGCAATATTTTCACCAGTATTGATCCGATCGAGTTCAAATCTAGAAATTTACTGTAAAATAAGGATTTGAAAACTTTCGAAGAATTTCAACGATACCTGACGGATAGTTTCTGCGATACAAAATCTTTTTAACACGCTTTTATTAGCTTCACCTGTATGTTTGGTTGCTTGTAACCGACTGCATTGAACGCCATTTTGAACCACTTAAGGCGATCAGATTTTATGTAAACTTTGCAGACTTCTCAGGAGCCGATGACATTACAATAATTTGATAAAAATATACCATTATCCTAAAAAGAATCGCTAGGATTAATAAATTCCGTTGGGGATTTCATGTTACCTTCGCCATTTTGCAACACGAAATTGTTATCTCACGTATAATTTGAAAATGTAATGCTTTTGATCAAAATAGAGAAAACTTCGTTAAATATAGCGAACATAAAACCTTATACTTAAAAAATATTTTAAATTGCTCACTGTTAGCATGATGGGAGAAATGTGAAAGTTGTAAAATTTCACATTTTCCACTGAATAGTATAGTAAAGTATTTTACTCTCAATCGATTTGTAATCGATGAATTTCTAACCTTCAGAACAGTCGGGAAGCGAATCATTACATACTCCACACTTTCCCGGCAAGCAAATATTACTTTACCGGCTAGCTTGTGACACTTTACCTGCTAGCATGGAAATAATTCAGAATTATCTCGCAACAATTAATATACGCTTCGTACGTATTTACATACCTTCCCCTGCTTTTCACAGAAATAAGGCCTTGAGATGCTTGTTCTGCAGCTACTCGAAGTTCTGGTGGTGTTGATTCAAATTTGCAGTCGGACATTTTTCGTTAATATTGTGAAAATTTGAATTGTGAATAATGACCCAACTATCAGATCCAGTCTATTGTTGAATCAACTAGCTTCTTATGGTGCCAAGCAACGGACTCACAGATTGCTTGAAAACTGTTTGTAATATTATAATAAGAATTAATACAAGTGAGGGAGATCCTAATAATTATTATCAAAATTTTATTATTAATGTGATAGATTGTGTGGTAAATAGTATACAGACCTTGGGGATAATCATTCCAACCTCACGTCTGCAGCACATATCGGTGCTACGCGCCTCGGTACCTCCCCGCTCAGTATGTAATATACTATTTTTTTCAAACCTTGAATTATCATTATTGGAATTATAATGCTCACGTGTGAAATAATATTATTGCATAATTAGCAATCGGCGGCAAATCGAACTAAAAACGAAAAAATTAATAATAGATATAATAATAATGAAAATCTATAAAAAATCTTTTATTGATAAATCGAACTGAAAAGTATAAAATAATTTTTTAGCATTTGAAAAAATGATGAACGTAAAATATAAGTATTATCGAGAGAAGAGCGTGGGATGCTCAATAATAGTTAAATTACTAATAATTAGTTCAAGCACTGATGTGAAGTCAGGAGCTTTTATATTGCTCTATTGTATGCTCTATTGTCCATTCTCCTGTATTGGACAATAGAACATACGCGCAGAAGCTCCTGAGTTCACGTCAGTGCTTGAACCAATTTTTTTTTCGTAATTTTTGCTAATTTCTTCAAGGGCACGGTTCTCACAAAATTTTACAAACATCTTTATGTCTTTATTCTACAACTAGTTATCTTGCTTCATTTCGATCAAGGCTATATTTTTTGAGTTATCGAGGAAATTATATTCCAGGTGGGTATAACTTCGAAACCGTTTTGACGATTATGCCCAAAAACGAACTTAACTCTCCCATTCGGAGGCGCAACGTACCCTGAAAATTGCAAGTCTCTATCTCCTTTCGTTCAAAAGTTATCGAGGCAACGATCATCCATCTAGCTACTGAACTCACACAAGGTTGCTCGGATCTCCAACAATATGAATCCGATCGTGTTCAAACTTGGAACTTGGCAGTAAAGTTGGGTTCTGAAGGCTCTCACAAAATTTCAGCGAAGTCAGACACATAGTTTCTGTTATATAGAATTTTATTCAATGATTTTTTTTAAATTTTATCGGTATACGATCCTCAAAATATTTCGCAAAAATTTTGGCGTTAGCATTTTACAACTAATAACTATGAATAAATTGGATCGGTCTTGTATTTTTCGAGTTATTGAGGAAATAACATCCAAATTTGAGATGGGTATAACTGCAAAACTGTTTGGCCGATTATGCTCAAACTCAAATGTCGCATTTAGGTGCACAACCTGACCTGAGAATTTTAAGTCGCTGTCCCTTTCCCTTCTCAGGTTATCGTGAAATATATAAATTTTTTTAATAATTTAAAAAAAATCTAGCACTACGATTCTCACAAAATTCCTCAAATATTCCTAGGTTCAACTACTCACTAAGTTTCAATTCTATCGGATTTGTATTGGTTGAAAACAAATTTATTACTCGAAAACCATTGGGCCGATTATGACCCTCAACGAACTTGTCCGTCGTATTGAGACGCTCCACCTACCCTGAAAATTTCAGGAGAATATTTCTTTCCGTTCTCAGGGTACCGTGGCAACGGTCGGACGGCCGGATGGACAGAATTAAATTTGACCTCGAGCTCTTCATCAGGGAGTCGAACCAAATCGTGTGAGACCAGTTTCGTCAAAAAATTTGAAAGTTACAGACATTTGGGCAAGATGATAATGCGAGGTTCCCCAGAACATACGCGCAAAAACACAATAAAAATTGCAATAAATGTTCAATCTGATGTTCATTATGGTTGATGTCTTTAATTTTCGATTTTTTTGCCGAAAATGGTCTCAAACGATTGAGTTTGACTACCTGATGAAGAATTCGATGTCAAATTTGATTCTGGTCGGCCGACCGACCATCCGTTAAAACGATAACTTGAGAA
Source organism: Halyzia sedecimguttata (assembly GCA_937662695.2). Classification (NCBI taxonomy): domain Eukaryota; kingdom Metazoa; phylum Arthropoda; class Insecta; order Coleoptera; family Coccinellidae; genus Halyzia; species Halyzia sedecimguttata. The sequence continues at coordinate 69,662,205 of OW569414.2, forward strand.
CGAAATGACATTAGCGACTTGAAATTTTCAGGGTAGGTCGCGGATCCCAATTCGACGGACAGGTTCGTTAATGGGTACAATCGGCCCAATGGTTTCCGAGTAATAATTTTGTTTTCAACCAATATGAATGCGATCGAATTGAAACTTGGTGAATAGTTGTAGAATAGAGACCTAAGCACGTTTGTGAAATCATGAGAGAATCGTATCACTAGAAAATTCAAATAAAATTAATTATAAATATTATTTATGTCACGATAACCTGAGAACGATAGATATAGCGACTTGAAATTTTCAGGTTAGGTTTTTCATCTGAATGCGACATTTGAGTTTGTGTATAGGCATAATCGACCAAACGGTTTTGAAGTTATATCCATCTGAAATTTGGTTGTTATTTCCTCAATAACTCGAAAAATACGTAACCGATTGTATTAATTGTATAATGCCAACGCGAAAATTTTTCAAAATTTCGTGAAAATCGTATTACTAGAATTTGTTTATTGAAAGGTTTTTTTTTCTGGGTTTTCTCTCCCAAACTCTGAGTTTGGGAGAGAATACCCAGAAAAAAAACCTTTCAATAATGAGTATACCTCCCACAGTATCCTTTAATGATTACTTAGAATATGTCTAAAAGATCAATGAGAATTATTGAAAAAAAATTCTATTTATCAGTAACATTTGTCCGATATCGCTAAATTTTTGAGCCATCGGCACCTAACTTTTGAATATCTTTTGAAAGAAAAGAAGGATATTTATGATAATTTGCAGGCAAGTGCAATTGAACAAAATGCATCTGATATATATATTTTTGTTAATAGTATACTTCCGGTTTAACCGTGGTAAATAAAATTTTGTTATGATTTTTTTTAATTTTCTAGCGATACGATTTCCACAAAATTTCACGAACGTGCTTAGGTTTATATTTTTCAACTACTCACCAACTTTCAATTCGATCGGATTCATATTGGTTGAAAACAAAAAACTTGGAAACCATTAGGCCGATTATGCACATCAACGAACTCGTCCGTCGTATTGGGATGCGCCACCTACCCTGAAAATTTCAAATCGCTAGCTCTTTCCTCTTTCAAGTTATCGTGACATTAACATTAAATTTGACCTCGATTTCTTCATCAGGGAGTCGAACCAAATCGTGTGCGACCATTTTCGTCGAAAAATTCGAAAGTTACAGACATTTGGGCAAATGATAACGCGATTTTCCCCTGAACATACGCGCAAAAATACAACTTTAGGCCATAACTCGAAATCACAATTTTTTTTCAGAGAAAATGCCTGAAGAATGTAAAACTTATTATTATTTTGTAATTTCACGAACAATCATTATATTCACACAAATCGAAGTTTTGTTTATAACTCGAAAACAAACGACCATAGAAAATTTTGGTTTTCACCTGAGAATTTGTCTCGAAAAGAGAGATATAGAATACTGCCTCCATTTTTTAGTATCTCCCATAGTTACCGAGATACCCCATACAAATATCGAAATTTGCCCACCCTGTACTGGGTATATGACTTTCATGCAGATATTATGAATACCTTTATGATTCTATCTGAAAAATATATGGTATATTTTTCAGAACCGCAGGACCATTCGCGAGAGTTGCACAGCCCAGACTATCGTTAGCGAACGGCACTAAAAATTTTAAGATTAAGAGTAAAAAGGGGATGAAGACCATCTTTAATATCACGCAGTTAGAGGGCATCGTCTATGTCCAGGATTACATAGCACTTAGGAAGGCCAAGCAGTATATACTGTGAGTATTTGCGACGTTAGAACAGTAAAAATTTAATTCCGCAACTTTCTAGAATGATTATTATTATTGATGTTTGCGGGTACCGGGGTTAATAATGTGCAGTGGTGTTACAGTGTTTCGCCAAACCGGCTGATATTTTACCGACTCTGCAGAACAGTACAGAACGAAAATCCTACGTGTAGGTGGTATTAGATGGTTAGATAAGTTAGAATCCCTAGGAATTTCCCACCGTCATAGACAAAATCTAAATGTTACTAATGATCAACTAAAATTTCACCACTCCTCTCATCTCTAGACATTTCAGTATGAACTGCATTGTTGAGTTTATTCTACACACTGGAATAAATCAATAAACATATACAGGGTGAGTCTTTGACCACTGCATTAATTTCAACCAAAGATTCCTCTCATCAAATGAAACACTTATTTCATTTACCATTTTTCCAGAAACGGCTCAGGTAAAAAGTTACAAGCGTTTAAAGATTTCACAATGTGCTAATACACTGCCGCATATAAATTATCTATGACATTGTTGGCGGACGAAAATAAGGCATGGTAACGCGGTTTACAGCTTGATTCGGGATTCCAACGCTCAGGGACGCATCCATAAAAGTAGTGAAATTTCTGAAGTTTTCCATTTTAAAAACATTCAATGAAGAATATCTTGAAAACGGTGCGTTTAAGGAGAAATGATGAAGAATAATATAATGTTGCAAAACGATGGAATATTCTTGAAATGACCCAAGAAAAACTTTATAAGCTTTCTTTATGTTAATTTCGTTTAGTTTTATGAATCCACGAGTCCATAACTAGAAAACCAGTAGAAGTAGAAAATGAATAATATTTGGAAAATATGTATCATAGTTATAGGAAACTTTACGCCAACATTCATTTTATTCGAAAAAAGGATATCAAAGCTACAAAATAAAAACTGATTTTTTTTCGAAATTTCAACAGCCTGTATCTTTTTACCTGAGCTGAATTTGGAAAAATGTTAAATGAAGAAAGTGTTTCATTTGATGAGAGGAATCTTTGCGGTTAAAATTACTGCAGTGGTCAAAGACTCACCCTGTATATCAACAGCGGAGTATTATATTGGGAAACTGAGTCAAGCTGTTTTCTTCACTTATATTTTTCAAAATGTTTGCGGGAACTCTAATATCTGTTTCTCATATACCTACAAATTCAAGAACACCTCTATTAATGATATTGGACAGCTGTTGAAATTATGATTGTGATTTTGGAGTATTGAAGAAGTGTGTTTTTCCTCAGAAAAATACGGAACATTGTAAAAAATGCTTTATGAACTTATGATATTAGAATACCTAGATGCAATGTCAGGCCCTAACTTGGAATCAAATACAGTGTTTTCGTTGTAAGTATGCTCGGACATATCGATTAGTATTTTGAGTTGCGCTCTTTTTGATATAACAAAATTTTATACAGCGTGTCCAAAATTTGAGATATGACGTCATCGATAATTTTCTTATATGGCAATCCTAATTTCTTATGAATATTTTTGAAAAGTTTCACATGCGTACCAAATATCAAACTTTCATTTGGTTCGAAGATGAAGAAATCTGATCAACTGATATATCTGGTATCAACTCAAATATGATTCTTCAATAAATGCTCTGAATGTTGTCCATTAACTAACTGATAATATCCTAAATTGAACTGGAATTTGTTCTCAAAGGGTATATCATTTAACATAATATGCGTACCAAACATCATATTCTTATTCTATGCCGTTAAAATGATATTTTCTCCTTCAACTCAATGAAATTCTAGGGAATTACGTTCTTCCCTCCGATCCTTCCACCTCTCACCGAACAAGCCGTATTGATAAGTTCATCGGTGAGAGCTGGAACGGAACGCTGGAAAACCAAGAGGTTGTGGTTCATCTCGCAGCTCGCATCGAAACCCACAAAATACTTCAGGCACTTTCAAAATGGAATGTCAAGAGGTACCTATTTGTTTATCATTTGTTGTCAAACAAAAGTGTTAAATGAAAACAAGTAAGGAAAGTAGTAGGGCTTTACGCGAGAGCGAGATTTTTCTCGTCTCGTAAAAGTTAGACGAGACGAGACGAGACGTTTTCAAAATTATTATAGGCGATACCGAGACCATATACAGCGCAACACGAGAGTCTCGTTTTTGATCCCGTTAAATTTGTCGTATGAAGTTTTATATACGATTCGACTTTTTTCAACACCCACAGAAAACAATTGAATATGAAGAGTTTTCACTATAATTACCAACATATTTTGTCTATATTATGCATCGATCGTTCTAGAAATACAGGATTTTTTAGAAGATTATTAATTCGTTATGATATTGCGATAATTGAGATTATTTTTCAAGAAAAAATAGAATTCACAACCATAAAAACGGATGCCATTATGAATTCAATACTTAACGGACAATTTTCATTGTCCCTAAACCCCAATGCTTTGAAAATTTCGTTTCTATTTGAACATCTGGAGAAATGTATTCTCTTGAGCTCCTTCTAGTGAAGATGTGAACAATTATTGTATACATCTGTGGAACTACGTATAATAAAACTGGTGAAGAAATGAAGCTATTCAACGTTTTGAAAAGTGTTATGAGGAATACGCCAAGAACACCCTCAATGATCTACCCACTGGGAAGGTATTCTTTGAAAACTCTACCAAATTGTTCAATTCTATAAAAAAAATGTATCGACATCGATAGCCTATTTGAAACATCAACAAAACTCTCGAAATATTAGAAAGCTGAGTTTGAAGAATATTTGCTGTTAGAAAGAGCAAATAGGAATCAAAATATTTTACAATGGTGGAGAGGAATGAAAAAGTTCTTCCCACACTTTCCAAGATGGCCGATGATTTATTAATCGCTACATCCGTTCCTGTTGAAAGATTATTGATCATTGGCAAAAACACGTATATCATTAAAAAATGATGTGATGCAAGCGTTAATTTGAAAGTTGAAGTTATCAGTGTTTAAAATTAAAAATAATATGTACATGTACAAATATTTTTGTATAAGAGCGTAGTAAATATAGCTTTACAAAATTATTCATTATTGTATACCATTTCGTTTATATATTATAATATTTATTATCGTTATTGAAAATTAAGTGAGACGAGACGAGACAACTAATAACGAGACGAGAACGACACTTAATTTTTTGGGAATTGGCGAGAGCGAGACGAGATTTTTTATACTCTCTTCTCGTGTGAAGCCCTAGAAAGTAGCATCGTATCGAGCGTAGATTAGCCAAGATATTATTGATGGTTCGTCGTTTTGTGAGAAATAAAAATTGTTGAAAACTCGGAGGAAATGCCGTACTTAACTGAAACCCACAAGATTGAAACTTTAATGATGGTTGGCTACGGAGATAATACAAGAACGCAAAATGAAGTTCTTCAGAGAGAAGTTTCCTGATTTACAACCCATGTCGCAAAGTACCATAAGCAATATTGAAAAACAGTTTCGGGAAAATGGGCATTTAAGAAAAACAAATAATCATCGTCAGAGTGTCCTCACTGACGATGTGAAAAAGGGACGCGAATTCTTAAAACCAGAAATTGCATTTTTATTAATTGAAAATCTCCAGGAACTCACCGAAAATGATCTAGATACAAGACTCCAGTTTTGCAAATGAATTATGGATTTACTGGACAGAAATGTTGTGAACATAGAAAAACTGTTTTTTTATTGTTTGACGGTAATCCATTGTGAGGTGTTTACTTTAAATCTTATATGCTATTCAAACCGGTTTTCTGACAAATCAACGTTTACGTTAAATGGCCTGAATGATGGAAGGCCACAGCCAATATAAAGAAAAAAGGCAATATTTGGGCAAGCGATTGCACGTGATCGTTTAATAGGACCAATTTTCTTTCGAGGTAATCCCAATAGAGTTGGATATTTAAAATTCTTACAGGAAGTACTAGTTCCAAGCTTGGCTACTCTGTTTCCTGATCTGGATGAAGCCGATGGCCCGAATAGGAACATCTGGCTTCAACAAGATACCTCCCCATTTTGCAAGACCCTTCTGTGAGTATCTAGATGATGTATTTTCAGGTCTATGAATTGGTAGAAGAATACCTTCTGAATGACCTCCCAGGTCTCCAGATTTAACACCAAGCTATCTCCAATTGGAGTACTTGGAGACCAAACGGAGAAACATTGAGAAGTCACAAGAACGAATAACGCTGGAATGTAGGCTAATTTCCACTAAAGTAATTAGAAATACCCAAAACAAACGTCAGTTCCGTTTAGAATATTGTCAGTTAGTTGTGGAAAACATTCAGAGCATTCATTAAAGAAACATATTTGCGTAGATAGTTAGAGACTCGCACTGTATACGACCCTGAAATGGAGAATAACGTATTAGATAGGTACTATTTCTATAGAACAAGTAGGAATAATTGAATCTTCAATGAAGTTTACTGTGGAAATATTTCTATACCATTACTTAATTCAACATCGTAAAATTTATTCTGAACAAAGTATACCCATTATCCCTAATTATTTCCACTATTTTTCTCCCTCTTAATGCAATCCTGTTTTCACTTAACAACTAAGGAATTATGAAAATCACAAGTATCGCAAGAAACTGAAAAAAAAAATTCAGAGCTGAAGTGAGCTGTTTTGAAGCAGGGGCGCGTTAAGGTTTACTTTCAGAATGTGATTGTTCTTCCATTTCATTACTTATGAAATACTTATCGCTGAACATTATGCTTGGATTTAACATGCCAACACTTATACGGATAAGAATATTGCGGTGAACTTCTTCAGTTCGCAGTATGGAAACTTCGACTAACATACCAATACCGTATTCTTTTCGAGATTTTACCAGAAACCTTCTGAGAAGGAGAGATCAAAAAATAGATGTATGTACAAAGAAACCCATGCTACGCCACTGAGTAAGTCGATGTTTTCATCAGTGAAATTCTTATATTGTACTGAAAATTCTTATCTATTGAAGTGTGAGAATTGCATCCAGACATATGAAGATATAATATATTTTACGAGTTCATTTCAGTGTTGACTGTATAAAAATTGGTATTTTTATTTTTATTTGGGTCAGAGCGTTAAATTTCATTTCAGGTTGAACATAACTTGGACACGAAATGACATCCAACAGTACGACGAACTCGAAGTGAGGCTTGTTGATGAACCAAGAAAAAACTGTGAGAACGTGGACTATTGGAATTTTTGTTCTGAATTCGGCAACCATGAAGATTGCACCGCTCACACGAATTGCGCTACTGGCACTGGTGGATACAACGCTGTTAAAAATGGGTGAGAACATGTTTTAGCTATAAGATAAACATTTGTTTTCATTATTTAAGAAGGCACTGTAAATTAGGATTTCTCCATAAAAAAGCGAAAATCTCGAAGTTCTGTCCACTTCATTGTTTTGCAATGATTCTTATACGCCTATTACACTATGCCTTTTTCATGTCTATATTTGCGCCTATTTTCATGGCTATTTGTGGCTGAATTTCCCCACAATTGAGTGGCGCTATTACACCACGCTTTTTGCGAGCTTGTTTCAGACAGTATTTTCAGAGCTGCAAACATTGAAGATATTGACATAATTACCTCAAGTTCTTGTTGTGTTCGTATATTTTTAAAACAATACCATAGTGTTTTAAGAATGTCCGAAGAAACGTTTAATATGCTACTACATAGAGTGCAAATTCACATACAGAAAAAAGACACTGTAATTCCAGAAAGCATTTCTCCATAAACAAAATTAATAATTACTTTGCGATACTAGGCTACTGGTGCAAACTTCATATCACTCGGGGATAGCTATCACAGATTATCTGGCCTTCGTTAGTTTAGTTAGTTTACATCCTCGGAGCAATAAACAGAAATTTATTATTGAATTCACGAAAGCTACGATTCAAAGGATAGAATAAACTAGGTTATGTTAAGACGTCAAGTCAGACAGATAAATATTGTGTTGGTAGACATGGCATTTCGACAAAAAGGCTTGAAATCCCCAAGATTCAGGGGGAACAAATAGAACCAGTTCTATTTATTTTCAAGCCTGAAACAGTCTACAAAATACTCCCGGGCGCATGCGTGTTTCTTCAAACTTTCAGGCGCAGTCAGTCAGGCTGACAAATAGGCTCGAAAAAGGCATAGTGTAATAAGCGTATTACAATCATGAAGTATAACAAGACCAAGATTTCTCGGCTGTTGCCCCTGAACTCTCATTGTAACCTATATCCTCCACTAGGCTTGGTCTGATAAGACCTGTCAATTATATTGTCATCTGATCTATACTAAACTCTTGCATTCTACCCATATATCTCCTTTTTTCGACAGTACAAGCTTGTTCAAGATCGGGTCCTCAAAACTACGCTATCGAAAACAATGGGACTCAATCCATACGGAAGCGTTTTGTTGATAAAATTTTCCATCTTACATAACCCGAGTCTCCATAAAAAAATTGGTTCAAGCCCTGTGGACAGGTGCTTTCTGGCGCTCTTGTTCAACCAGACAAATTATATCTCCGAAAGTATCGATTTCTCAGAGTTGAGAATTATATCAATGTATTTTCATTTAGGACTTCATCATAAAGGAAATTCAATTCAAATAATAGTTTTTTTATCAAGATTAAATGAGCAATCTGAGAATGAGAACTGCACCATGGCAGAAATCAAATTTGAATACCTGAAATGAATTTGAATTCCTCTTATAGAACAGAATGACATGTACGAGTATGAACATAGATCATATAATAAATCAAAGATAGAACAATTATAGCTTGCTGTGAAAACATAGAAGTACTATTCATTATTGAAATTTCAAAAAATCAAATCTCTGAAAGTATTAGCTTGTTGGAGTTGAAAATGATATCAATGGATTTCTATAACTTGCATCTTAAACAAAAATTATTTTGAAATTTGTAAGTTGAAAAATAATTTTTTTATTAGTTGCTCCGAAACCATCTGGCCTATTTTGCCTAATATCGAACTCAACCGAGTTATTTATCCCTCTAACCTACTCTGAAAATTTCAATTGCCTAGCTCATTCCGTTCGAGAGTTATTGTAGAAACAAAATTTAAAAAGTTTAAATTTTTTTTTTACACTTCACGGACACCCTATCAATATAACTTCACATGAGTGTAAAGGTCAAGATTCTACAATTCGATGCTAAATTTCAGACAGAGCGAGTGATCGGTTTCGGAAATATTCATAAAAAATATTTGTACTAAAAACGGCCATAACTCCGAAACCACGTAATGGATTTCACCCGCTAACGAACTCGTCCGAGATATTTACGCTCCAAACCTACCCTGCAAATTTCAATCCTCTTTCTCCTTTCGTTCGAGAGTTATCGTGTTAACGGACGGACGGCCAGCTGGCCGGACAGAATCGATTTCGACCACGGGTTCTTGATCAGTGAGTCGAACCAAATCGTTTGATACCATTTTCAGCCAAACATTCGAAAATTACAGACATTTGGACAAATTGATAAGCACTCTGTTCCGAGGAACAAGAGTGCCAAAAATTTAAACTGCTATATTGCCCGATGACTTGTTTCTGATATATTGATATTTTCTCGGCTCTTCAAGAACTTAGCCATTGCGATATAAAACCTTGACTACAAATTACCAAATTTCCAAGTAGTGTAGGAATTAATTTTCCACAAGGCATTGAGTTACAACGAGTAAACAGTTAGATGAGGATTAGCTTCCTGGACTCTTGGGTACCCCAAAACCAAATAAGGTGTATGTAGGAACCCAAACCATGTGCCTCTAGACGGGACATCGAGAGGCGAATTCCAAAGTTCAGCTCTACGGCGCCTCGAAGCCGATTAATTGATCTGGAGAAATCTAATCCTTTTTGGCACTCTTGTTCCTCGGAACATAATCGGAGTTGATTCACGTAGGCAACGTGGCCGAGTGAGCTGAGGCGTTGGATTGGAAATTTATAGCTCCCGAGCCTTCCGAGCCTCGCGGGGCGGCGGGATCAAATCTCGGAACATCCAAAATAGCTTTCTCTTATTTTTTTTTCATTTTTACCTAATGAAAAACTTAACGGAGCGTTACTCCAGTAAACTTATCTTGGGATTTGGATCTTCTCGTTAAGGTACGAAATCTATAATGAGTATTCGTTCGATCGGACGGATTTTTGCAATAAATTCTCTCAAAATATTCAAACACTAAGCAGAAAATTAACGGTCGAAAATGAAAAACCCTCAGCCGTTTGATTATTCATGCTCAAAATGGAAAATCAAAAAATATTGTTTATCCAAATGTTTTGAATTAAGTTTTAAAATAGCTAGCAATTAATAAAATATTTTTTTGTTTGAATGAATGAATTTGATGTTGCAATTAAATTTTTTTATTATTTCACTTTATACGCAGCGATGCACGTACCGGACCGCTACTTATTTTATAGATATTTAATGATGAATATACCTCCCACAGCATCCTTTGATAATCAATTAGACATACCGACCTGCAATAAATCATACAGAAGAGGTTCTAAAGTCGGCAACATAAATAAGAAAAATGTATTACATAACATCAGTTTGGCCGTTTCGGCTATTCATCTGAAGACGGTAATTATTCGAAAAGCGGAAATAATTGTGGAATTCATCATGCTGAATCATAACGACAATATAATTCTACTCCTAGAAAACAAAAGAGCGTAGATGACGAAGCTGAAACTATGATTGATTATCACGAGAATTTCAAGCGAGTGGTCCAAGAATACTCCATTGAATTTCGTCGAATGGAACTTGTTTGATTCCAAACAAGTGCGGAGAATTTCCCCCATTTTAATTTCCCCTCTGTCGTCAACGCTTCCCCATCAAATGATAGTTTGCCCACGGATTAAGTTGTTCTGTGAATACCCAAGAAGTTTTTCCCCATTTATTTCTTGGAATTTTCCAAGAAGTTAACATATTTTCGTACTACTTTTCCAGGGAAAGCGGATATCGAAGTATGAGGAAGCAAGTTTGGACGACAAATCATCCTTAAGTGTTTCAACAGAACGGAAGAGAATAGGGATAAAATTTTGTCATCTATTAAATTACTTTTATTAGACTACGGAAGAAAACTTTTGGAATATAGGGTATTCAGTAAACATTTGACTGAATGTAGGAATTTATATATTTCGTGGAAAACTGTGCCCCCTAAAGTTTGGAATTAATTCAACAAAAAATTCAGTATTTTTTTGTCAGAAAATTCCTCCAAAAGGTCAACTGATATGTTAATCTGCCAATCGTTTAGTTTTTTAATCATCCTAAAAACTTTTACCCCTTGAGGAGGTACGGGTTACTTCACTAGGTTTTGATTTAATTAAAACAACTGTTATTTTAAGTCATGAATTGTATGTCTATATTTTAATGAAATAAACACTCTCAACAAAAGAAAACGAGAATGATAATATTGGGTGTAGTAAAAAAAAATCCATTAGTTTTACAATAGATGGTTTAGTAATATGCATCTCGCGTTGTAAAAGTTTAATCATGTTCCACTGGATGGCGATAGAAAGATGAGATTCTGTACTACAAAAACTTTCCTGACAGTTTTATGACCAGTTGACACAGATTAGTTTGAGCGTGCATCAAAGATGGACTCTAGGAGAGAGAAAATACGCAATATTTATTCGATGAAGGTAAAAATGCAAGCCTGGCGGCGGAAAAAGTAAATAATGTTTATGGTCCTGATACTGTAACAGCCAATCACGCGTAATTTTGGTTTCGTCGATTCCGTTCCGGTAATTCCGATGTGAAAGATGCAACACGCACTGGAAGGCCAATTGTCGAAAATGTCGATCAAATCATGTGCAGTGTCGAGTCCGGCCGTCATGTAAGCACTGTTTCGATTGCGCAAGAGCTAAAGAATGCACAAAAATCCGTTTGGAACCATTTGAGTAAGGCTGGACTCAAGAAGAAGCTCGATGTATGGGAGCTACACGAGTTATCGCAAAAAAAACTTATTGACTGAATTTCCATCTGCGAAACGCTGCTGAATCGCAACAAAATTGGCCCATTTCTAAAGCGGTTGGTGACTGGTGATGAAAAGTGGACCGCTTACGACAACGTCAAGCAAAAACTGTCGTGGTAGAAACGCGGTGAACCGGCGGAAACGGTGCCCAAGCTAGGATTGACGGCCAGGAAGTTTATGCTGTCTGTTTGGTAGGATTGGCAGGGAATTATCTACTATGAGCTGCTTCCCTATGGCACAACTGTTAACTCGGAACTGTACTGTCAACGTCTGAAGGAAGCAATCGGGCAGAAGCGGTCTGCTTTGGCCACTAGGAGAGGCATTGGGTTTCATCAGGATAACGCCAGACCACATACATCGATAGCGACTCGCCAGAAGCTCTGGAAGCTTGGTTGGGAGGTTCTTATACATCCACTTCATAGTCCAGACCTGGCACTTAGTGAGTACCATATGTTCCTGTCCATGGTGAACAATTTTGCTGTTGAAAAATTCGCTTCAACAGAGGCTTGTGGAAATCGACTGTCTCAATTTTTCGTCAATAGGGACCAGGGCTTCTATGAGAGAGGTACAATGATATAACCTCCAAAATGGCAACAAGTTATAATATCAATCAATACGGCACACATTTGATCTAAATCGGATCATTCTAATTATGGCAATTGAGGACTTCAATTTCATGCAAAATAATGGATTTATTTTTACTACACCTTATATATTGAAAATGCCATGAACATCTAATCACAAGATTCATTAAATCTTTCGAAATCTAAGTGCTTTGGTGATAATGCAATCAAATGAGTAAGATAATTGGGCGCATGTTCTAGGGGAACATCGTCCTATCATTTCGTCCAAATGTCTGTAATTTTCGAATTTCGAGCTGAAAATTGGCTAATAGACTAATTCGGACTCCCTGATCACGAATCCGGTGTCAGATTTTTGGGTGCCGGCCGGCCGGCCGGCCGGCCGGCCGTACTTCCGGCCGTAGGCACGATAACAGGAGCACCGAAGGTCCTATCGACTTCAAACTTTCAGGGTAGGTTTCTGATCAAAATGCGACGGTTAAGTTCGTTAACGGGCAAAATCGGCCGGACGGTTTAGGAGTTATAGACATTTAAAATTTTGAGGTTATTTCCCTGATATTTCAGGAACTAAAGAAGATGTTGAATCGAAACTTGGTAGTCAGTTCGAGGATATAAACGCGCAACTTTTGGCAAAATTCTGTTATGATCGAAATGTTGGTAATTTTTAAAAAAATATTTCTTTTAATTTTTTCGAAAAAAAAATTTTTTTTTCGTGAACTATTCATCAGATTGCAACAAAAACTTGTACTAACGTCAATTGTAGTATTTTCCAACATTGTGCAAAATTTTGGCTCTATACGATTTCAATTTCTGGAGATATAAGACAAAATGTGTCAAATTTCCTGGGTCTCTCTCAGTATTTTCATCGATTATTCTATGAACTCTTTGAATTCCACCGAAAACAAATTCAAAGACATAAACATAAAGAATCAAGTCATAGTTTAGACGTCGAAAGAAGGACGATGTTGATCGACTTGAAAAGGTACCTATTTCAAGAAATGCAATAATGAAATGCTTAATTTATGGATATAATATTATCTAAGTATTGTTGGGATCGGGCAGTTGGAAAATTTTTTAATAAAAAAATTTGTACCGACGTTAAATCAAGCATTCTACACGAGTGTGCAAAATTTCAGTTCGATACGATCTCAATTCCAGAAGATATTGCTTAAAATTCACATTCCAGCGTGTTTTGACGTTCTATGGCCACAGAAAATCGTCACAAAAATCTATTTACCTCATTTGACGGCTGTTTGTCAAATCAATTAATTCCAATAATTGATGTCAGATTTCCTACATACCAAGTTCAAACACATTTTATTATATGGAAAACACTTATTATGATCACGTTCTACAGGAATTGATACTAAATAGAAGCTAGATGAAGATTATTGTAATGGAAAATTTGTGTTCCAGAATAATATTAAGGTATTCAACATGATACTGCTTTTTTTCTTTACTGGTCAGTACGGGCCACAAGGAAGATGAACATGCGCCCAATAGCTCCTGTCCACAGGGCTTGAACCAATTTTTTTTTACTAAATATAGTAACCAATCAATTCACTGAATTTTGACTCATGTGTCAATTTCATCCAATCATCCCTGGACTAAAGCGATAATACCCTACATGTGGTGTTTCCAGATTGAAAATCAACTATTGTATTGACGATTTCACTCATATGAAAATCTGACCAACCACAGGCCAAAGAAAGCTCATATTATCGCGAAAACACCACCTGTCTTTGAATTATGATTTGTCTTACAACTTTGGTGTTTTAAACGAAAACCGTGGATCCGGACTGTTTGACCAATGATAAATATAAATTACATACGTCAACATTAGTCATTTTGTTCGTGAAATAGTCTAATGAAATATCACTCGTGACTGAGTTTATCTCATAAGTCTGTGACTGAGTTTATCTCATAAGTCTTTATTTCTTAACTCAACATCTTAGCTTAGCTTAGAGAATACACAACTCGTCCTTCGGACTCGTGGTGCTTTCAAGCAACTCGTGCTTCAAAGCAACCCGTTGCATCGCTAAAATACGAGTATTTCAACCCCAATATTTTTGAAGTTACAATATTCCCTTCTGCCAAGTTGACATTATGACAATTCATACATAGAATATACATAGAATAATTATATCAATCTTTGAAATACGATTTACATTGAAATTTTGAAAAATCATATCTCCGAAAGTATTTGCTTGTTAGAGTTAAAAATGATATGAATGGATTATTATGATAAAACTGCTCATTAAAAAAAAATAAATTTGGAATTTGTTTCGTAAAAAAAAATTTTGTTTTGTTACTCCGAAACTATCTGTCCGATTTTGCCCAATAACGAACTTAGCAGAGATATTTATCCCTCAAACCTACTCTGAAAATTTCAACTCTCTAGCTCATTCCGTTCGAGAGTTATCGTGCCTACGGCTGGCTGGCCGGACGGACCGGCCGGACGGCCGGACAGAATGAATTTCGACCGCGGATTCTTGATCAGTGAGTCGAACCAAATCGTTTAAGACCATTTTCATCGAAATATTCGAAAATTACAGACATTTGGGCAAATTGATAAGCACTCAGTTCCGAGGAACTAGAGCGCCAAAAATTGGTTCAAGCCCTGTGGACAGGAGCTTTTTGGTGCTCTTGTTCAAACAGACAAATTATATCTCCGAAAGTATTGATTTCTCAGGGTTGGGAATTATATCAATGGATTTCTCCGATAGAAATGCATAATGAAAGAAATTAAATTTAAAAAATTGGTTCAAGCACAGACATGAAGTCAGTAGCTTTTGCGTGTATGTTCTATTGTCCATTCTTCTGTATTGGACACCCTTAATCGAATTTACCATGGTAAATTATGTTGTCCTTTCTCCTGTATTGGACACTCTTAATTCGAATTTACCATGGTTAATTCAAATTAAGTGTCCAATACAGGAGAATGGACAACATAATTTACCATGGTAAATTCGATTAAGGGTGGCCAATACAGAAGAATGGACAATAGAATATACGCGCAAAAGCTCCTGACTTCACGTCAGTGCTTGATCCAATTCTTTTTTCGTGCTTTTTTTGAAATTTTCTAGGGGTACGATTCTTACAAAATTTTAAACACTTCTTTATGTTGATTTTCTACTACTAGTTACCAAGCTTCAATTCGATCGAATCTTTATTTTTTGAGGTATCAAGGCAATAATATTCCAGGTGGCTATAACTCGGAAACCGTTAGACCGATTATGTCTCAACTCTTCCATTCGAATATGCAACCTACCCTGAAAACTGCAAGTCCCTATCTCCTTTCGTTCGAAAGTTATCGAGGCAACGGTCACCCATCTACTGAACTCACACAAGGCTGCTCGAATCTCCAACAATATTTAACCGATCGTGTTGAAACTTGGAACTTGGCAGTAGCGTTAGGTTATTAAGGCTCTTGCAAAATTTCAGCAATTTCAAAGGAATAGTTACTGATATATAGAATTTTTTTTTCACTTTTCAATGATTTTTTAAAAATTTTGTACAAATGCTTTCCTCACAAAATTTTGCAAGAATTATTGCGTTGGCATTCTACAACTACTAACCATGTTTGAATTCAATTAGTTTAGTATTTTTCGAGTTAATGAGGAATAAAAAACAACTAAATTTCAGATGGCTATTACTCTAAAACCGTTTAGCCGATTATGCTCATAAACAAACTGATATGTCGCGTTCAGATGCACATCCTAACCTGAAAACCTCAAGCCGCTATCTCTTTCCGTTCTCAAGTTATCGTGAGAACAAAAATATTTTTTAATAATTTTTTAATAATTTTCTACCCATTCGATTCGCACAAAATTTCACAAACGTGCTAAAGTTCATATTCTACAACAACTTACCAAGTTTCATTTCGATCGGATTTATATTGGTTGAAAACAAAATTGTTACTCGGAAACCACTGGGCCGATTATGCCCATTAACGAAATTGTCCGTCGTATTGGGATGCGACACCTACCCTGAAAATTTCAAGTCGCTAGCTCTTTTCGTTCTCAAGTTATCGTGGCAACGGCCGGACGGCCGGCCGGACAGAATCAAATTTGACCTCGAACTCTTCATTGGGGAGTCGAACTAAATTGTTTGAGACCATATTCGTCAAAAAATCCGAAAGTTACAGACATTTGGACAAAATAATAATGCGATGTTCCCTAGAACATCGCAAAAATTCGAAATAGTCGAACACTAATGCCTTGTATCTCGTTGTCCTCAATAGTCAACCTTTAGGCTTGAATCTGCTCTTAAATTCGCTAAACATAGGGTTTATACATTGTTCTAGAGATCCTCTAGGATACCACAGATGTGAATGGAGAGGTGACAAATACCCGAATGAGTTCATTCTTACGCACCTCTACTCAACATGTACACCTGATGTGAAGACCTGTCCGGATGGTATTTGTGATTCTTTGGAGCGACTGAATGATAGTATATGTCCCCAGGATTGTACAGGTAAAACTTATGAATCACTCTCACTGAGTTGATAAGCACTATCATAGAACTATACGGTCTTCTGGGCCGTGCTTTATCACAATTTATCACTTCTTGTTTACGAATCAAGGATTCAAGTAGTACACAGGATTGGAGTAGTATTGAAACTAATGAAATTTCCCGAATTTTTATCTGATCTTATAACATCTAATAAAGAATATCTGGAAAACACAGCGTTTTTGGAGAAATGATGAAGAATTATTTAATATTCTAAAATGATTAAATATTTTTATAATATAGAAATATGGATCATGCGGAGAAATATATATAAGTGAGAAGGTTTAACGCGTAATTCCGCAAAAGGAGCAGACAAAAATCATTCTGCTGGTACCTGCCGATACGTGTTTCTGCTAGTTGGCTTCTTCTGGACAGGGCAACCAAGAAATCGATAGTTTACCTCCGAAATGGAGGTCCTAGAGCTGAAGGCACAATTGGTTGCTCGGTCCTGGTGTGGTGTCACCTATTTTCACTTTTATTTCCATCTTTTCCTTGGTTTCTAGGTTGTCCTGTCCTGAAGAAGCCAACCAGCAAAAACACGTGTTACCCGTTAAACCTTCCACTTATATTTTTATGATGATTTAAAATATCTATATTTGCTTTCTTTCTGATAATTTCATTTAATTTTATCAATCAGGTTTGGGAAACCAGTGGAGGTAGCATAAAAGGATCATTGGAGACTATGTGTCATACTTATAGATAACTTCACAATAACATTCATTTCATTCAGAAAAACAATGTCAAAGCATCAAAATGAAAACTTATTTTTGTTTGAAATTTCAACAGCATGTATCTTCTTTTCGGAGCCGAATTTCGGAAAAGGGTAAATGAAAAACGTGTTTTATGTAATGAGAGGAAGATGTGGTTGAATTTAACGTACAACTCAAAGACTCACTCTGTTTATGATGAAACACGACCATTACATCTTCGATTATTTCAACAAATCGATTGAAACTGTTTTTGGTAGAGAACGTGGATTTTCCGACATCTAAGAATCCGAAAACCAACAGAGGCGTAGACATGGCATCAGGAGTCTGTATCTGTAATGGCCTGAGTCACTGTCAATGTGGAAACAAAGTTAAGAAGAGCAACAAAGCAAAATCCTCAACGCAACCACCAAAGCCTCCAACAACACCATCAAATGCCCTGAACGCCAGTTCAAATGCCACTGATGAATTTTTTAGTGAGTAAGATATATATACTACCTACACTGTAACTTTTGTTGACTTCATTTATCTCACGTTTTGCGGAAGAAGGGTATGTTTATGTCTTATCAAAAAGTTATCGAGAAATAATTCGTATATCTATTATTAAAATGCTCTTATCTCAAGATATTTCGATATTTATTAATATGTAAAAGCGTCTTAAAACTTCAATAGGGTAGCGGTAGCTGAAACGATTTTTGTGCTGAGATTATAGTTATCTTCTTTATATTTTGATTTGGAGAGTGATTTGTTCCTGAGGTAACATCCTTAAAACTTTTGAACACTTGTTTTGAAATTTGGGGTCGTTTACATGCTGATATTTTCTAGAAAACATTTGTCATTTTTTTCGAGTAGGTATCTGGTAGATAATTGCATATCGGATATGATTTCGAATTAAATTCTGGGTAGTATCATATCCGTTCAACAAAAGAAATGAAAAAGTTCGGGCTGGTGTATAAGAACTATTGCACCTGAGAATAACAATAAATGCCATAATAATCTTCTTCGTTTCGTTCGTTTAAATGGAAATAATGGGTTTGTGGCTTGAGGACTGGTCAAATCAATCGAATCCCGTATGAATTGCCGACGTTTCGATTCACGTACGGATCTTTTTCAAGACTAAAAGAGGTTATGTATAAATATCGACTTTAACATGAACAATATACAGCATACAAACACATATAATTGACATTGAGAACAAACATAACAATAAAAATATTATACCTATTATTTTTGCGCCATGATCTGGAGAACAGTGTGATATCATTTTGGCCAAATGGATCTGCGGCTGCTATACAAACTAGAGCGCCAAAAATTGGTTATTTCATTTCGTGTACGTATTCTGAATTTTTTTTAATCCCAATCATAGATACCTATGCTCTGCAGCATTTCTCTTTTAACAGGTCAAGAGCCGCCAATTAATTTAAATATATTTTCACATTTGGTCATGTACCTCAACTTCAGACTTTTCAGAAAGAAGATTAATTTCCCTCTGGTAATTTTTCATTTCCTAATCATATTCTTCTTCTTCCTTTAGGTCACGTGTCCAAATGTGGAACTTTTTGCGTAATCGGCTTAGTGGCGGGAGTATTCGTTGTGGGTTCCGTAGTGGCGTTCATAGTGCTCTGCTGGCGGCTACACAGCGTTAAGAAGGACGTTCATAAGAAATTCGAAGACCAGGAAATGATGGCAACCCTGTCTGAATATACGAGGACTGACGGAAATGATTTGAATCTGCCTATACAGTTTGACATGACAACTTCTCTGATCGACAAGAATATAGTCAATCTCATCAAAAAATACGAAGTGAGTTCAGCTAAGTTTAACATATTATGAGTGCTTGCGTTTTTACTATCAGAAATTGTAATATGAGTAATAAAATTTTTTGTTCAATACTATGCTACAGAAACTGATGAATATCAATCCATAAGTGAGTGGCATGTTTAATCAAAACATGTCTACCCAAACGTAACTTATTTAACCTAACTTTCTCAAGTTTACATCAAATCTTGTGAACTGACAGTGAAACAGAAGGTGATTCAGTTTTTGAGATGTTGACCTTTTCTTGTTGTTTTCTTATTGTTCTATAACTTTTCACCTCCAATTTCGGTAAAAGTAAAAGCAATTTCGAAAATAGTGGAACCAATTTCGGAAAAAGCTAAACGAATTTTGGAAAAGGTAAAAATAAAAACTATTCTGATTTAATTTACTAATGTACAATTTTGTGTCCGTAGGAGTAATTTTCGTTATGTTCGTAAGGAATATCATCTTTCTTATGATATAATCTCGCACGTTAAATGATTTAAGAAAGACTAAACTGCGGGAAAAATATTAATTGATAAATCGCAACTTACATTTGCGGATGCTTTTATTATTGTATTGGAGTCAATATTGCAATATACATGGTGTTGATGTTAAACTTGATCTTTAAAATTTGTTGTACCTAATCATTTTTTAGGATGAAGATAGTCGTTGCAAATATTTCATTGCCATCGGATGATTATGATCATACTTGAACTGCTAGGTTCTCTGAGGGGAGCCCTCATAAGATATTAAGAGATTATGTGAATTAGGATAAATAGTTGTGTTTTGTGTAGGCTTTATTACTGTGCCCTAAGGCTACCATAGGCATATCACTGTTAACTTTTGATCCGAAAGTGACTGGTGGCTACTACCATCTGAGAAGTAAATTTCTTTCCTAACCTCAGGATTGAACGTGGGACCTCCGTTCCCTAGTCCAACATATACAGGTTGGTAATCATAGATAAATGCCGAAATGATAGTTCTGAACGTCCCAATTTTAAGGATGTCGGAGAATCTTTCTCCACAAATTTTAATTGCCTGTTCAGGAACAGATCTGCGAAATCCGTATGGTAGTATTTGGTGCGCTTATTCCCCTATACGGATCCCCTATCAATCATTTGTTTTCCTGGAAGCCAAGCAGCCTTGGCCGATTTTAGTAACTGGATGGGTGACCGATCTAGCCCCCATTCATTGTTGAGTCAAAAATGTGCGTGTAAGGAACATATTATCATGAGAAAAAAACAACTAAAATATTTCTTCAAAAGAAATTTTTTTTTTCAAGAATTTAATATTTCAGGAGTTATCCTTCAGATTCCCCTGATTCAAGCCGATTTTAGTTTTCCCAATATTTTCGAAAATACAGAGCTGAAACAACTGAAATCTAGTACTCTATTGAAAACAGAGGGCTTGAAGTTTCTTGCAGTATTTCGAGAGGGTGTTGTAGGCGTGAAAAGACCAAACAATATGCGTGTAGAAGCTTCTGAATTCACTTTTGTCTTTTTTAAGGATTTTTTTTAAATTGGTTCTACTTTTTCCGAAATAGGTTTCACTTGTTCCGAAATTGATCCCACTCTTTCCGAAATTGAATTTCAAAAGTTAAATTAATATGAACCTTACGAAATCATGCATGAACCAGGAAGTCCTTATCATACGCTTAAATACCAACTTTCACCTAAGGCGGATTTGTAGTCTGTGGAAAAATGAAATTTCAAACAGCAATCACTCCGGAATTATTTGGTGGATATTTCACTTTCACGAACCGAGCTGGCACATTGTCACATAAAATAATGTACCCTGCAAATTTCAAGTCTCTTATACCCTTATTACACTATGCCTCTTTCGTGCCTGAGTGACTGCGACTGAAATTTTGAAGAAATACGCATGCGCCCGGGACTATTTTGCAGACTGTTTCAGGCTTGAAATTAAATAGAACTGGTTCTATTTGTTCCCCCTGAATCGTGGGGATTTCAAGCCTTTTTGTCAAAATGTCATGTCTACCAACACAATATTTATGTCTGACTTGACGTCTTCTTAAAATAACCTAGTTTATTTTATTCTTTGAATTGCAGCCTTCATAAATTCAATAATAAATTTATTTTTATTACTCTGAGGACGTAAACTAACTAAACTTACGAAGGCAACATATGTAATCTGTGATGGCTATCCCCGGAGTGATATGAAGTTTTCGCCTAGTATCGTAAAGTAATTATTAATTTCGTTTTTGGGGAAATGCTTTCTGGAATTACAGTGTCTTTTTTCTGTATTTGAATTTGCACTCTATGTAGTAGCATATTAAACGTTTCTTCAGACATTCTTAAAATACTATGGTATTGTTTTAAAAATATACGAACAAAACAAGAACTTGTGATAAATATGTCAATTTCTTCAATATTTTGCAGCTCTGAAATTACTGCGTGAAAAAAGCGCGGTGTAATAGTGACACTCATTTGGGGGGAAATTCACCCACAAAAAGCCATGAAAATAGGCGTAAATATAGACGTGAAAAAGGCATAGTTTAATAAGGGTATTAGTACTGTGCCTCGAGAGATATCAAGTTTACGACCGGGAACACATATTTGGTCGACTTCCGGTTTCACCGGAAATGACACCAACATTCTTTTTTCAAATGTAATACCCAGTTTTTTCATTGATGATCAGATTACAAATTGGATTCAACATCGATTTAATGTGTCACTTACATATTATTCTCAGAAAATTCGTGTGAAATCCGAAAAAAACCCTTAAAATTTTCAAAATAGGTCCTCATTCCAATGTTAATAACTTGTAGGTTTTTGCATGAAAATTCCTAATTTCCTAGATTCTATTATAAAACCAACCAATCTTCTCCTTCGTTAAGTAAAAATTCCATTGATACAGGATGTTTCTATTTCAATGTCAAAGTCACTCACGACACAAACCTAAAAACTATTTTTTTTCAAATGAGAAACAAATTTTTCATAGCTCAACTTGAATCTACGCTAAACAATAGTGAATAAGTGTAATACATATTTCTGCTTTTAAATGCTCATTTCCTGAGATATTCAGTGAAGTCTAATTTTCTTTTCAGGAATTCATTGTTTTCATTCCTCAAAGAGTGAGGGTGAAGAAAAACAATTTTTTGATTACAAATGTTCGATATGTTCACCGTTTCAATCGAGGCATTTCAAAAGACGTTCTCTAATTCATTGTGTTGCTCTACGAATTTCGTCAGCGTCCAAACTATCGAAAACCGCAACAATTTTAATTTTCCGATTCTTGTCATTCATAATATGATCATTATAAACTAATTCCTTGATCCGACCCCATAAATGAAAATCTAGAGGAGTGAGATCCGGTGATCGAGCAGGCCAAAGAAAAGGACTTCTAGTTACCCACCAACGATCTTCGAATAGATCCGTTAGCTCTGCATCTACTTCTATACTGGAATGAGCTGGCGCTCCATCCATTTGAAACCAACGATTGTTAAAACAATAGATTGACAAATCTTCCAGAAATGTTTCCAGTACTTCGCTTATAATTCTCAAAAAAGTTCAAGTTTTCATCGTACATGTAATAATGAGACTGATTGTCCATTAGTAAACACATTAATTTTGAAATGAAATTGGTTCTCAACTTCCATTACTGCACGAAGATTCTCTTGTGCCAAAAATGCCATTTTCTTCCGTTGAAAATTCCCTATATACAATAATTTTGCCTTAGTGTGTCCAGATGATTTTCCGTAAGAAATCAGAATTTTCATGGAACCTCATTATAAATCCATCACAAAAAGCAATTCGGCGCGCATAATCTCCTGGTTGTAATGTCTGTAGCTTAATGAATATAAATGAATGTAGATTGTGGCTACAAAGAATTCACTGTATGGAAGCTTAAGAAATTCCTAAATCAGCAGAAACCAGGGACGGGCCGAAGCCAAATTTTTGATGGGGGAAAAGCATGCAAAATTTTCCAACTGAAAGATTACATTAAAAAAACGATGGTAACGGAGAGAGGGGGGGGGGCCAAATGCTTTGAAATTTTTCCAACTGCCTTAAAATTTTTTCTAACTGCTTTGAAAATTTGCCAACTCCTCTAGCCAGGAGCCCGTCCTGGTAATGCTTATTCCGTAAGTCCAATCCATTTGCAAGAAACCTAGCACATCAAAACTTGTTTTCGGAATTTCAAACTTATCTATTTCTATCATTAAGAGAAAGGAGCAAACTGCATACTTACATATTTACCTTGCTAAATTCAATAGAAATTTAAGCTCTTCAAAATACCGCTCCAACGCAGTATTATGATAAATATTATGTTTTGCCGGCTGCACATATTGCGCCGAAAACTTTTGAATATTGAATTTACGGCAACAGCAATAAGTATAAGGGTACATGGTGTTATTCCAGGTTATCCCGTTCCTATTATCAGCGTGTTTTGCATTTATTCGGTCAGGTGGTCAAATTCCTTCCCATTTTATAACAATTTTTTCGGAAATATTCAGACTTGAAATTTTTCCAACTGCTTCGAAATTTTTTTTCAACTCCTTCGAAATTTTTCCAACTGCTTCGAAATTGTTTCCAACTCCTTCGAATTTTTCCAACTTTGTTGAAAATTTGCCAACTCCGTTCAACATTGCGGAGACCATCATTCCTCCCTATGCCCCCCCTCAGGCCCGTGCCTGGCAGAAGCCGTTCTGATGGACGTACGTGGATAAGCGTGGAAATATCCTAGAGTACCAATTTCATTTTCTTCATTTTCAGGAATCGGTTTTGTTGTTGCATAAGGTCTCACTACGTTTCCATGATCCAGAAATTTTCTCTTCAATCTATTAAATTTTCCTTCCGTCATTTGGGTTAGATGCGGATATTAAGCGTTGAATGCTCGGAATATTCTTTCGAGTACTCTGCCGTTTTCACCATACATCACAAATAAGTCGAAGATAATATCATTGGAATAACGTTCCATGAAGAAAAAAATTCTTAGATTCTTAACGATAGTAAAAATAGAACAGGTCTGGCCAAGAATTGTAAAAATACACTCAAGAGATAACGTGGATATACAATATGTTGAGAATTTTTTGTCATCGGAACATAATACCTATGTTTTAGCATAGTAGGGATACTAGGCATACCTAATTCAATCCCTTGGCGCGAAAAAAACGGTGGCCCTATGGAAAGTAACATTAATTATTCAATATTAATCATTGAATTCTTGTTTTTTATTCACCATGACTGCTGAAGAATGGATGAATCTTGAATAATGTAAAGGAGAACCAGACCATGAGATTTTGACCTATTTCTTCGGAAATAAGCATTTCAAAGCAGTAGTATGTATTACACTTATACACTATTTTTGCGCTTATGTTCTGGGCAACATCGAGTTATAGTTTTGCCCAAATGTCTGTAACTTTCGAATTTTTTGAAAAAAATGGTCTCAAACGATTAAGTTCGACTCCCCAATGAAGAATTCGAGGTCAAATTTGATTCTGTCCGGCCGTCCAGCCGTCCGGCCGTTGCCACGATAACTTGAGAACGAAAAAAGCCAGCAACTTGAAATTTTCAGGGTGGGTTGCGCATCCCAATACGACGGACAAGTTCGTTAATGGGCATAATCGGCCCAGTGGTTTCCGAGTAATAATTTTGTTTTCAACCAATATAAATCCGATCGAATTGAAACTTGGTGGGTAGTTGTAGAATATGAACCTAAGCACGTTTGTGAAATTATGTGCGAATCGTATGGCTAGAAAATTTAAAAAAAATTATTAAAAAATATTTTTGTTGTCACGATAACTTGAAAACGAAATGAGATAGCAGCTTGAAATTTTCAGGTTAGGATGTGCACCAGAACGCGACATTTCAGTTTGTTTATGAGCATAATCGGCCAAACGGTTTCAGAGTTATAGCCATCTGAAATTTTCTGAAATTTGGTGGTTTTTTGTTCCTCATTAACTCGAAAAATACTGAACCGATTGAACTCAAACATGGTTATTAGTTGTAG
Source organism: Halyzia sedecimguttata (assembly GCA_937662695.2). Lineage (NCBI taxonomy): Eukaryota > Metazoa > Arthropoda > Insecta > Coleoptera > Coccinellidae > Halyzia > Halyzia sedecimguttata. The sequence continues at coordinate 69,687,515 of OW569414.2, forward strand.
AATGCCAACTCAAAAATGTGTGCGAAATTTGGTGAGGATAGCATTTGTAGAAAATTTTTAATAAATCATAGAAAATAAAAAAAAAATTCTATATATCAGTAACTATTCGTTCGGAATTGCTGAAATTTTGCAAGAGCCTACATAACCTAACTCTAATGCCAAGTTTCAAGTTTTAATACGATCGGTTAAATATTGTTGGAGATTCGAGCATTCTTGTGTGAGTTCAGTAGATGGGTGACCGTTGCCTTGATAACTTTCGAACGAAAGGAGATAGGGACTTGCAATTTTCAGGGTAGGTTGCGTATCCGAAAGGGAGAGTTGAGTTCATTTTGGGCATAATCGGTCTAACGGTTTGCGAGTTATACCCACCTGGAATATTATTTCCTTAATAACTCAAAAAATAAATATTCGATCGAAATGGCGCTTTGTAACAAGTAGTAGAAAATCAACATAAAGACGTGTTTAAAATTTTGTAAGAACCGTACCCCTAGAAAATTTGAAAAAAATTACGAAAAAAAAATTTTAAGAATCGTACCTACCCCTAGAAAATTTTAAAAAAATCACGAAAAAAAAATTGGTTCAAGCACTGACGTGAAGTCAGTGAATTTACCATGGTAAATTATGTTGTCCATTCTCCTGTATGGACACTCTCAATTCGAATTTACTATGGTAAATTCGAATTGAGTGTCCAATACAGGATAATGGACAACATAATTTACCATGGTAAATTCGATTAAGGGTGTCCAATACAGTAGTGTTGAGTAGGACACGACTTGAAAAAGAGTTTGTAAGAGTAGCCTCTTTTTTGTCCTGAGCCAGTACAATGTCCCACTTCAAAAGAGGCGAGGCGTACTGAACCATTTGAAGTTATTATAGTTCGAATTATGCGCGCCTCCTGGCGCCTCAAATGTTAGACGCGACGTGCTTTTGTCACTGCGGTATTGATGAGTAAGCTCTCTAGGAGGTTTGTCACTCGAACTTGGAAAGTTGTAAGAGTGCTTAGCTTATGTAATGAGGGTTTCGGCAAGAACATATCTAACGGACAGATATTAGGAGGATGAACCACATTTGATTGTTTAGTACAATTATTATGAAATTAGGCAATTCTACTACCCTCACATCAAAGGTTCCGACACAAAATGGAATTTCTTTATCTGCCTCTGCCTCGCTCTCGCTCGACCGCGACAAATAAATTGAAGTAGTACAATTTTAAATTTCGAGGCACTCTTACATTTTGACGTCATGTCCGGGACAAATGAAGCGCCTCTTGTATGTCCTACTCAACACTACAATACAGAAGAATGGACAATAGAACATACGCGCAAAAGCTTCTGACTTCACGTCAGTGCTTGAATCAATTTTTTAAGTAGATTCCGGCTGACCAATGAAAAAAATGGTTTCTCATTTGAAAAAAATTCTTCTGATAGAAGCCAGAAAATTAGGAACTTTCATGCAAAAATCTACAAGATATAAACATTGGAATGAAGTCCTATTTAGAAGATTTATAGGGCTTTTTCAGATTTGAACGAATTTTCTGAGAATAATAAGAAAGCGACACATTGAAACAATGTAGAATTGAATGGGTAATCTGATTATCAATGAAAAAACTGGTTATCCACTTTAGAAAACGAAAGATGGTAACCGGTGAAACCGGAATTCGACGAATTTGTAATATTTCCAAGTCTTCGTGAATCACCCTGAAAAAAATCTACTCGGTGACAACAATCAAAATACATTTCCGAAAATTTTAATTCAACCTCCCCCCATCAAACATGCTCTAGTTAACTAAGTAGTTTTTGGCGCTCTTGTTCCTCGGAACAGAGTGCTTATCAATTTGCCCAAATGTCTGTAATTTTCGAATTTTTGGCTGAAAATGGTCTTGAACGATTTGGTTTGACTCACTGATCTAGAATCCGTGGTCGAAATTAATTCTGTCCGGCCGTTAACACGATAACTCACGAACGGAATGCGCTAGACAGTTGAAATTTTCAGAGTAGCTTTGAGGGATAAATATTTCGGCTAAGTTCGTTATTGGGCAAAATCGGTCCAGCAGTTGTCCATAGTTTTAAAATATTTCGTCTTGGAAAACAACTATCCGATTCTTGAATTTGTGAATATATAGAAGACTGTTTTGAAACCGAAAATAATATTGACTGATTACATATTGAATAATAGGTATATGTATAAATATCGGGGATGATGTTTCAGAAGATTTAGAATCGGGTCATTTGAATGATGTAGTTTATGAAGGCAATAGGAAAGAAGAACATAATGAAATCATCTAAAGAAATTACTGTTTGTTGACCACTGAAGTTAATCTTACCTTTTACTTGGTTAAGTAGTGAGACATGTTCCTATATACAGTATTTTCATAATGTTGCTAGCAAAAAAATACTGAAATATGGATCTACATTTGTGTATCAATCATTTTTTCTTGAGTTAAGGTTCATAATACAGAAAAGAATGTGTTAGTGGTATGAACTATTAAATTTTATATTATGAAAAGAGGATAGTATCTATTTGATTAATATATTTTGAACTATTAAAATAATTTGTTCGTAATCCTCTACCTACTCAAATATCAGGAATAAATGGACAACATGCTATGATTGTCTCCAGCCTTGCTCTAGACATTTCGATGATACTTTCCTTAGGTATTTCGAGTTGTGAAAACTATGCACCGAGTGTAAGTTGCAACAACCCATTCAACGAGGTTGAATATATCATTGCAGATTGCTCATTTAATCTTGATAAATAAATTTAATGACATTTTTTGAAGCATTAAAGCATTTTAGATTCCTCTTTTTTTAAAAGATAATTTTTGAAGCATCTTTTATTGAACGACACTTTTTTAAATTTAATTTATTTCATGATGCAATTCTATCATAGGAATCCATTGTTATAATTCCCAATCTGAGGAACCAATACTTTCGGAGATTTAATTTCTTTCCACAGGGCTTGAACCAATTTTATTATTTTATCACTCCCAAACACCGAACGATTTGAAACATGAAATATATCTCTTTTCAGCCCGACCCAAAATGGGAGTTTCCAAGAACGCGCCTGCAGATAGAACAGACATTGGGCGAGGGCGAGTTCGGACGCGTTCTAAGGGCCAAAGCCACCGATATTAATGGACTAAGTGGTAAGAACCAATTCATCTTATCCTCTAGTCGTATACACTGTATAGGTATAGAGGATGGATTGTTAAGGTTTTCAATGGAGACTAAGGGGGACGTATTAGGGTGAGACACTGGCATGATCGACGAAATTACCGGAGAGAACACAAGATGTGAATGGCTATGCTACAAAGCAAGATGTAATGCAACTTCGTTCGGGGTGATTAGAGGTCTATTCATAAAGGCTCTGTTTTATATGATAGGCAGTTTCTTGAAGTTTCATCTCCCTTTCAGAATCAATCGATATCCAAATGTCAATAGAGATGTTTTCATGATGAATTGGAATTAGGGAATCCCATCCCGCAAATGCTGGATCCCGCAAATGCGGGAACCCTCTGAAATTCTGCAGGATCAACATTCCGGGATTTTCCGTGCGGGATCTGCGGGATTCAGTATTAAAATTCCGTATTCGATAATGAAGGCGCAAAAGCCTCAGAAAAAAAATAAGTACTCTTTTTGTCGACCTCTATGAAAAGTGACATTTTACGTACTAATTTGCGGCCGTAAAATAGACTATTATTGAAGGCAAGTATTTAGCGGACGATGAAGTACTTCGTCCGCAAAATTACTTTCTCTATTTCAGTATCGTAATGAGTCCATTCCAGCACGGAAAACAGTGCTGAAATGAACTCATTCCCGCATTGTTTCTAGTTATATTTTTCGTTTTGTGGTAGTCAGCACTGACATTCGATCCTATCAAATTTCAACACACGTCAATTGTCAAAATCTGTTTATAGTGAAATAATTGTTGAGAGGAACATTTTTATTTTCATTGAAATAATAAGGTAGGTACTAGAGATTTCCCTCTTGCTAATTTTTAATCATTCATGCCATTTGGAAACTGTTTTAAATATGATCTCCAAGCCCTACCTACGATTCAACTCCAAATTCCGTAATCTGTCAACTTTCGTAACAGTTACAGCAACTGCCAAGATACAATAAAAAATTGGTTCAAGCACTGACGTGAAGTCAGAAGCTTTTGCGCGTATGTTCTATTGTCCATTCTTCTGTATTGGACACCCTTAATCGAATTTACGATGGTAAATTATGTTGTCCATTCTCTTGTATTGGCCACTAAAAACCAATTTACCATGGTAAATTGGAATTAAGTGGCCAATACAAGAGAATGGACAACATAATTTACCATGGTAAATTCGATTAAGGGTGTCCAATACAGAAGAATGGACAATAGAACATACGCGCAAAAGCTTCTGACTTCACGTCAGTGCTTGAACCAATTTTTTTTTTTCGTGATTTTTTTTTAAATTTCTAGGGGTACGGTTCTTAAAATTTTTTTTTTCGTCATTTTTTTCAAATTTTCTAGGGGTACGGTTCTTACAAAATTTTAAACACGTTTTTATGTTGATTTTCTACTACTAGTTACCAAGCACCAATGCGATCGAATATTTATTTTTTGAGTTATTAAGGAAATCATATTCCAGGTGGGTATAACTCGGAAACCGTTAGACCGATTATGCCCAAAAACGAACTCAACTCTCCCTTTCGGATACGCAACCTACCCTGAAAATTGCAAGTCCCCATCTCCTTTCGTTCGAAAGTTATCGAGGCAACGGTAACCCATCTACTGAACTCACACAAGAATGCTCGAATCTCCAACAATATTTAACCGATCGTATTAAAACTTGAAAGTTGGCAGTAGAGTTAGGTTATGAAGGCTCTTGCAAAATTTCAGCAATTTCAAACGAATAGTTACTGATATATAGAATTTTTTTTTTTTATTTTCAATGATTTATTAAAAATTTTCTGCAAATGCTATCCTCACCAAATTTCGCAAACATTCTTGAGTTGGCATTCTACAACTAATAACCATGTTTGAGTTCAATCGGTTCAGTATCTTTCGAGTTAATGAGGAACAAAAAACCACCAAATTTCAGAAAATTTCAGATGGCTATAACTCTAAAACCGTTTGGCCGATTATGCTCTTAAACAAACTGAAATGTCGCGTTCTGGTGCAAATCCTAACCTGAAAATTTCAAGCCGCTATCTTATTCCGTTCTCAAGTTATCGTGACAACAAAAATATTTTTTAATAATTTTTTTTAAATTTTCTAGCCATAAGATTCGCACAAAATTTCACAAACGTGCTAAGGTTCATATTCTACAACTACCCACCAAGTTTCAATTCGATCGGATTTATATTGGTTGAAAACAAAATTATTACTCGAAAACCGCTGGGGCGATTATGCCCATTAACGAAATTGTCCGTCGTATTGGGATGCGCCACCTACCCTGGAAATTTCAAGTCGCTAGCTCTTTTCGTTCTCAAGATATCGTGGCAACGGCCGGACGGCCGGCCGGACAGAATCAAATTTGACCTCGAATCTTCATTGGGGAGTCGAACTTAATCGTTTGAGACCATTTTTTTCAAAAAATTCGAAAGTTACAGACATTTGGGCAAAACTATAACGCGATGTTCCCCAGAACATACGCGCAAAAAGTCACTAGGATGTATAATCCCAATTTTTTATTGAATTTCAACAGTATTTCACAAAACTTGTCTGAAATAGAGAAAATATCGTCTAATACTCGTCGGAGAAGGCAATTCCAATACTCATGCGTTCGAAAACTCGCTGCTTCGTTGCTCGTTTTCGAATTTCGCATTCGTGTTTGAATAGGAGCCCATTCTGCAACTTGCTTTAGAATATACTATTCTCGTCCGCTGTGGTCACTATGGATAAGGCATGATATGGCATGGCCCAATAAAAACATAAGTGCCTACAAGAATAACTGTCATTTATTGCGATAGTGAAATTATTTAAGTGGTCCGAAATTTATAAAAGTATGTAGAGATTGACGAAAAAATGTTATATGCACCTCGGCGAAAAAGTGTCTCTTGTCTCGCCTGCTTGCAATTTGCAGGCACGACAATAATAGACAGTTTTTCGTCTTTGGTACATACATAACTATTATGCTACTACTATAATATGTTTTTAACTGCATAAGACCTTTTTATAAGCATTTTTATTAGGTCGAGTACAAAAAGTATATATATTTTTAACAATCCAGCTTTCTTGCGGATTCGCGGGATTTTTTTGTGCGTTTGGCTCAGTGGTAGAGTAATTGACTTGGGAGCGGAAGCCCCAAGTTCAATTCCGAGGCTAGGAAAGAAATTTTCTAGACACGGTAATCGCCACCATTCGCTGTTGGGTCAAAAATTAACAGTGCTGTGCCTAAGGTGGCGTAAGGACACAGTAACAAAGCCTACACAGAACACAACTGGTTCTCCTAACTCAGGGCAAGCTCTTAGAGCTTATGAGGGGTCTCCTTGTGGAAGACCCAGGAGGATCAGTATAATAATAATAATAATAATAATAATAATCCCGCGCGTTTGCGGGATAGAGGTTTTGGTGGGGGATTGGATTCCCTAATTATAATACTTCTGAAATTATTTTGAAAAATGAATTTATCTGGAGAAATAAAACTGTAAAGTCATGTCTTGAAATTATACAGGGTGTCCCAGAATTATGAATGGTCCAGAATCGTAAAATAAGACAAAAGGTCATAAATTTCAGATCGATCATGTAATTAGTTTTGGAAATATTCATAAAAAATTCATTGACTAAAAATGGTCATAGCTACGATACCACAAGGTGCATTTCGTCCATTAACGAACTCAACCGAGAAATTCAAACCTACCCCCCGAATTTCAACCCTCTTACTTATTTCGTTCGAGAGTTATCGTGCTTAAGGGCGGATGGCCGGACGGACACAATTGGATTTGACCCCGGATTATTCATCAGTCCGAGTTGAACACAACAGTTCGACAGCATTTTCGGCAAAAAATTCGGAAAATACAGACATTTGGGCAAAATGATAACGAGATGCTCCTGGCGGAACAAGCGCGTAAAACTATGACGTTTTCTCCCTCGAATCAAAAAATATAGAATACAAAGTGTGGTACATCGTTGGATGGCTAATTTTGAGTAGAATTAAAGAATTGCCAAAAATATATAGGGTGCTAGTTGTGATAAGAAAGTTAGAGTCACTTCTGGTCAAACTGAAAGTGACTTACAATTTTTGTTTTTCTCAGTTGAGGGTTCCTTGAACGAATTGAAAATCATAAAATTTTCGAATTTTTATCTATTGAAATGGCTGAGATAATCCTTTGGAACATATATACTGGGACACCCAGTATATTATATTATTTACCATCTGGCCGATTATGCCCTTTAACGAGTTTGGTCGTCGTATTAGGATGCACCACGTACCCTGAAAATTTCAAGTCACTATATCTGTTTCCGTTCTCAAGTTATCGTGGCAAGGGCCGGCCGAACAGAATCAAATTTGACCTCAAATAGTTCATAAGGGAGTCGAACTGAATCGTTTGCGACTATTTTCGGCAACAAATTCGAAAATTACAGACATTTGGGCAAAATGATAACGCGCAAAAAATACTGTCTTCATGGAAAACTGCTCCGAAGAGCACTGAATTCACTTCAGTGCTTTTGGGGAACATCGCGTTATCATTTTGCCCAAATGATTGTAATTTTCTAATTTTTCGCCGAAAATGGTCTCAAACTATTGAGTTCGACTCCCTGATCAAGAATTCATGGTAAAATTTGATTCTGTCCGGCCAGCCGTTGCCTCGATAACTTGAGTACGGAAAGAGATTTCGACTTGAAATTTTCAGGGCAGGTGGCGCATCCCAATAGGACGGACAAGTTCGTTGATGGGCATAATCGGCCCAACGGTTTCCGAGTAATAATTTTGTCTACAACCAATACTAACAGAACCGATCCAATTCAAGCATGGTTATTACTTGTAGAATGGCAGCGCGAAAATACTTGCAAAATTTTGTGAGCATCGTATAACTAGAAAATTTTTAAAAATTCATAGAACTTTATTGAAAAATATTCTATAAATCAGCATCTATTCGTCCGATATCGCTGAAATTTTGCGAGAGCCTCCAGAACCTAACTTCACTACCAAGTTCCAAGTTTGAACAGGATCGGGTCTATATTGTTGCAGATCAGAGCAGCCTTGTGTGAGTTCAGTAGCTTAGTGGGTGAGCGTTGCATCGACAACTCTCAAACGAAAGGAGATGGGGACTTACAATTTTCAGGATAGGTTGCTCATCTGAATGTGAGAGTTAAAATCGCTGTTGGCCATAATCGGCCCAATGGTTTCGGAGTTATACCCATCTAGAATATTATTTCCTCGATAACTCAAAAAATATAGACTCGATCGAATTAAAGCTTGGTAACTAGTTGTAGAATATCGACATGAAGACGTGTGTAAAATTTTGTGAGGACCATACCACTAGAAAAAATTTTAAAGAATTACGAAAAAATATTATGTATCTCATGATTCCTCGAGAACGGAAAGAAATAGCGACTTGCAGTTTTCAGGGTAGATTACGCATCTGAATACGACTTTTAAGTTCGTTTACTAGCATAATCGGCTAAATGGTTTTGGAGTATATCAATCTGAAATTTGATTGTTATTTCCTCCTTAACTCAAAAAATAAAAAATTCGATCCGATTCAATTATGGTTATTAGTTGTAGAATGCCAACGCGATAATTCTTCCAAAATTTTTAAAAATTCATTGAAAAAAAGAAATTGGTTCAAGCATTGACGTGAAGTCAGAAGCTTTTGCGCGTATGTTCTCTTGTCCATTCTCCTTTATTGGACACTCTTAATCGAATTTACCATGGTGAATTCTATTTTCTGGTCTCCTGTATTGGGCACTCCAAAATTACCATGGTAAATTCGATTTAGAGTGTCCAATACAGGAGAACAGACAATGGAATTCACCATAGTAAATTCGATTAAGAGTGTCCAATACCCACAGGAGAATGGACAATAGTACATACGCGCAAAAGCTCCTGACTTCACGTCAGTGCTTGAACCAATTTTTTTTTACTTATATTGATCCAAATACAAGGCAAGTCTAGTCTTAAATGACTTTTTTGTCTTAAATCGATCCTAACTAAGCTGATTAAGTCAAAATCAAGTCAAATGTTAGGGACTTTTCATACTTCAAAAAGAAAAGAGGCAAAATTCGACTTTTTTTTGTCTTAATTTGGTTAAATAAACATAATTTTTATTGAAATTTTAAGAAAAAAATAATTTTCATTTTCGAGTCGGGTGCTTAATGTTACTGTGCCCGACAAAAAGGTTTTTAGAATAAATGTGAGAGAAATTATCATTCCTTCGGGGCCCCCCTAAGGATGGGGGCCCTGGGCACGGGCCCCGTGTGCCCTTATGGTAAAGACGGTATTGCTCTTAATCGAATTTTCCATGGTAAATTCGAAGTGTCCAATACAGGAGAACAGAGAATAGAATTCACCATGGTAAATTCGATTAAGGGCGGGTTGTAACTCAGTTGGTTAAACTCTGGTTTTCCTTAACCATCGGATACCGTTGGTTAACATGTTTGCATGAATACCGGACTCCAACCTTGAGATTTCATTAGCCCCTTACAGCTGTGTGTTAGGCAACACACAACATCAAAATCGGTCACTGGCCATGTGCGAAAGTTAAAACGCAAGGTAAAACTTTCGCACATGGCCAGTGACCGATTTTTATGTTGTGTGTTGCCTAACACACAGCTGTAAGGGGCTAATGAAATCTCAAGGTTGGAGTCCGATATTCATGCAAACATGTTAACCAACGGTATCCGATGGTTAAGGAAAACCAGAGTTTAACCAACCGAGTTACAACCCGCCCTTAGAGTGTCCAATACAGGAGAATGGACAACAGAACATACGCGCAAAAGCTTCTGACTTCACGTCAGTGCTTGAAGCAATTTTTTCTTTCGTGAAGTCAGAAGCTTTTGCGCGTATAAACATACGCGCAAAAGCAGTCAGAGAGTTTTCAACGAATTGAAGCAAACGCTTCAATTCGTTGAAAACTCTCTGACCCGAACTTTCAACGCCTTAAACTCTAAAGGCCGATTCATATTATACGTCCCGCGCGGCTCAGCTCAGCCACGCCAAACTATCTTTCAATGGGATTTAAATGTTCTGATCCGCATCATCCATCTACAAGCTTATCTAAAACCCCGCGTGGCTGAGCTGTGGCGAGCGGGACGTAGAATATGAATCGGCCTTAAATGTAACATTTCTGATATGACTACATACATATAACGCACGGCTTGCTATCAAAAAACAGTCCTCAGCGCCCAAAATCCCAAAGACATAGAAGAACGCTTTCTCCAGGATTTTAGCACGAAGAAAACTAATTTTCGGGAAATCTTGTTCAATGGTTAGTTATATTCTGGTCACGGATTCCGAATTCCAAACCTAACCCAACTCAGCTTTTATCCCTTTCACTTTCAGGAATCGCCACTGTGGCCGTGAAGACCCTAAAAGACGACGCACGTGAGACCGAGCTGAACGACCTGCTATCAGAATATCAGCTGCTGAAGGAGGTCTCTCATCCCAACGTAATCAAGTTACTCGGCGTCTGCACCACGCCTGGAGGACCCATTTATTTGATTATAGAGTATGCGGAACACGGTGCACTTCGGTGAGTTATTATTCAGTTATAGTTGGTTGAGAGGAGGGAACTTTGAGATGTATTCGATATGGACTTATGTGAAAACGATGGGTCCGAGTTTGAAGAAGTATCCAATGGGGTCAAAGACGAAATTCGGTTAAAATTATTATTGAGCTACTTCATGATGAAAGGTCAAACTGATACATTCGCGGCTCCTTAAGGACGGCAGGGACCCTAAAAGTCTCATCTAACCAATATGCACTTTTGTTGAATTACCAACATTGAATTATTAATTATTTGCCCGTTTTGGCGCGCTGTTCAGGTGAACAGAATGCCTATCAATGCGTCCCGATGTCTGTATTTTTGCGCGTATGTTCTGGGGAACATCGCGTTATAGTTTTACCCAAATGTCTGTAACTTTCGAATTTTTTGACGAAAAAATGGTCTCAAACGGTTTAGTTCGACTCCCCAATGAAGAATTCTACGTCAAATTGGATTCTGTCCGTCCGGCCGTTGTCACGATAACTTGAGAACGAAAAGAGCTAGCAACTTGAAATTTTCAGGGTGGATTGCGCATCCCAATGCGACGAACAAGTTCGTTAATGGGCATAATCGGCCCAGTGGTTTCCGAGTAATAATTTTGTTTTCAACCAATATAAATTCGATCGAATTGAAACTGGGTGAGTAGTTGTAGAATATGAAACTAAGCACGTTTGTGAAATTTTGTGCGAATCGTATGGCTAGAAAATTTGAAAAAAATTATTAAAAAATATTTTTGTTGTCACGATAACTTGAGAACGGAAAGAGATAGCGACTTGAAGTTTCCAGGTTAGCATGTGCACCAAAACGCGACATTTCAGTTTGTTTATGAGCATAATCGGCCAAACGGTTTTGGAGTTATAGCCATCTGAAATTTGGTTGTTTTTTGTTCCTCATTAACTCGAAAAATACTAAACCGATTGAATTGAAACATGGTAATTAGTTGTAAAATGCCAACGCGAAAATTCTTGCTAAATTTCTTGGGGATGGTATATGTAAAAAAATTTTAAAAAATCATTGAAAATTAAAAAAAAAAGTTCTATATATCAGTAACTATTCGTTTGAAATTGCTGAAATTTGCAAGAGCCTTCATAACCTAACTCTACTGCCAAGTTTCAAGTTTTAACACGATCGGTTGAATATTGTTGGAGATTCGAGCATTCTTGTGTGAGTTCAGTAGATGGGTGACCGTTGCCTCGATAACTTTCGAACAGAAGGATATAGGGACTTGCAATTTTCAGGGTAGGTTGCGTATCCGAAAGGGAGAGTTGAGTTCGTTTTTGGGCATAATCGGTCAAACGGTTTCCGAGTTATACCCACCTGGAGATTATTTCCTTGATAACTCAAAAAATAAATATTCGATCGAATTGAAGCTTGGTAACTAGTAGTAGAAAATCATCATAAAGACGTGTTTGAAATGTTGTAAGAACCGTACCCCTAGAAAATTTAAAAAAATTGCCGAAAAAAAAAAAAATTTTAAAAACCGCACCCCTAGAAAATTTTAAAAAAATCACGAAAAAAAAATTGGTTCGAGCACTGACGTGAAGTCAGAAGCTTTTGCGCATATGTTCTATTGTCCATTCTTCTGTATTGGTCACCCTTAATCGAATTTACCATGGTAAATTATGTTGTCCATTCTCCTGTATTGGACACTTAATTCGAATTAAGAGTATCCAATACAGGAGAATGGACAACATAATTTACCATGGTAAATTCGATTAAGGGTGACCAATACAGATGAATGGACAATAGAACATACGCGCAAAAGCTTCTGACTTCACGTCAGTGCTTGAACCAATTTTTTTAATATTTGGCCGAGACTGGTCTCAAAAATTTAGTTTCTAACACTTCAAAGACGAAGCCACATATTCTCTACACGGTTCACGACAACACTGTCAACTGAAGATGAAAATTAGCGGCACCTAAAGATTGTTATCGGTACTAATGTAGTAAGGCGGGAAATTTGAATTGTAATTTTAGGTGCAACATAGATTTATTGAAATGTTTTGAAGAAATTTTGGGCATGTTTTTCAGAACCCAAACAATGATTATTGATATGGGCTAAACTAGAAAAGTTCATGAAATATCAAATTCTGTTTGAAGTTTGAACAACACACAACAGATTTTTACCCATTTGTTATTGGCTTAATTTTTTTTAATGGGTTAATAAAAAAATAATTTCATCACATAGATACTTTATTTATGATACAGTTAAACATTCTGTTGGATTATCCGCACAGGCTGTTTCATTATTTGGTTTTCAATCCTGTTCAAACGAAGTTTATTCACTTGTAACTTGGTTTCATTAGACCCCGTATACAATTTTGATTTGACTAGCAGAATATGATTCACTCGTTTACACCAGTTATGTATAATGGTTTTCAAAGTGAACTTTTTGATCAATTTGATTACTTCAACTCTATGTTCATCCTCACAAGATAAAAATTCAAAGCTTACGCTACTTTCTATTGTACCTTCAATTTCATGGACTAAATATTTAGAAGACGCTTGTCTATCTAAGGATTGATGATCTTAAATATACAATAGAAAGCAGTAACAAATGAAGTTGTAGGATAACACAATCTTCTTGCGATGGAACCACCATATTCTCTCAACGAAATGAACAAATTATGTGAGGATTCGTAATTAATTGAGAACATACAATTTCTACAGACTGAACAGGTAAAATTTTTTTTCAATTTTCTCAGCATGTAACCAGCTACATAATTCGTGGCCAATTCATCCAACTTTTGTCGAAAAGATTAATCACTAAATTCACCTGATTCAGCATATTCCAGAATATGGTTCTCTCTCATGTTTTTCATGCGATCATCTTGTCCAACCAAAGGTTCCAAAGCTCTTCAATTGACCAAATATATTTTTCAAAGGATCTTGTTTCAACCTCCTAGTTAATAAATAAGAAAAACCTTCCGATTTCAGAACATTCCAAATCTCTTTGATGTTGCTTATCGTGAAAGACCAATTTTTTAAACTGGGAGGTCGTGCTTGATCCCTGGGTGACTTTTCTTGGAACTGCATTGTGTCCAGAATAGGTAGGGCTTCTGTATTCTAAAACTAGAGGTGTTCCGATGTATCCGTCAAACCAGCCCGTAAACAGTTTCCACTTTCAGGAAATTCAGTTGATCCATTTACTAAATCAAATAAACGGTCAAACAAATAAAATATCTCCACAGTATCTCCAACATTCTCTCTGCTTCCTTGTTCTGCAATTGCATAAAATACATTAATTACATATTAAATAAAATGCTAATGGTAAGCATGTATACAGTAATCAAGTACCTATCCTAAGAAAAATCTCTATTCAGAACTTACCAATTCGACTCATTAAATTTAGTGCTGCAGCTAGCCTTCGGCTAAATATCTGGGCAGCTTGTTTAACATCTTCCTAAATTTATTTTCATAAATGTGCTCATCAGTTAGATGTGGTAGAACACAGGTCGACGACTCACCTCATGTTGGATTTACATACATCAGTAAATTATAATTAGAGTCTATGAAATCATATATAGAAATGAGAATAATTATTGAAATTTTGAAAAATCTTATCTTCGAAAGTATAAGTTTGTTAGAGTTGAGAATGATATCCATATCCATATCCACAACCAGAATTATGATGAACCTGCATCTTGACAAAAATTTAATTCAAAATGTGTAATCTAAAAACATTTTTTTTTACTCCACCGAAACCACCTGGCCGATTATGCCCAATAAAGAATTCAACCGAGATATTAATCTCTACTCTGAAAATTTTAACTATTTAGCTCATTCCGTTCGAGAGTTATCGTGTTAACAGAGTCAATTTTGACCATGGATTCTTGATCGGTGAGTTGAACCAAATCGTTAAAGACCATTTTCAGACAAAAATTAGAAAATTACAGACATTTGGGCAAATTGATAAGTACTCTGTTCCAAGGAACAAGAGTGCCAAAGAAGAAAGAATTTTTCTTGAAAAACTTCATATTCCAGAAACTTTTTGCCAGAATATGAAATTCTGCACACCATATCAAAAGAGAATACCGAATTTCAGCTCGAACGACAATCTGTATGAGGCACAATGCTTTTCAAGATATATTGGTGTTCTTGTTCCCCGGAACAGATTGCTCAATTTGCGGAAATGCCTATAATATTCTGAAAATGGTCTTAAACGATTTGATTCGACTCACTGATCAAGAATCCGTGGTCAAAATCGATTTTGTCCGACCGTCCGTCTGGCCAGCCATCCGTTAACATTATAACTCTCGAATGGAATGAGATAGACAGTTGAAAATTTTAAATTACATTTTTTTTAAGATGGAGTTTCATCATAAGAATCCATTGATGTTATTCTCAACTCTAACAAACTAATACTCTCATAGATATAATTTTTCAAAATTTCGGAACTTATTCTCAATTCTATGTGATTCCATAGAATACTCTAATTATAATTTGCTGATGTATGTAAATCCAACGTGAGGGAAGCCATAGAAGTACATTTTGAATTTAGACACGAAAAATTATTGAAAATTAACGCACAGAAGCCAAATTGAGAAATTGGGAAAGTCCTGTGGACAGGAGCTAAGGGGCTCTTGTCAAATTTGGACAAATCATATCTCCGAAAGTATTGGTTTCTCAGAATTGGAAATGATATCAATGGATTCTTATTTAAATTAATTCCTTTTACGATGTCGTTCTATCATAAGAATCCATTGATATCATTCCCAACTCTGAGAAACTTCGATTTGATTTGAGTTTGAACAAGACCACAAAAGCTGCTTTTCACAGGGCTTTCTCACTTATTTTAATCACTTATCGGATTTTATTTGGACGGTATCCTGTTTTTTTTTATTATTTTTATTATTGATAAGGGGTTACGTTGCACCGCGACCTTGAGATCTATTGTGCCCCCCATCAGAGCTGTTCTCACCATTACGCCATCCACAGCTCGCCCTCCAGTTCCAGAGTATAAATGAACCTCAATATCTGGGAAGGCTTCAAGGATATTACGTCTTCACTCCTACAAGTTTCCTGTCCAAAGCATTCCTTTCGCTGACTTGCAATGGCGAGGCATTCTGTAACAAGGTGAAGAGGAGTTTCTTCCTCATCTGCACTCGTCAGTATCTGATAAACCTATTCTCATCAAATGCTTCCTGAGGCGACAGTGTCCTGTGAGGAAGCCAGTGACCAGGTGTAACTTATTCTTACAGAGATCCAGATACCTTTTGGATCTCACTTCTTTAAAGTTCCTAAGGAACTTTTTGGAATGAACCAAACCTGGAAGATTCCGCCAGAGTGTCTCTCTTTTGGTTTCCTCCTTCTCCAGAAACTCTTTCTTGTAGGTGCATTTTCCTATACCGCAGAAAGGTTCTGGGCCGATAAAAGGAGTTCGTGCTGCCTTTCTGGCAAGTGTATCGGCCTCTTCGTTCCCCTTGACTCCCGAGTGACCGGGGACCCAGACTAAAAAGACCTTATTATTCTTGCCAATTTCATTTAGTTTTCTTCGGCACTCCCATATCAACTTTGAATCGATGGCATGGGAGCTCAGTGCTTTGATAGCAGATTGACTATCCGAATGGATTGCTATGTCGCATTTCTGATATTTTCTTTCTAGGTTAATATCTGCACATCTTTCGATTGCGAGTAATTCTGCCTGGAAGATACTCAAACGGGAGCCTACCGACAGTGCGCACTTGGTGCCTGTCCCATATACCCCCGCGCCAGCTCCCGTCGTGGTTTTTGAGCCATCTGTGTACCATTTTATGGTATTTTCTTTGAAAGTCTGGGTGGTGAACTCCCTTTCCCATTCTTCCTTTCTACTTATCATCGTGGTGAAGTTCCTCTCAATGCTTACTTTTTTGACCATTGCATCACTAGGTTCACTGATGGGATGTAATTAGTCAAAGAGGTCCAGACTCTCTGACATTTAATCCTCTCAGTTCCTGTACCTTCCTTAGATATTCTGAGGGTGGCCTCATGGGCTAACCTCTCAATCACTAGATGCAGAGGTGAGAGATCTGTGATGATCTCAAGTGCCCTGGTTGGACACGTTCTCATAGCTCCCGGGATGCACACACAAGCTAGCCTTTGCACTTTGTCAAGTGCTTTCCTAGTAGTTGTCTGATCTGCTTTGGCATGCCAGACTACTGCCCCATAGGTAATTATTGGTCTCACAATCATGACGTACATCCATCGCAGTATTTTAGGGCTACAGACCCAAGTCTTACCGGATAGATTTCTGCACGCCATCAGAGCTCTTATTGCTTTACTTGCAGTGATATCCAAATGCTTGTTCCACAGAAGCTTTCTATCCAGAGTTATTCCCAGATATTTAACTTCAGTCTTCCAGTCAATCACTTCTCCATTTAATGAGAGGGATTTTATGGCTGGAAGGTTTATTTTCCGGGTGAATGGAATTACTGTGGTCTTGGTTGGGTTAATACTCAGCCCCACCGACTGGCACCACTGCTCAATAATTCTGAGGCCCTCCTGTAGTAAGTCACATAAGATGCCCTCGAATTTGCCTCTCACTATTAGAACTATGTCGTCAGCATAGCCTACGCATTCGAAGCCAAGCTCCGTTAGCCTGTGTAGTAGTTCATCTACTACCAGGCTCCATAGGAGGGGAGATTATACCGCCCCTTGAGGTGTCCCGCGAGTGGCTTTGACAGAGATGGGTTGATTTCCCCCCAATGTCTCAGCTGTCCTCGTTGTCAGCACGTCATACATCCATTTTATTATGGTATTGTTGACACCCCGCCTTTTAAGTGCTTCTCTGACAGACACGTGTGTTGTGTTGTCAAAGGCCCCAGATATGTCCAGGAATGCACACATTGCGATTTCTTTACTATTCAGAGTTCTCTGGATGACTTCAGTCAGTTGATACAAGGCAGTCTCTGTTGATCGACCCGCCCTGTAGGCATGCTGACATTTGTGAAGTGGTTTATTCTCCAGACTCTCCGTTCTTATGTAGTTATCCACTACTTTCTCCATCATTTTGAGTAAAAATGATGTTAAGCAAATGGGCCTAAATGATCGAGGGTCAGTCCCGTCTTTTTTCCCTATTTTTGGAATGAAGGTTACTCTAGCCCTTCTCCATTTTCTAGGTGTGTGGCCCAATGCTAAGCTGCTTCTAGTAATCTTCAGCTAATGGGGTAGAATTTCTTCCATCCCTTTCTGCAGGAGTACCGGAAAAATTCCATCCACTCCTGGGGATTTGTACGGCTGAAAGTTACTTATTGCCCATTCAAGACGTTGCTTTGTAAATAGTTCCTTAGCAATATCCCAATCATCCTTGCGGGCGTTCTTGGTATGCTCCATTGCTGTTTCAGTACTACTTACGGGTTCGCTACCTGGAAAGTGTGTTTTGAGAAGAAGAGTCGATCGCTCCTCTTCTCCTTCAGTGTATGACCCATCTGGCTTCTTGAGCGACATTGTTGGGTTAGTTCCCCCTCTTGCCATGACTTTCTGCAGTCTGGCTGCTGTGTGAGTGGAAGTGATATTTTCACAAAATGCTTGAAAATTAAGCCTCTTGGCCCTCCTTATCTCTTTGTTGTACTCAGTGAGTTTCTCAGTGTACCCCTGCCAATTATCGTCTCGTTTAGCCCACGGTATCCTGTTATTGCATGTGAAGTTTTCTCAATTTGTACCTACTACATGGGCAGCCAATCGATAATTTCTTGTTTGTTACTTGTTAATTGCGTATGCTTACAAATTCTGACTTCTTGTATTCAACCTTGTGCTACAAGCTAATTGTGAATTGTTTGTTAAATAATAATAGTATATTCCAGAACAAGTTGCAGAATGGGCTCCTATACGAATGCGAAATTCGAAAACGAGCGACGAAGAAGCGAGTTTTCGAACGCATGAGTATTGGCCTTCTGCAACGAGTATCATACGATATTTTCTCAATTTCAGGCAATTTTTGTAAATTACTGTTGAAATTTTATGAAAAATTCGGATTATACATTCTAGTGACCTTTGTATTCTGTCTTGGCAGTTGGTGTGACTGTTACGAAAGTTGACAGATTACGGAATTTGAATTAGAATCGTACGTAGTACACGGAGATCAGATTTAAATTGTTTCCTAATAGCATGAATGATTCAAAATTAGCAAGAAGGAAATCTCTAGTACCTTATTTTTTAATGAAAATAGAACTCTTCCTCTCAACAATTATTTTACTATATCCAGATTATATTATGTTGACAATTGATTTGTGATGAAATTTGATAGGATCGAATGTCAGTGCTGACTACCACAAAACGAAAAATATAACTAGAAACAATGCGGGAATGAGTTCATTACAGCATTCTTTTTAGTGCTGTAATGAACTCATTACGATACTGAAATAGAGAAAATAATTATCGAACGTTTTTTCCCCAGACATTACCTGAGAAGGAGTCGGAACATCAGAATATCTCAAATAGCAGAAACACCCGACCAAGACCAAAAAACGTCTCATTACGATGAACCAAAAACTAGTGAGATAACACCGAAGGAACTCCTCTCATTCGCTTGGCAAATCAGTAACGGTATGGCATATCTCAGCAGTGTTAAGGTAAGTTGACTTCTCAGGATTTAATACTCACATCATTGAATTAATTTCTGATTATATATTATTCATTATTATTATGTTTATGAACAATATAATTTTTTTTTAATTAGTGCTTTCCGCGAATGTTCTAATGTCAACTTTCGCTTCAGAAACTCTCATGGAACACTCCACGAACCTTCATGTGCAGTCTTGTCATGTGTTTTTTTGCGCTCTTGTTCCTTAGAACAGAGTGCTTATCAATTTGCCCAAATGTCTGTAATTTTTTAATTTTTGGCTGCAAATTGGCTTAAACGATTTGTTTCGACTCACTGATCAAGAAACCAGGGTCAAAATCGATTCTGTCTGGCCGCCTGTCCGGCCACCCTTCCAGCCGTTAACACGATAACTCTCGAACGGAATGAGCTAGACAGTTGAAATTTTCAGAGTAGGTTTGGGAGATAAATATCTCGGATAGGTTTGTTATTGGGCAAAATCGGCCAGGTGGTTTCGGAGTAACAAACAATTTTTTTTTGAATAACTAATTTTCAATTGAATTTTTTAAAGATGCAGTGTTATCATAAAAATCCATTGATGCTATTCTCAACTCTAACGAATTGATACTTTGATAGATATGATTCTTCAAAATTCCAATATTTATTCACAATCATTTTATATTATTTCATAGAACACTCTAATTTTAATTTTCTGGTGTCTGTGAATCCAGCATGAGACGATTCATAGACCTACGTTTTGAATTTTATTACGAAAATTTCTTAAAACCGTCGCACAGAAGACGAATTGAAAAAGTGGGAAAGTCCTGTGGACAGAAGCTTTGGCGCTCTTTTTCAAACTTTGACAAATCATAACTCCGAAAGTATTGATCTCAGATATGATAATGATGTCAATGGATTCTTATTTCAAATATTTTATTTTTTGATGCAGTTCTATCATGAGAATCCATTGATATAATTCCCAACTCTGAGAAAACTCTTTTGGAAATATGATTTGTCAAAGTTTAAACAAGAGCGACAAAGCTCCAAGCCCTAGGGCTTGAACCGATTTTTTCAGAGTTAATGCGTGAATAATACCTTGGGCATCAACTGAATTCAAATTTTAATAGTATATTACGTAACAAGATTTGTAAGTAGCCCATTACGCACGAGGTGAAAAGCTTATGCAGGAGGCCGCGCAGCGGCGACATCGTAAATTTCACGAGTGCGTAATGGGCTTACAATTCGTGTATAGTTCTATCTATAGTTTTTCCACGTCCGCCCAGTGTAAAAATTGTTAACGTTTATTCCCATAGTAAAGGGTTTTCCAATAAGAGGTGTTATTTGGAATAGCCCGCTATTTCGGTAGATGTCACATTCTAAGCTATCATTTCTTGACATTTGACAAGTAGAAACTACGCCATTAATAAAAATGGAATGGAATGGTGAAAATTTGGCAGAGACGGTTCGTAAAACTCGAACATTTTTGGGTGGTCGTGAAGCACCTTGTCGGACCGCAATAAAGAAATTGGTGGGAAAATTCGAGCTGTTGGGACAAGTTAGTTATGTAAAGAATAAAACCCGTGCACGTCACTCAAGAACAGCCGAGAATATTGCTGCTGTAGCCGAAAGAGTTGAAGAAAACCCAGGTTTGTCCATTCCTCGTCGTTCTTTGGAATTAGGCATTCCACAAACGTCATTACACCGTATTTTGCATAAAGATTTGGGTCTTGAGGCTTACAAAGTTCAGTTAACAAAAGGACTCAAGCCGGCCGATCATCAACAACGTCGTGTCTTTGCTGATTGAGTCGTTGAAATGCATGAAAATGATCCGGAATTCCATCGAAAAATCATCTTGAGTGATGAGGCCCATTTCCACCTCGGTGGCTTCGTCAACAAGCAAAATTGTCGCATCTGGGGCTCGGAAAACCCAAGAGTTATTGTTGAAAATCCTCTCTATCCTCAACGTGTGACTGTTTGGTGCGGTTTATAGTCCGGCGGAGTCATTGGACCTTACTTTTTCGAAAATGAGGCTGGAGCAACAGTTACGGTGAAAGGATTGCGCTATCGAGAGATGATTAATGATTTTTTATTGCCGGAATTGGATGGTATTGATCTGGACAACGTTTACTTCCAACAAGATGGCGCTACGTGCCACACAAGCAACGAAACCATTGATCTTTTGCGGGAAAAGTTTCCGGACCGTGTTATCTCTCGAAGAGGTGATCACTATTGGCCACCGAGATCTTGTGATTTAACACCTTGCGACTTCTTCCTTTGGGGCCACGTGAAAGAGAAGGTCTACGCCAATAGCCCAGCGTCGATTCAAGACCTAAAATATGGAATTCGTGAGGCTATCGAGGACATAGGGCAGCCACTTTGCGATTTGGTTATGGAAAATTTCGTTAAAAGTATACGGTCCCGTAAGCGTGGTCGTAGTGGTCATTTGCCTGATGTTATTTTCCACTATTAACGGCATAGCTGCTTCTTTATAATGAAAAAAACATCCCATCATTTATATTGAAAAATGGCATTTTTCTTTGAATATCATAATAGCTCCTCTTATTGGAAAACCCGTTAGTAGGTATATTAAAACGCGACTTAATTTATGAGCACTGTATGATGTGTTGCCAACATTTGGGGCTATCACTCATTCAATCCAAAATGTGTCTCGCTAATGCTAAAAGTTATCATGTTTTTCAATCGACAAAATTTATGAAAATAGACCAAATAAAGTCGGAACGTCACATACAAGGAATGTCGACAGTGCGATATTTGCTGACATGGGAGTAGAAAAAATAAATTAAATAGTGAACTTATCCCGCGGCTATTCGAACCTGTATCACCTGCGCAGCCGGTGAGCATGGTATAACATCTCGGCCATTGAGGTGTAGTTAAAATTCTGAGATTTATATGATTTGAAATTTCAGAAGTGGTAGGTAAATTTCATTTTCACCATAATTGCTAAAATACATGGCCGATCGAGCTGAAATCCAGTACCTACTCAATTGTAAAATAGCGGCAGAAAGGAATGTGAGTAATTTGAACGTAATCTGACAAATAGCTCATGAAATATGAACTTATAGATGAAACCATTTTCTGTTTATAGTAATACCATGCTCACGAAATCCTACCATGTTGATTTGTGCGTTGACATAATACAACTAATAACCAAGTTTCTATTCGATCGGATTTGTATTTTTTGAGTTGTTGAGGAAACAATATTACAGAAAACTAGATAACAGTTCGAAATTTAATCTTCACAATAATTGCTGGAAGATTGAGCCTATCGAGCAGAAATCCGGTACTCGATTGAAAAATGGTAGCTTAAATGTGTATGCGTAATGTCAGCTGAATCTGACAGATAGTTTCTAAAATATACATTTTTTGCGCGTATGTTCTGGGGAACATCGCGTTATAGTTTTGCACAAATGTCTGTAACTTTCGAATTTTTTGACGAAAATGGTCTCAAACGATTTAGTTCGACTCCCCAATGAAGAATTCGAGGTCAAATTTGATACTGTCCAGCCGGCCGTCCGGCCGTCCGGCCGTTGCCACGATAACTTGAGAACGAAAAGAGCTAGCGACTTGAAATTTTCAGGGTGGGTGGGGAATCCCAATACGACGGACGAGTTCGTTAATGGGCATAATCGGCCCAGTGGTTTCCGAGTAATAATTTTGTTTTCAACCAATATGAATCCGATCGAATTGAAACTTGGTGAGTAGTTGTAGAATATGAACCTAAGCACGTTCGTGAGAGTTTGTGCGAATCGTACGGCTAGAAAATTAAAAAAAAAATTATTAAAAAATATTTTTTTTGTCACGATAACTTGAGAACGGAAAGAGATAGCGGCTTGAAGTTTTCAGGTTAGGATGTGCACCAGAACGCGAAATTTCAGTTCGTTTATGAGCATAATCGGCCAAACGGTTTTAGAGTTATAGCCATCTGAAATTTGGTTGATTTTTGTTTCTCATTAACTCGAAGAATACTAAACTGATTGAATTCAAACATGGTAATTAGTTGTAGAATGCCAACGCAAAAATTCTTGCAAAATTTCGTGAGGATAGTATCTGTGAAAAATTTATAAAAAATCATTGAAAATTGAAAAAAAAATTCTATATATCAGTAACTATTCGTTTGAAATTGCTGAAATTTTGCAAGAGCCTTCACAACCTAACTCTACTGCCAAGTTTCAAGTTTTAACACGATCGGTTGGATATTGTTGGAGATTCGAGCATTCTTGTGTGAGTTCAGTAGATGGGTGACCATTACCTCGATAACTTTCGAACGAAAAGAGATAAGGACTTGCAATTTCCAGGGTAGGTTGCGTATCCGAAAGGGAGAGTTGAGTTCGTTTTTGGACATAATCGGACAAACGGTTTCCGAGTTATACCCACCTGGAATATTATTTCCTAGATAACTCAAAAAATAAATATTGACTTGAAGCTTGGTAACTATTAGTAGAAAATCATCATAAAGACGTGTTTAAAATTTTGTAAGAACCGTACCCCTAGAAAATTTTAAAAAATGACGAAAAAAAAATTTTAAGAACCGCACCCCTAGAAAATTTCAAGAAAATCACGAAAAAAAATTTGGTTCAAGCACTGACGTGAAGTCAGAAGCTTTTGCGCGTATGTTCTATTGTCCATTCTTCTGTATTGGACACCCTTAATCGAATTTACCATGGTAAATTATGTTGTCCATCCTCCTATATTGGACACTTAATTCGAATTTACCATGGTAAATTCGAATTAAGGGTGTTCAATACAGGAGAATGGACAACATAATTTACCATGGTAAATTCGATTAAGGGTGTCCAATACAGATGAATGGACAATAGAACATACGCGCAAAAGCTTCTGACTTCACGTCAGTGCTTGAACCAATTTTTTTTTAGTTAACTTTGTGAGAAATGTCACAACTTGGGATCTAAACCTTACCAAAATCCAATTGTAAAATCAATGTTATTCGTATAGTTGAGATTGAAAAATCCCGTTTAAGCATATCCTTAATTCAGAGCCATTAATATTTTTTATGTATTCCATTTTTCAGTTAGTCCACAGAGACTTGGCTGCTAGAAACGTCCTCCTGGCAAAGGATAAGGTCTGCAAAATATCTGATTTTGGGCTGACGAGGGACATCTACGAGGATAACGCGTATTTCAAACGAAGTAAAGGACGAGGTGAGAGGAAAAACATATAAAATGACCTGCTCTTATGGGTTTTTTATGTTGGCGTACCTAAAATATAAAGAGGTCATATGAATTATAGCTTCCAAGGTAGTTTTAGGGATTATGTAGTCCTACGAACGGATAGTATTTCCGGTATAAATTTTTTCGATGTATATGCGAATTGCATTAATGAAGTAAATAATAATTATGTCAATGGAATGATACCTTCAATTTTCATCGATTATCTTATTTTTTCTACAGAATAATACAAATTGACATAAAAACTGAAAAATTGTGCACGCGTACAACGTATTGGATATAACTTTTCGAAGCAAAATATCCTTGCAAGCAATGAACACCCTAGATCATCAACTTTTCTCAAGCGTGAAAATCAATGGTAAATGGGTTCCCGCAATTGAAAACAGAAATTATTAAAAAAAATTGGTTCAAGCATTGATGTGAAGTCAGAAGCTTTTGCGCGTATGTTCTATTGTATCTTAATTCGAATTTACCATGGTAAATTCGAATTAAGTGTCCAATACAGGAGAATGGATAACATAATTTACCATGGTAAATTCGATTAAGGGTGTCCAATACAGAAGAATGGACAACAGAACATTTGCGCAAAAGCTTCTGACTTCACGCCAGTGCTTGAACCAATTTTTTTCGTGATTTTTTTTAAATTTTCTAGGGGTGCGGTTCTTAAATTTTTTTTTTTCGTCATTTTTTCACATTTTCTAGAAGTGCGGTTCTTACAAGATTTTAAACACGTCTTTATGATGATTTTCTACTACTAGTTACCAAGCTTCAATTTGATCGAATATTTATTTTTTGAGTTATCAAGAAAATCATATTCCAGGTGGGTATAACTCGGAAACCGTTTGACCGATTATGCCCAAATACGAACTCAACTCTCCCTTTTGTATACGCAACCTGCCCTGAAAATTGCAAGTCCCTATCTCCTTTCGTTCGAAAGTTATCGAGGCAACGGTCACCCATCTACTGAACTCGCACAAGAATGCTCGAATCTCCAACGATATTCAACCGATCGTGTTAAAACTTGAAACTTGGCAGAAGAGTTAGGTTATGAAGGCTCTTGCAAAATTTCAGCAATTTCAAACGAATAGTTACTGATATATAGAATTTTTTTTTTCAATTTTCAATGATTTTTTTTTAAATTTCTTACGAATACTCTCATCACGAAATTTTGCAAGAATTTTTGTGTTGGCATTCTACAACTAATTACCATGTTTGAATTCAATCGGTTTAGTATTTTTCGAGTTAATGGGGAACAAAAAACAACCAAATTTCAGATGGCTATAACTCTAAAACCGTTTGGCCGATTAGGCTCGTATACAAACTGAAATGTCGCGTTCTGGTGCACATCCTAACCTGAAAACTTCAAGCCGCTATCTCTTTTCGTTCTCAAGTTATCGTGACAACAAAAATATTTTTCAACAATTTTTTGTATTTTTTGGTTGAAAACAAAATTATTACTCGGAAACCACTGGGCCGATTATGCCCATTAACGAACTTGTCCGTCGTATTGGGTGGCGCCACTCACCCTGAAAATTTCAAGTCGTTAGCTCTTTTCGTTCTCAAGTTATCGTGGCAAAGGCGGACGGCCGGACGGCAGGCCGGACAGAATCAAATTTGACCTCGAATTCTTCATTGGGGAGTCGAACTAAATCGTTTGAGACCATTTTCGTCAAAAAATTCGAAAGTTACAGACATTTGGGCAAAACTATAACGTGATGTTTCCCAGAACATACGCGCAATGATCGTAAAGAAGACTAAATTGATCTAAATTGGCTAAAAAGACTTTTATATTATGTCCAAAAAAGGGTTTAGTTCAAGAAATTGTTACGAAGTAACGAAAATAATTTTGTTACTCCGAGTTTCAAAAACACGAGCACTTGCTACGTAACCTCGCACACATACTACACAGCTGCAAGACATGGAAATGGGGGAACAAAAACCTATTCAAATGATTTATTCTTATCATTATACTGATCCTCCTAGGTCTTACCCAAGGAGAGCCTTAATAAGCAATCGGGTGGTTTTGCGAGAAAGGAGAATCAGTTGTGTTCTGTGTTGGCTTTGTTTCTGTGTCCTTACGCGACCTTAGGCACTGTTAATTTTTGACCCAACAGTGAATAGTGAAGATTACCGTGACTAGAAAATTTCTTTCCTAGCCTCGGGATTGATATTTGCATATGTCTGTAATTATCAAATGTTTCGCCAAAAAAGGCCTCAAACGATTGGGTTTGACTCGCTCATGAAGAATTCGTTGTCAAATTCGATTCTGTTCGGTCGATAGTACGTTGCCACAATAACTTTCGAAGCTCATACAGGTTTGAAAAATCTATGATTTTCAGGAAGCACTCTGTATTTCAGAAACTAGTATGAGGCCAGCCTCAGATGGCCGGAATTTTTCTCTGAATTCATATTCTTAATCCATAATCTGAATTTTGGAAGCTTGCAAAATCTAGAAATTAATACTCTGGAAAAATCAGAATGAGTCAGGAGAATAGTTAATTAGTATGCAATTCCGTGTTTTCGGAATTAATAATATGAATTAAGAGTATGAATTCAGAGAGACATTCCGACTGTATAAGGCCAGCCTAAGACGTGTTTGAGTGCCCATTTCTGAATCCTCATATGGTTTTCTCTATTACCCTCTGCCCGATGTGTCATTGTTGTGTAATCACCCTATATATTTTCTTGACTTGTCCTATACATTTTCACTGTCCTTTGGATCAATGAACTTTATCTTATCTTATCTTAATTTTCGCATTCAATTTTCGACCTTTATCTTATAGCCATATTTCAGTTTTTATGTTATTTTGTCAATAATTTCTTATTTATTTCAATTGCAAGAAATCTTCAAATTTTCAAGCAGGTTGAATTATATTTTCTGATTGATATCGATTGCAAATTATAATTATTTCGAAATTATATGAAGAGATAGTTTTATTTTAAGGAGACCTGGTTTAGTTACACACGATAACTTTCCAAATTGTTACTGACTACCCTTCTCGGGTGATGCTGATTTATGCCTGCCCAATGGTGGACATGCACCTGCTAGAGTAGCTACGGGAAAAGTTATTCTCCCTGGTTCCGATACCTGGAATTTTCTTTCGCTGGAGAAAGTTGGTGGTCTATGAATTTCATTGTTACAATATGAAGGTATCTTTCGTCTGAGTGATGGGATGAAAAACCCTGTTCGACTACGTCGAATCGTTCTTGTCATCACGTACCACACGAACTACAGCCACCGGCTGCAATCCTGAAATGAAAAACATTCATTAATTTTCGAAAAGTTGATTTCTCAAGATATTTGTTCTTCGATGTAGCATTTCACTTCCCTATACATTTCTAAAGTGTTGATCATTTTAGTTTGGTGTACACTACTAATTATTCATATTTCAGTTCCAGTCAAATGGATGGCACCAGAGTCTCTGCAAGACCATATTTACACGACAAAATCAGATGTATGGAGTTTTGGAATATTGCTGTGGGAGCTGATTACCCTTGGGGCTTCTCCTTATCCAGGTATCGCCGTACAGAACCTGTTCCACCTGTTGAAACAGGGATATAGGATGGAGAGACCAAACAACTGTTCGGCCAAATTGTGAGTTAAATTTAAAAAACTCTCAATATACATATACGATCATTTTGAGTGCATGCAATAATCTTAGATGAGATATTCTTTCATGAAACGATATATCAAACTGCTGGTTTTGGACAAATCTCAGTTTTTGGCTTGGTTCATTAATAATTGTATTTCGAGGATACACCACACAGGGCTACTCCTTGGTAGTTCAGGGGTGTGACAAGTCCGCGGCGGTCATAGTGCCCCCTACTGTCCTTCCGTGAGATACCACCAAAGCTTGCTATAAGCTTCGTGAAATGATCACAAGAAATTGTGGTTATGTTTTGAAGCTAGCGGGTTCGGTTCCATACGGGGATTTTGGTTTAAGTCATTATGTCTCTTCCGGGGCTGAAATGTTACTGAGGTAAACTCGCTATTTGGATCTCCGGAAGAGCCCATCTCAGGGAGCACAACATGTAGATTTTGCTATTAATAATTCCGTACAAACCACGACTGTAACACCAAGCAGAAATCGATTCATTATCGAATCGCGTAACGTAAGTGGGCTTGGCTTGAAGAATGTGAATGTATATTGTGTTCATCAACATCTGCAGAAAGACAAATCCCCTATGCTCATCCTTACCGAAACTTATATGAACTGCAATCAAGGTTTCAATTATTATTGTTATTATACAACAGAAATGATTGATGTCGACCATGAAAAACGTACAATTCCATAAAAAAAATTAATAAAATGAAGGATAACCGTCAGCTCCACGAGTTACAGGCACACATCACTCACTCCGAACCAAACTGACATTGTTGTTCTGGAAGCTGTTTACCGACACATTTGCTTTGATACAGTTCAAAACCCCGATGAGATGCACTGAAACTTTCCATGACCTCAGTGCTAAGGACGTTATAGGTGCAGATTCACCTTATCTGTTTTTTTTTTCTGCAGGTATCAAATGATGAAGAACTGCTGGGAAATTCAACCAGAAAATCGGCCGCGATTCAGTGAGATTGCATCTACATTGGAGAAAATGCTGGGTGACGGCGTGGATTACATGGATCTGTCTGATAATGTGATTCAGAATAAAAGCTACTTCTTTTCCCCGTTTGAAGATTTTGAAGGTAGGATAAAAATTGTAAAATATTCCTCAAACTTGGAGGTTTTTAACAGATTAGCATTACTCTATACTGAGGAATATATTCAGAATTCTAAAAACTATTCCGCTCTAATAATGCAGCTGTAATAAATAGATTGACTGAATTTCTTTCTGTGATTTTGATATTTTTAAAAGAAATAAACATAGATTTCCTCTGATCTGAAATTTATCAGATTCTAGAATAATGACCTGTATACGCATGCGAAGTTTTGTTTTGATCCGTTAGACATGAAGTGTCAAAAATTTTTTTTAAATTTTTTAATATTGTTTCTACTATAACTCTCGAACAGAATGAGCTAGGCAGTTGAATCGTACTTCTATGTTTTCACAGAATGCTACATATAAACTATCATTTGAATTGAATTTCCTTCATGATGCAGTTCTATCATAAGAATCCATTGATATAATTCCCCACTCTGAGAAACCAAAACTTTCGGAGATATAATTTGTATGTTCGAACAAGAGCGCCAGAGCTCCTGTCCACAGGGCTTGAACCCATTTTATCTACAGCTGCTAGGTTCCCTACATTATCACCGTTAACGCGATAACACCCGAACGTAATGAGCTAGACAGTTGAAATTTTCAGACTTGGTGTGGTAGATAAATATCTCTGTTAGATATTGGGCAAAATCGGTCGGATGGTATAGGAGTAACGAAACAATAGTTTTTTTTTATATTACAAATTTTAAGATTCAGTTTCATCATAAGAATCCACTGATATAATTTTCAACTCATTAATTAATATTTTCGGAGATATGATTTTTCCAAATTTCAATGTTGAATCGTAATTCTATGAGTTCATAGAATGCTGTAATGTCCATATCTATGAATTTATCTGAGTTCATACATGTTATCATTGTCATCTCATTTACAGATAACAGACGTGTCAAACAGAGTATGATTGAATCCAAAATGAACAATGAAACAACCTCAGTTATCGTATATAGCTCTTGGACAATCCATATGATGATGGAAATATATACTTTTATAAGTTAATCAGATTGAGTTCAGAATATCTCCAGTAGAAACAATACTAGAATATTGGCTAAGTTTCAATTGATATAATATAATTATTTTCATAACAGATTAGAAGAATGAATATCTCAGATAAGTTCATTATTAGGTAGCTTTCGGATTAATACTTTTTAGTTAATTTCTTTTATGATGATTTTCCAAATTTTTAATTCGCCATTTTTTCAGATTTGGGTCCGGTAAATAGTTTCAAGCGTGTAACATTTTACCTTGTGGTAATACACTCCAGCACTTTGTTTCCATATTTCAAACATAACCCCGTTTCTGTGTGTTTTATATACAGTGCGCGTCAAAATAAAGGAACAAATTCATTTTCTCAGAAGAAAAATATTTGGCGATAAAATCCTGAAACAGATCAATTTTTGTTCCACTTTAACCAAATTTTTATGCATTTTTGAAGGATTTTTGTTGCACCCTGTGCCATCCCCATCCACCCTCTAAATTTTTTGAATAGAAAATCCTTAAAAAATGCATAAGAATTTGGTAAAAGTGAAACAAAAATTGACCTGTTTCAGGATTTTGTTGCCAAATATTTTTCTTCTGAGAAAATGAATTTGTTCCATAACTTTGACGCGCACTGTATATAAGAATAAAATCCATCTCCACTGAAAAGCATTATCATCTGATGAAATTCAATGAAATTGAATATCAATTCTTCTGATTTGATTTGCAGCATTTTAACAGTAATAGTCTACTATAATTCTTCACCAAACATTCACTTCCACTCGATTTTAATTCAATACATCATCGAAGACATTGTTTCTCTCGTTCTTTCCACTATATGATTATACACTATTTCATCATCGCCCATTCTCACATTGATCCACAATTATCCTAATTTAGAAATGAATTGAATATATACAATGACATCCTATAATATTGGGACCACATACATATCTGCAACTTGTGTATGAATTGAATATAACGTCCGATATCGATAGTCTCGAATCGAACGTTGCCAGATGTTATTCCATTGACGTGAAATCGAGGAAATCACAAATTGTCAGCCCACAATTGTGACCATTGACTACTTATGATAATTATAAGTAAGATGGTGAACGACAGTAACCCTTTGATTCTAGCATTCAGAGGCCTTTTTCTAGGTGAGGGACGGATCTATCAAAGTAATGAAATTTCTGGATGTAAAATCTGATTTTATAACATTCAATGGAAAATTTCTCGATAACTGTGGATTTACGGAGTAATGATTAAGTAAAATTTAATTCTCAGAAGTGATAAGGCATTCTCATAATAACTTAAAATATACTTTATCTGGTTTCTTTGTGCTAATATAATTTAGTTTAATGCATCCGCGATTCTATAACTAAGAAACCAGTGGATGCAGAAAACATTATTGGGGAATATGTGTCATAGCTATAGAAAACTTCACACAAACATTCATTTTATTCAGAAAATTGTCAAATTAGAGAAGAAAACCTTTTTTTCATTTCAACAACCTGTATCTTTTTACCTGCTCCAAATCCGGAAAAATGATGAAGGAAGAAAGTGTTTCATATGATGAGAGAAATCTAAGGTTAAAATAAATGTTCTACCAAAGAATTACCCTGTATATAGTAATTTCCCTTGGTTTTTATCAGGAGATTTTTTTTTCATTTTCACCCAATATTTCCACCGCTTTCCACCACATTATTTCTATATTTCGACTGACTACCTGCAAATTTCCTTCCCTAAAAAATCCATGGTTTTAGGAGGCTTGGGAGACAATCAACAATTTGATCGTAATAAGTGTTTCAAATTAATGAAATTTAATTATCATTAATTAAACGAATGTGCTTGAGGTCCTCACAGAACAACAGTGATTTTATAAATATTTTTCATTAGTATTCTGAATTATATGGACATGAAATTTCCGCCCCCAATGTCCACCACTTTCTTGACAGTTCAATATTTTTGCAGATAAACAAACGAACAAACTCAATTACTTGAAGAACAACGATTCAGCAGAAAAGTGTGGGGAAACCGAGAAATTTCTACCCCATGTTGTCGACGCCTTAGAGAAAAAGGTAGATGGAAATTGTTATCAGAATACATCGAATAATCAGCAAGGCTACGAAACTCCTGTAAAGATTTCCAAAGTTGTTAAAACGCCATCCAATGAAAACCCACAATATTATACAGATATGGAGAAGGGGAGTGATATGAAGAAAGAAGCAGATGAAGAAAATTTTCATAGTGAATTGATTTGAAAGAATGCTGTGAGATAAAAACATTCCATGTTATATATTTCTATATTCGCTGAATGTAATTCGATTTGGTTGAACATGATTTGTTTTCAATATAAAATGATTGAGAAAACCAAGGAATATTCGTCAATACTGTTGATCGACATCTCAAATAGAAATTTTTTTAGCATTCTGTATTCACATAAGGGCGAGTTTTGATGACTGAACAAATCAAATAAAAAATATTGACATATTTTAAATATTTTTATAGACCATTATAGTTGTTTGCTATCGAAAAAGTCCAATAGACATTTGCATATTATGATACATTCTAATAGCTATTATAAATTGTGATGTTGAGCTTCACGATATTCACATACCTATAAATCTATGTTTCTCTTCTTTGTTATCGATTTTTTTGTTGAGTTTTACCAAACACAGACTGATTATGAACCACAAAGTTTTGTTACTAAGCATCACATGGTACCTTTGGATATATACTCGTTTACACTATGGGTATATATCTGTCTAGATATTTTTTAAGTTTGTTGTGTATATTCATGTCTATGACATATTGTATATATTGAAAATTGGTTTTGAATAAATTTTCATATCCGTGTTTTCTTCTCAATTATTAAAACAACTTATGTATATGTAAAATGAGATAAATTAAGATGATTTTATATCTATAATGAATGAATGACCTTACAAATATTTTCAAAAAGAATTTACCTGATGTCGAGAGCCTAAGCGCACTCGAACGAACGATCAATATATGTTTTATAACATCATAGACTACCTACTGAAATTAATGATTTATAGAAATCAAATAAATGAAGAAATCAAAATATACAATGGAACAAAAATTTTTATCGCGACTTTTCAATTAGTTATCTATTAATCTGAGAATTTTTTCTTTCGAAGAGCTAGCTCTTGGAATAGATTTGCGTTGGAAAATTTGAAAAATTGTTAATTTGCATGTGAAGTTTTGTATTGATCAGGTTACCGTAAGGTGTAAAAAAAAAATTGAAAATTTTCAAATTTTATTTCTACAAACACTCTCGAACGGAATGAGCTAGGCAGTTGAAATTTTCAGAGTAGGTTAGGGAGATGAATATCTCGGTTAGGTTTGCTATAGGGCAGAATGAGTCAGATGGTTTCAGAGTATCGAAAAAAAAAATTTTTTAACCGAGAACAAATTCATCAAATGATTAATACAATACATACACTGATCAGAAATTCAACTTGATTCAAGAGAAGTCATCTTGAATCAAGAGAACCATTTTGATTAAACTGATATATTGGAGTGAAGAGAATAAATTCTTGAAGCAAGAAAAATGAACTCAGATCCAGAATAATTACTTGGCCCAAGAATTTGTTTTTTCTTGACTCCAAAATATCAGTTTATTCAAAATCAGTCTCTTGAATCGAGTTATATCTTTTAACAGTGTATTGCATTTACATTACGGTCAGAGTTTTGCAAAAATCCCCAAATTCTTGGTGTCTCTTGCTTTCAAAACAGTTACTTTTTTCACACATTCTTTATGGTATCCAAAATCATCGGTAGATTCAGCGGTTAAAATATCCCCCAATTTATATATTTTTTCGCGGCGAAACATTAACGTAGAATAACACTTATTAAGAGATGTTTTATTGAAATCCAGCACATTTTTAGTTTTACTACACAAAAACACTTTCTCATTTTTCTAAAATGTTGATATAACTTTTATTAACGTAATAACTCTTTCAAGTTGAATAAATAAATAATATCAACAACGTTGTGTAGAACGAGCTCCAAAACGACATACGACTGTTTGCGTCGCTGACATACAACCCAATCTATTGAAGCATGCGCAATGGCTTCAAATACTCGCACAGCTGGCACACGCCATTCTCTTTTAAAAAGTGGCGTTGCGCGCTAACTCTGTTTCACTTTATCTCGAATACCTCGAGTGTTAAACAGCTAGCAACCCTAATTTGCGGCCATTTGTTCACAGGCAGCGATATATCATCATTTTTGAAAAAAAATTAGCTTTAATTTAATATGAAAAACATGCGTATACGTCATGAACGTATAAATACACCCAAATATTACCTTTTTACACCTGGCTGCGAAGTAGTTGCGGCCGAGTGTGCAACGGTACCCATCGAATTTCGAATTGTTTACATACACTGCTATGATGTGGATGATATTTTATTTAAAAAATAAGTGAACGAAATTTTTTATGGAAAATTAATTAACATTAATTTAATTAAAATTACTTGCGGCCACTTATTGATTGGCACCCTGTTATCAATGTATTCTCCTAATCATGAAAGTTTGTAAAAATGTGAATTTGATTAACTACGCGATGAACGTAGAGATTTTGCAGCCGGATCTCGTACTATTAGTTGGAAAGTTCTCTGAACAAGTATGTGGAAGTATATATATATGAATTTTCCCCTTCATTTGTATCACTTTCCAACAGATGTCGTGTTGGTGTTCACTGAGTTGTCCACAGGCAAGCTATTGATTTACCTGCTCAGGACTGAAGGGATCTATTTCCGTGAACAGTTTCCTACATTTTCCATGTAGCGTTGGTTGACTCTGGAAGAACACCAGAAATTTAGTTCTCTATTCGCCCGATTATTCAAATGACAATAAAAAATACACTCGGTAGATGTCGCAATGAGGATTGTCATTGTGTGTTAAAGAAAACAGTTTCCGAAAAATCTAAACATTTATGATTTTACATTTTAGTGCGCTCGTTCCACCAGACAGCGTGTCATAATTTAACCCTGATGTCTATATTTTTTGAATTTTTGGCCGAAAATGGTCTCAAACGATTTAGTTCGACTCACTGATGAATAATCCGGGGTCAAATCCAATTCTGTCCGTCCGACCAGCTGGTTGGCCGTCAGCATGATTACTCTCAAAAGAAATGAGTTAAACAGTCAAAATTCGCCGGGCAGGTTTAAGGCATGAATATCTCGGTTGAGTTCGTTAATGGACAAAATTCGCAAAGTGTTTTACGTGTTATTGTCATTTTGAGTTGAAGATTTTTTTCTGAATATTTCAGAAACTACTCCTTCGATCTGTCTGAAATTTAGCACCAAATTAGAGAATTATGACCTTCATATACAAGGTGGGCCACGGTCGATGGTACCCTGGACTTTCATGGAGAACGGGACGTACGATTTTATTGAAAATTTGGTTCTTTGTCTAGGAACCACTGCTCCATCGATCTAGAATATTTTCGGCGCGGTGGGGTTGCCACTTATATCGAGAAGTACTTACAATTTTCATATTTCAAATGGAACACGCAGTAAATTATAGCTTTTTCCGATTCGCCGTATGCTATTACTCTATAGAATTCCCTGCGATCTGCGATATCTATTGAACACTGGTGTGAGGGAATGGGAGTTTTTTGTTTTTTTGAGAGGACAGGTTGCATGGGTTATATTGGGAGCGGTTCACGTCTAGCGGTCATGGTTCTGGTGCTGTGCTAATAGTGTAATGTTTTAAAGGAAATATCATCGCAATATAGTGCCCGTGCGTTTTTCCCGAGTTGAAGTGTCCGTACCGTGGTCCTAAGGCTACTTTCAAAATTTATGTTGCCTCTTTTGGGCAGTTTTCGTTCTGCGCATGAGCATAAGTTTAGTTCGTTATTTTGGGTGCAGGCAGCATTATGGGGAGCAATTTCGGTGAACAGCACAAATTTCTCCATTTGGGGTACCAACTTGGTGATATAGTTTTCCATTTCTCGGGCGGCCAGACATTCGAGAAAAGCATTGACGTGAAGTCAGGATGTTCTATTGTCTATTCACGCCTCGGGCACATAAACGAAATACTGAATTAGCCTTTAAGCCGATTTTCAGCGTTAATACGGGAAAAAATGCATCAACTGAATTAAAATTTCAGAATAAATAAAATGACGAACTTACACAGCGCAGATTCGAACCCGAATCTCGTGTGTGACAAGAGATCACGCTAACATCTTGGCCATCGAGGTGTTCTTACAATTTGCACGAGGATTTACGTTCTATTTTCACAATAATTCCCAACATAAAAACGGGATCAAGCTGAGGTCTAGCTATTGTAAAATGGATGCTTGAATATAGGTGCAGAATTTCAGCAGTCTGGCAGATAGTTTCTGTCTGATTATTATTTTTGAAAAAAAATGTTTTCTTTCTTCTAGTGACGAATCATTACAATGTTTCAATTTGATCGGATCTGTATTTTTTGAGTTATTGAGGAAACAATATTTCAGTTCAAAATTTCATTTCCAGATTGATTCCTAAAATACAAAGCCAATCGAGCTGAAATCCGGTACCCGATAGTGAAATGGTGGCTTGTAGATATGTACGGAATTTCTGCGGAATATGATGACAGATATGGAGACAGATTCTGAAACTTTAAAATTTTGAGGAAGAATTTTTTTTTCCAGTGATATGATCCTTACGAAATTCTGCAACAATTTGCACGTCGGTATTATACAACTGAATAACAAGTTTGAGTTCGATTGAATATGTATTTTATTAGTTATGGAGGTAACCGTTTGGACGATAAAGCCCATTACCGTCACATTCGGATGCGCAACCTACCCTGAAAATTTCAATTCGCTACCTTTTTCCGTTTGAATGTTATCGGGACAGCGCAAGGCTAGCTGGATAGAATTGAATTATCCATGAGTGACACGAAGCTAATCGTTTGAGGCCGTTTCCAGCAAAAAATTCGAAAATTACAGAAATTTGGGCCAAAAAAATGCATGCTGCTTACTATAACATGCATACAAAAAATATAAATGACGAAAGGCAGAAATTTTGGGGAGACAGAGTCGATACTGCGTCTTTTCTTCCTATTTTCGGTTGGAATGTGACTTTGGCCCTCCACCTGCTTCCTAATGGTGATATGGATCTCCATGCTACATAAGCTGCTTCTGTTTATTTTGAGTGGGCAGAGGAGGATCTTCCTCAATCCTATCTGCAGGTGTTCAGGAAATATACCATTCACCCCTAGTATTTTGTAAGGGCTGGAAGTTGTTGTATTACCCATTCTAGCCGTTGCTTACTGCCTATTTTTCTAGCAATGTCTTAATCCTCCTTACGATGGTTTTTGCTGCTTGCTGTTTCATGAGAAATTTCCGAATTTGCCACCTCTAACCCATAATATTAGTTGAATAGAGAAGCAGAGTTTGGGCCTGTGAGACAGATTAATAAAGCAGCTGCTAATACACTGTGTGAGGATGTGAAACACTGTGTGAGGTATGCTAATATACTGTGTGAGGATGCTAATACACTTCAATGTGTGATGCTTGACTTTGATGAAAATTCACATAAATCGAGTAGAGATGCCTCTACATGACATTTTTCAATCTCAGCCATACATCGATTCTACAAATATTAGTTAAAATAAAATTCATCCCTATAACATTATACTCACCTAGAAGCCAGGACGATTTTGATAGGAGAACTTATTTTTGTGAACAAATTATGGACATGTTGGATAACAATATTAGGTAATCCAATTAGTAGACGTTCTCTTTTCTGAAGCGTGCACTTTTTCTGTCAACGGCCCTATTAATCGTCAAAATTGACGCAACTGGTCTACCGAAAATCCCCACTGAATGAGAAAGGAACACTCTCAATTCCCTCAAAAGGTTCATGTTTAGGCAAGAAATGCTCGAAACATTATCATATTTTCATTGAGGGCAATTCGGAAGGCGATAAATATTGAGCACAACTTCAAAATGATGTCCTTCCAAATTTGGAAAATTTATATCCTGATCAAGGAAATCCTCAAGTTCCACGGAATACGATATGGTTCCAACGGGATGGAGCACCCTAATACTTTCGGAGATATGATTTTTCGAAATTTCAATATACATGTCATCCTGTTCTATAACAGAGAGTCAAATTCATTTCAGTTATTTTAATTTGATTTCTTTCATGGTGCAGTTCTATCATAAGAATACGTGAGAAACCAATTCTTTCGGAGATATGATGTGTCAAACTTTGAACAAGAGCGCCAAAGCTTCTGTCCACAGGGCTTGAACCAATTGTTTAGTTATATGATCCCCACAAAACTTTGCATACGTCTTGGTGTCGGTGTTTCGCAACTACCTACCGTGTTTCAATTTGATCCGATTAGTACTTTTCGAATAATTGGCAAAATAACATTTCAGATGGATATTGGGCCAATTGATAGGTACTCTGTTCAGGAAAACAAACTCGTCAAAATATCAATGAACTGACGTGACATACTTAACCAAGATGAAATTAATCATAATATATTCTACACTGAGAAAAAAGTTACAAGTAACTTTTTTCACTTGACTACGTTTTACTTGAGATAAATAAATTTTTATCAGCGATAAACAAACATCTATTTGCTGCAGATAATCATATATTTATCGTAAACAGACACGTTCACCTAAAAATTGACAATTGTTAGAAGTAACTGTTTTTCTTAATACCACTTAAAAAGTTATTGAATCCGAATAGCGCTGTTATTTAAATTTTGTTTGCTAATGATAAATAATCGGCGTTTACAAGCCAAGCATTCAATTCACTTATCACAAGTTACTTTTTCGCTTACGCATTTTCATTAGCAGCGAATAACAAAGTTATTTGGCATATTCAAACATCGACTTGGGGAAGGTACCAGTGTTTATTATAATAAGTGTAAAAAATATTCGTAAAGTAACCGATTTGAGCCGAAGAGCACCCGATCTCGTTGATCCTTTGAAGATAGCCGTTAGATGTTACATCTGGTCAGAATTCAGAGCGTAAAGGTCAAAGGAATCATCATCTATAAAGAATGGTTGAATTCGCACCCCATCGGTATCGTCGAGTTGTGTTTCACTGATTGATTACGAGAGTTAATCGAGATGTTCTTTCGAACAGAGTCTGCGGTTATATTTATACGTTTAGTGTTAAATTTCTCCACTTTTACTTGTGCATGTTTATTGTATTTTCCTAAAATGGATTACGAAGATATCTTCCAGCAATGGGGGTTCGAATATTAAGTGGAAAATTTAGAGGTAAGTCAAACCTTTCAGTGTTTTAGTACAATTTTCAAATATATATGCAAATTAAATGGTTTCTTTCTGGGATTTCTCTCTCAAACTCTGAAAAATATCTGTTGAATAAAAATGTATTATTTTGTGAATTGCTTCTGCGTAATAAAAACAAGATATTTGTCAGAAGCAATTAATCGAACAATAACGACACATTATCAACGATAGAACAACTAAATTTCGTAACGTTTCGGAGTCTAAATCATACTCTATCGTCAGACGTACTTAACGAAAATCTTCAGAATTATTATTTGTTCATGTAGCTATTCTGAAATTCGAGAATTGTCCAAGCAAATTTCGTAACGATTCGAAGTCTAAATCAGACTTCTTCGTCTCGAATTTCAGAATAGCTACATCAACAAAAAATAATTCTGAAGGTTTTCGTTAAGTGTCTGACGAAGGAGTCTGATTTAGACTCCGAAACGTTACAAAATTTAGTTGTATCATCGTTGATGTTGTGTCGATATTGTTTGTTAGGCAACATTGTTCGATTTATTGCTTCTGACAAATATCTTGTCATTATTACGCAGAAGCAATTCACAAAATAATGAATTTTTATTTAACAGATATTTTTCAGAGTTTGGGAGAGAAAACCCAGAAATAAACCATTCAATATGCATTTATATATGAACATTTTACTAAAAAACTGAAAGGTTTGACTTACCTCTAAATTTTTGACAATGTGTACTTGCGCTAAGTAAGAGTGTCTCTTAACGTAAACAAAATATGTAATTGCCAACACAAACGTTTTATTTGATCTAAGTGAAAAAGTTACTTGTAACAGACAGAGGTTCTTACTAACAGCAGTAACAAAATTACTTGAGATATGAAAACATTATGATAAGGGTACGTTCAAACGTTACTTACACCGAATAGCATTTTTAGTTCTGGTGTTTAGCTGGATTTTCTATCAAGTAACATATGCTACTTGGATCAAGTCAATAAAGTCAGTTATTCTGAATAAAAATGAAATACTTACTACAATTAACTTTGCTAGCTTGTGATAGGCTACTTTTCATCAGATAAC
The DNA here is from genome assembly GCA_937662695.2 of Halyzia sedecimguttata. Taxonomy (NCBI): domain Eukaryota; kingdom Metazoa; phylum Arthropoda; class Insecta; order Coleoptera; family Coccinellidae; genus Halyzia; species Halyzia sedecimguttata. The sequence goes on from OW569414.2 coordinate 69,727,947, forward strand.
ACGCGAACTTGTTGCAACTAAAAAAAGTTATTTGTGCCTATAGCAAGTCACAATTTTCATTTGTTGTAATTAAAGTTTTTTCTCAGTGTACTCATGTGAGTTGAGAACTGGTTGTTTATGTTTCCTCGTAATTCGACCCATTTCATAAAACCCCTCCTATAGCTAGTTCCTAGTTACATTGGGTGTATAGGCGACAGTATATTAGTTCTCTAGACTCTGCAGTCTGCATCTTGGATAAATGAGTAATTTTCTAGGTTTGTTGATGCTCAAACATGACAGCTCCATACCATATTGGCTATAAAAGCTCGAAGGTACAAATATGTTTAGGAAAATAACAACTAGCGAAGTGCTTAATCTATTCCAGAAGATTTTAATCCGGAAACCAAAGATGAGCGCAGACAAATTTCGGTTTAGCATAATGCCCACACCTCGGGGCAAAATGTTCATTCCAATATTCGCAATTATCCGCTTTATGCATTCAGGAAAGATTTGCTCATTTTAATTTATCCTCGAGTTTGTTGTTCTTCTTCGAATCCTGATTATTGATTTATTCTCCAACTCATATTTTCATTTATATTTATTATTGACATTCAAAATGACACAGGGTGATTGTTTTAAACCGTCCATAATATAGGTATAGACACTGACAACCGACCTGAAATTCTGGTTTTCGGCAAAGTGGAATATAATTCTTCTATAGAAAATATTATATATATATATGATCGGTTTTAAAACGTCCGGCGACGTTGTCCGATGCCCAACCTCCACTCGTTCCTATCATTCCATTGGCCTTCTCTCAAATCTCTTCCACTCATAGCCTTAGTTATCCCCTTCTTCCATGATTTCCTAGGTCTTCCTCGCTTCCTACGGTTTGGCGGCACCCACTGCATGGTCATCTTGTCTTGTCTTCTTCCATCCTTTGTACATATCCGTACCATGTAAGTTGTTTTATCTCAATATCTGTTGTTAGTGAGCCGTCCACTCCCATACGCTGTCTGACATCATCGTTCCTGACTCTGTCTCTTCTGGATATTCCTAAGGATCGTCTGAATACATCCATCTCAGCTGCCTCAAGCTTCCTTTTACTGTTTTCCGTAATTCTCCATGTCTCTGCCCCATAGGTTAGATTACTTTTGACAAAGGTCTCGTAGATGTTATACTTCCGTTGTTTTCCAATATCCGAGCTCCACCATATCCCTTTCAGACATCCTATTGTCCGTCTGTTGTTTCAAACAAAAGACATTATCCGTACAGGATCTTCCAGCTCGGAATCTCGACTGCTCTTCTTCCTCCTGTTCTCTATATTCTAATTCAATTAGGTCTCTCAGAACTCTACCATAGAGACGACTAAGTGTGCTTGTTACCGATATGCCTCTATAGTTCGAGCAGTCCAGCTTGTTACCTTTTTTATGGATTGAAGTTATATGGGCCACCTTCCACTCTTCCGGCACTAGACTACCGTTCAGGTATTGGTTTATACACCAGGTGAGTAAATCAAAAAGTTTATCTTTATAGAAAATATTTCCAAGATATTTTATTTCTTATTTTTTTTTTCTAGGACTATTCACTACTACTAGTACTAGACTATAGTGGTCCAAGAATTAGGCTTGCCACAATTTCCATTAGCAATCAGTACAGCATTTTGGACCTGGAGACGAGGAACATCGACTTCTCTAGTCTAAATGGGAAGTGAACCACATAAGGCGTATTCAGAACATTCTATGTATAGATGGAGCAGCTAAAGTCACCCGCGATGGAATGAATAATTGAAGAATCCCCATCTTAAATGAGAAAGTTATCTCCAAAGACATTTCAGTGTTTTAGTGTGGAGTTCGCAATGGACATATTAAATCGGGCCACATTTGTTTGAAGAAAAACTAACTGGTGCCATTCATTAAGATTTCTTCAGAATATTCTCCCTGGTTTTTTCTAGAATATTGATCATAGAAATATGATTTTTCAGCATACCAGGGCACGTCCTTATTCTGTAAATGAGGTGAAAAATCACTTGAACAGTGACTAGTGAGTTGTCTGAGACGTGGATTAGTCGAGGACGTTCTAGGAGTTGGACTGCTCGATCATCCAATCTGAATCCTCTATAGTATTTCTTGTCGCTCACCTGAAAATATGGTCTATGAGGAAACCATTCATCCTCATGAACCTTTTACGAACAGAATAACTGAAAAATCAAAGGCAATCCTAAAAAATGTTCCTATTATTAGAACTGCTGTTCTTCATTCATCATAGAGAGCTTATACATATTTTGAGGTGAATGGCTTTCATTTCTTACATTGGCTTTAATTATCTTCTATTTAAATGCTGATAAGAGTAATTTTCTGTAAGACATGCTTCTCCTATGTTTGACGAAATATTTTATAATATTAAAAACAACGATGATTATAAGAAATTCGTAAAGAATTTTCATGAATGCTCAAATAATATTTGGTTGAAATTATAATGTTTTTTTCCGAAATGGAACATGTATAAAATATTAAAATAAGGTGAAATTGTCAGGAAATGTATAGAAAGATATTAATTTATTTAGCATATACAAATTGAACAAGACTCCAGAAAAAACTGTGAGTTATTCGTAATAACTGGGTACAAAATAAATTTGATTCTAACGAAAACGAAAATCAAATTATGGCATTCTTCGTCACACTTGGTGATTTTTTTTACTTCATCGGTCATTTGCCACTATCGAGTATTTTGTCCTCTATGCAGAGTTGATCTTCATTACTCAACAAAAGTTTCATCTCCCATTGGAATTATTTTGTATTTCTCAGTTCTCCTTTTTTGCTTAGGTATTTTTGGGTATATTCTTGAAGCCGGGCATGTGCAGCTCTTCTGGCTAATTATATTTTCTGGAATTGGTCTTTGATATATATCCTTTTTCGTTCTGGTCGAGTATTTGTGTCTTTCAATGCCAAAAGTATCTTCTTCTGTTATGTTCATTATAATGTTACTCGCAAAGATCTGTCTTATATCTAATGCTTTCAGTTTCTGGTATATCTCTCGACTAGGGAATGTGTGCTTCTCCATTTATAATATTTTAGACTTATTTTTGGAAAAAATTATAAAACTTCTGAAATATATTTTTCTCAATATGCCATGCATATGGTAGACATTTTGCGCCAGTCTCATAATATAGCATCTCTCGCTTAATATTTTTCCGATTAATACCCAAAATTTGTATCACATATACCAAGTGATGAAACACGTAAATTAATTTTTTTCAGTACGGTTCTGAAATTCAACAATATAATATACCGGGTGGCACACCACAGACGCGAAGCTCGTTTTGAGGGAGTAAATGGAGATATTTTGAGAATATTTTTTTCGATGTATGTAGGGTGTTCAAAAGCACTATTCCAAATGATTTCCATATATACAGGGTGTTTGAAAACAAAGACATAGACCAAACATACATTTTTTGAATGCAACACCCTATATTTGACCTCAGAAATGGAATGGCAAGCTCAAATTATGATAGTTTCTTCAGATCACTTTATACCTTAGATGTACCATTCACGAGAAAGTGGTGAAAAATTGAAAATATGGAGTGTTTTTAAATAGCAATTAATGAAGAAACCAGTGATCCAGCGATACAAATAGTATTTTTTCGAGTAGACATATTGGCTACTATTGGAATATACAGAGTGATCATAATTAATTTTCAAACATCATCTACAAATAATGGCCAAAAACATTCTTATTTCGAATGGCACACCCGGTATTTCTATATCTCGTTGAAGTCAAAAATTAAATTCGAAACTATCTTCACAAGGTTTTCATACACCTAAACCAGATAGTTTTTAGCAATTTTCCACCATTATTGGTAGTTGATGTTTGAAAATTAATTACGATCACTCTGTATAATCCAGAGTTTATTGTTTTTCAGTAAAGGAGTAGCTAATATGTCTATTCAAAATAATACTGTCTGTGTCGCAGGAGTAACTGAATTTCTCGTCAAGAATAATTGGGATGAATAGGTGGAATGATACTTATAGTTGATATTTTTCATTATCATTTCTTCTAAAACGTACCGTTTTCGAGATGTACTTCGTTGAATGTCATAAAATATGAAAAAATTACAGAAATGTACCTACTTTAATCAATCCGAACCTGGAAAACAATCACAGATGATCTGCTCGAATAAAGGCATGGACTTGATTTCAAAGTAGACACTTATAGAAATTCAATTAAATCTCGCAAATTTCCAAATTGATTGGTTATAATTACCATCTTAGAACGAGATTAGTTAATAATAGCATATTCAAATAGTTCGCAGAGTAGTTATCTTTTGGGAAATAAATGAATAGGCTTACCGAGATCTGTATTCATCTATATGTATCCCCTATAGTGAATATGAAACTTATAAATTATCCATGCCATCTAAATTTCAACTGCTTCGATTCTGCACAATAATTCTAAGGATTTCTCTAATATATTGAACATAATTTCATCAACTTAATTTTCAACAGATATAACTCACGTCACTACATAGTTGAATCCTATCAGTTTGTAGTATATTAGTATGCCTTGCAGCCCATACACATGCTACTTTTTCGGCGTTCTGGTAGGTGGCGTTTTACGAGCGTCCTAGACGCTCGTGGAATTATGACCACACACAAGCGTCTTAGTAGCTCGCCATTCGCTGACGCAAGAGGTGTGCAAAGCGTCGATTTTCAGCCATTGTTGACGTTCGCACACACACACACACAAGCGTTTTTCAAACGTTTTGCCGGCTATCCTGACGCTAAAATCAAACACGTCTGATCTTGGCGTCCGGCGTTGCGTTCTGCTCGGCGAATCGCCAGCGTGGCAGCGGATACACATACACAGGCGTTTTTCGAGCGACTTTTGGGCGTTTTGGTCGCTAGCGGCATCGCTAGCTGCCAGAACGCCGAAAAAGTAGCATGTGTATGGGCCGCAGACGTGTTTGATTTTAGCGTCAGGATAGCCGGCAAAACGTTTGAAAAACGCTTGTGTGTGTGTGCGAACGTCAACAATGGCTGAAAATCGACACTTTGCACACCTCTCGCGTCAGCGAATGGCGAGCTACTAAGACGCTTGTCTTGTGTGTGGTCATAATTCCACGAGCGTCTAGGACGCTCGTAAAACGCCAGCTACCAGAACGCCGAAAAAGTAGCATGTGTATGGGCTGCAAGGCATACTAATATACTACAAACTGATAGGATTCAACTATGTAGTGACGTGAGTTATATCTGTTGAAAATTAAGTTGATGAAATTATGTTCCATATATTAGAGAAATTCTTAGAATTATTGTGCAGAATCGAAGCAGTTGAAATTTAGATGGCATGGATAATTTATAAGTTTCATATTCACTATAGGGGATACATATAGATGAATACAGATCTCGGTAAGCCTATTCATTTATTTCCCAAAAGATAACTACTCTGCGAACTATTTGAACATGCTATTATTAACTTATCCCGTTCTAAGATGGTAATTATAACCAATCAATTTGGAAATTTGCGAGATTTAATTGAATTTCTATAAGTGTCAACTTTGAAATCAACTCTATGCCTTTATTCGAGCAGATCATCTGTGATTGTTTTCCAGGTTCGGATTGATTAAAGTAGGTGCATTTCTGTAATTTTTTTCATATTTTATGACATTCAACGAAGTACATCTCGAAAACGGTACGTTTTAGAAGAAATGATAATGAAAAATTCAATTTTCCAGAAGGATAGAGTATCTCAAAAATTACCCAAGATAAACTTCATCTGCTTATTATGCTAATTTATAATAGTTTAAGGAATTCGCGAGTCCATAACGAAGAAACCAGTAGAAGTAGGGAAGAACTGTTAACTGGAGATTATATGCCATAGTTATGGAAAACTTCGCACCAAAATTTATTCAATTCTGGATAACCATGTCAAAGCTACAAAAGACAAACAGATTTCAACAGCCTGTATCTTTTTGCGGTAATTGTTTAGAACTAAAAGAACCGTGCTGGAGAAGTGAAAGAAATTGTACTTACCAGGTTTGGGCCCCAGATTACGAATAAGATAGCGAGAAGTCTGCAATTCCTTCAGTTTTTACAAAAAAAAATTCCAAAGTTTCATTCAGGTAGGTGAGGTTATTCATAATTCTAGCCAGTTTTCCTCTATTTTCTCAATCAATAATCGTTGGAAATGATTTTATTATCAATTTCTGAGCGTTTCCTGCAAAATAAAGCCTTCATTACGTCAAAATCGACGATTTTATACATTGTTTATTTTCGTTACGGCAGCCATTTCAATTCGACTTTCGGCTGTCAACCATCGCGAATTGTGCAACGTTGCCAATGTCTCATACTTGTAGTTAAATTTACGTTGATTAGTTCGAATATTGTTTCGAGATAATGACGTATTAAGGGTATCATCATTTCGCGCCCCTTTTTTGGAGAAACACATGGCAAGAATGAATTTGCTATATATAAACTCTAGCTTACACTTGCCCTACTTCATTTCATTTTGTGTTTAGAACAGGTGAGTCGTATTAATTTTAAATTTAAATGGTGTGCAAGGGGTGTCTTCTCTCTCATACAGATTTTATTAATTTGTTGAGAGATGAAGACCGTTTGAAAGATTTTTTGAAAGAGCATGGTGTGATTGATTGTATGAATGAAATGAATTGCCCAAAATGCAACACACCTTGCACAAATTATCCTGCATTTTCCAAATTTATGTGCAATAGTACTATCGCCGTTCCGAATCGACGGAAACGGCAGAAATGTGGCTTCGTTAAATACATCAAAAATAATTCATTTTTTTCTGGCACTCCAAAGTTAATTGAGGAAATATGTAGGTTTGTTGCATATTGGCTTATTAAAACAAAGCAGGAAGATTTAGCTGAACTTATACCTTCTTGCTGATATTTCTTCAATCACTCTATAATTCATTTATACTAATATTGGAAAAGTAAACGAAAATGTGTTCTCCCAATCCCATCCACTAACTATTTGTAAGTTACTGGCCATTCGATTTGAGACATTGGCAACGTTGCACAATTCGCGACGGTTGACACTGTTGACAGCCGAAAGTCGAATTAAAATGGCTGCCGTAACGAAAATAAACAATGTATACAATCGTCGATTTCGACGAAATGAAGGCTTTATTTTGCAGGAAACGCTCAGAAATTGATAATAAAATCATTTCCTACGATTCTTGATTGAGAAAATAGAGGAAAACTGGCTAGAATTATGAATAACCTCACCTACCTGAATGAAATTTTGGATTTTTTTTTTGAAAAAACTAAAGGAATTGCAGACTTCTCGCTATCATTTTCGTAATCTGGGGCCCAAACTTGGTAAGTACAATTTTTTTCACTTCTCCAGCACGGTTCTTTTAGTTCTAAACAATTACCCTCTTTTCTTGTGCCAAATCTGGAGAAATGGCAAAGAAAAAAGTGTTTTATTTGATGAGAGAGGAATCTATGGTTAAATTTAATGTACAACTTAAAGACATCCTGTATATAATATTTTAATAGGTATAATAATTTCACCATTTTTACGGAAATCACCCTGTATCTCCGAAATCAATATCCTAAGGAGACACCCAAACCCGTAATCCCCATTCAGTTTGAGGTCCATCATCTCCTCTGATCCAACCCTTACGTCACCAGTCACCCGTATAACACTTCCAAAGGACTTTAGAGTCAAATTTTAAGTGATAGTATGTGGAAGATGAATTGAAGATTGCATTAAATGAACATGATATCCAGTAATCCTTCTTTCCAAGTCTCTGTGAAAGAGTCTTCTGAGCTAATGATTTCCACTACAATCCTCCCAAAGAACCAAATTGATAGTTCAAGATCACCTCCGATCCACGAGACTGAATAAAGTAAACCTCCAATAGAGACCCTCATCTCCAGGATGCATCCGCAAAATGTAAAACTAAAAGACAGACAACAAGGAATACCACCCTTAACATGAAAACCCGGGTAAGCCGTATGTTTGAGAAGGATCAACGCACGCTGACTGGGATCTTGCAAATCTTATTCCCAGATTACCAGACTTTTCCCAATTGAACCTGGACTGGGCGATCCGGAATTTCAAGAGATGCAGGATATTGGTCGATCTACTTGAGTCCAGGATTCGGGATTTTATTCCTGTTTGTAGATAAGTACGTTCGGTCATGTAATTTGAGGTAATAGTCTGGTTTTGAGAGAGAGGATTGTCTGGGCGTTTTATTCGGGATTTCGTAGGGAACTATGCGTTGGATGGAATGAAAATGTGAATTGAATGCTGAATAATACGAGTGGGTTTCAGTGATTGTCACGAACAGATAAGGACAAAAGAGAAGACGGCATCTCTGGAGATATCGTTCGAGTATTTCCTCAATACTTTCACGTCAAAAGTGTACAACCTCGTACTCAACACTATAAAAGATTAATTTCAATTTTATCTTCTAGTTCGGTTCTTGATGTCGATGGATCTGATAATTTGATTTATCATTTCTGAATAATGGACTTCCCAAATTAAGCTGCGAAAAATTATACCGGTTATATTAGTTAAGAGAATTAGTCCAGTCATTATAGTAAGTTCACTTCGGAATTCGAGATACCCAGCTGTAAGTCTGTAAATACTTGAATATTGACACCCTAAAAGTTGTCTCAAAACCTACATATGGTAGGGTGTAAGCAACTATTAAATTTCAAGGTCAAAGGTCACAAAAATCGGTTTTTTGCGCTTTTTTTGGAAATATCTCATTTCCTACGGGTTTTTTGCTATTAGTATTCATTATCAATTTTGTAGAATACAAAATTCCCCAGAAATTTTGTCAATAAAATTATTTTATATGATAAACGGTTTTCGAGATAGAGGGCGGAGAGCGCGCGGTCACACCATCACTTCAGGTCAACCGGTGCCTCCGGTCGAAAACCCGCCATAAACTATCGATAAATCAATTATTATAAATAATAATCAATTTTTATTAACTATTATATTATATTTTATCATTTTTTTCCTAACCTATCTACTTTTTATTCAGTATTAATTTATTTAACAACACTTACCTGCCCATATAATTGCAGAATTGTTAATGAAAATATAGGAATTATATTTAAATTTTAACCTAATTAGTATTAATAACTTCTTACATGATGAAAGAAAAAACAAATAAATTATGAATTAATCTTTTTATTAAAAAATATCATTCAATTCATTTATTTTTATTGAAAGTAAAAAAATAGAATAAAGGGTACAAAAACTACAATTTATAATTTTAATCATCTTCTTCCTCTTCATTGTCGTCTTCTGGCTGCTGGTAAATTTCAAACTGGTCTTCATTATCATCTTCAACGACATTTGTCTCAAGTTCTTCCATGATTTCGGGGTCAAAGGTTCCATCTTCGTTAATGTCGCTCTGATATGGTTGAGCATTGAGACAAGCTTGCCCATTACATTGGCCACAAGCTAAAGAGCATTGCAAGCCCGCTTTCCTGCATCCGCATCGTGAACCACAACCAGTCTTGCAGTTGCAGAAAATTGTATTTAGCAAACCTTCTCGAGCAGGTGGTAAAATTGTCATGATGGGCTCCAGAAAATCGTTTCGCGTTGCCCAACCCCATACTTGGGGTTCCAAATCATGTCCTAACCAAGTTTGAACTTGATAATATACACGGTTGAAATGTTGATGAGCAGCTGCACTTGTTGGTGGAATATTTGAAAGCTGCACAGGTTTATTAAGTTTTGTAGACTTGACGTAATGCATATAACGAAGATGATCGAGACTTTTCACAGATTTTGAAGCATTATAGACTGCCAATAAGGTTTGAGTTCCACTAATAATCTCTGGGCCGACTAATTTTCTTCTTCAAATGCTGCAGCTAGTTCATCCAAATTTGTCAGTTTCTCAAAAACTTTTAAAAATGATTTTTTCCTTTTTTAAAAATGAGGTATATTATCAAAACTTTTAGTCGAGTATATCTCCGTTTTTACATTTCCTCTCCCAACTTGTTTAAAGAAAATTTCTTGATCGTAAGACAATGTACGCCCAATTAAAATGACAACTAAATCAATATCTTGTCCTATTATAACTGCAGTTTTTGTAGACTTTGATTCTTCAATTGCAGTTTCAACAATAAGAACATCCGCATCATCTCTGGCTTGTTTAGTATTAATATTTGCAGCATGTTATTTTTCAATTAACATATTGATGAGCTTATCTTTGTTATTTCGATTTGATAAGAATTTTTCTTGAGTAACTGGTACAACCATTGTTTCATCGAAACAGACTTCATACGTTTTTGAAAGTGCAGCAGTTCTTCTCTGCTGATATAGATTTAATGCATGAAAAAAATAATAAAATATAATATAATAGTTAATAAAAATTGACAATTATTTATAATCATTGATTTATCGATAGTCCATCAACTATATATGGCGCGTTTTCGACCGGAGGCACCGGTTGACCTGAAGTGATGGTGTGACCGCGCGCTCTCCGCCCTCTATCTCGAAAACCGTTTATCATATAAAAATTTTTTTCAGACAAAATTTGTAGAGAATTTTGTATTCTACAAAATTGATAATAAATACTAATAGCAAGATACCCGTAGGAAATGAGATATTTAAAAAAAAGCGCAAAAATCCGATTTTTGTGACCTTTGACCTTGAAATTTAATACTTGCTTACACCCTACCATATGTAGGTTTTGAGACAACTTTTAGGGTGTCAATATACAAGTATTTACAGACTTGCAGCTGGGTATCTCGAATTCCGAGATTCTTACCTAATTTAAGCTTAAATGACTGGACTAAATATTTTAGAGGGTGAAAACAGGTCACAGATGGACAACGGCACCGAACAAAAGTCTAAATGAAGAAGCTTGGGTTTTTTATACAGTGTATAATAATTCATTAAATTTGCATTGCACTTTCGACTTTCGTCATCATCAGTGCTTCCTGAAATTGAATACTCTTATTGAAGTTTTGAGAAAAAAACCTTTTTTTGGATAAGTGAAAAATGAATTTTGAAATTATGAGTACTCACAAGTCAGTTTCAGGAAGCATCACATTAGGAGGCATTCTTGTTACAAATTGTCAGAAAATAATAAAAGACAATAGGTATTGTCATCATTGAAAACTATTTCAGTCCATGTGGATCTGTCCAAACAAACGAGAACAAGTGGCTGTCTGATTTCCCGTGTAAAAACCGTCAATGTAAACAGTTGAAAAAGCAATACCAACTCAAATTCATGGAGCATGTTCCGGGTCAAGTGGAAACTTAAATGTTGGAAAGAAATAATCTATAACTAGGCAATAATGTTCAAAATGGTTCAGAAGTTTGATATTGGGGATAATTCCAATTTAACCTATCAACAAAATGGAAAACCTGAAAATATCTTTTTTGAAAAAACGCAAAACTATGTAAGATAACTTTTGGAAAATTAATGAACGAATATTAGCAAATAAATCTCTCCATTAGTGTGTTTGCTTTCAAGGTTAATGAGGATAAGTAATAAAAACACTTATAAAAATGTACTCTATTGGCTATCGATTTCGGCGCTACACTATCATCAGGCCAGCTGAAATTATAAAAAATTGGTTCAAGCACTGACGTGAAGTCAGAAGCTTTTGCGCGTATGTTCTATTGTCCATTCTTCTGTATTGGACACCCTTAATCGAATTTACCATGGTAAATTATTTTGTCCATTCTCTTGTATTGGCCACTAAAAACGAATTTACCATGGTAAATTCGAATTAAGTGGCCAATACAAGAGAATGGACAACATAATTTACCATGGTAAATTCGATTAAGGGTGTCCAATACAGAAGAATGGACAATAGAACATACGCGCAAAAGCTTCTGACTTCACGTCAGTGCTTGAACCAATTTTTTTTTCGTGATTTTTTTAAAATTTTTTAGGGGTACGGTTCTTAAAATTTTTTTTTTCGTCATTTTTTTCAAATTTTCTAGGGGTACGGTTCTTACAAAATTTTAAACACGTCTTTATGTTGATTTTCTACTACTAGTTACCAAGCACCAATGCGATCGAATATTTATTTTTTGAGTTATTATAAGGAAATCATATTCCAGGTGGGTATAACTCGGAAACCGATTATGCCCAAAAACGAACTCAACTCTCCCTTTCGAATACGCAACCTACCCTAAAAATTGCAAGTCCCTATCTGCTTTCGTTCGAAAGTTATCGAGGCAACGGTCACCCATCTACTGAACTCACACAAGAATGATCGAATCTCCAACAATATTTAACCGATCATATTAAAACTTGAAAGTTGGCAGTAGAGTTAGGTTATGAAGGCTCTTGCAAAATTTCAGCAATTTCAAACGAATATAGTTACTGATATATAGAATTTTTTTTTTATTTTCAATGATTTATTAAAAATGTTCTGCAAATGCTATCCTCACCAAATTTTGCAAACATCTTCGCGTTGGCATTCTACAACTAATAACCATGTTTGAATTCAATCGGTTTAGTATTTTTCGAGTTAATGAGGAACAAAAAACCACCAAATTTCAGAAAATTTCAGATGGGTATAACTCTAAAACCGTTCGGCCGATTATGCTCATAAACAAACTGAAATGTCGCGTTTTGGTGCAAATCCTAACCTGAAAATTTCAAGCCGCTATCTCATTCCGTTCACAAGTTATCGTGACAACAAAACTATTTTTTAATAATTTTTTTAAAATTTTCTAGCCATACGATTCGCACAAAATTTCACATACGTGCTTATGTTCATACTACCCACCAAAATTCAATTCGATCGGATTTATATTGGTTGAAAACGAAATTATTACTCGCAAACCGCGGGGCCGATTATGCCCATTAACGAACTTGTCCGTCGTATTGGGATGCGCCACCTACCCTGAAAATTTCAAGTCGCTAGCTCTTTTCGTTCTCAAGTTATCGTGGCAACGGCCGGACGGCCGGCCGGACAGAATCAAATTTGACCTCGAATTCTTCATTGGGGAGTCGAACTTAATCGTTTGAGACCATTTTTTTCAAAAAATTCGAAAGTTACAGACTTTTGGGCAAAACTATAACGCGATGTTCCCCAGAACATACGCGCAAAAATACATAGAAATCATATTCATAGAGTCAATATGCTATCGCAAATATATCACATATAAAATTAAAATTATTTCATGCCTACACTGAGAAAAAAGTTACGAGTAACTTTATTTGCAGCAGATAATCATATATTTATCGTTAACAGACACGTTCACCTAAAAATTGACAATTGTTAGAAGTAACTTTTTGTCTTAATCCCACTTAAAAAGTTATTGAATCCGAATAGCGCTGTTATTTAAATGTTGTTTGTAAAAAATGATAAATAAGCTGCTTATACAAGTCAAGCAATGAATTTACTTATCACCAGTTACTTTTTCACTAATGCATTTTCATTAGCTGCGAATAACAAAGTTATTTGACAAATTCAAACATCGACTCGCGGTAGGTACGTGTGTTTATTATAATAAGTGTAAAAAATATTCGTAAAGTAACCGATTTTAGCCGAAGAGCACCCGATCTCGTTGATTCTTTGAAGATAGCCGTTGGATGGTACATAATATCATCATTCAGTCATCAGTGGTCAGAATTCAGAGCATAAAGATCAAAGGAATCATCATCCATATAAGGAGTGGTTGAATTCGCACCCTGCCGGTATCGTCGTGTTGTGTTTCACTGATTACTAGAGTTTATCGAGATATTCTTTCGAAGAAGGTCTGCGGTTATATCTATACCTACGTATAGTGTTAAATTACTCCACTTTTACTTGAGCATGTTTATTGTATTTCCCTAAGATGAATTACGAAGATATCCTTAAGCTGGGAGTTCGAACATTACGTGGAAAATTTAGAGGTAAGTCAAACCTTTCAGTATTTTAGTACAATGTTCATATATATATGCATATTAAATGGTTTTTTTTCTGGATTTTCTCTCCCAAACTCTGAAAGATATCTGTTAAATAAAATGTATTATTTCGTGAATTGCTTCTGTGTAATAAACACAAGATATTTGTCAGAAGCAATAAATTGAAGAATGTTGCCTAACAAACGATAACGACACAACATCAACGATGAAACAAATAAATTTCGTAACGTTTCGGAGTCTAAATCAGACTCCTTCGTCTCGAATTTCAGAATAGCTACATCAACAAAAAATAATTCTGAAGGTTCTCGTCAATTGTTTGACGGAGGAGTCTGATTCAGACTCCGAAACGTTACGAAATTTAGTTGTTTCATCGTTGATGTTGTGTCGTTATTGTTTGTTAGGCAACATTGTTCGATTTATTGCTTCTGACAAATATCTTGTATTTATTACACAAAAGCAATTCACAAAATAATAAATTTTTATTAATCAGATATTTTTCAGAGTTTTGGAGTAAAAACCCAGAAATAAACCACTCAGTATGCATATATATATGAACATTGTACTAAAAAACTGAAAGGTTTCACTTACCTCTAAATTTTTTGTCAACACAAACTGTTTTTTGGATCTAAGTGAAAAAGTTACTTGTAACAGACAGAGGTTTTCACTAAATGCAGTAGCAAAAATACTTGCGATATGAAAAATTATGATAAGTGTACGTTCAAACGTTACTTACACCGAATAGCATTTTTAATTCTGGTGTTTAGCTGGATTTTCTATCAAGTAACAAATGCTACTTGGATCAAGTCAATAAAGTCCTCGATAAAGTCAGTTATTTTGAATAAAAATGAAATACTTATTACAATTAACTTTGCTAGCTTGTGATAGGCTACTTTTTAACAGATAATACGCGAACTTGTTGCAACTAAAAAAAGTTCTTTGTGTCTATAGCAAGTCGTAATTTTTATTTGTTGTAATTAAAGATTTTTCTCAGTGTAAACACAAATTTTGAAACATTTTTAGGTTCGAGGTATGTTCACCGTCTGTGTAGTATTAAAGTCCAAAAAACATTGAATAAATAATTTCTCGATAGTGATATCATCAAGAGGTGAATCCACTATTATATTACCCTGACTTGAAAATTACCGTGATTTCCTCTGATATTGTTATCTTATACACCAATTCACCTGTGATAGAATCCCATTCCCTCCTCAGAAACCATATTGTTGAACAGCATAACTCCAATAGTAACTATGATACCAAAATTCATTCAATTATGATATTTGTCCAACCGACGGCAATATGTTGAGTTCAACGGTGTCCAATCTGGGGTGTTTTTGAGTACTTCCAGAGTCCCGCAGGGATGTAACCTTGGGCCACTTCTCTTCATAACTTTTATCAATGATTTGGCTGAAGTGGTAGACGTAGACTTAAACTGCCTGTTATTTGCGGATGATTTCAAGATATACCTTGAGGTGAAAAGTGCATTCGATTGCTGGCGACTTTCCTTCAACTTGCAGCGCGTTGTTGAGTGGTGTGAAATGAACCGATTGCCCCTTAACGCCAAGAAGTGTAATGTGATATCTTTTACGCTTAACATGAATATCATCCTTCTCGATTATACGGTGGACGGTGGCTTGCTTGAGCGTCCGGTGGTTTGTGACGGATTTGGGAGTTGTTTTTGATACAAGACTATCTTTTGTATCACATACTAATGCTACTTTGTCAGCTGCAGGTGATGGGAAGCACGGGTTCCTTGCACGCATTTGTCGTGATTTTTAGGATACACCCACATTAAAGATCTTATATTGTGCATAATATGTCAGGTTAAAGTTAGAATATGCAGCTTTAGTATGGCCCCCCCACCACCGAGTCCATATTGATGGGGTTGAGTCAGTGCAGCGCCATTTTCTTCAACTTTTATCGTATGGAGAAGATAATTTTTATCCACCCATCGGTTTTTCTCAAGATTTACTTTAGGCATGAAAAGTTTGAAATGTCGGCAGGAATGTCATTGTGTTGTGTTTGTTCACAAGTTATTGAAAAACATCGTTAATGACTCCCGCATACTTGGCAAACTCAATTTTATGGTTCCTAGATCTGCGTCTAGGGTCGGAAGCACATTTTACATGCCCCGAAAAAATACGTTAAAGTATTCACCTGTGTATGATTTGTGTTATGCCTTATAACTCTGTATGTCCTCACCTAGATTTTTTCAATTGTACCGTTTCAAATATCAAGTCGTTCTATTTCAACTGACTGTGTGTTACTTTAGTTATTTTTTATCTTTAGGAACTGTATTCTTTTCTTCTACTCCTTGTTCTGTAGTTGGGTGTAACCTGTAGAACATGGTAAATTATTAAGTAAATAAATAAATAAATAAATGAATACGAAATGAAGATGTGAATAACATAATGAACATTTGCAAGTTGATCACTGAGCAAAACTTCTTTAAATTCAACATCACTGTTTATTATATGGACGATGGTCTTTCAAAGGGATCTCCATCCAGCAGTCTATTGGCGGATATTTACGTTGACCATGTTGAAAAACAAATAAGGAACTTACCTGTCGGCAACAAAATCACTTTGTGCAGGAGATATGTAGATGATGTCTTCTGTATTTGGTCAGGCACTGACAAAGAACTAACATATTTTTTCGATACCATAAGCTCAGAATTTAAGAGATAATTTACTCTTCAAAGAGCCATGAATAATTCTATCAATTTCCTGAATCTAAATAGGTATTACATTCGATAAAAGCCGCTCATTCTCCTACAATATCTATAGAAAGACTACACAGACCGACTCGATCATCCCCTTTAACTCGTACGATGCTCCACCAATAAAAAGAACGCTATTCCGGTTCATACTTCACAGACTTCTCAACATCTCACTCTCAGAAGGAAATAACAAAGGAGAACTACTTAAAATCATATATCAAATTGGTGAAAATATCTAATATCCTAAGAGTTTTATAGATGACGTTCTAACATCAATAAAGAGAAAACTAATTATTAATAAAGTATACCCTCATTGTTCAGTACAACAGCAATTTATTTCTGTCCCATTTTATCACTAGTTCAAACAAAAAATCCGTTCAAGTTGTGGAAAAATACAACTATAGCATAGTAAACAGACGACACAAGAATTTGGAAAATATTCTGGTCAACAACAAATCAAAAATTTAAAAGGACCAATACAGTGGTGTATATAAAATAACATGCTTAGGCTGCCCCTACTTTTATATTGGCATGACAACAAGAACTATGAAGAAAAAACTCATTGAACATAAAAAAAACTGACCAAACTCAGCACTGGGAAACCACCTGATGGAACTTGACCACAAGACTCTATTAGATAACCTGGAAATACTACATAAAGTTTTACATTTTAGAAAATTAATGTTACTGTAAAACTATGAAATTGTTAAAAACAGGGACAACGAATATCTGTCGAACGACCTCGCAGATTTCAACGGGAGCATGAATATATTTAAGTTGATAAATCTGTCACCAGCTAATTCAAACTTCCCGCCTTCAACACACTTCTGCCGCAAATCGTTTTCGTTTCCATTCCAAGCTTGCTGACATAAATTTTTTTATTTCGAAGTTTTCCAAGTCAGGGTAACATAATAGTGGATTCACCTCTTGATGTTAGAAATCACTATCAAGAAATTGTTTAGGTATTCAATGTTTTTTGGACTTTTATACTACACAGACGGTGAGCATACCTCTAATCTAAAAATGTTTCAAAATTTGTGTTTAGACATGAAATAATTTTAATTTTATATGTGATGTGTTTGCGATAGCATATTGACTTTATGAATATGATTTCTATGTATTTGTTATAATTTCAGCTGGTCTGAGGTAACGCCGAAATCGATAGCCAGTAGAGTAAATTTTTATGAGTTTTTATTACTTATTCTCATTAACCATGAAAGCAAATACACTAATGGAGAGATTTATTTGCTTATATTCGTTCATAAATTTTCCAAAAGTTATCTTACAGAGTTTTCCGTTTTTTCAAAAAAGATTTTTTCAGGTTTTCTATTTTGTTGATATGTTAAATTGGAATTTTCCCCAATATCAAACTTCTGAACCATTATGAACATTGTTCCCTCATTATAGAATTTCTTTCCAAAATTTAAGTTCCAACTGAACTCGGATCTTGCTTGTGAATTTGAATTGGTATTGCTTTTTCAACTGTTTACATTGACGGTTGTTACTAGTGAAATCAGACAGCCACTTGCTCTCGTTTATTTGGATAGATCCACATGGTCTTCTGTTATAGATTTCGATGATGACAATATCTATTGTCTATTATTATTTTCTGACAATTTGTAACAATAATGCCTCTTGATGTGATGCTTCCTGATCCTGACTTGTGAGTACTCATAGTTTCAAAATTCATTTTTCACTTATTATTATTATTATTATTATTATTATTATATATACAGTAAGAGTTGAGGAAATTCCTATAAACTCAAAGTTACAAAGATAGTACACGAGTAGAACTAGTATCGAAGAGATCCAGAGCATTCTTGAAAGCATTGACGCTTACAGCATCCACCACTCCACCGGGCAACCGATTCCATCTTTCGAAAATTCTGTTAGTTAGGAAATGCTGACGTTGTGTGGTTGAAAAGTTTTCTTTCGATAACTTGAATCGGTGTCCTCTCAAATTGTTGTTGTTAATTCCATAGAGTTCACGAATACTATCACCAAAGCGACCAGTGATTGATTTATATGAGAATATCAGATCACCTCTCTCACGTCTTGAATGGAAGGATGGCAAATTGAAAATGGTGAGTCTGTCTTCATAGGAAGGGCGAACCATGCCGTATGGTATGCGGGTGTTCCATCTTTGCACCGACTCAAGGCAATGATCATCACCCCGTGTAGAGGGCCACCAAACTGGGCCAGCGTACTCCAACATTGGTCTGACGTAGCAAGTGTATAAAAGTTTGCAGGTGGCAACATCACAGCCGCTGAATGTCTTCTGTATGGCATATGTGAGTTGTTTTGCTCTGGCAGTAACCGCTGAAACATGGTTCGACCAGCGTAGGTCCTCGGATATGATCAAACCAAGGTCACAGTGACTCGACACACATTGGAGTGTTATACCATCGATGGTGTAGTTCCTTCTCGGGTTATTTCTTCCAATATGAAGCACGCAGCACTTGTCCACATTTAAGGGTAGCAGCCAAGTGATACACCAAAGCTCAATCTTGCGTAAGTCACGTTGAAGGGTGTCGAAGTGGGATAGTGGAAAATTATAAATCTTCGTGTCATCCGCAAACATAGAGCAGTTAGAATGGAGTAAACTCGGGATGTCAGAAGTGTACAGTAAAAACAAGATAGGACCAAGAACAGAGCCCTGGGGGACACCCGATGTCATTGGTTTATCTGGACAAGAGAAGGAATGATCCACTCTTACCCGAAAAGAACGGTTTGAAAGAAAAGCCCGAATCCACGCCAAAACATTACCCCTGATTCCAAGGTGCTCCAACTTAGTAAGTAGCCGTCGATGAGGGACTTTATCGAAAGCTCTGGAGAAATCAAGATATAACACATCTACGGGTTCCCCCCGGTCCCATGCCCTGGTCCACTCGTTGATGCACAGAAACAGGTTGGTCAATGTGGAGCGACCTGGAAGGAATCCATGTTGCTCAGGAGGAATAATACCATTATTCAATGCGAACTGCGTAATACCGTCAGATATGATTTTCTCTAAGATTTTTGATGCAGTCGATAGAATACTTATTGGTCTATAATTGTGTGGTGATAACTTGTCTCCTCTTTTAAAAATCGGTGTAACAGAAGCAGTGAGCCAGTCACGGGGGAGAATAGAACACCGAAGTGAACAAGAAAATATCTTGGAAAGGGGTGAGTCAAGGGAATGAGCACACAATCGGAGCAGTCGCGACGACAGACCATCAAGTCCAGGAGCAACATCCCTGAGCTGTAACAAGTACCTCCCAACAATCTCCTCGCTGATCTCGATATCAGAAACTTCTTCAGAGATCCTAGGTGACCTAACATCGGGAAGTGGTCCATCAGGTTCGTCAACGAAAGAGGAAGAGAAGACATCAGATAGAACATTGGCGGTTTCAAACGTATTCACACACAATTTGTTGGATTGGTCACGAACAGTTGGGAAACTAACTCCCCCATTCATAGAAGATTTCAAGTATTTGAAAAACTGTTTTCGATTCTTAGCAGAAGCCAAATGTTTCTCATACTGATTCTTGGCGTTTTTTACGGTAGTGGACAAGTGATTTGAAAAGTTTCGATGAATCTGGTAGTCCCAGGTTGATCTAGTTCGAAGATATCTCTGCCATAATGATTTCTTCCGTCTTGCCATCTTCAGAACTCTGTCGATGATCCATGGTTTTGATGGATTAATTCTGACAGTTCGAATGGATGTACAATCAGTAACAACTTCACCAACCACTCTCAAGAAAGAAGACCACATTCCGTCCACATCACCTTCCTCTGTAAATATGAGGGACCAGTCTTTTGATGAAAATAATTCAGAAGCTCTGTTGTAGTCGATGTTATGGATTTCCTTGATTGATCTAGAACTTGGACAAAGAAGACGAAACTGAAGTTCAGTTGCCAGGGTGACATGGTCAGATTTTC
This sequence comes from Halyzia sedecimguttata, assembly GCA_937662695.2. Taxonomy (NCBI): domain Eukaryota; kingdom Metazoa; phylum Arthropoda; class Insecta; order Coleoptera; family Coccinellidae; genus Halyzia; species Halyzia sedecimguttata. Next base: position 69,748,432 of record OW569414.2, read on the forward strand.
CGAAAGGTGGCAAGTAATCAACGCCAGACTCTATGTTAGAATCGGAAACCAAGAGAAGATCAAGCAGTGAGGGTGTTTGTCCAATTCTGAATCTCGTTGGTTTTTCAACCAGTTGATGATAGGCAGTTTAGTTGATGAGGTCAGCGTAGGGATAAGAAGGGGAATTTAGAGGCGGTAGACGAATGAGAGGCCATTCAATATCTGGACAGTTGAAATCTCCCGAGATGAAAACATTATTGTGTAACATAGAAGCACTCTGAAGATATTCTACCAAATCATTATCGGCAGGGCAGGGGCGAGGACGATAAATGCAGCCGGTTAAAAGGGAAAACTTTGAGTTATGAATTTTCAAAAAAATATTATCGATACCAGACCAATCGAAGTGAGATACATCAATTCTATAACAACCAACAATCATGTTCCTGACATAAACACATACTCCCCGATGCCCCACGGTCTCATTGTTGTCGTCCCGGTACAAGGTATAATCTGTTATGTGGAATAAGTTATCCGGCAATGATGGTTTGAGCCAAGTTTCCGAAACCTAAAAACCTAAAAAGATTTTTCTCTGAAAACTTCAATAAGAGTATTCAATTTCTGAAAGCACTGATGATGACGAAAGTCGAAAGTGCTATGCAAATTTTATGAATTATAATACACTGTATACAAACCCAAGTTTCTTCATTCAATATTGGAGGTGTATTTAGCTACTCCAGTTCTCAAAAATCTAAAGGCTTGCATCTTCGTTATACGGAGTTTTGGCCGAATATTTTCGTAACAGATGAACTGATATGAATCAAATTTGGTATGTGACGGGTGGGAGTACGTCATATTTATTTTATGCCGTTTGTGTGTTCAAAAGGGCTGATACATATTTACATTTCAATTTCACTTCGTTGAACGAAACCTCGCAAATTTATCGATGCGGGAGTATTCAATTTTGCGCAATTGTTAAAATGAATTTAATAATTGTATTATTGTTCTGTTTATGGTTCGAAAAATAGCTATTGAATCAATTCACAATGAATAAGAATTTAAGTGTCGACAATTTTTGATATTTAAATAACGAATAAAGTGTAACTGCGGTACGACAGAAAAATGTTTTACCAGCATTTACGTGGTGCGTTTTCTTGGTTAATTGATTTAATAATAATTTTTGGACCATAAACTGAACAGTAATAAAGAATTGAATCCACCTGCATCGATAAATAAGCGAGCATATTTCAAAATGTGCTCTCCCGACTTTCCGATCATTTCTGGATTTTAATATTCCGTCGCATATTTCATTGATATATACGTGTAATTTATTGATTCAATGCCCTAGTGTTAATTCCTTTCAAAATCTGGGGTTAAATATGCAATGAAAAAAATATTCAGGGATAAGGCATACCCACTGATTTTGGGCAAACTTGAATAATTTCGAATCATAAAATGTGGGAGTGTCTTGTGGACAGGTGCTTTGGCTATCTTGTACAAACTTTGACAAAACATATCTCCGAAAGTATTGGTTTCTCAGAGATGGGAATGATATCAATGGATTCATATGATAGTACGGCATCATAAAAAAATTTAATTAAAAAGTGTCATTTAAAAAAAACGAGAGTGCCAGAAATCATTTATCTGAAACCACCAGACCAATTCTACCCAATAACGAAGTTTGTTATTGGGTAGAATCCAAGATATTCATTCCTCAAACCTACTCTGAAAATTATATTATATCAATTGAAAATCAGCCAATATTGAAGTTTTGTTTTTACTGGAGATATTCTGAACCCAATTTGATTAACATAGTTGTAAAGCAATAAATTATAAATTTACATCATCATATGGATATCATCACCCAAAAATTATAATATCCTCTAATCCTCATGATTCTACTATATTTGAGGTTATTTCAATGGTATTCTTGCATTCAATCATACTTTAATTTCTAGAACAGGAAGTATTTTATATCATGAGTCAGGGGCGGCTGGTGCGGAGGGCTGTGGGGCGCTGCCCTGCCTAGAAAAATGAAGTACATACATTAATAACTAATTTGTATATTTGATATTCGTGATATTCTGGATTCTGGATTCAATTAAAATTCATACATTTTTACCTAGTCACAATTATAACATTTGCGTAAAGCCTGCGTATAGTCAAAGTATACTATGAGTGACTGGCGTTCACACTCCGCACTATGCTGGGCGGAATCTCCAAAGCTCAAAGAGTAAACACCGGTTACCATGGAAACGGAAAAAGTGACCAATCAGAGATCAGGCTAGTCCGCTAGTTTCAGGCAGTTTTCAGAGACGATTTGGGCGCGGAATTATAAGCCCAGAGAGGAATAAACCGGATAAATAATAGTGTCAGTATATTCGTGTTATAAAGTTGCGTTGTGGATTTAAGGACTGACAATTAGGGTGTGTGATCTAACGAAATTAAATATCAGTTCTTTGAGTTTGGTGGACAATGTAAATATTAAAAGCAATGAACGACCTATGCCCGTATGCGTTTTTTTGTTTCGTTTGCTTACTGTTTGTTAGAGAGGATAACTGGACAACATAAGGTGTATGTGATTTGAACCATCTGAGTGAAAAGAGAAAAAAACACGAAAAATCTGGATTAAGTAGTGCATATGCCGAAAACATTCGTAATCTCAACGAAATGGTATCAAAAAACCGTTACATCCTGTCAAAAATTGTCGATATTCTGAAGTTGTCCGGCAAATGCAATCTTGCAATACGTGTTCATAACGAGTCGGAAGACTCGATTAATAACACAAGAAAAGGAGAACGCGACCGGTTGCTTAAGTACTTTAAATTTAATATAGTGTCGTATGGTTTGGATTCAACATTTTGTGAAATATGTAAAGTTTAGGTAATTTTGAATTAGATGGCAATGAAAACCACAGAAACTGAAAGATGTTTCTCTATTAATCAGAGCTGAGCCGAAGCACTGTGCTCAGTGCTTGTAGAAGTGCTGAAACTTTTTGTGCTCCCGAGCACTGTGCTCCCGAGCACTTTTCAAAATCAGTGCTTAGTGCTTTGTAATTCAAGCACTTCATGAAAAGGCTTAGTGCTTAGTAATCCCTTAAGTGCTCCCGAGCACTTTCGAGGATTACTGAGCACTAAGCCTTTCTGGAATCATGTCGTAACAAGAATAGACGCTTACAGCGCGTAAGCGTCTGGCGTGAATTCAGTGCACTTTGTGGTAATCTTCCATTAATTCATAATTTAATTTGAATTCATCAACATGAATTAAATGCTTTATTTAATTTTCCAAAATATCAAAAATATTAATCTGCATAGAAATCGGATAGCATTATTTTCTATTGGGATTGTGTTCATAAGAAATTTAGCATTGTAAATCAGATGGAAAATTTAAATATGAATATATCGGACAGATCTGTGAATTAACATGAAAATTTTCCAGCAAAAAATCACTCATATCTTCCTAATAATTACTGATAAGTCCCATTCATGCCTCAATTATTGATCACCCTGGTACACACTCCTCGGGCAACAGCGCGTTGCCCGAGGAGTGCACTGAATTCAAGCCAGTGTTTTTTTTTATTTGTAAGGGAAAGGAACACGTGGCCCACGTTTCACAATATAATACTATGTTTTTGTCATTTTGAAATTGGGATATTCTTTTTGCATGTGCAGAAAAAACTGAGAAAATGGAATTCATATTTCCATTAATTGATCATCATTTCCTAAAATATTGAAAACATTTCAAACTGTGTGAGAATAGAATGAATTTTGAGTTCGTTAGTTTTAGAAATAAGTTTCGCTGCACTACATTTCTTATCCGTCAATGACGCATATATTATGAGGAATGCAAGTTTGCTAGTTTAGATGTTTCTGTTATTGACTACAATTTTATATAACAATTCGGAGTAAATATCCTCATTTCCAACAGTTTTCCAAAAGTGCTTAGTGCTTAGTGCTCGAAAAATCGAATTACTTTTATAAAGTGCTTAGTAATCGCGAGCCTTTTGTGAAAACGCGGTGCTTTGTGCTTTCTCCAGTGCACGGCACAGCTCTGCTATCAATATTGTATATTGTTGTAGAGGGTAACGTTACACTGTGACCTTAAGGTCTATTGTGCCCCCCCCCCCTTCAGAGCTGTCGATGTCATTACCATCTACAGCTCGCCTTCCAGTTCCAGCATTTTGAGAAACCATAAGAATTACGATTCATCATTGAAATTTGGAAAAATCATATCTTATTTTATTAAGTTGTTACCAATTCACCATTCGATTAAGAGTGTCCAATACAGGGGTATGAAATATGAAAAGCTCTCGACTTCACGTAAGTGCTTGGACCAATTTTAATTTTTGTAATTTTTTGAAATTTTTCTAAGGGTGGGGTTCTCTAAAAATTTTACACACGTCTTTATCTCGATATTCTACAATTTCAAGAAATTCGAAATTTTAGGCAAAATGATAGATAGCATGTTGTTCCCAAGAAAATGAGCACAAAAGTTTTGGTACACTATAGATAGTGCGAAAAGTAGTAACATTTTTCACGATTGTACAGAAAAATTTATCTTCAATTCCCCTTTTCTTGAGAAACTGCATAGGGCATCAACTGAATTCAAATATTAAAAAATTGGTTCAAGCCCTGTGGACAGGAGCTATTGGGCGCATGTTCATCTTCCTTGTGGCCCGTACTGACCAGTAAAGAAAAAAAGCAGTATCATGTTGAATACCTTAATATTATTGATTATTATACAGGGTGTAACTGAATAACAGTAAAATATTTAAGGGGGTGATTCCTCATCGAAAAATAGATAGTATCTTTCATATAAATAAACTTCATTGGAGCATCCCTTGTTAAGATACAGCCCCTTAGAGGGGGTACAGAAAATTTGTTTAATAATTTTTTTCACAAGCACTAAAAAAGTCACAATATAGAAATTAACCTGATATTTTCTATTACCAAAAAGACACTTAGCCAGTAATTCATTTGGTTTATCCCATGGTTGTAAGGGGTGGAAAACGCAACCCCTAAAATTTATATTCAATGTAACTTTTTGTCTTATTATTTGTTTATCATTTTAAAATTTAATTCCGATAACCTGTTTCATTCTAAACAAAAAATGTTTCTTGATTTTTTTTCCCAAAATATACCAGATCGCAGCAAAACATTATTTTACGAACAACTACAGAGATACATCATCATAAATGCGATCTGGATTTATTGTTATTTTGTAGTTACTACCTGCATTGAATGATTGAAGGGGAATAAACAAAACTAATTTATTAATAACACTCATAGTAATTACTCACAGTAATTAATAACAATCATAGTGATTAATAATAATCATATTAAATGTTCAATATGTCTACCTTCAGACATTTTCTGTACCCCCTTTAAGGGTCTGTATCTTAACAAGGGATGCTCCAATGAAGTTTCTTTATATGAAAGATCCTATCTTTTTTTCGATGAGGAATCACCCCCTTAAATATTTTACACTTATTTAGTTACACCTTGTATAATAATCGATGAAAATACTGAGAGAGACCCAGGAAATTTGACACATTTTGTCTTATATCTCCAGAAATTGAAATCGTATAGAGCCAAAATTTTGCACAATGTTGCAAAATACTACAATTGACGTTAGTACAAGTTTTTGTTGCAATCTGATGAATAGTTCACGAAAAAAAATTTTTTTTTTCGAAAAAATTAAAAGAAATATTTTTTTAAAAATTACCAACATTTCGATCATAACAGAATTTTGCCAAAAGTTGCGCGTTTATATCCTCGAACTGACTACCAAGTTTCGATTCAACATCTTCTTTAGTTCCTGAAATATCAGGGAAATAACCTCAAAATTTGAAATGTCTATAACTTCTAAACCGTCTGGCCGATTTTGCCCGTTAACGAACTTAACGGTCGCATTTTGATCAGAAACCTACCCTGAAAGTTTGAAGTCGATAGGACCTTCGGTGCTCCTGTTATCGTGCCTACGGCCGGAAGGCCGGCCGGCCGGCCGGACGGCACCCAAAAATCTGACACCGGATTCGTGATCAGGGAATCCGAATTAGTCTATTAGCCAATTTTCAGCTCGAAATTCGAAAATTACAGACATTTGGACGAAATGATAGGACGATGTTCCCCTAGAACATGCGCCCAAAAATTGCTTCAAGCACTGACGTGAAGTAAGTAGCTTTAGTGCGTATGTTCTATTGTTCATTCTCCTGTATTTGACACTTGTAATCGGATTTACTATGGTAAATTATATTGTCCATTCTCCTGTATAGGACACTCCTAATTCGAATTTACCATGGTAAAATTAAAGTGCGTACGGCCGGACATAATCAATTTCGACCACGGATTCTTGATCAGTTAGTCGAACCAAATCGTTTAAGACCATTTCCAGCCAAAAATTCGAAAATTACAGACATTTAAGCAAATAGGTAAGCACTCTGTTCCTAAGAACAAGAGCGCCAAAAATAAGAACACCGATTGTGCAATTTTCGAACTAAGCACAACCATAGTCAGGACCTCTGAGAGTAGGGATGAACAGTTGTTGCTTTCGGAAAGTTACATTAGTAATAGGAAATAGAAAGTAATTATATTCTGGGACCTCTTCTCTCCATCGTTTACGTGGATGTTCTTGGTTTGGCTTTAAGTAATGACTGCGAACTTGGGATATTGGTCGATGACATTAATATTCTGATGAGCAAAACGGTTCTGGTGCTATACCCATTCGAAACTTTTATAGTTTAGCAATTATTGTGAAAATTATCGGAGTTCGTTAGAATTTCTCTAGGTGTCGCTGGTGGGATTTTCTCCCTACCAGTTCGCAACAAAGGAGTTTAAGTTCCCTAGAACTCCTTCGATGTCATTCAGTGTGGCTGAGTTACGCTGACGATTGGCAATAACCATGAAACCGAATCATATCTGACCATGAATGACGCTTTCCTCTTTGGGGGACCAATGTGCGATGAGGTGATCTAGCTCGCCTCACAGGAAATATTTGTTGATGGTTGAAATCAATAGATATTCCACCCTGTGTCTTTTTGGCGCTCTTGTTCCTCGGAACAGAGTGTTTATCAATTTGCCCAAATGTCTGTAATTTTCGAATTTTTGGCTGAAAATGGTCTTGAACGATTTGGTTCGACTCACTGATCAAGAATACGTGGTCAAATCTATTATGTCCGGCCGTCCGTCCAGCCGTTAACACGATAACTCTCAAAGGAAAGGAGTTAGAGTATTGAAATTTGCAGGGCACGTTTGAAGCGTAAATATCTCGGACGATTTCGTTACCGGGTGGAATCCACCGAGCGGTTTCGGAGTTATAGACGTTAAAAAAATGTTTTTATGAATATTTCCCAAACCGATCACTCGATCTACATGAAATTTAGCATCAAATTGTAGAATGATGACCTTCATATGCATGAGAAGTTTTGTATTGATCGGGTTGCCTCAAAGTGTTAAACAAAATTAATTTTGTTTCTACAATAATTCTCGAACAGAATGAGCTAGGCAGTTGAAATTTTCAGAGTAGGTTTGGGAGATAAATATCTTCTTAATTTCGTTATTGGGTGAAATCGGACTGATGGTTTAAAAAAAAACATTTTTTTTTACATTACAAATTTCAAATTCAATTTCATTTAAGATGTAGTTTCGCCATAGAAATCCATTGATATCATTTTCAACTCTAACAAGCTAATAATTTCGGAGATATGATTTTTCGAAATTTCAATGATGAATCGTACTTCTATGTTTTCAACGAATGCTGTACTTAATTATTCTATCTATGCATTAGTCTATCTATGCATTTCTATAAATGTCAAAATTATTTCTGGTTCGTTATTCTTGATATAAAATCCACCTCCTGTTCTAGAAAACAAAGTATGATTGGATGCAAAATGACCAATGAAATAACCTCAGCTATGATAGAATTATAAGGATGATATGATATTAAACTTTTAAGATGATAATATAATGCCCGTGGATAATCCATACGATGATGGATTTATATTCTTTGGTAAGATACATAATCAAATTGTGTTCAGAATATCTACAGTAAAAACGAAACTGCAATAATGTCTAAGTTTTAATTGATATAATATAATTTTCAAAATGTAGATTTGAGGAATGAATATCTCGGATAAGTTCGTTATTGGAGAGAATCGGTCTGTTTGAATTTAATTTCTTTCAGGATGCAGTTCTATCGTAAGAATCCATTTATGTAATTCCCAGATAACAATGATTTAGGAGATATGATTTGTCAAAGTTTGAACAAGAGGGCCAAATCTTCTGTCCACAGGACCTGAACCAATTTTTCTACACAATAGTGATTTTACTGCTATTTACATTATCTATAGTGAACCAAAATTTGAACTATACATTCTAAGGCCGAATTGTGAAGACTGGTATGACAAAAGAACATGATGGCAAAAACTCCTGACTCGACGTCACGTCGGAGCGTTTTGAGAAATTTAGGTTTCAGATACATTTCCCCCCTTTATTTGAATGGGGAGTCAAAGTTTCTAATGCAAGCAATAAATCGAAATGCTCATCCTGTATTTAAAAAAATTGGTTCAAACCCTGTGGACAGGAGCTTTCTGGCACTCTTGTTCAAACAGACAAATTATATCTCCGAAAGTATTGGAATCTCAGAGTTGAGAATTATATCAATGTATTTTTATGGAAGAACTGCATCATAAAGGAAATTCAATTCAAATAATAGATCATTTATCAAGATTGAATGAGCAATCTGAGGATGAGAACTGCACCATGGAAGAAATCAATTTGAAATAGCTGAAATGAATTTGAGTCTCTCTTATAGAACAGGATGGCATGTACGATTATGAACACAGATCATATAATAAATCAAAGATAGAATAATTATAGCACTATGTGAAAACATAGAAGTACGATTCATTATTGAAATTTCGAAAAATCATATCTCCGAAAGTAGTAGCTTGTTGGAGTTGAAAATAATATCAAAGGATTTTAATGGTGAAACTGCATCTAAAAAAAATATTTCGAAATTTTTAAGTTAAAAAGGTTTTTTTCGTTACTCCGAAACCATCTGGCCTATTTTGCCCAATAGCAAGCTTAACCGAGATATCTATCTACCCAACCTAGCTCATTCTGTTCGAGAGTTATCGTAGAAACAAAATTTGAAAATTTTAAATTTTTTTTGACAATTTACGGTAACCCGATCAATACAAAACTTCACATGCGTCTAAAGGTCATGATTCTACAATTTGATGCTGAATTTTAGATAGATCGAGTGATCGGTTTCGGAAATATTCATAAAAAATATTTTTACTAAAAACGGCCATAACTCCGAAACCGTTTGATGGATTTTGCCCGTTAACGAACTCGTCCAAGATATTTACGCTCCAAACCTATCCTACAAATTCCAATCCTCTAACTCCTTTCGTTCGGGAGTTATCGTGTTAACGGACGGACGGCCGGACAGTATCGATTTTGACCACCGATTCTTGCTCAGTGAGTCGAACCAAATCGTTTGATACCATTTTCAGCCGAAAATTCGAAAATTACACACATTTGGGCCAATTGATTAGCACTCTGATCCGAGGAACAAGAGCGCCAAAAAGTCAAAATTATCATAAGGAAAGCAAATATGACTTCCAAGTCCAATACGTAAAAGCAAAATAATATTCTAACCGAATTAATTTCCAACAACCAGAATCTCATCAGCAAATCAACACAAAGCGTATCGTATCCTAGACACCCTCATTCCAAAACGTTCTACTGACAACAATATCCCCAACACGACCTAATGTATTCAGGAAAATTCGTGTAGCGTTATTCAAATTTCGGTATTAAATATAATATAATGTAACATGTACGGCCTGAAGAGCATCTGTTGTTTTTCATAGTCTTGCTTGTTGTTCTATTATTCAAATGAAGCTGGCCCATCACAGGAAAATTGGAAAGTGTACGTCTTTCTGGAAAATGACAAGCTTTGATAACGTTTTCGCTCGGGGTTTCAACATGCTGAATTTAACCCATTGCAAATTAACATGAGTAAATTATGTACAAGATGTCTTGAAGGCAACGTCTCATACTAATTTTTCGAGTCAATCTCTTGTGATTTACAAGATTGGCACTAGGTGGAGTTGTTGTGTTGATTAGGAAAATTCTCCTGACTCCTGAGAACAGTGGGAGACAGATACAGGAGACTTTCGAGAAAAATAATTTGCTAAGCTGTACAGGATGTTGCAGAATAACATCAGAATATTAAAAAGCGTGATTCCTGAAATTATTTCATAAAAAAAATTGCTTCAAGCCCTGTGGACAGGAGCTTTTTGGCGCCCGGAGATATGATTTGACTGTTTGAACAATCAAACAGTCAAATAATCCGCCGTATTCACAGAGCATTCAATCTCCGTTAAGTCCTAACTGAGGTCCTCAGTTAAGGATGAATAAGAATCGCAACCTCAGTTAACGTATGTAACGGTGCTGAAACAGGCCTGTTTCATGTTAATTTTCACTTAAACTGAGGTTGCGATTCTTATTTATCCTTAACTGAGGACCTCAGTTAGGACTTAACGGTGATTGAATGCTTTGTGAATACGGCGGAATATCTTCGAAAGTATTGGTTTCTCAGAGTTGGGAATTATGTCAATGGATTCTTATGGTAGAACTGCATCATGAAGGAAATTGAATTTAAAAGAATTGTCGTTCAATAAAATGTTTCAAAAATTATCATTTAAACAAGAGCGCCAAAAAAGAGCAATCTACAATGCTTCAAACATTGTCATTAAATTTATTTATCAAAATTAAATGAGCAATCTGCAATGATTCAACCTCGCGAAATGGGTTGTTGCAACTTACACTTGGTGCATAGTTTCCACAACTCGAAATACCAGTATCATCCAAATGTCTAGAGCAAGGCTGGAGATGATCATAGCAGATTGTCCACCTATTTCTGATATTTGAGTAGGTAGAGGGCTACGAAAAAATCATTTTAATAGTTCAAAATATATTAACTAGCAACATACTATATATGGGAACATGTCTTAATACTTAAGGAAGTAAAATGTTATATTAACCTCAGTGGTCAACGAACAGTAATTTGTTTTGATGATTCCATTATGTTCTTCTTTCCTATTGCCTTCATAAACAACATCATTAAAATGATCCAATTCTAAATCTTCCGAAACATCATCCCGAATGTATACGTGAATTATTCAATATGCAATCGGGCAATATTATTTTCGATTTCAAAACAGTCTTTTATATATTCACAAATTCAATAATCGGATACTTGTTTCCAAACTACTAATTGACATGACTCTAATAGCTAGATAAGATGACGTTTATGAAGAGTGAACACAGACAGTGAATACATAGAACTACGATGTACTATTAAGATTTTTTGAAATCATATCTCCGAAAGTATTAGCTTCTTAAAGTTGAAAATGATATCATTGGATTCTCATGATAACATAGCTTCTTAGAAAAATTGTATTCAAAAGTTGTAATGTACAAAAAAAAAAGAAATCATCAGGCCGATTTTTCCCAATAACGAAGTTAACCGAGATATTTATTCCTCGAACCCACTCTGAAAATTTCAAATTGTCTAGCTCATTCCAATCGAGAGATATCGTGTTAACGGCCGGACGGCCGGACAGAATTTATTTTGATCATGGATTTTTGCTGAGTGCGTCGAACCAAATCGTTTAAGACCATTTTCAGCCAAAAACTCGAAAATTAAAGACATTTGGGTAAATTGATAAGCACTCTGTTCCGAGGAACAAGAGCGCCAAAATGTGCCCATGAACGTAGGTCCACAAATGGTACTTCACCAAAATACAGTGACTTGAAGTTTGAATAAAAGAATGTTTTTCCATATTATAATAAATATCACAGAAAATATCAAAATTATCTTTGGGAAATTGTTATATAAAGGATGTTCCTAATATGGAGGTACAATCGAAAAGAGGACATTCCTTGAGTAATTTCAAGAAAAAAAGTCTCATATACATTGGACCGTGAACGTATCGCTTCCGAGATACAGGGTGTTAAAGTTTGATTTTTTTTTCAAGTTTTTCTCTTATAGTATCTACACTTCACAGCATATTCACATTTTACATAAATATTATAACCGATAATTCACACCATGTGACATGCCAATTTCGATAGCAAATCTACAGGGTGATATTTTTTCTGGAACACTATTCCCTGTTTTTCTCCAGACCTTTTTTTTGGTGAGCCACTGTTAGTATGAAAAAATGTAAAAAGAAGCTTTGTTGTTATACTGAACTTTATGTTCTCTTGTAGTTTTGTCGTATCTGCTACAGATTTCTTTTGTACCTCCAATTCAGGAACACCCTAAATATTCTCAAACTCTGTAAAATAATGTTGAAATTTTTTCAAAAATATAAAACTACACTAACGTGAAGTATATACTCTTTTTTGCGCTTGTTCACGTTGACAAATTTGAATTGAATGATGAGTGCTTCAAGCTCAGTTGATATAGCGAACCGGAAACATAGTCAGATGGTAGTGGCCACCATCCACTGTTGGGTCAAAAATTAACAGTGCTGTGCTTAAGCTGGCGTGAGGATAGTGTAGCAAAGTCTCAACATAACACAACTGACTCTCCTAAGTCACACAAGCTTTGGGGACCACCTAGGAAGGTCAGTATAATCATAATCATGTCATTAGCTAGCACTCTAAAGCAGATTGATCCCATGTCAGTGATTTTTTAGCTTTTTTACTTTTTTGCGCATATATTCTGGGGAACATCGCGTTAGCATTTTGCCCAAATGTCTGTAATTTTAGAATTTTTCGCCGAAAATGGTCTCTATCGATTGAGTTCGACTCCCTGATCAAGAATTCGAGGTTAAATTTGATTATGTCCGGCCGTCCGGCCAGCCGTTGCCACGATAATTTGATAACGGAAAGAGATAGCGACTTGAAATTTTTAGGGTAGGTGGCGCATCCCAATTGGACGGACAAGTTCGTTAATGGGCATAGTCGGCCCAACGGTTTCCGAGTAATAATTTTGTGTACAACCAATACTGATCTGATCGAATTGAAACTCGGTGAGTAGGACGTTTGTGGAATTTTGTGAACATCGTATCGCTAGAAAATAAAAAAAAATATTATTAGCGTCACCATAACCTAAAAACGGAAAATGATATCGACTTGAAATTTTCAGGTAAGGTTGAGAATCTTAATGAGCCATTTGAGTTAATTTGTAGGAATAATTGGCAAAACAGTTTTGTAGCTATACTCATCTGAAATTTGGTTGTTACTTCCTAAATAACTCGAAAAATACGAAACTGATCCAATTCAAACATGGTTATTAGTTGTAGAATGGCAACGCGAAAATTCGTGCAAATTTTTAAAAATACATTGAAAAAATAAATTGGTTCAAGCACTGACGTGAAGTCAGAAGTTTTTGCGCGTATGTTCTCCTGTCCATTCTCCTTTATTGGACACTCTTAATCGAATTTACCATGGTGAATTCTGTCTGTTCTCCTGTACCTATTAGACACTCCGAATTTACCATGTTGAATTTGATTAAGAGTGTCCAATAAAGGAGAATTGTCAGGGGCGAAGAGTGCAGGGTAGCGTTGGATTTATTTACCCATATTTCTGAAGGGGGATATTATTGATCGATAGTAAAAGAATAAATAATAAGTTAGAAATATTTTGAATCAACATCGTCTATTGCTTCAATTTAATATTTCTAAGCATTTTCTAAATTAATGAACATATCTTTTTTAATACCTACATAATTTTAGGCATTTAAGTTCTGAAACTAATGTTACCAAGGTTCTTGGCAATGCTTTTATTTATTTATTTATTTATTTATTTACAAACATGAATGCACACAGGTGAACAAACACCCAAAACAGCATTCACTGAGCATTTACAGATAGTGTACATAATATAATTAATCTACATATATATCTGCTAATTTACAACAAAAAAAAAATTTAATTCAAATATTCAACCAGCAACAAAAGAAAAACAAACAAGAAATGAGGATGCAAACATTTAAGCGAAAATAGTCCTCAAAATCTGTTTGAAACAACGTAAGCTCACATCAGAAAACAAATCCAATCTAGCCCCATGAACATTACATAGGTCCAACATTCTAGACAGAGGTGAATTCTTAGCGGAATTGGTTCTCCTTGGCGGCAAGTGCTGTCTAAGATGCCTCGATGGGACGTGAAAATCGACCGATCGCAGAATGTCAGGACAATCTAGACGGTGTGACATTAGTTTAAAAATAAACAAAATATCGTTGATCTTCCTCCTGTTCTCCAAACTTATCATCCCAAAGTGTCTCATACGTATTGAATAATTCTCCGGATCGCCAGGAGCCAACCGAAATCCAGTCCTGAAACCGACAAATCTGAGAAATCTAGCCTGTACCCTCTCCAACCTATCGATGTAAATCCCATAAATGGGACACCATACTGAGGATGCGAAGTTTAACCTGCTAAATACAAAGGCATAATAGACAGAGAGAAGAGCTTCACGGCTAAAAAATTGACCACAGTGCCTGACAGTATATCCCAGCATTCTATTGCAAGAAGCTACCACATTATTTACGTGTTCATCGAAGAGTAGCTTCGAATCCAGTGTCACACCCAAATCCCTGACACTATCTGTGCGGTTCAAAACTGTTCCAGCGGCCGAATATGGAAAATAAATATGGGTCTTATTTCGCGTAAAGGATATTACATGGCATTTTGAAGTATTCAAGTACAAACTGTAACTCCCACAAAAACTCACCAATCTGTCAAGATCACCCTGGAGCGCTAAGCAATCCCGAGCATCCCTAATAGCCGCAAACATCTTCAAGTCGTCCGCAAATAACAAGAATCTACATATGCGGAAACAAACAATAATTTTATTAATATAGATGATGAACAATAGGGGGCCCAAGTGAGAACCCTGGGGTACGCCAGATGTTGAATCAAAAAGTTCAGACTTGAAGTTTCCTATTTCGACAGAAGTTATTACTTCTGCCCCTTAAATAGGAATCAAACCACCTCAACAACAGTCCCCCCACTCCAACACTATCCAGTTCATATAGAAGAAGATCAATATTAATCCTATCGAATGCCTTGCTAAAATCGGTGTAGATGGCATCAACCTGAACTCTATCATCAAGATTTTCCTGAACGCATTCAATGAAGCGAATAAGATTCGTTTCAACAGATCTTCCCCTAAAGAATCCATGTTGTTCAGATATTATTTATGACTTTACATGATGAAACAAGTGGGGATAAAGTAGTGACTCAAATATCTTTTCGAAAACACAAAGCTTACTAATTGGACGATAATTCTCCACAAGGTTTTTATTTCCAGCTTTGAAAATTGGTACTATACAGGCTCTTTTCCAGATGTCGGGGAATATGCCAGTGCGAAGAAACTTGTTAAAAATCAAAGTTAAGGGTAGGCTTAGCGAAGAGCTACAATTTTTCGCAAAAATTGAAGGAACTAAATCAGGACCAGATCCCTTATTACCATCTAGACTCATCAAAGCATCCTCAACACGGGCTACAGGAATATCCGGTATATTCAAACTACCGTGATCAGAGTGGAAGTCCTCGCCACCGTTATTATGGACCTTACTAGGATTTATGAAGACACTTTTAAAGTATTGGGCAAATAAATTACAAGTTTCCTCTCCGGACTCACTTGTACAGTTATTATAAGACATTTTGCTTGGAATGTTGGAATTACCAGACTTAACAGAAACAAAACTGAACAACTTTCTGGGATCACTGCACACATTGGACTGGACAGATAGTAAATATCTGTCATAATCGGATTTCATGAGGAGCTTTGTTTTGGATCGTAAGACCTGAAATGTTTTGTAGTCACCAAAATTCTTATAGATCTTCCATTTTCTGTGAAATTTATTTTTTTGTTTAATCAATTTGATTGTGTTACTAGAAAAGTATGATGGAAAACCTCTAACTTTAGTGACTCTTGGAACATGTTCATCAATAACCCTGTTCAGTATACAATAAAAAGTAGTCAAATCATTATTAACATTATCATTAATAAGTAGTTCATCCCAAGGTGTACGAATCAAACAATCATTAATCTGATCATAATTTGCCCTTTTAAAATTATAGAAGGAAGTTTTCTGACGTAAAGGCTTAACATAGTCTATACTAAATAAAAATTCTATTGATGGGTGATTTACGTCCTCGGGCACCAATGGGCTAACACATCTCATCAATTCTTGTATTCTGAAGGTATTGGTGAGTACTAAATCTAATATTCTATTATTGATATTTACCAAATTATTAAATTGTATGAGCTCAAGTAATGAAAAAGAGTCAATCAAATCGGCATCCCTAGCGTTTACGTTCCTAGGCATAAGGCAATTGCCTGAATTGTCTGCAACCCAAGAAACCCCAGGACAGTTAAAATCACCCACCATCAAGATGATGCTATCTCCCACCGCATTGATTACATCATTCAATTTGGAAACAAAACTAAACATTGCCAGAGTATCATCGGAAGGGATGTATACGCAGCACATGTAAACTTTCAGACCATTTATTGAGACTCGTATCCCTAGATCCTCTGCACAGCTCTGAAATTCCAGTACAATACATGGATCCAGATCCTTCCGGACTCCAATAAGAGCACCACCACCATCACACTTCGCACTGGCCGCGGAGGCACGATCCCTTCGAAAAATTTCGTACTCACGAAGATCCATGATTTCCGAGTCGAACACATTACCGTTAAGCCATGTCTCAGTTATAAATAATATATCATAACCAGCGGCTGAAGAATTACACTTGAACACCGGAAGCTTAGTCCTTAGACCACGAACATTCTGATAAAATATGTGCAAAGCCATGTCGAGACGATAGGTTCTGATCAGTTGCGAGGCAAGCCCCACAAACCATTTTACAATTTCTGAATATCCGAAACATCAGCGATCTGAATAATCTTGGAAGTCTCATTTTTCCTCACCAAGATATTGCCATTCTGAGTCCACACGAAACCATACTCCTTCCTCCTCGCAGAGGCACGAGCCTCTTTGAAGAGCAGTTTGTTCTGCATCGTCAAATGCTCACCGATGAACAAGCCATCAGCGACATCCTTCACCGCGATACCAGCTCTATTATTGGAGTTACTACGTCGCAGGGCTTTGTACGCGGTCAAAAGATTATCCCTCTTGATTTTAGATATAAACCTCACTACAATGTTCTTAGGTTTATTAGGTAATTTAGTTGGAACCCTGGCAACATGATCCAATGAGGAAACATCAACCGGCGCTTTCAGGTGGGAGCCTATCCTCGAAACGATCTCAATCAAGTTTTCATTAGACTTCTCAGGAACATTCTGAATTTCCAAATTGTTGAAACGACTGAATTGATCCAATGTATTGATTTTCATATTGAGGCATGAAACCTCATTTTTTAGCGCTGTGTTCTCATTTTCCAATTTGGCCATTTGAGACAACACCTCATCAAACCTGGCCAACTTTGCCTCGAAGTCGCTGATTTTATCAGAACAGAAATCAACCGACATCCTCATACTCCGCATCTCCGATGCCAACACGGCTACTGAAGAATTACCAGCCACATGATCGTCGTCCGTACCACCTTCCTCCAGCGCGATCGCGCTGGGGCTGGGAATGCCAGGCGCGCGACTGCCCGCACTACCTGTCGGGGATCTCCCAGAAAGGTCGCGACATGACTCACACTTCCAACCGGTCCCCGGAAGACTTCTGATAAGACCCAACTGCGCCCGTGTGATATCACTACAGCGACCATTAGCATGATAATGATGCTGACAAAAACCATTGCAAACAATGCCGGGCGATTTACCGGTTATCGGGCGAGTACAGTATTTACAAATTACTGTCATTTTAAAGTCCGAAAGATGAGATGAACTGGACACTAGTCACTTGTGGACGATCACGATTTCAGTATTTAGAAAAAGACTTCAGCAGAGTTTCTTTTACACTATCAAGAACAGAAAATACTTCGAACCTCCGAGAGCGCTGCGCTACCGCCGACATACGCTCGTCGATTATTTTTTATTCAGTATTATTCTTCTTTATTGATCATTTGTTACCTTTTTAAGGTTCTGACTGTGTTTTCAATGAAGTCTTAGTAAAAAAAAACTTGCATTCCATGGTGTAAGTGGCACGACATTGAAAATATTTGAATCTTATTCAGAGGGTAGACAACAATATACCCACCGATCCCACAACTCCAAATCTGAATGGAAAGCATTCAGCATGGTGTCCTTCAAGGATCTGTTCTGGGTCCACTGATTTTTATAATATATTAACATTAATGACCTTTGTTTTCATATGATCACTTAGTGTCAAATTGTAGTCTTCGCAGGTGATATGTCCTTCATCAGTTATTATTATGCCAAATTTTCACAACTACTGGAACAGGCAGGATCCATAATAGCTGAAGCTGAAATTTTGTTTTCAGCAAATAATCTCCAATTGAATAAGGGAAAAACTTAAACTCTAGTAAGCTCCAGTAATAGCCAAATCACGACCGATAACCAACGTAAATTGCTTGGGATTAGGCCGGATGACTTTATGGATTGGACACACCATGTAGATGAACTTGGTGCCAGATTGTCCAGTATTGTATTTCGCCCTAGGCAACTCAGGCATTGTTTGAACCCAGATAAGTTAAAGATCATACATTTTGGACTTTTCCACTCTTTGGAAAGGGACCGTACTATAGTATGGTTTTATGGAGGGATTCAGTTAGTTCCGTAAAAATATTCAGATTACAGAAACGAGCAATGAGAATACTGCATGTGGTGGGATATAATGAACACTTCCAGCCAGTATTCAAGAGGCATAGAGTTTTTTCACTTTCCTGTATCTACACACTCCAAAATTTGACAGAAATTCATTCCAGTAGGCAAAGCACTCCAAAGCTTCTAGCCTGCATCAGCAAAATACATTTTCTGTTACTGCCGATGATTTGATGATGCAACTCTATAGATTAGTGAAATATGAAAAAAAAAACATTGAATCTGAAACCATATAATAAACTACCTGGAAATATAAGATCCATAAAGGAGAATTTTAGAACTAGTGTTAAAAGAATGCTACTTGAAAATTCTGTTATGGAATTCAATCATACATTAGTGACCGTACCATGAACCGTTTTATTCTCTACTCTTAAGGTGCGTATTCACTTGCAACAGAACACTCCGAACAAACCGCGCGCGCTGCAACAAACATTGTGCGGGCTGTTTGGAGAGTTTGCGGTATTCGCTGCGTTCCCAACCGTATCAGTATTTACGTGATCGTCGACATGGATGCAGACGATGTGATGCAGACGTAGTGAAACTAGATAGAAGACTATCCATTTTTTTTTGTGTCATTTACTTCGAATCCCATATTTCTACTAATTACTGTCCACGCATCATATTTTTTAATTTTGTTAAAATAATAGCCGTTTGTGGGATCCCATAAGATAGGATGCAGCTCGAATTGATCGATCAATTCGAGGCATTTTTCCCTGCTCCATTCCATTTTCTCTACTTCTCTCGAAAGAACACCAAACACAACAAACTCCCCTATCCACTGAACACCGGTGAATCATTCCCTTTGATCAGATCGCATTTATCGACAAACCTCGGAAAATGTTTCCCACCCGTATCAGTGTTTACGTGTTCGTCGACATGGATGCAGACGATGTGATAGTTGCCGCTGGTGCTTTTTGGCGCTCTAGTTCCTCGGAACTGAGTGCTTATCAATTTGCCCAAATGTCTGTAATTTTCGAATATTTCGATGAAAATGGTCTTAAACGATTTGGTTCGACTCACTGATCAAGAATCCGTGGTCGAAATTCATTCTGTCCGGCCGGTTCGGCCGGCCGGCCGTCCAGCCGTAGGCACGATAACTCTCGAACGGAATGAGCTAGAGAGTTGAAATTTTCAGCGTAGGTTTGTGGGATGAATATCTCGGCTAAGTTTGTTACTGGGCAAAATCGGACAGAAGGTTTCGGAGTAATAGAAAAAATTTTTTTTTTACGAAACAAAATCCAAATTAAATTTTTTTCAATAAGCAGTTTTATTATAAGAATCCATTCATATCATTTTCAACTCTAACAAGCTAATACTTTCGGAGATATGATTTTTCAAAATTTCAATGTAAATCGTATTTCACAGATTGATATAATTATTCTATGTATATTCTATCATGGGGTGGAAACTCTCTCACTAAAGTCTGGTCCCTTAGAATAGTTCTTTTAGTTCGAATAATCCCACACAAATTTGAGGATGTCTCTGCCTTCGCTCGATTTGTGGATCCCGTGATGCTTTATCAGCTGATCTGTGATCAGCTGTCCCGCTGTCCGCTACCGGCGTGCTTGTTTTTATTTTTACATTTTACATAGTTTTGGTGAAATCTGAGTGTTCAGTGTTGTGAAATAAACTTTTTCGAATATCACTGTTTGATGTTCGGTAAAAAACTGTAATAAGAATACAAGTAAAGTGATTAAGTGTTCTCCTAATATTGCAGACAAGGTTATGGTCTTCATGGCTAGGGGAGTTATTCATAAATAGAAACAAACAACTTTAGCTTATTTCTTCAATCATGGTGGAATGAAACGTGATGATCTTTCCAAATTATTGAAGATATTGTTAGATCGTGGGTCTCATGTCGTGGCACTTCTTTGTGATCAAGGTTTTGCAAATGTAGCTGCTATAAATAGGCTATATAGAGAAACCACTGTGTGATTTTCACGTACAAAATGTTTTTCACATTATGTTGTGCATAATGATATCCATTTTTTGTATTATATTTCTCATTTGATTCTGTCCTTCTAAATTTATATTGGAGTAGAATATACTTCCACATAGTGTTGTACTCGCATAATGATAACCATTTTTTGTACGATATTTCACATTTGATTTTGTCCTTGTAAATGAATATTGGAATTAAGGCTGCCATTCATTTAACTGCTCCTTCAAATTTGAAGGTATATAAGGATAATTTTATTGAAGAAAGTTTTTACCTCATATGCTGTATAATTATTTTTTTAAACATGTCATGCACACTAAATTTTATTTTCATGCCAAATGTATTTTTTAATTTCGATATTCTTTCTTTTTCTAATATACATGTACATTAGTTCACATGAAATGTTGAACTTAAATCATGAATCTGATATAATTTTATTAAAGAGAGTTTTGGGATTTCATTTGTTTTCTTTCGATTACAGCGAAAACCATTGTTCCAAAAACATTATCAAATGCCAGGTTTTTGACGAATTATCGTCAACTTGGTGTTTGGCAGTGTTCTGGAAATCAATATAATAGGATATATGGGAGATATATTTGAATTTCCCGCTCATTCGAGCTTCAAATAATCCCAGTGCTGCACCGCTAGTGTTGCAAGGAACAGAAATAAGGTTAGAGTGGCCCATCTATAGTATATCTTGTCTATGTATTCTATGTATGAATTGTCATAAAGTCAACTTGACAGAAGGAAATATTCTAGCTTCAAGAATATTGGGGTTGAAATACTCGTATTTTAGCGATGCAACGGGGACCTCACCCGAAAATGTTTGAAAATATTACGTAAATATTGAAAGCATAATTCTGTAGTTCGAGAGAGGAGAAAATTTGATTAACGTAGATCAGGAAATTTTTTATCGATTACAAGGTAATTTATTATTACTTATCTAATAAACTATTATTTGAATTGAATTTCCTTTATGATGCAGTGATATCATATGAATACATTGATATAATTCCCAACTCTGAGAAACTAATACCAGATATAATTTGTCTGTTTGAACTAGAGCGCCAGAAAGCTCCTGTCCACAGGGCTTGAACCCATTTTTTAATTATAGATGCGCTAACGAGCCTTAATTCTTTTTTTTTTTATTTAAAAATTTTTTTTTCCAATTTTTTTTAATACTTTTTTTTATCTATTGTAGGTCTAGGTTTATCCTTGTCTAGGAGAAAAGCCATGCGTGTAAATGCAAACCATTTTGACAAGTATATTTCTTCTCTTCCTATAAAAAAAAGACAAAATTATTCATAGAAAATATCAAACCAGGATATTTAGTATAAAATAATTTCATTTACAGAGTTGTAATTGTATTGTAATTACAATACTAATTGCCCAATTAGAAAAATCTTACCTCTTCCTGTTCCTACAGATTTTTTCCCATTGGTTTTTTCCCTCCTAAAACTATATAGAAGACTTTCCATTTTTTTTTACATTTACTTCAAATCCCACATTTTTACCAATTACTGCCCACTCATCATGCTTTTTAATTTTGTAGAAATAATACCCGTTTGTGGGATCCCATAAGATAGGATGCAGTTCAAATTGATCGATTAATTCTAGGCATTTTTCCCTGCTCCAGTCCATTTTCTTCGGTCCTCTCGAACGAAATCCTAATCCCTTTGATCAAATCGCATTTACCGACCAACCTCGGAAAATGTTTTGCGCGTTCGGTTCTGCTCTGCGCGACGTATTGACTGGACAAATTTGTTACAGCGCGCGCGGTTCGTTCTCCATTCGGAGCATTCTGTTGCAAGTGAGTACGGAGCGAAAATAATTCACAGTTTGTGATTGCAGAGTACTGCCATCAGACCATTATTCTTTTACTAATTATAAGCAATACATTTTTTATCACAATGTCAATAAACTATCTATATATTTCGTAACTCAGGCTATCAATACCTCCTTTCACAGGATTATATTCATAACTAACCACCAATACAGAAAACAACCTTCACACTTGTGAAAACTTCCCGTACGGGTAGCTTGCACCATCCTCTCGAAAGTAAAATACATTCGAGAAGTGCACGGAAATAATTTGTCGGGAGATTGATGTACAATTTCCCTTCTCCATTTCAGACTGCAGATATATTTCATCCGTTTATCAGATGGATACGATACATATATGCTGATAAACTGGAAGTTTTCCCGGATTTTATGGTTGCGATGGGGTTCCTGGATAGTGAACGATTTTCCCAAGTTGAGACAGATAACGGGAATATATTATGCAATATCAGAACCAATCCATTGAGTTACTACGGAACTGTTTGTTTTCTACATTTGTGCAGTTCAGGTCTCTAGAAATGGAAGCATCTATAAATTTGCACGATGTGTGGGGTTTTTTACGTGAAATTTTTCAGGGAAAGGATGAACCGGAAATATAAGGAAAGGTAAATATAGATTTGTCCTCAACATGTGAAATGTTCCCTTTATTGTATGCGTTTATGGAGAATGAGAATATGTCTTATTGTTTCGAATTGATTATTCATATATTTTTGCTCCTTGGAATTAATTTTCTTGAAAATATTGAAATTTTATTTTTATTTTATATTTATTTACTTGCTTCTAGATCAGTACAACAGTTTACAAAGTTCCCAAATTTATTCGTTACCCTGGATGTTCAAATTCAGGGCTTGGATTTAAAGGATCGAGCCTGATTCTGCCATCAGGAGCAAATTTTATGGATCATATGTAATTTCACATGCCCATTTATTCTACAGATGTTCATCGTTTCAGTTCACTATTTTCTCAAATAATAAACTTTTGGAATCATTATTTCACATCATTTTCTATTCCAATTATATCGATTTCCCCTGATAAATTCCCCTACTCATTGTACTTGTACATATCGGCACGTGGGAAAATTATTTTCCCAGATCATAGGTGATATCTGAAATTGATCAGCAAATATATTTTCATATATTTTCCATGGCCTTCAATATCTTTATCATGACACAACGGTACTTAACGGTACAGATCTGCAAACAGATGAGGCAACAGTAGTTGGCTAAAACTCCTCCACCGATTACAAGAAGCAATCGTAACACGAATTTGATTGAAAGCCCTGTGGCAGGAGCTTTGGTGCTCTTGTTTATTTTTTGACAAACCATATCTCCGAAAGTATTGGTTTCTCAGAGTTGGGAATGTTATCAATGGATTCTTGTGATGGAACTCCACCATAAAGGAATTTAAATTCAAAAAATAGTTCATTTATCGAAATTAAATTAGCAATCTGCTATGATTTAACCTCGTAAAATGGGTTGTTGTAACTTACACTCGGTGCATAGTTTTCACAACTCGAAATATCTAAGGAAAGTATCATCGAAATGCCTAGAGCAAGGTTGGAGACAATCATAGCAGATTTTCCATTTATTTCTGATATTTGAATAGGTATAGGCTGATGAATAAATTATTTTAATAGTTTAAAATATATTAATAAAATACAATCCTCTTTTCATAATTCAATAGTCCATATCACTAACACATTCATTATATATTATGAACCTTCACTCAAGAAAGAATATGGGATACACAAATTTAGATCAATATTTCAGTATTTTTCTGCTAGCAACATTATGAAAATACTATATATAGGAACATGTTTCACTACTTAAGGAAGTAAAAGGTAATATTTACCTCAGTGGTCAACAAACAGAAATTTCTTTTGATGATTCTATTATGTTGGTCTTTCCTATTGCCTGCATAAATAGAACTCATTAAAATGATCCAATTTTAAATCTTCTGAAACATCATCCCCAATATTTGCACATAAGTTATTCAATATGCAAAAAGGCAATATTATTTTTGGCATCAAACAATCTTGTATGTATTCACAAGGTGCGGAATCTTGTTTTCTAACCGAAAATATTTTCAAAGTACGAATTATATAAACGAACTAGAATAGAAACAAACAAACCTACTCTTTAAATTTCAACTGTTTAGCTCATTCCAGCCGGCTGGACAGAATCAAATTTGACCTCGAATTCTTCTTTAGAGAGTCAAACCAAATGGTTTCAGACCATTTTCGGCAAAAAATTAGAAAATGACAGACATTTGGTCAATTTGGTAACGCGATGTTCCCCAGAACATACGCGCAGATACATTCGAACATTCCCAAAATCATAATCCCTGATCGTCAACATTAAAATAAAGATGGTTTTCCAAATAAGCATCACATATTGCTCACATGTATATTCAAACAAGACATCAATATTTTATCGGAGTTCCAAAAATCAATCACCTTTTCACTTTCGGAGACAAGGAGCTTGAGGTTTTACTGAATGTAACAAAAGACCCACACACAAGCCAAACGAAGCTTAGTGTAGCCCTCCTGGATTATTAGCAGTGTTACGTACCCAAACCATTCATAGATCAATACAGATCATGGTAAGCATATTGATCTATTTCCCAAAATAACTGACCTGCAATTCAAGTTGTTTGAATAATAAATGCCTATGTCTATACCTTTATTTGCAGATTCTTCCTTAATTATATGTGATTCTAGTTCAGGGCATAGATTCAGAAATCATATTCTTTATCAGATTTTATAACATTAAATAAAGGATATATGGGGAACAATACTATTGATGAAGAATAAATTAATATTCTTTGATAATTGAAGATTCTTAAAATGACTTAAGATGAACATTACCTCCTCTCTTTACCCTAAATTCTCATAGATTTATGAATTCTTGAGTCTACAACTAGGAAACAAGTGGAAGTAGGAGAAAACTATTGATTGGAGATAATGTATCATAATTATAGAAAACTTCATACTAATATTAATTTCATTCTGAATAACCATCTCGACACTACAAAAGGAAAACCTGAGTAGAATTGAGAAAAATGAATTTGATTCTTCAAGGGACGTTCGATCGAAACGAATCTAATAAATATCACAGAATTCTTGTCGTGTAGTCTCGACGATGGAATCCAACTGGACGTCGTGTACTCGGATTTCAGCAAGGCTTTCGACAAAGTATCTATTCAGGGACTTTTGGGGAGATTGTTTGGGGTTGGGGTATCCGAATCTCTTCTACGGTGGCTTGAGTCTTATCTCAGTAATAGGTTGTACGTTTCGGTAGAGGGTTTTGAGTCGCGATATCTATCGACTTCATCTGGTGTTCCTCAAGGCTTTCATCTGGGGCCCTCGTTATTTATTATTTATATTATTTTTTTTTTATCCGCTCGAGAGGAAAACCCTTTTATAGGCCCGCTCTGAGAGGGTCCGGTTCTCTCAGGAGTGTGAGACTCCAGATGTTGATTGCACGTTCCTTGAAGTAGTTCTTCGTCCTGCCCTTACAGCGGCTCTCAACAAAAGAGATGACCAGCAAGCGGCCTTCATAGTTGATGGGACCTGATGACTCAAAGTGATCCGAGCAATACCGCTTTCTGCATTATGTGCGCTAAATCCTCGGCCAGAGATTTGCTGGCCGGAATAATTTTCAATTCGATCACGTAGTTCGCTCTCATTCCGCCTAGGCATCCTATGATTAGTACAACTATTCTAACCTTATGCCCTGGATACAGGATCCCTAGTTCGAACATTACAGTAATGATATTATTGGATGTTTCAAGATGTGTAAAATATTAATGTTCGCCGATGATTTAAAAATGTTCATTAGAATCAGGGACCTTAGTGATTGCTTCCGTTTACAGGAAGATTGCAAATTGATTGTAGTGTATAGGTAATAATTATACGATCTTCATGAAATTTTGAAAAATGTTTTGCGATTACATTCTAGAACTAATTACCATGTTTGAATTGAATCGGAATCATAGTTTTTGAGTTAGAAAATAACAACCTAATTTCAGATTGATGTAACTCCAAAACCGGTTGGCCAATTATGCCTTTTAACGAACTCAAATGTCGGATGAGGATGCACAACCTACACATGAAGTCAGAAGCTTCCGCTCGCATGTTCTATAGTCTACTCACCTCTATTGGACACTCCAAACCGTTTTCTCAGCGTTTATAATATATGAATACATTTCATACCACTTTAATTACAGATTTGAGTAACGAGGGAGTCGTCTATGATCACAGAATTTTTAATTCCGATATATGTATTCTATTGAAATTGAAATATGAAAAAACTCACGCCTTAAGTAACTCCAGAAGTCGATATTCACGAAATTCCGCGAAAATTAGTGAGTCGGCATTCTACGAGTGATCACCGAGTTTTAATTGGACCAGATTTGTATATTTTGAGTTATAGAGGAAATAACAACAAAATTTCAGACGTGGATAACTCCAAAACTGGTCGGCCGATTATGCCTTTCAACAAACTCAAATGTCGGATAAAGATGCACTGCACAACCTAACCGAAAAGTGGCTATCTCTTTCCATTCTCAAGTAATCATGAGATAAATAATATTTTTCAATAATTTATTTATAATTTTCTAGTGATACGATATTCACAAAATTATCATGAGATAAATAATATTTTTCAATAATTTTTTCATAATTTTCTAGTGATACGATCCACACAAAAATTCACAAACTTTTTTGCATCGGTATTCTACAACTACTCACTCCTACCAAGTTTTATTTTCGATCTAATCTATATTTTTTGAGTTATCGGTAAAATAATATTCCAGATAGTTATAACTCTGAAACCATTTGGCCGATTATACCCAACGATGAATATAACTATTCCATATGGATGCGCAACTTACCCTCAAAATTGCAAGTCGCTATATCTTTGCGTCCGAAAGTTATCGTGGCAAAGGTCACCCATCCAGCTACTGAACTCTCTCAATGCTGCTTAGATCTCCAATAATATGATCTGATCGAGTTCAAATTTGGAATTCTCCCGCAAAATTTCAGCTATATCAGACAAATAGTTTTTGAGATACCTATATAATTTTTTTCATAATTATTCAATGATTTCTAAAAAAATTTATGTGATAGGATCCTCACGAAATTACGTTAAAAATTGCGCGTCGTCATTCTACAACTAATTACTATGCTTGAATTGGATTGGTTTCATATATTTTGAGTTGAGGAGGAAATAAAAAGAAAATTTCAGACAGGTATAACTCCAAAACCGGTTGGCCGATTAAACCTTTTAACGGACTCAAATGTCGCACAGCTAATCCTAAAAATTCACTATATCTTTCCGTTCTCGAGTAATAGCGAGATAAATAATATTTTTCGAATTTTTTTTTTATTTTCCAGTGACATAATTCTCAGAAATTTGAACAAACGTCTTTATGTCTGTATTCTACTCACCAAGTTTCAAAATTCAAAAACAGAATTATTACTCAGAAACTGTTTGACCGGTTATGCCCATTAACGAACTTTCCCGTCGTATTGGAACGCGTTACCTACCCTAGTCCTAGTCGTTCAAATTTGGCCTCGAATTTTTCATCAGGGAGTCGTACCTAATCGTTTGAGACTATTTTCGGCAAAAATTTCGAAAATTACAGACATTTGGGCAAAATCATAACGCGATGTTTTCCGGGACATGCGCGCAATCATAGCATAGCATCGTATTCGAAAAAAACAATTTTCTGTTCGGGATGCTAACTAGGTGGCATAAGTCTTGCTTTCCCCAGCAGTCGCACATAAAAAAAATCAAATCTCAAATGGACTATTTCCAAACTCAAATAGCTGATATTGCTGACACAAGAACTCGATCTTCTAGGGCTTCACGCGAGAGCGAGATTTTTCTCGTCTCGTCTCGATCTCGTCTCGTCTCGATCTCGTCTCGTAAAAGCGAGACGAGACGAGACGAGAAGTTTTCAAAAATATTATAGGCGATACCGAGACCACATACAGCGCAACACGAGAGTCTCGTTTTTGGTCTCGTTAAACTTTTTGTATGAAGTTTCATATACGACTCGACTTATTTCAACACCCACAGAAAACAATTGAATATGCAGAGTTTCCACTATAATTTCCAATATATTTTGTCTATATTATGGATCGATCGTTCTAGAAATACACGATTTTTTAGAAGATTATTAATTCGATATGGCCTTGCGATAACTGAGATTATTTTTCAAGAAAAAATAGAATTCACGACCATAAAAACGAATGCCGTTATGAACTCAATACTTAACGGACAACTTTTATTACCCCTAAATCTCAAGGCTTTGAAAATTTCGTCTCTATCTGAACATCTGGAGAAATGTATTCGCTAGTGCTCCTTGTAGTGAAGATGTGAACAATTATTGTATACATCTGTGGAACAACGTATAATAAAACTGGTAAAGAAATGAAGCTATTCAATGTTTTGAAAAGTGTAATGAGGAATACGCCAAGAACACCCTCAATGATCTACCCACTGGGAAGGTATTCTTTGAAAACTATGCCAAATTGTTCAATTCTATTAAAAAATGTATCAACATCGATAGCCTATTTAGTGAAGCAAGCGTGATCATGTTTGAATTCTTGGTCATCGAGTAATTTAAAAGTTGAACTTACGAGTGTTTAAAATTGAAAATAATAAATGTACCTGTACAAATATTTTTTTATAAGATGGTAATAAATATAGCTTTACAAAATTATTCATTATTGTATACCAACCATTTCGTTTGAATATTCAAATATTTATTATCGTTATTCAGAATTAAGCGAGACGAGACTAGACAATAGACAACGAGACGAGAACGAAACTTAAACAAGACTAAATTTTTCGGGACAAGATTTTTTTACTCTCGCCTACTCTCGTCTCGTATGAAGCCCTATGATCTTCCAATTAGAACTTTCAATCTACCTGGTAAATTTCTAATCTGAAGATATATCTAGCGAAAAATATCCTATTTCTTGCCATGAATTCTCAGTATATCCAATGTAGATATGTGATCAGTTGATGCCATTTTCTGAAAATTGGTAAAATACTGATATTTGGCCTGAATGATAGGGTACTCGCATAAGGGGCACTTACTCAAAGGATTAAAAAGACTCCCGACAAAATCTATATTTCTTGCATGTCATAATCTCTTTCTGGAATATCTCAAATCTAATCAATAATGGTAAACAAAGGAGAACTTTCCTCTATTGTTATCAAGGAAGTAGAAAATAACATTGATTTTCAATGGAGCGTTAAAAAATAGTGAATTATCAGGAATTAGTCGAGCGAAAGACGCGTCAAAACTTGGAAGATGGGGAAGATTATCAAATTGTGTAGGAAAATTCTCCGGAAAGTTTTGCCGACAGTCAACATTTATTAGAAGTGAGTCTTCAGTCGATGGGAAAACTTGTAACGAAGTCTGCTGAATGTGTCACTCGCTTGGAGTTTAAGAAACTCTGAGTATTCGTAACAACAATATTCATTGTGAATCTGTTCCGACTTCACTCTGGATGCTATTTGCGCTAATGGAGTTTGAACCTCTTAATTTTGTCAGAGATTTTAATACATTAGGGACAAAATATTTTGATGTATAAAATATCAAATATTCGCTAAAAATATTCAATAATAGCATCTAATCATATCTTATATGCATTATTCTTCAACTACCAGCTTCTCCAGCGCATTCTCATGCATGCTTGTAACCAACATTGACTACTTTTTAACAAAATTCAGACTATATATTTTTATCGCACCCACATCATTCAAAATTCGATGGACATGTTATATTCATGATAAATATAGTTGACAGGTTGAAGGTCAGGTTATTGGAATGAAAATTCACTTCTTAAAACAATGACTTGTTTCGATTTTATTCAAAAATCATCTTCAATGCTCTTAAATGAGATACAGAAAATTTCACAATGATGCACCATCAAATAAATGAGGAGACGAAAGGATCATATAACAAGCAATTACATTAAAAAGACCTGGTATTGAAACCACGATTAAACTGTAAGTTACTCCCGAAATCTATTTAATTATACCGTTATCGCCCTCAATTAATAATAGTCAAATATATTTCAGTTTTGTTTCTTTTCTCATTGCTCGATTTTAACTATGTATTATGAATTGTAATATACTCCGCCGTATTCACAAAGCATTCAATCTCCGAAAAGAGGTCCTCAGTTAAGGATAAATATGAATCGCAGCCTCAGTTAACGTGAAAATTAACGTGAAGGCCTGTTTCACCACCGTTAAATACGTTAACTGAGGTTGCGATTCAAATTTGTCCTTAACTGAGGACCTCGAAGGACTTAACGGAGATTGAATGCCTTGTGAATACGGCGGTATCCCCGTATCTCTGTTAAGTCCTAACTGAGGTCGTCACTTAAGGACAAATTTGAATCACAACCTCACGTATTTAACGGTGGTGAAATAGGCCTGTTTCACGTTAATTTTCACGTTAACTGAGGTTGCAATTCATATTTATTCTTAACTGAGGACCTCGGTTAGGACTTAACGGAGATTGAATGCTTTGTGAATACGGCGGAGTAGATTACAAGAAGGAACAAAACTGAATATATTTGACTATTATTCATTTAGGGTGATAACGGTTTAATTAAATATATGTCGGGAGTAACTTACAGTTTGATCATGGTTTCAATATCAGGAACATGCAAGATCTCAAACAAATACAACTCAGAGGACATCACACGAGAAACTATCGGAAGAAATGGACAATGCAATTGAATATATATTATATTCATATTCATTCGGCAACATGGCTAAGTTAGAAGAATATGCTACTGAATTGCTCCGTCTGAGAAAAGATCAATTAATTGAAATTATTTTGAGTAGAAAAGTTGGTGAAACTGTTAACGTCAGTGAGAAGCTTAGGGATTATATTTTGGATGGTTTCGATCAATCTCATGCTCCTGTAGGAGATTCTAGCAATTCTATTGGAGATAACCTACAAATTGTTGGTTCAAAGGCAGTTGTTGATAGTAGACTGGAAGTGGCCAATGTAGAAATAAAATATCTCAAAGAGGCCTGTGGTCGACTAGAGAAGGTAATTAAGGACAAAGAACTTATAATCAAGCTGTTGGAAAATAAATCGAATTACGGTAACAAACCTCATAACATTGCGCATGAAACAGTTAAATCCGACGTTGCCAATGTGACGAACATTTCAAATAAATTAAAGAAAATCAATATTATTTCTGATAGAAAAACACCGAAAGAGGTAGCAACAACCTCAAAAATGTCATATGGGGCTGCTCTCGGCAAAGAAAGCACGGCAGAACCATGGCTTGTCTCTGAAAGTTGCAGTGGAGGCGACAATGATGGTGAATGGACTAAGGTTGAAAAGAAGAAACGAACGAATAAAGAAAGAAACATTAAAGTGTGCTATGGGAAAAAAACAGCTGACCAAAATATTCCAATACAGGGTGCCATTCGTAGGCAATGGATTTATGTGGGAAAGATTGCTGGTAGGAATATTTCTGAGCAGGATATGAAGGATTTTTTAAAGGGGATTCCTGATAGTGAGCTCATTGTTGTGAAGAAGCTAAACACCATCGGCCTAAATTCTGCATTCAGCATTGGACTACCATCTGAGGAGGCTTATAGAAGTGTATTTGATGATACTTTCTGGCCTGAAGGTATATTTTTGAGAGATTTCAAGTTTGACAAACAATTTTTCCGGAACACCAAGGATACGCAGACGACTACCTGAGATCTTCAGGCCATCATCACTCCCCAGGAGATCTTTTTTGTTTGCTGGTCCAGAATGTTCAATCCATTGGCACAGCCTTCAATGGTTTACAGTTGATGGCTATCGAGGAGAAAGCTGACGTGGTGGCGATAACAGAGCACTGGAAGAGTATAGAAGAACTACAAACCTATCACTTAGATGGTTATAAATTGATTTCAAGTTTTTGTCGTTCGGAAGGTCGTCATGGAGGATGTGCGATTTATAGTAGGATGGAGTACAAATGCACTGGTAGGCCAGATTATGCTTCACTGAGTGTGTCGAATGTTATTGAATGTTGTGCTGTACAAATTATACTCAAATGTTGCAAGTTACTTATTATCTGTATTTATAGGCCGAACACCCAGCCACTTGCTGATGTTGATGTATTTCTTGACAGACTCAGGACTATTCTTGAGCGATGTTCCACAGAAAGGGCTAAGTGCATTCTGGTGGGTGACTTTAATTTGGATATTTTGTCAAGTTCACCAGATATTCGGGAGTTTTTATCTTTGCTGGAGAATTTTCAACTTGATGTTACCAACCTTGCACCTACTCGTCCAGTTTCTGGCTCTTGCCTGGACAATGTATTCACCTCAATCGGTGGAAAAACTGAAGTTATTGAATACCATATTAGTGATCACTCGGGTCTGAAATTTGTCTCTAATCTGAATGTCAATTTTAATAATAGTTCAAATACAAGAAAGACTAAGAAACGAATTTTCAACGAAATATCAATCGGAAATTTCCTTCGGGAACTCTCTCATGCAGTATGGGATGATATCTATACCAGTCAGCTCGATCCTAACCAACTCTGGAATGTTTTCCATGGACGTTACTTGGAATATTTCGAACATTGTTTTCCAAAGGTATCTTGTACATCTTCTACATCAATGAAAACTTTCAAACGGACTGAGGAAATTAGGAAACTTAAAGATATATTGGACAAACTTCATACTGTTATTTTTGCTAAGCCCGAACATAAGGACACGTATAAAGCATTGAAGAAAAAATATGATCTTCTTCTGTCTAATAAAAAAAAAGAATATTTCAATAACATTATTCTGAATTCTGAAAATAGGTCCAAAGCTTCCTGGAAGATTATTAAGTCTCTCACAAGAAACAGTAATTCAAATAAGGTCCCTTTGACTCATAATGATCCGTACTCTCTTTCAAAAGAATTCAATAACTTTTTTGCTGATATTTCTTCAAGGATTACACAGAACTTGAACATGTCTGATGTTGAAGGTTCGGGAGAGAGACTTGAGAATTCATTCTTTTTGTTCGATATTTCTCAGGAAGAAGTTTTGTCCGTGGTAAAATCTTTAAAGAATAAAATGTCTTGCGGTCACGATGGAGTACCGATGAGAGTCCTGAAATCTTCAATTGAATACATACTTGAACCTCTCACTTTTATTATAAATCGTTCATTAATAGAAGGTATATTTCCAGACAATTTAAAAATAGCTTTAATAAAACCCTTGTTCAAAAAAGGTGATGTCAATGATTTCAATAACTATAGGCCTATCAGCATCTTGCCCTTATTTTCCAAGGTTTTTGAAAAAATTCTTTGCAGAAGATTGTCAAGTTTTTTTCGTAAGTTCAGTATAATTTCACCAAATCAACATGGCTTTATGAAGGACAGAAGTATCGAAACTGCAGTCTTTGAGCTGATAAATGAAATAACTATTGCTCTGGAAGAAGGGGAGATCCCATTAAGTATGTTTTTAGATCTTTCTAAGGCCTTTGACTGCGTTGATCATGGAAAGCTTCTGCATATTCTCGAAGAGTGCGGTATAAGAGATACTCAGCTAAACCTTCTGAAGAGCTACCTGACATCAAGAAAACAGAGAGTTGTCTTAGAGGTAGATGGGGAAGTTTATACGTCGGATGATGTAGAAATAATTATGGGCGTTCCCCAGGGCAGCATTGCAGGCCCTGTTTTATTTATTGTTTATATCAATTTCTTGGCTAAATTATGTTTACGTTTTAACAGAGAAAGTTCATTGAGGTTGTTTGCCGATGACGCAAATTGTTTGATCCGTTCTTCTTCTGTTACTTCTGCTATAAATTGTTCAAATATTATGGTGAACTTGATAGTTGAGTGGCTGAGTAATCACAATCTTGTTTTAAATGTTAATAAAACCCAATGTATGTTTTTTTATAATGAAAGGTCTAAATTGGAATATCCTGCCTCGATACATGTTCTTGATAATTTTATAAGCGTTGAGGATAGGGTGAAGTTTTTAGGACTTGTACTTGATAAACACCTCAAGTGGGGCCCCCACATTGAACAGTTGAAGAGTAGACTTAACTCTGCTTGCTATACGTTATTCATGTTGAGGAGTCAGGTTGATCTTGACCTGCTGAAGTTGGTGTACTATGCGAATTTTCACTCTGTTCTCTCTTATGGAATCATCTTTTGGGGGAGTTCTTCTCATACTGATACTATTTTTGTGACTCAGAAAAGAGCATTGCGTACCATGTTATGTTTAGGGTATAGAGAGACCTGTAGGGGAGTTTTTAAGAAATATGGAATTTTGACAGTGTATGGTTTGTACATTTACAGACTGCTTGTCTTCTTCAATAAAAATGGTCAGTACTTCGCAAACTTTAGAAATTTGAATAACACTAGAAGAATTTTTCCCTACATTTTACCATCGCATAGTACGGTTTCGAGAAGTAAATCTGTTGAGTGTATGGCTATAAGTTTCTTTAATGCCTTACCAAAAGTATTGCGAAATATTACATGTCATAGAAATTTTAAGAAAGAATTGTATAGTCTAATTTTGGATTGTGAACCTTATAGTTTAAGTGAATTTAAGGAATTTTGTAAAAGGTGAAATACGTAGTGTTTCAACATATTTGATGACTTGTTTCATTTCTTATGTCTGCTTGGTGTAACTATTTGAAACTAATAAACTATTATTATTATTATTATTATTATTATTATATTTATCCATTTATTGCGCGTATATTCTGGGGAACATGACGTTATAATCTTGCCCGAATGTCTGTAATTTTCGATTTTTTTGCCGAAAATAGTCTCAAACGATTGGGTTCGACTATCTAATCGACCGTTGTCACGATAACTTGAGAACGGAAAGAGATAGCGACTTGACATTTCCAGGGTAGGTGGCGCGTTCTAATACGACGTACAAGTTCGTTAATGGGCATAATCGGCCAATGGTTTCCGAGTAATAATTTTGTTTTCAATCAATACAAATCCGATCGAATTGAAAATTGGTGAGTAGTTGTAGAATACATACTTACGGACGTTCGTGAAATTTTGTGAGAATCGTATCACTAGAAAATTGAAAAAAAATTATTATAAAATATAATTCATGTCACGATAACTTGGAAACGGAAAAAATAGGGACTTGAAATTTTCAGGTTAGGTTGTGCATCTAAATGCGACATTTGAGTTTTTTTTATAGGCATAATCGGCCAAACGGTTTTGAAATTATACCCATCTGGAATTCGGTTGTTATTTCCTCAATAACTGGAAAAATACAGAACTGATTGAATTCAGACATGGTTATTAATTGTAGTATGCCAACACGAAAGTTCTTGCGAAATTTTCGTGAGCATCGTATCACTAGAACATTTTTAAAAAATCATTGAAAATCATGGGAGAGAATTCTATATGTAAGAAACTGCAGTAGGTACTGGTATATTGGATATATTCTAATGAATTGAAAATAATATTTTGAGAATTCAGAATATGGAATATGATCATTTATTAGTTGAAATCTCAGAACAGTTTTATGTTCTAAGGTTATATTAAATAATAATCTACACCTATCGTAGAAGATGCACAATTTCAACGATTTCATAGAATTTTCTTGTTAATTTTGGACTTATAACACAGTTCCGATATCGATGAAATTTTGCAAGAGCTTCCAAAATCTTATTTTACGGCCAATTTCTACATTTGAGCTTGATCGGATCTATATTGTTGGAAACATTAAGTAATTATTTTCTTTTCATTGATGCCAAACAGCCTTGGGCAAGTTCAGTACCTGAATGGATAACCTCTCTGGCTATTAATTTGAACTAGAAAGCTAGAACGACCTCTCCTCACGTCAGTAGTTTTTTTGTTTGTTTTGTTTATCATTTGTGTTCTTATCAAATTCGATTGGATAGACCATGTTGTCAAATAAATTTCTCTATTGAAGATGGATTGGAATAGTTGAATAATTAGATTTTGAACTCACATTTCGAGAAGAATCAAGCCAGAGCAGATGTTCCAATGAAATTCCATCCCTCATCTCAAACAAAACAGAAATTAACTCCGGATGTTTGAAGAGAGAAAAAAACATTAATTTTGTCCCTTACCCCTTTGTAACGGCATAAAGGGCATTCGAGGGACTAAATTTAGGGGAGTCCGCACAAGCGTCATATTGTCACCACTCGACTTTCTGTAATATTTAATTATCTCCCTGCATTATTTAATTATTGTCCTGGAATGCCCTTCCGGATGTACAAATGAAGGGGCATTTTCCGGTTAAATAAGCCCAATGTATCTCCTCTTCTCTTTTAGTTTGGTTTCCGTGCAACATTGTAGCCGTGCAGTTGAGAGTAATCTGTATCTCTATTGCCCGATTTTTTAATTCGTGTAATGTTAGGCTTCAAATTAGGACCATCATGTTTAGTTGTAATAGTTGATACATTTTCATATATTCAGCATTTCGCCTGGGAGATTTGTTAACCCGAAATATCATGTACACATGCAGTTCTCCTGATATAGTAAAATCAAGATTACTCCGATGGTTGCTGCTTAGAGCCCTGCTCAGAGCAATAGTGGTTCGTGTGTCTTAAGGGCACTATAAATAATAATGCAATGCAATATCGAGATTGAACATGTGAGGACTATATTGTGTTAATAATATTTACCGACAGAATATTGAAGACGATCCAGATGCGGTTGGTTTTTTGGCGCTCTTGTTCCTCGGAACAGAGTGCTTATCAATTTGCCCAAATGTCTGTAGTTTTAGATTGTTTGGCTGAAAATGGTCTTACGATTTGGTTCGACTCACCGATCAAGAATCCGTGGTCGAAATCAAATCTGTCCGGCCGGCCGTAGGCACGAACGAAAGGGCCAATGGGACTGAAATTTGCAGAGTAGGTTTGTAGCGTAAATACCTCGGACGAGTCCGGCGAAATCCACTAAGCGGTTTCGGAGTTATGGCCCTTTTTAGTAAAAACATTTTTTATGAATATTTCCGAAACTGATCACTCGATCTATCTGAAATTTGGCATCAAATTGTAAAATAATGACCGCTATATGCATGCGTAGTTTTGTATTGATCGGGTTGCAGTAAGGTATGCAAATTTTTTTTTTTTTTTTTTAAATTTCGTTTCTACAACAACGAATAGAATGAGCCAGGCAAATTCAAAATTCAATTTTTTTTAAGATGCAACTTCACCATAAAAATCCATTGATATCTTTTTCAACTCTAACAAGGTGATACTTTCGGAGATAAGATTTTTCGAAATTTCAATAATGAATCGTACTTCCATGTTTTCACAGAATGCTGTACTTAATTATTGTATCTATGAATTATTATATGATCTGTCTACTTACATATCCTCTTATTTTCCTATGAGTGATAAATGCCAAAATTATTTCTGGTTCGTTATTCTTGATATAAAATACACCTCTTGTTCTTGAAAACAAAGTATTATTGAATGCAAAATGACCAATGAAATAACCTCAGGTATCGTAGAATTATGAGTATGATATGATATTATAATTCAAAGGTGATAATATAATACCCGTGGATAATCCATAATATGGATTATTCCATCATCATATTATGATGATGGAAATATATTCTTTGGTAAAATATATCATCAAATCGGGTTGAGAATATCTCCAGTAAAAACAAAACTGCAATATAGCCTAGATTATCTATATATACAGGGTGAGTCTTTGACCACTGCATTACTTTTAACCAAAGATTCCTCTCATCGAATGAAACACTTTTTTCATTCACCATTTTTCCAGATTAAGCTCAGGTAAAAAGTAACAAGCGTTTAAAGATTTCACAATGTGCTAATACACTCCCGCATATTAATTATCTATGACATTGTTGGCGGACGAGAATAAGGCATGGTAACGTGGTTTACAGCTTGATTCGGGATTCCAACGCTAAGGGACGGATCCATAAAAGTAGTGAAATTTTTGGAGTTT
The DNA here is from genome assembly GCA_937662695.2 of Halyzia sedecimguttata. NCBI lineage: Eukaryota > Metazoa > Arthropoda > Insecta > Coleoptera > Coccinellidae > Halyzia > Halyzia sedecimguttata. The sequence continues at coordinate 69,786,935 of OW569414.2, forward strand.
TCCATTTTAAAACATTCAATGAAAAATATCTCGAAAACGGTGCGTTTAAGGAGAAATGAAGAGGAATAATATAATGTTCTAAAACGATGGAATATTCTTGAAATGACTCAAGAAAAACTTTATATGATTTCTTTATGCTAATTTCGTTTAGTTTTATGAATCCACGACTCCATAACTAGAAAACCAGTAGAAGTAGAGAATAACTAATATTTGGAAAATATGTATCATAGTTATAGGAAACTTTACGCCAACATTCATTTTATTCGAAAAAAGGATGTCAAAGCTACAAAATAAAAACTGAAAAAAAGCCTGTATCTTTTTACCTGAGCTGAATTTGGAAAAATGTTAAATGAAAAAAGTGTTTCATTTGATGAGAGTAATCTTTGGTTAAATTCAATGCAGTGGTCAAAGATTCAGCCTGTAAATATAAAAATGAATCCCTATATCCCTTGGTCAAGCCATCACGCGTGAACGGCTGCACCCATCTGCTGAAAGAGCCCGACAATGGTTCAAATTCTCCAGGTTGGACCTGAGAATCTTAACAGCTGTATACTCGGGTCACTGAAGCCCCAGAAAACACCTAAGTCTATCCAACACATCATGTGTGTCTGCGGCGCTTGGAGCAGGACCAGATTTGAGGAACTATGAGTCAACAAACTGTGACTGTGGGAACTGGACAAGTTCTCACCCACCAGACATATCTCCCTAGGCTAGAACTTATGAGTGAAGTATTAACAGAGACAACAAAAAGACGTGAAACTCCTTCACTAAATTTGTCCCATTGTAACTTTCTCTTCTGCCCTTTTTTATATCATTCAATTTGGCATAAAGCTATCTTTGTCTTTCCTGAACGAAGAGGAATATGGAGGCGCTGCTTACACTTTTGTGGAGGTTGCAAAACTAGAAAATAAATGTTGTTATTGTATGAAAAAGAACTACTTCTTTCCTTTTTCATCTAAGGCGCAAATGCTGCACAAATGATTTTCAGTCCACGTGCTCGATAATTTTGGCAACCTAGAAATCAATCTCACGTGCGTCAGCCGAGTTGGAAAATTTCAGTGTTATTTATTTTTAGCGTATTTGTTTACAAATTTCAATATGGTTTTGTTTGTGGGGCTGGAGAAAGCGAAGTTACAAAAATGCATTATTTTCCAACAAATTCAAACAGGTGAGTTGAAAATATTTATATCAGTGAGTAAGGTCCAAATAATATGATATTTAAATATGCAGATCAAAAATTTGGCAAGAACAACTGGAGATGAAATTCGTCATACAGAACATCCGAAATTATAGAATATGCTCTAAACATTTCACCTTGGAGTCATACATTGATCCGATAAATCATAAATTGCATAGAGATGCAGTTCCAATGCAATTCTTCAATATTTCACTTCCTTCAACTTCTGTAATGCATGAAGAATGTGAAGAAAGCTGAGTTGTTGTCTCCGAAGAATTTAATGAAGTGCTAGTGGACTCAGATAGCCCAAATGATATCACAGGTATATCATATAAGTATATATTAAGTTTCATTCAGTTTGATTGTTTTTGTTTTCACATGCACTGATTTGAATTTAGTTTTCCACATCATGATGTATACAGAATATTGTAAGATCACGGGATTAAATATTTTTAAATATTGTTAGACACATGAAAGTTGAAATTTACATTGTTTCTAGGTATAGAAATATGCAATCCTAATATGGAGTTGGATCTGCCACAAACATCCAAAAAAACTTCTCAGCAATTTTAAGTCATATCTGGGGAAGGAACAATTAGAGGTATCAGTGAATTTGAAAGATAGAGATCCTGTTCATTTAATGCCAGAAGTATCTACAGAGGAGACAGTGTTCAAGATTGAAGCAGATGTGATTAATGGAAGTACGGGAACCTTTTTGGTGAAATATGTTGCTGGATTTATTTTGAGAGTAATTTATAGACGATTCAAATGTGAAGACTGTTCTGTATTATCATCAGATAATCCACACAACATATTTATCTAGAACAAGGACTGGGTAGATGATAAAAATAATTCAATGTATCTAAGTACAGTTTTTGCGCGTATGTTCTGGGGAACATCGCGATATAGTTTTGCCCAAATGTCTGTAACTTTCGAATTTTTTGACGAAATTGGTCTCAAACGATTCAGTTCGACTCCCCAATGAAGAATTCGAGGTCAAATTTGATTCTGTCCGGCCGGCCGTCCGGCCGTCCGGCCGTCCGTTGCCACGATAATTTGAGAACGAAAAGAGCTAGCGACTTGAAATTTTCAGGGTGGATGGCGCATCGCAATACGACGGACAAGTTCGTTAATGGGCATAATCGACTCAGTGGTTTCCGAGTAATAATTTTGTTTTCAACCAATATAAATCCGATCGAATTGAAACTTGGTGAGTAGTTGCAGAATATGAACCTAAGCACGTTTGTGAAATTTTGGGCGAATCGTGAGGCTAGAAAATTTAAAAAAAATTATTAAAAAATATTTTTGTTGTCACGATAACCTGAGAACGAAAAGAGATAGGGGCTTGAAAATTTCAGGTTAGGTTGTGCATCTGAATGCGACATTTGAGTTTGTTTATGAGCATAATCGGCCAAACGGTTTTAGAGTTATAGCCATCTGAAATTTTCTGAAATTTGGTGGTTTTTTTTTTTCCTCATTAACTCGAAAAATACTGAACCGATGGAATTCAAACTTGGTTATTAGTTGTAGAATGCCAACGCGAAAATGTTTGCAAAATTTGGTGAGGATAGCATTTGTAGAAAATTTTTAATAAATCATTGAAAAAAAAAAAAATTCTATATATCAGTAACTATCCGTTCGAAATTGCTGAAATTTTGCAAGAGCGTTCATAACCTAACTCTACTAACAAGTTTCAAGTTTTAACACAATCGGTTGAATATTGTTGGAGATTCGAGCATTCTTGTGTGAGTTCAGTAGATGGGTGACCGTTGCCTCGATAACTTTCGAACGAAAGAAGATAGGGACATGTAATTTTCAGGGTAGGTTGCGTATCCGAAAAGGAGAGTTGAGTTTGTTTTTGGGCATAATCGGTTTAACGGTTTCCGAGTTATATCCACCTGGAATATTATTTCCTTGATAACTAAAAAAATAAAGATTCGATTGAATTGAAGCTTGGTAACTAGTAGTAGAAAATCAGCATAAAGACGTGTTCAAAATTTTGTAAGAACCGTACCCCTAGAAAATTTGAAAAAAATGACGAAAAAAAAATTTAAGAACCGCACCACTTAATTCGAATTTACCATGGTAAATTCGAATTAAGAGTGTCCAATACAGAAGAATGGACAATAGAACATACGCGCAAAAGCTTCTGACTTCACGTCAGTGCTTGAACCAATTTTTATAATTTGTATTGCACATGGTATAACATCCCTGTAGAGTATCTCTTTGTCTTTGATGATAGAAACTTTGTTTCCGAAACATATGTCAGACGACAAAAACTGTAGTGGACAAGAGTGTCCTTACTTTTGTAGTATACCTGGAGAATTTTTCAATCGATAATTCAAATATTTCTGACCTACCTTGTCATGCCACTAAATTGTTGAAAGATACTATCGATTTTAAATGGTTGAAATGTGAGCATCATTCAAATGAGGTAGAAGTTATTGTATTGCAATCAATATTGAATATTGGCATTAGCTGGTGGATTAGAAGAGAAGACCAGAAGTTCAAAGAAACGAGAAATGAAAAAGTGCAGTAAAAAATATGAGAAAAATCAAAAATATGTAATATTTACTCTGTTGAGTGTTTGCTTGGTATCTGTTTGTTTCTGGAGAATGAATAATGAGGAAATATTTTTTAGACTGTTAATCAAACCACTACTGTACACAATGTTGTTCATATGCTTATTGTTTGTTTATATGTTAGTTGTCATGAGCATTTCTATCAAAATTTCATTAAAACAAATCTCCATTTACAAGTCGTATTTTCATTTTCATGGAAGCATTTTCGCGCAACCATATCAATAGCTTAAAGGCTTGTTCATATTTTCAATTCAACTTCATTACGATTTTATGGTTGCGCGAAACTTCTTTCAAGTATTCAAAACCTTAAAACTAAATAAATGGAAGTAAATCCTTCACTAATTTGAAATTCCCGCGCTAAGCACCCTCAAAGTTACGCTAGCGCCATCTACTTTCCCCTTTGCTCATGCAAGACAAGGATGCAAAACATGGGATAAAATTTAGTGGGGAGTTAGGCGTCTCTTTGTTGTCTCTGGTATTAATTTGAGTGTGACACAATAGACCGACTGGTCACAGAGGTGGGGCGGGGTTCGTCTGCCCGACAAAACAGATACATCTATATATATTAAAATGGATTATTGTTCGTTAGTCTCGCTAAAACTCGAGAACGGCTGGACCGATTGGGCTAATTTTGATCTTGAATTATTTGTGGAAGTCCAGGGAAGGTGTAAGAGGTGAAATATAAAAATGTCTACAGGGTGTTTTTCTTTTGACGTCAATGGCAACTTACTCTTTTTCACGCCATAGTCGTACAATTTCATTCAATTATGTTAAAAATATACTTTTGAGGCAAACATCATAAACCAAAACAAACATCATAAAAGACCATTACTATACAGAGTGTTCTTTTTCTCACGGCACAATTGTACGCGATTGAAGTGATTTGTGCCACAAACAGAGCATTAACTAAATGTGTACCTTGGATGGATTCTCATAATGTATTTGTCTGAAATTTTCCCACAGGGCGTATTTCTTTTGACGTCAATTGGTCAATAGGTTTGGAGTCCAAATGCGCCGGCTTAGTTCGTTGATGGGCAAAATCCATCGAATGGTTTCAGAATTATAGCCATTTGAAATTTTGTTTAGTTGAATAATACGGACACGAAGACTTATGCAAACTTTTGAAAGGAGCGCATGGCTGCAAAATTAAAACCAAATTTTGTATCTCAGAAACTATCCGTCAGATATAGTTGAAATTCTGCGAGAGCCTTCAAAATCCTATTATACAGTAACTAGATTTGAGCTCGATCGGATCTATATTGGTGAAGATATTGCCGAAATTTCAAAATATTCCAAAGGTTGGGGTCAACTGGTCCACTGTTTTTACATTCAACCAAACAAATTCTCAACAGTTTTTGTTGAAAGAATATAAGTAATCATGACGTGTTTCAATGGATCATTATTCTCAGTATTCTGTGATGTCTTTCATATTCATAATTCTCTATGTTCAAGTTCATGTCAATGTCTAACATCACATGACACATATTAACAGACAAGCTGATTTAATTTGAGAATTTTTGAAAGATTGGAAAATGATTAGATATCCAAAAATATATTTCGCATGCGAAAAACTATCCATTTCATACTTTGCCCAATTCTGGAAAAAATATGTATTTCTAAATGTACATATCTAAAGGAAACTTGAACGATTCGATTAATATGTATTTGTGCAGAAGCAGCTTGTATTATGGTCAGAATTCTATAAAGCAATCGATACATTCTTGGCAGCATAATTCTAATTCCTAGCTCATTATGTGAAATGATGAATTTTGTGTGCTTTTCCGTATTATTATAGATATTTTTCAGAGTTTGGGAGAGAAAACCCAGAAAGGAACCATTCAATAATGAGTATATCTCCCAAAGTATCTTTTAATGATAGACCACAGTAATTCTGTCAACTCAGAGAAGGAAACTTCCGGCTGTGAGGTCCTTCTTTTCGAACGGAGATATTATAGAATGGAAGTCTGAAGTTAAATATCTAGGAGTAACAGAAGTAAATTTCTGTGGAATAAGCGCATGTTGAAATCACTGCTATAGTCAAGAAATAAAGGCTTTAAGGCTGGTTTTCCTGTCACGCTGACGGTCGGCGCTGATGGGTCAATATGTATGTAGCTATAGGTAGCGTTTTCGAGTCACGCGGCGCTGACGGCCGTCAGCGCTGAGCTATATACGCGCACGTACGCGCCGGCGCGTCGGCGCCGCTGACTAGCTGGCGCCGACAAGCCTCCACATTCAGTGAGCCAGAGACAATAGCATCCTTCAATTTCTCAATGTGATCAGCGTAATGCTAAAAGGATACGAGCTGACCGATCAGCGCTGACTGTCAGCGCCGACCGTCAGCGTGACAGGAAAACCAGCCAAATGGCGTGTAGAAATCTAGCAGGTAAGACTTGGGACTGCAGCGTATGGGGTAGTAGTCTGGAATACAAAAATCAGTCAGGACAGAACTAGGGAAACCCTCGAAAAAATAGGCTGCATGTGTGTGTGTAACTGGAGCTATGGGAGGGGGACCTACCAGGGCACTTGAGATTATCACAAATCGCACACCCCTTCACCTTATGATAGACAAAATGGCTCATGAAGCCATTCTCAGAATATCTAGGGAAGGAACAGGTAATGAGAGTATTAAAAATTGGTTCAAGCACTGACGTGAAGTCAGAAGCTTTTGCGCGTATGTTCTATTGTCCATTCTTCTGTATTGGACACCCTTAATCGAATTTACCATGGTAAATTATGTTGTCCATACGCGCAAAAGCTTCTGACTTCACCTCAGTGCTTGAACCAATTTTTTTTTTCGTGATTTTTAAAATTTTCTAGGGGTACGGTTCATAAAATTTTTTTTTTCGTCATTTTTTTCAAATTTTCTAGGGGTACGGTTCTTACAACATTTTGAACACGTATTAATGTTGATTTTCTACTACTAGTTACCAAGCACCAATTCGATCGAATATTTATTTTTTGAGTTATTAAGGAAATAATATTCCAGGTGGGTATAACTCGGAAACCGTTAGACCGATTATGCCCAAAAACGAACTCAACTCTCCCTTTCGGATACACAACCTACCCTGAAAATTGCAAGTCCCTATCTCCTTTCGTTCGAAAGTTATCGAGGCAACGGTCACCCATCTACTGAACTCACACAAGAATGCTCGAATCTCCAACAATATTTAACCGATCGTATTAAAACTTGATACTTGGCAGTAGAGTTAGGTTGTGAAGGCTCTCACAAAATTTCAGCAATTTCAAACGACTAGTTACTGATATATAGAATTTTTTTTTTTTTTTCAATGATTTATTAAAAATTTTCTACAAATGCTATCCTCACCAAATTCCGCAAGCATTTTCGAGTTGGCATTCTACAACTAATAACCATGTTTGAATTCAATCGGTTCAGAATTTTTCGAGTTAATGAGGAACAAAAACCACCAAATTTCAAAAAATTTCAGATGGCTATAACTCTAAAACCGTTTGGACGATTATGCTCATAAACTAACTGAAACGTCGCGTTCTGGTGCACTTCCTAATCTGAAAACTTCAAGCCGCTATCTCTTTCCGTTCTCAAGTTATCGTGACAACAAAAATATTTTTTAATAATTTTTTAAAAATTTTCTAGCCTTACGATTCGCATAAAATTTCACAAGCGTGTTTAGGTTTATATTCTACAACTACCCACCAAGTTTCAATTTGATCGAATTTATATTGGTTGAAAACAAAATTATTACTCGGAAACCACTGGGCCGATTATGCCCATTAACAAACTTGTCCGTCGTATTGGGATGCGCAACCTACCCTGAAAATTTCAAGTCGCTACCTCTTTTCGTTCTCAAGTTATCGTGGCAACGGCCGGACGGCCGGACGGTCGGCCGGACAGAATCAAATTTGACCTCGAATTCTTCAACCAACAAAAAGTATGATATTATATTATCGTTCTCATATTTATATGATTGCTGGAATGAATGACAATGAGACAACGTCATGTCTCAGGAAAAGAAGTTGACATTATAACAATTCATAGAATACCCACAGAATAATTCTATGATTCTGTGAAAACGTAGAAATACGATTTACATTGAAATTTTGAAAAATCATATCTCCGAAAGTATTAGCTTGTTAGAGTCAAAAATGACATGTATGGATTCTTATGATAAAACTGCTTATTGTAAAAAATTTAATTTGGAATTTGTGTTGTAAAAAAAAAATTTTTTTTTTGTTACTCCGAAATTATCTGTCCGATTTTGCCCAATAACGAACTTAGCCGAGATCTTTATCCCTCAAACCTACTCTGAAAATTTCAACTGTCTAGCTCATTCCGTTCGAGAGTTATCGTGCCTACGGCCGGACCGGCCGGACAGAATGAATTTCGACCACGGATTCTTGATCAGTGAGTCGAACCAAATCGTTTGAGAACATTTTCATCGAAAAATTCGAAAATTACAGGTATTTGGGCAAATTGATAAGCACTCAGTTCCGAGTAACTAGAGCGCCAAAAAACAGAAAGCCTGGTCCTCTCTTACCGGGTTTATTTCATCAGGCAATTCAATTGTCTGTTCTCCTGTATTGGACACTCTTAAGAGTTCCTGACTTCATCTATTCGTTCGAGACCATTTTCTTCCAAAAATTCGAGTATTACAGGCATTTGATTAAATTATAGCACGGTGTTTCCTAGAACTTTCGCACAATAACTTTGTTGTTCCTTTACCTAATTCAAAATTTATCCTCTCGTTGAAAGACCTTATATCAGTAATATCTAATATCTCGCAACAGGGCAATACATACCTTGATCGTCTCATAAATATTTAAGCTGCAAGTCGAAATACCATAGAAATCTCTATATTAGCTTCACACGAATTCAATCAGGTAAGCCCTTTGGACTTGTTTCGAATATCAACAATTTCAATTAATGCCTTCTGTTCAGGTCTAAGCTTCGATATCAATTAGCAAGATACGCCATGTAATTAATATTGTTTTCGCACGTCAATCAGATTCATTTCGCATGCTATTCAACCGAGAAGGAATTTGAATACGGGGTTTATTGGCAACAAACTTATCTAATCTCTAGTATCACTCAATCAGCCGCGTTCTGTTGGTTATAACCCAGCGGCCAATTAGTAAACTGCTGCCAGATTGAGAAGCAGTTTGAATAGCAAATACATCGATCTTCAAGTTAACCCAGTTAACATGCCAGGGGATGATGTTTTCGTTTCCATCGGATAAGCTGATTTAATTGCGTATGGGATGGAGTCTGAAGTCGAAAACACTCATGTTTTAAAAAAAAATCGATTGCTGGAGAGTTATAGGAGCCGAATATGTACTTTTGTGTGGAAACTCTGAAATTTATTTTATTTCTGAACAGTGGCGGACTTGGGAGGAAAGTTTTCCATCGTCAGTGCTTTTTCACACTATCGGAGAGAAATTCATGAAAGTTGATAGAATGATCATATCGATGGTATTCAGTCTTATTTTGATTGCGTATTGCTATAAACATCACTATTGAAGTCATATTGCTATCCTCCTAATTTTTAACAATATGGCTATGGTATTAAGTATTCTGTTTGGACTGTTATAGTAATGTTGCTTATCAATTTTCATGACTTTTATGTGAAATAAAAGAAGAATTTAACCTCATTCGATAAACATTTCCTCTGTTTTTCGGTGGTTATTCGTAATTACTAACCAAAAATATAAAATGTCACGAAGGCGAGAAACTAATATGTTATTATGAAACTAACAAGATGGAGTTATGGATCAATTTCCAGGAAACACCGAATATTAGTAACCGCTACCAAGACAGAAAAATTGAAGACCTGCAAACACCTAAACAAATATTAAATTTTAATTTTTTACTCTCGTCAGTCAGACTTCGAACGCACACTTCTTAATGAAACAGAACAGTATGTCCCCTAGTTTTCTCCTTAACAAATTCCCTCAGTTCTTCATTTAAATCAGAAGAATTAAAATTTGAATTAGGCCTAAATTAATAGTTCATTTAATTATTTTCATTCAGTCGGCCAGTCTTCAAAAGTATATCTCTAACTCAAAAGAAGCAGTATCTCTGCTAGTTTGCTCATGAACAAATAAATATTTGAATAAAATTCCCAATGTATGGTTAAGGTGATATTTTGAACGTAGGAAGACAGATATACAGGGTGTCCGGGAAAATGTGGGAAACTTCTCGGATTCAGATAAAACATAAAAAAAAAATTGGTTCGAGCACTGACGTGAAGTCAGAAGCTTTTGCGCGTATGTTCTATTGTCCATTCTTCTGTATTGGACACCCTTAATCGAATTTACCATGGTAAATTCGATTAAGGGTGTCCAATACAGAAGAATGGACAATAGAACATACGCGCAAAAGCTTCTGACTTCACGTCAGTGCTTGAACCAATTTTTTTTTTCGTGATTTTTTTGAAATTTTCTAGGGGTACGGTTCTTAAATTTTTTTTTTTCGTGATTTTTTTCGAATTTTCTAGGGGTACGGTTCTTAAAAAAATTTAAACACGTCTTTATGTTGATTTTCTACTACTACTTACCAAGCTTCAATTCGATCGAATATTTATTTTTTGAGTTATCAAGGAAATAATATTCCAGGTGGGTATAACTCGGAAACCGTTTGACCGATTATGCCCAAAAACGAACTCAACTCTCCCTTTTGGATACGTAACCTACCCTGAAAATTGCAAGTCCCTATCTCCTTTCGTTCGAAAGTTATCGAGGCAACGGTTACCCATCTACTGAATTCACACAAGAATGCTCGAATCTCCAACAATATTTAACCGATCGTATTAAAACTTGAAACTTGGCAGTAGAGTTAGGTTATGAAGGCTCTTGCAAAATTTCAGCAATTTCAAACGATTAGTTACTGATATATAGAATTTTTTTTTTAATTTCAATAATTTATTAAAAATTTTCTACAAATGCTATCCTCACAAAGTTTTGCAAACATTTCTGCGTTGCCATTGTACAACTAATGACCATGTTTGAATTCAATCGGTTCATTAGTTTTTGAGTTAATGAGGAACAAAAAACCACCAAATTTCAGAAAATTTCAGATGGCTATAACTCCAAAACCGTTTGGCCGATTATGCTCATAAACGAACTGAAATGTCGCGCTCTGGTGCACATCCTAACCAGAAAACTTCAAGCCGCTATCTCATTCCGTTCTCAAGTTATCGTGACGACAAAAATATTTTTTAATAATTTTTTTAAAATTTTCTAGCCTCACGATTCGCACAAAATTTCACAGACGTGCTTAGGTTCATATTCTACAACTAACCACCAAGTTTCAATTCGATCGGATTCATATTGGTTGAAAACAAAATTATTACTCGGAAACCACTGGGCCGATTATGTTCTTTAACGAATTTGTCCGTCGTATTGGGATGCGCCACCTACCCTGAAAATTTCAAGTCGCTAGCTCTTTTCGTTCTCAAGTTATCGTGGCAACGGCCGGCCGGACGGCCGGACGGCCGGACGGACAGAATCACATTTGACCTCGAATTCTTCATTGGGGAGTCGAACTTAATCGTTTGAGACCATTTTTTTGAAAAAATTCGAAAGTTACAGACATTTGGGCAAAACTATAACGCGATGTTCCCCAGAACATACGCGCAAAAAATAAGATGACAATTACCTATCAATTTTTTTCCTAGCGGCCCTACCTACGGAGTTACGGCCTCTTAAAGACGCCACTAGAAATCCATTTTACTGGAATAAATTTTAAACTACTAGTATAATTTAATGAAAATTTTATATGATGAACCGTATTAAGGACCTCTCAAAATACTGCCCTTAAATTTAAATTAGCTTATTTAGTTTACCAGGGGCGGACTAGGTTGTACTTCTTAATGCTTGAATTTTTAACACCCTGTATGATAAAGTTAAAAAAAAGAAATTTAGATACCTTGAACATTGAGCTAGAGGAAAGGTACTCTTGTTCATGAACCGTTTTCAAGGTATCCAAATTTATTGTTCCAGGAAATGGAAAAGAATGGAAATCATTCGGGAGAAGAAACGAAATATGATTTTATCGAAATTTTCATTAGCCTGCACTAGTTGTAAAAAATTGGTTCAAGCACTGACGTGAAGTCAGAAGCTTTTGCACGTATGTTCTATTGTCCATTCTTCTGTATTGGACACCCTTAATCGAATTTACCATGGTAAATTATGTTGTCCCTTCTTCTGTATTGGACACTCTTAATTCGAATTTACTATGGACAACATATTTTACCATGGTAAATTCGATTAAGGGTGTCCAATACAGAAGAATGGACAATAGAACATACGCGCAAAAGCTTCTAATTTCACGTCAGTGCTTGAACCAATTTTTTTTTTCGTGATTTTTTCAAAATTTTTTGGGGGTATGGTTCTTAAAATTTTTTTTTTCGTCATTTTTTTCAAATTTTCTAGGGGTACGGTTCTTACAAAATTCTAAACACGTCTTTATGTTGATTTTCTACTACTAGTTACCAAGCACCAATTCGATCGAATATTTATTTTTCGAGTTATTGAGGAAATGATATTCCAGGGGGGTATAACTCGGAAACCCTTAGACCGATTATGCCCAAAAAAAAAGAACTCAACTCTCCCATTCGGGTACGCAACCTACCCTGAAAATTGCAAGTCCCTATCTCCTTTCGTTCGAAAGTTATGGAGGCAACGGTCACCCATCTACTGAACTCACACATGAATGCTCGAATCTCCAACAATATTTAACCGATCGTATTTAAACTTGACACTTGGCAGTAGGGTTAGGTTATGAAGGCTCTTGCAAAATTTCAGCAATTTCAAACGAATAGTTACTGATATATAGAATTTTTTTTTTATTTTCAATGATTTATTAAAAATTTTCTAAAAATGCTATCCTCACCAAATTTTGCAAACGTTTTCGCGTTGCCATTCTACAACTAATAACCATGTTTGAATTTAAACGGTTCAGTATTTTTCGAGTTAATGAGGAACAAAAAACCACCAGATTTCAGAAAATTTCAGATGGCTATAACTCTGAAACCGTTTGGCCGATTATGCTCATAAATAAACTGAAATATCGCGTTCTGGTGCACATCCTAACCTGAAAATTTCAATCCGCTATCGCATTCCGTTCTCAAGTTATCGTGACAACAAAAATATTTTTTAATAATTTTTTTAAAATGTTGTAGCCATACGATTCATACAAAATTTCACAAGCGTGCTTAGGTTTATATTCTACAACTACCCACCAAGTTTCAATTTGATCGGATTCATATTGGTTGAAAACAAGATTATTACTCGGAAACCACTGGGCCGATTATGCCCATTAACGAACTTGTCCGTCGTATTGGGATGCGCCACCTACCCTGAAAATTTCAAGTTGCTAGCTCTCTTCGTTCTCAAGTTATCGTGGCAACGGCTGGACGGCCGGCCGGACAGAATCAAATTTGACTTCGAATTCTTCATTTGGGAGTCGAACTTAATCGTTTGAGATCATTTTCGTCAAAAAATTCGAAAGTTACAGACATTTGGGCAAAACTATAACGCGATGTTCCCCAGAACATACGCGCAAAAAATGATATTTATAAAACTAGGGTAGGCTTATGAAAATTGCGATAAAATCATATTTGGTTTCTTCTATCTCCCGAATGATTTCGATTCTTTTCCATTTCCCGGAAAAAACAAATTTGGATACCTTGAAAACGGCTCATTTTATCGACAATGAACAAGAGTACCTTTTCTTTAGCTTAATGTTCAAGGTACTCAAATTTGTTTTTTTTTTAAATCCTTATCATACAGGGTGTTAAAAATGTAAGCATTAAAATGTACAACCTAGCCCGCCCCTGGTAAACTAAACAAGCGAATTTAAATTTAAGGGCAGTATTTTAAGAGGTCCTTACTACTGTTTATAATATTATCTAATTTTCATAGAATTATATCAAGTAGTTTTAAATTTATTCCAGTAAAATGGATTTTCAGAGGCGTCATTTAGGAGGCCGTATCTCCGTACGGAGGGCCGCTAGGAAAAAAACTAGTTCAAGCCCTGTGGATGGGAGCTTTTTGGCGCTCTTGTTCAAACAGACAAATTATATCTCCGAAAGTATTGGTTTCTCAGAGTTGGGAATAATATCAATGGATTCCTATGATAGAAATGCATCATGAAAGAAACTAAATTGAAAAAAAGTGACGTCTTTTAATAAGAAGTACAGAAGTAAGATTCATTATTGAAATTTCGAAAAATCATATCTCCGAAAGTTAGCTTGTTAGAATTTAAAATGATATTAATGGATTTTTACGGTGATACTGAATCTTAAAAGGTATTAAATTTGAAATTTGCGTTGAAAAAGAAATTGTTTTTTTGTTTCTCCGAAACCATCAGGCAAATTCTGCCCAGTAACGGAATTAACCGAGATAATTATCTATCAAACCTACTCTCAAAATTTCAACTGCTTAGCTCATTCTGTTCGAGAGTTATTGAATTTACCATGGTAAATTCGATTAAGGGTGTCCAATACAGAAGAATGGACAATAGAACATACGCGCAAAAGCTTCTGACTTCACGTCAGTGCTTGAACCAATTTTTTTTTTCGTGATTTTTTTGAAATTTTCTAGGGGTACGGTTCTTAAATTTTTTTTTTTCGTGATTTTTTTCGAATTTTCTAGGGGTACGGTTCTTAAAAAAATTTAAACACGTCTTTATGTTGATTTTCTACTACTACTTACCAAGCTTCAATTCGATCGAATATTTATTTTTTGAGTTATCAAGGAAATAATATTCCAGGTGGGTATAACTCGGAAACCGTTTGACCGATTATGCCCAAAAACGAACTCAACTCTCCCTTTTGGATACGTAACCTACCCTGAAAATTGCAAGTCCCTATCTCCTTTCGTTCGAAAGTTATCGAGGCAACGGTTACCCATCTACTGAATTCACACAAGAATGCTCGAATCTCCAACAATATTTAACCGATCGTATTAAAACTTGAAACTTGGCAGTAGAGTTAGGTTATGAAGGCTCTTGCAAAATTTCAGCAATTTCAAACGATTAGTTACTGATATATAGAATTTTTTTTTTAATTTCAATAATTTATTAAAAATTTTCTACAAATGCTATCCTCACAAAGTTTTGCAAACATTTCTGCGTTGCCATTGTACAACTAATGACCATGTTTGAATTCAATCGGTTCATTAGTTTTTGAGTTAATGAGGAACAAAAAACCACCAAATTTCAGAAAATTTCAGATGGCTATAACTCCAAAACCGTTTGGCCGATTATGCTCATAAACGAACTGAAATGTCGCGCTCTGGTGCACATCCTAACCAGAAAACTTCAAGCCGCTATCTCATTCCGTTCTCAAGTTATCGTGACGACAAAAATATTTTTTAATAATTTTTTTAAAATTTTCTAGCCTCACGATTCGCACAAAATTTCACAGACGTGCTTAGGTTCATATTCTACAACTAACCACCAAGTTTCAATTCGATCGGATTCATATTGGTTGAAAACAAAATTATTACTCGGAAACCACTGGGCCGATTATGTTCTTTAACGAATTTGTCCGTCGTATTGGGATGCGCCACCTACCCTGAAAATTTCAAGTCGCTAGCTCTTTTCGTTCTCAAGTTATCGTGGCAACGGCCGGCCGGACGGCCGGACGGCCGGACGGACAGAATCACATTTGACCTCGAATTCTTCATTGGGGAGTCGAACTTAATCGTTTGAGACCATTTTTTTGAAAAAATTCGAAAGTTACAGACATTTGGGCAAAACTATAACGCGATGTTCCCCAGAACATACGCGCAAAAAATAAGATGACAATTACCTATCAATTTTTTTCCTAGCGGCCCTACCTACGGAGTTACGGCCTCTTAAAGACGCCACTAGAAATCCATTTTACTGGAATAAATTTTAAACTACTAGTATAATTTAATGAAAATTTTATATGATGAACCGTATTAAGGACCTCTCAAAATACTGCCCTTAAATTTAAATTAGCTTATTTAGTTTACCAGGGGCGGACTAGGTTGTACTTCTTAATGCTTGAATTTTTAACACCCTGTATGATAAAGTTAAAAAAAAGAAATTTAGATACCTTGAACATTGAGCTAGAGGAAAGGTACTCTTGTTCATGAACCGTTTTCAAGGTATCCAAATTTATTGTTCCAGGAAATGGAAAAGAATGGAAATCATTCGGGAGAAGAAACGAAATATGATTTTATCGAAATTTTCATTAGCCTGCACTAGTTGTAAAAAATTGGTTCAAGCACTGACGTGAAGTCAGAAGCTTTTGCACGTATGTTCTATTGTCCATTCTTCTGTATTGGACACCCTTAATCGAATTTACCATGGTAAATTATGTTGTCCCTTCTTCTGTATTGGACGCTCTTAATTCGAATTTACTATGGACAACATATTTTACCATGGTAAATTCGATTAAGGGTGTCCAATACAGAAGAATGGACAATAGAACATACGCGCAAAAGCTTCTAATTTCACGTCAGTGCTTGAACCAATTTTTTTTTTCGTGATTTTTTCAAAATTTTTTGGGGGTATGGTTCTTAAAATTTTTTTTTTCGTCATTTTTTTCAAATTTTCTAGGGGTACGGTTCTTACAAAATTCTAAACACGTCTTTATGTTGATTTTCTACTACTAGTTACCAAGCACCAATTCGATCGAATATTTATTTTTCGAGTTATTGAGGAAATGATATTCCAGGGGGGTATAACTCGGAAACCCTTAGACCGATTATGCCCAAAAAAAAAGAACTCAACTCTCCCATTCGGGTACGCAACCTACCCTGAAAATTGCAAGTCCCTATCTCCTTTCGTTCGAAAGTTATGGAGGCAACGGTCACCCATCTACTGAACTCACACATGAATGCTCGAATCTCCAACAATATTTAACCGATCGTATTTAAACTTGACACTTGGCAGTAGGGTTAGGTTATGAAGGCTCTTGCAAAATTTCAGCAATTTCAAACGAATAGTTACTGATATATAGAATTTTTTTTTTATTTTCAATGATTTATTAAAAATTTTCTAAAAATGCTATCCTCACCAAATTTTGCAAACGTTTTCGCGTTGCCATTCTACAACTAATAACCATGTTTGAATTTAAACGGTTCAGTATTTTTCGAGTTAATGAGGAACAAAAAACCACCAGATTTCAGAAAATTTCAGATGGCTATAACTCTGAAACCGTTTGGCCGATTATACTCATAAATAAACTGAAATATCGCGTTCTGGTGCACATCCTAACCTGAAAATTTCAATCCGCTATCGCATTCCGTTCTCAAGTTATCGTGACAACAAAAATATTTTTTAATAATTTTTTTAAAATGTTGTAGCCATACGATTCATACAAAATTTCACAAGCGTGCTTAGGTTTATATTCTACAACTACCCACCAAGTTTCAATTTGATCGGATTCATATTGGTTGAAAACAAGATTATTACTCGGAAACCACTGGGCCGATTATGCCCATTAACGAACTTGTCCGTCGTATTGGGATGCGCCACCTACCCTGAAAATTTCAAGTTGCTAGCTCTCTTCGTTCTCAAGTTATCGTGGCAACGGCCGGACGGCCGGCCGGACAGAATCAAATTTGACTTCGAATTCTTCATTTGGGAGTCGAACTTAATCGTTTGAGATCATTTTCGTCAAAAAATTCGAAAGTTACAGACATTTGGGCAAAACTATAACGCGATGTTCCCCAGAACATACGCGCAAAAAATGATATTTATAAAACTAGGGTAGGCTTATGAAAATTGCGATAAAATCATATTTGGTTTCTTCTATCTCCCGAATGATTTCGATTCTTTTCCATTTCCCGGAAAAAACAAATTTGGATACCTTGAAAACGGCTCATTTTATCGACAATGAACAAGAGTACCTTTTCTTTAGCTTAATGTTCAAGGTACTCAAATTTGTTTTTTTTTTAAATCCTTATCATACAGGGTGTTAAAAATGTAAGCATTAAAATGTACAACCTAGCCCGCCCCTGGTAAACTAAACAAGCGAATTTAAATTTAAGGGCAGTATTTTAAGAGGTCCTTACTACTGTTTATAATATTATCTAATTTTCATAGAATTATATCAAGTAGTTTTAAATTTATTCCAGTAAAATGGATTTTCAGAGGCGTCATTTAGGAGGCCGTATCTCCGTACGGAGGGCCGCTAGGAAAAAAACTAGTTCAAGCCCTGTGGATGGGAGCTTTTTGGCGCTCTTGTTCAAACAGACAAATTATATCTCCGAAAGTATTGGTTTCTCAGAGTTGGGAATAATATCAATGGATTCCTATGATAGAAATGCATCATGAAAGAAACTAAATTGAAAAAAAGTGACGTCTTTTAATAAGAAGTACAGAAGTAAGATTCATTATTGAAATTTCGAAAAATCATATCTCCGAAAGTTAGCTTGTTAGAATTTAAAATGATATTAATGGATTTTTACGGTGATACTGAATCTTAAAAGGTATTAAATTTGAAATTTGCGTTGAAAAAGAAATTGTTTTTTTGTTTCTCCGAAACCATCAGGCAAATTCTGCCCAGTAACGGAATTAACCGAGATAATTATCTATCAAACCTACTCTCAAAATTTCAACTGCTTAGCTCATTCTGTTCGAGAGTTATTGTAGAAACGAAATTAAAAAAAAAAAAAATTATAACTTATTGCAACCCGATCACAACAAAACTTCGCATGCATATAGAAGTCATTGTTCTACAATTTGATGCTAAATTTCAGATAGATCGAGTGATCGGTTTCGGAAATATTCATAAAAAATGTTTTTACTAAAAAGGGCCATAACTCCGAAACCGCTTGGTGGATTTCGCCCGCTAACCAAATAGTCCGAGATATTTACGCTAAAAACCTACCCTGCAAATTTCAATCCTCTAACTTCTTTAGTTCGAGAGTTATCGTGCCTACGGCCGGCCGGACTGAATTGATTTTGACCACGGACTCTTGATCGGTGAGTCGAACCAAATCGTTTAAGACCATTTTCAGCCAAAAATTCGAAAATTACAGACATTTGGGCAAATTGATAAGCACTCTGTTCCGAGGAAAAACAGCGTCAAAATTATGGGAATTTGTCATCTTATTTTTTGGCGCTCTAGTTCCTCGGAACTGAGTGCTTATCAATTTGCCCAAATGTCTGTAAATTTCGAAAATTTCGATGAAAATGGTCTTAAACGATTTAGTTCGACTCACTGATCAAGAATCCGTGGTCGAAATTCATTCTGTCCGGCCGGTCCGGCCGGCCGTAGGCACGATAACTCTCGAACGGAATGAGCTAGAGAGTTTAAATTTTCAGAGTAGGTTTGGGGAAGGAATATCTCGGTTTAGTTCGTTACTAGGCAAAATCGGACAGAAGGTTTCGGAGAAATAAAAAAAAAATTTTTTTTTCACAAAACAAATTCCAAATTAAATTTTTTTTAATAAGCAGTTTTATCATAAGAATTCATTCATTTCATTTTTAACTCTAACAAGCTAATACTTTCGGAGATATGATTTTTCAAAATTTCAATGTAAATCGTATTTCACAGATTGATATAATTATTCTATGTATATACATAGAATGTACTATGTATGAATTGTCATAAAGTCAACTTGACAGAAGGGAATATTGTAACTTCAAGAATATTGGGGTTGAAATACTCGTATTTTAGCGTTGCAACGGGAACCTCACCCGAAAATGTTTGAAAATATTACGTAAATATTGAAAGCATAATTCTGTAGTTCGAGAGAGGAGAAAATTTTGTGAACGTAGATCAGGAAATTTTTGATCCATTACAAGGTAATTTATTATTATTTATCTTCTTTTATACATGTTTTATGGAATACCTACTATTTGTAGGTACTTTAAACCTGTTTTGGGCAATTGTCATACGAAACTTGTTTTTTTTGGCGCTCTAGTTCCTCGGAACAGAGTGCTTATCAATTTGCCCAAGTGTCTGTAATTTTGGAATTTTTGGCTGAAAATGGTCTCAAACGATTTGGTTCGACTCACTGATCAAGAATCCGAGTGCGAAATCGATTCTGTCCGGCCGGCCGACCGGCCGTAGGCACGATAACTCTCGAACGAAAGGAGTTAGCGGATTGAAAATTGCAAGGTGGTTTTGGAGCGTAAATATCTCGGACAAGTTCATTAATGGGCGAAAACCATCAAGGGGTTTCGGAGTTATGGCCGATTTTAGTAAAAATATTTTTTATGAATATTTCCGAAACCGATAACTCGATCTATCTGAAATTTAGCACCAAATTGTAGAACCATGACCTTTATACGCATGTGAAGTTTTGTATTGACCAGATTACTGCAAAGTGTCAAAAAAAAAATTGAAAATGTGGTGCAGTTCTCATTCTCATGATTGCTTATTTAATCTTGATAAATAAACTATTATTTGAATTGAATTTCCTTTATGATGCAGTTCTATCATATGAATACATTGATATAATTCCCAACTCTGAGAAACCAATACCAGATATAATTTGTCTGTTTGAACTAGAGCGCCAGAAAGCTCCTGTCCACAGGGCTTGAACCCATTTTTTTATGTTTTATCTTAATCCAAGGG
This sequence comes from Halyzia sedecimguttata, assembly GCA_937662695.2. NCBI lineage: Eukaryota > Metazoa > Arthropoda > Insecta > Coleoptera > Coccinellidae > Halyzia > Halyzia sedecimguttata. The sequence goes on from OW569414.2 coordinate 69,807,232, forward strand.
ATTTCCCACATTTTCCCGGACCCCCTGTAGATTATGTGCAAATATTGTATATCCCGAATAACGAGGAGTAAGGATGAGAGATTACAAAAATTGGTTCAAGCACTGACGTGAAGTCAGGAGCTTTTGCGCGTATGTTCTATTGGTCATTCTCCTGTATTGGACACTCTTAATCAAATATACACAGGTGAATTATATTGTCCGTTCTCCTCCGTTACCATGGTAAATTCGATTAAGAGTGTCCATTCAGGAGAATGGACAGTATGACATACGCGCAAAAGCTTCTGACTTCACGTCAGTGCTTGAACCAATTTCTAATACTCTCATTACCTGTTCCTTCCCTAGATATTCTGAGAATGGCTTCATGAGCCATTTTGTCTATCATAAGGTGAAGGGGTGTGCGATTTGTGATAATCTCAAGTGCCCTGGTAGGTCCCCCTCCCATAGCTCCAGTTACACACACACATGCAAGCCTATTTTTTCGAGGGTTTCCCTAGTTTTGTTCTGACTGATTTTTGTATTCCAGACTACTACCCCATACGCTGCAGTCCCAAGTCTTACCTGCTAGATTCCATTCAGAAGAATGGACAGTATGACATACGCGCAAAAGCTTCTGACTTCACGTCAGTGCTTGAACCAATTTTTTTTTTCGTAATTTTTTTTTTAGTTCTCTAGCGGTACGGTTCTCACAGAATTTTACACACGTCTTTATGTCGATATTCTATAACTAGTTAGCAAGCTACAATTTCATCGGGTCTATATTTTTTGAGTAATCGAGGAAATAATATTCCAGATGGGTATAACTCCGAAACCGTTGGGCCGATTATGGCCAACAGCGAACTTCACTCTCCAATTTAGATGTGCTTCCTACCCTGAAAATTGCAAGTCCCTATCACCTTTCGTTCAGGAGTTTTCAAGACAACGGTCACCCATACAGCTACTGAACTCACACAAGGCTGCTCTGATCTCCAACAATATAGATCCGATCGTGTTCAAACTTGGTTGGTAGTAGAGTTGGGTTCTGAAGGCTCTCGCAAAATATCTGCCATGTCGGATGAATAGTTTCTGATATATAGAATTTTTTTCAATGATTTTCAAAAAAATTTCTAGTTATACGATCCTCACAAAATTTTGCAAGAATTTTCGTTTTGGCATTCTTCAACTAATAACCATATATAAATTGATCGGTTTAGTATTTTTCGAGTTATTAAGGAAATATCAACCAAATTTCAGATGGCGATAACTCCAAAACCGTTTGGCTCATTATGCTTATAAACAAACTAAAATGTCACATTCATATGTACAACCTAACCTGAAAATTTCAAGTTGCTATCTCTTTCCGTTCTCAGGTTATCGAGACATAAAAAATATTTTTTAATAATTTTTTTAAAATTTTCTAGTGATACGATTCTCACAAAATTTCAAGAACATGCTATGGTTCATATTCTACATTTATTCACCAAGTTTCAATTCGATCTGATTCATATTGGTTGAAAACAAAATTATTACTCGGAAACCATTGGGACGATTATGCCCATTAACGGACTTGTCCATCGTATTGCGATGCGCCACCTACCCTGAAAATTTCAAGTCAATAGCTTTCTCCGTTCTCAAGTTATCGTGGCAACGGCCGGACGGCCGGCCGGAAGGACAGAATCAAATTTGAACTTGAATTCTTCATCAGGGAGTCGAACCCAATCGTTTGAGACCATTGATGCTCGCATCAAGGATATACAAAAATGAAATATTGATGCTTCAGAACTTCGGATTATGGAACTTCAGGCAAAAATATTTCCAGAGCTAGGAAATTCTGAGCTATATTTTTTAGCATTTTTTTCTCTTTTCGCCGGCTTATATGGTGGTTTTTGCCAGTGCCTAAAACCGACATAAATTATCTTACAAAATATGTTGAGAAATTTGAAGAAATAGATTTAAATTAAAAAAAGTAAAAAAAATTGGTTCAAGCACTGACGTGAAGTCAGAAGCTTTTGCGCGTATGTTCTATTGTCCATTCTTCTGTATTGGACACCCTTAATCGAATTTACCATGGTAAATTATGTTGTCCATACGCGCAAAAGCTTCTGAGTTCACGTCAGTGCTTGAACCATTTTTTTTTTTCGTGATTTTTTCAAAATTTTCTAGGGGTACGGTTGTTGAAATTTTTTTTTTCGTCATTTTTTTCAAATTTTCTAGGGGTACGGTTCTTACAACATTTTGAACACGTATTCATGTTGATTTTCTACTACTAGTTACCAAGCACCAATTCGATCGAATATTTATTTTTTGAGTTATTAAGGAAATAATATTCCAGGTGGGTATAACCCGGAAACCGTTAGACCGATTATGCCCAAAAACGAACTCAACTCTCCCTTTCGGATACACAACCTACCCTGAAAATTGCAAGTCCCTATCTCCTTTCGTTCGAAAGTTATCGAGGCAACGGTCACCCATCTACTGAACTCACACAAGAATGCTCGAATCTCCAACAATATTTAACCGATCGTATTAAAACTTGAAACTTGGCAGTAGAGTTAGGTTATGAAGGCTCTCGCAAAATTTCAGCAATTTCAAACGACTAGTTACTGATATACAGAATTTTTTTTTTATTTTCAATGATTTATTAAAAATTTTCTCAAATGCTATCCTCACCAAATTTTGAAGGCATTTTCGCGTTGGCATTCTACAACTAATAACCATGTTTGAATTCAATCGGTTCAGTATTTTTCGAGTTAATGAGGAACAAAAACCACCAAATTTCAGAAAAAATTTCAGATGGCTATAACTCTAAAACCGTTTGGCCGATTATGCTCATAAGCTGACTGAAACGTCGCGTTCTGGTGAACATCCTTACCTGGAAACTTCAAGCCGCTATCTCTTTCCGTTCTCAAGTTATCGTGACAACAAAAATATTTTTTAATAATTTTTTTTTAATTTTCTAGCCATACGATTCGCATAAAATTTCCCAAACGTGCTCAGGTTTATATTCTACAACTACCCACCAAGTTTTAATTCGATCGGATTTATATTGGTTGAAAACAAAATTATTACTCGGAAACCACTAAGCCGATTATGCCCATTAACGAACTTGTCCGTCGTATTGGGATGCGCCACCTACCCTGAAAATTTCAAGTCGCTAGCTCTTTTTGTTCTCAAGTTATCGTGCCAACGGCCGGACGGCCGGCCGGACAAAATCAAATTTGACCTCGAATTCTTCATTGGGGAGTCGAACTTAATCGTTTGAGACCACTTTTGTCAAAAAATTCGATAGTTACAGACATTTGGGCAAAACTATAACGCGATGTTCACCAGAACATTCGCGCAAAAATGTGACTTCTTCACTTGTTTCGGTAAATGGACCGTATGTTAACGAATACTGATGGGTAGGCTAAAGCTTTTATGAATTTTTCCACCTTAATGTACCACTTATAGTTCTGTAAATCTGCAGATATATACCTATATCAAGCTGTTTCTCCAGGCCGGATGTTTAAATTTTTGTAAAAAATTGAAGCAGCAAGATATTCAGTTGATTTTATTTACCAAATATCCCAAATATGAAGACACATTTTGAAAAAACTATTGCTTTGATCTAGACAGCAGATTAGGAAGAAGAAAGTATTTATTTTTCATGCTTGTTAGCTTCGCAGAAAAATAAGAAAATCAATTGTACGTAGAAAAATTAGTCGATGCACCATGGGGGTTTCGAGTTTTTAGTAAGTGAGAAATTTCAAGTCGGGAAAAAGAAACTACGGAAAGGTTGGATAGCTTCAAACACAATTCTAGAGAACACGCAGTCGAAACCGCTTGATCGATCAATCGGCATATTCACAGAATATATCCGCGAAACATAACGTAGCAAGCATTTGAAAAAAAGAGCTGAATAAACAGGCTTCTAGTTGGTAGTTTCACCTATGAGAAAATTGTGGAACTAGAAATAGTAAACTAAGAATAAAAATTTTTTTTTTGCTCTTTTCATTCGGGTACCATATGTCTGGATTTTTTCTTTCCGATTTTAGATATCATGGGAGTGCAATTCACCTCTTTCCTTCACCGTCTCCCTCAATCATAGTTTGTTATTACTAAATGGTTCCTTTCTGGATCATCTCTCCCAAACTCTGAAAAATCTCTATATTTAGTAAAAAAAAATACAATTTTGTGAATTACTTCTGCGTTAGAAATACAAGATATTTGTTAGAACAAAGAAAAGAATAATGTTGCCTCACGAACAATAACGAAGCAACATCAACGATATAATAACTATTTCGTAACGTTTCGGAGACTAGATAAGACGCTTTCGGCACCAAGCGAAAATCTTCAGAGTAATTTCCAAATTTCGGTATAGCCATAAACAAAAAATAATTCTGAAGATTTTCGTTTGGTGACTGACGGAGGAGTCTGATCTAGTCTCCAAAACGTTACGAAATAGTTGTTTTATCGTTGTGTTGTTTGGTTATTGTTTGTTAGGAAACATTGTTCTATACATTGCTTCTGAGGAATATCTTGTGTTTCTAACGGAGAAGCAATACACAAAATAATATATTTTTTATTTTTCAGAGTTTGGCAGAGAAAACTCAGAAAGGGACCATTTAATAATGAATATACCCCCCAAAATATCCTTTAATGGATATACATATAGTTTCACACTCTTTCAGACTTCTGCTTATAGCAATCTTTAAATATTTTCTGGGATATTCATTGAGAAAACAGTAATAAAATTTAGTCTTTTATTAAAATAAATAGTGTCGGTTCAAAGTTTATAATACATAGAGTGATGTGGCAACAGAAACGGACACAAATCAACAGATGTCTTAAAGCTACCAGTTTTCCATAAAATTTTTATAATAGTATATACAATAATAGTCTACATGACATGTACGATGGTTGTCTGATGACACGTGGCCATCAGGCCGATTCGCTTGAAGTGACACGATGAGCCGCACGCTCTGTAGGTTAGCAGTAGACCAGGAGGACGTAGCAGATGAAGGCCAAGGCCCCGAGGGAAGGCCCCATCCGCTGGTTGCCACCATGCTGCATTGCCTCAGGTTGCTCCCCTGAAAATTTTGGTTAAGTTTAATCAAGAAAACAGGGCCATTCGGGATTCAAATGAGTGTTTAATAAATAACTTGGTTTCATAATTAAGGAAAGTCTTAAAATTTTCGATGGCATAGCATAATATTCACGAAGAATCCGAAGTAAAAGACATGACGAATTACTTCCCAGAATTTCGAGGAAAGGAATATGAAGTTTAGGACAATCGATCGGACTCGATTGTCATCTTTTATTGATTCAAATGTTCCATGCCCTATAAAGGACTGTTTATGACACCGTTAAGCGGCAATAATATGGCACTTTATTGTACCAGTAACATAATAGTATTATATCAAGAATATTGCGCGATTTATTGCATTCCAGGATTTCGTAAGGCGCTAGCCTAGACGCCTCGACAATGGCCGACGGAATTTATATGGTATTTATTGGTGTTATATTTAAAGGCATATTTTAACATCGTACATAGCGATACTCGAAGATTTTTATGTTCATGGAAATATTTCTTAGACAGCAAATGGTGTAAAATTGGATTCACTGCCAGAAAAGTAAAAGATATTACGTTGAAAAATAGTGTATTTTTCATAATACACACTGCTCTAAAATGCTTATTTCCCGAGATATTAGGTAAGTAAAGCAGTAGTAGTAGTGTATTTTTCATAATACACACTGCTCTAAAATGCTTATTTCCCGAGATATTAGGTAAGTAAAGCAGTAGTATGTATTATAAAACATTACCCTATTTTTTTACGTAGATTCCAGCTGACCAATAAAAAATGGGTTCTCATTTGAAAAAAAAATGAGCTTTGAGGTTTTTGTCATAACTGAATTTGACATTGAAATAGAAAAACCCTGTATGTTCAATGACATTTTTAATTAACGAAGGTGAAGCATTGATATGTCTCCTGATAAAAGCTAGAAAATTAGGAATTTTCATGCAAAAATCTACAAGTTATTAACATTGGAATGGAGCCCTATTTGAGAAAATTCGAATTTCCTGAGAATAATATGTAAGTGACACATTAAAACAATGTAGAATTCAATGGATAATCTGATTATCAATGAAAAAACCTGGTATTACATTTATAAAACAAAAGTTGGGATCATTTCCGGTGAAACCGGAAGTCGAACGAATCTAAAATTTTTTCAAGAATTCATCTCTCCTAACAAAACTCAACCATAAAATTTGAAATATTTAGCTCGAGTATTTCTTTGAAATATTCTAACGAACTGTCTTCGTGAATCACCTTGTACCTATAGGCTGAGGAAAATCCTCACCAAATTATCGAATTTAGGTTTCAACACCACTTTTTGGTAAGTTTGGGCTCGGTTCCATTAATAATAATTTATTCCGGTCATATTTTTTTCCGATGAGATCGAGCGGACTTACATACTATACCATTTCCTGAAAGAATACTTATAATAATAATAATAATAATAATTGCCGACATCCCTATACATGTCTGGTAAAAACAAGGTGTCAGCTACGAACATCTTGGCCGTTCCGATAGTCACATACTCTTTCGGAATAATCAACTGGACAGTTAATGAGATTCTCGAACTAGACAGGGCCACACGTAAAGTGATGAACATGAATCGGAGCCTGCATCCCAACTGCTCGGTTCAAAGAATATATCTCCCACGAACGCAGGGTGGCAGAGGTTTGCAGAGTTTGCAATACCAACACCATCAACATACGTTGGAAATGGCAATAAGGATATTGAGAAGTGAAGACCCGCTTCTCAAAATGGTAGCTCATCATGAAATCAGGAACCAAGGAGCTTTCCTATTTAGAGCTGGACGGAGAGCCTTGGAAAAACTCAGCATAACTGGAGTATCCATCGACTATGAGCTAGTGGGAACACCTATCACGCCAACAGACCAGAGAAGAGTAGGCAGAGAGATCAGACAGGCACAACTGAAGACGTTACTCGAAGACCACATGAGTAAAAGTCTGCACTCTATATATTTCAGGAGTTTGAAAGCTCAGGGCCTATCAGAGGAACTATCCTTTGCGTTTTTGAAGTCGGCTGGTCTAAAGTCGGAAACGGAGGGATTCGTTATGGCTTGTCAAGATGGAGTGATAAATACAAGATGGTATAAGAAGAACATCATGAAAGTGGACACCCCAACAACTTGCAGAGCATGCCACAGTCAGCAGGAAACTGTCATGCACATCTTGTCTGCTTGCAGAGTCCACGCTCCATCAGGATACACAGAAAGACACAATGCGGCGCTTCGGATTCTCTACTTCCATCTGAGAGAAGTTTATGATATAGACAAGGAGCCAGTGCTACCATTTGTGCCTCTGGAAATTGAATCAGTCATCGAAAATGATAGAGCTCGAATCTACTGGAACTATGCTTTTCCAACAACTCGGCAGATCCATGCCATAAAGCCAGATATAGTACTGGTGGACAAAGATCTCAGGGAATTGTTTGTTGTCGAATTTTCCTCCCCCGCTGAAAATAATGTGGTGATGAAAGAACAACAGAAGAGGGAGAAATACAAGGATTTGCTGTTTGAGCTGGGAACCCTATATCCAGGGTATAAAGTAAAAATGGTCGTTCTGATCATAGGATGCCTTGGCGGAATGAGAGCGAACTATGTGACAGAATTGAAGATAATTCCGGCCTGTACATCCTTGGCCGAGGTTTTGGCCAACAGAATGCAAAAAGCAGTGTTGCTCGGGTCACTACGAGTGATGAGGTCCCATCAACTATGAAGGCCACTTGCAGCTCATCTCTTTTGTTAAGGGACGCTGTAAGGGCAGGACGAGAATAGTGAGAGGTTTTTTAGTGAGTAACCAAATAACATCTGGAGTCTCACACTGCCGCTTGCGGCGCCTATAAAAGGTTTTCCTCTTACGTGACAAAAAAAAAAAAATTGCCGACATCCCTATACAAATCAGGCAAAAACTGTTTAATGCCTGAAGTGCCCTAGTTGATTTCAACGTTGAGACTTATCGCTATTTAGACGAAATTTGTCCAAACTATTGGGTATGACGGCCCCTCAAAATTGGCCTGCCTGATCTCCACACTTGAATTCTTTGGATTTTTGCAATTGGGGTTTTCGTAAAACGCTGGTGTATTCAACTTCGGTGCACAATATTAATGAAATTAGGGCCCATATTATCGCATCATATGAAGTCATTAGGAATATATCTGGACTATTTCATAGAATAAGAAATTTTTTAAACGAAGAACAGAACCATGCCTTATTTCTGAGGGAAGCCTGATTTTCAGCTTTCCATTTAATTTTTTGTTGCTATTTCAGTTTTTTTGCGCGTATGTTCTGGGGAACATCGCGTTATACTTTTGCCCAAATGTCTGTAACTTTCGAATTTTTTGACGAAATTGGTCTCAAACGATTTAGTTCGACTCCCCGATGAAGAATTCGAGGTCAAATTTGATTTTGTCCGTCCGGCCGCCCGTTGCCACGATAATTTGAGAACGAAAACAGCTAAGGACTTGAAATTTTCAGGGTGGGTGGCGCATCCCAATACGACGGACAAGTTCGTTAATGGGCATAATCGGTTCAGTGGTTTCCGAGTAATAATTTTGTTTTCAACCAATATGAATCCGATCGAATTGAAACTTGGTGAGTAGTTGTAGAATATGAACCTAAGCACGTTCGTGAAATTTTGGGTGAATCGTATTGCTAAAAAATTTTAAAAAAATTATTAAAAAATATTTTTTTTGTCATGATAACCTGAGAACGGAAAGAGATAGCGGCTTGAAAATTTCAGGTTATGTTGTGCATATGAATGCAACATTTGCGTTTGTTTATGAGCATAATCGACCAAACGGTTTCAGAGTTATAGCAATCTGAAATTTGGTGGTTTTTTGTTCCTCATTAACTCAAAAAATACTGAACCGATTGAATTCAAACATGGTTATTAGTTGTTGAATGCCAACGCGAAAATGTTTGCGAAATCTGGTGATGATAGCATTCGTAGAAAATTTTTAATAAATCATTGAAAATAAAAAAAAAATTCTATATATCAGTAACTATACGTTTGAAATTACTGAAATTTTGAGCGTTCATTACCTAGCTCTACTGCCAAGTTTGAAGTTTTAACATGATCGGTTGAATATTGTTGGAGATTCGAGCATTCTTGTGTGATGGGTGACCGTTGCCTCGATAACTTTCGAACCAAAGGAGATAGGGACTTGCAATTTTCAGGGTAGGTTGCGTATCCGAAAGGGAGAGTTGAGTTCGTTTTTGGGCATAATCGGTTTAACGGTTTCCGAGTTATATCCACCTGGAATATTGTTTCCTTGATAACTCAAAAAATAGATATTCGATTGAATTGAAGCTTGGTAACTAGTAAGTAGTAGAAAATCAACACAAAGACGTGTTTAAAATTCTGTAAGAACCGTACTCCAAGCAAATTTGAAAAAAATGACGAAAAAAAAAATTTAAGAACCGCGCCTCCAGAAAATTAAAAAAAAATCACGAAAAAAAAATTTGTTCAAGCACTGACGTGAAGTCAGCAGCTTTTGCGCGTATGTTCTATTGTCCATTCTTCTGTATTGGACACCCTTAATCGAATTTACCATGGTTAATTATGTCGTCCATTCTCCTGTATTGGACACTTAATTCGAATTTACCATGGTAAATTTGAATTAAGAGTGTCCAATACAGGAGAACGGACAACATAATTTACCATGGTAAATTCGATTAAGGGTGTCCAATACAGAAGAATGGACAATAGAACATACGCGCAAAAGCTTCTGACTTCACGTCAGTGCTTGAACCAATTTCCATATTGTTTGTTGACTATAATTAGTTTTTTCAATTGATATTTTTTCAAAGGTATAAACATCTGAATATCAAAAATTTGTGTGGTTAGAACTTCAATTGAAAGCTGCTTACTCAAGTTTTTAACAAGTTATAACATCTCTGAATTCAACTGACAAGAGTTTGGGTAATATCTTAATGTTTTTTGATTAAACTAATTAAATTTAAGGAGAAAAACAAAGGACACATAAAAGTTCCGTATTGTATGTCTCCTTCAATAAATTTATTTAATAGAAAAATCTTCAAGCATTAAAAATTTCATCTTGCAAAATATTGTGGGAGTCGATATTCTCACCCATTCATGATAACATTTCGCAATTCAAAAAACTGTCCAAAAGTGACATTTGATTTTCCTGAGCTGGCTGCCATATTTCATTGTGCTAACTGGTTCCATATATTAAATTATAATATATATATAGAAGATATTCAATAAAAACAGCATTTATCCCCCAATTTCAAAGCGCAGTATTTTCGTTGAAGTATCAACTCCTAAAATCTTTTGCATCGATTTAGAAACACTCGGTATACTTTATCAAGTTCAATTTCTGAAAAAGTAAGAACAATTTCGGAAAAAGTAAAAGCAATTTTGGCAATAGTAAAACCAATTTCAGAAAAAGTAAATTCAATTTCAGAAACAGTCAAACCAATTTCGGAAAAAGTGAAACTAATTATCTTCTTTCGCGTACAAAAAAGTACTTTCCTTCACGCCCACGGCCGAACATAATAGTGAAGTCTGCAGAATATCACTTCAAAATTGTGGACTGAGTCAGTATTTTCTGGTGATTGCGGGAACAAGATATTATACTCAATATGTTATAGTTTGGCAGCCATGGAGTTGTAGTGTTGTTATACGAGTAGAATGAAATATCTACATATTTCATTTACTTGTACTGCAACGGCTTTCTTAAAAAAATAGTTATTTATGTCGAGGACGAAAAAATGTTTGCAAATTGCTATCCTCGGTTTCGCATCGGATAGCAAGCAGGCGAGACAATAGAAAGTTTTTCGCCGAGGTGTATATTACATTTTTTCATCGACCTCAACATACTTTTATGAATTCCACTTAAATATTTTCACAATAGAAAATGACATTCACTTATGTTTGTATTGAACCGTATTCATATTTCGTCCGCAAAGTACATTCAATAATAGTCGTATTTACGGCCGCAAATTAGTACGTAAAATGTCACTTTTCATAGAGGGCAACGAAAAACATATTTGGAGAGTATTTCATCAGTTGGAATTCAGTATGAAATTTTCCATGTCATGTGTACATAGAAGGGCCTTTATTGGACTCGTTAATTCCAAGCCTAGCTTGAGACCTCTCCCGGTAATGGGAACACGACCGATAAAGACTGATTGTGTTCCTAACAAATCAATAGCAACAAATATTCATTATAGTTCTTAGACCTTTTCCCTTCGAAATGATGGTTAAATCTTTTGGTTTACTATATCCGACAGCTGGCGAATAAGCACTGATTGATTATGTTATAGTTTGGCAGTCATGAAGTTGCAGTTTTGCTATATTAGTAGAATGACGTTCCTTAATTTAATTGTACCGCAAAGAATTGCTTCAAAAAACGTTATATCGAACATGACAAATTGGCAATTTTATACCAGTGTACTTTAAGCTCTGTGACAAACTTTGGCAGATGATAGCTGTGCTAATTCAAAAACTTTTTTCCTATTTTTGGCGATCTTGTTCATCGGAACAGAGTGCTTATCAATTTGCCCAAATGTCTATAATTTTCGATTTTTTTTGGCTGAAAATGGTCTTGAACGATTTGGTTTGACTCACTGATCAAGAATCCGTGGTCGAAATCGATTCTGTCCGGCCTGCCGTTAACACGATAACTCTCGAACGGAAGAGCTAGACAGTTGAAATTTTCAGAGTAGGTTTGAAGGAAAAATATCTCGATTAAGTTCGTTATTGGGCAAAATCGGTCTAATAGTTTTGGAGTAACGAGAAAATTTTTTTTTTACATTACAACTTTCGAAATCAAATTTTTTTAAGATGCAATTACATCATAAGAATCCATTGTTATCATTTTCAACTCTAACAAGCAAATACTTTCGGAGATATGGTGTTCCAAAGTTTCAATAATACATCGGAAGTTCTATGTATTCACAGAATGTGAACACAGAATCTGTCTGTGTTCGCTATTCATAAATGTCATCTTTTCTAGCTATTAGAGATACTCAATTCGTATTATGAAAATATTTTCTCTTGGAAAGCAAGTAGTCGATTATTGAATTTGTGAATATATACAATACTGTTTTGATGTAGTTTATGGAGGCAGTAGGAGAGAAGAACATAATGGAATCATCAAAAGAAATTACTGTTCGTTGACCACTGAGGTTAATATTACCTTTCATTTCCTTAAGTAGTGAGACATGTTCCTATATACAGTATTTTCATAATGTTGCTGGCAAAAGAATACTGAAATATGGATCTACATTTGTGCATCAAACATTTTTTCTTGAGCTGAGGTTCATAATACAGAAAAGATTGTGTTAGTGGTATGAACTATTGAATTCCAAATTATGAAAAGAGGATAGTATTTTATTGATATATTTTGAACTATTAAAATAATTTGTTCGTAATTCACTATGTACCTACTCAAATATCAGGAATAAAGGGACAATCTGCTATGATTGTCTCCAGCCTTGCTCTAGACATTTCGATGATACTTTCCTTAGGTATTTCGAGTTGTGAAAACTATGCACCGAGTGTGAGTTGCAACAACCCATTCCACGAGGTTGAATCATTGACGATTGCTCATTTAATCTTGATAAATAAATTCAATGACAATTTTTGAAGCATTGAAGCATTGTAGATTGCTCTTTCGCTTCAAAGATGATTTTTGAAGCATTTTTTTTAAACGAAACTTTTATTTTCAATTTTTTAATTTAATTTCTTTCATGATGCAGTTCTATCATAGGAATCCATTGAACAAGAGCGCCAAAAAGCTCCTGTTCACAGGGCTTGAACCTATTTTTTCAGAGGATACAAGCATTTGAAACAATATATTTCCATGTTCAACTTAAAAGTAGGCTGTTAAACGAAAATACTGGTTGGAATGGCATTTTAATTGTTTATTTGATACTTTTCGTAAGTTCTGAATAAACAACGCATTCTTTCTCAACTCAGGAATATGCATATATTGTATTTGTATATGGGTATTCTAAAGAATTATCCAAATAGATTTATATTGTACATTAATGTAGAGGGTAAAGTTGCACTACATCCTTAAAGTCTATTGTGCCTCCCCCGTCAGAGCTGTCGATGTCCTCACTAACTACAGCTCATCTTCCAGTTCCATATTTCTGATGAACTCCAGTATCTGGGATGGCTTCAAGGAGCCTACGTCTTCGCTCCTGCAGATTTCTTGCCCAAAGCAATCCTTGTGCTGGTTTGAGATGGCAAGGAATTCCGTTATCAGGTGATCAGGAATTTCATCCTGCTCCAAACAGAAACTGCACTCGTTAGTTTCTGCTAGCCCTAATCTCATCATATGCTTCCTAAGGCCGCAGTAACCTGTGAGGAAACCAGTGAGGAGATGGAGCTTGTTCTTGCCGAGGTTAATATATTACTTGGATCTTACAGTGTCAAACTTCCCGAGAAATTTTTTGGAGTGACAGATTCCGGGGGGAGATCCCCAGAAAATACCTCTTTCAGTTTTTTTTTTCATCCAAAATTCACTTTTGTAGGTGTATCTATCAACACCACAGTAGGGTTCCGTGCCAATAAAGGGGGTTTGTGCTCCTTTCTTGGCAAGTGTGTTGGCATCCTCATTTCCTTCAGTTCCCGCGTGATCAGGAACCCATTCCAAGGAGACCCTGTTGTTCTTTCCTGTGTCATTGGGTATTCTTCGGCACTCCCATATTACCTCAATAACATGGAAACTCAGAACTTTAATAGCAGCTTCCCTGTTCAGGACACACTGCCATCTGCCTTGCTTCTTCATACACTAGGTACCTGATCTACCCCTGCACTTGGTATGCCTTCGATCTCACAGGATAGTGCAATTATTGGTGATTCTCTGGCTGAACTACCCCACCGTAGACTCATAGGATTCTCTGGGAAACATCCCACGGTCTTAAGGCAATTCCTGGAATCTAGTCGTTGTTAATGTATGCAACGAATTCTTCGGGTGGGATAAAAACCAGATATGGATATCCCGTTAACCCCGACCTCCTTGGACACGCCACAGAGTCACGGTTTAGTCTTGAATTCTTTATCTCCTGTCAATGCTACATTGTTTTCTGAATCTATATAGTATCGCTAACGGAATGTTGATGAATTTCAGGCGACAGAGGTTCCAGATAACGTCTGATGTATCGATAATGCTTCGTTTGTACCCTTCAAATTCAATACTAACTTTAACTATATACAAGTAGATTTCCAATCCTTATTGAAATCCTACACTTGTATCTTCTATACGAAAGAGAATCGGACCTATGTTCATAGGAAAAAAAAAAGCACTGACGTGAAGTCAGTACTCTTTGGCGCGCGTGTTCACGGTGGCTAATTTGAATTGAATGAAAAATTTAATGCTTGTGGCTTTTACTTGATGCAAATCCATATTAACTCAATGAAAAATTCTATACGATTTACACTTATTTATTCAATATTGTGACGCGTTTCGTCGACACAGCGACTTCATCAGACTACATCATACTAAATTCTTAACAAGTTATTATCTCCCTATACCTAGATGACATGGACACAGAATCATTAAAAACTAATTACATGAGAAACTTATTTAAAACTAATTACATGAGATTTCACTGCTGGTTTCTTTGTACACATTAACAATAATTCATTCCTAATGCTTTTATTTATAAATTGATTCTCTATTTGAATAGATTGAGTAACGGTGAAAAATTTAGATCTAATTGTTCATTAACTAAATTACCCGTATGTTTTTCCCTATTTATTTCGACCATTTCCCAATAATTAAGTTGCGCACCTTTATTCAAATTGTGTAGAATTTTGAAATCCTGGTTAAACTTATGTCCTTCTGCTAATAAATGATTCGAATAATTTGAATTAATTTTGTTGTTTTTGAAGCTGTGATGATGTTCCTTTATTCTTATGCCAAAATTTCTACCAGTTTTTCCTATATATGATTTGTCACAACTCCCGCAATTCAATTGATAAACACCGGATTTATCTTCTTTATTCCTTTTCGATTTATTGTTTTTTATGAATTTGGCAAGGTTATTATTTGTCCGGAATGAGATATTCACCTGTTGGTTTTGAAGAAACCTTTTAAGTTGTTGACTCGTTGTACCAAAATATGTTAAGCTATTGAATATTTTATTTTTATCCTTAATTTCTGGATATACTAAACTAATTGTTTTTCTAAATTGTTTTTTCGTCAACATTTTTCTGATTAACTCTGTGTCATATCCGTTGTTCACCGCTATTTGCTCGATAATTTCTAATTCTGTACCATAATTTTCTTCGGATAAAGGTATATTAATTAGCCGGTGTAACATACTATGAAATGCCGCGACTTTATGTTCGAATGGATGACACGAGGATCGATGAATGATTGTATCCGTATGGGATGGTTTCCTAAATATTGAAAAATCATGTTGATTGTTTTTCCGCGTTATTATTAAATCCAAAAAATTAATTGCACCATTATTTTCCATTTCAATTGTGAATTTGACATTTGGATGAATACTATTAATAAAATCTACAAATATTTTCAGTTGCCGGTCTGTTCCTTTGAAACACGCGAGCACATCATCTACGTATCTAAACCAATATACGAATTTGGAAAAAATAGGATGTGTTTTAGCGATGGCTTCTAGGTTGTCCATGAATATTTCTGCCAAAAGGGGGCTGAGCGGATTCCCCATGATAAGTCCTTCATCGCTAGTATAAATCTTATCGTTGAAACTAAAGTAATTTTGATTCAAACACGTTTCTAAAAGCTGGAGTATTTCGGACTGAATCACTATATTGACTTTGTTTTTCTCTAATAAATCCCTAGCTATTTTCACTGTATCCTGGGGTGGAATACAAGGGAAAAGGTTAACAACATCGAAAGACACTAATTTTGCATTGGCCGGTAGGGAAATATTTTTAATTTTTTCTAATAACTTGTTAAGAATTTAGTATGATGTAGTCTGATGAAGTCGCTGTGTCGACGAAACGCGTCACAATATTGAATAAATAAGTGTAAATCGTATATAATTTTTCATTGATTGAATTGAATGATGAGTACTTCAAGCTCAGTGGATAGAGCGAGCCGAAGATCTACCCAAAGGATAGTGGACACCATTCACTGTCGGTTCAAAAATTAACAGTGCTGTATCTAAGCTGCCATCAGGATAGAGTAACAAAGTTGGAAAAGAACACAAGTGACTCTCCTTAGTCGCACAAGCTCCTAGAAGATTTGGGAGGGTCAGTATAATCCTAATCATGTTTATAGCACGCGCGCCAAAGCAGATTGACTGTTTACACTTTTTTTTTCATTGCTAAGTCAATCTGCTTTTGCGTGCGTGCTATAAACATGATTAGGATTATACTGACCCTTCCAAATCTTCTAGGAGCTTGTGCGACTAAGGAGAGTCACTTGTGTTCTTTTCCAACTTTGTTACTCTATCCTGATGGCAGCTTAGATACAGCACTGTTAATTTTTGAACCGACAGTGAATGGTGTTCACTATCCTTTGGGTAGATCTTCGGCTCGCTCTATCCACTGAGCTTGAAGTACTCATCATTCAATTCAAATTAGCCACCGTGAACACGCGCGCCAAAGAGTACTGACTTCACGTCAGTGCTTTTTTTTTTCAAGTTCCTTTAACAAATATAGCTATCAATACAGTTTGGCTGTTAGCTTTACCGTAGATGGGAAAAAAAATGCGGTTGTGGGACCTGCTTTAGGGACGCAATTGCATCTTCTCCAAATCCGAACGTCTTTTAATATAGATCTACCGAATATAGTTATTTATAAATTCGCCTCAAGGCCACCATACAGACATTTCAACTCGGAAACAACGCTATTTCCCCCAAACTGACTTGTGTCCGTGCACTGAATTGACATGAATATTCTTTTAAAACCTCACAATATCGGCTCATTACTCCCAACATAACCCAAACAACCCAAAACCATTCACTTCTCGTCTGCGCAAGCGCAGTATACTCGTGGCTGCAAGTCCTCCCAAAATTACACACCTCACAAAAAACTCCGATTCTCCAACACTAGTGGTTCAGGAGATATCGCTTCTTGAATCCACGCATGCGCAGACCCTCACAAGGGAATTCTCTGGAGGAATAGCATGCGCCACCCCAAAACCTCAACCCTTTTTGACGAAAACACCATAAGTTAAATCACTGATGGTCTGCTCATGCGCATAACGAAAAATTCCCGTAAGGGGTATTATTTTATTATTATTATTGATAAGGGGTTACGTTGCACCGCGACCTTGCGAGATCTATTGTGCCCCCCATCAGAGCTGTTCTCACCATTACGCCATCTACAGCTCGCCCTCCAGTTCCAGAGTATAAATGAACCTCAATATCTGGGAAGGCTTCAAGGATATTACGTCTTCACTCCTACAAGTTTCCTGTCCAAAGCATTCCTTTCGCTGACTTGCAATGGCGAGGCATTCTGTAACAAGGTGAAGAGGAGTTTCTTCCTCCTCCCCACAGAATCTGCACTCGTCAGTATCTGATAAACCTATTCTCATCAAATGCTTCCTGAGGCGACAGTGTCCAGGTGTAACTTATTCTTACAGAGATCCAGATACCTTTTGGATCTCACTTCTTTAAAGTTCCTAAGGAACTTTTTGGAATGAACCAAACCTGGAAGATTCCGCCAGAGTGTCTCTCTTTTGGTTTCCTCCTTCTCCAGAAACTCTTTCTTGTAGGTGCATTTTCCTATACCGCAGAAAGGTTCTGGGCCGATAAAAGGAGTTCGTGCTGCCTTTCTGGCAAGTGTATCGGCCTCTTCGTTCCCCTTGACTCCCGAGTGACCGGGGACCCAGACTAAAAAGACCTTATTATTCTTGCCGTAAGGGGTAACATCAATTTCGAAATTAGCCCCAGAGCCACGGTACGTACACTTCAACTCTGAAACAACGCTACATCCCCCAAACTGACTTGTACTTGCACTGCATTGCCATGAATATTCTTTTAAAACCTCACAATATCGGCTCAGCACTCCCAACATAACCCATAAAACCAAAAAACAGTCACCTCTCTTCTGTGCATGCGCAATCTACTTGCGACTAAAAGTCCTCTCAAAATCACACACCTTACAAAAAACTCCGATTCTCCAACACTAGTGGTTCAGGAGATATCACATCTTTAATCCACGCATGCGCAGACCCACAACAGGGGATTCTATGGAGGAATAGCATCCGCCACCCCAAAACCCTAATCCTCTCTGACGAAAACACCACCAGTTAAATCACTGATGGTCTGCTCATGCGCATAACGAAAAATGCCTATAAGGGGTAACATCAATTTCAAAATTAGCCCCAGGTCCACGGTACGGACACTTTTACTCGGAAACAACGCTACATCCCCCAAACTGACTAGTCCTTGCACTGAATTGCTATGAATATTCTTTTAAAACCTCATAATATCGACTCAGCACTCCCAACATAACCCATCCAACCCAAAAACAGTCACTTCTCACTGCGCATGCGCAATCTACTCGCGGCTAAAAGTCCTCTCAAAATAACACACCTTACAAAAAACTCCGATTCTCCAACACTAGTGGTTCAGGAGATATCACATCTTTAATCCACGCATGCACAGACCCTCAACAGGGGATTCTATAAAGGAATAGCATCCGCCACCCCAAAACCCTAATCCTCTCTAACGAAAACACCACCAGTTAAATCACTGATGGTCCGCTCATGCGCATAACAAAAAATGCCTGTAAGGGGTAACATCAATTTTAAAATTAGCCCCAGGGCCACGGTACGGACACTTCAACTCGGAAACAACGCTACATCCCCCAAACTGACTTGTCCTTGCACTGAATTGCTATGAATATTCTTTTAAAACCTCATAATATCGACTCAGCACTCCCAACATAACCCATCCAACCCAAAAACAGTCACTTCTCTTCTGCGCATGCGCAATCTACTGGCGGCTAAAAGTCCTCACAAAATAACACACCTTACAAAAAACTCCGATTCTCCAACACTAGTGGTTCGGAAGATATCGCATCTTCAATCTACTCATGCGCAGACCCTCATCTGTGATCTGAATTCTATGGAGGAATAGCATCCGCCACCCCAAAACCCCAATCCTCTCTGACGAAAACTACAGCAGTTAAAGGACTTCTCATCTGCGCATGCGCAATACGGAAAATGCCCGGAAGGGGCAGCATGAACCTCAAAAACATATGTTTCGGCATTAAAAGCAAAGTATTCCGCAAAATAGTAGTAATTTATTTATTTTTTTCATGTCACGTGATCTTCACTAAATTTTGCAAAAGTGTTTGCTTTGGTCTTTTGCATCTAACTACTGAGTTTCAATTTAATCAGATCAGTATTTTTCGAGTTATCGTGAAAACAAAATTTTCAAATTTTCAAAATTTGTTTTGCCACTTTAGGACCGTTCGTTCAACACAAAACTTCGGAGGCATATAAAGGTCATGATTCTACAATCTGATGCCAAATACCAAAAAGATCGAGTGATCGGTTCCGGAAATATTCATAAAAAACGTTTTTACTAAAAACAGCCTTAACTCCGAAACCGCGTGGTCGATTTCGCCCGTTAACAAACTTGTCCGAGATATTTACGCTACGAAACTACCCTGCAAATTTCAACGCTCTTAGTCATTCCGTTCGAGAGTTATCGTGCTAACGGCCGGAACGGCCGGCCGGCCGTCTGGACCGGACGGACAGAATTGAATTTGACCTCGAATTCTTCATCAGGGAGTCGAACCCAATCGTTTGAGACCATTTTCGAAAAAAAATTCGAAAAATACAGACATTGTGATGAAATGATGGCACGCTGTTCCTTGCGGAACACGCGCGCAAAAAATATTTAGAATAAGAGCATGTGACAAAGGTTGTCATAGAGCTTATAGAACACCCTGAATACATTTTTGTAGGGAAATTTTAAGAGTTGCTATAGTTGTTATAGTTTGGCAGTCACGAAGTTAGAGTTGTGTTATATCAGTATAATTAAGGCACTATTTCATTATTTGCTTGTACCGCAACAGATTTTTTCGAAAACTAATACGAACATGACAATTTGGAAAATTCTACATGCATATTTGGAGAGAAATAAGTTCATCAGTTGCATTTTGATATTAAATTTTCCATGTGATGTGTACATAGAACGGCCTTTATTGGCATCGTTAGTTCCAAGCCTCGCTTGAGTCCTCTTCCCGTAATAAGAACACGAGCAATAAGGAATAATTTCATGTTCCTAACACATCAACAGCAATAAATATTCATCCATTCATCCATGAGTCCATAAATTCTACCCCATCGAAGTGATGGACAAATCTGTTGGATACAGCTGTTAACGATACGGACCAATTTAGTGTTACAGTGTTATAGACATGGCTCATTATGAAGGTCATATCGTATTGGTAGTTGGAATAGCGATGAAGCCATGGTGGAAGAATACCTACATGATGTGCTACAAACGAAGCTTATTTTCGTCCGTGTTGGCGTATGACGACACTCTGGGAGCAGAGTTGTGGATTTTAAACTGGTTTGCCGGTTCATGGAATAGAAAGTTTCGTTGCAAAAGTTTACGAGCATGCTCAAACTATTGTTGCGATTCATTTGCTTTCAAGGTTGTGATATTTATCACCTGCAGCTGTTTGTGGAAGTATATAGTTGAATATTAAATGATAATAAATGAGGAGGTCAGGTTTGGTTTGTAAGGTAGAATGTTCGGACTGTGATAGCACATATATTGGACAAACCAGCCAATATTTTGGAATCAGACTCAGACAACACCAGGCTGACTGTAGAAAACATTCCGAGTCAAGGGCTCTTTCCCTACATTCAAGGAATGAGAAACATAAATTTGATTTCGAAAATGCTAAAATTTTGACTATGGAGAATAATTGGTTCAAAAGAAATTTTAAAGAAATGATATGTATTAAAAGATACCCGAATTCTATAAATTCACGATCAGATATAGGTTCCCTTAGTTTGGCATATTCAGGGCTGTTAAAAGAAATCCACATTTAGTTTTTCGGGCGCACATATTTCGTCGCTGTGTCTTCATTATTCATTCCGAGAAATTGATTGATGCCGAATACCTATACGTTAGAAGAATTGAGTGTCCCTGAAATGATTGAGATCTGCATATCTATTTTTACGAATTTGAATGGTTGAAATGATTTTTACTGTTGATTATTCATAAGGTTAGTAAGTGGAGTTGTTCTTTCGATTGTTGTTCTGTTTGGTGGATTCACTGCTGATTGTTTTATTAATGTCCATTATTGTGGCTTCATTTTAACGTTGTGTGTTGTTTCATTTAGATATGTACTGTCCTGATTATTCATGCCTTTATATTGTGTTTTAGCCTGTGGAAGAGAACAAAAATTCTCGAAACGTTGCTTGTGAATGAGTTTTAATAAATTAGTTCCTTGAGACTGATATTATTATTTCCTGAATATTTTGGAACGATAACATCCACATCTATAGATAATTGAGTAAATTAGTCGTTCAAAATGCCTGTTTGCTTTATACAGTGGTGTTAACAACCATAAGTAAACAGTAAAGTTTACTTATTGATCTAGGGGTGCTAATTTTTCAAAAAAAAAACCTCTGATGCATCACTATCTTAGACTAGACATTTTGTTGTGTAAATACGATAGTCAATACATGTTCCGTGATATAGAATATGATCATTGTTTTCACCTTCTGAGCTGTTCAATTGCAATTCATTTTTTGATAATACAATTGAAAATTTCAATGAAAAATCTCCTCCTAAAATAGATGGTTCCCAATTATCTGTTACAAACATTTTAATAAGTTTCTTTACATTATTAGGAACAATATCTACCTTAAAATTACCCATGGGGGATATCTTCTGACCTGTGCATACAAATAATTCCTTATCGGTTTTGTCAAAGTTTTCAGAAAATAGAAAAATTGATCTATATTTCATAAACATTCCCCAACCTATTACGATATTAAAATGGATGATCATTTTTGGAATATAATTTAATGGAATATTCTTCGAACTGAAATAATTGTGCATTGTGACACCATCAAGGTTTTTTGAAATTCAAATCATAAAAGAAATTTTACTCAATGATTAATTATTTCTCTTTAAAAAATATACAATTAAACCTTTCATTGAAGATCTTTTGAGTTCATGTAGAACTTTGTTGAAAATCATCAATATCAAATCCAAAGCACAGACCTATACATAATTTCAATCAACACTAATATTTCCATCATCTTGTTAGGAATGATTTAATTTTCACCATATACGGAAGTTGAAAAATATTTATCCTCAAACTTATATTATATGTTTCATCAATTTCAGTCCAGAAGTTTCCAAAATACATAATTTGTGAGTTCTGTGCATATACAGGGTCTTTCACGAGGAACCTCACCCATATTTATACGGGAAACTACTGAACGTATTTTCATGAAATTCAGCACTTATAAGTATTTCACGATGCTGATGAAATCTAAAATATTTTCAAGGCATGAGCACCTCCGGTTTTTCCGGAAATGACGTCAACTTCCGTTTTTCAAATTAGAACACAATTTTTTTATTGCAGAAATAGATTCCTTAGAAAATTTCAAGTTATTTTGATGTAACATTTTTCAGTTTTGGTTGGAAAATTCTCTCTGAGCGAGAAAATTCGAAAAAAAATCGAAAATAGAGCTCCGCTGAAACAAGAATAACTTCGAGGTTTTTGGATGGAAAATTTTCATTTTTGGGATTTTCCAAGATGAGCGATTGATGTATACACTTTAGAAATCGAAATCGCGATTCATGATACAGGGGGTGAAAAAATCGCTTTCAAAGTTAGGGATACAAAATCGTGAAAAATCAATTTTTTCAAATTAGAACCCCATTTTTTTATGGCAGATATTGAATCTACGTTAAAAAATAATGTGAGTGTATGCATCACACCCTTGCCCTAAAATGGATATTTTCTGAGTTATTCACAAAAAACTGTTTTTCGTCTTGAATTTTCAGCTATTTCTTTTCCCTTCACGCCAAAAAGATGAAATTTTCAGGAACTGTTATTTGAACCATGCTGTAGATTTTTCACCCCTTCTTGAAACCGACTTCAAGTTACTATTAGGAGAACCATGGCAAAATCTCGCAGTTATAACTAGAGAAGATGCTCAAAGTTTTGACCGTTAATTTCTAGACATTTATTTATACGTCTCAGGAATGCTTCGTGCGTTGCTCTTCTTATTTCATCGGGAGGAAGAGATCTGCAAAAGTGTTTAAAAACCAAATTGAGTTTCAAAACTATGAATCTAAAAATCTAAACAAGCCTGAACGCATTTCTGACTCGTTCTATGCAGTCCTCTTTATCAATCAGGGGAGTTGAGTAGACAATATTTTTTATCCTACCCCAAACATAATAGTCTAAAAGAGTTAAATCGGGAGAACGTGCTGGCCAAAGATGTGGACCATTGTTCGCCAACCATCGATCTTCAAATAGCCTGTAGAGGATATTTGACACATTGAGTGAATTGTGTGGAGGCGCGCCATCTTGTTGATACCATAAGTCAAGATGGTTCTGTACTAGCGGCTCAATTATTTGAGTCAATATGTCAGAATATCTATCTCCTAAGGGAGAACATTCTTTAAATAATGCAAACATTTGTAGTGTTCTATCTTACCAGTTAAAGTCCCATCATAAATGTGAACATCGAGAATTGTATTATTTTTGATGGCGCAAAAAACATTGAAACTCCAGGTCTCTTGAAAGTTCCATTGTCTGAAGTGGTGGTTGTTCTCTTCATCCCAATAATGACTGTTATGCCTATTGAAAGAATCATTCTTTGTGAATTTAGATTCATCTGTCCAAATTATACAGTCCAAAAAGTTTTCATTCTCTTGAAATCGAATCATCATAGCTTCGCAAAACTCTGTTCTCCTGACGAAATCAGTTTCCTTCAAATGCTGTACCCTATTGAATTTATATGGGTGCATTTTATGTTTTTTTAATATTCTCCAAACACTCGATTGAGATAATCCCAGATCAATCTCGGCATCTTTGAGAGAATTTTGAGGATTCACACGAAAATATGCAAGAACTGTAATTTCGTTGTTCTCATCTTCTACTACACTTTTTTCTCTGTGTATAGTTTTCTTAACGAAAGATCCGACATTTCTCAAGTTTGTCATGGTTCTGTTAATGGTATCTCTCGTTGGTCTGGGTCGGTCAGGAAACCTCTCAATGAACAGTCGAATCGTTCTATCTACAACTTTATTACATTCTCGATGAAGTAGAATGAGATTTAAATAATCTTCATTGGTAAAATTAGGTATAGTGATCGATTTTATAACTTAATACGAATTATCACCAAATAAATAGTAAACACAAAATGCTACTGAATAAAGAGGAATTTGGCAGATGTAATTAATGATATCTATCATTAAAAAAAAAGAATGTAAAACATGTTAAGTTTTTGCATATGGTTCATAAGGAATTATTTATTTATCACTGGAGAGAAAACCGATGGCCGATTAGTTGAAATAAAGAGGTTTCCGATACAAATTCGAATCAAAATTCGCCATCTATTTAGGAACAACCTGTAACTTTTTTCTCTTGCATATCAGGGTAGTAAAATCTAAAACATGGTTTAAGTAACAGTTCCTGAAAATTTCATCTTTTTGGCGTGAAGGGAAAAGAAATAGCTGAAAATTCAAGACGAAAAACAGTTTTTTGTGAATAACTCAGAAAATATCCACTTTAGGGCAAGGGTGTGATGCATACACTCACATTATTTTTTAACGTAGATTCAATATCTGCCATAAAAAAATGGGGTTCTAATTTGAAAAACCGGAGGTGCTCATGCCTTGAAAATATTTTAGATTTCATCAGCATCGTGAAGTACTTATAAGTGCTGAATTTCATGAAAATACGTTCAGTAGTTTCCCGTATAAATATGGGTGAGGTTCCTCGTGAAAGACCCTGTAGAGACTGAAAATTTCCGAGATATAGAAACATTTGATATTTTAGAAAAAATATACTACGAGAAGTGATTTTAAAATCCGATGAGCGATAGTTAGTTTTTGGCACTCTAGTTCCTCGGAACTGAGTGCTTATCAATTTGCCCAAATGTCTGTAATTTTCGAATATTTCGATGAAAATAGTCTTAAACGATTTGGTTCGACTCACTGATGAAGAATCCGTGGTCGAAATTCATTCTGTCCGGCCGTCCGGCCGGCCGGCCGTAGGCACGATAACTCTCGAACGGAATGAGCTAGAGAGTTGAAATTTTCACAGTGGGTTTGGGGGATAAATATCTCGGCTAAGTTCGTTATTGGGCAAAATCGAACAAATGGTTTCGGAGTAACAAAAAAAAATTTTTTTTTTTACAAAACAAATTCCAAATTAATTTTTTTTTAATAAGCAGTTTTCTAATAAGAATCTAATCATATCATTTTCAACTCTGACAAGCTAATACTTTCGGAGATATGGTTTTTCAAAATTTCAATTTAGATCGTATTTCTACGTTTTCACAGAATGATAGAATTATTATGTGGGTATTCTATGAATTGTTATAATGTTAACTTATTCTCTTGAGACATGACGTTGTTTCTTTCGAGCAATCGTATAAATATGAGAATGATAATATAATATCATACTTTTTGTTGGTTGATATTTTCATGCCGATGGTCAATCCATATGGTGATGGGAATGGTAATGGTAAGTTAATAATATTGAGTTTAGAATATCTCCACTAAAAACAAAACTGGAATATTGTAGATTTGAGGAAAGATATATATTATCGTTCATCATATAATTGAGGAATGAATATCTCGGATGAGTTCGTTGTTGGGTAGAATTCGTCTATTGGTTTTGGATTGATAATTTTTGGCACTCTTGTTGAATTTAAATTCTTCTATGATGTTTGAACTCAATTTCTGCTAAGATGAAGTTCTAAATTTCAATAATGAATCGTACTTCTATGTTTTCACTGAATGCTATAATTATTCTATCTAAGCTTTATTATATGATCTGTGTACTCGTACATTTCATCCTGTTTTATATGAGAGAGTCAAATTCATTTCAGCTATTTTAATTTGGTTTCTTCCATGGTGCAGTTCTCATTCTCAGATTGCTCATAAGAATAAATTGATATAATTCTCAACTCTGAGAAACCAATACTCTCGGAGATATAATTTGTCTGTTTGAACTAGAGCGCCAGAAAGGTCCTGTCAACAGGGCTTGAACCAATTTTCTATATTTTGGTGTTTGCACTCATGTAGTTCGAACATTTGATTTAATTGGATCTCATAAGAAATCCACAAACAAAAATTCAATATAATCAAAACCACCAAAACCGTAAATGAATTTATACATCGAAATATCCATTGAGAATTCAAATGTGCACATGTTCAAATTGTCACAGACTGACGTCACAGCGAGCGACGGGGATGGGTATAGAGATGCGCAGGAACACATAATGTATTCTTACACCATGGATGAAGCGAAAGTGATTAATACCCTTATTACACTATGCCTTTTTCGCGTCTATATTTGCGCCTATTTTCATGGTTATTTGTTGGGTGAATTTCCCCCCAAATGAGTGGCACCACATATTACACCGCGCTTTTTTCGCGCTTGTTTCAGGCAGTAATTTCAGAGCTGCAAACATTGAAGAAATTGACATATTCACCTTAAGTTCTTGTATTGTTCGTATATTTTCAAAACAATACCATAATGTTTTAGGAATGTCTGAAGAAACGTTTAATATGCTACTATATCGAGAGCAAATTCACATACAGAAAAAAGACACTGTAATTCCAGAAAACATTTCTCCAAAAACGAAATTAATAATTACTTTGCGATACTAGGCTTCTGGTGAAAACTTCATATCACTCGGGGATATCACCACAGATTATCTGTCCTTCGTAAGTTTAGTTAGTTTACGTCCTCAGAGTAATAAACATAAATTTATTATTAAATTTACGAAGACTGCGGTTCAAAGAATATAATAAACTAGGTTATGTTGTTAAAAACTCAAGTCAGACAGATTAATATTGTGTTGGTAGACATGACATTTCGACAAAAAGGCTTAAAATCCCCACGATTCAGGGGGAACAAATAGAACCAGTTCTATTTATCTTCAAGCCTGAAAAAGTCTACAAAATAGTCTCGGGCGCATGAGTATTTCCTCAAAATTTCAGGCGCAGTCAGTCAGGCTGACAAACAGACACGAAAAAGGCATAGTGTTATAAGGGTATAAGGATGTGAAAATTCCATATGAAGAACAAGGTGGGATTTGTGTCTAACGGGATATAGAAAATTATTCCTCAGACACTTTAAATGTAAAATATGTTTGGAAGTAGTTGCAATGCAAAATGGTACTATACCAACCTACGTATATTCACAGTTGGTAAACTATCAATAGGAGAACCAAGTTATTTATTAAACCATGGATATGGAGGATACCTACCATTCAGAACGTGTACGGTGACATTGGCGGATTTTGCGTTGGAGGGGTTACATTGATAGGTTCCAGAATCGGTGGGTCTAGCCTTCTGGATGAGAAGAACACTACGACTTGTCTCACCACGTTCTGTTGCGACGCTTACTCCGCCTCTTGAGCTGGAGTAACTGATGATCTGAGAAAGAATAGAGAATATGAGTGAGTATAATACAATTTTGGACTGTTGGAATGTTCATTCTCAGTGTAGCCACTTAGCATTCGGCTTCTCATATCGTTGAAGTCTACATTTCGACTAATCATTGGTTACTAAAATACCCCTCTAATTTACTGCATTTCAGTATCATCTACACAAAACAAATATTCGACAAGTTTATTTTACCCTAATGTCTGTAATTGTCGAGTTTTTTGCCGAAAATTTCAGACGATTAGGTATGACTCACTTATGCAGAATTCGAGCTCAAATTCGATTCTGCCCGGTTGTCACGATAACTTTTGAACGGAAAGAAATAGCGTCTTGCAATTTTCAGGGTAGGTTGAGCATCCGAATGCCGCAGTTAAATTCATTAATGGGCATTAGTAATATATATGAGAAGTGTCGGGCAGACAAAACCCGCCCCTTCACTACGACCAATCGGTCTATTGTGGCACACTTATAGTATATAATCTATACTTCACCCACAAGCTCAAGTCTCTTGATGAGGGATATGAGTCCTGGTGGGTGAGAACTTGTCCAGTCTCCTCAGTCTCAGTTTGTGGACTCCTAGTTCCCCAAATCTGAACCTGTCCCCAGCGGGGCAGTCACACATCATGTGTTCGATAGACTCGTCCTCCTGGCATAGTCTGCACTCAGTCCTCAGTCAACCCCAGCGTACTAAGGTGTTTCCTGAGACCACAGTGACCCGTGTATACAGCTGTTAAGAGTCTCAGGTCTAACCTCGAGAATCTGATCCACTGTCTGGATCTTTCAGATGATGGGCCAATAATTGTTGAGCGTGAATGTCTGTGTTCAGGTATAATAATAATAATCATAATAATAATAATCTTTATTGATCCTTTGGGACACTACAATGTGTATAGGATAGGTCAAAATACCAATAACAATACAATCCTGCTTACTAAGCTGTTAAAGAATCAGACAGGAACTCCCCAACCGAATAGAAGCATTTCCTTAGTAACAGCTCCTTGATTTCTTTTTTGAAAATTCGTTTGTTCAAAGATTTCAGATGAGGAGGTATATGGTTGAACAAATTTATGCTCCGATACATTGGAGATCGTTCGAAACTGTGAGTCCGATGTTTAGGAAACAGAAGCACCTGTGTATTGCGAGTTTTATGTTCTTGCGAACTACCAAGTTTTTTCCAAATACTCTCATTATCCTTCGCGTATATGAGACATTTTAATATATAGATACAAGGCAGTGACAGTAACCTATTAGCAATAAATACAGGTTTGCATGATGCTCGATAATTCATATCAAAAATCAGACGTATTACTCTTTTTTGTGCAACAAAAACTCTTGAGAAGGAACTACAGTCTCCCCAGAGCAAAACATTATATGACATGTGACAGTAAACAAGGCTGTAATAAATATCAATAAGAGAACTAGGTGGTAAGGTACTTTTGAGTCTATTTATAGCAAAATAAGAACTATTTATTTTTTTGCATAAGACGTCGACGTGAGTTGACCAACTAAGACTTTGATCCATATGGATCCCGAGGAATTTAGTACAATATGATGGAATTATAGTTGTACCCAGACAATCTATTTTCAAAAGTCCTTTTTCACTGTTTCTTAAACCGAAACTTTGATTTTCTGTATCTTTTGTTCCAGCCATCTGTTGTTTTCCCACCCTGCTGCCTTGAGAGAGATGTCACAGGCCAGTTCAGGTCCAATGAGCCACATGGAAGCCCTCTGTGCCGCCAATGAGTCCAATATCTCATTACCCTTTATACCCGAGTGGCCCAAGAGCAATATGAGCTACAGATTGCAGGGCTTTCCCACTTCAGCAAGTGTGGTCCGGCAGTCCTGAACAATCAGGGAATTGCAGTTGTATGAAGTCAAGGTCTTCAAGAGGGCTTGGCTATCCGATAGGATCTTGATTGATCTGCGGACCCATCCTTTCTCAAATATGAGCTTCGCGCAGTGATCAATGGTGAAAATTTCTGATTGAAACATTATCTCGTTGGACTCCAATTCAGCCTGCAGAGAACCAGGTACGTAGCACTGAGGCAGCAGCAGCGCATCGTATATGGCTCATTGCGAGTCAGTATGTCGCCATCCGGGCCACGCACCTGATCACTAGATGGAGAGGGGCAAGATCTAGTAAGAGTTGCACGGATGTGGTGGGGGGTTGAGCGAAAAGCCCGAGTCATCATCAAGCATGCAGACCTCTGAATTTTTGCAAGCTTGAGCTGATACGACACCCTTATAGTGTACTCCCACCAAGCAAAGCAAAGCAAAGTGATTTGAGGTGTCACCACCATCACGTACAACCAGTGGAGCTGTTTTGGAGCCAGTCTCCACCTCTTTCCTCTATCCTTGAGAATCATTATTTCTAGGTGTGAAGTCCAGTTCAGCTTTCCATCTAGAATGACACCCAGATTTCAAGCCTCACCCGCAAAAGCGATTTGAATTCCAGTCATAGTAAGAGAAATGATATTGAGCTTACTATTAGTGAAGAGCACGATCAAGCCTTGTGTTGCTGTCAGCACCACCGAGGCTATCGACTAGGACTGAGTCATCCTGGCCCGTGTCCACAATGACGATGGCGCATGTGAGCATGGATATATATATATATATATATATAGATTTGTTCGACCGCACATACAGACCCAAATCGACATACTTTACCGATTATACAGTCCAAAAGTGACGTTTTCAGACCCGACTCCGGGTCTGGTAACGTTTACCTATAGAATTGTACTCAGGGACGTTAGGGGATGCCAGGGGTAAATTTTCAGATGGGTCTGAAAAAGCGGTGATACATCATATTATATACAGAAAAGCTTCAGAGTTTTGCCAGTGCGAGGGCGCTTCTGCTCACATTAGCTCGCTGTATATAATTCGTATAGTTGATCAACGTCTTGAGTCCTTAAATCCGGCAACGCTGTAGAGCGAGAGTTTGAAAATAATATATTTCGTCCTCTCGATATACAAACCCAAAACCAACACATACGAAAACTTATACGAGCCCGGTATAGCTAGTCATCGTCATGAGAATTGTTAATTGTGGATTGTTCAAATAAAACTTCAAAATCAGATACTTCTTCCTTTTGATATACAAACCTAAAAACCACACACATGAACGCTTATACAAGCCTGGTATATGGAATCGTCGTCATGGGAGCTGTTTATTTCGAATTCTCAATCATAATTCTGAAGGAGTGTTGAGGACAAATATAATTTCTTCATGGATCATTTTGCAAAAAATTAACATAATAAACAGTAACGAAACCATTCTGTAATATTTCAGAGACTAAATCGGACTCCTTCATCAGATACAAAGCGAAAACTTGACCAATTATTTTTTGATGACACTTATTCTGAAATTTGTTACACTGCAAATTACAGTATTAGCTGAAAGACACACGGAGAAATATTCATTGATTTTAACTATCACAAATATTTCGTGGAAACGGGCTGGTCCCCTCATCGCTCAGTGTTCCCCTAATGAGGAAAGCGTCATACAGGGGCAAATACGAACCAGTTTCATGGCTATTACCAATCGTCAGCATAACATTGCCACACTGAATGACAGCTGAAGGAGTTCTAGGAAACATAATAGCAGTTCTTGCGAACAGGTAGGAAGAAAATCTCATCAGCTGCATCTAGGAAAATCCTTAGGAACTCTGACCCCCTGTGATGCGGAAACCATAAGCGATGTTCAGTGATGTTCATGCTTTTGCCATAAGAGGGTCAAGTACTGCAAGGCTGTCTACCTGATTTGGCAATTAAGAGCTGTCAAAGCTTTGTGCAACCCATCGTAAGAGTTGGGAATGATATCAATGGATTCTTGTGATAAGACTGCATCATAAAATAATTAAATACAAAATGTTTTTGACACATCTCATAATTAGAGCATTCTATGAAATTGTAAGACCATTTTCTGCCAATTCGAAAAATACCGACATTTGGGCCAATTGATAAGCACTTTGTTCCGAACAACAAAAGCAACACAAATAGCAGAATATGTATGTACAATCTATAGAGATCGACATAATGGATTAGACTAAAACAAAGATTCTGATGACGTAATACCACTCACATGAAAAGGAAACATACGGAGTCGACTTGTATTTTGTTGAACATACAAAACAATTTCCCAAATTACACAATTGGAATTGGCCATATTTGGTAGTTGAATTTGTTGGAGAAATAGTTAGAACTTAGAAATTTCTATCTGAAGTGACACTGTGATACTATGTTTTTGTCGCCCAAATGTCTGTAATTTTCGAATTATTGAATTATTGGCTGAAAATGGTCTCAGACGTTTTGGTTCGACTCACTGATCAAGAATCCGTGATCAAAATCGCGGTACGGCCATCCGCTAACAAGATAACTCTCAAACAGAATGAGCAAGATAGTTCCAATCTTCACAGTAGGTGAATATAAAAATATTTTTCTTATATCACAAATTTAAAATTGTTTTTTTTTATATGCAGTTTTCTCATAATAATCCACTGATATTATATAAAACTCTAACAACTACTTTTGGAGATATGATTTTTCAAAATTTCAATAATGAATCTTACTTCTATGTTTTACAGAATGCTATAATTACTCGATCGTAGAATTCTCAGGGTTATAATATGATATTATTTTTTTTAAGTGATATTTTAATGCCCGTGGATAATCCATATGATGATGGAAATATATACTTTGGTAAGTTAATCGAATTGGGTTCAGAATATCTCCAGTAAAAATAAAATCGGACTATTGGCCAGGTTTCAATTGATATCATATAATTTTCAGAGTGGATTTAAGGAATGAACATCTCGGATAAGTTCGTGGTTTCGGACTAATTTTTGGCACTCTTTTTTTATTAAATGACACTTTTTTGAAATTCATTTCTTTCATGATGCAGTTGTATCATAAGAATCCATTGAAATAATTCCCAGCTCTAAGAAACCAATACCCACTTTCGGAGATATGATTTGTCAAAGTTTGAACAAGTGCGCAAAATCTCCTGTCCACAGGGCTTTTCTACATTTTTTATCATGCAGTTCTATCTTAAGAATGCATTGATATCCAACTCTGAGAATCCAATATTTGGAGATATGATTTGTCAAAGTTTGAATAATAACTCGCTAGTAGTTTGACGAAAGCGCCAAAGTCCCTGTCCACAGAGGTGTCCCACATTTATAATTAAATATCAATTCAATAAAAGATTTGATCTGAATAATTTTTTGACAAATTTAAAAAAAAACTTCTTCAAAGCTTATTATATCTCGCTGTAGTCTCATCTTATTTAGTCTAAGAAAACTTAATCATTCTGTGACGAAAGCATGCCCACATTTGTTCTCAATTTTTTGGCAACCATCACTTTCTAAAGTCAATTTAATTCTTAGGAATTTTGTAATTTTTGCGCGTATGTTCTGGGGAACATCGCGTTATAGTTTTGCCCAAATGTCTGTAACTTTCGAATTTTTTGACGAAAATGGTCTCAAACGATTAAGTTCGACTCCCCAATGAAGAATTCGAGGTCAATTTGATTCTGTCCGTCCGGCCGGCCGTTGCCACGATAACTTGAGAACAAAAAGAGCTAGCGACTTGAAATTTTCAGGGTAGGTGGCGCATCCCAATACAACGGACAAGTTCGTTAATGGGCATAATCGGCCCAGTGGTTTCCGAGTAATAATTTTGTTTTCAACCAATATAAATCTGATCGAATTGAAACTTAGTGGGTAGTTGTAGAATATGAGCCTTAGCACGTTTGTGAAATTTTGTTTGTACGTATGGCTAGAAAATTTTAAAAAAATTATTAAAAAATATTTATAACTTGATAACTTGAGAACGGAATGAGATAGCGGCTAGAAATTTTCAGGTTAGGATGGGCACCAGAACGCGACATTTCAGTTTGTTTATGAGCATAATCGGCCAAACGGTTTTAGAGTTATAGCCATCTGAAATTTTCTGAAATTTGGTGGTTTTTTGTTCCTCATTAACTCGAAAAATACCGAATCGATTGAATTCAAACATGGTTATTAGTTGTAGAATGCCAACGCAAAAATGTTTGCAAAATTTGATGAGGATAGCATTTGTAGAAAATTTTTAATAAATCATTGAAAATTAAAAAAAAAATTCTATATATCAGTAACCATTCGTTTGAAATTGCTGAAATTTTGCGAGAGTCTTCATAACCTAACTCTTCTGCTAAGTTCCAAGTTTTAATACGATGGGTTAAATATTGTTGGAGATTCGAGCATTCTTGTGCGAGTTCAGTAGATGGGTGACCGTTGCCTCGATAACTTTCGAACGAAAGGGGATTGGGACTTGCAATTTTCAGGGTAGGTTGCGTATCCGAAAGGGAGAGTTGAGTTCGTTTTTGGGCATAATCGGTCTAACGGTTTCCGAGTTATACCCACATATTATTTCCTTGATAACTCAAAAATTAAATAGACGATCGAATTGGTGCTTGGTAACTAGTAGTAGAAAATCAACATAAAGACGTGTTTAAAATTTTGTGTGATCCGTACCCCTAGAAAATTTGAAAAAAATGACGAAAAAAAAAATTTTAAGTATCGTACCTACCACTAGAAATTTTTTGAAAAATCACGAAAAAAAAAATTGGTTCAAGCACTGACGTGAAGTCAGAAGCTTTTGCGCGTATGTTCTATTGTCCATTCTTCTGTATTGGACACCCCTAATCGAATTTACCATGGTAATTTACCATGGTAAATTCGATTAAGGGTGTCCAATACAGAAGAATGGACAATAGAACATACGCGCAAAAGCTTCTGACTTCACGTCACCATGGTAAATTCGATTAGGGGTGTCCAATACAGAAGAATGGACAATAGAACATACGCGCAAAAGCTTCTGACTTCACGTCAGTGCTTGAACCAATTTTATTCCATTTTCTCTGCATCTGCACATGCAAGTGCGACTGTAATTTCAGAGAAGGACGATTGCAAAAAGCCCATACCATCATTTCAAGAAATAATTAAAGGATACTTTGGGAGGTGAATTCATCACTGACTGGTTCCTTTCTGGGTTTTCTCTCTTAAGCTCTGGAAAATATCTATGAAATAAAAAATTTCATTATTTTGAAATTGCTTCTGCGTTAGAAACATATGTAGATATTTGTAATTCGATTGCAATTACTGAGTCTGATGACATAAGAAGATAACTTAAAGGAGCCGCTCTGTATTTTGTTGAACAAAGAAAACAATTTTACAAATTGCTCAAGATGAATAGACCATATTTGGTTGAATAGGTTGAATAAAGAATTCGAACTTGGAAATTTCTATGTAAAGTGGAACTGTGTTACAATATTTTTCCAAAGACTATCGGCTGTCGGCTTAACAAATTTCAGTATTAGTGTCATCAAATATAATTCTCAAGATCTTCGCTTGGTGTCTGATAAAGGAATCTGCTTTAGTATCCGAAACGTTACAGAAAAGTTGTTTCATATGTTATTAGTTATGCTACTGTTCATTAGGCAATATTGTTCTATATATGGCTTCTGGCAAATATCTAGTCTTTCTTACGCAGAAGTAAATTTAAAAAAATTATATATCTGAAAGTATTGGTTTCTCAGAGTTGTGAATTATATCAATGTATTCTTATGATAGAACTGCATCATAAAGGAAATTCAATTCAAACAAAAGTTTATTTATCAAGATGACATGTACGAATATGAACACAGATCATATAATAAATCATAGATAGAATAATTATAGCATTCTGTGAAAACATAGAAGTACGATTCATTATTGAAATTTCGAAAAATCATATCAGTTAGCTTGTTGGAGTTGAAAATGATATCAATGGATTTTTATGGTGAAAATGCATCTAAAAAAAAAATATTTTGAAATTTTTAAGTGAAAAAAATTTTTTTTTTCGTTACTCCGTAACCATCTGGCCTATTTTGCCCAATAGCGAACTTAACCGAGATATTTATCTCCCTAACCTACTCTGAAAATTTCAACTGCTGTTCAAGTTCAAGAGTTATTGTAGAAACAAAATTTAAAAATTTTCAAATTTTTTTTTGACACTTTACGGTAACCCGATCAATACAAAACTTCACATGCGTCTAAAGGTCATGATTCTACAATTTGATGCTAAATTTCAGATAGATCGAGTGATCGGTTTCGGAAATATTCATAAAAAATAGAAATATGGATCATGCGGAGTAATATCAATAAGTGGAAAAGTTTAACGGGTAATTCCGCAAACGAAGCAGATTAAAAATAATTCTGCTGGTACCTGCCGACACGTGTTTCTGCTCGGCAGAAACACGTGTCGGCAGGTACCAGCAGAATTATTTTTAATCTGCTTCGTTTGCGGAATTACCCGTTAAACTTTTCCACTTATTCATAAAAAATGTTTTTACTAAAAACGGCCATAACTCCGAAACCGCTTGATGGATTTCGCCCGTTAACGAACTCGTCCGAGATATTTACGCTCCAAACCTACCCTGCACATTTCAATCCTCTAACTCCTTTCATTCGAGAGTTATCGTGTTAACGGACGGAAAGCCGGCAGGCCGGACAGAATCGATTTCGACCACGGATTCTTGATCAGTGAGTCGAACCAAATCGTTTGATACCATTTTCAGCCAAAAATTTGAAAATTACAGACATTTGGGCAAATTGATAAGCACTCTGTTCCGAGGAACAAGAGCGCCAAAAAAAACATTTTTAATTTTATGGATATTTTTCAGAATCCAAAAAACATTTAGTCCACTTCTAAATTTGGGGAAATATTCAACTATTTTACGCAAACGGTGTACAGAAATGTATAGGTAGATAATGCTGACTGAATAAAAGGCAAATCTTGTTCAGCGTTGAAAGAATCAATCAACATACGCCGTTTTTTGGATAAAATAATATTGCTTCTAAAATGTTAACAAAAGAAATTAATCTGGAATAATAGACTTTCTGTTGAAGACATATCATCTTTTTCATCGTCCCTTATATTCTTCGGTTTCGTAGAGCCTTCATATGTAGCATTCATTCGGATCCATTTAATTTTTAATGCATCTACTCTCATTTGTCTCCCATATTGATACTTTTCTCGTCACTTCAAATTTACTCTTTTCCTCTCTTCTTCTCTTCTACTGGTTCCAATTCTAACTAATATTGCATGACTTCATTCTGGGCAAGACTCTTTCCCCTCATCAAGCAGCAATAGTACCTTCGCAGTTACAGGGTGTTCCTTAAAGAAATGCTAATATTTAAGGTGGTGATTTTTTGACTTATATTAAGAAAAAACTTCCCATGAACGTATGTCCTGAAAGTCTTAACTTTTGAGATACGTGGTGATAAAATGTTGAAAAAAAATCAGTTTTTAAATAACTGAGATAATATTGCAGACATCTTCATAAGATTTGGTACATGTATTCTATGCATCAAGGTGCATTTTGTGATGTACAAAAATTTTCATTTTCTCTACCAGTGACGTCCATACGAGTTTTGCATTGAATATTTTTGGAGAAAAAAATACTACGCCACTGCTTTCTTTTCAAATAAAAATTACTTTTAAGATCCTTATTCATTTTTGAGCAAATTTGAACCCATGGGTTTTCTTCCTGACACACGGTTTCCACATAAAAAAAATAAAAATCGTTTTACTTCAGGATCAATTCCTCAAAAATCTGAGGCGGTGTGAAATATTTGTGAATCGACTGAAAGCAAATAGAGAGATCAGATTTGTTCCAAAATGAATGAGAATCAAAAAATAAGTTTTCTTGTCATATGCTCTGTTCTTGATTATAATATATATAATTAAATTAAAATTACTAATAATAATTAAATTAAAATTACTTCATATCGCAGCACACAATTTTATCACCCTGTATCTCAAAAGTTAAGACTTTTAGGACATACGTTCATAGGAAGTTTTTTCTTAAAATGAGTTGAAGAATTGCCCCCTTAAATATTAGCATGTCGTTAAGGAAGACCCTGTATATGCTCTGACACACTGAAAAAAAATATGTGTTAGTAAAAATTATTGTAGATAATGAATTCTCGCTAATCACTTAGTGAAACATTTTGACAAGTTATTAAGGTAAAGAAAAAACTTGGCTTAAGTTTCTCAATATGATACTATATTCTTGACATTGTTCAGTCTTGAACTTGGGATAAGCCGGAAACATATATTTATGTCAACAATATGGTTTTATATTGTAAAACTTAAGCCAAATATTTTCAATTGGAAAAGATTGTAATTTTACATCAAATGAAATACTGTACCTATAGAACTCCTAATGGCTCTTATTTACGTACCTGTTGCACTTTTCATCATCAGCTTCCTTCTTGCAGACTTTAAAATCATTTCATAACACAACTAAAACAATGTAAACGATTCCAGCTTCGTTTTCGCGCCCTTTCGTATATCGAAATTGGCGCAATTAGTCCCGAAGAGCTGGCAACAGCGCTGGGTTCGAAGACGTTGGCTGAAGATACTTGCGGAGTGTATGTGGGATCAGAAAGTCGGCGGAATGATTCGGGATTCGAGAAGTTTGACGAATATACAACTTTTTCGACAGAAAAAAATTCCTTCCCCTCTCAAGATGCCTAAGGAGTTATATTTTCTATCTACCCGTTTTTTGTCTATATACTCCTGAAAACATTTTGGATCATATGGGTCTCAGGTAGCCTTCAGAGTGTACCGGGACTGGATACGTCTATTAGATAAATATATATATATATATATATATATATATATATATATATATATATATATATATATATATATATATATATATATATATATATATATATATATATATATATCCAGCGTGCCTTTTATGGCCAGTAGATCGTCCACCAGCAGATACCACAGCAAAGGAGAGAGCACTCCTTCCTGTGGGCAGCCCCTCCTGGCCACGAATGTCACTATGTCCCTACACAGGGACGTAAAGATTTGTCTGTTGATAAACATAGATCTTATCCACTCCACAGTTAGGTCTGGTACTCCTCTAGCCCGAGCCGCTCCACAGAGCGAGTTCGTGAGTGGTGCATTAAAATCGCCCCCAATATCCAGGAGGGCCTCTAGAGAAGTCTCCTTGTGGTCCAGAGAATGCTTTAGTGTTCCCACCAGGTTGTTTGGGGCCAGGTCAGTTGATTTACCACCCTGGAAGACATACTGGTGCAACGGTGCATATTCAGAGGACTCAGGGGTACACGGGATTAGGTACCTATGGTATGAGCAATCAAAGGAAGAGTGTGTCCTGGGCGGCGAGTACGGTAGCCGTTGAAGACGGTTCATGTATAGCTCAGAACTGCAATTAGTCCTGTACCGAGATGGTAGCATCGGTGCTTCCAACGCAGGAGATCTGGGTTCGAATCCCCGCTGAATGAGTCCACTATTTTATTTAATCATCCAATATTTCGTGAGGGTGAAAAGACAGTAAAACATACGCACAAAAGGCGTCGGTGCGATTCAAGAATTCTTGTTTCTCATGATTTCGTTTGATTCGCAACATTTGTTACAAAAATATTCCACTATTCTTCACTATTAAAACACAACTTTCATTAAATATCCAATATTTTTCATTATAAGACCATACAAACTTTAAGTAATCGTTGAAGAATACAAAATTTCATCATCACATTAAGTCAGGAAATATCTTAATTCTCATCAAATTAATAAATTTGATCTCTATAAATGAATAACACGATATCATATAATATCATACATGAGTATATATGGTCTATGACTTTGACGGTGAACGAAAAAAACAGTTGGCAACGTCGCATACACTTCGGTTCGAGAATTGAAGCTCAGATCTTTTAATGTAGTGAAATTTCTGGAATTTTTATCAGATATTATAAAATTCAAATCAGACTCTCTCAATATCGCGCGTTTAAGGAGGAATGATGAAGAATAATTTAATTTTCCGAAATGAATATTCTTGAAATGACACCAGATATACTTTATCTGTATTAAGTTTTACTTATCCACGAGTTTGGAAGCCATTGGAAGTAGGAAAAATATGATAATTTCAAAACTATCAGGAGTAATTCCGAAAAATTGGTTCAAGCACTGACGTGAAGTCAGAAGCTTTTGCGCGTATGTTCTATTGTCCATTCTTCTGTATTGGACACCCTTAATCGAATTTACCATGGTAAATTATGTTGTCCATTCTCCTGTATTGGACACTCTTAATTAAGGGTGTCCAATACAGAAGAATGGACAATAGAACATACGCGCAAAAGCTTCTGACTTCACGTCAGTGCTTGAACCAATTTTTCGGAATTACTCCTGATAGTTTTGAAATTATCATATTTTTCCTACTTCCAATGGCTTCCAAACTCGTGGATAAGTAAAACTTAATACAGATAAAGTATATCTGGTGTCATTTCACGTCAGTGCTTGAACCAATTTTTTTTTTCGTGATTTTTTTTTAAATTTTCTAGGGGTACGGTTATTAAAATTTTTTTTTTCGTCATTTTTTTCGAATTTTCTAGTGGTACGGTTCTTACAAAATTTTGGAAACGTCTTTAGGTTGATTTGCTACTACTAGTTACCAAGCTTCAATTCGATCGAATATTTATTTTTTCAGTTATCAAGAAAATAATATTCCAGGTGGGTATAACTCGGAAACCGTTAGACCCATTATGCCGAAAAACGAACCCAACTCTCCCTTTCGGATACGCAACCTACCCTGAAAATTGTAAGTCCCTATCTCCTTTCGTTCGAAAGTTATCGAGGCAACGGTCACCCATCTACTGAATTCACACAAGAATGCTCCTATCTCCAACAATATTACACCGATCGTATTACAACTTGAAACTTAGCGGTAGAGTTAGGTTATGAAGGCTCTTGCAAAATTTCATCAATTTCTAACGATTAGTTACTGATATATAGAATTTTTTTTTTTATTTTCAATGATTTATCAAAAATTTTCTACAAATGCTATCCTCACCAAATTTTGCAAACATTTCCGCGTTGGCATTCTACAACTAATAACCATGTTTGAATTCAATCGGTTTAGTATTTTTTGAGTTAATGAGGAACAAAAACCACGAAATTTCAGAAAATTTCAGATGGCTATAACTCTAAAACCGTTTGGCCGCTTATGCTCATAAACAAACTAAAATGTCGCGTTCTGGTGCTCATCCTAACCTGAAAATTTCAAGCCGCTATCTCATTCCGTTCTCAAGTTATCGTGACAACAAAAATATTTTTTAATAATTTTTTTAAAATTTTCTAGCCATATGATTCGCACAAAATTTCACAAACGTGCTTAGGTTCATATTCTAGAACTACTCACCAAGTTTCAATTCGATCGGAATTATATTGGTTCAAAACAAAATTATGACTCGGAAACCGCTTGGCCGATTATGCCCATTAACGAACTTGTCCGTCGTATTGGGATGCGCCACCTACCCTAAAAATTTCAAGTCGCTAGCTCTTTTCGTTCTCAAGTAATCGTGGCAACGGCCGGACGGCCGGCCGGACAGAATCAAATTTGACCTCGAATTCTTCATTGGGGAGTCGAACTCAATCGTTTGAGACCATTTTTTTCAAAAAATTCGAAAGTTACAGACATTGGGGCAAAACTATAACGCGATGTTCCCCAGAACATACGCGCAAAAATGGAGTTAATGAAATTGCCAGTTTTTTTGGCGCTCTTGTTCCTCGGAACATAGTGCTTATCAATTTGCCCAAATGTCTGTAATTTTCGAACTTTTGGCTGAAAATGGTCTCAAACGATTTGGTTCGAATCATTGATCAAGAATCCGTGGTCGAAATAGATTCAGTCCGGCCGGCCGTTAACACGTTAACTCTCGAACGAAAGCAGTTAGAGGATTGAAATTGGCATTGTAGGTTCGGGGCGTAAATATCTCAGACGGGTTTGTTAACGGGCGAAATCGATAGAGCGGTTTCGGAGTTATGGCCGTTTTTAATAAAAACAATTTTTATGAATATTTTTCCGAAACCGATCACTGGATCTGTCTGAAATTTAGCATCAGATTGTATAATCATGACCTTTATATGCATTCGGAGTTTTGTATTGATCGTGTTGCCGTAAAGTGTCGAAAAAAAATTTTAAAAATTTAAAAAATTTTGTCTACAATAACTGTCGAACAGAATGAGCTAGGCAGTTGAAATTTTCAGAGTAGGTTTTGGAGGTAAATATCTCGGTGAAATTTGTTAGTGGGCAAAATCGGCTTGATGATTTCCGGGTAAAATTTCCGAAAAAAAAAATTTTTTTTTTACATTACAAATTTCAAATTAAATAATTTTCAGATGCAGTTTAACCATAACACTTATATCATTTTAAACTCTAACAAGCTAATTCTTTCGGAGATATGATATTTCGAAATTTCAATAATTAATCGTGCTTCTATGTTTTCACAGAATGCTGTACCTACTTAAATATTCTATCTATGAATAATTATATGATCTGTGTTCTTACATGTTATCTTATTTTCCTATGAGAGAAAAAAGTCGAAATTATTTCTGTTTCGTTATTCTTGATATAAAATACACCTCCTCTTGTTGAAAACAAAGTATGATTGAACGCAAAATGACCAATGAAATAACCTTAGCAATTGTAGAATTATGGAGATGATATGATATTATACTTTTAAGGTGATAATATAATACCCATGGATAATCCATATGATGATGGAAATATATTCTTTGGTAACATACATGAACAAATTGAGTTCAGAACATCTCCAGTAAAATCTAAACTGCAATACTGTCTAAGTTTTAATTGATATAATATAATTTTCAGACTAGATTTGAGGAATGAATATCTCGGATAAGATCGTTATTGGGGAGAATCAGTCTGTTTGAATTTCATTTCTTTTAGATGCAGTTGCATCTTGAGAATCCATTTATATTATTCCCAGAGAACAATGAATTCGGAGATATGATTTGTCAAAGTTTTAACAAGAGCGCCAAAGCTCCTGTCCAAAGGGCTTGAACCAATTTTTTGTGGCGCTCTTGTTATCTGCAATTTTCGAATTTTTGGCTGAAAATGGTCTCAAACGATTTGGTTCGACTCACTGATCAAGAATCCGTGGTCGGAATCGATTCTGTTCGGCCGGCTGGCCGTCCGTCCGGCCGTTGACACGATAACTCTTGAACCCTGAAAATTTCAAGTCCCTATCTCTTTTTGTTCGATATAGTTATCAAAGCAACGGTAACACCTCCAGCTACTAAACTCACCCAAGGCTGCTTGGATCTCCACCAATATAGGTCCGATCATGCTTAAGCATGGAACTTGGTTTTGTTAGGTTTTGAAGGCTCTCGTAAAATTTGCGACTTGGGATGAATAGTTTCTGATATATATAATTCTTTCAACGATTTTCAATGATTTTTTAAAAATTTTCTAGTAATACGATTCCCACGAAATGTTGTAAGAATTTTTGCGCCGGCATTCTATCAACAACTACCATGCTTGAAATGGATCGGATTCGCATTTTTCGAGATTTTAGGGAAATAACAACCAAATTTCAGATGGTTATATTTGCAATATCGTTTGGTCGATTATGCCTATTAACAATCTCAAATCACGGATTCAGATGCTCAACCTACACTAAGGCGATTTCCATTGACACGCTCGGAGCACTCGAAATCGATCTCATCTGTCATGCATCTGTCCAATTGAACCGAAAATATCTGTCAAATATGTCAGTGTGACAGCTCCGAGTGATCCGAGCGGG
The DNA here is from genome assembly GCA_937662695.2 of Halyzia sedecimguttata. Lineage (NCBI taxonomy): Eukaryota > Metazoa > Arthropoda > Insecta > Coleoptera > Coccinellidae > Halyzia > Halyzia sedecimguttata. Next base: position 69,850,533 of record OW569414.2, read on the forward strand.
TCAATGGAAATCGCCATCAAAGTTGCAAGCCCCTATCTCTTTCCGTTCTCAAGTTATCGTGACATAAATAATATGTTCAATATATTTTTTTTATTTTCTAGTTTTACGATTCTCACAATCGTCTTTTTGTCAGTATTCCACAAATAGCTACGATTCGATCAAATCTGTATTCCTCGATGACAAAATTATCACACGGAAACCGTTGGACCGATTATGCCCGTTAACGAACTTGTCCGTCATATTTGGACGCGCCACCTTAGTTATCGTGGAAATGGCCATCCGGACAGAATCAAACTCGACGTCCAATTCTTCATCAGTGAGTTGAACTTACCGTTTGAGACTATTTGCGCCATTACAGACATTACAGACATTTGGGCAAAATGATAACGCTATGTTCTCCAGAATATGCGCGTAAAACTGGCGTTGTTTGAACGTTCTGCAAATTGGGTCACGTGGTAATGGTTCGTAATATCTATACGTATGCTTGGAGCTCACAACTAGAATTAACAAGCAATAGAATTCTACGGTTTTTCGAGAGCAAGAACAGATGCATTTCAGAGTTCTTTGTCCTCATCAGTGTTCTGTTAACTCAAATTCAATAAAACTTAGTCAAGTTAACCTTCTCATAGCCGACGTGTTACGTTATGCGTAAACGCTAACGCAACCTATGGGAGAAAACAATGAACTCAGTCTTCCGCCCGCGTTGAAATTAACTGCAGTATTAGCCATTTTCCAATATTGACAATTTATTCATTACAGCTCGAGTTGATAAATTGCGTGCATAGCTTTAACTGAAGAGATATATTTACTCAAATGAAACTCAATCTGAACAATAACCTCCCCACTGGTTAGACACAGTCTGTTTATCCTTCCAGAACCCTAAGGATGCCCCAAGTGATGATATATTCCATATCAAATCCGACCTCGAGCATTCAAACGATGTGGGATCTTCTCCACTCTCACAAGATACTGACCCCACGGCAGTATCCAACTATCGGGCATACTACACTCCCTCAGTAGGGCTGGTCGAAGGAGTTCGCAAATACCAGAATTAATTTGGTTGTTCACTAAAGCTTACACACTGGAAACAGCTGCCTGAATTCTTGCGGTCAGATCATCGCAATTATGGAGCCAGGGAAAAAGTGGAGGGTCCATTATGAACTTTCGAAATTGCCGGTCTGTAGTTCATGTACGGCGTCGTAGATGGTTGGCTGAACTCCATAATCGAACGTGATTTGGGGTCGACCGTTTTCGGTAAATCGAATAAGTTTTGATGGTCTCTAGAGATTAAGAGGATCCATAGTTGGAAACTATTATTGAAAGTTGTGGGTATTATAATGCAATCAGATTCTAATATTTTGTACTCGGTACCAGTTCACAGGGGTATGTTTCGTGAATGTTCATGTAATGGAAATAATTAAAAAAGTTTACTCTGTATATATGCATACTCAGCACATATGACAGACCAATTATCTGTTTGTGATGAGACTAAACAGAGTGGGCTAATTTAATTGTTAGGTAAAAAATAAATTATAATGCTCCAAGTTCAAGAGAATATACCTATATATATATATATATATATAATATAGAATAAGTATGTAAGGGGAGTAGGAAAACGATCAGAGTAAATACTGACTCTCTTCTTTATTTCATATGGTCGACGTTTCGACCCCGATTGGGATCTTCTTCAGGACACTAAAACAGAAAACATATAACATTGGCAAGACGTTACAGACAAACCGACGTCTAGAACATACCGAAATACAGAGGTGTATAGATGAAAAAATATTATAAACTGATCCAGCTATCAAAAGAGAGCATGCAAAACATCCAAAAAGGGGGCAAAACAGCAGCAGATTAGGCGTCACAATGAAAAGAAATCTATTTTTATTTTTGCAGTTGATCAGCAATCGATTTTTTGGATATAGACTTATACCTGACAGGAAACGATCGAATATTGAGAGGTTAGGTACAATGGGACCACAGAAAAAGATCCCAAAACAACCAATATTAAAGTTCACAGAAATATTGTTCTTATTGTTATTCTGAAATTCACTCTCACTGAATTGTTTTATTTGGAATAAGATTTTTCTTAATTCACTCTCACTGAATAATAATTCCTTGATACATGTTTAATTCACTCTAACTGAATTTTAGTTGGAATTAAAGTAACAAAAACATCCAACCAACAGTCACCAAAAAACTGAGGTCACAAAATCAGTCTCAACCCGATACATCAGGCAATTCACTCTCACTGAATTTGTCATAATGTATTAGAAAGGAGTAAATGTTACTGATGTTATCAACATCCTTCTTATAATTCATAGCATTCAACCTCCGTCTAACGTGAACCATTTCTAAGAAACATCTCTTTCTGGTGTTAGACTCACACTCTAAAACCCTAGTGGAGTCATAATTCATCACGTGATCTTGATTACGGACGTGATCAGCTAAAGCACATACCTTACTGACATTCTTTACATCACTCTTGTGCTGGGAGATTCTCTTCTTCAGTTGTTGCGAGGTTTGCCCTATGTATACTTGGTCGCACATGGAGCATGGGATACTGTATACAACGCCACACATCTTTTCACTCTCGATACGGTCCTTGGTGCGGCTGTACAATCTGTCAACTTTAAAATCAGACCTTGGGACAATTCTCAGGGTGGGACTACCCAGCAGCTTGACCAACGCACTCGTCATTCCTCGGATAAGGGGGCTCGATCCCCCTTATCCATTGTACCTAACCTCTCAATATTCGATCGTTTCCTGTCAGGTATAAGTCTATATCCAAAAAATCGATTGCTGATCAACTGCAAAAATAAAAATAGATTTCTTTTCATTGTGACGCCTAATCTGCTGCTGTTTTGCCCCCTTTTTGGATGTTTTGCATGCTCTCTTTTGATAGCTGGATCAGTTTATAATATTTTTTCATCTATACACCTCTGTATTTCGGTATGTTCTAGACGTCGGTTTGTCTGTAACGTCTTGCCAATGTTATATGTTTTCTGTTTTAGTGTCCTGAAGAAGATCCCAATCGGGGTCGAAACGTCGACCATATGAAATAAAGAAGAGAGTCAGTATTTACTCTGATCGTTTTCCTACTCCCCTTACATACTTATTCTATATTATAAATATTTTGGGAAATTATCCTTTTTGTATATATATATATATATATACAGGGTGAGTCTTTAAGTTGTACATCAAATTTAACCATAGATTCCTCTCATCAAATAAAACACTTTTTTCACTCACCATTTCTTCAGATTCGGCACAAGAAAAAGATACAGGCTGTTAAAATTTGAAAAAAAATCAGTTCTTCTTTCGTAGCTTTGACATGGTTATTCAGAATTGGATGAATTTTGATATGGAGTTCTCTATAACTATGGTACATAATCTCCAATCAACAGTGTTTCCCTACTTCTAATGGTTTCTTCGTTATAGACTCGCGAATTCCTAAAACTATGAGAAATTAGCATAATGAAAGCAAATGAAGGTTATCTTGGGATCTTTTTGAAATACTCTATCCTCTTAGAAAATTAAATTACCCCTCATCATTTCTCCTAAAACGTACCGTTCGAGATATATTCTTCGTGGAATGTTATAAAATATGAAAAAAATTACAGAAATTTACCTGCTTTTATCAATCGGATCCTGGAAAACAATCACAGATGATCTGCTCGAATAAAGACATAGACTGAGTACTGATTTCAAAGTTGACACTTATAGAAATTCAATTTTATCTCGCTTATTTCCAAATGGATTGGTTATAATTACCATCTTCAAACGGGATAAGTTAATAACAACTTATTCAAATAGTTCACAGTGTAGTTATCTTTTGGGAAATAGCTTAATAGGCTTACCATGATTTGTATTCATCTATGTATCCCCAATAGTGAATATTATTATTATTATTATTATTATACTGATCCTCCTGGGTCTTCCACAAGGAGACCCCTCATAAGCTCTAAGAGCTTGCCCTGAGTTAGGAGAACCAGTTGTGTTCTGTGTAGGCTTTGTTACTGAAACATGAATTATCTATTATCCATGCCATCGTAACATTAATTTTTATACTGCTTCGATTCTGCACAATCATCCTAAGGATTTCTCTAATATATGGAACATAATTTCATCAACTTAATTTTCAACAGATTTTACTCACGTCACTACATATTAGGGAATCCAACGACCTGTCAAAACTAAAGCAATGTGGCGGCTGTTGGCACACATTGTATTGTTTACTTTGAATTTTATGATATATGACCATAATTATAGTGGTATATTGTTCTTTTTTTGATTTCCTGTGCGTATTTGGGTTGTATTTTTAATTTTGAATAATAAAACAAGAAAAAAAATGCCTCTTACATGCATTGTGGTTGGCTGTGGATCTCAGCACGACAAGGATATAGTATGTTTCCTAGTACTACACAGTAGTTTTTGACTAGTAAAAATGAGTTATTCAGAAAGCGAAGAGCCCTATGGCTAGCTGAAATCAAGAGAAAAGATTCAAAGCTCAAGTATCAGAGAGTTTGCAGCAGTCTGCTGCGATCAGTACGATGAAGTGTCGTGGATCCCTCGAGGGTTGTTATATCCAGATTCTACTGTGTATTCATCAATAAATAAGAAGAAAAATCCAAGGGCTTTCACCTGTTTTTATATTATTTGTGTGTCATGCCATGCTATTAATGCGTGGACATGAAATAAAAAATCAAGAATTTTTTATGTAATCTATTCCATTTTTATAAAAATCCAGACCTTTTCATCACATTTATTACAATACCAGGTACCATTAGGAGTGTCAACTGGTCATACACAATCAAAATGAAATCTTCTATTTGACAGTCATTCCCATCTCATTTTATCATCTCACGTCCATCATCCACCGTTGCAAATGCAATAGTGAATAAATTCAGCTGTTGCCTCTTCAGATGTGGAATATTTTGCCATCAGTCCTGGCATAATAACTTCTGAATTAAATTTCTTAGCAGTTTCTAAGTTATTTTCCCATATTTCCAGATCATTCGTACTAAACAAATATTTGGAGACCATATAACGAAATCACAAAAAAGCGACTGTGAGATGAATAGTTGCACTTGTATTTGGTAGTAACAACTGTGTGTTTTTTAAAAGTAATCATTCCATCTTTATTATATACCTGTAATAAAATGAAATGTAAACACATGATGAAGGTGCTTATTTTCGAACCTACCGTTCAGCAAAGTCTCTGTTTTTCAACAATCGTCTTTTCAAATATTCATTCTTCATTTCAGTATAGTTTACACATCAGAAAAGCTCCGGAAAAAGTCAATAAACACTATAAAATAGTCAACGACCATAACAAGTTAATTGTTTGTGTGCCAACAACCGCCACATTGGGTCACGTGGTTTGGATTGCCTAATAGTTGAATCTTATCAGTTTGTAGTATATGAGTACGCACAAGGGAAATATCAACTATAAGTATCATTCCACCTATTCATCCCAATTATTCTTGACGAGAAAATCTCAATCTGGATCTAGGGAATTATGTATGTAAACAAAGAACCGCCGGCGTAATAATCTAAGGTTAGACCATAGAACAGGTTAGATTATTACATTTCTGTGCCTGCTTCTGTCACAGTATAATGAAGTATTAATTAACTGTGTCTATACGAGTTCGTCACTTGCATTTGCAATTTGCAATTATTTGTGTTGTGATTTGCATAGGGAACATATTGTTTTTCTCGATTCAATAGAGTAGAGGTTATGTTATAATAAATTTTGTTAGTTAGATATTGATATTATATTCATTTATATGATGCTATTTAGAATATGTGAGGAATGTGAAAATAGGTGAAGAAGATATTGTGGATAATCTTATAGTGGATATTCAATGAAAATCAAGTTGGAGTCAGTGTTTCAATATTCAGGAAGAGCTTTCTTCAAATATGCAGCTTGAAGATTATTTAAAACTATTTCATAAGTTCAGTGAGTAAATAAGATTTCCCAGACATTTTCGTTGAATTTCGAGCATCAGATGATAAAGCTTCAATTTAATAATGGGATATTGAATCCAATAAGTGTTTCTATGTTCAACATTTAAAGACAGTTCAGGGCTGACTTTGCACATTGTGAAATCTTTAAACGCTTATAGCTTTTCACCTGAGCCGAATCTGGAAAAATGGTAAATGAAAAAGTTGTTCCATTGTAACTATAGAAGATACAAAAAATGGATGGCAAATTCCCGATGTCTTTTCCTTAGCCAAATTCACTGGCAAAAACCAAAATTTGCTATAGTCTTTCGTTTTGAGCTTATAAAGTTCCATTTTTGCACTTTTAGACAAGTGTGAATATCATGCTTGTTTGTGAACTTAAAAAATCATAACTTTAACATACTTTAGCCACTTTTTGCCGGTATGTTCTGGGGATCATCGCGTTATCATTTCACACAAATGTCTGTAATTTTCGATTTTTTTGCCGAGTATGGTCTCAAACGACTATGTTCAACTCACTGATGAAGAATTCTAGGTCAAATTTGATTCTCTCTGGCCGAGATATTTATCTCCCAAACCTACTCTGAAAATTTCAACAGTCTAGCTCATTCCATTCGAGAGTTATCGTGTTAACGGACGGACAGAATCGATTTTGACCACGGATTCTTGATCCGAACTAAATCGTTTGAGACCATTTTCACCCAAAAATTCGAAAATTACAAACATTTGGGCAAATTGATAAGCACTGTGTTACCAGTAACAAGAGCGCCAAAAATGATCAAAATCCTCTAACGCCATTCTAAAGAAATTTTGGAATCGACCACTTCCTTCTTGTTCTTGCTTATCCGTCATCATTTCACCTACATTATTCAGTATCGTTCGCTGCATTAAATTTGTTACCATCGAACACCTCTTCCTTCTTTTCTTTTTGCATGTTCGATACAAAATAACAAATGCAGCACTTGCAAATTATAATATTGCTCTCAGAGTCGGACATAACGAAGCACCGCCAGTCACAAAATTGCGATGAATGAGCATTCGTTCGGCTGATCTAAACATCTATCTATCAGGAGCAAGAATTCTAGTTCTTTGTTCTCGTTCTTGCTCGTTGAAACATTTGTGTCAACGTTGAAAACGAGCTTTCGTTTACACTAAAAGATCAAGAAAGAATGTTCTTGTTCTAGCTCTTGCTCTTTGTTCGTTTGGTTTAAACCCACCTTGTTACTAGAGCATGCAATCAATTACTCCACTAATAGTAGAGTTCACAAGGCATGAAAAGAGCTCTAAAACAGACTTTCGTGGGACCTTCATTGCTAAAATGTATAGACCACTGGGTATCATTCTCCATACCCTTACAATGTAAATTCAACTGGTCGTCAAAAAATCGTCGTGTGCAGGAAGGGGTGGGGGGAATTTTTCCAAAAATTGACAAAAATTTTTTTTCTGTTCATGGTCATCTATATACGGTGAACATCACTCACAAAAACTTATGTTGAAATATACGATTCAGAAATATATTTTATTAATTGTCAAAAAAGTCGGATACAATGCTCTTAAATGGAATTCCTTAAGATATAAACGCTTGCCCTGAACACCCATATTAACTATTATGTTCCGCTCGGTTTTACTCGAGATCTGTTAGGATTATCGAAAAAATGCCTTATATGAAAGGTCTGCTCCGAAAACCAACGATTCAGATGCTTCTTTCAAAATTACAATAGGTAGAATAGTTTCCTCACAAAATAAGAAATTGTGTTATTAACTCCCATTAACCGAAACCGAACCTGGAGACGCTAGTAAGGCGCAATTTGTAGCGTTAGTCCATGTTAGTGGCGTCCTTATGGATTTGAGCTTTGATCTATGCACATAAGGTTCGTTATATCTATCCGACCAACTTTACAGTACTATTCCTGCGTTCCTTCAGAACGCATTTTGAAGATATTGTCTAAATTCCTAATTTTTTATATATATGAGAATTTTACAGATAATTCATATATATTTGATTTAATTTTGTTAATTCGTTAATAATGCAAATATGCGAGTTCAAACTTATATTCATACCTTCATAAATCAATTTTGTGACGTAATATTAACACATTTTTGAAATCATCGTTCATTCTCATTAGTAGTAACAAGATTTCCTGAATCCTAGACCAAAAATCTAGAAAAGAATTAAGAAGGTATATAGTTGGTATCTATGATATTTAGGGCCTAAAAATTTCTTACATGTCATGATTCATCTAATTCAACTATCACTATCACATGAAGAATCATCAAGGGAAGGAAGATTTGAAAAATTTGAAGTACTCGTATTTGCACATGTTTTTTGGGCCATACATTTGCACGGAATTTGTTTTCTTTTACAGGAACACATTGATCCTGTGCAATCAGAAATGAGAATTTCCATTTCATAAAGAATATTTACGGATCTGATATTCGAAATAATATTTACCTTTCCTACAACTGCAGTTGCTAAGGATAGATGTTTCCTTAGGTAGGATTGGCATCGTCGTTAATTTTGGCAGAAGTTTTCCATTTTCTACATACCACCCACTAAATATAGGATCCGGTAAAGATGGTCATGGTACATTACTATTGATCCAAATTTTTGTTTGGTAATGGACTCGAAGGCTGTGTTGTCTCAAACTATCCAATGTTGGAGGTAATTTACTTATGGATCTTGAATAAGCTATAATATTCCCCTGAGCCTGTTGATACATTTCACATTTTCGTTTGACGTATACAGACAGATTACAAATTCAACAATATCATTGAATACTTTCAAACATGGCACCGGAAGTACATGATGAATTCAAAAATAGGAATTTTGTCATTAAATGTTTGATTGGGAATTTTAACCAACTTTCTGTAGATCAGGCTTCATTCGGTCAAAATGTCGAAGAAGGTAAAAAAATAATGAAAATTGATGAAGATTCTGAGCAGATACTGCAGAGTGAACTTTCAAGATTTTGAGAATTTGAGAGAATAAGTATTCAATGATATTGTTGAATTTGAAATCCATCTGTATACGACAAACGAAAATGTATCAACAGGCTCAGGGGAATATTATAGCTTCTTCTAGATCCATAAGTAAATTACCTCCAACATTGGATAGTTTGAGACAACACAGCCTTCGAGTCCATTACCAAACAAAAATTTGGATCAATAGTAATGTACCATGACCATCTTTACCGGATCCTATATTTAGTGGGTGGTATGTAGAAAATGGAAAACTTCTGCCAAAATTAACGACGATGCCAATCGTCGCCATCTTTCCTTAGCAACTGCAGTTGTAGGAAAGGTAAATATTATTTCGAATATCAGATCCGTAAATATTCTTTATGAAATGGAAATTCTCATTTTAGATTGCACAGGATCAATGTGTTCCTGTAAAAGAAAACAAATTCCGTGTATTGGCTCCTGCAAATGTATGGCCCAAAAACATGTGCAAATACGAGTACTTCAAATTTTTCAAATCTTCCTTCCCTTGATGATTCGTCATGTGATAGTGATAGTTAAATTAGATGAATCATGACATGTAAGAAATTTTTGGGCCCTAAATATCATAGATACCAACTATATACCTTCTTAATTCTTTTCTAGATTTTTGGTCTAGGATTCAGGAAATCTTGTTACTACTAATGAGAATGAACGATGATTTCAAAAATGTGTTAATATTACGTCACAAAATTGATTTATCAAGTAATGAATATAACTTTGAACTCGCATATTTGCATACTTATTAAAGAATTAACAAAATTAAATCAAATATATATATGAATTATATGTAAAATTCTCATATATATAAAAAATTAGGAATTTAAACAATATCTTCAAAATGCGTTCTGAAGGCACGCAGGAATAGTACTGTAAAGTTGGTCGGATAGATAATAACGAACCTTATGTGCATAGATCAAAGCTCAAATCCATAAGGTCGCCACTAACATGGACTAACGCTACAAATTGCGCCTTACTAGCGTCTCCAGGTTCGGTTTCGGTTAATGGGAGTTAATAACACAATTTCTTATTTTGTGAGGAAACTGTTCTACCTATTGTAATTTTGAAAAAAGCATTTGAATCATTGGTTTTCGGAGCAGACCTTTCATTTAAAGCATTTTTTCGATAATCCTAACAGATCTCGAGTAAAACGGAGTGGAACATAATAGTTAATATGGGTGTTCAGGGCAAGCGTTTATATCTTAAGGAATTCCATTTAAGAGCATTGTATCCGACTTTTTTGACAATTAATAAAAAATATTTCTGAATCGTATATTTCAACAGAAGTTTGTGTGAGTGATGTTCACCGTATATAGATGACCATTAACAGAAAAAATTTTTTTGTCAATTTTTGGAAAAATTCCCCCCACCCCTTCCTGCACACGACGATTTTTTGACGACCAGTTGAATTTACATTGTAAGGGTATGGAGAATGATACCCAGTGGTCTATACATTTTAGCAATGAAGGTCCCACGGGGTGACACGATAGAGCCCGGTTTGAACTCTAGTATAAGTATGGATTGATATTATCATTAGTCATAAACCGATTTGTGAGAACCATGAGTTGCTAATAGGGGTTGTATCATTATCGAGTAATTTTCGGAAGTTGAGTGGCCGGTTGTTAAAGCGTGATGTTGTTGTTCCGAATGTGTCCCGTATGCTCTCTATACCTTGTTACAATGTTTCTGGTTGTTTGCACGGCGTAGCACTTGTTGCAATCTAAGCATTTAATTTCATATATACCCAATTTTAAGTTTTATCGAATGTATTTCTTAGAAGTTGTTCTATTTTTGTGTTTTGAAAGCCAGTTTTATATTAAACTTTCTTAATGTACTCTTGAGTTTGTTTTTTGTATTCGGATAGATGGAGCTTAGGAACCATTTTTCGTTTTTGAGCGTTTGTTCTAAGGAACAGCGTGTCATCATCATTACCGAACTCCGGCCAGTCGGCCGTTGTCACGATAACATTCAAACGATAGCAGTTTGCAATTTCAAGAGAAGGTTGTGCACCCAAAAATGATGGTTGAATTCTTCAGAGGGTACAAGGGTCAAGCGGTTTCAGAGTTATTCCAATCTGAAATTTCGTTATTTTCCATTCACTCAAAAAACTCAGATCCGATTGAAACTCGGTAGTCAGTTAATAGTATATTCTAAAACAAGTTGCAGGATGGGCTCCTATTAAAACACGAATGCCAAATTCGAAAACGAGCGACGAAGGAGCGAGTTTTCGAACGCATGAGTGTTGGAATTTGCCTTCTGCAACGAGTATTAGATGATATTTTCTCTATTTCAGTCAAGTTTAGTGAAATACTGTTGAAATTTAACAAACAATTCGGATTATACATCCTAGTGACTTTTGTATTGTATCTTGGCAGTTGGTGTAACTGTTACGAAATTAGTCAGATCACGAAATTTCAATTTGAATCGGACTTCTCGAATTTCATTATAATCTAGAATTACACATTTAATTTGTGAATTATGTCTGACATAAATTATGTCTGATATAAATTGCTGCTTAATAGCTTTCTCATTGATACATTTGTACTAAGTGTATTCATCTTTGGATTAGGAATATTCCCTTCATTCCTAAAGAAATGCAGTGCATATATAAATACATAACCTATAGATCAGATTTAAAACAGTTCTCTAATAGCATGAATGATTCAAAATTAGCAAGAACTGCAAGAAGGAAGTACCTTATTATTATAATGAAAATAAAACTTTTCCTCTTCCTATTTCGCTATATCCAGATTATATTATATATATATTGACAACTGACGAGTGTTGAAATTTGAAAGGATCGAATGACAGTGCTGACTACCACAAAACAAAATATATAACTAGAAACAATGCGGGAATGAGTTCATTCCAGCACTGTTTTTAGTGCTGGAATGAACTCATAACGATACTGAAATAGAGAAACATTTTTCTGTCAAAAAAATTAATTTATCAGTTCGTAAGATGCCAACGCGCAATTTCTTCTAAAATTTCGCGAAGATCGTAGCATTAGAAAAGACTAGGCAAGCTCTCTGGACAGGGGCTTTGTCGCTCTTGTCAAGCTACTACCTAATAATAAGAAGCGAGTAATTATTCAAACTTTGACGAATCATATCTCCGAAAGTATTGGTTTATCAGAGTTGGGTATGATATCAATGGATTCTTATGATAGAACTGCATTATAAATATTAAATTCAAAACGTAGGTCTATGACTAAGAGACGATTCTATGAAATCATAAAATTACCATTAATTATTGAAATTGTGAAAAATCATACCGAAAGTATTAGTTCACTAGAGTTGAGAATAGTATCAATAGATTTTTATGATGAAACTGCATATTGAAAAGAACAAAATTTGAAAATTGCAGTGTGAAAAAAAAATTTTTTTTCCGTTGCACCGAAACCACTAGGCCTATTTTACCCAGTAACGAATTTATCCGAGATATTTATCTCCTTAACCTACTCTGAAAATTTCAACTCTCTATGTAATTCCGTTCGAGAGTTATCGTGCCAACGGCCAACCAGACGGCCGGACAGAATCGATTTTGACCACGGATTCTTGATCAGTGAGTCGAACCAAAACGTTTGACACCAATTTCAGCCGATAATTCTAAAACTACAGACGTTTAGGCAAATTGATAAGCACTCCGTTCCCAGGAATAAGAGCACCAAATATTGAAATTCGAAGAAAAATAATGTTTTTCAAAAGTTTTATGTTTTAGAAACTGTCTCTCAGTTTCACCTGAAATTCCGCATAAATATTCAATCCACATTACATCCGATCGAATTGAAATCTAGTACTCGGTTGAGAACAGACGTCTTGAAAGTTCATGTAGTTTTTCCTGATGGCAAAAGTTCCTGACTTCAAGTCAGTGCTTTTTGGATTTGTGGTATATCTAGATTATTTCAAATAAAAGAATGGCAAGTAGCCGTCCTTGTCCATTTGGACGGTGAACTTTAAATAAGGGTACAGTTTAAGAAACTGGAAAATTCGTAAATAGCTTTCAACTACAATTAATCAAAGATGTCATCGACATATTAGACCAAATATTAATTAATTGCTATTTGAAGGAGAACTAAACTAAAACAACACCCTTTTAAATTTTCCATAGCGATTTGACCAGGGGAGTGCAGAATTAATGGAACAATTACTAAGTGGTGTTTATTATTCATAGTGAAATCTTTCAATTTATCAACTAATTCATACTATATTATTATTGCCTGCCAATGTCCAAGGAGTTTGGAAGCTGCTGAAACTATTTACCTGATACTTTCCACACTGAACATTATACACAACTTTTCTGGCGCAATGGGTGCATTTTTGTTCACTCTCAATTTTTTTTTCTCGAGAATAACTACACATCGTGTTCACCCATCGCCATCTTGTCGTCTATTTCAATAGTTCATAGCATGTTGTATCAATTTTGGTTCTAAAATGTTTCATCTACACTGATGCAATTTTGAACATGATAATAACATAACCAAATTATATATAGGCATTTCCACCATCTCTATTTTCTTTGCCTTATATAAACTGTTATAAAATATACTACCTAATTATTATTTGGGGTGGAACGTTGATAAAGTGTCAAAAATTCAACTGCTTCTCATGTGCTTGATGAAAGTATGTCAAAATTATCCACATGAGTACAGAGGCAAAGGTATCGCAAGGTGTAGCAACTAATATCATCATAAAATGGATACATGTTCTGCATGAAATTATTTTGTAGGACTAGAAAATTATGAAAAGATTATTAGAAGAAACTCTGTTTCTGTGAAAAATTCGTCAGATATCGCTGAAAAAAAACGGACAAAACCTTTTTCTACAGCCAAGTTATAGATTTAAACTTGATAGGATTTATATGCTCAGAAATATTGGGGAAATATCAGAGTGCTTTTCAATTTGCTAAATCTCTGTAATTTTCGAATTTTTGGCTGAAAATGGCCTCAAACGTTTTGGTTCAACTCACTGATCAAGAATCCGTGGTCAAAATCGATTCAGTTCGGCCGTCAACACTATAACTATCGAACGGAACGAGTTAGATACTTGAAATGTTCAAAGTAGGCTTAGGAGATACATATCTCGGTTGAGTTCATTATTGGGCGAGATAGGCCAGTCAGTTTCGGAGTAGCATTTACAAATTTAAATTTTTTTTCAAGATGCAGTTTCATCTTCGAAATCCATTGATATCATCTTCAACTCTAACAAACTAATACTTTCGGAATTGTGATTTTTCAATTTTTCAATAATTGAGAAGGTGTCTCGGAAGTTGTTTATTTCTGTGGAGACGACTTTGTGTTCCTTATTTCCATTTCAATAATTAATCGTTATGTTATGATTTCATAGACGTAGGTTACACGGTCAATCTGGAATCAGTTAAGTCTGACATAAATCATGGATTGATGTCATATTGACGGAAAACCGATACATACACGTAGACTGATGGATTTATGGTCCGGATTGATGGCAAGATTGATGTCAGATGGATGTCAGATTGATACCAGATTGACCGTGTTGCCTCCGCCATAGAATGATCTGATTAATAATAATGTGTTGATGTATGTAAATGCAATATATGAGGTGAGTCATAGACCTACGTTTTGAATTAAATTTTTTTATGATACTATTCTATCATAAGAATTCATCGATATCATTTAAATCTCTGAGAAAAAAATACTTTCGGAGATATGATTTTTCAAAGTTTGAATAATTACTCGCTTGTTTTTCCTAGAAGCCAAACTGCCTTGGATAGGTGACCTCTCTGGCAATGAAATTGATCAAGCGCATCAAAGCTTACGACCTCAGTGCTTTTTCAAGTAGCTTGAGTGTTATTCTATTCTGTACCTAATGAATACGGAACCACAGATTCTGAATTAATTCATCCGAAATATTCCTTGCATTGAAGACATTCCGAGCAAAACCCCGAATCTACAAGAACCAGAATTAATTTCCACCAATCGGAATGTCGAATATTCCCTTCATTTACCAGACACAGAGTTACTTTGCGCTATTATCAAAGACCACCTCTCAAAAGACTTCTGTTAAACCTCGAATACTCCTTTGACAGCCCACTGATTTAATACTTTCAACTTCTAAAGTCGATTGACAAAGTTCAGTTTGTTCCTCCCAATTTTAGCTCCAATATCTCGCCATCCAGATAAAAGTCCTTCATCAGTTCCCTTAACTTTTCAATAATCTCCAAGCGGGATGCATGAAAATTTCTGTTTTCAATGATCGTAGCAGCTAGGCTGAAACATAATGCGATATTACTTGAAGGACTGCTCGAGACATTCTTTCCTAACTACACTCAAAATTATACACAGAACTACTCAAGATATCTTCAGGATATTAATTTTCATTGTGTTTTCCGGGATGCCGAGAAAATCTTAAATATTTTCATGTTCTTGTCATTTCCAGTTATACCGAAAGAAGCTAACAATGTTTTTGCGCACATGTTCTTGGGAACTACGAGCTATCATTTTATAAATTTTATAACATTCAACGAAGAATATCTCGACAACGGTGCGAAATTAATGAAGAATAATGTAATTTTCATAAATGATTGAATGACTTAAGATGACCTTTATCTTCGTTCTTGGCAATATTTTCTTGAAGATTTATTAATTCGCGAGTCCTTAGTAGGAGATCAGTAGAAGTAGGAAAAAACTGTTAATTGGATATTATTTGTAATAATTATACAATACTTCAAACCAAAATTCAGGGAAAAATGATTTTTTTTTGCAATGTCTGCGTTATATTTTTATAAGAACACATTATGGAGGAATTGTAAATGAGAAATTTGTTTTATTTGATAAGGGGGGCTCACCCTGTAGATAAAACAAAATCGAGTTAGGACATGATTCGTCAGATTTGTCTCCGCCTCCAATAGCATAATAACTGTAAAAATTGGTTCAAGCACTGACGTGAAGTCAGAAGCTTTTTCGCTTATGTTCTCTTGTACTGTGCACTGTATTGGACACTCTTAATCGAATATATCATGGTGAATTCTATTGTCTGTTCTCCTGTATTGGACACTCTTAATCAAATTTACCATGGTAAATTTACCATTTACCTTTTTTAAAGGAGGACATACGTATGTGTTTCCAGTTTAATCGAAAGTACTAACTCACTCTCAATATACAGGGTGAGTCTTCAAGTTGTACATTAGTTTTAAAGATAGATTTATCTCATCGAAGGGACAGGCCCACTGTGGTTTGTACTGTATACTCATTAATCAACAAAAACTGTATCATCTGATGCTTGAAATTCAAGGTCATTTTTTGCGAATAGTTATTTACTTAATCAATTCAAACCATTTGTTGAATGATGCAGCATTAAAATATTCCACTATTTTTAACACCGTATATCGGCAGTGGCACATTATTTCAATTCAATCTTCTCCAATTTGTCCACTCTTCACTATAGCATTATACACAATTCCATTATAGCCTATTAATATCCTAATTACATCAAATGTTATAAATGATTGATCAGAGAAAAGACACACAGAAATATTGCCAGATATATTGTCCAATCAAGAGAGGCAATGGCGCGTGGTGGTGGTTTCAGGAACTACTTCTTGTTTGAGAATCAAGGATAGGTACATTTGTCGCATAGGAACAGACTACCAAAACTAGTGAAAGTTCTCGAATTTTCACCACATCTTATAACATTTAATGAAGAATATTTCGAAATGGTGCGATTTAGGAGAAATTATGAGGAATATTTGATTCTCCAAAAGGATTGGCTATTTCCATAATAATATCTATACAGGTTCTTTCACGAGGAACCTCACTCATATTTATACGGGAAACTACTGAACGTATTTTCATGAAATTCAGCACTTATAAGTATTTCACGATGCTGATGAAATCTAAAATATTTTCAAGGCATGAGCACCTCCGGTTTTTCCGGAAATGACGTCAACTTCCGTTTTTCAAATTAGAACACCATTTTTTTATTGCAGAAATAGATTTCTTAGAAAATTTCAAGTTATTTTGATGTGACATTTTTCAGTTTCTCTCTGAGCGGGAAAATTCGAAAAAAAAATCGAAAATAGAGCTCCGCTGAAACAAGAATAACTTTGAGGTTTTCGGATGGAAAATTTTCATTTTTGGGATTTTTCAAGATGTAAGATTGATATATCCACTTTAAAAATCGAAATCGCGATTCATGATACAGGGGGTGAAAAAATCACTTTCAAAGTTAGGGATGTCAAAATCGTGAAAAATCAATTTTTTCAAATAAGAACCCCATTTTTTTATGGCAGATATTGAATCTACGTTAAAAAATAATGTGAGTGTATGCATCACACCCTTGCCCTAAAATGGATATTTTCTGAGTTATTCACAAAAAACTGTTTTTCGTCTTGAATTTTCAGCTATTTCTTTTCCCTTCACGCCAAAAAGATGAAATTTTAAGGTACTGTTATTTGAACCATGCTGTAGATTTTTCACCCCTCCTTGAAACCGACTTCAAGTTTCTATTAGGAGAACCATGGCAAACTCTCGCAGTTATAACTAGAGAAGATGCTCAAAGTTTTGACCGTTAATTTCTAGACATTTATTTATACGTCTCAGGAATGCTTCGTGCGTTGCTCTTCTTATTTCATCGGGAGGAAGAGATCTGCAAAAGTGTTTAAAAACCAAATTGAGTTTCAAAACTATGAATCTAAAAATCTAAACAAACCTGAACGCATTTCTGACTCGTTCTATGCAGTCCTCTTTATCAGTCAGGGGAGTTGAGTAGACAATATTTTTTATCCTACCCCAAACATAATAGTCTAAAGGAGTTAAATCGGGAGAACGTGGTGGCCAAAGATGTGGACCATTGTTTGCCAACCATCGATCTTCAAATAGCCTGTAGAGGATTTTTGACACTTTGAGTGAATTGTGTGGAGGCGCGCCATCTTGTTGATACCATAAGTCATTATGGTTCTGTACTAGCGGCTCAATTATTTGAGTCAATATGTCAGAATATCTATCTCCTAAGGGAGAACATTCTTTAAATAATGCAAACATGTGTAGTGTTCTATCTTACCAGTTAAAGTCCCATCATAAATGTGAACATCGAGAATTGCATTATTTTTGATGGCGCAAAAAACATTGAAACTCCAGGTCTCTTGAAAGTTCCATTGTCTGAAGTGGTGGTTGTTCTCTTCATCCCAATAATGACTGTTATGCCTATTGAAAGAACCATTCTTTGTGAATTTACATTCATCTGTCCAAATTATACAGTCCAAAAAGTTTTCATTCTCTTGAAATGGAATCATCTTAGCTTCGCAAAACTCTGCTCTCCTGACGAAATCAGTTTCCTTCAAATGCTGTACCCTATTGAATTTATATGGGTGCATTTTATGTTTTTTTAATATTCTCCAAACACTCGATTGAGATAATCCCAGATCAGTCTCGGCATCTTTGAGAGAATTTTGAGGATTCACACGAAAATATGCAAGAACTGTAATTTCGTTGTTCTCATCTTCTACTACACTTTTTTCTCTGTGTATAGTTTTCTTAACGAAAGATCCGACATTTCTCAAGTTTGTCATGGTTCTGTTAATGGTATCTCTCGTTGGTCTGGGTCGGTCAGGAAACCTCTCAATGAACAGTCGAATCGTTCTATCAACAACTTTATTACATTCTCCATGAAGTAGAATGAGATTTAAATAATCTGCATTGGTAAAATTAGGCATAGTGATCGATTTTATAGCTTAATACGAATTATCACCAAATTAATAGTAAACACAAAATGCTACTGAATAAAGAGGAATTTGGCAGATGTAATTAATGATATCTATCATTAAAAAAAAAGAATGTAAAACATGGTAAGTTTTTGCATATGGTTCATAAGGAATTATTTATTTAATACTGGAGGGAAAACCGATGGCCGATTAGTTGAAATAAAGAGGTTTCCGATACAAATTCGAATCAAAATTCGCCATCTATTTAGGAACAACCTGTAACTTTTTTCTCGTGCATATTAGGGTAGTAAAATCTACAACATGGTTTAAGTAACAGTTCCTGAAAGTTTCATCTTTTTGGCGTGAAGGGAAAAGAAATAGCTGAAAATTCAAGACGAAAAACAGTTTTTTGTGAATAACTCAGAAAATATCCACTTTAGGGCAAGGGTGTGATGCATACACTCACATTATTTTTTAACGTTGATCAATATCTGCCATAAAAAAATGGGGTTCTAATTTGAAAAAAATTAGTTTTTCACGATTTTGTCATCCCTAACTTTGAGAGCGATTTTTTCACCCCCTGTATCATGAATCGCGATTTCAATTTTTAATGTGGATACATCAATCTTACATCTTTAAAAATTTCAAAAATGAAAATTTTCCATCCAAAAACCTCGAAGTTATTCTTGTTTCAGCGGAGCTCTATTTTCGATTTTTTTTTCGAATTTTCCCGCTCAGAGAGAATTTTCCAACCAAAACTGAAAAATGTTACATCAAAATAACTTGAAATTTTCTAAGGAATCT
This sequence comes from Halyzia sedecimguttata, assembly GCA_937662695.2. Classification (NCBI taxonomy): domain Eukaryota; kingdom Metazoa; phylum Arthropoda; class Insecta; order Coleoptera; family Coccinellidae; genus Halyzia; species Halyzia sedecimguttata. Next base: position 69,869,982 of record OW569414.2, read on the forward strand.
ATTTCTGCAATAAAAAAATGTTGTTCTAATTTGAAAAACGGAAGTTGACGTCATGTCCGGAAAAACCGGAGGTGCTCATGCCTTGAAAATATTTTAGATTTCATCAGCATCGTGAAATACTTATAAGTGCTGAATTTCATGAAAATACGTTCAGTAGTTTCCCGTATAAATATGGGTGAGGTTCCTCGTGAAAGACCCTGTATATATATAAAAGAAAGTCGTGTTAGTTACACTATCTATAAGTCAAGAACTGGTGTACCGATTTGGCTGAAAATTGGTGGGAAGGTAGCTTAGAACAGGGAGACGGACATAGGATACTTTTTATCCCGTTCGACCATGTTCCCGTGTGACGCGACATAAAACATCTAAGAGAATACAAGACACTATAAAACGTGGTATTTTGGCTATGGTTAAGTAAGGTTTAAAATTTGGTAATTATAAGCAGATTGTCCATTTATTCCTGATATTTGAGTAGGTAGTGGATTACGAACCAATTATTTTAATAGTTCAAAATATATTAATAAAATACTATTCTCTTTTCATAATTTAAAATTTAGTAGTCCACACCACTATCACATTCTTTTCTGTATTTTGAGCCTTAACCCAAGAAAAAAATGATTGATACACAAATGTAGATCCATATTTCAGTATTTTTTTGCTAGCAACATTATGAAAATACTGTATATAGGAACATGTCTCACTACTTAAGGAAGTAAAAAGTAATATTAACCTCAGTGGTCAACGAACAGTAATTTCTTTTGATGATTCCATTATGTTCTTCTTTCCTATTGCCTCCATAAACTACATCAAAACAGTCTTGTAAGATTCACAAATTCAAGAATCGAATAATTGCTTTCCAAGAGAAAATAACAACTATGAATTCACAATCTCTAATAGCTCTAATAGCTAGAAAAGAGGACATTCATGAATAGTGATCACAGACAGATTCTGTGTTCATATTCTGCGAATACATAGAACTTATGATGTATTATTGAAACTTCGAAACGTCATATCTCCGAAAGTATTAGCTTGTTATAGTTGAAGCAATGGATTCTTATGATCAAACTGCAGCTTAAAAAAAATTGAATTCAAAAGTTGTGATGTAAAAAAAAATATTTTTTTTCGTTACCCCGAAACTATTAGACCGATTTTGCCCAATAACGAAATTAACTGAGATATTTATCCCTCAAACCTACCCTGAAAATTTCAACTGTCTAGCTCATTCGGTTCGAGAGTTATCGCGTTAACGGCCGGACGAACGGCCGGCCGGACAGAATCGATTTTGACCACGGATTCTTGATTAGTGGGTCTAAGCAAATCGTTTAAGACCATTTTCATCCAGAAATTCGAAAATGACAGACATTTGGGCAAACCAAACTACCAGACTACCATTAATTTCATTCGGAAAAACCATGTCAAAGTAACAAAATAACTGATTTTTGTTATTTCAAAATCTCTTCTTACTGGACGTCAGCTCGAAGACTCATCCTCTAATAGAAAGTGCCCTTTCGAAAGTTGCCTGCGTACAAAAGTTGGAGGAACGTTCGATTTCTGCATTATCAGATATCGATTCATGTAGTTCCCTGTGGGACATCCTTTATAGGGCACGTTGAGGAGTGTGGAGTGTTTCAATTCTAATTGATTATTCTATTGTTGAAACCCACGTACGTGGCATAACTATATATTGACAACCAAAATTTAATGATGAGATTACATGTTACTGCAGTTTCGAACTAACTCCATTGACTATTTGATTATTCAGTGTTTTTGGAGTAGGAGTAATTTCGATTGACAAATGTCCGCAATTGCCTACTTGAAATGATGAATTTATTACAGGGGTTTGTCTATGATTCAATACAAAAGGCTCTTTAATGTTTACGTTTATTATTTGGTTTGCTTTCATCAACCCAGATATTGACAAAACTCCAAGAATCAAATGATTACATTAGACCTGATCAGGATTCATGAGTAACTCCAGGTCTGTCCGTGACATCTGGTCGGAAAAATATCGAAAAAAGGAAATTTAAAATTGAAATATGCAGGGGACTTATGAAATCTGAACACTTTGGTCGAGTTCGTGAATGTTTGAAATCAACCAAATGGTTTAGGAGATATACATGTCTGATATTTTATTTCCTCACTGCTTTGAAAAGTGGACATTCAATCTGGTTGAATTATATTATTAAGATGAAGAATGGCGGCTCCAAGTCAGTATAAAATGAAAAATAATGTTTTTCGAGAGATATTTTTCGGCAACCTTGCAGTTAGGCAAATATGATGGAGACTTGAAAAAGTTAGTGTTCATTAGTTTCAATATCATTCAATGAGAATCTCTGGGTTTTTCCCCCGAACCCTGAAAAAAACTATAAAATTAAAAAAATTGTAATTCCTTTGAAACTGCTTCTGTGTCAGAAATTAAATTTATATCGAAGTCAGGGTAAAAGAGAGGTCTATATGGAAAGTTGATTGGAATTTTTCCCGAGTGGAGGTTTTTAGTTTAATACTTATGTATTTCAGAGTTCTATGTAAAAATATTATATTCTAAATAATTGTTCTTAATTGCAAACTTTGTATTGTATTGATGTGTAGAATCATTAATTTTGTGAAACAATGAAGTTGTTTCTTACAGCAGTAATATAAAGTTTTTTGTATCCTTTTGTTGTTGAGAAAATTAGCAGAATATCAGTATCAAAGAATAACAACCTCATTGTGACAACTCTTTGAACACAAATGTCCATCAAGTCTCGGGATTTCTCTGAACTCACAATGAGGTTTTTATTCTTCGATACGGATATTCAGCAAACAAGAAAAGGATACAAAAAAATTGGTTCACGCCCTGTGGACAGGAGCTTTGGCGCTCTTGTTCAAAATTTGTTGTTATTTATCAAGATTAAATGAGCAATCTGAGAATGAGGACCATGGAAGAAATCAAATTAAAATGGCTGGAATGAGTTTGACTCTCTCCTATAAAACAGGAGATGTACGAGTATGAACACTGATCAAATACTAATTCATAGATAGAATAATTATAGCATTCTGTGAAAACATAGAGGTTTCATTATTGAAATTTCGAAAACTCATATCTCCGAAAGTAATAGCTTGTTAGAGTTGAAAATGATATCAATGGATTTTCATGGAGAAATTGTATATTAAAAAAAAATGAATTTGAAATTTGTAAGTTAAAAAAAATCATTTTTTTTTGTTACTCCGAAACCATCTGGCCTATTTCACCCAATAAAGAATTTAACCGAGATATTTATCTCTCAAACCTACTCTGAAAATTTCAACTGCCTAGCTCATTCTGTTCGAGAGTTATAGTAGAAAAAAAAATATTTTTTTTTGTAGCCTATGATTTTCAAATACTGTCAATGTGACAATTCTCGAATCTCACAATTACAATCAACAAAATAGTTCTGAAGATTTTTTCGTTAAGCGTCTGAAGAAGGAGTCTGATATAGACTCCGAAACGTTATGAGATAGTTGTTTCTTCGTTGATGTTGTTTCGTTGTTATTTGTTAGGCAACATTGTTCAATTGATTGCTTCTGACAAATATCTTGTGTTTCTTTCGCAGAAGCAAATCACAAAATAATTAATTTTTTATTTTATAGATATTTTTCAGAGTTTGGGAGAGAAAAACCCAGAAAGAAACCATTCAATACGGCAATCCGATCTATACAAAACTTCGCATGCGTATAAAGTGCATTATTCTACAATCTGATGCTACATTTCGGATAGATCGAGTGATCGGTTTCAGAAATATTCATAAAAAATGTTTTTACTAAAAACAGCCGTAGGTCCGAAACCACTTGGTGGATTTCACCCGTTAACGAACTCGTCCGAGATATCTACAAGCAAACCTACCGAGAGTAACTCTCGGACGAAAGGAGTTAGAGGATTGAAATTTGCAGGGTAGGTTTGCTTGTAGATATCTCGGACGAGTTCTTTAACGGCCGGCCGGCCGTTAACACGATAACTGTTATCGTGTTAACAGCCGGCCGGACGGCCGGACAGAATCTATTTCGACCTCGGATTCTTGATCAGTGAGTCGAACCAAATTGTTTGAGACCATTTTCAGCCAAAAATTCGAAAAATACAGACGTTTGGGCAAATTGATAAGCACTCTGTTCCGAGGAACAAGAGCGCCAAAATTTTTAAATTACTGCTGTAACAAACAACTTCATTTTCTCACAAAATCAGTGAATAGTATCTTGATCCTTGGAAAAATTAATACAAAATTCTATCAATCATCCGGATTTCTCGGAACTGTTTTCCCTGATCGCCAAGGCGACCAAGGATCACAGAGTACTGATGAAGGCCGAGAAGCCAGAAACGCATCTGCTCTTGCTTCTCGGCAAATCAATGGGATCTCCTGGGGTTTATTTGACTTGTGAAATATATGAGTGAGTATATTATTTATACGAAGCCATTATGAAGACCCTATTGGCAGAAACGCTATGGACTTGTTGATTTATTAACAACGGTATCGCCATTTTTCATTATTATCAAATATTATTTTCCAGTTGATTTTGACTCTAATGAAATATTGTTTTATACAGGGTTCACGGAGATGAAATCGACAAAATTTATGGGGTTATAGGGACTGCCACTATGACTGCAATATGTCATATACAGGTTCGGAAAGAATATATCTTTGGTATTGTGATTTAATGAGAGCATGAAGAATAGCTTGTTAAATATTGGGAGAGAATTACAATTTCTCCTCGAATTGCGCGAAGATGGGATCGTATTATCTTTTGATGTCGCCATATACAGAGAACCACGTAACCGCCCGTCCTGCGAAGCAAAACAAGCCTCGAGACCTTGAAAAGTTGAGTGGGGTAACAGGAGGGGAGTACAGCATTGCGTCTCTCTTGATTATGTGGTATATCATAATATATTTGCGTTCTTTATTACTCCCATAGTTTTCTGTCTATAATACAGATATATTTGTTCCTATACTGCACAAATGTCCAAAACCGCTTTTTTACTAAGATACAGAGTGATTTGTCATTTTAAACAAACAAATTCAATCTGCCATATTGAATACAGGGATTAGCCGATTTGGTTTAAATTTGCTACTTGAATTAAACTAAAAGGCATTAACAAGTAACCCTTTGAGTGAAACCAGTATCAGAACTGGAATATTATGTTTCTTCCATGTTAATTTCTTGTGAGAAGAACTCACCCTGTATAATAATTCGAAATTTCCGGAAAAAATCCTAGAGGAACATGTTACAAAAGTTCCTGGCACCAATTCAGTTATTCTGCAATAAGCAAGGAATTAAGATTTTTATTTATATATTTTTTTTATTTATAAAATACTCTCGTATCCCAAACAACGTTTGTCTAAATTCAGTAGGCTTATGTCAAGTGTCAAATCCAGAATAACATTATGAAAAACTATATCGTTTAACTAAGCTGTCATATGCACTTGTTTTGTTTGTGTTCATTCATTACTCTAGTGGCTAGACCACTATTTTTTATGGGGTCATTTATAATCGTGCTTAATGAAGGAATTAGAGAACATTTATCAAAGAAAATGACTGCTGAATGTAATAGTGTCAGAAATATCTATCGAATATTACTAAAGTCTGTGAAACATTTAGTGGCACGCTCTCAGGTTCCTGTAGGATTTTGTCCGTAGATTTCGGGTATGAGCTCAGAATTTTGATAGTTATTCTCACAAGAACTTAACATTGAAGAAAAATAATATTCCGGTCCTGATATACGTTTCCTTCATAGAACTACGTATTGAGGCCGTTTAGTTTGATTCATGTACCAGATTTAAACCAAATCGGCTAATCCCTGTATTTAATAATATGGTGGATTGAATTTTGTGTCTTAATTCACAAATCACTCTGTATGTCAGTAACAAGGCGGATTTCGACATTTGCATATGCCATTTTGCAATCATGTTGGCTGTATCTATAACCCCATAGGTTTTGTCGGATTCATCTATGGACACCCTTCATAGAGATATTAAAGTTAGTATAAGTCTCACTTAAAAAAGGTATCAAACTATATTGAACAAGTTACGAAATTAAAAATTCCGTAATATTCTTTTCGAAAATATATTTTCGATATGCAAGTTCTCTCAACTTTTTACAGCGCCTTAAAAATAAATTCTTGTGAGGGCTCCATAAAAAAGAGCTTCCCTATAGTGGTTCCTCCTCAGGCCACAGAAAGGTTCTTGTCCAACAGGTGGCTGTTCAGCCAGTTATCAGTTTGTATGCCGGTTCATATTCTTCAACACCACAATGCCCTGTTACCCATAAAAGGGTCCCTTTGTTGCCCCTTAAGACGAATAATAGTGGATTAAACTTATAAAAATTTGATGTAATGAACAGGGTATTTCAGAATGAGATGCTGATTCTTATACGTGTGAATTCTTAGGTAATTTTAGGAAGAAAAGATCCAATATCCCTATCTCCTAGACATCCTAACTATTGAGTTCAAGTTTCGAGGAAAAAAAGTTTTTTTATCATTACCTTAATAACTTCATAGATATTTTTATGGCATAAAGGGTAATTTTTTAGTTGAAATATTTTTTAATTATTCATCCTGCGATATCCGCACAGGATGTGGACTAGATATTTTTGAAAAAGTATGATGCACGCCACTGGTTTATCTTGAAATAAGAATTATTTTGAAAATCCTCATTCGCTCGAAGGGTTAATTTTATATCTTGTTCTTTTTCCGCGTGTTCTAGGAAGCTGCGTGCTATCATTTTTCCCAAATGTCTGTGATTGTCTCAAACGATTGAATTCGACTACATGATGAAGAATTCGAGGACAAATTTTAATCTGTACGGCCGGCCATCTGTTGCCATAGTGTATTCAAATATTTATGGACATAACTCTCTGTATTTATGTGTACTTTTATGTAAATTTTCTTTGTGTAAATTTTCTGTGAGTTACTTGTGGTAGAACTAGTGAGTAAGACTCCATGTCTTTAGTCTTTGACTAAATAAATGAAATAAATGTAGCCCTGATAACTTGAGAAAGGAATGAGATCGCAACTTGACATTTTCAGGGTAGGTGGCGCATCCCCATACGACAAAAAGTTCGTTAATGGGCATAATCGGCCCAATGGTTTCCGAGTGATAATTTCATTTTCGACCAATATAAATTAGATTGAATTCAAAATGGGTGAATAGTTGTAAAATATGAACTTGAGCACATTTATACAATTTTGTGAGAATCGCATCACTAGAAAATTTAAAAAAAATTATTAAAACATATTTTTTATGTCACGATTACCTGAGAACAGAAAGAGATGGCATCTTGAAATTTTCAGGTAACGTTGTGCATCTAAATACAACATTAGCGTTTGTTGATGGACGAAATCAGCCAGACGGTTCTGGAGTTATAACCATCTGAAATTTGGTTGTTATTTCCTCAATAACTCGAAAAATAAACAACCAATTGAATTCAAACTTAGTTATTAGTTGTATAATCCCAACGCGAATTCTTACAAAATTATGTGAGGATCGTATCGAATTTTAAAAAAATCATTGAAAATTAATGAAAAAAATTCTATATATTAGTAACTCTTCGTCCGACATCGCTAAAATATTGCGAGAGCCTTCAAAATCTAACTCTACTGCCAAGTTTCAAGTTTTAACAAGATCGTATTTATATTGTTGGAGATTCGAGCAGCCATGTGTGAGTTTAGTACATGGATGGGTGACCGTTGCCTCGATAACTCTCGAACGAAAAGAGATAAGAATTGCAATTTTCAGGGTATATTGCGTATCCGAATGGGAGTGTTATGTTTGATTACGGGCATTATCCGTACAATGGTTTCAGAGTTATACCCACCTGGAATATCATTTCCTCGATAACTCAAAAAATATGAACTCGAATGAATTGAACCTTGGTATCTGGTTGTAGAATATCGACATAAAGACGTGTTTAAAATACTATAACAACCGTAACACTAGAAAATTTTAAAAAAATTATGAAAAAAAAAATTGGTTCTAGCACTGACGTGAAGGCAGGAGCTTTTGCGCGTATGTTCTATTGTCCATTCTCCCGTATTGGACACTGTTAATCGAATTTACCATGGTGAATTATTGTCCATTCTCCTGTATTGGAACTCTTAATTCGAATTTACCATGGTAAATTCGCAAAAGCTCCTGACTTCAAGTCAGTGCTTGAACCAATTTTGATGCACCAACCTTTGCAAGAAATGAAATTCAGAAATATTAATACAAAAATATAGTCCCTCTTGGTGCGGAGTTGCAGGGAGAATCTGTATATGGATATTAACGGTATAAAAATATTTTTTTTTTATTTTAACACACTATAGCTCAGAAGTTAAGAGTTATAGGACGTAGGTTTATTAGAACTTTTCTTCTGAAAATCACCTAAGGATTCCCATCCTTAAGGATCAGTATCTTTACTCTTGTCCACTACAGGTTTTGCGTCTAACATATGTTTCGCCAACAAATTTTCCATCTTCAAAGACTAAGCGTTACTAAAGCATGCAATCAATTTTTACATTCCAGTAAGGGTTGACATTATACCCTTAGTCATAAACCAATTAGTGAGAATAATGGGTTGGTAATAGGGGTTAGCTCATTGTTGAGAAAAATATCATTTCTCTTATACATTTCGATACCTTCAAGTGTTCCTAAGTACATACAATTTATTGGAATTTTTCAACAATTTGACGGAATTTTCTGAGATTGAATGGCCAGTTGTTGAAACGTGATTTTCAACCGAAGATTTATCGATGTCGTTGTTCCGAATGTGTCCCGTTTGCTCCCGTGTGAGAATATTTCTGATTGTTTGCCCGACGTAATACTTGTTGCAATCTGAACATTTAATTTCATATATACCCGATCTTATCTTGAAACACCCTGTATAATATCTTAATCCCTTTATTGAAACTGTATATGGCTGTTCAAAGGAAAATTATACTCACAGCGTTGTTGTGGTTCCAGAATATGTAGGCGGGGGGTTCAGGGCTATGCCGGACGACGCAGGTGAGGTTGATGGTGCTTCCACGATCGATGAACAGCTCGGGGGCGCCTACTATTTCGGTGTCCGGCTCTGAAAGACACAAGGTTCACTTATTAGAATTCTAATCAGAGACGCCTGACGGCTGTTTATCATTGCTGAGATGGGGTTTCTTCGATCTCGGGTAGGATATGGATCTGGGCCTCCTTTGAGAAGGGAGTAATAGACCGAAGGACGATATTACTTTTCTCATGTTTGACGAAGGACAAAAGGAAGGTTTTATCGGCGACGAAGAGGGTATTTCATTAAAATAGATTCTCACCTCTCTTTGATTTGAAATAATTGTACTCCGAGAGGAAATTATTTTGCGAGGCAGACAAGGTTCCAATATGAAAATATGGTTTTTCTACGACCGTGCGTTTTAACCCACTTTCCCGCACTCATTTTAGTTCAGAAAGTGTCACTTTCCCGCACTAGTGTGGGAAAACTCACTTTCCCGCACTAGTGCGGGAAAGTAAAATATGTCAATTTATCGTTATTGAATTCAGATTTCATGGATTCCACCTGTATATTACTATTCAAACTAATATAAGTTTTAAAATTCAATCTAACCCATACTATTTTTCATTCATTGGAATGAAGAAATTGAGATACTTTTATATACCCTATACATTTTTCATAACAATCAAACTAAGCTGAGTCAAATGGTTTGGTGTGGTAACCAAAGATTTATTATGGCAACCAAGTTGTCATCAAGACGTCAAAGTTTCAAATCGAAGCGTTGTCAAAGTGTCCGATTCTGGCATTTTCAAATTACTTTCAATAAAAGCCATATTTTAATGAATTCGTCAGACGATGAGCTCCCAGAAGCAATATTAAAGGCCGCAGATGAGGTTAATTCAGACCTGTTACCAAGTAAATCACGAGAAAGATACGAACAGCAATAAAACCACTTTTTAAACTGGTGTAAGGAAAAAGGAGTGAATAGCTTCAGAGAAGAGGTTTTTTTGCACGTTTCTAGCAGATTCAGGCGAAGGGATAACCAACATAAAACGTCTTGGAGGCTGGAAGTCAACTGCTGTTGCTGAGGGTTATTTGGAGGACTCTGTAGAACAGAAAAAAACCATTTCCAATAAAATTCTTTCTGGTACTGGCAACTTGCAACCGATGCCGTCTCCGTCATCTTCATGCAAGTTGCAATCAACGAGTGTTACTCTTAAAAGCCAGTTACCACCAACAAATTACTCTGGACCGGCTATTCTGACGCATTTGCAGAATGCAACAAATTGTGTTTTCAACATTAATATCAATAGTAAATAAATAAATAGTGGATTTTCATGAAATGTTTTGTATGTTGAAATAAAATATGTATTTTCAATGTGCTTTTTGAATCTTTATGCGGTCGTAGAAAAAATATTTTTTCTACAAACGTCAAAAAATGACAAGGTTCGTGCATTGAAAACAATATGCGAAGTGACCCTTTTTTTCATTCTCCTTCGTTACCATGACACCGTGCGCGAAGTAGTGTGCGAAGTACTTACTTCGCACACTGCATGTAAACTATATGGAGTTTTTATATTTTTTCTACAAACGTCAAAAAATGAAAAGGTTCGCGCATTGAAAACAATATGCAAAGTGACCCTTTTTTTCATTTTCCTTCGTTACCATGACACCGTGCGCGAAGTAGTGTGCGAAGTACTTACTTCGCACACTGCATGTAAACTATATGGAGTTTTTATATTTTAACCTTTATGTTCCTCAATCAAACAAACAAATGCCATTTTATTTTCATAGTTACAGTATTTACCTGATTTGGAAAAACATTTTAAGCCAGTAAAATAATTTTTTTCATATTAAGCTATGCAGGTTACTTATTTTAGAACAATATTTTTGGCGTTTGTAGAAAAAATTTTGTTTGCATCTCATGCGCGAAATACTTTGGTGATCTCGACTATTTTTTTAACTCGGCTGCGCCTCGTTAAAAAAATCAGTTCTCGATCACCAAAGTAGTATTTCGCGCACTAGATACCAAAATAACTATTAACCTTTATGTTCCTCAATCAAACAAACAAATGCCATTTTATTTTCATAGTTACAGTATTTACTTGATTTGGAAAAATATTTTAAGCCAGTTCAATACTATTTTTCATGTTAAGCTATGCATGTTACTTATTTTAGAATTATATTTTTGGCGTTTGTAGAAAAAATTTTGTTTGCATCTCATGCGCGAAATACTTTGGAGATCTCGACTATTTTTTTAACTCGGCTGCGCCTCGTTAAAAAAATCAGTTCTCGATCACCAAAGTAGCATTTCGCGCACTAGATACAAAAATAACTAGTTCCTAACTCGTGCAGAAAGTGTCTTTCCCGCACTTGACTGCTTGCCCGAACTCCGCTTCGCGTCGTTCGGGTCAACGGCAGTCGCGTGCGGGAAAGTATCACTTTCCGCACTTGTTAGGAAAATAACTATGTTATGATATTCGGGATATGATAAGGTACCAAGGCTATTATAATTATTATTATTATTATTTTTTTTGTCACGTAAGAGGAAAAACCTTTTATAGGCGCCGCAAGCGGCAGTGTGAGACTCCAGATGTTAAATGGTTACTCAATAAAAAACCTCTCACTATTCTTGGACTGTTCTTCGTCCTGCCCTTACAGCGTCCCTTAACAAAAGAGGACCTCATCACTCGTAGTGACCCGAGCAACACTGCTTTTTGCATTCTGTTCGCCAAAACCTCGGCCATGGATGTACAGGCCGGAATAATCTTCAATTCTGTCACATAGTTCGCTCTCATTCCGCCAAGGCATCCTATGATCAGAACGACCATTTTTACTTTATACCCTGGATATAGGGTTCCCAGCTCAAACAGCAAATCCTTGTATTTCTCTCTCTTCTGTTGTTCTTTCATCACCACATTATTTTCAGCGGGGGAGGAAAATTCGACAACAAACAATTCCCTGAGCTCTTTGTCCACCAGTACTATATCTGGCTTTATGGCATGGATCTGCCGAGTTGTTGGAAAAGCATAGTTCCAGTAAATTCGAGCTCTATCATTTTCGATGACTGATTCAATTTCCAGAGGCAAAAATGGTAGCACTGGCTCCTTGTCTATATCATAAACTTCTCTCAGATGGAAGTAGAGAATCCGAAGCGCCGCATTGTGTCTTTCTGTGTATCCTGATGGAGCGTGGACTCTGCAAGCAGACAAGATGTGCATGACAGTTTCCTGCTGACAGTGGCATGCTCTGCAAGTTGTTGGGGTGTTCACTTTCATGATGTTCTTCTTATACCATTTTGTATTTATCACTCCATCTTGACAAGCCATAACGAATCCCTCCGTTTCCGACTTTAGACCAGCCGACTTCAAAAACGCAAAGGATAGTTCCTCTGATAGGCCCTGATCTTTCAAACTCCCGAAATATATAGAGTGCAGACTTTTACTCATGTGGTCTTCGAGTAACGTCTTCAGTTGTGCCTGTCTGATCTCTCTGCCTACTCTTCTCTGGTCTGTTGGCGTGATAGGTGTTCCCACTAGCTCATAGTCGATGGATACTCCAGTTATGCTGAGTTTTTCCAAGGCTCTCCGTCCAGCTCTAAATAGGAAAGCTCCTTGGTTCCTGATTTCATGATGAGCTACCATTTTGAGAAGCGGGTCTTCACTTCTCAATATCCTTATTGCCAATTCCAACGTATGTTGATGGTGTTGGTATTCCAAACTCTGCAAACCTCTGCCACCCTGCGTTCGTGGGAGATATATTCTTTGAACCGAGCAGTTGGGATGCAGGCTCCGATTCATGTTCATCACTTTACGTGTGGCCCTGTCTAGTTCGAGAATCTCATTAACTGTCCAGTTGATTATTCCGAAAGAGTATGTGACTATCGGAACTGCCAAGATGTTCGTAGCTGACACCTTGTTTTTACCAGACAGCTGTGATTTCCATATATCTCGGATCTTCTTTTTGTAGCTGGCTGTTAAAGCATCCTTGATTCGAGTTGTCTCCAGTGCGCCTCTTTGTTGCATTCCAAGGAATTTGTAATTTTCCTCTTCATCGAGGTGCCGAATGATTATTCCTCCTTCCAGTTTGATGTCTTCTCCTACTTCTTCAGTTCTTCCTCTGTTCAGATGGAAAACAGCACATTTTTCCAAACCGAATGATATTCCTATTGCTGTGGTGTATTCCGCAACGATGTTAAGAAGTTGTTGTAGCGCTGCCTTGGAGGAAGCGTACAGTTTTAAGTCGTCCATGTACAGGAGATGTGAAACCAGATGTTCTCTTCTGCCTGGTGGCCCGGCCTTGTACCCTATTCTGCTTTCCCTCAACTCCGTTGTTAATGGTAGGAGTGTTATGCAGAACAGTAACGGGCTTAGCGAGTCTCCTTGAAATACGCCTCGCCTGTATTTCACCCATCCCGTATACGTGGTTCGACCTTCCGATCGAACGGCGAACTTAGTCTTCCATAGCGCCATGATGTTTTTCATCACATGGACGATATTTGTGTGGACTTTGAGCATCTCAAGCAGCTGTAATATCAAGCTGTGCGACGATGTGTCAAATGCTTTCGCGCTTGTAGTGTTTTGCATCTTGACAAATGCTCTTGTCTATGAGTAGGTTGTCCTTGCACCCCTGTACTCCTTTCCGTGCTCCTCTTTGCTCGTAGATTTGGTTCCACACTGGTGCACTAGCCTCCAGAATCCGGTTTTGAAGGACACTTGTGAGTATTTTATACAGCGTATTGAGACACGTGATAGGGCGATAGTTCTTTGGCTGTCCTAGATCGCCTGATTTTGGTATCAGTACAGTTCTGCCCTCTACCAACCATGATGGAATTGCCTCACGGTGAATTATTATCCCACTGAATAATCTGGCAACGTGTTGATGAGTAGCTGGAAAGTTCTTCCACCAGTAGTTTTGGATCCCATCCAGTCCAGGTGCCGTGAAATCATTTTTGTTCTTTAGGGCTTGTCTAACTTCTTCGGTTGTTACTTCAGTCATTTCTTCTGTCGGTTGCAGACTTTGATCGCATAATGTCTGGAATCTGTGAAGTGCTGGAGTATCCCTGGTTTCCGCTGGTCGCTCGTACAGTTTCTTCCAGAACCGTTCGACTTCTTCTGGCGATGGCGAGTTTTCTGCCTCTATTTGTTTAGGCTGAAATAGCTTTGAGGGTTCTGCGGTGAATGTGTTGTTGTCCTCTATCCATTTCTGCTTCCTGATCAGCTTCTTCTTCGCTGCCGCTAGTGATCTTATCTTATCGACAGCTTTCTGCTTCAGTAGATTGATGATGGGCAAGCTAATCGTACGGTGCAACGCACGTAGCTCCCCCATCATGACCTCTATCTTCATGCTAGGCTTCAGTTGTCCTTTCATAACATCTATGATACATTGGTACCAAGATGCTCGCTGCCTCACGATCTTCATCTTCTTATCTAGCTTCTTCATTCTTGACCTATGTTTGTCATCCCTTGTTGTTGTTCTACCTGGAGAACATAGAAGTGAAGTAGCAGCTCTCACTGCAGCCACGACATCTTCTAGTGAGCAGTCCTCCTTTAGGTGATCGTTGATGATATTATTCATCATGGCTAGGTCTTCAGCCTGGAGTCTCGTTTTCAACCGTGCAGTCGTTTTGTTCGGATCCCCTACTGCAGCCTCGAATGCTTCCTTTCTGTTGATGACTGGTTTCGGAACATCTCTCACTTGTTCCGTTCTTCGCCTGTTGCACTGTGCAGGATGTTCCACTCGGAATGGGGCAGCTGTCACCTGCTCCATGTCCAGTGCTTCGACTTGCGATCCAGGCATTGGAGGTTGGATGTTTGCGGCATCTCTCACCTGCCTCCCATCCTGTTCTTCTCTCCTTTGAATCGTGGATTGCTGCTGTTGGTTCCGAGCATCTCTCACCTGCTCTTCAGCTTGTTCTTCTGTTCCTTCTGGCTCTTGAAGCTGCTGCAAGATTCCTCTCTTCTTCAGATGGCTCACCTGGTCTCGCAGGTTTTGCTGAGTCATAAAGCTAAGATCTGGATTATTTTCACACCACAGACCATGCAGTCTACCCATATATCCCCTTCTTTCTGGTCTGCATCTTCGGTATAAAACAGTCAGTTTTTCATGTTGCTCGGGTGTCCACTTGTGGCGTCCCCTTTGCGTGGTCTTGTTCCTGTTGCCGGGTCCGACTACGGGTTGCTCTTGCGAGCGCAGATTCCCTATGCGACCGGCAACTTCTCTCTCCTCCTCGATGTCCTCGTCGGAAACTGTAGTTTCTTGTATGACAGTATGTTATTATTATTATTATTATTATTATTATTATTATTATTATTGATTTTCTAGTTTCTCCTTATGACTACAGGTGTGGATGGAATTCATTCATTCAGAACCGAATTCCTATGAAGTATTCTTATCGTTATCTTGGGGTATAATGATTCATGCATGCAGTCCTGGGTTAATAAGCAGAACAATGTATGCTTATATACTGACTGACAAAGAAACTGCAACACCCGGAAGGAGCTAATTGAATTGAAATTTTTTTTTTTGGTAAAACTATGGGTAGTGGTGGTAAGGAGTAAATGATTCAAATTTGAAGAAAAAAAAACGAATGGTGTACAATTTGATTTAATAAATTGGTTAATAATGTGTTTGTATACTGCGATTATCTATACACTACCCAACACATCTTGGCATTGATGCAATAAGATGGTCTATTTCTTATTGAGGGATACTATCCCAAGCTACCTATAGTTCATGTATCAGAGCCGCCAAAGTTCGTGGGGGTTGAGGTAAATTTCCAAGCCTTCTACCCATGATATCCCAAACATGCTCTATGGGTGAAAGATCGGTTGATCTGGGCGGCCATCGCAAAATATTCACATGGGTCGCTTCAAAAAGTTTGAACTAGCTCTGGCAACATGAGGACGAGCATCATCTTGCTGAAATGTTGGATTGTCGAGCAGGTTGAGGTAAGGGAGATCATATGGCTCCCCTATTTCTTGAAGGTAACGCTGCGCTGTCATGTTAACTCGAATAAAGACTAAAGGTGACCTACTTGCATGTGCAATAGCACCCCATACCATAACGCCTGCTGTCCGGTGTACATGACGCTCAATATAAAACTGAGGTTCACGTCTTTCTCCCCGACGTCGTCTAACACTTCTTCGGCCATCATGTGCACCCAAGGAGAATCGAGATTCATAAAAGATGACCTAATGCCATTCCACATTCCAATATTGACGTTCTCTGATGGGGTCGTTAATGCTGCAGTCCAAAAGACCTTATACGGCGATGAGTCGGACAGTTCGGACAGTACCAGGATGGCCTTGATCTCCTAACCACTCATCAGCCAAAGGTCGAGCTGTCACAAATCGGTCTCTAATAGCCATAAGTCTTATACGTCGATCTTGAACTTCATTTGTACCCCTTCGACGTCCGGTGCCTACTCTTCTTCGATTTTGGGCATTATCAAAACACGCTTGACAACATCTCATAATAGTAGTTGGATTTTTGTTCGTACGGTTAGCAATTTGTCGAAATGACAATCCCGCCTCCCGTGGACCGATAATTCGACTTCTTTCAAATTCAATTAGCTGGCGATAAATTCCGCGTAAACCTGCTCTTAGGCATTTTAACAACAACTAAACATCGACTTTAGATCTCCTCGAACAGCTGGTTTGTTGTAATATTTAAAAAAATTGCAATAAACGACTAAAATATGTAGGTAACAAAAATTATTCACGTGAAAAAACCTTCACGAATATTTTCTCCAAATTTTAATCATTTATTCCTTGGTATATATACTATCTACGTTTTACCAAAAAAAATTTGAAATTTAAAAAGCTCCTTCTGGGCGTTGCTTTTTTTTTTGCCGGTTAGTATATATGCATAAAGTATAGTGTATTACTGAGGTTCCTAAAGTCTTTATAATTAAACTTCAAGCTGAGCTTGAACAAATTACACAAATTGTAGTTTTGTTATATTTCAGTTCGATCGAAATTTATTATTGGGAAAACAGAGGTTTAGTTTAATTATTTTATATTCAATAAAATTTTAGCGAAAATTGTTTATTCTTAATAATAAATTCTTATTTCAGTTCGATCGAAATTTATTATTGGGAAAACAGAGGTTTAGTTTAATTATTTTATATTCAATAAAATTTTAGCAAGAATTGTTCATTCTTAATGAATTTATAATACAAAATGAAACATGTATTGTGAATATATATGAATATAATTCACCTAAAAATACAAGCAGAATAAAAATAGAGCATTTTATTGTGAGGTCGCATGCGATGCCACGTTGTGGTTGATGTAACATAAACTCCACGATGTGGTTCCAAGGTTAGGATACTCGCACTTAGTCCCTCAAGCCTAACCGTCTCTTCACACATCTAGAAAAGAACGAATCAACCTCCATAGCAGTTAAAGGATTCCACTGAACTTCCGTACTGACTTCAACCCAGCTCGACTTGATCAATTCGACTACCGTGATCCACCCCACACGACTCCGGTTACCTTCCACCCATCTTTCTCCCTGAGCTTTTCACCACTCTCATAGGGTTGTAATACCAAGGTGGTGATCAACTTTCACTGGTGCTCTGGCTGTGATACTTCACTTGGACAAATCTTTGACGAAGGACAAAACGAAGGTTTTATCGGCGTCGGAGAGATAATTTCATTAAGATAGATTCTGACCTGTCTAAGATTTACTGTCGAATTGTACTCGGAGAGGAACATGTTTCGCGAGGCAGGCTAGGTTCCAATATGAAAATCAGGTATTTCGAAGCAATATGATTTGATACCAAGGCTATTGAATCTCTAGTTTCTCCTTATGACTACCGGTATGTATATAGTAATTGGAATTTACGACAATTACGAATCCATATGAAGTATTCTTATAGTTATTTAGGGGTATAATGATTAAGCTGGGCACTGGTTGCTATATATACAGGTTTATTTAAAGAACTCTACAATTTTCAACTTATCGCCATCGTAATACAAAATATTGTTGACTACTGAGGTACTTAACGTCTTGATAATAAAACTTCTACGTTGCCCGTCACTCACATTTAGTCTCTCAAGTCTAACCACCACTTCACACATCTAAAAAAAAAGGAAGTCCCAACTCAACCTCCATAGCGTCTAAAGGGTTCCACTGAACTCCCGTATTGACTTCAACCCCACTCATAAGACTTTTTCCTGAACAGGAAATGCTAAGAACATATTAATGTTGAATGTCTCATGAATTTTGGAGCCACGCTTGATTCGGGACTTGGTTCCTTTTTAGAGTTGTGAAAGGACGGTTAAGCAGGAGATACTAAGTACGAGGGTGCCTAGAACTTCAATTATCAAGAAGTTCATGTATTTTTGACTACGATGGCGCTAAGTTGAGAATTGTAGAGTTTTGGGAATTAACCTGTATATATTAGCATAAAGCGTTCTATTTATCAATCCAAAAGTGTAGGTGATAAGCATTACACCCCTAGATAACAATGGAAATCCTACAATAATTATACTTGACTGCGGTGTGAATCTTCACAGTATTTGGAAGACTTCCTCAGTGACATTATCTGTATTCGACCCTTCATATCTTGTCAAGAGATGATAGGAATGCTTATATTTTAACTAAATTCAAAATACCAGGTTATATATTTTCTTGTTTCCTGCTTCATCTCTAAAAGAAATTTTCGATAATTTCGAGAAAATTTGTCTTCAGAGAAAAAAAGAAAAGAAAAGAAGTGAATACTAATGGAATGGTTAATAAGAATAAATATATCAAAATTATAGTCATATAGATATTAAAACGGAACATATTGGTTGAGTCTTTCAGCTCTACATTAATTTTATCTATGGATTCCTCTCATCAAATGGAACACCTTCTTCATTTACCATTTTTCCAGATTCGGTTCAGGTAAAAAGTTATGAGCGTTTAAACATTTTAAAATGTGCTAATGCACCTCTGCACTTTCTTTCACTGTTGAACACAGAAACATCTACTGGGTTCATTATCGCACAATTGTATGAAAGTTTTATCATCTTATGTTCGAAATTCAATGAAATATTTTGAGAACACTTATTTACTCACTCAAGGATTATGAGATGGTTTTCAATAATATTTATGCTGCATTTTTGAAAAAACTCTTCCTGAATATCAAATCACTGACTCCAACTTGATTCGCATTGAATATTCATTATCAGATTATCCACAATATCTTCATAACTTATTCTCACATTCATTAAATATTTTAGTTCGCATCATGTAAATGAACCATATAATATCCAACCACATTATAAACAACAATAACAATCATTACATACTCGATCAGTCTATGAACTATAGATAACATAGAGCGTAGAAATATTATATTTGTAATAATTTCCAAGATGCGGCAATTCACAGCCAACCAATTTCTTTGTTATTTTTAACAAGCAAATTAACGGAATTCGGGTTTCACAAAGTTTTTCGATTATATCAAAACCCGAGGTTCTTAGATAAGGAAACCTGGATCAAAACCGAGAAACAATCTGACAAATGAAAACCTTGTATACACGTAGTATATTAATATTCATACACTGTGACAGAAGCAGGCATAGAAATGTAATATTTATCAGTATATTTGGTTAGCCACAGAATATATCGTTAGTCTAATTGATATATTTTGTGAGTTTACATACTTCCTTAGATGATTAAATACTGAGTTTTGATTGCGGATAACAATTTCTCTTATGCACACTACAAACTCATGATTCAACTATGTAATTGCAACAAATAATTAGAAGTGATATAGAAAATTATTAATTGAATGTGGGTAACAAGATGAAATTGTTTTCCACATATGAGAGAACCCCTTAAAATAACTGTGCAGGATCGAAGCAGTATTAAGATATGGATAACCGATAATTTAAAAGTTTCATATTCACTATTGGGGATAAATAGAGCAAAATTCATAGATTAATAGAGATCATGGTAAGCCTATTCATCTATTTCCCAAGAGATAACTACCATGCAATTCAAGTTGTTTTAATAATTATTGCCTATCTATATGGATTTTATAATAATAATAATAATAATAATATCCTTTATTAGTAGCACTTGTTTCAAGTTGCTTGAATTGCAGGTGAATTTGCATAATTCACAAAAAAGCTAAAATTCTGAACTAATCATTCATCAAGAAATTCAAATTTGACTAGATATTCTTAAGTAATACCTAATTAACTTATCCCGTTTTAAGATGATAATATATCAAATCAATTTGGAAACGAGGGAGATTGAATTGAAAAAATAAAAATATTATGTAAGATAAGGAGGTTACTAGCTATATCTCTTGCTGGACGAATTCACAAAGTAGTTAGTTCTGGAATTTTTATCATATTTTATGACAACCAATGAAGAATATCTCGAAAACGGTACATTTTAGGAAAAATTGTGTAGAATAATTCAATTTTCTGTTAATTGGAGATTATGTCTCATAACTATAGAAAACTCCACAACAAAACTTGTTTCATTCTGAATAACCATGTCAAAGCTACAAAAAAACTGATTTTTTTTTTAATTTCAATAGCCTGTAACTTTTTACCTGAGATAAATCTGAAAAAATGATAAATGAAAAAGGTGTTGTATTCAATGAGAGGAATCAATGGTTAAAATGAACGTACCCTGAGAAGAAGACTCACCCTGTATATTCGTATATTCCGAATATGATGTAGGAAATTTGAATAAATTATGTTCATCACTATAAGTCTATCAGAAATATATCATAACGAGCAGGAAAAAATCCTACTATCCGTCAGCACATAACAGGGGCAATAATTAGACCCAAATGTCTGTAATTATTGAATTTTGATTATAAAATAGTTTCATATGATTCCATTCGTCTGGCTATCCGCATATACAAATCAGGTAGAACATATTGATTTGTACATAAAGAGACCGATGTGAAAATAATAGTTAGACAACATTCGTACCTGATGTTGTGAATTTCAATAAATATAGGCGAAAATAAAGTTTATTACTTTGATAATATTAAGATGAATTACCGTCGAGTAAAGACCAAATCCATCAAAAATATTTCAAATCACCAAAAACTGATGCAAATTCAATAATCCAGATAATCTTGATAAACTTTAAATTTTTTTGTCAATTGTTGAAAATTGAGCATCCCCGAATTTCAAACTCCATAGTTGTCCTTAAACAAAGGCAAATTCTGCAGGTAAACAAGTTTGTACCAAAGTGAATTTAATACGACTCCCGGCAAACTGCGATGATTTGATTTGTGATTCTGAAAAAGATTAATTGATTTTATCAAGCATTCGATAATTCATTAGTACAATTTTTCCATTGCTTATCAATTCATCAATTAAATTTTGTTAATCCAGAACAATCAGCTTCCTGAAAACATTAATTAATTCACAGCTCCTGATTTTAATTTGAATGCTCTCAAAAATTGCAGTTCGTAAATTTTAATTCAGTTATACAGGTCTTCCGAATGAAATGCCGATAGTCAAAAATCAGTTTTTCTTTCATCCACATATGTTGAAATTGACTCAATTATTCCGTTGATGATTTATCTCAATTAGGCTTCATGTTTAACACATGTCTTTGGCGCTCTTTTTTCTCGGAACAGAATGCTTACCAATTTGTTTTCACAAAATATAGATAATCCATACTCCTCGATTGAATAGTATTATTATTATTATTATTATTATTATTACAGTAGAGTTGAGACTAATCTATAAACTCAAGAAAAAAAATCAAACTTAACAAAGAAGAATTGTCATAAACGATACAGAAGAGAAAGAAAACGAAAATTCACTACAAGACAAGCACAGAGATAAACATTCATGAAGCATCACGCGCAAACCATCTGTCCAAAGAGTTCTTGAAACTATTCACCGATGATGCCCCGACCACGGCAGCTGGAAGTCCATTCCACAATGTATACACTCTATTGGACAGGAAGTGTTCCCGAACGGTAGACCTGAACCTTTCCCTCGACAATTTAAGATTGTGAACTCGCAGACGGGTGTCAGAATTCAGGCAGAACAAGGAGGAAAGATCTGCACTGAATAACCGGTGGAGGGCTCTATATGTTATGATCAAGTCTCCTCGTAAGCGGCGAGTTGCGAAGGTAGTGAGGTGCATCACAGATAGTCTCTGCTCGTAGGTTGGTCTCACAGGTCCATATGGTATCCTAGAAGTCCTTCGCTGGATTGACTCGAGCAGATTGGCATCACGGGATAGAACAGGTGCCCAAACCGGACCGGCGTATTCAAGGATGGGCCGAACAAAAGTGGAATACAGAATACTGCAGGTATGAGGGTCACAACGTCGAAAAGTCTTCTGGATTAGGTAGAGCATTCTCTTAGCTTTGTTGGTAACAGCCACAATATGTTCTGACCAAGACTGGTCCTGGGTCATAGTTACTCCGAGATCGCAGTGAGATGAAACTGACTCAACAATGTGATGGGACAAGTGGTAGATGTGTCTTGGATTGTTTTTACCAAGGTGAAGTACCTTGCATTTGTCCAGATTCAGAGGAATCATCCAGGTATCGGACCACCTCAGGATGGCATCGAGGTCATCCTGTATAACACGAGACGCGGTAAACGGATCACCGTAAATCTTGGCATCATCAGCAAACAACGAACACATTGACTTCACTGTAGAAGGGAGATCCGATGTGAACATTAAAAAGAGAAGAGGACCCAATACGGAACCCTGGGGGACACCACTCACCACGACTCTTGAAGAAGATACACAGTCACCAACACGAACACGGAAACTTCTGTTCGAGAGAAACGCCCCGATCCACAGAAGAAGGTCACCACGAATTCCAAGATTCTCGAGTTTCAGCAGGAGGCGTCTGTGGGGCACTCGATCGAATGCCTTTGAGAAATCGAGATAGAGAACATCCACGGGGATACGGGCATCCAACATCCTGCTCCAGTCATCAACGCAAGCCAATTGATTGGTGATCACAGAGCGGCCTGGTAGAAATCCATGCTGATTTTCTGGTATAATGCCGTTGGCCAAGGCGAAATTGAAAATTCTTTCATGAATTATTTTTTCGCAAATTTTAGCGATTATTGGGACAAGACTGATTGGACGATAATTGTTTGGGTCAAGCTTGTCACCCTTTTTAAAAATGGAAGTAACTAGGGCTTCTCTCCAGCAGTTTGGCAAATAATGCATGTTGAAAGATTGAGTGAAAATCATTGAGAGTGGAAGTGACAGTGATGAAGCACAGTTTTTCAGAAGCTGAGCAGAAATTCCATCGCCACCGGGTGCACCAGTGGCCAATGCCTGGGACACAGTTTGCCAATGCCACATGCGAATAGCGAACGGAAACAGATATGAAATCTATGGACTTTCTGTGGACGTTTTCTACGGATAATTATTATGATTATATATTTCAGTTTCATCCATGATTAATCAATTAAACAATATGTTATCAAGCTAGTGGACGAAATTTAATTCTTCCGATTATTCACATACAAATATTCACCAACGTTTCGGCACCATTCATGCCTTTATCAAGGTTGAAAAATTTTTCATTAACATGAGTGACTTACAAAATACAACATAAAATCATAAAAATATAAAATACATCAATAAAATTACACAACAAAGGACAGTATTATTACACCAAAATCTTATTCTTAATCAACTATTTTTAAAATCTCATTCATATTCTCTACCACAGATATTCAACATTATTACAAGAAAAGACCTACCTCCTTTGTTTTTCAAGAAATCGAAGAAAAATTTCGTTGAAATGTGACATGAACTGATAAAATGACAAAAACTTGTTAAACATTCTCTTCTTCCTAATCAAAGAAACCAAGAAATAAAACAGTAAACACCAGCCAAGGGAGGATACATCTTATAACCTAACAATTATCGAAACAACTTCATCATGGCAACTTATTATTCTTCATTGTTAACAGTAGGTAAACTATATGCTTATAATGTGGGCATACATGAAATTATTTTCTTAGCGGCAATAATAAATTGTTATATACAGTACTTAGTTTGTTAGTGTCTTCCCTGAAATTAACTGTTTTGTTTAATGTTATATGAATCATTTCACTTACATTTCTACGGTAGATATTTTTTTCCCTATCAAGTATTGTTGTTTGATCAAATTTGAACTTGTGCCCCTCTTTAAATGCATGTACTGTGTGCATGAGTTGTGTGTAATATCATATATTACGCACAAATCAAAGATAAAACTGGTAAGGAACAACAATCGGAATTAGTTTATAAAGTGCCTTGTGGTAATTGTGATAGTGTTTATGTAGGACAGACGAGACAGCTTTTAAAAGGTAGAATAAGACAGCATCGAACTGACGTAAACAATTTAAAAAACAAAGATAAGACGGCCTTAACAGTACATGCATTTAAAGAGGGGCACAAGTTCAAATTTGATCAAACAACTATACTTGATAGGGAAAAAAATATCTACCGTAGAAATGTAAGTGAAATGATTCATATAACATTAAACAAAACAGTTAATTTCAGGGAAGACACTAACAAACTAAGTACTGTATATAACAATTTATTATTGCCGCTAAGAAAATAATTTCATGTATGCCCACATTTTATACATATAGTTTACCTACTGTTTACAATGAAGAATAAGAAGTTGACATGTTTTATTGTTTCGATAATAGGTTATAAGATGTATCCTCCCTTGGCTGGTGTTCACTGTCTCATTTCTTGGTTTCTTTGATTAGGAAGAAGAGAATGTTTAACAAGATCTTGTCATTTTATCAGTTCATGTCACATCCTAACATTTAAACGAAATTTTTCTTCGATTTCTTGAAAAACAAAGGAGGTAGGTCTTTTCTTGTGATAATGTTGAATATCTGCAGTAGAGAATATGAATGAGATTTTAAAAATAGTTGATTAAGATTAAGATTTTGGTGTAATAATACTGTCCTTTGTTGTGTAATTTTATTGATGTATTTTATATTTTTATGATTTTAAATTAAATGTTCCTATTCATTGCTGTATTTTGTAAGTCACTCATGTTTATGAAAATTTTTCAGCCTTGTTAAAGGCACGAATGGTGCCGAAACATTGGAGAATATTTGTATGTGAATAATCGGAAGAATTAAATTTAGTCCACTTATGGAATTTTCGATAACGATAACATTTCAAGAAATCCCATATTTGTAAATTGTGAATATTGAACAAACACAACATCTTCAGTAAATTTAGTATCATCACTGAAGATTGTCCTGTACAAAGTAATTCTGTGATGAGAAATTTTATATTAAAATATTATCGCCAGGTTCTAACGGTTGTAGAGGGTGGGTAAAATTGGTGATACCTGAACAAAAACTTCTTCACTGTAATTCATGGTGCAGTTCTATCATAAGAATCCATTGATACCATTCGCAACTCCAGTTGCCAAATCAGTGAGATTATATGTTAATTTCCAGTTAATTTTTGATGCAACTACTGAATTACATCCACAAGTAAGCTAATTGAAGCTTCGTGAAACCCACCATGAGAATCCAATTCTTTCGGAGATATGATTTGTCAAACCTTGAATAACTACTCGCTAGTAGTTTGACAAGAGTGGCAAAGCCCCTGTCCACAGAACTTACCCGCTTTTTCAAGGGAGTTTTCGAAATTTTAGAGAAGCGCTGGAATCAAATAATTCAAGCGATACAATTTTATATCGCTGTGGAAGGAGACTGTTAACGAGTGATTTTTTAACAACTTTCTTTTTGGCACCCCTGTTTTTTACAGCTGACGGGGGTTTCGTGCCTTGTGTGACTGTCAAACTTGTTCAGTTTGGTCTATAATTTAACTATGAATCGACTTACAATCGAACAACGCTTGCAAATTATTGAATTTTATTATCAAAATTTATGGTCGGTTGAAAAAGTGTATATTGCATTTCTTCCATTTTATGGTCAGTTTGGTCGACCTTCTCAGGCGGCTATTCGGAATCTTGTGACTAAATTTCGCACCAAATTCACATTATTGGATATTGAACCACCAACACGCATACGTAGAGTGCGGACAGAGGAAAATATCGCAGCTGTATCCGCCAGTGTTAGTGATGACAGTGAATTGTCGATTCGGCACCATTCGCAGCAATTGAGCCTTTGTTACTCCACTACGTGGAAAATTTTGCGGAAGGATTCAGCTGTGAAACCTTTTAAAATACAGCTGGGGCAAGAATTGAAATAACATGACCTAGCACAACGGATAACTTTTATAAATGAGCGCTGGCAAAGTTGGATGAAGATCTACTTTTTTATCGCTAAATCATGTCGCGGTCTAGATAGTGTGATTTAACGCCTCTAAATTATGTTTTGTGGGGCTTTGTTAAGGCTCATGTCTATAGGTAGAAGCCCGACGTACTGGAAGCCAATATTGAAGAATTTAATCGTGAGATACCGGCCGATGTGTTGAAGAGACCATGCACTCAGAAAATTTTCTAAGTATTATTAACAGAAGTACTCCTGTTGAAAGTATAAAGTATTAAATTGTTAAATGTAACACAAAACGTTTTTGACTACGAAAAAATACGGTAACCACAACAGAGCATTTATGTTACCCTAAATGTCGTTTGTTAATACTATAAAACATGAAATATTGTGGTAACAACATGATTTTTGTTATAGCTTCACATTATTCTTATAATCAATGTTTTGTTTATCAATACAATAGTAAAATTCAATAAAATGGAAGCTACAATTCCATTACTTCGATACCTTTAATATTGTGAATATAACACAAATTATTTATATATAATATTTAATAAACTGTATAGTCTATAACACATATTATTATCATTACAATTCGAACGTTTTTGAAATATTTCATCATATGATCGCATTACTTCTTGTTATGGGTAACAGCGTGCTATCATTTTGAACAAATATTTATAATATTCGAATTTTTTGCCGAAAATGGTGTCAAACTATTAGATTCGACCCACTGATCGAAACCGTCAGGCCGATTTTGCCCAATAACGATCTTAACCTAGATATTTATCTCCAAAACCTACTCTGAGAATTTCAACTGTCTAGCTCATTCCGTTCGAGAGTCATCGTGTTAACGGCCGGACCGGCTGGCCGGAAAAAATCGATTTTGACCATGGATTCTTGATCAAAGAGTCGAACCAAATCGTTTAAGACCGAGGAACAAGAGTGCCAAAAATCAAAAAGCACTGATATGGGGTAAGACTGCTTTGGCGTGCTGGTTTATATTGACCAATCTGAATAGAATAATGTCTGAACAAGCGCGCAAAAGCATATGGACCTAACGTCGTTTCTTTTCGAGATGATCTTCAAAGAAAAATTAAATATCATTCGTTGATCAAAAAAGCACTGACGTGCAGGTCTCCTTTTGACCGCTTGTTTATGATTTCATTCAATTCAGATTGGTTGATATGATCAAGCGGACCAAAGCAGACTGACCTCACATCAATGCTTTTTTAATTTTATATTTCTGCTCATACTATCCTAACGATTTCCTACATGAGTCTTCATGTCGGTATTTTTAAACTAACTACAGACTTTCAATTTGAACAAGTCAGTATATTCTGAGTTATTGCGAAAAAAAAATTTCAAATTTTTTTTTCTATTCCTAGTTATCTGATGAATAAAAAACTTTGCATGCATATTCAAGTTGCAATTCTAACGCTTGCTGCTGAATTTCAGTTACATCGAATGAGTATTTCGGAAAAAAACTTCGAAATCCTTCAAGTAATTTTGTCCGTTACGTACTTAACGGCTTATTTTGAGCCCGAACCTACTCTTAAGATATGAAGGTCCTATCCCGTTTCGTTCTGATGGAACAAGCTCACAAAAATCATATAGGTACTGTTAAAATATATTCGTTGTGTTAATAGCAATATATTGTATCGAAGAACATTGGTTAACAATAGTCAACAATATCACTGCGTATATAACACACTCCACTGTTAATTTAACAATATCTCTGCGTATCCAACACACTGCACTGTTAATTTAACAATATCTCTGCTTATCAAACACACTCCACTGTTAATTTAATAATATCTTTGCGTATCTAACACACTCCACTGTTAATTTAACAATATCACTGCGTATCCAACACACCCCACTGTTAATTCAACAATTACACTGCATATCCAACACACTCCACTGTTAATTTAATAGTCCTTCTTTACACGAATGCCCCGAAATGAAACGGATATTCGCGAAGAACAAGCCAACAACAAGGGCATTGCGTGTCCGTGTATGTTGTAGACTACTGTAGTGAAGTTAATAAGTTAGGTATGGTGATTTCAAACAACATTAAAAGTGAAAGAAAAGCATTTAAAAGAAAATTAAGGCATATTTTCAATAAAGCAGGAGTGTTTGAAGCTGAAAAGCTTGCAAAAAAGTGCAGTGGTAAGTAGTCAACTTATTTCTTGGTTAAAATTGGTATTTATATTGATACACAGTTGTGGAATTACCGGTTGTTGTATTACCATTTACTAAATTACTTTATTAATTAGTCTTTGCTATCGGTAACATGTCACAACTATTTCGACATGGTAATTTCGCAGCAATTTTTTCAAGATTGTGCAGAAGTATTTACATTTATGCATTTCGGAACGATTCCCGAATAAAGGGCAGTAACTGTAAATAAATTTTGATATTCCTTGGGGAATCAAAGTGAAATTTGAGTATTGTCTGTTCGAATGGCAAAAACAAATTGTACTACTAATATTAAACTAAGGGACCAAACGCTAACAGTTACTTTTTAGGGTACCCATGTTCACGAGGACCTAAGTACGTACAGCAAAAATAAATCAGATGTACCTGAAAATACCGTGGCATTCAATACACCGGACATGTCTTCATTGAAAGATCAGTGTACTGAACTGGTATGGCACATAAATAATATTTAATAGATAGTATCTAAAATTTTATTTCTTTTTAGGTAGACTTGAAAGAAATGTTAAATAGTTACAATGAAGGAAAATCAATTATGAAGCTAATTGATCAGGACGTTAAGGAACTTCCAGATGCCCAAAGGCAAATATTGGTGGATAAAATAGTAGATATTACTTTATTCAAAATAATAAAAAAATGACTGTGCCACTTGCGAAGAATATAACAACTCAAATTTTATGTTTATTTCCTGAAGAAATTAAGGTATTCATTTTATATCAGTTTGTGAATATTATTTTCATTATCTTCTATTACAGGAATATTACTTCACTCCACAGAAAAATGGAGCTCCTAAGGGAAAACTTTCAGCGAAATTTTACAACAATGTTCGAAAACTAAAATCGATTGGTCTTATAGAGGTGCCTTCTGCCAAAAGACAAGTAACTCCAGAGTCACATTGAGGTATTCTTATTACTTTAATACAGGCTTCAAAAAGGTATCTTTAATTTCACGTTTTGACAGTTATTCCTGAATCTGAAGAAGGTGCCGAAACAATGAAGGAGAAATTAAAATACATGAAAGAGGAAGAGAGATGGGAGGACGTAAAGATTTTATGGAAAAAATGCCACAATTATAGAAGGCAGTATTTGGTTGACGACGAGAGTAAAAACTTGACAAAAATTTTTACTGAATGGCCTTTATATATACACTCATTGTGTTACACCTTGGTAAGATTTTATACTTTTATTTTTGGAATAAAAATTATCGATAAATTATTTACAAATGATAATTTTCGAATATTTGTTTTCAGATCGAAATAGATTTCGAATATTTATATCCAAGAGCAAGTAGTATATATTTGAAGTGGCAGTTATTTGTCAATGCAGCATTAGAAATATTCCCTCGAAAAAAAAAAGGAAAAACATGTCTGCTGCTTCTGGAAAATTTAAAAACACAGAAGGAAATTTCAGAAGGTTTGTTGACAATATATTTGAACAATTATTCTTTCAATCCTTGTTGCATAATATAAAAGTAATTAAAATTGCTTTAATTTCTAAAAGTTTAACCGTATGTGTATATATAAATTTCATTAGTTTCGTTCGGATTGGCCAAGCATCGTCTCAGCCTTATATTTTGCCATATTTATTTTTTCTTGTCACGGCTATCGGATAGAATATAAATTCAGGATATATGCTTAAGTATACAGGTAGATGAAATCCGCAAAACCGTATGCCAGAAGATAATTTCGTATTAACTTTTGTATTGATCAAAATAAATATAAGGACGGTTCATTTTTCAGAAAATAAAAAAAAATGTGTTTCTCCTTACAGTTTTAATTTTGACA
Source organism: Halyzia sedecimguttata (assembly GCA_937662695.2). Taxonomy (NCBI): domain Eukaryota; kingdom Metazoa; phylum Arthropoda; class Insecta; order Coleoptera; family Coccinellidae; genus Halyzia; species Halyzia sedecimguttata. The sequence continues at coordinate 69,900,159 of OW569414.2, forward strand.
CACTGTATCTCTTGATATATGTATAATTAGGTATACATCTGTATTTGCTATGGCTACTCTTTTTATTTTCATTCCTTCAGAGATTATGACAAGAAAATATTAATTTCATGTGGTTATATTGTTTATTACTTCTTGATCTTCTTGATATTAAATTGTAATATTTATTTTAGAAGGACGAAATGTTGGCATTTTGTTTCTGTTGCACGCGGCGATTGCAACAACATCCAAGAAGACCCAAAGGATTGGTACCAAGAAAGTGTTGATTAAATACACAATAACTGATTCCCAGGATGCCTTCATAGTAACAGGTGCCAGTGTAGCGGAAGTCGAGATCAAACTCTATTCATTAAAAGATAAAAACATACCGATCCAACCACACCTAGTGGTAATTTACGAATACCATATATTTAACCCCAAACAATATTTTGTTTGTTGCGGTCAAATCAAATATATATTTTTTTCTCCAATTTCAGCAGTGAATTGCTGTTTTCAACTATTCCACAGTTTCAATTTGAACTACCCTATTGAATGTATAGCCGTATGGCAATTTTTTCAAATTTATTTTTATAATATGAAAACGAAACTTGACGTTGTTTTACCCAACAACAATGTGTTTATAAATGAGATGAAAAAAAAAAATTTCTATTTGAAACGGGTTTTTTTAGTTTTTAGATAAAATGAATGCCGTATTTTTTTGGGCAAACTGTGTGTTATATTTGATTTATATCGAGTGTTACAAAATGAGATATAGTTATTCGTTTTTGTTATTTATTTGTTTTCAAGATTTTTTGTTGAGAATGTTTTTATATTTTTTTATTCTTCGAATAAATTTGTTTCCATTTCTAATTATTTTGTTTCATCGTACCTACACCTTAATAACTGGTACAGAAAATGCGAAGGAAATACTATTGACAAAAGAGTATAAAGGACCAGGCTTATGGAGAAACGGTTTCCAGTAAAATTTCGTGAAATGTTGGGTCGACTTTCTGAAGGATAGTGTTCGTAGACACAACTCAATCCGATGACTACCTTTTAATAGACAGAGTATTATAGTTGGAACATTGAAATTTTTGAAATTATAGGTATGAGGTTTCATTGCTTTAATGTATTTGTGCATTTTTTGACATGATATTATTCTGATGATATCAAATATAAGTCCATGGTGAGGCACAGTAATATGGTTTTTCGAGTAAAATCCATGATACATTGAAATAATAAAACCTTATATCGTTAAAGAAGACAATTATATTCCAATTTTGATGCCCTGTATAAGTAGTCATAGAATTAAATTTGGGTCCACGGACACTTGTTCAGGAAACCGACTTCTTCGATATACCACATATTCAGGAAATTATACCGGATCCCATTTTTGCATTAGCCGAATTTGAATGGTGTAAAAGAATAACTATCGGGAAAAGTATTTAAATTTGTATATTCAACAGTTACACTGTTACAGTAATAATTAATTTTTCGTATTATAATAACATATTTTGATTAGCACAAAGGAAATACTATTGGCAAGAGTGTATAAATCTGTATATTTCACAATTACACTATCCATTTTACAATAAGTTACTGTTGTCAAGATCGTTATTTCTTTTGAATGTAATACTAATATTGAATTATTTTGTATAAGTATAACAGCATATTTTTATTAACGTAAAAGAAACATTATTGACCTAATACGGTACACAAATATTTATTCTATGAATATATTGTTCATGTTACACGAAAGTGTTGTTATGAATATCAATATTTTGTATTATGTAATAACTCTAATGCTAGTAAAGGAACAATTTATTATCATGGTAACAGAAAAGTCTTTATATTTATAATGTGTTCTTGAAATTGGATAGCTGACAAAAGGGCTTCTGTAAATTTAACAGAATTTTAGATTGACCAAATAGGGATCTTAGTATTGTTACATTAACATACATTTTTCGTTGTATTTACTAGAAGATTTTTCTGAGTGTGCCAAAATTGGACCCGGAGTATGGACCATTTGAAGCGCAGCCACGGCCAACATTTACATGAAATTATCTTCAAAAATTAAATTATCTGAATTGTTCTATCGACTCAAATGAAGATTTCATCCATTTTTCTTAATTTTATGTGTTTTTTTCTCAAATCAAATCCGAAAGCTTTCAAAAAAATCACCTGTTATGATCAGTCGAATCAAATTCGACTGAATCGTCGTATTCTCTTCGTAAAACTGGAATCCAATCAGCACGGTAGATTGTGTAGTTTCGGTAATTTTGGCACATTTATTACCGATTATTCCAAATAACGAACCTAATCCTGGTTCTTCTTGATCTCGCAAATACTTATAATGTCGCCTTCATAATAACTCAAGGGGAACGTGAAGAACTGACGCCTTAAAAAATCCAGGAGCAAAAATCGTTAATCTAACAACTCGTCTGGAAAACTGCTGACTCCAACATCGGTTTAATGCAGAACGCGAGCTGTAATTCTGGATAATTCCCATAAATCTCGCAGGTTTACACAGAAAAATACCGTCACGGATATCCTTCCTTAATTTCCCATATATCTTGCGCGCTGGCTCCTGAATATTAAGCAAGCGTTTCACCTTTTCGACTGTCGCGACTCGACCTTTTTATGTACTCGACCACTTCACCTTTCGCCTTTGGATTACATGAAGTTCTTTCAACGACAATTTCTTGTACTTTACTTTCTCGAGGTTCTATCTCTCTTATTTTAATTTATTTTATAAAATTTTGTTTCACTTCCAGTTTATTCTTCTTTCGAATGACGAGCATTTAGAATCGTGCAGCGGAACCATTTCTTTTGACCCCTCTCAACAAACTACATAGGTATGAACAACAAGGTAACCGGACATTCAGGAATTAGTGGCGACGAGGAGGCCAACATACGAGGGTGCATCCGCATTACTAGCATACCAAGTTTTATCTTAATTGGGTCTTTTGTCTTCGAACTATCGCCAATCAAGTAACTCAATCGGTAAGAAATCTTGTAACATGGAGTTAATCGAATAACGCGCAGTGCAGAGTTCAAAACGTTATGCAAGAGTTGTTATTGGATAATAAGATAAATCTGCCCTGAAAGTACAATGATTTGCTTTTGACATGGACTTTTTGGCAAGGCAGAGAGTCTCTTAAAGACGACCCACAGCCGAGGCTGCCTCTTCCACTGACTACTCTGGAACTTGTTGAAAAAGTAGGAAAAAATATACTGGAAGATTGCTCCGCTGAAGAAACAAGTCGCAGAAATGGTTGGAGTATCGAACACAATCCTTTTTAAAATCCTGCATGATCATCTTGGCATGACAACTCTGTCGCAAAAACAACAGCGCGTTGAATCTTCGTCTGCGTTTTCAGACCTATATAGTGACGATGAAGTATGGTGTCTTTACCGGATTGTTACTGGGGATGAAACTTGACTTCATCATTATGAACCTTAGTTAAAGCGAGTCTCCATGCAGTGCATAAAAAAAAGGACAGCATGGCCCAAGAAGTTTAAGATGACACAATAAGCTTCGATTGTAAAGATAAAGGTGTTCCTATAACCGGAGAATATTTTTCTTCAATATAAGAACAATTGTAGAAAGCAAATCAAGAAGAAAGAAGAGAAAAATTGACGAAAGTTGTCTTGCTCCTGCGTGATAATGCTCCAGTTCACAAGAGTCTTATAAAAGCTGAGAAAACCATATATATCGATGGTAAATTTGATTATGAGTGTTATGAGAGGTGAATAAAATATTATTGACTGATTTATTCATTTTAAGGTTGAATTTTAATTTTCTTCAGCTATCTTCAAACATTTGATATTTCAGAAATTTGACTTCGGACGAACCATTAATCCTTCGTAGTAGAAATAAAACATACTTCAAGTCCCCTTGTTGGATACAATAAACATCCATCTGACTTTTGGAATCATACCTATGAGGGAATGTTCAGGTAGAAAGAAGAAACCAAAAGAAGAACACTGTGGCGAGATCTTTCAGGTTTGGAGTACTCCAAATAGTTCCTCTATAACTAGCAGTAAGAAATCGAAAACTTATCTCTATACCAGAAAGGATATATCCATAAAATATACTGGTATTTTAGTTGATCAGCACTCCGGAACTATACGGGAAACTGTGTGCCTAGGACACACATGGTCATATACAGAAGGCAGGGCACAATAGATTAAAGTCGTTGAGTACTTCTACCCCTTCTCCAACAATAATTTCCAAAAAATATCCTGCAATATTGTTGAAAGATTATTTTCCACAGTAGGTATGATCATGGCAAAAACACGTACATCATTGAAAAATGATGTGATGCAAGCGTGATTATGTTTGAATTCTTGGTCATCGAGTAATTTAAAAGTTGAAATTATCAGTGTTTAAAATGAAAAATAATGTACATGTACAAATATTTTTGTATAAGAGCGTAATAAATATAGCTTTACAAAATTATTCATAATTGTATACCATTTCGTTTATATATTATAATATATATTATCGTTATTCAGAATTAAGCGAGACGAGACGAGACAACTGATAACGAGACGAGAACGAGACTTAATTTTTTGGGAATTGGCGAGAGCGAGACGAGATTTTTTATACTCTCGCCTACTCTCGTCTCGTGTGAAGCCTTACAATTTACATTTCATTTTCGATAGATGACTACAACATCGACAAACAAACAAGTTGAAGATGGTATTCCTTCTGGGACTAACATGCTGTCCCTGTGTATGCATACCATAAGACCGACGGAATATTGAATACAGAAAATTATGACTCCTAAATAATAATGAAGGAAACCAACAATGGGCTCAAGCCGTCCTTTCACGCTCCGATGCCTCAAATCCGTCATCTCCAAACAAGAAGAAAAATAGCTTCTCTCCGACATCCGATTCAATTCTACGCCCCACAAAATTTCCAAGACGTACAGCTTTAATTAACTGCAATTTTTCATCTTTCATAATTCCACCCGCGAAGTAAAAAGTTTCACAATCGTGCAATCAGCCGGTCGAAAATATTTTCGAGGGTAGGGGGCGCTGGCGGTGTCTCTGAAAGCCAAACGAAGGCGCGGTACGAACGCCGTAATTAGAGCTTAAGCTCTTCCTTATTTATTTAACCACTTCTGAATGGATATCGTCTTCTGGAGATTTGCTCGGAACGGGGTGGGACCTCAGGAAACGGATGCCGCCCTTACAGATTTTGTATAAAAGAGGAATTAGGGGGATTGTACTATTTTCTCGCTTCTGTAACTAGATTGGAGATGTGTAAGACATGGATTATACATCGATGTGTACATCTAACAAGCCTCTGTATATTCTATTGGATTGTAACTATTACCGTACATTACTGAAATTTATGGTTATAAGAGATCCGTTGTATAAATAAAACTAAATTTCAAATGTATGTAGCTATATTGTGAGAATTGTACAAATTATGCTGTCGAATGAATACGCAAATCCAATGCACATTTAAAGAACGCCATATAAGCTTCAGATTTTTTATCTAGTTAAGTATAGCTATCAAGATTAAGTCGTTTATTGGGATTTTCCAGTATCCAAAATAAAATTAATTGCTCAGACATCATCATTCAAATTATATTATTATATGAAGAGCAAACGAGAAAAACGATCTTAGTCCTCAACCCCAGTTAAGGAAAAATTAGAATCGCAACCTCAGTTAATGTACGTAACGGTGCTGAAACAGGCCTGTTGCACGTTAATTTTCACTTAAACTGAGGTTGCGATTCTTATTTATCCTTAACTTGGGACCTCAGTTAGGACTTAACGAAGATTTAATGCTTTGTGAATACGGCGGTAAGAATGTGAACTCACTACTACTAATGAACTATAATTTTAAGTAGAAAAATTGGTTCAAGCCCTGTGGACTGGAGCTTTGGCGCTCTCTTTTGAACTTTTACAAATCATATCTCCGAAATTACGCTAGAACTGCATCGTGAAAGAAATTAAATTCAAACTGACCGATTTTCCCCAATAACGGACTTATCCGAGATATTCATTCCTCAAAACTACTCTGAAATTATATTATATCAATTGAAACTTAGAAAATATTGCTGTTTTGTCTTTACTGAAGATATTCTGAACCCAATTTGATTATGTATCTTACCAAAGTATATTATTTCCATCATCATATGGATTATCCACGGGAATTATATTAACACCTTAAAAGTATAATATCATCCTCATTATTCTACGATGAGGTAGAAGTTATTTCATTGGTCATTTTGTATTTAATCATAATTTTTTCTAGAAGAGGAGGTGTATTTTATATATCAAGAATAACGAACCAGAAATAATTTTGACATTTATCTCCATGGGAAAGTAAGATGAAACATGATTACACAGATCATATAACAATTCATAGATAGTAGATAGAATAAGAATAAGAGTTGAAAATGATATCAATGGATTATCATGGTGAAAGTCCATCTTAGAAAAAAAATGAAATTTTTAATAAAAAAACATATTTTTTTCCGTTACTCCAAAACCATTTGGCCGATTTTGCGCAATAATAAACTCAATCGAGATATCTATCTCCTGAAACAACACTGAAAATTTCATTTGTCTAGCTCATTCCGTTCGAGAGTTATCGTGTTGACGGAGGGCCGGCCGGACCGGCCAGCCGGACAGAATCAATTTTGACCACGGATTCTTAATCAGTGAGTCGAACGAAATTGTTTAAGACCATTTTCACCCAAAAATTCTGAAACGACAGACATTTGGGCAAGTTGATAAGCACTCTGTTCCGAGGAACAAGAGCGCCAAAAAGAAATAAGCAGAATAACAGAAAAATGTTATGTCCAGATCATCAATTGTAACATACGGGTGGGCCACGGTCGATGGTACCCTGGTCGGAGAACGGGATGTATACGATTTCATTGAAATTTTGGTACCTTGGTAAGGAACCACTGCTCCATCGATCTAGAATATTTTCACCGCTGCGGTGTTGCCGCTTGTATAAAAAAATACCAACAATTTTGATATTTCCAATGGGACACCCTGTATATTATTACTTCTTCCGATTCACCGTAGCCTCCTGTTTATTTCTGTATTGACTTCCTCCTTCCTCTTTTTAACAGTTTTCGAGTAATTGATTGATTTACTTCGGTACTTGGAATCCTAGTGAGCTGAAATTTCGGCTATGGATAACCAATATCCCAGGTATCATTCACTTTTAATGAAATACGTTTCTAACCATACAGGGTTGTTCAGAATCTGAGGCTTTTCCGAGAAATACTAAAACGATAAAAAGTGCGTTTTATCAAATGGAATAACCTGTATATCATAAAGATTTCTTGAAAGAGAATTAATCAAATGATATAACATGTTTCTTTAGCTAAATTGTAAGGTTCTCGAATTAGGAGCAAGATTTCATGCCAATGGAAATGTTATGTTACATTATGTATCAGGTATCTACGAATTGTCATAAAACATATTGATTATCATAATTTCACAATCAGCAACGATTGTGAAGTATTATTGCATTTATAAGCGGAAATTTCATTAAAAAATGGGTTCAAGCCCTGTGGACAGGAGCTTTCTGGTGCTCTAGTTCAAACAGACAAATTATATCTCCGAAAGTATTGGTTTCTCTGAGTTGGGAATTATATCAATGTATACATATGATAGAGCTACATCATAAAAGAAATTCAATTCAAATAATAGTTTATTTATCAAGATTAAATGAGCAATCATGAGAATGAGAACTGCACCATGGAAGAAATCGAATTAAATCTGGCCAATTTTGCCCAATAACGAACTTAACCGAGATATTCATCTCCCTAACCTACTCTGAAAATTTCAACTACCTAGCTCATTCCGTTCGAGAGTTATTGTGGAAAAACTTTTTTTAAATTTTCAAATTTTTGGCGCTCTAGTTCCTCGGAACTGAGTGCTTATCAATTTGCCCAAATGTCTGTAATTTTCAAATTTTTCGATGAAAATGGTCTTAAACGATTTGGTTCGACTCACTGATCAAGAATTCGTGGTGGAAATTCATTCTGTCCGGCCGTAGGCACGATAACTCTCGAACGGAATGAGCTAGACAGTTGAAATTTTCAGAGTAGGTTTGGGGGATAAATATCTCAGCTAAGTTCGTTACTGGGCAAAATTGGACAAAAGGTTTCGGAGTAATAAAAAAAAATTTTTTTTTTACAAAACAAATTCCAAATTAAATTTTTTTTAATAAGCAGTTTTATCATAAGAATCCATTCATATCATTTTTAACTCTAACAAGCTAATACTTTCGGAGATATGATTTTTCAAAATTTCAATGTAAATCGTATTTCACAGATTTATATAATTATTCTATTCTATGTATGAATTTTCATAATGTCAACTTGACAGAAGGGAATATTGTAACTTTAGCGATGCAACGGGGACCTCACCCGAAAATGTTTGAAAATATTACGTAAATATTGAAAGCATAATTCTTTAGTTCGAGAGAGGAGTGAATTTGGTGAACGTAGATGAGGAAATTTTTGATCGATTACAAGGTAATTTTTTCATTATTTCTTCTGTTCTTTAATACAAGACATAAAAGTCGTCAGCGTGAACGGATGTGCATCGGAGTTATCCACATAAAGTTATCCAAATTATTTGTTTCTCTTCAGTGAATTGTCAGAACTGTTTTTCTGGACTATAGAAGTAATCAACGGTGTAAATACATCAGAGCGAAAAGTTCAATTTTAAGAAATAATCCCGAATTATTAATCAGTAATTTCAATATGCCAATTACACGAGATCAACAAGCGGAGATTAGGGCAATGACAGAGGATATGGTGAAGCGAATTTGTCTTGATGATGGGTTTTTGAAGAATATTGCTGAAAAGGTATCTTCTAGTGTTCTAGAAGTACTTGATAGTAAACTTAGTCAATTCGAAAAAAAACTTGACGAAGTGAAAGACAGTATTTATTTACTGGATCGTAAATATGAAGAGAAGATAAACGGTTTAACAGACCAGATTGTTGAACTACAGAAAAAGTTGGAAGATAACGAGAAGGAATCCCCAAACATGACACACATTGTTTCGGAGGTGAATGAAGTGAGGCGAAGGGAAAGTAACATTTTGATATTTGGCATTTCGGAAGATTGCACAGATGAAAAAGATTACTCGCTCAATGTTTGTAGGGCAATTGTACCTGATTTGGATGCTGTGGATATCGATGCTGGTCGATTAGGACGTCGGCAGCCGAATAAGACACGTCCTATGAAAATACGGTTCATGGATAGTTCTTATGTGTCTATTATGCTAAAAAATAAGAAAAAACTGGAATTTTCAGATGAGTTCAAGGGTCTGAGAATGAGACCTGATTTAACAATACGTCAGAGAGAACATCAGAGGCAAGTTTGGAGAGATTTCAATGCCCGCCGTGAGAGCGGCGAGGAGGACATTTATGTTGCATATTCAAATGGCCTCCCAATAATACGGAAAAAAAACTTGAAAAAACGTCCAACACGCAAAGTTTAATATTCGATAACATTTGTATATATTATCAGAACTGCAGGGGACTTAATTCAAAAACACATTCATTCTATAAAAACGTTTTGACCAGTGAGCATGGAATAATTGCAGTTACTGAAACCTGGTTGAGAGATGGTGTATCGGATGCGGAGCTTTTTCCAGAGAATTATTCAGTATATCGTAAGGACAGATCCTATGGCGTTCGAGGGGGTGGAGTTCTGCTTGCGGTTGATGGTGACTTTTATACATCTCAGATATGTGAATTGGAGTGTCCAGTGGAATCGGTTGATATGGTGTATGTCAAGATTTGTGTTCCGACAAAGGTGCTATTTTACATAGTCTTATTGTATATCCCGCCAGAATCAAATATCGCTGTTTATGATGAAATTTTCGAACTTCTGGAAGATTTGAATTGTCCTGAGTCTGTTATCATTCTTGGCGATTTCAATATTTCAGGCTTGCAGTACTATTATGAAACAAATGAGTCAACAGGCTTACTTCTCAGGTATCAATCATTTGTTAACTTCTCAAATCTTATTCAAAACAATTTTGTCACAAATTCTAATAATAGATTACTTGATTTGGTTTTAACTTCTGAGAATATGAAGTGTGAAGTTTTGAATGACCCTGAACCGGTGGTGCCGGTGGACACACACCATCCATGTCTCACCGTGAACTTGTCATTACAATGTAAGCCTGATAGAATCGTTTTGCCAGGTATCAAACAGTTTAATTTTCATAAACTTGATAATGAAAAATTTGTTGCGCTTATGGGTGGTGCCGACTGGAATTATATGATGAATCTTTCAGATTCTGACGATGTTTGTGAGGGTTTCAATGATAGGGTCCAAGAGATAATTTCTCAATGTTGTCCTCTTGTCAATAGTAGCACTCATAAGTACCCTAGTTGGTATACAAGAGAGCTCATCAATAATATTAAGCTTAAAAATCACTTCTTCAGAATGTATAAAAGATATAAATCTCATTTTTATTTTGAGCGTTTCAGCAATATGCGACGAGTTGTAAAGAAAGGAATAGACACTTCATACTCTGAATTTCTTAAAAAATCCGAAGACAACTTAATAGAAAATCCTCGTGAATTCTGGTCCTTTTTGAATTCCAAGCAGGGTAAGACTCGTATTCCCAGTGAAATGTATAATGAAAGCGAAAAATTCTCATCTCCACAATCCATTGTTGATGCTTTTGCAAAGCAGTTTCAGAGTGTCTATGATGATTTAGAATATAATATGGAGGCGGATGATGTTGTGGATGATTCATTCAGTTTTGCTGACTCTTTTCAAATCAATAAGATTTCGGAGGACCAAATATTAAAGGCAGCGGTTACGTTAAAAAATAAAATGAGTTGTGGTCCAGACAATATTCCAACTAAACTAATTAAGAATCATATAAGTGTACTTTTGAAACCTTTGTTGTATATGTATAATTTGATTTTGAAGACTAGAAAATTCCCTAAAATATGGAAAGTGTCGCGTATTTGTCCCGTATTCAAGTCGGGAAAAACAACTGATATTAGAAATTACAGACCCATCGCCCTCATTTCCGCTTTTTCCAAATTGTTTGAGATTGTGCTTTTCGACGTTATTTATTCACATGTATCCAATAAATTATCTGAATGTCAACATGGATTCATGCGCTCGAGGAGCACGGTCGCAAATCTGTGTACCTTTACGCAGTATGTATCGGATTGTTTAGATAATCGAAGGCAGATCGATGTAATTTATACTGATTTTAGTAAAGCCTTTGACAGGGTATCACATAGATTGCTTTTTAGGAAGTTAAGCCGTTTTGGTATTGCACCGAATATTGTGCTTTTGTTGAAGTCATTTCTCGATGATAGGCATTTGTATGTGGAATTCAAAGGCGTCAAATCATTTCATTTCATAGCACGGTCAGGGGTGCCTCAGGGTTCTAATTTGGGCCCCCTCTTATTTCTCATTTTTATTGACGATGTATGTAGTGTAGTAAACTCGAGAAAGCTTCTCTTTGCGGATGATCTCAAAATTTTTAGAGTGATTAACGATAGCTCAGATTTTTTTACTCTGCAGGAAGATATTAGACACTTATATGAATGGTGCGTGGAAAATGAACTGCCCCTTAATATCAGTAAATGCAAAGTTATGAGTTATTCCAGGAAAGTGACTACCGATGAATACAGTTATAATGTTGACAACCATATCTTGAAAAGGGTAAACGATTGTATGGATTTAGGTGTTTTGTTCGATAGCAAGCTGTCATTCAACCTCCACATCGATAAGACTATCTGTGATACCAGTAGGTCTTTGGGATTTGTTTTGCGCAATTGCAAAGAATTTTCGAATATAACAGCTATTCAGTCTGTTTATTGCAGTCTAATACGTACTAAACTTGAATACTGCGGTTTAGTGTGGAATCCCATTCACGAAAAATATATCTTGGCGTTGGAATCCGTCCAGAAAAAATTTTTGAAATTTTTGTACTACAAAAAACATAACGTTTACCCTATACGCCATTATGACTACAAGTCTCTACTGGTTGAATTCAACTTCGTAAGTTTGAGAAAGAGAAGAGAAATTTCAGGTGCAATCTTTGCTTTCAAATTAGTTAATGGTCAAGTCGATTCGATGTACCTGCTGTCTTTATTAAATTTTAATACACCCCGCATTTTATCCAGGACAAATTTAACTTTTAGAATTAATGTCTCCAATACACAACACCATTTTCATAGTCCGGTAACTTCAATCTGCAGAAGCTTGAATGGTTTACCCTCAGTTGATGTGTTTTTCCTTTCTATTGGTCAGTTTAGGAAACAATTGTATTTGTTAATTAGAAATTAATTTTCCTTTTTTTTGTTCAGCCTCACCTGACGACGGCTTGAGGCATTATATGTGTATGTATTGGTTACCTGTTTACACCTGTAATTGGGCATTTGCCTGTTGGATGTGAAAACATAAAATAAAAATAAAATAAAATAAATAAAATAAAAATACATGTTTTATGGAATATCTACTATTTGTAGGTACTTTAAACCTGTTTTGGGCAATTGTCATACGAAACTTGTTTTTTTGGCGCTCTAGTTTCTTCGGAACAGAGTGCTTATCAATTTGCCCAAGTGTCTGTAATTTTGGAATTTTTGGCTGAAAATGGTCTCAAACGATTTGGTTCGACTCACTGATCAAGAATCCGAGTGCGAAATCGATTCTGTCCGGCCGGCCGACCGGCCGTAGGCACGATAACTCTCGAACGAAAGGAGTAAGCGGATTGAAAATTGCAAGGTGGTTTTGGAGCGTAAATATCTCGGACAAGTTCCTTCGATCTATCTGAAATTTAGGATCAAATTGTAGAATCATGACCTTTATACGAATGTGAAGTTTTGTATTGACCAGATTACCGCAAAGTGTAAAAAAAAAATTTTTGAAAATTTAAAATTTGTTTTTCCACAATAACTCTCGAACGGAATGAGCTAGGTAGTTGAAATTTTTAGAGTAGGTTAGGGAGATGAATATCTCGGTTAAGTTCGTTATTGGGCAAAATTGGCCAGATTTAATTTGATTTCTTCCATGGTGCAGTTCTCATTCTCATGATTGCTCATTTAATCTTGATAAATAAACTATTATTTGAATTGAATTTCCTTTATGATGCAGCTCTATCATATGTATACATTGATATAATTCCCAAATCAGAGAAACCAATACTTTCGGAGATATAATTTGTCTGTTTGAACTAGAGCGCCAGAAAGCTCCTGTCCACAGGGCTTGAACCCATTTTTTTTTACACTTTGCGGTAATCTGGTCAATACAAAACTTCACATGCGTATAAAGGTCATGATTCTACAATTTGATGCTAAATTTCAGATAGATCGAACGAACTTGTCCGAGATATTTACGCTCCAAAACCACCTTGCAATTTTCAATCCGCTAACTCCTTTCGTTCGAGAGTTATCGTGCCTACGGCCGGTCGGCCGGCAGGACATAATCGATTTCGCACTCGGATTCTTGATCAGTGAGTCGAAGCAAATCGTTTGAGACCATTTTCAGCCAAAAATTTCAAAATTACAGACACTTGGGCAAATTGATAAGCACACTGTTCCGAGGAACTAGAGCGCCAAAAAAACAAGTTTCGTATGAAAATTGCCCAAAACTGGTTTAAAGTACCTACAAATAGTAGGTATTCCATAAAACAAATATGAAAGAAGATAAGTAATAATAAAAAATTACCTTGTAATCGATCAAAAATTTCCTGATCTACGTTCACCAAACTACAGAATTATGCTTTCAATATTTACGTTATATTTTCGGGTGAGGTCCCCGTTGCATCGCTAAAATACGAGTATTTCAACCCCAAAATTTTTGAAGTTACAATATTCCCTTCTGTCAAGTTGACATTATGAGAATTCATACCAGAGCTGTGCCGAGCACTGACGAAAAGTGCTTCGAGCACCGAGCACTAAGCACTGAGTGAAAAGTGCTCCGGAATCTCGAGCACTAAGCCCTTTTATTCATGAAATGCTCGCGATTACTAAGCACTTTTGGAAAGTAATTCGTCTTTGCGAGCACTAAGCACTAAGCACTTCACAAAAGGATGAGACTGTTGAACATTTGACGGGGAGTGGGGGGCAATACCATACTTCCTTCAAGATAAGGTTATATAATATGTTAATTATACTGATACACCTATTGTTTGGGCGCAATCGTTCCCTGGAACGAGAACATTATCATGTTTTCCGAGTGTCTGTAATTATCTAATTTTGGGCGGAAAATGTTATCAAAGGATAAGGCTGGACTCACTGAAGAGGAATTCTTGATAAATTTCAATTCTATCCGTCCGTCCCGAAAGAAAAGAGCTAGACTCTTGTAATTTTCAGGGTAGGTTTAGGGTGCAAATGCGCCGGTTAAGTTCGTTCATGTGATCAAATTGAAACTTAGAAATAGTTGTAGAATACGTACACGAAGACTTATTCAAAATTTCGTGAGAATCATGTCACTAGACAAAAAAAAAGTAAAAATATCTGTCAGATGTTGCTGAAATTTTGCAAAAATCGATAGGGCCGATATTTTTGGAAATATTTTGGAAACATTTTTGTTGGAAACCTTTGGAGATTTCAGTACCTGGGTGAGTGACCATTGTAGATATTATTTTGAAAATGTGCGCTTTTCTCCATTTCTCATTCAGTAAGTGTGCTCTCTACATCTTCCGGCAAACTTGGAGGCGGGGTTTCAGCTGCGACAAGAGAAATAGAAAAAGTGAAATTATGTGCGTGTAGTGTTATGGGGAAGCCTGATTGATTTTAACAAATATTTGAATGCATATTAAGATGAAAGTAATGAAAATGACAGATTAGATAAAATTCGCGGGAATCACTGACGTAGTGATTTTGAGCGTTTATTATTGTCACTATTCATCGAAAATAACATACAATAGACAACCATCCGTACGATAGACAACCAACATATTGTACAATAATATTGACCGTCTAGGGGCCACCGTCATTATAGTGTGCAACCCACATTGCACAATAATATTGAGCGTGTATGATCTGGTGAAAAAACAAAATTTTTCGAGCAAATGTAAAGAATAATCAGGGGTTTCCATAATGCAATTTGAAATCGTTGGAATTGAAAATGTCTGAATATGAATGCACTGAATTCACTTATAATCAAGCTGTAGAAAAGAAAATTGATTAACAAATTAAGAAAAAAATCACTGATGTGAAGATAGGGAGAAGGCTTTGCGTGCTTGTTCACATCACTCGGAAGCTCTTGAGATATAGATAATTGGCCTAATAATCTGAAACCATTTTCGGCTAATGAATTGGCAGATTAAATTCACCTGGACAATATAATAAAATGCTTTGAAATGTTTTCTACTCAAAAACAGGAACAGCCCCAAAATTGAATTGAAAAATGTCATAGTTATTCTAACTCATAAAATAGGATGACTACTTCATTTAAACCTATAGCCGGAAATGTTCCGTTTTCGAGATACAAAGCTATTTGCATTTCTGAAAAAGATTTTCCCCGGAAATGGTGAATCCATCCAGAATTAAGTTAGCCAATTTTTACTTAATTTCCTTCGTTCGTTCCGGAAAAAATCAAGAAAAACCAACTTCAGGGAACTCCCTTCAACAGCATGTATATCGAAAACGGAGTCTTTCGAGATATAGGTTTAATAAAGTATCATCCTATTTTCTGACGTGGAATAAAGCATAACATTTTTTACACCTAATTCTGTATAGGACTACACTAGCAACTACACTATTCTCCGCTACAAATTTTGTCATCAGACACATTATATGTCAGAACACAAAATTTGTAGTGGAAAATTGTGTAGTCCACAGTGGACTCAAACTAGACTACACCCTGTATAGTTGATTTTTCGATAACCACTTTAATCGATGCTATTTATTTACATACAAAATTTGAGCTGAATTTGCAGAATTAATTCCGGAATATTCAACTTTCCTGGAAATATAAGTTAGGATTCTAGTGATCCGACCTTCACAAAAGTCTTACCTAAGCATTAGAATGTTGATATTGGTTATTGCATCCTCCATATTAACCTGTATTCAAATCAAACATATCAGGAAATAGGACAAAGAAAATAAAGATATTAAGTCTTCGCTAACACTATGATGGCGACGTTTCGCAGAAGTTGCCTTCTGCTTCTTCAGGCAACGTTAGAAATTCGCTGAGTACAGTAGAACTTACCAAAGAAGTACAAAAACTATTCTACTTACGACCTTTCTTGGATTTTGAATATTTTTGAAAGAATTGGTTGTTGCCAGATTGTATCGACTGTATAATAGTTTTTGTACTTATTTGGTAAGTTCTACTATACTCAGTGAATTGATTGTATCTTATGATTTAATAAATTGTAGGCCTGAAGAAGCAGAGGGCAACTTCTCCGAAACGTCACCAAAGTGGTTCTAAAGACTTAATTTATTTCCTTTCTTTGTCCTATTTCCTGATATATTTGAATACAATTAAAAAGTTATTTTATTGAATTACCACTCATTATATCTATAATATAACAAAAAATTCAATATTAATTTTTAAACGTGAATATTTCCAATACCGCTGGTCTGATTAGGCCCACATATTAACGACCTCAATCGAGATATTGAGGCCGCAAACTTACCCTGAAAATTTTAAGTTTAAGCTGTGGTCATTTCGCAGAAATGAGTCTAATCTAATCGTTTGAGATCCATTTCTCCCCAGAAACCATTGTGATGAAACAGTCGAGCTAAAATTCAATGAGTTGGTTAGGTACCTACTGCAATTTTCAATTGAATTTTCTTTAACTCTACACTCGAATGAGTCGAATGTCCATAATGATGCGATCGTCCTACGTTTTCAGGTTGTGACAAGTATGAATCGGTTATCCCGAGAAGTGCTCCGCAGCATTGCAGAGCTTGGGAGCACTTACTAGTGCTCGGGAGCACTCTAGTGCTTGGGAGCACTTTGTGGTGCTCGGGAGCACTCTAGTGCTTGGGAGCACTCTGCTGTGCTCGGGAGCACTTTGTAGTGCTCGGAAGCACTTTTCGGGAGTTCTGAGCACTAAGCCTTTTCGAAAATTTTGAGGAGCACTAAGCACTAAGCACTGCTTCGATATAGTGCTCACGAGAACAGTGCTTAGGAGCACAAAAGTGCTCAGAGCACTTTGACGAGCACTAAGCACAGGGCTTTGGGACAGCTCTGATTCATACATAGAATAATAATTATATCAATCTGTGAAATACGATTTACATTGAAATTTAAAAAAATCATATCTCCGAAAGTATTAGCTTGTTAGTGTTAAAAAGGATATGAATGGATTCTTATGATAAAACTGCTTATTAAAAATAATTTAATTTGGAATTTGTTTCGTAAAAAAAATTTTTCTTTTTTGTTACTCCGAAACCATCTGTCCGATTTTGCCCAATAACGAACTTAGCCGAGATATTCATCCCCCAAACCTACTCTGGAAATATCAACTCTCTAGCTCATTCCGTTCTAGAGTAATCGTGCTTACGGCCGGCCGGCCAGAATGAATTTCGACCACGGATTCTTGATCAGTGAGTCGAACCAAATCGTTTAAGACCATTTTCATCGAAATATTCCAAAATTACAGACATTTGGGCAAATTGATAAGCACTCAGTTCCGAGGAACTAGAGCGCCAAAAATGCGATTCAAAAGGAAGGCAATAATTATTCTTATGAACTTTCGACGAAATTGTTTATTCTTCACGCCCAATGCGATCAAATTGTAGCAAGAACATGCAGAGTGTTTAATGAGAGGTATCCTGACCTAAAACAAATGAACAAGAGAAAATTTGTACGATTGCAGAATAAATCTATACTTTATGGATCAACTTCAACAGAAGATATCATTTTAAATCGATCGACTTATTTTAACGCAATCCTTATGCTTTCAACAGAAGTGCAGAATAAGATTTAAGCCTAACTACAACATTCTGCATAATCTTGCTGCAATTTGATCGCATTGACTGTGAAGAATAAACAATTACATCAAAACTTCTTTCATATGATTATTGCTCATTGATTTTTCAATAGAATCTCCATTAATAAATTCAACAATAGGTACTTCACAACTCATGCCAATTGTGAAATTTTCATAATTTACATGTTCTATGACATTTCATGGATAGCGAATACCAAACGTAGCTCAATATTCACACCGCTGTAGTGAAAATATTCTAGATCGATGGAGCAGTGGTTCCTGGCTAAGGAGTCGAATTTTCAATAAAATCGTACGTCCCGTTCTGCGTGAAGGTCCAGGATACCATCGACCATGGCCAACCCTGTATAAGAGATCACTTATGAATCTGGTATAATCCTTAGATAGAATAAAATAAAGTCGCTTCCTGCTGTCTGTCTGTTCCTATGTATGCTAAGATCTTCAAATCTACGTGAAGGATTTTGATGCTGTTTTTTTGCGCGTATGTTCTGGGAAACATCGCCTTATAGTTTAGCCCAAATGTCTGTAACTTTGGAATTTTTTGAAAATGGTCTCAAACAATTTAGTTCGACTCACCAATGAAGAATTCGAGGTCAAATTTGATTCTGTCCGGCCGGCCGGCCGTCCGGCCGTAGCCACGATAACTTGAGAACAAAAAAAGCTAGCAACTCGAAATTTTCAGGGTGGGTGGCGCATCCCAAAACGACAGACAATTTCGTTAATGGGCATAATCGGCCAAGTGGTTTCCGAGTAATCATTTTGTTTTCAATCAATATAAATCCGATCGAATTGAAACTTGGTGAGTATTTGTAGAATATGAACCTTAGCACGGTTGTGAAATTTTGTGCGAATCGTATGGCTAGAAAATTAAAAAAAAATTATTAAAAGATATTTTTGTTGTCACGATAACTCGAGAACGGAAAGAGATAGCGGCTTGAGGTTTTCAGGTCAGGATGTGCACCAGAGGGCGACATTTCAGTTTGTCTATGAGCATAATCGGCCAACGGTTTTAGAGTTATAGCCATCTGAAATTTGGTTGTTTTTTGTTCCTCATTAACTCGAAAAATACTAAACCGATTGAATTCAAACATGGGAATTAGTTGTAGAATGCCAACGCAAACATTTTTGCAAAATTTCGTGAGGATAGTATTTGTAAAAATTTTTAAAAATCATTGAAAATTGAAAAAAAAAAATTCTATATATCGAACTATTCGTTTGAAATTGCTGAAATTTTGCAACAGCCTTCATAACCTAACTCTACTGCCAAGTTTCAAGCTTTAACACGATCGGTTAAATATTGTTGGAGATTCGAGCATTCTTGTGTGGGTTCAGTAGATGGGTGACCGTTGCCTCGCTAACTTTCGAACGAAAGGAGAAAGGGACTTGCAATTTTCAGGGTAGGTTGCGTATCCGAAAGGGAGGGTTGAGTTCGTTTTTGGACATAATCGGTTAAACGGTTTCCGAATTATACCCACCTGGAATATTATTTCCTTGATAACTCAAAAAATAAATATTCGATCGAATTGAAGCTTGGTAACTGGTAGTAAAAAATTATCATAAAGACGTGTTCAAAATTTTGTAAGAATCGTAACCCTAGAAAATTTGAAAAAAATTAGAAAAAAAATTTTAAGAACAGTACCCCTAGAAAATTTCAAAAAAAACACGAAAAAAAAAATTGGTTCAAGCACTGACGTGAAGTCAGAAGCTTTTGCGCGTAAATTCGAATTAAGTGTCCAATACAGGAGAATGGACAACATAATTTACCATGGTAAATTCGATTAAGGGTGTCCAATACAGAAGAATGGACAATAGAACATAAGCGCAAAAGCTTCTGACTTCACGTCAGTGCTTGTTAATAGATAGAGTGATTCAATAGGAAGGTTCATATGTATAATACATGCATAAGATATCAGAGAAATACTGATAATTTTAGAAGTTTCTAATGTGATGTCGTAAATAAACACATTTTTTTGCGCTTACATTGCAAACGCTGGCTGAACCCTACGAGATAGATCAAAATAATGTGGTACAGTATGGTGAACCTTACAAAGGCCTACAAAAAGTCCGCGATGGTATTGTCTATCTCTTAAGGATAACCCACAATAGCCATTTTTGGCGCTCTAGTTCCTCGGAACTGATTGCTTATCAATTTGCCCAAATGTCTGTAATTTTGGAATATTTCGATGAAAATGGTCTTAAACGATTTGGTTCGACTCACTGATCAAGAATCCGTGGTCGAAATTCATTCTGTCCGGCCGGCCAGCCGTAAGCACAATAACTCTCGAACGGAATGAGCTAGAGAGTTGAAATTTTCAGAGTAGGTGTGGGCGATGAATATCTCGGCTAAGTTTGTTATTGGGCAAAATCGGACAGATGGTACCGGAGTAACAAAAAAAAATTTTTTTTTTACGAAACAAATTCCAAATCAAATTTTTTTTAATAAGCAGTTTTATCATAAAAATCCATTCATATTATTTTCAACTCTAACAAGCTAATACTTTCGGAGATATGATTTTTTAAAATTTAAATGTAAATCGTATTTCACAGATTGATATAATTATTATTCTATGTATGAATTCTCATAATGTCAACTTGACAGAAGGGAATATTGTAACTTCAAAAATATTAGGGTTGAAATACTCGTATTTTAGCGATGCAACGGGGACCTCACCCGAAAATGTTTGAAAATATTACGTAAATATTGAAAGCATAATTCTGTAGTTTGGTGAACGTAGATCAGGAAATTTTTGATCGATTACAAGGTAATTTATTATTACTTATCTAATAAACTATTATTTGAATTTAATTTCCTTTATGATGCAGTGATATCATATGAATACATTGATATAATTCCCAACTCTGAGAAACCAATACCAGATATAATATGTCTGTTTGAACTAGAGCGCCAGAAAGCTCCTGTTCACAGGGCTTGAACCCATTTTTTATCCTTTACATTCTACGAGAAATAATGGCTGTATTACGAAGCTATTTTAAGCAATACAGCATTGATCGTGATCCAATTAAGTACCTTAAATGCATTGTCCATTTAATATTGATGAATATGACCATTTACAGCATGTAATTTAAGTGAATACTTTCAAAGATATTGCAGATTTAAAATGCAGTGACATAGCGGTTCGGTGGTACCGACCGGGGGGCCGGCTCAGCCAGAAGATAGAAATCGAATACAGAGAGCCAGAGAATCATCTGTAGAGCGTGAGGCTTGCCTCAGCCAGGATAGATGTATTGATTCCCCGAATTTCTCTGATACCATCGGATTGACTGATCCAATTTAATCCGCTAATGATATATTTTGCAATGACCATTTATAAATCGCAGGGTCCAACTTTCAACGATACAGGCTTTTATTTGAGCGTTGAGTGTTTTTCACATGGCCAATTATATGTCGCGAGAGTATACCTCTAAAGAAAACATGTTTGTATTGTCTAACGACAACAATGCTGTGAACGTTGTGTATAAAGAAATTCTGTAGAATATTTAGTATCAGCATTTCAACCGTGCGAAACCGGGGTGGGCAGCTAGTGATGTATAAATCGCTGTTACGACGAACCGCATCAAAATATTCAGTAAATAAATGTGCATTATTCTTCATTTGAGTTAATATAGATTAGCATCAAGTAAAATTAACCAGCATTTATTTTTATTATTATTATTATTACATTTGTTAACAGAGTTGAGGTAAACCTATTTAACTCTAGCATAGAAATTATAATCTGTGCAACTGCAGAAGACAGGCCACAGCAAAAAATAATAAAGAAACATAAGAATTGACCCTAAGATAAATGACAGAAAAAAGAAAAAATCAAAAATTAATTTAAAATGAACAATATCGCCATAAAAGTACTAGTTTAAAGTCTATTCACATTCCACTCATCAAGTCTGTTCTTAAAGGCATTAACCGACTCCGCAGCCACAACACTCGAAGGCAAACTGTTCCAGTATCCGAACACTCGGTTACTAAGAAAGAACTCTCGGCACTTGGATCTAAAGGCTTCTCTATTCAATTTCAGATCGTGACCACGTAGTTGGTTTGAGTTCAGTGTATACAGGTGAGAGATGTCCAACCCGAAGAGACCTTTCAGTGCGCGATAAGTCATTATCAAATCACCTCTTAGGCGACGATCAGCAAAAGAAGGTAGTTGCATGATTTGAAGGCGCTCTTTGTAATTTGGTCTATTGGTGCCAAAAGGGATTCGAGTGATGCGACGTTGGAAGTTCTCGAGTAAGGCAGCATCGCCCAACAACCATGGATGCCATACAGGGCCAGCGAATTCCAGTAGGGGCCGGATATATGATTTGTAGATCTGGGCGATGGTCCCCACACTAGTGCCCCGGAACGAGTTCAGGACCACATGAAGTACACGCTTCGCCTTGTTTATCGTATGCAGAATATGTTCCGTCCATGAGAGATCACTGGAAATGACAACACCCAAGTCAACGTGAGAAGTGCAACCCTCGATTTTTACGCCATCGATGAAGTAGCTGAGTTTTGGATTATTGCTGCCAAGATGGAGAACTTTGCACTTGGAGGCATTCAGGGGAATCAACCACTCAGAAGTCCATCCCAACACCGCATCCAAATCATTCTGTAGACTAGCATGGTCATCAAGTGGGCAGTTGAACAATTTAATGTCGTCAGCGAATGAGGCGTTTCCCGACTTAAGGTCGTATGTTAGGTCACTCACATAGGCCAGAAACAGAAGAGGTCCCAGGACCGACCCCTGCGGAACTCCACTTATAACGTTCCGTGGGTTGGATTCGGTAGAACCAATCTTAACTGCAAATGTCCTATCGGTCAGAAATGCTTTGATCCACTGAAGGAGGGGGCCACGAATTCCAAAATTATCAAGTTTATGTATCAAGCGGTTTATGGGTACTCTATCAAAGGCTCGGGAGAAATCTAAGTATACCACGTCCACAGGTAGTTTTCTGTCTAGCATCCTCGTCCATCCATCAAGGCAAGTCAGAAGGCAGGTGATGATCGATCTTCCCTTGATAAAACCATGCTGGGTGTCGGGTATTATATTATGATGAAGGAAGAAATCAAGCATTTGATTTGATTTTATTTAATCAAAACTATAAAATCTCTTCTCGGAACAGAAACAGGTATCAAGGTTCATAGGTTCATATCTATATACAACTTTGGCCTGGAATATTAATATTGTTTTCAATTACTTTCATCCCGAATTCCCGAGTTCAAGATACATCTACCGAAACGAGAAACTTGGAATTTCAATTACGAATATTGATCGATTTCTGTGACATTAATTAATTTCGGTCTTAGTTTCCAAGGAAAGCCCTGGACAACGTATGACAGATGAATTTATTCTTTTCCTCTGGGATTTGTTCGAACTGATCGTTCGTAAATAATTGAAGCAGAACAGAATTCGAGAGAAACACTGTCGTAAAGTCAGGAACTTTTCCACGCTTGTTCTATTGTAACTTAAGGAAGTAAAAGGTAATATTAACCTCAGTGGTCAACGAACTGTTATTTCTTTTGATGATTCCATTATGTCCATCTCTCCTATTGCTTCATAAACTACATCATCAAAATGATCCACTTCTAAATCTTCTAAGGCATCATCCCCAATATTAAACATAAATTATTCAATATGTAATCAGTCGATATTATTTTCGGTTCCAAAACAGTCTTGTATATATTCACAAATTCAAGAATCGGATACTTGTTTTCCAACAGAAAATATTTTCAAACTACGAATTGATAAGTCTCTAATAGCTAGATGAGATGACATTTATGAACAGTGAACACAGACAGATTCTGTGTTCACATTCTGTGAATACATAGAACTACCCCAACTAGCAATTTCATATTTTATAATAGTTGTGGAAACGTTTTCAACCAAAATCATATAAAACATTATTAGTCGCTGAATTGTTTTCAATACGTTTATACAACAGATATAAACCCAGAATTGGCACATTTTATAAAATAATTTTGTCATTCGAAACATTTTATAGAGCTCTTCATAAACATTACAAGACTATTTCATGAACATTCTGGCACCATTTAAACAACTGTTTTGTAATAGCTTTATAAGGTTTTTGGGCGCATGTTCTAGGGGAACATCGTCCTATCATTTCGTCCAAATGTCTGTAATTTTCGAATTTCGAGCTGAAAATTGGCTAATAGACTAATTCGGACTCCCTGATCACGAATCCGGTGTCAGATTTTTGGGTGCCGTCCGGCCGGCCGGCCGGCCGGCCTTCCGGCCGTAGGCACGATAACAGGAGCACCGAAGGTCCTATCGACTTCAAACTTTCATTGTAGGTTTCTGATCAAAATGCGACGGTTAAGTTCGTTAACGGGCAAAATCGGCCGGACGGTTTAGAAGTTATAGACATTTCAAATTTTGAGGTTATTTCCCTGATATTTCAGGAACTAAAGAAGATGTTGAATCGAAACTTGGTAGTCAGTTCGAAGATATAAACGCGCAACTTTAGGCAAAATTCTGTTATGATCGAAATGTTGGTATTTTTTAAAAAAATATTTCTTTTAATTTTTTCGAAAAAAAAATTTTTTTTTCGTGAACTATTCATCAGATTGCAACAAAAACTTGTACTAACGTCAATTGTAGTATTTTGCAACATTGTGCAAAATTTTGGCTCTACACGATTTCAATTTCTGGAGATATAAGACAAAATGTGTCAAATTTCCTGGGTCTCTCTCAGTATTTTCATCGATTATTCTATGAACTCTTTGAATTCCACCGAAAACAAATTCAAAGACATAAACATAAAGAATCAAGTCATAGTTTAGACGTCGAAAGAAGGACGATGTTGATCGACTTGAAAAGGTACCTATTTCAAGAAATGCAATAATGAAATGCTTAATTTATGGATATAATATTATCTAAGTATTGTTGGGATCGGGCAGTTGGAAAATTTTTTAATAAAAAAATTTGTACCGACGTTAAATCAAGCATTCTACACGAGTGTGCAAAATTTCAGTTCGATACGATCTCAATTCCAGAAGATATTGCTTAAAATTCACATTCCAGCGTGTTTTGACGTTCTATGGTCACAGAAAATCGTCACAAAAATCTATTTACCTCATTTGACGGCTGTTTGTCAAATCAATTAATTCCAATAATTGATGTCAGATTTCCTATATACCAAGTTCAAACACATTTTATTATATGGAAAACACTTATTATGATCACGTTCTACAGGAATTGATACTAAATAGAAGCTAGATGAAGAATATTGTAATGGAAAATTTGTGTTCCAGAATAATATTAAGGTATTCAACATGATACTGCTTTTTTTCTTTACTGGTCAGTACGGGCCACAAGGAAGATGAACATGCGCCCAATAGCTCCTGTCCACAGGGCTTGAACCAATTTTTATATAAACGTTCTGAAATAAAAATGATACATAGAATGATATCTATAAAATTATTTGATTTCAAGATGGAAATGTCAATCCTGAATTATAACAACATAGAGAAAATATAGATGTCATGTGTCATTATTGTTTACACGAAGCCATTTTATTTATATATACTTCTGCACCTACAGACGTATTTTAGGATACACCCAACGAAATTCTCAATGCAAATGAAATTTCTTCGTGAAATGTAGCACTAAAATGACATATTTTAAACGCGCCCCCTTGTTTCGAATGCTTTACATAAAAAAATTTAACAAAACAAAAATGTGGCTTGTCAGTCTGATAATCATTTGTACGAAAATGTATTCCAATTTGTTCTACAGATTATTTTTGAGTCATTTCATGATCTTGGATGGTTAAAATATCTACACACTGGTGATTTTTAGTGTGTTTAAAACACTTCCCACTCTGAGTAATCACAAATGCCGCCATGTTTAATGGCGTTCTCTTATGAAATGATTTTGCATCAGTTTCAAGCATTTCATGGTAATTTACCTACTTTACAACTACTATAAAACATGTTATTATGTTCTACCGCGTGAATGTCAACATACCCTGCAAAATCAGTGAAACAGTTAACGTTTTCCTGTGGAATATCTGATAAATACATATTTTTGCAAGGGAATTCAAAAGAAGAAAAAACAGGTAACCTGATGAATGTATCTTATTAATAAGTCGATATCTTAAACACAAACATGATTGTGGTGATAATTTTGTACCTACAGAAAATTGTCTTCAGCAGTAGCATAATGCTTCCTGAACCTGTATATATAATTCCAAATTAAAAAACAACGATATGTTATTATTGTACCTTCAATTCTTGATTAACTGCGAACTAATAAAGTTATGCATAGGTAAGACATTTGTTCTGGAAGCAAAATTGTAACTTAAAGCACTCCTATATAACTGTTTTATGAAGTTATACAGAACATCTTTGAAATAGTTTTTTAATATATTTAAAGTAAAATTATAAATATCCCGAGAATTAATAAAGAAATCATTAAAAAGCAATTAAGTTTTATAAGTGGAATTTTTTTATAAGTTAGTTATAAAACTTTTAACAAATGGTTAAGTAACAGTTTTATAACATATTTCATAATTCTGCTGTATAGACGTTTTCACGATGAATTTATAAAGTATTTTGAATATGATACTTATGCAATATATTAGTCGCGAATCATTGGAGTTATAAGACAACTTTGCTGGTTGGGACGATGTATTATTTAAGTTTTGAAAAATCATATCTCCGAAAGTATTAGCTTGTTAGAGATGAAAATTATAACAATGGATTCTAATGATGAAACTGCATCTTAACAAGAATTGAATTTGAAGTTTGTGACATAAAGAAAAAAATTTTTTTTTTCGTTACTCAATAACGAAATCAACCGAGATATTTATCACCCACACCTACTCAAAAAAATTCAACTGCCTAGCTCTATTTATTCGAGAGTTATTGTAGAAACAAAATTTGACCTAACCTGATCAATACAAGACTTCGCATGCATATAAAGGTCATTATTCTTCAATTTGATGATGAATTTCAGATAGATCGAGAAATCGGTATATATATATAGATCAGTATATTCGGAAATATTCATAAAAAACCGTTTTTAATAAAAACGGTCATAACTCTGAAACCGCTTGGTGGATTTCGCCCGTTTACGAACTCGTCCGAGATATTTACGCTCCAAACCTACCCTGCAAATTTCAATCCTTCAACTCCTTTCGTTCGAGAGTTATCGTGTTAACGGAGGGCCGGTCGAACAGAATCGATTTCGACCACGGATTCTTGATCAGTGAGTCGAACCAAAGACCATTTTCATCCATAATTCGAAAATAACGGACATTTGGGAAAATTAATGAGCACTCCGATCCGAGGAACAAGAGCGCCAAAAAGCGAGAAAGCCCTGTGGACAGGAGCTCTGGCGCTCTTCAAACTTTGACAAATCATATCTCCGATAGTATTGGTTATTCAGATCTCGAAATGATATTGATGGATTCTTATGATAGAACTTCATCATAAAAGGAATTGAATTCAAACGTCATAAAATAACCCAAATTCAACAAGAGTGCCAAAAATTGTTAATCCAAAACCAACGAACCAATTATACGAACTTATCCGTCATAGTTTTGTTAAGACTGGAGATATTCGGAACCCAATTTGTTTAACTTACCAAAGTATATATTTCCATTATCATCATATGGATTATACAAGAGCTATCTACGATAGCTGAGGTTATTACGTTGGTCATTCCGCTTTCAATCTTAAAAAAATTGAATTCGAAAGTTGTAATGTAAAGAAATTTTTTTTTTAGGTTACTCCGAAACTATTAGGCCGATTTTGCCTGATAACGAACTTAACAGAGATATTTCTCTCACACCTACTCTGAAAATCTCAACTGTCCAGCTCATTCCGTTCGAGATTTATCGTGTCTACGGCCAGACCGGCCGGACAGAATCGATTTTGACCACGGATTCTTGATCAGTGAGTCGAACCAAATCATTTTCCACCAAAAATTCAAAAATTACAGACATTTCGGCAAATTGATAAGCAGTCTGTTTCGAGGGACAAGAGCGCCAACAACTCGGAGAAGCACTGTGGCCAGGCTCTTTGGCGCACTGTTCATAAATTATAGCCAGAGTGGTCACCCATCCAGGTACTGAACTCGTCCAAAGCTTCTTAGCTACAGGAAAAAAAAATATTATTCCCAATATTTCCAAGAATATTAATCCGACAGTAAACACAAGTGTCCAAATAAACTAGTCCACTTTTTGGCAGAGAATGACCTCAAACGATTAGGTATTTCCAGCTCAACTACATACATTCATTGTGGATTTGAAAATGGCCAGTGCTGTGTTTGTGGTGACGCAATGCAACTGTTTAAATACATACCTAGATCCATTTTTGGTTCAGACATAAAACGTGCTGTGTTTGTGGTAGCTTAAGGGCCCATTCGAATGAATACATTTACTGTTGTGTCGAAAATGAAGATTTCAATGGTACAGTTATGCGATGAGATAAAATTACCTATATAGCAGTGGCTCATTTTCGATATCTTATTTCGTGACACAAATCAGTCAAATCGTACGGTTCTGCCATGGGGAACTATGAATTGACGTTTCATCAATACACCCTGTGAGCAGTAAATTTTTTAATATCTAATAATATACACTCAAGTAATTTTATGAAAATATCGACTCAATTTAGCCCATAACCATTCTGTCGAACTTTTTATTTCGATATATATATATATTCTTTTGACTGAGAGTTTTATATGTGTTAGCAGAGGTTGGTGTAACGGGGTACCATACAATTCTGCGTATGATACAAGAGCTTAGGGAAAAACCTCAGCAAAAAACCCTGTCTCCCCGTGAGCGTTGTGATTTGTAACTATTGTTCACAAAATTTGCTGAAATTTAGAAATATTGATAGGCATTTATTTCCTCAATAAGGACTCCTTCGTCAAAAAACGGAGAGGTTTTTCCAAGGTACCCAAAACTCAACCTGAAAAATGAAAAGACAAGAGGAGAAGAACGAACAAACTAAAAATAATACATAACCTTTCAAAAGTCTCCTCTCACAAATATACTCTTCTGTTGGCGCATGGGATCTCTTGGAGAAGAATCGCCTCCGCTAGTTCTCAAAGATATTGATCTTAGAACTCCCTTCAATATTGAATTCATTAAGGAAATTATTGCTCGTAAGGCCAGGAGGGTCTCTTTCAAAACCAGATCTGGCCAGTCGAAGTGATGATTATTCAGAACTTCAGATGTTCGAAGACCGCTACAGGGCCCATATATAGGGCTATCATCTCCCATAGATGCATGTGTTTACTTTGTATTGTGTAAAATATTGAAAAAATGAAAATTAACGATATAATTTAACGAAAGGGACCAATAGTTTCAGCTACGGGAATCGATTTCGGTACCTACGTGTTAAGAATACGAATTTCTATATCATTAAGCTAGAGAAGCAATAAAGAATTATTTTGAATTCGGTAACTTGAACGATGTTTATTACTGACCTTTAATACCTTGTTTTCAAATTTCTAATTTCAGAAAAATATCCTCATGTTACTTATTATTCGATCACGTTTAAATGGCGAATTTGTCTTTAAAATAAGGTACATATCATAAATAAGATATACCAGTTCTCACGGGGTATTGAATGAATATTATTATATTGACGTAACGACTTGTCAGTCGATCTATGCTAGTTGATCTATGCACACGATTCATTAAATTCTATCCAGGCACGTCAAAATTCAGAAACTGTTGACATCTTCGTTGGTCGAGCGTGAAAAATGGATCAGTACATCTAGATCGTTGTAATATTTCGATATTTCGGCAATATCTTCACCAATATAGATCCGATCGAGTTCAAATCTAGACCAGTGTAAAATAAAGTTCTGAAGGCTATCATAGAATTTCAACGATATCTGACGGATAGTAGTTCCTGAGATACATAATTTTTTGAAATATTTTATTTTATGTCATGTTGTCCTCACAAAATTTTGCAGGTCTTGGTGTAATTGTTCTCCAACTTACTACCGCGCTTTAATTCGATGAGATAAGTTCTAGTTATTGTAAAAAATTTCAGATGGCTTTAACTCTGAAACCACTCCATGGATTTTGCCCATTAACGAACTTAGCCGGCATTCTTGGACCCCTAACCTACTCGGAAAATTTTAACACAATAACTCATTGCGTTCGAGAGTAATCGTGCAGACGGCTGGCCATTGTTCAGTCGAAACTAATCGTTCGAGATTATTCTCGGCTGAGACTCCGAATAAAATAGACATTTGGTCGAATTGATATGCACACTGTTCACATGAACAGCGCACCAACAAAATGGTGAACTTACTCAGCCTAGATTCAAACTAGATTCTTCTGCGTGGTAGGGAAGCAAGCTAACATCTCAGGGATAAGGGTGTTATTGATATTCTGAGATTTACAAGATTTAAAATTCCAAAGACGTAGATAGCCGTTCGATATACACAATCATTACTAAACTACGAAGCCGATCAAGCTAAAATCCGGTACACTATTGTAAAATAGCGACTTGAAGGTTCGTGCGGAATTTTAGCGGAATCAATCGTATGGTTTCTGAAATAGAATATATTTGAAGACTTTTTGGCGCTCTTGTTACTGGTTATTATTATTACCCCTACCCCATATGCCCTTGCATAATCCATATGATGATGAAAATATATACAGAATATCTTCAGTGAAAACAAAGCCGGAATATTTGCTAAGTTTGTGACGACCTTTTCTGGGGCTTACCGCAACCTTTCCAGAACTTGCTCGGGCGCCAGTTGCAATTGGTTTTGCAAGGTTGCAACTCCTTGGTGAAATCGGTCACTTATTTTAGTACCTGGGTAACCTTTTTACAGTGGAGGAGGGTTCGATTTAATCTAAGGTGGTAGCGATTAATGGACCATGGTAGGTAATCGGGTAATCGGGTAGGAGTAGAAATACAGGAATACAATGTGAAACAGCAGAAGGGTAACTAACTTCAGCCGGGTGGACAGCGATATAATGTCCATCCTGTATATATCAAAAAATGAGATGTCCAGTAGCGACATGAATAAAGCAAAGCATGTTAACACAGGCTAGCTAAAGTAAATGAATGTAACGTGAACTAAACTACTGGACACTACTAGTGACTACGAGGTGAAAGCGGAGGTGAGAAAATGGAGCGGGTACTATCGGACCGGACTATGAGAGCATACACAGTGACTATCAGCGAATGAAATAAAACTGAGAGTGTTGGCACGTGTATACGGATCCACACTGTAATTCTTATCAGAACTAACGACACCAATATTGCTACACTAGAATAAGGGTCCGTTAATCCGGAGTGTCTCAGAAACGAAGTCGGGTAGCAACCAATCGATATCCGACGGGCGCTCTCTCTGATTCAATCCACTGGAAGACACTCGGACTCACACTCAACTTCGTTTCAAACACTCACAAAGCGAGGCGGCCCATCGATGCTAGTACTTGATGACAGGAATACCAGTGACGAATCCAACGGAGACGGTATACCCCACCGCACGCCACTGCACACTACTTCAGCCCCAAGGTCAGGTAGTATCCGAGAATACTCGCCCCGACTCAGCTCGCTGAAGGTTCAACCCACTATATATACTAGCCTGGAAGATGATAAAATGGCAACACCGCTCGGAGACGTACGTCAGTCGAACGTTTGTCAGTTTGTCATTGTAAAAAAAAAAGCACTGACGTGAAGTCAGTACTCTTTGGCGCGCGTGTTCACGGTGGCTAATTTGAATTGAATGATTCAAAAATTAACAGTGCTGTATCTAAGCTGCCATCAGGATAGAGTAACAAAGTTGGAAAAGAACACAAGTGACTCTCCTTAGTCGCACAAGCTCCTAGAAGATTTGGGAGGGTCAGTATAATCCTAATCATGTTTATAGCACGCGCGCCAAAGCAGATTGACTTTTTACACTTTTTCTTTCATTGTTAAGTCAATCTGCTTTTGCGCGCGTGCTATAAACATGATTAGGATTATACTGACCCTCCCAAATCTTCTAGGAGCTTGTGCGACTAAGGAGAGTCACTTGTGTTCTTTTCCAACTTTGTTACTCTATCCGGATGGCAGCTTAGATACAGCACTGTTAATTTTTGAATCATTCAATTCAAATTAGCCACCGTGAACACGCGCGCCAAAGAGTACTGACTTCACGTCAGTGCTTTTTTTTTTTTTTCAAGTTCCTTTAACAAATATAGCTATCAATACAGGTTGGCTGTTAGTTTTACCGTAGATCAGAAAAAAATTCGGTTGTGGGTCCTCCGTTAGGGACGAAATTGCATCTTCTCCAAATCCGAACGCATTTTAATATAGATCTACCAAATATAGTTATTTATAAATTCACCTCAGGGCCACCATACAGACCATTCAAATCGGAAACAACGCTATTTCCCCCAAACTGACTTGTGTCCGTGCACTGAATTGACATGAATATTCTTTTAAAACCTCACAATATCGGCTTATTACTCCCAACATAACCCAAACAACCCAAAACCATTCACTTCTCGTCTGCGCAAGCGCAGTATACTCGTGGCTGCAAGTCCTCCCAAAATTACACACCTCACAAAAAACTCCGATTCTCCAACACTAGTGGTTCAGGAGATATCACTTCTTGAATCCACGCATGCGCAGACCCTCATCAGGGGATTCTATAGCGGAAAAGCACCCGCCACCCCAAAACCCCAATCCTCTCTGACGAAAGCACCACCAGTTAAATCACTGATGATCTGCTCATGCGCATAACGAAAAATGCCTGAAAGCGGTAACATCAATTTCAAAATTAGCCCCAGGGCCACGGTACGGACACTTTAACTCGGAAACAACGCTACATCCCCCAAACTGACTTGTCCTTGCACTGAATTGCTAAACCTCATAATATCGACTCAGCCCTCCCAACATAACCCATCCAACCCAAAAACAGTCACTTCTCTTCTGCGCATGCGCAATCTACTCGCGGTTAAAAGTCCTCTCAAAATAACACACCTTACAAAAAACTCCGATTCTCCAACACTAGTGGTTCAGGAGATATCACATCTTTAATCCACGCATGCGCAGACCCTCAACGAGGGATTCTATAGAGGAATAGCATCCGCCACCCCAAAACCCTAATCCTCTCTGATGAAAACACCACCAGTTAAATCACTGATGGTCTGCTCATGCGCATAACGAAAAATGCCTGTAAGGGGTAACATCAATTTCAAAATTAGCCCCAGGGCCACGGTACGGACACTTTAACTCGGAAACAACGCTACATCCCCCAAACTGACTTGTCCTTGCACTGAATTGCTATGAATATTCTTTCAAAACCTCATAATATCGACTCAGCACTCCCAACATTACCCATCCAACCCAAAAATAGTCACTTCTCTTCTGCGCATGCGCAATCTACTGGCGGCTAAAAGTCCTCTCAAAATAACACACCTTACAAAAAACTCCGATTCTCCAACACTAGTGGTTCGGAAGATATCGCATCTTTAATCTACGCATGCGCAGACCCTCATCAGGGATCTGAATTCTATGGAGGAATAGCATCTGCCACCCCAAAACCCCAATCCTCTCTGACGAAAACTACAGCAGTTAAAGGACTTCTCATCTGCGCATGCGCAATACGGAAAATGCCCGGAAAGGGCAGCATGAACCTCAAAAACATATGTTTCGGCATTAAAAGCAAAGTATTACGCAAAATAGTAGTAATTTTTTTATTTTTTTCATGTCACGTGATCTTCACGAAATTTTGCAAAAGTGTTTGCTTTGGTCTTTTGCATCTAACTACTGAGTTTCAATTTAATCAGATCAGTATTTTTCGAGTTATCGTGAAAACAAAATTTTCAAATTTTCAAAAAATTTTTTTGCCACTTTAAGGCCGTCCGTTCAACACAAAACTTCGCAGGCATATAAAGGTCATGATTCTACAATCTGACGCCAAATTTCAAAAAGATCGAGTGATCGGTTCCGGAAATATTCATAAAATACGTTTTTATTAAAAACGGCCTTAACTCCGAAACCGCTTGGTCGATTTTGCCCGTTAACGAACTTGTCCGAGATATGTACGCTACGAAACTACCCTGCAAATTTCAACGCTCTAAGTCGTTCCGTTCGAGAGTTATCTTGCTAACGGCCGGCCGGCCGGCCGGACCGGACGGACAGAATTGAATTTGACCTCGAATTCTTCATCAGGGAGTCGAACCCAATCGTTTGAGACCATTTTCGAAAAAAAATTCGAAAAATACAGACATTGTGACGAAATGATAGCACGCTGTTCCTTGCGGAACACGCGCGCAAAAATGGACGATTACTTCTGATTCTGGAGTTAACCATTATTGTTTTTCGCGGGCATTTCGTGGTATTTTTTGTGTATAACGGTGTCAAATGTGAATTAATGCAATGCAGTGAATAATATGGTCGGATATTTATATGTTCTGTGATTAAACTGCAGTGTGTAAATAGCGAAATTTCCTTTGGATTATTTCTTCTTATTGGAGATGAGACTATAGACAACAAGATGGACTAGAAATATGAGTGAAATAGAACTTTCATTTCTTCCGATTTTATAAAACATTTTGATGACCTTTCTTATAATTTTTCAACAAAAATTGATACATCTGAATAGGAGATCAAGAAGCTCAAAGAATCTATTTATTTTTATATATGTATTCAATTTCCAGAAGTCTGCATCTGTAGATGCTTCAGTTGAAATCAATAGGGAACCTTATTATTCATATTAAATTATTCATTAAAAATGTTCAGATTTTCTGCAGTGATTTGAAATGGATTCTTCCTTTCGATCATACCTTTACCCGAGCAGATGGTCTCAACCTCAGATCAATAAGTAAACATTTCCCGCTACAGAAACATAATTAATGGGGATTCAGATTCGGAATTAATCAATTTGTTTTATCAACATTTTTACACAGTTCAGATCAATAAATAATTTTATGTGAATTTACTCTTTGTAGCATTGAATTGATATTCTGAATTCACATAGACTTGTAGTTGTGGTTTACATTCATAAATCATTCTAAATTCACCTTGTTATGATTTCGCAAATTAACTTTTGAAAAATTTTGTAGAAAATACGAATTACAATGGTATTGTCCACCGAATGGAAAATAAACAGAAACAATTGTAGATAGCAGAAACTTACCATTATAGTGAGAACCAAAACAAGACAAACTCTAAGATGATTATCACAATTTTCATTAGCCTACCTTATTATAGTCTTATATAATAGTTATGTTTGGGAATATATTTTTATTTTGAGAATTTCATTCAAGTTTATAATTTTTTGGTAAAGAACAATTTGTCTAGAACATCCCAGAACTGTCTAATCGTCCTGAAAATTTACTCACTTGCTAATTTTGGGTTGTAGATAACGAATCTGAAGTAGAAAATCCGTGCTCTCTTCTAGTATTTTTTTTTTAAATCCGAAATTGTCCAAAATCACAACACTTCATCTCGTAATTACATTGTTTTAAACTGTTTTATCGGTAAATATTCATTATAAATAAGATCTTATTGTAGTCCTCATCATTTTTCGACAGTTAATCATTTGAAAAATGATGAAATTGTCGAAATTTCATCAAAATCCAGCGCTACCCCATTGAAGGAGTATGCCTCTAAGAGACGATTAATTGCGGCGTTGTCAGACTGTGTTCCAGGCTATCTCTATAGTGGGCTGTGCTGAAGGGTACTCGGGCTGCAACTAACTCCGTCTCAAACGTTCACAAAGCGAGGCCGCCTATTGATGTGAACAGTCAAGCACATAAATGAAATTGCAACCCCGACGGATGCTGTGCGGTGAATGTTTTACGGCAATTCAAAATTAAATGTGAATAACTACGGGGTCTGATCAGAATATACCTACGTGTGGTACCGGTCGGTCGGACACGGCCAACTTACTTACTTGGATTTGCACCACTTTACTGATTCTAACTTTCGGAGTCTTTTCTCATAAACAAAACTTAAAACACAAGGAAAACTTCGTTAAAACAAATAAACTTAAAATGTACGTTCTAAACTCAACTCTTGAAGTAAAAATTCGGAAGAATTAAAAGCACTACAAGAATAGTCGGGGAATCACTCGGAGAATTAATCGGAAGAAATATCTGAACTATTCCGAGAATATCGGAAGAATCACAAATTAAACTATTCGCAGAATATCGGAAGAATCTAATTACAACTATTCGGAGAATATCGGATAATTATGGAAACTGATGCACGCAGCCAATTTATAGACTTTCCGAAAACGGATCTCACGTGTCGGCATTTTCGGGAAATTTTGGATGGAGGAGGGCCAGCGAGACCACTTATTGGTCGATCATCGATTTCTGGTTATCTAGAACCTTCTAGAACATTCGAGATCCAATAAGGTTGAAAAACGCGCTGCCGTTTTTTTACGTTTTTCAAACGACTGAAAACTACAACATGTAGAAAAAACTCGCGGAGAGAGATAAGGGCCCGCGTATCGCGTTTTTTGGCGCTCT
Source organism: Halyzia sedecimguttata (assembly GCA_937662695.2). Classification (NCBI taxonomy): domain Eukaryota; kingdom Metazoa; phylum Arthropoda; class Insecta; order Coleoptera; family Coccinellidae; genus Halyzia; species Halyzia sedecimguttata. Next base: position 69,936,548 of record OW569414.2, read on the forward strand.
AGTTCCTCGGAACTGAGTGCTTATCAATTTTTTTTTTTACAAAACCAATTCAAAATTAAATTTTTTTCAATAAGCAATTTTACGATAAGAATCCAATGATATTATTTTTAACTCCAACAAGCTAATACTTTCGGATATATGATTTTTCAAAATTTCAATAATAAATCGTATTTCAACGTTGTCACACAATGATATAATAATTCTATGTATGAATTGTCATAATGTCAACTTATTTTCCTGAGACATGTCATTATCTAATCAATCGAAGAATTGTGAGCGAAGTGAGAAAAATCTCAGTTGTTTGCTCCGAAATTAGTTTTTCTCAGAAAAGTCTTACATTTCGGAACGGAACATGAAGTAAGAGATCTGAGAGTAGTGAGACTGCTTTTCATCCATAGACATAGATATAACTCTCGAACGGAATGAGCTAGGTAGTTGAAATTTTCAGAGTAGTTTAGGGAGATGAATATCTCGACTAAGTTCGTTATTGGGCAAAATTGGCCAGATTTAATTTGATTTCTTCCATGGTGCAGTTCTCATTCTCATGATTGCTCATTTAATCTTGATAAATAAACTATCATTTGAATTGAACTTCCTTTATCATGCAGTTCTATCATAAGAATACATTGATATAATTCCCAACTATGAGAAACCAATACTTTCGGAGATATAATTTGTCTGTTTGAACTAGAGCGCCAGAAAGCTCCTGTCCACAGGGCTTGAACCCATTTTTCCACATAGGCTCGGTTTCATAAATGATCTCGAATATTCTGAATGATATTGAAATAAAATATATAATTTAATTTCTCCGGGAATTTTCATTCCGAAAATGGATCATCGTCCATTTCAACAAAATGTTGGATGCACCCGTGGTCTCGACTGGTCCGAATTATAATTATTCCGGTGCATGGTAATGAATAATTGCAATTCGTACATTAATTTATAGTAACGAAAATCACTTCGTTACAAGTTTCAATTGATATAATATAATTTTCAGAGGACACTAGTGGAATGAATATCTTGGATAAGTTCGTTATTTAATTTTAATTTAGTTTCGTTTATGATGCAGTTCTATTATAAGAATCCATTGATATCATTCCCAGCTCTGAGAAACCAATAATTTCGGAGATGAATTGTCAAAGTTTGAACAAGAGCGCCAAAGCTCCTTTCCACAGGGCTTGAACCAATTTTTTTTTTTTAGTGCATTAGCATTCTACTTCTAATTACCAAGTTTAATTTTGGATGGATATTTATATCTTTTGATTTATTGAGGAAACGATCATTCAGATTGGTATAACTCCGAAACCGTTGGGTGGAATATTCCTATTAAAGAAATTAAGCATCATATTCAGAGCAACCTACCTGGAAAATTGTAAGTCAATATCTCTCTTCCATCCAGCAGGATAGAATTGAATTTGCCCCCGAATTCTTCATCGGCGAGTCAAACCCTAATGTTTTGAGACCAATTTCGGCAAAAAATTCGAGAATTACGGATATTCGGAAAAAATAATAACGTGTTTTCCAGAACATGTGCGCAATAATGATATTTTGTGCGCGTATGTTCTGGGGAACATCGCGTTATAGTTTTGACCAAATGTCTGTAACTTTCGAATTTTTTGACGAAAATGGTCTCAAACGATTTAGTTCGACTCCCCAATGAAGAATTCGAGGTCAAATTTGATTCTGTCCGGCCGGCCGTCCGGCCGTTGCCACGATAACTTGAGAACGAAAAGAGCTAGCGACTTGAAATTTTCAGGGTGGGTGGCGCATCCCAATACGACGGACAAGTTCGTTAATAGGCATAATCGTCCTAGTGGTTTCCGATTAATAATTTTGTTTTCAACCAATATAAATCCGATCATATTGAAGCATGGTGAGTAGTTGTAGAATATAAACCTAAGCACGTTCGTGAAATTTTGAGTGAATCGTATGGCTAGAAAATAAAAAAAAATATATTAAAAAATATTTTTGTTGTCACGATAACTTGAGAACGGAAAGAGATAGCGGCTTGAAATTTTTAGGTTGGGATTTGCACCAGAACGCGACATTTCGGTTTGTTTATGAGCATAATCGGCCAAACGGTTTTAGAGTTATAGCCATCTGAAATTTGGTTGTTTTTTGTTCCTCATTAACTCGAAAAATACTAAACCGATTGAATTCAAACATGGTAATTAGTTGTAGAATGCCAACGCGAAAATTTCGTGAGGATAGTATTTGTAAAAAATTTTAGAAAAATCATTGAAAATTGAAAAAAAAAATTCTATAATCAGTAACTATTCGTTTGAAATTGCTGAAATTTTGCAAGAGCCTTCATAACTTAACTCTATTGCCAAGGTTCAAGTTTTAACACGATCGGTTGAATATTTTTGGAGATTCGAGCATTCTTGTGTGAGTTCAGTAGATGGGTGACCGTTGCCTCGATAACTTTCGAACGAAAGGGGATAGGGACTTGCAATTTTCAGGGTAGGTTGCATATCCGAAAGGGAGAGTTGAGTTCGTTTTTGGGCATAATCGGTCCAACGGTTTCCGAGTTATACCCACCTAGAATATTATTTCCTTGATAACTCAAAAAATAAATATTCGATCGAATTGAAGCTTGGTCACTAGTAGTAGAAAATCATCATAAGAACGTGTTTAAAATTTTGTAAGAACCGCACCCCTAGAAAATTAAAAAAAAAAACAAGAAAAAAAAAATGGTTCAAGCACTGACGTGAAGTCAGAAGCTTTTGCGCGTATGTTCTATTGTCCATTCTTCTGTATTGGACACCCTTAATGGACAATAGAACATACGCGCAAAAGCTTCTGACTTCACGTCAGTGCTTGAACCATTTTTTTGGATGTTGATTTCTGTGATTGAATTTCGTCAAATTATATTTTCGAATTAATCTACAAGGAATGGGAAATGTACATTGATTAATTACGAAAACGGATCGAGCCAAGCTCCAGTAATTCTGTGATGATCAAAAACTCATCCTTCCGATGTTGGCGAACTGCCTGGTATCGTTGTAATATACGTGAAATTTCATTACGCCTAGTCCTTAAAGCATCCCATCGCTGAAGCAAATATACCTCTGTAAGTGGCTGGTGATTTACGCTTTCTGTTAGAGGCTGCAGGACTGGAGATATAATATTCTCTGATTGAAATTTATATGGTTAATATGCCTAAAATTGCGTCGACCACTGTATTCCTGCAGATCGCCAGTAAACATTGGCGAAGGGATTTGAAAGTGGAAGGACACGATAGGTACCTTTACAGTTTCTCATATGAATGAGTTGGTGAAATTTGTACCTATTGATAGCAAGAACGAATTTTAGTGGTTCGAAGATGGTGTTCATAATTGCGCTAATGCTTTGTATCAGCCCGATTCTATGTCACTCCACTACTTCAGTTCGAGTTAACGCGAGTGCTTTGATAGAGCACAAACAGTATAATTAAAAAATTGGTTCAAGCCCTGTGGACAGGAACTTTCTGGCGCTCTTGTTCAAACAGACAAATTATATCTCCGAAAGTATTGGTTTCTCAGAGTTGAGAATTATATCAATGTATTCTCATGATAGAACTGAATCAGAAAGGAAATTCAATTCAAATAATAGTTCACTTATCAAGATTAAATGAGTAATCTGAGAATGAGAACTGCACCATGGAAGAAATCATATTGAAATAGCTGAAATGAATTTGACTCTCTCTTATAGAACAGGATGACATGAACGAGTATGAACACATATCATATAATAAATCATAGATAGAATAATTATAGCATTTTGTGAAAACATAGAGGTACGATTCTGTATTGAAATTTCGAAAAATCATATCTCCGAAAGTATTAGCTTGTTGGGGTTGAAAATTATATCAGTGGATTTTTATGGTGAAATTGCATCTTGGAAAAAATATATTTTGAAATTTGTAAGTTGAAAAAAAAATTTTGTTTCGTTACTCCGAAACCATCTGGCCTATTTTGGCCAATAGCGAACTTAAACGAGATATTTATCTACCTAACCTACTCTAAAAATTTCAACTGCCTAGCTCATTCTGTTCGAGAGTTATAGTAGAAACAAAATTTGAAAAATTTCAAAATTTTTTTTTGACACTTTACGGTAGCCCTATCAATACAAAACTTCACATGCGTCTAAAGGTCATGATTCTACAATTTGATGCTATTTATGATATTCATAAAAAATGTTTTTACTAAAAACGACCATAACTCCGAAACCGCTTGATGGATTTCGCCCGTTAACGAACTCGTCCGAAATATTTACGTTCCAAGTCAACGCTGCAAATTTCTAGCCTCTGAATCATTTCGTTCTAGAGTTATCGTGTTAACGGACGGACGGTCGGCCGGCTGGACGGCCGGACAGAATCGATTTCGACCACACATTCTTGATCAATGAGTCGAACCAAATCGTTTGATATCATTTTCAGCCAAAAATTCGAAAATTACAGACATTTAGGCAAATTGATATGCACTCTGTTCCAATGAACAAAAGCGCCAAAACTGAGGAAGCCCTGTGGATAGGAGCTTTGGCGCTCTTGTTGAAACTTTGACAAATCATATCTTCGAAAGTATTGGTGTCTCAGAGTTGGAAATGATCAATGGATTCTTACAATGAAATGCATCATAAAAGAAACTAAATTAAAACATGAGCTCAAAAATGTGTCTATTAAAAAATAAATTCGAAGATGAGTTAATTGATAAGTAATTATGAGTTCTATCATAAGAATCGATTGATATCATTCCCAACACAGAGAAACTAATACTTTCGGTACTTGAACGATTCAAAGTTACCTTATATTCATACGTTTCCCAAGTACTTCAGGAATTAAGAATTAACAGAATAGTTGACAGATGAGTAGTTCATATTGGTATGTTCCGTTTTGAACAGTAGCTTGGACTTGCGTCCAACACATATGTAAAAGTTGGACGCAAGTCCAAGATGACATGTGTGAACACTGGTCATACGATAATTCATAGATAAAATGATTAGAGCATTCTGTGAAAACATAGAAGTAGTATTATTGAAATTTTGAAAAATCATATCTCCGAAACGATTAGCTTGTTATAGTTGTAAATAATATCAATGGATTCTTATGGTGAAACTTATATTTTCAAATAAGTCATCTTGTCTCAATAAACCTGACCATTCATATAATACACGGAGCATGAGTATGAATAATGCCTATCCACCTAGAGCCAACAAAGCGTTAGGACAACGATCTCTAATGTATAATGACTATAATGCACCAGAACTATACAATAGGCTTCCGGAAAACATAAGATGTATCGGGTCAAAGGCGTTCTTTAAAAAAACCTTAAAAAAATGGATCTTGCAATGTGGAAGAGCATACTTTCGATTATTGATTGATTGAAAAAAAAAAATGTCAAACCATCATATAACTAAATTCTATCATTCTGCTTATTATACCTTTCTTTTATATCCCTTAGACTAAGTTCATGTTGTTTATTGTTTGGTTCATCTATTGTTATACTACATAGATAATTTTTTTTGTAACATTTTTATAGGGTACACACTAATAATCTAGCAGTTTTTTTATATTGCACGCACAATTTCATGAAAGCAAAAAAACATAAACCAATCCATAGACAGTCCTTACAAGGGCTACATGGCGTTTTTGTTTGTTTGCTTGGTATTTATACCTATATATTTCCTTTGTAAAATTTTTTTATTTGTTTCCTTGTGAATAAACAATATTCTATTCTAAACTGCATCTAAAAAATTGGTTCAAGCCCTGTGGACAGAAGCTTTGACGCTCTTGTTCAAACTTTGACAAGATTTGTTGTTATAAACATGTATGTAATATACATGTTTATCAATAGAACTCAATCCTTTGATACCTATTAAATGTTTTATGAAATTTTCAATCAGAATAATAATCTATGAACGATGGCATTGTGGCTTTCAGTTTTGATCAGAGATATGGAGCTATCATATCTCTGGTTTTGATTGAAGGTTCCTTATCCAGAGGCGGATTGATAAATATACTGAAATTTCTTGATTTTACCTCGGACTTTATATCATTTAAAGAAGATATCTTGAGAACAGTACGTTTTAGGAGAAATGATGAAGAATACTTTATTTTTCTAAAATGATTGTAGATTCTTATAATAACTTAAGCTAAACTTAGTCTCCTTTCTTTATGCTAATTTCTCATAGTTTTTTGAATTCGCGAGTTTATAACTAGGAAGTAGGAAAAAACTGTTAATTGGAAATTATGTAACATAGTTATAGAAAACTTCAACATAAAATTCATTCCATCCGGAATATCCATATCAAAGATAGAAAAGAAAAACTGATTTTTTTTCGAAATTTCAACAGCCTGTATCTCTTCACCAGAGACGAATTTGGAAAAATGGTAAATGAAAAAAGTGTTTTGTTTGACGAGAGCAATCTTTGGTTAAAATTTATGCACAACTTAAAGACTCACCCTGTATATTCAGATCAAATTGGTTAGGTTGGTGTTTTATACAAATTTGATGGTAGCTTCCAATTTTTCGGTTTCTTGTCCCAGGGCTTCTTGTAAGGGGTTCTTCATACCAGTTCGTTGGAGTTGGAGTTGTAATTTCAGGCAACCCACAAGAATACGCTTGACGTTTATAGTTTCCTTTCATTCGGTGCACACTGAGGCATTATCTCTATTTAGCAAATATCTTGTGTTTCTAACACAAAAATAATTCACAAAACTCTCTAATTTATTCATCAGAGTACGGAAAAGAAAACCCACAAAGGAACCATTTAATAATGAATGTACTTCCCAAAGTATCCTTCAATGATTGCAATACTTTTTGAGGGATATTTTCATCCTGAAGTGAAGTTCGATGAATGCAACTGAAAAGGTCCAGGAATTGTGTTACTGCAATCTTCGTTGGAGTTGTCGATTCGTGCTATTATCAAAATTCATAGATAATCTTGTATTCCAGCATGTTGCCTCAGAGAAACTGCATTCGTTGATTTTCATATTTTGGATAAAAAGCCCGACTCCGAAGAATGTAGTAATTATCGGAAATTTAGATGCACTTGTGCTACTCTTTTTTTGACGTAAACAAATTACACCGATAGTTTTTTCTTCTCATTTTCAACATAGCAACTGTTAGTATTCATCAGAATTACATATTATTTAGTATGTACAAGGATTTACAGTATTTCCGGTATTCCGGTAATTGCGGAAATAACAGTTGATCCTTTATTATTTAAATATATTTCTCTGCATTATCCTGATTTCCATTAATTAGTACGTATTCCAATGGTGTGTGTTTTCATACGAGGAATAATTCCCAAAATATAATTCGAGCTTCAATAATAATTCACTCATGCCTGATGTTCGCTATTCAAATTATAAATAATTTATACTTGTAAAATTCAACTTAGTATCTGTAAGCAGGCGTCAGCAATGCTTATTATTTAGTATGTATTCCAAATTAGTGTGTTTTCATTCGAGGAATAATTCCAAAAATATCATTTGAGCTTCCCCATTATAAATAATTTTTCATTCATGCGTGTTTTCTATGGAAATATATTAAGAATGTGAAGTCATAAAATTTCGCGCGCATGTTATATTTTATATTAACCTCTATTAGACACTCTTAATCGAATTTACCATCGATAGAGACCGTTTTCTCAGCTTTTATAAGATATGAATACATTTCGACCATTTTAATGACTTGAGTAATGAGATAACCATCTGTGAACACAAAATTTCGTCGGCATTCTATAAGTAATCATTGAGTTTTAATTGGATCGTATTTGCGTATTTTGAGTTATAGAAGAAATAATAAAAAAATCAGATGTGTATAAATCCGAAACCATTTGGCCAATTATGCCCATTAACGAACTCAAACGTGGCATTCGGATGCGCAACCTATCCTGAAAACTGCAAGTCACTATCTCTTTCCGTTCTCAAGTTATCGTGTGATACATAATATTGTTTCATAATTTTTTGAAATTTTCAAGTCATACGATCCTCACCAAATTTCAAAATCATCTTCACGTCAGTATTCCACAACTGGTTATCAAGTTTCTATCCGATTGGATCTGTATTTTTTGAGTTTTCGAGAAAATAATATTCCAGTGGGTATAACTCCGAAACCATTGGGCCGAGGATGGCCCAACAACGAACTTAACTGTCCCATTCTGACGCGCAACCCTGAAAATTGCTAGTCTCTCTTTCCGTTCGAAAGTTATCGTGGCAAAGGTCACCCATCCAGCTGCTGAACTCTTCCAAAGCTGCTCGGATCTCCAACAATATAGATATTTTCGTGTTCAATTTGAAACTTGGCAAAAAAGTTAGGTTTTGAAGTCTGCCGCAAACTTTCAGCTATGTTGGACGAACTGTTCATGATGTATAGAATCTTTTTCAATTATTTTCAATGATTTTTTCAACAATTTCTAGTCATACGATCCTCGCGAAAAATAGCGAAAATTTGAGCGTCAGCATTATACAACTACCATGTTTGAATTGAATCGGCTTCGTATTTTTGTGTTATTGAGTAAATAACAACAAAATTTCAGAAAGGTAGATCTCCAAAACTGCTCGGCCGATTATGCCTACTAATGAAGTCAAGAAAGTTGTGGAAGGCTTCAAAACCTAACTTTACAGTCAATTTCCGAATTTGAAAATGATCGGATCTATATTGTTGGAGATTTGAGCAGCATTGACTGAGTTCAGTATCTGGATGTGTGACCTTTGCCACGATAACTTTCGAACGGAAAGAGATAGCGACTTGCAATTTTCAGGGTACGTTGCGTATTCGAATGGGACAGTTTCAGAGTTATACTTTATATAGGTAATTAAAAGGAGTATCTTCATTATTCTTGTTTGACTATTGTATATTATTAATTAGGGATTATATGTTTCAATTATATTTTAAATTATAATGACAGCAAGGGTATATATTTTACACATATATTTATTTATCATTAAATATGGCATATTATACATTTATTAAAATGTAGGTTTAAATATTAAAAGAGTTTTTGTTGAATTTAAATTTAATAATGAAATTGTGAATGGAAGCTAGTTATCCTCTTTTTCTAAGTCGTCTTCTTCTTTCCATTGCTTGAAAATGTTAAATTCATTTTCATCATCCTCATTATCGGTTTATTCATCTCCAAACCTTCCAGAATTTCAGGATCGTATGGGCTTTCTTCATCGGCATTACTTGGATATAGTGAAGCGTTGAGGCAAGCTTGTCCATTGCACTGGCCAAAAGCTAAAGAACACAGTAGCCCAGATTTTCGGCATCCACAGCGGGAACCACAACCATTTTTGCAATTGCAAAATATGATGTTTTATAGTTCGTCTGATGCTGGAGGTAATAGCGTTCTTATGGACTCTACAATTTCATTTTCAAGCATCTAAGTCCTTCCCTAACCATGTTTGATTCTGGTAGTAGACTTGAGTTATATGTTGATGAGCTGCTTCAATTGTTGATGGAAGTGTTGACAAGTGTACGCGTTTATTTAGTTTCGTTAGTTCGATGAATTGCGTGTAATGTAACGGAAATGATAAATGTTGTCCTCACAATTTGGAGCATATATAATGCCAACAAGATGCAAGATGCAAATAATGTTTGTACGTGGCTTGTTGAAATACTTCCACCAGTTTATCCAAAATGGGAAATTTCTCCAAAGATCTAGTAACAGTTTTTTTTCATTTTCAAATACCGCAGCAGTCGTGTCACAACCACTAAATGCGTGTAAAAATTAAATGTGTGTTTTAGTACAAGGATATTGATCAAAACTTTTAGACTATATATATTTGTGTCGTAACATTGCCTTTACCAACATTTTCAAAGAAAATTTCCTGTTGATGAGATTGAGTACATCCAATTGAAATAACGAGTAAATCAATATCTTATCCTATGATGACGGCAGTATTTTGATGTTCTGATAATGCAATAGCTGTGCCGATGACAAGAACATCAGCATCATCTCTGGCTTGTTTTGTTGTGATATCAAAAGTTTTAAATTTCTCAACAAGCATGTCAGTACATTTTTTTCAGTAGATCGTTTTGATAAAAATATCTCTTGGCTGATTCCCACAATCATGGTTTCGTCAAAACAAATTCCATATGATTTTGAAAGTGCAGAAGTTCTTCTTTGTTGTTTCACTGCTTTAATACTTTTTTTTTACTATAAGCCGAATATCCGTCAAATACAACAACAACTCTTGAGCCATAACTTGTTTGTAAATATTTGTATTTTATCTAATGTAACGGAGAAAGTATCGTCTTTGCTCCATTACGACGCGATGCAGAGGAAATACTCCATCTATAATGTATGTTACATTATTTTCATCAAGATCTATATCGACAGGTAGCATTATTGTCTTATAACCGTAACACAAGCTTGACCTTGCATCAGGTCATAGAATATAGGACTATACGCTGCGCACTCTTTGCGCTCTACCTCAAAAACGGTTGATCGTATGACAAACATTTCAAACCAAAATTGTAAATAATTTTATACTCTACAACTTTTATAATAGTAGAAAATCTCATTTAAGCAATAGTAAGCGAGATACTTGCGATTTTTGTGACCTTTGACATTTAGAAAGACAAAACAAAGGTTTATACCGATCTACAGCTCAACGTCTTTCATTCCCAGGTTGACCCCTTTTTGGCGCTCTTGTCCCTCGGAACAGATTGCTTATCAATTGGCCCAAATGTCTATAATTTTCGATTTTTTGACTGGAAATGGTCTTAAACGATTTTGTTCGACTCACCGATCAAGAATCCGTGGTCGAAATCGATTCTGTTCGGCAGTCCGTTAACACGATAACTCTCGAACGGAATGAGCTAGACAGTTGATATTTTCAGAGTAGGTTTGGGAGATAAATATCTCGGTTAAGTTCGTTACTGGGCAAAATCGGCCGAATGATATCGGAGTAATGAAAAATTTTTTTACATTTCAGTGAACAAGTGAACACAAAACTGGAAGATTGGCTACGTTCAGATTGATATAATATAATTTTTGGAGTAGATTTGAGGAATGAATATATCGGATGAATTCGATATTTAATTCATTTTCCAAGATGCATATAAAGCTGCAAAACAAGAGTATGACAACCTACTAAGGGAAGAAAAACGGAAAACTTTCAGTAGGTACGCAAATTCTACAGACAATAAAACTAAAAGTTTGTGGAATGCAGTGAAGGCAATCAAGGGGCAAAGTAATAGTATCTTTTCCACTCTAGAAAATCTTGATGACATGGCAGAACGGTTCAACTCATACTTCTCAACATCTGCGAAGAATTTATTAACTTAAAGAACAACTCAATCAGGCTTCAATATTCCTCAAAATCCGAATATATTTGAACTCCAACAAGCAAATGAAGAAGAAGTATTGAAAATTATATCACTTCTGAAAAATAAGAGCAGCTGTGGTGTAGATGGAGTGCCAATGAACATTATTAAAGGATGTAAAGAACCACTGCTGTATCCTCTAACATATCTGATTAATAATTCACTTAAGCTAGGTATTTTCCCTGAACAGCTAAAAAGGGCTCTTGTAATACCATTATTCAAAAAAATTGGTTCAAGCACTGACGTGAAGTCAGAAGCTTTTGCGCGTATGTTCTATTGTCCATTCTTCTGTATTGGACACCCTTAATCGAATTTACCATGGTAAATTATTATGTCCATTCTCCTGTATTGGACACTCTTAATTCGAATTTACCATGGTAAATTCGAATTAAGTGCCAATACGGGAGAATGGACAACATAATTTACCATGGTAAATTCGATTAAGGGTGTCCAATACAGAAGAATGGACCATAGAACATACGCGCAAAAGCTTCTGACTTCACGTCAGTGCTTGAACCAAATTTTTTTCGTGATTTTTTTTAAAATTTTCTAGGGGTACGGTTATTAAAATTTTTTTTTTCGTAATTTTTTTTAATTTTCTAGTGGTACGGTTCTTACAAAATTATGAACACGTCTTTATGTTGATTTTCTACTACTAGTTACCAAGCTTCAATTCGATCGAATATTTATTTTTTCAGTTATCAAGAAAATATTCCAGGTGGGTATAACTCGGAAACCGTTAGACCGATTATGCCCAAAAACGAACTCAACTCTTCCTTTCGGATAAGCAACCTACCCTGAAAATTGCAAGTCCCTATCTCCTTTCGTTCGAAAGTTATCGAGGCAACGGTCACCCGTCTACTGAATTCACACAAGAATGCTCCAATCTCCAACAATATTTAACCGATCGTATTAAAACTTGAAACTTAGCGGTAGAGTTAGGTTATGAAGGCTCTTGCAGAATTTCATCAATTTCCAACGATTACTTACTGATATATAGAATTTTTTTTTTTATTTTCAATGATTTATTAAAAATTTTCTACAAACGCTATCCTCACCAAATTTTGCTAACATTTCCGCGTTGGCATTCTACAACTAATAACCATGTTTGAATTCAATCGGTTCAGTACTTTTCGAGTTAATGAGGAACAAAAACCACGAAATTTCAGAAAATTTCAGATGGCTTGTCACATACAGCTTAGGCTTTCCTGTATCACCGACTAGCTCTGATTCTATTAGGGCGCCACCTTCTTTTAATGAGTTATTAAAAATGATACAGAAACTCAGGGCGTGGGAGTTTTAGAAATAAAGAAGGAAACAAGCCGATCAAATAATGAACATATATTAACTAGAAATATAATCACAAAATAAGCTGTATGTACATCAAAGGGGGATAGTAAAGTGTGTCATCCAGAATAAGTTCACTATCGCTGATAAGGTTATGTTAAATATATTCAATTCACACAAGGTATCAATCAATAAATCTTTCAGATATAATTGGCAGTAATAAGTTTTGATCAACCCAAAGATGTCAAATACAATTCACAATGAAATATAGTTCCCAGATATCTGTTCACATAAATTCTTAAATAATGACAATAATCAATGAGCACTCAGATAATTCAAAAATATTAATTTCTGCTCAGTAGCAGATCTTCAGATTAAAAATCGTCAAATAATAACAATGAAAAACAACAAAATGAAAACTACAATGTTCAGATGTCAAAGGCACGATAGAGTCTCTATGGTTCCATCAAACCTCAAAATTACCGTTCTCTATGGTCAAATGTCAAGCACTTGGTTTCGCCCAATTAGCGTTGAATTTCCAGATGTTCGAAATTAATAAATGCACTGACCTTATATTGTCCTTGATACCAAATTTTGTCCACAATAATATTCCCGTAATTGTATCAAACCTGAATGTAAACAGTTGCTATTCCAGCGATGTTGTCCAGCCTCGAAGAAATTCGTCCCGCTGAATGCACGTGATAAATTTCCCAACTTCCAATCTCTAGATATGACGAAGTAAAGAAATAATCCACACGTTCGTCAATCACGCTTGAAAAGGTGTCTGCATCAAACTCAAATACGGAGCCTAAATAAGGAACCTAAACAAGGAACCTACACAAGGAGCCTACACAAGGAGCTGAAAGAAATACAAATTAGGAAAATGCCTATGAAAAATTTCCATGACTTACGCAGAAAAATGGCCTCCTGGTTAATCCGAAAACGATCGATATTATTGAGCTAATATTCCAAAATATCCAAATCCAAAACCAAAATCATCAGCTTCAATAATTTTCCCAGCTAACAATCCTTCGATTACTCCGAAATTAATCGATATTTGCGTATATTCAAAGGACAGTCGAAACCAATTCTTTCTACCTCTTAGCGTCAAAGAAAATTTTACATAAGACTGAAAATCGGCGTTTCCGCGTCCGCTCAGACGCACTCAACAACGCATGACGTGCAGCAATATGTGCCAACAATCATCGATTCTGGACAGCGCGCTACCAGTGGTGGTACAAATATCTGGTCCAAGCATCAACGAATTTTATTCGACGATTTTGAAGCGTGACATCCCCCTCTTCCTTCCACAGGAGGTTATCTCAGATCACCGACGACCAACATCTGACTCCATCAACCTGCGCAAATAAAAGACATCGGGTCACTGAAGGTGACCAAATACCTAAACAAACCAAAAGCAATTCTAGCTAAACCTCATGTAAACCAATCCCAGCCGCTACAATTTCAGTTCGTACTCCATCATACACATCAACACTCATTCCTTTCATTCATCGACTCTTACCAGTTAGCCCCATGACTGGCAACATCCTAGTCCCAAGGGCCTAACCCTTGTGGAGGGACTTGCCGGCCCTGAGCCACACCACAGCCAGAAGTCGCCCGGACAAGGCAAAGTACGACGAGGTCGCCCAGACGAGCAGGAACCCCCCCCCATGTCGACAAGGTTATCCGGTCACCATCCCAAGTCTAGACAGTGGTTCCCCCAAAGAACGAGCGCCGTACCGCCGCACTCCTGTCATCGAAGACAGCCAAGCCAGACCCCACCAGCTCCCGGTATGGTCCAGGACGCCTGTGCTAACCCAGATGTGCATCAAGTCTATAGGTGGCAGTTTTCGGGTTCCAGCCTCCAACAACCATAGCCCATAGCCTACATTGACCCACACGCAAGCAATCCGGTACTACAAATCCTATTATGGGATGACCGCCAGCAATGACCCGCGAATGTAGAAACCAGTATGAGATCGGCAACAGGAAAAAAAAACAAGATTAAGGCCATAAAGTGGTAAGAAAATGGTCGCTTACCAGTTGAGCAGTGCGTGGGGCTAGAAGTTCAGCTCCCACCTCGTCTGCACAACAATGAGTAAATTTTGAAGAAAAAGGAAAATACATTAAAGCCGATTTCACACTAGAATCCAACCCGGGATCACGCAGACGACCACCGACACAAAAGTCAAGGCAGCACCCAATTGCCCGCACTTTCGCTCGCGATCAACCAGCAATAAAAAAAAAAAAGGAATCACTTCAATCACCCGGTCCACAAATATACCAGATTCACTACATGCCAATCATTCTATTATTCTAGAATTAATATCCTAAAACTCGAAACCAGACAATCCCTTATCGATAGGGAAAATTCTCAAACATCACTAAATCCTCAAAATCTACTAAACAAACGTGACAGTCTCAAAACTAACCACTACCATCACCATGGTTTCGGCGGACAACCTAACACATCCGAACCATTGACTTCCGTAGCAATAAGATATCAAGAATCCCTGGAGGAGCATACTGATTTAAAGTCTTTTACGTGCCATACACCTTTACTTTTGCCTGAGTCGTCAATCAATTCATAAGTCCAGTGGCCCAACTTTCTACCGATAGTGTAAGGTCCCACATATTTTGGCGCAAGTTTCGCGTTATAAAACTCCAATGCATTGGAGAGTGATTTATTCCTTAACCACACCTTATCATCCACATTATATGAAACTGGACGTCGGCGCAAGTTGTACCGCTGTTTATTGCGCTCCTGAGCCTTACGAAGTCTATTCCGAACTTCCATAAACAATTTTTCGAAACCTTATCGTCTCAGACCCAAATCAGGACTCACGGTAGGTATAGGATATTCGTATTCCGACGCATCTAGGCGAGGTTCTCGACCAAAATTGACAAAATAAGGACTATGTCCGGTGGGTTCATTTCTAGCCGAGCGCATGGCGCACCCCAAAGCAGCTAGATTATCTGCCCATTTCCGGTGACTATCAGACAAGTAACATCGGATCAAGGTCTTTATGGTTTCATTGGATCTTTCGGTAGGATCTGCACACGGATGATAGAATGGAGTATACAGGATTTTTGTGTTATATTTGTTGCAAATTGATACAAACTCCTTGCCGCGCATCTGAGTTCCATTATCACATATAAGAGTTTGAGGAACTCCAAAGACCAAAAAGACTTGCTCTTCTACAAATTTGGCTAAAGCCTTGGAAGTGGCTGTACGTAAAGGCGTAAACAAAACAAACTTACTAAAGTAGTCAGTAACCACCAAAAGATATTTATAACCCTGAGTTGACGAGGGTAGAGGTCCTACGAAATCTAGGCTGAGGGTCTGCCATGGTTCCACGATTTCCGGTCGATTTCCCATCAAGCCTGCTGGAGCTTTTAAGTCTGGCTTACAAGACTTACAGATACTACATCTGTTTACATAGCGGACGACATCAGCGTGCATTTTAGGCCAGCAATAACGACGGCGAATTTTCCAAAATGTTTTGTAAATGCCAAAGTGACCAGATGTTATGGAATCGTGGTTGCGCTTCAAAATTGCTTATCTAAACTCTTTGGGTACGACTAACAACCATTTTTCCGATTCTCCAGACAGCTCAGGAATCCTACCATTGACGTATTTCAGAAGCAGTCCATTTTCTAGCCTCCAATTGGAATATTTTGCCGGGAATTTTTCTAGATTCTCTCGCACCTTGATATACCATTTGTCGGTTGTCTGGACAAAATCACCATCGCCGAACTCTTCTGACCCACCATCGATATTAGCCATATCTGAAACCTTGAAATTCTCGTCCCCACTCGGAACAGATCGAGAGAGCATATCAGGTACGATGTTATCTTTGCCCTTACGATGTACGATTTCAAAGTCGTATGGCATCAGCCGTAAACTCCAACGAGCTAACCTGCCCTGAGGATCTTTGAGATTGTTGAGCCAAATCAAAGAGTGGTGATCAGTTATCACGAAGAAACGATTACCCTCTAAGTAATGCCTTAACTTCTCGATTGCCCAAATGACTGCCAAGCATTCCCGTTCGGTGGTAGAATAATTCCTCTCTGTTCGACTGAGAGTCCTTGAAAGGTATGCGATAACTTGCTCTCCATTTTCCGCTTGCTGACATAAAACAGCACCAAGTCCATATGAACTTGCGTCGGTCTGCAATATGAAAGTCTTGCTAAAATCAGGACATGATAAAATAGGTGCGGTTTCCAAGCTCTCCCTAAGTTTACAAAAAGATGATTCGCACTCCTCAGTCCACTCCCATTTTGCGTGTTTTCTAGTAAGCGCAGTCAGAGGTGCGATTAACGTGGAAAAATTAGGCACAAACCGACGGTACCACGAAGCTGTCCCCACAAAACGGCGTATCTCAGTCACTCCTTTGGGAGGTGTAATATTCAAAATGGCCTCAACCTTAGCTGGATCTGGTCTCAAACCATACGAGTCTACAACATAGCCGAGATATTTAAGTTCGGACCGACAAAATTGACTTTTCTCTCTGCTAATAACTAAACCAGCAGAAATCAAACGATCAAAAACAGTTTTCAAGATTTTCATATGAGTCTCGAAATCAGGGGTTACAATTATAATGTCATCCATATATACCAAGACATATGGTTCCAAATCTGCGCCTAAAATAGTGTCAATCACGCGCTGAAACGTCGCAGGACTATTTGTTAGACCAAAGGGCATACGCTTAAATTGAAACAAACCCCTACCAGGTATTGAAAATGCGGTATATTCACGAGAGTTTGGTGCTACTTCAATTTGGAAGAAAGCGCTTTTAATATCCATAGAACTTATATACTTTGCATCCCGAAGAAGATCTAAAATGGTGGAAATATTGCGCATGGGATAAGCATCTTTTTTCGTGACAGCGTTAAGACGGCGGTAATCTACGCAAAACCTATATGAATCGTCCTTTTTCTCAACCAAACAAATAGGAGACGACCAACTACTTCTCGACGGTTCTATAATATCATCCATTAACGTTTTCTCTAGATGTTCGTCAATAATTTTTTGTTTTATTGGAGAGACCGGATAATACCTCTGCTTGATGGGTCTGACGCCTGACTCTATTTCAATTAGGTGTTCGCCCACTAAACTCTTTCCCAATTCGTCACCCGTTCGTTCAAACTGAGAACCAACCAGATTATCCAACCTAAACTGTTGTTCCCCATCTAATGAACTGGAATCATGCAAGCTACTGATCTCAACTTCAGGTTCTTGTTCAGCAAAATGCCATACGTCCCTGTTAAGATTAGGAACAATCTCCATAGCTTTCCAGAAGTCTATACCGAGAATGAGGGTATGTGAAAGTTCCAAAACTACCAAAACATTCATCCATTTAACTTTGCCCTCCAAAGACATAGGAACCCTAACTTCACCCAAAGAATCCCATGTCTGACCATTCGCCACCGTACACCGGACGCGAGCTGAATTTAACCTAAAGCCTAACTTCACCAAGCTGTGGTAACCTGAACTACCCACTATAGTACGCGAAGCACCAGTGTCCAGTAAACCCTTGAATCTATACCCTAAAATGGTAACGTCTAGGTAAGGTCGTTGATCATTGGGAGCGTGAGCAACTATGTAATCTAAAATAGCAAATGTGTTATCACCAAAACCATTCTTACTGTCACAAATCGTATCACTAGCTTTAATCGGTCGAGGAGCTCTATCCGGGGCAATATCACGACCACTTAATTGTCCCGGTTCTAGTTTAACGAACACTGCGGGCAATTCCTACTCGTGAAGCCATGTTTGCCACAACGATAACATAATATTTGCCTAGGCATCGTACAATTTCTGACAGTGTGTCCCAAACGTTGACAATTCCAACAAGCTCCAGAAGAACCCACGGGTTGATTATTCTGAACAATTGGACCAGCAGGAGGTGACCTAGATTGTGCTGATGAGACAGGTTGTTGACGATTCCCGGGAAGAGGATTATTAGACCCAAAGGTCAAGACATTCTCTGCACCCGAAGAATGACCAGCGGATATATATGCAAAGTCTGGATCAACGTAAGCTTGACGACGTCTACTAGGTGGTACATAATGTTCTGCACGAAATTTCTTACGTTCTAACTGCATACAAGCATCCTCAAGCTCACTCATATCGGCAACTGCCGGTAACTGGGTGGAATAAAAAGGTGCTAAGTTACGTACAACTATGTTCAGCTTTACTTCCTCATCAACCTGGCCATAGCGACGGAACATTGAATTGATACAGGTCAAATAATCTACAATAGACTCAGATGGATCTTGAGTCCTACTCAAAATATCCTGAAATAAACGTCCACGATAGTCTGGTGGCTCATAATGTTTTGTTAAAAGCTGTGTTAACTCTTTCCAATTGTTGAACCTGTTCCTATTCGACCTAAACCAAAGCAATGCTCTACCAACAAACAAGTCTACTGCTGAATCAAACAAGTCCTTCTCGGTAACTCCTCTAGCTCTGCGAAGCTCTTCCACTCGTTCTAAGAAATTGTGGACTGACATTTCCCTAAGGTCTCCCGAAAATTGCACATTCCACTTCTGAAGGTTACGTGAAGACGATGAATGCATACCTGATAACGACATTCTTGTACTAGACCTAACCAAACTGGGTTGTTCTACCTCAACTTCCGATTCACTACTTGATTCGATCACGCCTAAACTGGACATCATCTGACACATCTCACCCTAAGAATAAGCTAACTCCACCTCGCCAAACATGTCTACTATCCTGGTCCTAGCACGATCCAACCTACCCTGCATAGCATCACTAAGCTCTACAGATGACAAATGCTCACACCTATTAGACAAATGGGTCAACCTAGTACACACAATATGGAATTCTCCCCTCTGGACAAGTTTACCCAATTCTTTCACCTTTTCCTCAATAACAGCGATTTCAGCCGACGAATCACTCAACTTGAACTCTGGATAAGTAACTGACCTATTAGCTTTTTCTAACTTCAACAATGGTCTTAATAAAGTACGTAAATCTTTAACGGTTTGGTTCGACAAAGCCTGAAGACCTCTTACATTTAGCTCATAAACTAATTCGTCTTTAAGCAAAAGGTTCATATTGAATTTGGGACGAGCCATCTCTAAATAATTCCTAACAAACTCCGAACGTAATCAACTTATATAAAAAAAAAACAAAACCCAAAGCCCAACTTACATATGAAATTAATAAATATTGGTAATATGGCACGAAATGCACGAGCACTCAGCGGAAAAATTCTTGCGACAAATCAGAGATCTGAACAACAACTGACTCAAAATTTTTCTGGTTTTTCAAAAAGTAAAAAGAAGAAAAAAAAAAAAATCAGCGACAGTCAACACACTCTGGATACTTCAATAATAATAAAAAAAATAAATCGCAACTTATTAATAAAGAAATCAAAATAATAATCCAGTGACTCACGCAGGGCACTGGAGCACAAATTACAAAATTTAAATTTAAAACAAAATTTAAATGAGAGGGTAGTAATTTCGGGGCCTCACGTTTAGGGTGCCAATTAATGTCACATACAGCTTAGGCTTTCCTGTATCACCGACTAGCTCTGATTCTATTAGGGCGCCACCTTCTTTTAATGAGTTATTAAAAATGATACAGAAACTCAGGGCGTGGGAGTTTTAGAAATAAAGAAGGTAACAAGCCGATCAAATAATGAACATATATTAACTAGAAATATAATCACAAAATAAGCTGTATGTACATCAAAGGGGGATAGTAAAGTGTGTCATCCAGAATAAGTTCACTATCGCTGATAAGGTTATGTTAAATATATTCAATTCACACAAGGTATCAATCAATAAATCTTTCAGATATAATTGGCAGTAATAAGTTCTGATCAACCCAAAGATGTCAAATACAATTCACAATGAAATATAGTTTCCAGATATCTGTTCACATAAATTCTTAAATAATGACAATAATCAATGAGCACTCAGATAATTCAAAAATATTAATTTCTGCTCAGTAGCAGATCTTCAGATTAAAAATCGTCAAATAATAACAATGAAAAACAACAAAATGAAAACTACAATGTTCAGATGTCAAAGGCACGATAGAGTCTCTATGGTTCCATCAAACCTCAAAATTACCGTTCTCTATGGTCAAATGTCAAGCACTTGGTTTCGCCCAATTAGCGTTGAATTTCCAGATGTTCGAAATTAATAAATGCACTGACCTTATATTGTCCTTGATACCAAATTTTTTCCACAATAATATTCCCGTAATTGTATCAAACCTGAATGTAAACAGTTGCTATTCCAGCGATGTTGTCCAGCCTCGAAGAAATTCGTCCCGCTGAATGCACGTGATAAATTTCCCAACTTCCAATCTCTAGATATGACGAAGTAAAGAAATAATCCACACGTTCGACAATCACGCTTGAAAAGGTGTCTGAATCAAACTCAAATACGGAGCCTAAATAAGGAACCTAAACAAGGAACCTACACAAGGAGCCTACACAAGGAGCTGAAAGAAATACAAATTAGGAAAATGCCTATGAAAAATTTCCATGACTTACGCAGAAAAATGGCCTCCTGGTTAATCCGAAAACGATCGATATTATTGAGCTAATATTCCAAAATATCCAAATCCAAAACCAAAATCATCAGCTTCAATAATTTTCCCAGCTAACAATCCTTCGATTACTCCGAAATTAATCGATATTTGCGTATATTCAAAGGACAGTCGAAACCAATTCTTTCTACCTCTTAGCGTCAAAGAAAATTTTACATAAGACTGAAAATCGGCGTTTCTGCGTCCGCTCAGACGCACTCAACAACGCATGACGTGCAGCAATATGTGCCAACAATCATCGATTCTGGACAGCGCGCTACCAGTGGTGGTACAAATATCTGGTCCAAGCATCAACGAATTTTATTCGACGATTTTGAAGCGTGACAGGCTATAACTCTAAAACCGTTTGGCCGATTGTGCTCATAAACAAACTGAAATGTCGCGTTCTAGTGCTCATCCTAACCTGAAAATTTCAAGCCGCTATCTCATTCCGTTCTCAAGTTTTCGTGACAACAAAAATATTTTTTAATAATTTTTTTAAAAATTTCTAGCCATATGATGCGCACAAAATTCCACAAACGTGCTTAGGTTCATATTCTACAACTACTCACCAAGTTTCAATTCGATCGGATTTATATTGGTTTAAAACAAAATTATTACTCGGAAACCGCTTGACCGATTATGCCCATTAACGAACTTGTCCGTCGTATTGGGATGCGCCACCTACCCTGAAAATTTCAAGTCGCTAGCTCTTTTAGTTCTCAAGTTATCGTGGCAACGGCCGAACAGAATAACAATAACAATAACAATAACAATAATTTATTGATTTCCCATATATACAAAATATGTAGAAAGGAAAACAGGTCATCCAAAAAGAAAAGTTTTCAAATATTCGCTACAATATCCCTACAATAAAATTCCTCGATATTGTATGGCTCAAGCATTAAGAGAAAACGATATAGAGTCTTCCCGAAAGACACATGACCATATAATCTTTGAATTTCTACTGGTAAACTGTTAAACAGTTTAATGCCCATGTACAATGGTCCCTTTTCAGTTAAAGACAAAGAATGCACCGGAAAAATAAATGGGTGCTTTCTTCTAGTATTATTTACATTTAAATGACTACAGAAATAATGCTGATGTTTATGCATGTACATCAAGATCTTATATATGAACAGTCCATAGATAGTCAAAATGTTATTTTGCTTGAACTTATTACGACATGATTCTCTGAAACCCAAACGAAATATTACTCTCAATGCCAACTTTTGTGTTTTCATAATCTGATGCGATCCAGAACTGCTACCCCAAAAAATAATACCATAACTTAATTGTGACTGGAACATAGCATAGTAAACCGTTTTTAATACATCAATATCCACCTGATCTGTAAGAACCCTCAAGGCAAAATAACCGATTTTAATTTCTTATTAGTTTCTTCAACATGGGTATGATATTTCATGAAACTATCTATATGAACACCCAGGAACTTAACACATTCGCTGATTGGTACTTCATTGTTACTGTAGTTTATGCTTTCTGGATAGCTACGATTGGTTCTATCCGTCTTAAAAATTATGCATTGGGTCTTATCATTATTAATTACTAGCTGATTTTCAATACACCATTCATTTACCTTATCCATTGCATCCTTAAATTCCCTCATACCGCTCAGAATATTCAATGCAGAGATGATGATATCAGCATCATCCGCAAACAACAAAGACCTGATGAAACTAGAAAAGAAGATGTTAGGGAAGTCATTGATGAAAATAACAAATAGCAGTGGTCCCAAGATACTGCCCTGTGGCACGCCCAACTCGATAAGTCTCTCAGAAGATAAGTAATCTCGACTTCCCTCAGAAACAAGGACTCTTTGTTTTCTATTCTTAGGGTAGCTCTCAATTAGTTCAAGTTGCTTGTCCCTTATGCCGTAGACACTTGGCTTGTAGAGTAAAAGTTTATGATTTACACTATCAAATGCTTTGGCCAAATCAAGCACGATAGCTATGGGAACTTCACCTTTCTCAAGTGATTCCAAGATCTTGCAAGTGAGTTCAAAAACAGCAGTTTCAGTACTCTTTCCCTTCATAAAACCATGCTGGCAGCTTACAAAAACATTGAATTTCCGAAAAAATTTCAACAATCTATTGGCCAGAACCTTCTCAAACACCTTTGCAAAAGAAGACAGGAGACTTATGGGCCTATAATTAGCCAAATTATCCTTTGAACCTTTTTTAAAAAGAGGCTTTACTACAGCCACCTTAAGATCATCTGGAAAGATACCAGACTGAAAAGAAAGATTCATAATATGGCCCAGTGGATCCACTATGCTCTCTAAACAATGCTTGATGACACTCATCGGAATCTGATCGTGTCCACATGATCTCTTATTTTTCAACTGTTTCACGGCATGATAAATATCCGATTTTTGAACTTCAAACATAAAAAATAATTTTTCCCTACGTTCAAGTTCTCTGTTACAAGACTTCGGCAATTTCGAAACCAGATTAGGTGTTGCCGTAACAAAATGTTCGTTAAACCTCTCTACAACCTCTGAAACATCCCCACAAATCTGAAAACTGTTCTCACGAGATTGACCTGAAATATTATGAATAACATTCCAAGTTGCCTTGGATTTGTTATTGGATTTTGAAATTTATTCGCCATAATATTCTTTTCTTACTTCACAAATCATTCTATCATATTCTTTCAAATTTTTATATGCATTTCCAAATGAAGAATCTATCCTAGAAATGACCAACAATATATCAATTTGATGTTTTAAATTTGCTACTTTAGAATTATTGAACTTTGGTTTTGAAAGTTTATTCTTGGCCTTACATAGTCTCTCCTGGAAATGTTTTTTGAACAGAGAACAAAATCTCTCTGAGAATCTATTCCATAAGTTGTTTACGTCTTCTTCTGTGGAATGAATAATGTCATCCCAGTTTTGATCAGATAATAGCATATTGAAAGAATTTAGACTATTTTCATTAATCTTTCTTACCCTAAATGTTTCCTCAGTAGTGTCCAACAACTGCCGAATCCTGATCCTCTGACCACAATGATCAGACAGATGAGCCTCAAAAACAGAGGTCTCACAACCCTCGAAATTTGTGAGGATATTATCTAAGCATGTTGACGACGTTGCTGTTATTCGTGTCGGTTCATGTATTTTAGCTTCAAACCCAAAGCCCCCAATCAGATCAAAAAAATTTTGAGCATTATCACTCCTCACCAAAGTATCAATGTTGAAATCACCTAAAACAACAATTTTAGAATTTTCCCTTATTGCAACATTTAAAATGGTCATGAGTCTTTCGAAGAAAAGATCAATATCTGCCAGCGGTAATGTACCAGGTCTATAAATACAAACAACTTACTGTGAATCTGATTGATTCTTTGCAATATAGAGCGGAACCCCCACGTAAACCCTCCTCTCTGCAAAAAGCAGATGCTAGTCTTTAGCCGTTAAAATTATACGATTTTAGTTGTTCAAAAGATTGCCAATGTTCAGTCAAACCAAAAATTTCAGGATTCTCTGACTCTAAAAAATTACAAAATTTAACAAATGAGGTGGTAACACACTGAATATTTTGATGTAACAATGTAACGTAAGAGTTTACCTTGTTACTTGTTGTACAATTGAATTCCTGTTAAAAAAATTCTTAAAACTGAAATCTCGAATCAATACACCCTTAGGCCAGAATTCCGCATTCATTATTGTTTTATACATTTCCTCAGATGGAACACCCACACTGAAAGACGAATTACTGCCCTTTGAAACCAATTTCTTCACTTCAACAAGATCTGAACCCAAACCAGCACTGACGTATTCTTTAATTAAACGTTCTTCAACATCCTTTCCAGCGATTCTTCCCACATATATCCACCTTTTCTGAGGAACTCCAGAGAAAGACGATGTAGTACCCTTACAAATAATTCCTTTGGATCGTAGAGATTTCTTTCTCCTATACTTAACTTCGGTCCATTCATTTTGTGACAAATATTTCCGTTTTTCTTGGGACATTGTTATTTCATCATTTTTAGTTGGGCATGAAAGTTTCAGTTCCAGAGCGTTTGATCTTTTATTGAGGTTATCGTTGTTTACTTTTTGACCAGAAGTGTCAGGTACATTCTGTGCTCGACGCATCGGCAACGCAGACGCAGAATCCAAGGAATCAGAAATAGCGGCTATATTCACGATGTTTGGTCTCGGAGCCTGCACTTTTTTGGTGCTGTTTACATATTTTTTACTATTTTTTTCGTCGTTATTTCCATTCAAGGACAATTTCTCAAGAAGTAATGCATTATTCTGAATCAAGATTTCATTCTTACTTTTCAACTCTTCAACTAGAATTTTCAAGTATGAATTTTCCATTCTGATCATCTCAATATCCACTTCAATAGCTTCACTATCACTCCCTTTGACCATTGGCACATGAATACACACTGGAGCCTTTCCACCCGATGACTTGGACATGCAAGATGGATTAAATATACCGTCACATCTTGCACACGAAACATAGTCCAACACTTTCCGACCACAATATCCACAAATATTGTCGGTTTTTAATTCTTTAATTGAATTTTTTGAAGAGCGATCAACTTCCACAACTTCACTCTCCGCCATCTTTACTGATAATCAAATTTGACCTCGAATTCTTCATTGGGGAGTCGAACTTAATCGTTTGAGACCATTTTTTTCAAAAAATTCGAAAGTTACAGACATTTGGGCAAAACTAAAACGCGATGTTCCCCAGAACATACGCGCAAAAAGGGTAGTCACGACGCACCGGAAAACTATAGACAGATCAGTCTGCTCCCAAGTTTCTCTGAAATATTCGATCTAATCGTATGTAAACAACTGATGGCTTTTCTTGTTGATCAGAACATTCTGTCCCCCTCGCAACATGGTTTTATTAAAGGAAAATCAACACAGACTGCAATTTTCGAGTTTATAAAGAGAACACTGAGGGCTCTGGAGGATTCTGAATTTACTATCGCAGTATTCCTGGATCTTTCTAGAGCGTTTGATACTTTGGACCATGGGCACATTATTCAAAAAATGAGTTCTTATAGCATAAGGGGAACCTCACTTGAATGGTTCAAATCATATCTTTCCTACCGAACCCAACAGGTTGTAATCACCGATGGAGAATCAGAAGCTACATCAAGACCACTTGCTGTTGAATTAGGAGTGCCCCAAGGAAGCATTCTAGGACCAATCATCTTCATCATCTTCATGAACGATCTATTTGCTGAAACATCTTCAATAATTGAGTGCTCATTAATAAACTATGCTGATGACACAAATGTACTACTGAAAGCAAAAACTCTATCTGATCTGAAGCGCCTCATAGATTCAACCATCGCCAAGATAAATGATTGGTTCATGAAAAATCAGTTGTGCCTTAATACACAGAAAACAAATGCCACCTTATTTCACACCAGCCATACAAACTTTGAAATGCCTGAACACATTACAACAACGGATTTCGAGCTACCAATGGAAAGAAGTAGTAACTTCTTGGGCCTGACAATAGACAGCTGTCTAAAGTGCAATGACCATATCTCCAAGTTACGCAAAGAACTTAGCTCCATCTGTTACTCCCTAGGTGTTTTGAGTAGATATCTTGATAAAACGTCCCTGAAAACAATATACCAGGCTACTTTTGAATCTAAGATGAGATATGGCATTATCTTTTATGGAGCCTCATCTGGAATGGAGGAAATCCTAAAAATACAAAAAAGAGCTCTCCATATTATTCACAAACTGGGATTCCGAGAATCCTGCAGAGGAAAATTTCGGCAAAATAAATTGCTCACAGCATTCGCTGTCTACATTCAGGAATGTCTCCTATTCGTTTTTAAAAATAAAAGATACTTTGAACAGAAAACCATCAGTAAATATAACACAAGAACTACGGAATTAAAGTACCCTCAACATAGACTGACTCTAACCGAGCGCAATTCTGAGTACTGCTGCATCAAGTTCATCAACAAACTGTCACCCCAAATAAGAGAAGAAACGACTCTGAACAGTTTTAAGAGACAGATATTTCAACTGCTTGTGAGACTAGAGCCGTATTCAGTGAATGATTTTTTGCAAATGTAGATTGTAATTTTTTGACCCTATTTCACTTCGAGTATTTGTATTTGTATATTGTATACTGTACTTTACTCTATTTGAAAATAAAGTCATATCTATTCTATTCTATTCTATTCTTTTCTAATTTAGACTCTTTTATGATGCAGTTCTATCAAAAGAATCTATTGATACAATTCTCAACTCTGAGAAACCAATAATTTTTGAGATGAATTGTTAAAGTTTGAACAAGAGAGCCAAAGCTCCTATCCACAGGGCTTTCCCACTTTTTTATCTGATATGACTGATCTATATCGCAGATGTCAATTTACCCCGGGGGATGCGAGATGACTAATTTGATCGGTCTCTTGCTATCGAGGCTTGTTTCCCGAATAGTTAGGCTGTGGTACAAGGACAAATAGGGCTGAACTTAGTTTGAGCTTGTAGTTGTGTGATATACAGGGTGAGTCTTTGACTCCTGCATTAATTTTAACCAAAGATTCCTCTCATCAAATGAAACACTTTTTTCATTTACCATTTTTCCAGATTCGGCTCAGGTGAAAAGTTACAAGCGTTTAAAGATTTCACAATGTGCTAATACACTCCCGCCTATAAATTATCTATGACATTGTTGGCCGACGAGAATAAGGCATGGTAACGTGGTTTGCAGCTTGATTTGGGATTTCAACGCTCAGGGACGGATCCATAAAAGTAGTGAAATTTCTGGAGTTTTCCATCTTAAAACATTCAATGAAGAATATCTCGAAAACGGTGGGCTTAAGGAGAAATGATGAAGAATAATATAATGTTCTAAATCGATGGAATATTCTTGAAATGACTCAAGAAAAACTTTATATGCTTTCTTTATGCTAATTTCGTATAGTTTTATGAATCCATGAGTCCATAACTAGAAAACCAGTAGAAGTAGAAAATAACTAATATTTGGAAAATATGTATCATAGTTATAGGAAACTTTACGCCAACATTCATTTTATTCGAAAAAAGGTACAAAATAAAAACTGATTTTTTTTCTTAAATTTCAACAGCCTGTATCTTTTTACCTGAGCTGAATTTGGAAAAATGTTAAATGAAAAAAGTGTTTCATTTGATGAGAGGAATCTTTGGTTAAAATTAATGCAGTGGTCAAAGACTCACCCTGTATAATTTGCCAGAAGAATGAATTAAATTTTTTTCCGAGAGGGAAACCGCTGACAAAAATTTGTACACCAGAATTCCAACTCAACCGAAATTTCATTGGAATTCAAGAGGAATTCATTAGGAATTCTTTCGAAATTCTATTGGAATTCTATATTCTTGTACACCAGAATTTCTAGCGGATTACCACTCGGTTAAAACCAACTAATTGGAGCTGAATACATGATTGTCCGATAGGTGTCGTACTCTAACATCATTAGGAATTCTCAATAATTCAATAGGAATTCCATGGAATTCAATAGGAATTCCACAGAATTTAATAGGGATTCCAGGAATTCAATAGGAATTCCAGGAATTCAATAGGAATTCTGGAAATCCAATAGGAATTCCATGGAATTCCACTTTCGTGTACACCAGAATTCCTAGCGGTTTACCCTTCAATTTTTTCTTAGATTATGCCCATTCCTGCAATACTCACAGAAACCCTTAGGTTGAATATTATCCACTCCACTTTGAATTCATTCCTTACTGATATTTTGCATCAGAATCATATCCTGATGTATCATTGAAATATCATGCGATTTCATAACTGCCGTGAATGAGTGGTTTCCGGAGGAACGAGCTGGTGAAAATTTTTTTAACCGACAATTTAAAACTCTTTCCAGGAATTGGATTATCTGTATTTGAACCTACTGGGAGCAATATCTGGAATATTTCTTGGGATCGTAATATCAGTAGCTGAGTTCTTTATCGTATCTGAGGATCTTTAGCACGTCAGATTATTTATGTTTCTGTATCTGAAGTTTATCTTTCCTGAGGGAATTCAGTTTGAGCCTAGTGCATTATCTGTATCTCAGCTCAATAAATTTTCCAGTAATAACTGGAGTAGTTGTCAACCATACCGAACATTAGGAGTTGTGATACAGGACCGTATGCCGATTTGCAACGTGCCCACTGAGTTTGCTAACATTCATTGGGATGTCTGCACTGGTTTCCTTCACAAGAAATCTTCCACGTTCCGAGATAAACCAGTAGACGGAAATCACTGCCAGCAACACTCTCAAAATTAGAGAATTTTATGTAGGTTTACTAACATGAACATCTGGGTTAATTCTGGCCATTTTTAAACTTTAATTTTCAGTTACATTGCGGCAGAACTGTCTTGTTCACAGTGATTGAATGAATTAGTTGATGCTGACTTGCTCATTCATGAACGATATTTTCACTTTGGCACACCAAAACTTCCAAAGAATCAAAGAAGGAAGAGCAGATTGGAAAACGAGAGCGAGATATACCGGGGGTTGAACCAAGAACTTGTTCTGTAAGATGGAGGTTACACGGTCTATCTGGTATCAGTTTGGTATCATTCTCGCATCACATCAGTCATGGTTTGAAGTCAGATTGACGATGAATTGGTTCTATATGCGTAGACTGATGGACTGATGATCCGGATCGATGATAAGATTGATGTTAGATTGATCGCGCAACCTCCGTCTAAGACAGTAGCTGACTGCGGTGGTGGTAGACTATTCTTTGTGTTTCTTGGGTTTTGACACACTTGACTGGTGGCACGTGATAGGATGGATCATAGTATATCCGATACTTCATAGTTGGTATTGCAGAGATCTCTACGTCTGCCCTACAAGACCATGAAGAACTTACAGTCTGAACTCTTGAAGCTTAATAGTAATATCAACTAACTTAAAAATAATGAATTGTCATAATAGGAATATATTAGTTGGTATTCTCGTTATTATTTAAAAAACGTCTTGTTTATGAGACTAGTAGTGTGTAATTTTGATTTATTAGAATTAAGTTAGTTTTAGGTTGGCCAGCCTATATACAAGTAACTAAGTTTACTTCTGTAGGATTATTACATCCAATATTGTACGGGTGACCAGTTCACCTCGAAATTTCATGTAATATTTCGGTTAATAATAAATAAATAAATAAATAAATAAATAAACATTAATGAAGAATTAACGAGAATTTCGCTGAGATCAGATTAATTTTGCCTAGCGTTAATGCTGCCATTGATCGTATCGTAATGTAGGATTTTTATTATCAATCGCCTAAAGGTTGATTGAGTTTGCCTTTTTGCGCGTCTGTTCTGGGGAACATCGCGTTATCATTTGTAATTTTCGAATTTTTCACCGAAAATGGTTTCAAACGATTGGGTTCGACGCCCTGGTCAAATTTGATTTTGTCCAGCCGGCTGGCGATCCGGCCGTTGCCACGATTACTTGAGAACGGAAGGAGCTAGCGGCTTGAAATTTTCAGGGTAGGTCGCGCCTCCCAATACGACAGACAAGTTCGTTAATGGGCATAATCGCCCCAATGGTTTGCGAGTACTTGTGATTAGTTGTAGAATATAAATCTAAGCATGTTTGTGAAAATTTGTGAGAATCGTATCACTAGAAAATTTTAAAAAAGTTATTAAAAAATATTATTTATGTCTCGATAAACTGAGAACGGAAAGAGATAGCAAGTTGAAATTTTTAGGTTAGGTAGTGCATCTGAATGTGACATTAGAGTATGTTTATAAATATAATCGGCCAAAAGGTTTAGGAGTTAAATTTAAACTGATATAATTTAGATATGGTTATTAGTTATTAGCATGCTAACAAGGAAATTCTTACAAAATTTTGTGAGGATCGTATCACTAGGAATTTTTTTAAAAATCATTGAAAATCATTGAAAAAAATTCTATATATCAGAAACTATTCATCCGACATGGCAGATATTTTGCGAGAGCCGTCAGATCCTATCTCTACTACCTAGTTCCAAGTTTGAACACGATCGGATCTATATATTGTTGGAGATCTGAGCAGCCTTGTGTGAGTTCAGTAGCTGCGTGGGTGACCGTTGCCTCGATAACTGCCAAACGAAAGGAGATAAGGACTTGCAATTTTCAGGGTAGGTTGCACATAGAATGGAAGAGATAAGTTCGCTGTTGGCTATAATCGGCCCAACGGTTTCGGAGTTATACCCATCTGGAATTTTATTTCCTCGATGACTCAAAAAAAATAGACCCGATCATATTGTAGCTTGCTAACTAGTTTTAGAATATCCACATAAAGAGGTGTGAGAAATTTTGTGAGAACCGTACCCCTAGAAAATTAAAAAAAAATCGGTTCAAGCCCTGACGTGAAGTCAGGAGCTTTTG
The DNA here is from genome assembly GCA_937662695.2 of Halyzia sedecimguttata. NCBI lineage: Eukaryota > Metazoa > Arthropoda > Insecta > Coleoptera > Coccinellidae > Halyzia > Halyzia sedecimguttata. Next base: position 69,968,104 of record OW569414.2, read on the forward strand.
CGCGTATGTTCTATTGTCCATTCTCTTGTATTGGACACTCTTAATCAAATATACCATGGTGCAAGGGCGTAGCCATCAACCGATTCATATCAAAAACTTTCACATGACGCATAAAAAGTTCAATTCTCTAGAGGAAAAGTTTTGATACTCACCAATTACAGTAAGATGAATGAAGTGAGAGAGGTGCGGGGTAGAAGATACTTGACATTCGTATATTCCGGAGTCACGGTGCTGAGGGTATTTGATCTGCAGGGTCCAGTCCTCTGAATGCGGCTGGTGGATGGCCCTGAACCTCTGGTCGCTAGTGTAGGTGTATCTGCCCACCGTGAGAAGATGAACATCCCTGTGGCGCACCCACGACACCTGTAGAGACATCTGGAATTAGAGAGTACGCTGATCCAAAAGGACCTTGCTGAAGCAGTGCGATTGAAGCTTAGGGGGTGATGGTGAAAAGGAGATGCAACTAAATGGTGTGAACAGTTCATGTGTGTCCAGTGGTGACGAATCTTAGTATGTGTGCGTGGCAGATAATTACAAATATTACTTATCATGTAGCTGGGGCGAGGCAGACAGTTCTCTGTTCTAAGGCTTTTTTTTGAACACGTGCCAGCGAAATTTTTGTACGTTCCAACGAAACGTTCGTACGTGCAAACAAAATTGCCATCTCTGACACGCATGCCATAGGTTAGTCACCACTAATGAGTAATGAGTGATCAACGCTACTCAGTCAAAATATTTCATGAGATCATTTTACACGATTTGTAACGAGACACAGTGTTGCCTATAGTGCCCATTGAATTACTTGAAGGAAAATCCGCCGTATTCACAAAGCATTAAATCTCCGTTAAGTCCTAACTAAGGTCCTCAGTTAAGGATAAACAAGAATCGCAACCTGAGTTAACGTATGTAACGGTGGTGAAACAGGCCTGTTTCACGTTAATTTTCACTCAAACAGAGGTTGCGATTCTTATTTAGCCTTAACCTTTGGACGTCTGTTAGGACTTAACGGCGATTAAATGCTTTGTGAATACGGCTGTATTACTTTGGACACTCCAAATTTACCATGGTAAATTCGCAGTGTCCAATACTGGAGAACAGAGAATAGAATTCACCATGGTAAATTTGATCAAGAGCTAGTTTAAAACTTATCCAAAACAATATTTTTCGTTTTTCCGTTTCGAGCATGAATAAACAAATGGCTTGGGGTTTTTCATTTTCGACCGTTAATTTTCTGCTTAAGGTTTGAATATTTTGAGTAATTTTAATGCAAAAATCCGTCCGTCTATATTCATTATAGATTTCGTAACTTAACGAAAAGATCCAAATCCCAAGATACGTTTACTGGAGTAACGCTCCTTCAAGTTTTTCATTGGGTAAAATGAAAAAAAATTATGAGAAAGCTATTTCGGACACTCCGAGATTCGATCCCGCCGCCTGACGAGACTCGGAAGGCTCGGGAGCTATAAATTACCAATCGGCCTCAGCTCACTCGGCCACGTTACCTACTCTGTGATTATGTACCTAATGAAGAGTTTTAGTACTCGGATGATTTCTGTCTTTCGCTTTTCAGAATATTGTCAGTCCTGTCAAGCGATCGATTGAAATCGGTTACTCGTTCATATTTCTCGCAGTTTTTCTAGACGATTCGAAGATTTTCGAGTAATTCCGATGGAAATTCGAATTCGATTTGACATTTCTCGTCGCTTGTTCAGACCAAAACCGTTGACCTTGAAGGAGCGGCGTTATAATTCGCCAAATAAATAACGTGAAAAGTCAGAATTTTGTCGATTTTCGCGAAAAGTCACATTTTCGTACCGTTCTTCCGGGAAAACGAAAGAGAGGATCGAAAAAAGGGCTCCGTTACGGACTAATTTCGAATCTCATCTTCGCGTTCCCGTAAATACCGTCGTTCCGAGTGCCACCGTTCCTCCGAATTCCTGTCCACAGTTTACCTCCTTTTGCAAAAATCGGCGTTTTTTCACCTTTTCGCGCATTTTTTTTTAAATAAACCCCCATCTTGTCGCTCCGAAGACGCGATAAACCCCTCCGAAATTTCCCCCAAACCTCCCTCCTTACATACAAAAAAAATCACGTTTATAGTTACGTTTCAAAAAGTTTCTTTTGATAAATGAAGAACCGCTCGACCGATTTTCTGCAAACTTCACATAAACCATCTGTTCGAACAAAGCCTAAACATTTGGTTTTGATAGGTGAGCCCGTTCTTGAGTTATAAAATAACAACGTAAAGTGGCATTGATTTTTATATATACATTGATTTTCATAGTTCCGAATGAATCGGGCTTCAGTATCTATGGTTTTAAGTAAAGCACTGTTGTCCTGAAGCTTTCTGTAACTTGTTGGTTAAGGCGCAGAATTAACTCACGTTATGCGTAATAAGTTGTAGATGTTCGGACCTAGTTCTGAATTAGTCGAAGATCGGAAGAGCCTCTCGTGTCCATCTATTTACCAGATAAGACGTATATTTCCTTCAGTTTCATAGATAAACGAATACACCTCTGAATGTATTGCCTATCAAAATTTATCCATATACAAATCGACTAATTTAAATTTTTATTTTTTCACTCATATTCAGCTTTCTTTATGAAGAATGCGCCTCTGAGCCCATTGAGAAATCTAGGGTCACATAATACTGTTTTCTGAACGAGAAATTCTGAACAAGAAATCGCTATGAACATACAAATTTTGTAACAACAAGTACCTTGCTTCCTGAGAGAGCCATCTTATGGAACTATAGAGAACCTGCGTGACCTTGAGATTCGACACTAGCGCTCATGGTGGCGAATTTTAGCATTCATCACGTGAGAGAAATAAAATTTTGTACTGATCGCCATACAAAGTAATTATTAATTATTATTTTTAAGAATTATATCTTGTCTATGGTAATTATAAATCTTGAAAAATTTCAAACGTTTTATTTATTAAAAGAGGTTGTCAAACAAAAAAGGTGAAAATGTATTCAGAAGTAACCATGCTGAAAACGTAGAAGAGTGGAAGACAAACTAATATTAAACCATTTGATTATTGTTATTTATTAATATCATTTAAAATATCAAATAAAGATATGAACTTGTCAAAATACATTTAATTCTATTTTCCTACTTTAAAAATAGGTTTTTGTAAGTTTACTAGTACACAGCATATATGAATAATTAAAACGGCAAAGTACGGCACAAGATCAATGTGATATACAGTAAATGGTAGTGGCATAGTTTCTTACATATTCTCTTTTACTAGGCCAGAAAATATATTTTTTTGTTTTCTGCGCTAGTGAATCTAGATCTACATGTTGGATATACATAACAAAAATTAAGTACCATAAAAAAATAGACCTGTCTGTATTTAAGTATAAAAAATAAAAATTAATAATCTGTTTCCAGAGATATTTTGTTGGATTTTGATCAGTGGTTACACATCTAATAATAATTTAAAAACTGTTCCCTTTACAGCGGTTATAGCCAAAAGTTGTTTCTCTTTTTTTATAGAAAAGTACATCCTCGAAATCGATAATGAAATTGGTATGTCAGGTCCACAAAACACTCTTTGACTCACGATCAAAGTCACATGAAAAAACAAAGTCATCACTTATGTGCTCAAATGAGACCACTGGAATCGATCTATCGACTGTTGAATTGATCCTTGTAGCTAACTGAACACCTTCAGATAAATCATTTATTAATTTCTTCACTATCATCACATGACACTTCAGATACTCATGTTCTTTTTTTCCAACGATCTACATTGGATGTTTAACGCTCTTTAAATCTATAATTACATAGCTTGAAAAATTGTCGTATGTTTTGGTGGATGAACAGGCGTTTCCGCCAATGAAATGATTACTGCATATTCTTGAGTTGTTTGTAGATAGCCATGGGGTACCATCGGCACTAAAAAAAGTAAAAAATTAATGTGGTTATAAAGATGATTTCAACACATTTACCATTTACACTTACTTGATACGATGTACGGCTTTCATCCACTTTTGTTGACGTTCTAACAAATTTGGTTTTGAATAAAATGTTATATTTGTATCAGTCTTTCCATAAGTATTAAAGTATTATGACATGATACAATACAACAACTTGTGTTACCAGATCTGGATTTGTTTTTAACGATATTTCCAATCATAATCACCCAATTATAATTTTACATGTTTGGATTTCTACGTTAAGTGACAGTTCAACATCACGTATAAGCTTACGAAATTACCGAAAGAGGCGCCACTAGTGTTTACGCAGTTTCTCTATAGTGCCGGGGTAGGAATAATTCTCGTGGAACCCCATTGGTCCCAGCAGAGTATCGCAGGCATAGAATTTAGCGTGAACGCCAATTTGGTAGTGCAACCCTATCTCAGAGTAAGGGGTTGGATTTGATCAGTGTTTGGACTCTGCAACTTGAATTCCAAAGCGAAAACAAATCAGTTACTTTTATTGCTTTGTATTTTATTGTATGCTCCGTACCAAGATTCGGATTAGTTCGGCAGCAGCGAAGATGTATTCGGTAGCAAAGCGAAAGCGTCAGGCGTTATGCGGCCCATACACATGCTACTTTTTCGGCGTTCTGGCAGCTAGCGATGCCGCTAGCGACCAAAACGCCGAAAAGTCGCTCGAAAAACGCCTGTGTATGAGTATCCGCTGCCACGCTGGCGATTCGCCGAGCAGAACGCACCGCCGGACGCCAAGATCAGACGTGTTTGATTTTAGCGTCAGGATAGCCGGCAAAACGTTTGAAAAACGCTTGTGTGTGTGCGCGCGAACGTCAACAATGGATGAAAATCGACGCTTTGCACACCTCTCGCGTCAGCGAATGGCGAGCTACTAAGACGCTTGTGTGTGGTCATAATTCCACGAGCGTCTAGGACGCTCGTAAAACGCCAGCTACCAGAACGCCGAAAAAGTAGCATGTGTATGGGCCGCATTAGGGTTCGGCTTGGCTTTGGCGTTGTTAGCACCTCACTTCGCATCCGAATACATGCTCGGTGCTCCGAACTAATCCGAATCTAAATACGGAGCATATAATACAATACAAAGCCACAAAAGTTATTATTCTGCTATCCCATTAGAATGCAAGTTGCAGAGTCCCGCTGTTATTCGGCGATTCACAATAGATAAATGGATTTCATATCGATCGACTTTGTAACTGAGTTGAAGAGGAAATAACAATTAAATTTCAGATGAGTATAACTCCAAAACAATTTGGCCGATTATGCTAATTAACGAACATAAATGTCGCACACGTATGCGCACCCTACCCTGAAAATTACATGTCACTATCTCTTTCCGTTCTCAAGTTATCGTGAGATACAATATTTTTACGTAGGTAATTTTATTTAAAGTTTTCTACTTTCAGTCGTCACAAGATTTCACCCACGTCTTTATGTCGATATTCTAAAATTCGTAAGCAGCTTCAAATCGATCGGATCTGTATTTTTTGAGTTATCGACAAAATAATAATACAAATGGGTATACATCCAAAACCTACCCTGAAAATTGCAAGTTCCTATCTCTTTTCGTTCGTGAGTTATATAGGCAACGCTCACCCATTCAGATACTGAACTCAGCCGAGGCTGCTCGGATCTCAAACAATATATATCCGATCGTGTTCAAACTTTGAACTTGGCAGCAGAGTTAGGTTTTGAAGGCTCCCGCAATTTTAGCGATTGAAACAATAGAACATGCGCGGAAATCTCCTGACTTCACGTCAGTGTTTTTGAGAATGTTTTATCAACATGATAGTCAGTCCCACTTGGATTGATTTTGATCGGATTCGAAAGCATATATGTTTACAATTTCTTCAACTCAACTTGGATGCCGTAAGAAGGAAATTGGGCAATAGCTTCTTTGATATATATTCAAGTAACTCCATCTCAACATAACAATTTGATTCCAATCGAAGCAACAGCACACCCTGGAATGATACACGTCGAAACTACAATATACCTGAATTCCAATCTTGTTGCAGTACGTACTCTGCTCATGGTTCGAATAAATCGTTCCACAAAACGGTCCAGAATTCACTGCCGTGCACCGTTCTACACGGTGATATATCGCGTTAGACCCGAGTTCGCTTAAATGAAATGGAATTAAAACTGGCATTCCAATTCAGACTTGGGACAATTCCCATTTGGATGGCGCTCGCTATTATTGGTATTAAGGCTGTGTCCCTCGGTTCTGCTCCGGAAGGATTACCTCGCTCGGTTCACTGCATCGTGAACTCATCCAATTCAAGACGGATGCAAGGATGCTGATTTTTACATTTGCGTTTTCTAAACATGGCGGAAACTTTGGAAAACAGTTCACCGGAGTGGGTGTTATAAGAGTCAGTGCAGGCAGAGTGATCAAGCGTTCCGAGTTCCGCGTTCAGAATTCTGCTGTCTTAACCGTGAGGTTAAATATGTTCAAATCATAACAGTTATCACTCCGACGCAAGGCTTCCACGATTCGAGGATAATCGTGGACGATCGTTTCTTGTTTCGTCGGCCATGGAATGCATGTCTATCCGGCGCGCCTCAATCCATCGAAGACACTTTGCATCGAAAGTTCATCGAATCGAAATTTCACTGAATGGAAAATGCCGCCCACTTACTCCTGATTCGCGGAACGCTAAATCTCCTATATCGATGGTCTTCGTCCGTAGTTTGGCTGGATGAGAAATAACTTGTTTCATTGAGTGTACGTCAACAAAGCGGACTCTGTCTAACCCAGGGTTACAAATAAAACCAACATTATTGATTTAAGAATTTAAATATCCTTTTCATTGTGCACGTTCAGAATTTTCTTCTTGCCAAAGTGGAAACACTGAACAGGAATCGAGAACTTTTAAATTAATTTATTGGTACTTATATTTCAATTTTTTTTTAAAGAGAACTGAATTTAAAATAAATAGTATATTACGCACCGAGGGAGAAAAGTAGGACATTCACGCCCGCGAATGCTTATCACCCGAGCCGGAGGCGAGGGTGACAATCGCGGGTGAGGATGTCCTACTTTTCTCCCTAGGTGCGTATACAATTTTTTTCTTCTCCGTCTAATTCACTTTCATCAGAGTTAATCAAATCCATTTTCTATTATATTTGTCGGTATTCACTGAAATAATTAACCTTTTTTTGACTCAGCTGTCATCAACTTGAGATATAAACACGCGGTTGCTAGGTAACCGGGAGATAAAGTAAAGTACCCGCATGCGCACATTTGCCATCTCACCGGGAGAGAATCGGGTACTTTTGTCCCGTGTGACAGGGACTAAAAGTGAACTTTTCATCCCGTAGGAGAAAAAAATATGTTAATATACCTATATTTTTCCTTCATCCTGCCATCTCGTAATATATTTCTAACTCAGTATAAAAATGTTATATCTTTATACGAATATCCTTATTACGAATGAGAAACCAATTAAACATAAATAAAGGTCTGGAGTGTAACAAAATATCCTACTCTTTTAATTGATGATCATTTCAACTTGCTTCGATAGAATTACTAAAATGATATGTATTTATATGTCGTCAGATTAAAACTTTTTTATAATACAGCATGTTATTTAGATTTCAATTTTATTTCGAATCAGGATATGATACTCGAGTAAGTATTATATATTCATATTTTCATAGCATCAATGGAGGATGTTTTCTTCTTCACAAATTTGTCAACGTTACTAGACTCAACTCATAACGCATAGATACAAAGATTTTCCATAATGGTTCACTAATTGAAAATTTTCGAAAGTTTTTTGATGAAAAAACTAATCTATTTATTCATAAGAATAAATAATATTTGCGTATGGAAGCCCCAGCTTCACATCGAGAGAGCCACCTGTGGCCGACCCCTGGGTTAGACAGATCAGCTTGTGCTTTGTTGACGTACACTCAATGAAACAAATAACCTCTCCTCCAGCCAAACTACGGACAAAAGTCGATAGGTATATGAGATTTCACGTTCGGCGAATAAGGAGTAAGTGGGCGACATTTTCGATGGAGTGAACCTTCGATGCAGTGAACTGTTGATTCAGTGAACTTTCGATGCAATGATTCTTCGATGGAGTGAGTCCTACTCTGTCTATCTATATGCTGGATTGTCGACAGCAATATTGTCTATGTCGGCCTACTCATCGGGGTGAGAGGCTGTGTTCGTTCGCCCCCGGCCCGACACAATTCACATCTAATCTAATATCGATATGTGCCGCATGTGCATGTGTTTTTACTCGGAACGGAACAATTTTGTGTATATAGAGGGAGATCGGATGGGTGTATGGATAAGCGGATGACAGAAAACGTGATATCTCTTGGAGTTTTAGTCTGGGAGGGGTAGTGTTTTGAGCGTAGAGATGCTTACCTGCCACACAATCCTGTCAGGATGATCCGCGTATGCGCGGATGAAAGGTTCGATATCTCCTGAACTGGCGGTGTTACAGGATCGTGGTTTATGATGGCAGAAGGCATATAGAGGGTACTTTTATACATGTCTTGATTCTGTCGCGAAATATAGGTTGGCGAAAATGCAGAATTCGAGATTTCACAACGTTCTGGTTTTGAGAAAGTACGACAGGGGATTAGTAGTGGAATAAATAGGTTGGAGTGACGCAGGGTCGATAATGTTTTCCGGCTTCATATGGCAATTGTGGTACATCGAATTTTGGGTACAGGTGTTCCTCCCTATTTGAGAGTCAAGCTGGTCATCAGACGGGATGTCCAAGATGTGGCTGTGAGGCATACGGGAAACTTATGGTTCCTCGATTTGGTTCAGCTATGTTTCAGCGCTCTTTCACCTTCAATGCGGTGAAACTTCAAAATGAATTCTTAATTACGCGCGAAAGTACTTCTCTTAAACCATTGAGAAAGGAATTGAAAATGACACTCTTTTTGATCCAGTTATAGTTTTAGATTTGATATAAGTATTCTTTTTCATTTTTTTTTGGTGCATATATTCACTTCAGTTTACTGTATATTTCGATAATTTTGTTCATTGGTGTTAATATTTTCAATTTTTTTTCTCTTGTTTTATTTTGTCAGGGGTTGAGTGGAGTAGCTGACGCTAGACTTCGCCCCAAGTGTATTCTTATCATAGTTTGTAAATGAAGATCTATTATTATTTTCCCCACTTGAGAGGAAAAACCTTTTATAGGCCCGCCCTCAGAGGGTCCGCTTCTCTCAGGAGTGTGAGACTCCAGTTGTTGATTGGTAACTCACTAAAAAACCTCTCGCATGTTCCTTGGATTATTTCTTCGTCCTGCCGTCACCGCGCCCCTTAACAAAAGAGATGAACTGCAAGCGACATTCAAAGTTGATGGGACCTGATGACTCGAAGTGATCCGAGCAACACTGCATTCTGCAGCCAATTCCTCGGCCAGGTATCTACAGGCCGGAATTATCCATAACTCTACCACGTAGTTCGCTCTCAATCCGCCTAAGCATCCTATGATTAGAAAGACCACCCTAACTTTATACCTTGGGTACAGGATTCCCAGTTCTAACATTGAATCCTTCTATTTTTCCCTTTTCTGTTCTTCTCTCATCGCCACATTATTATCAGCGGGGTAGGAAAATTTGACGACAAACAATTCCTTGAGTTCTTTGTCCAGCCGGACTATATCTGGCTTTATGTCATGGATCTACTGCCGAGTTGTTAGAATCGCATAGTTCCAGTATATGCGAGCTCTGTAATTTTCAACAACTGCTTCAATCTCCAGAGGTACATATAGTAGCACTGGTTCATTGCCTATATCATAAACCTATCTGAGATGGAAGTAGAGAATTCGGCTGACGGAATTTGGCTGAAGGAGCATGGACTCCGCAAGCAGACAGAAAGCATAACAGTTTCCTGCTGGCTATGCCATGCTCTGCACGTTGTGGGGGGTGTCCACTTTCATGATGTTCTGTTTATACCATCTGGTATTTATCACTCCATCTTGACAAGCCATAACAAATTGCTCGGTTTCCGACATGAACCCGGCGGATTTCAAAAGGCGAAGGATAATTCTTCCGACAGGCCCTGAACTTTCAAACTCTTGAAATATATGGAGTTCAAGTGTTTACTTATGTGATCTTCGAGTAGTGTCTTCAGTAGTACCTGTCTTATCTCTTTGCCAACGCTTCTTTGGTCTGTTGGCGTGATAGGTGTTCCTGCTGGCTCATAATCGATGGATATTCCAGCTATACTAAGCTTTTCCAAAGCTCTATGACCAGCCCTAATTAGGAAAGCTCCTTGGTTCCTATTTTAACGATGAGTCAGCATTTTCAGAAGCGGTTCGTCAGTTCTCAATATCCTTATTGCCATTTTCAACGTTTGTTGATGATGCTGGTATTCCAATCTGGCAAACCTCTGCCTCCTTGCGCTCGTGGAAGGTATATTCTTTGAATCGAGCAGTTGGCATGCAGGCTACGATCACTTTACGAGTGGTTCTCTCTAGTTCGAGAATTGTATTCACTGTCTAGTTAACTATACCGAATGAGTAGGTGGATATCGGGACTGCCAATCTGTTCGTAGCATTCACGTACTTTATTTTTCCCGGACAGCTGTGATTTCCATAGATCTCGGATCTTCTGTTGTAGCTAGCTGTTAAGGCATCCTTGATTTGGGTTGTCTCCAGTGCAACTCGTAGTTTATTCTCAAAGAATTTGTATGTTTCATCCTCTTCGAGGTGTCGATTGCTTACTACCCCTTCTAGGTCGATGTCTTCTTCTGTTTATTCAGTTCTTTCTCCGCTTAGATAAAAAATAGCACACTTGTACAAACCGAATGACATTCCTACTGCTGAGGTGTATTTGGCAACGATATTCAGTAGTCTTTGTTGTGCTGCCTTGGAAGAAGCGCTCAGTCTTAAGTCGTCAATGTAGAGCAGATGTGAGATCAGATCTTCTCCTCTGCCTGGTGGCCCGGCCTTGTACCCTATTCTGCTTGCTCTCAACTCAGTTGTTAATGGTAAAGTGATATGCAGAACAATAACGGGCTTAGCGAGTCTTCTTGAAATACGCCTCGCCTGTATCTCACCCATCCAGTATAAGTGCTGCGACCTTCGGATCGAAGGGCGAACATAGTTTTCCATAACGCTATGATGTTTTCCATCGCATGGGCGATGTTAGGGTGGACTTTGAGCATCTTTGACAGCCGTATTATCAAGCTGTGTGCCGATGTGTCAAATGCTTTCACGTAATGTAACCATGATGTATGTAGGTCGCGCTTGTAGTGTTTCGCAACTTGACAAATGCACTTGTCTATAAGGAGGTTGTCCTCTGTACTCCTTTCCTCGCTCCTCTTTGTTCGTGGATTTGATTCCACACTGGTCCAATGGACTCCAGAATCCGATGTTGAAGAACACTTTTGAGAATTTCATACAACGTGTTCAGACACGTGATTGGGCGGTAGTTGTTTGGCTGTCCTAGATCACCTGATTTCAGTATCAGTACAATTCAGCCCTCTACCAACCATGAAGGAATTGGGTCTCGGTGAATTACTATATCACTGAATAATCTGCCCAGGTGTTGGTGGGTAGCTGGAAAGTTCTTCCACCAGTTGTTCTGAACACCATCCAGTCCAGGTACCGTGAAATCATGCTTGTTCTTCCAGGCATGTCTGATCTCTTCGATTGTTATTTCAGTCAGCTCTTCGCATATTATTACTTTCCTGAAGAGTGGACGCTGCAAGCACAGAACCATGCTGGCTATTTTGAGTGTTATGGACTAGGATGTAAGAAAATTCAACTTTTCAAGAATAGTCGTGCTCATTTAAAATTCCATCATCATCGATATATTTGGTCATACATATTATTATTATTGTTAAGGATTAGAGGTTATTAATGTTCACCTCGTTAACCCGCCTCTGATCAAATGAGATAAAGCATATTGGTTTCTTTCCATGCATTTTGCGAAATGAAAGAACCTCTCCATATGTTGAGTATTAATATGCGAATATGTATTCATTGATTTTTAAGAACCTGCTAGATATTGATCGACAATAATGAATGTGTAGAATTGCTGTCGTTTTTTCCTAATTTACTCCGAAGAATAATAAATCAACAATATAGTCCATTGCTCAGCTATTTGACTAAGGGTGCTTTGCTAACATTTAGTGGTCCTTCGGGCCGGATATTGAAACTTGCTGTGAATTCACGGAATTTTCCCGAAGATTTCAGTAAGCCAAGTGATCAGCTATAAAAACTATTAATATTGGAATTCGTCAACTTATTGGTTTCGTCGAGAGTATTACTGCCCCAATTTTTGCAAGATCAAGCCAAGATCAAGGTCCAATTCCTTCTCCGGTGTGGCCTTATTTATGGAACAAAATTTGGTGTAAGCGGTAAGACGAAATACTGAGTAATTTGGATTCGCCATTATTATCATATATTATCAGTGGCCACAAGGTAACGACTTTTACAGAATCTTATATGGGATTCCTGTGTTTCACAATTTTGCAAGAAACTCAATTAGTGAATAAAACTTTTCATGAATATTCTACTGCTGTGCTCTATTAATTATTTTTTGGTGGATAACCGAAGTGTTTGATTTCACCTTGGTACAAAGCGAAAAAACTATTGAAAAACTATTGGACAGTTTTTTGTTGTTTGAATTGATAGTTTACAATTTGAACATAGGATTTTCATTTTATTTTGGATTAAAGCTGAATTATTTTCTGTTTATCGACTTTAGGTTAATATTTGCTATTAATTTGTAATTTTCATTATTTTGCTTTGAAATTTTACTTAGGTAATGCTGATTAATTGATTGTAAATTGATCTCACGAGCCTAGTTTCAAGGTACTGCTTTTGCTAGCTACATTTTTTTGCTTGCTACATTTTCTAACTTGCTACATTTTCTAACTTGCTACATTTTTTCTGCTTTCCACATTTCGTTTATGAAACGAAATGGGTGATTTATTACTTGAACAACATTCATTAGCTGCTCGAATAGCGAGGTCTTACACAAACTTCAAGAAAGATGGTACCTCAAAAATGACATCAAGTAATTGTAAAATTCGAATGGACAATTTAGATAAAATTTGGTCAAAATACGAATTGAATCATTCTCAGATCTTGCGCGAAACCAGTGATGAAATTAAAAAATCCAACTATTTTAAGCAAAATGAGTTCGACACTGTGGAAGAATTGTATCTGGAAAGACGTTCTGAATTCCAGACATTTTTTGATTCTTTGACAGTTTCTAATTCATCAATACCTTTTGCTAAAACTGAAAACATCAACTCGGATAATTCAGAGAGATTACCACCTATTTCCTTGCCCAAGTTCAAAGGTGCTTTTAATGAGTGGGAATCCTTTCGAGATCTTTTTACTACTTTAGTTGTTAATAAAGCCAATATCTCGGATGTTACCAAATTGCATCATTTGATATCAAGCTTAGAAGGAGATGCAGCTCGCCTCGTCAGTAGTTTCACAGTTACTGAGGAGAACTTTGCTATTGCTTGGAGAAAATTGCATGACCGATACGAAAATAAACGTCGCCTAGTTTCCGCTCATTTGTCTGCAATTTTTTCTATAAAACCGATGAAAAAGGAATCTTCTTTCGAAGTTAAGAAGATTATTACTGGTATTAGCACACCTTTAGCTGCGCTCGAGGTTCTCAAACGCCCTGTTAATACGTGGGATGACATTTTGGTGTACCATGTTGTTTCACTGCTAGATTCGGAAACGCGCAAACAGTGGGAGAAACATTTGGGTAATTCCACTTGCTCATTGCAACCCCCAACTTATGCTGCATTCATGACTTTTTTGGAAAATCAAGTCACTGTTTTGGAGGCACTGGAGGATAGTAGTAGAAATTTTTCCAGTCCTAATTATTCTGCTTCAGCTAAAAATTCTAATCCCGTTTTGTTTACTAGTACCAGAGTACATCAAGTGGTGAATCAATCCGATAAGTGTCTTCTCTGCAATGAAAATCACTTTTTCATGTACTGTGATCAATATAAAAGGAAAAGTCCTAAGCAGCGTAAAGAATTAGTTCTCAATCAGAAACGTTGTTTAAATTGCCTAGCTAACCATTATGTGAGGAACTGCACTTCTAAAAAGCGTTGCCAGATTTGTCACTGCAAGCATCATTCATCACTTCATATTGAGAATGAGACAAATAATTCAGTTCCTACAAGCTTACTATTGAATGAAAAATGTGAGTATACTGATTCTATTCCTTCGACTTATTCTAATATTAACAGAAACATAACGGTTAATGAGTGCAGAGCTCCCAGTGGAGTCTTACTTTCAACTGCTATGGTACAGGCCTGTTCTGCTAATGGTAATTCCATTGTTGCTAGGGCCTTGATAGATCCGGGTTCTCAAACTTCCTTTATCTCTGAGAGTTTGTATCAAAGCCTCAACTTGAGATATCAGCCAGTTAATCTGCCAATTTCTGGTGTTGGAGGAAGGAAATATTTTACCTGCCGAAAGTTAGTTAATTTCATTCTGAAACCTAGGTTTAACTCGGAGTTTTCGTGCTCTGTACAAGCTTTTGTGATTCCAAAAATCACTTCTTATGCACCAAACTTTGATAATAGCGAAACTGTATTTACACATCTAAAAGATCTTATTCTTGCTGATCCTTATTTTGCTAACAGGGGAAAAATAGAAATACTCTTGGATTCTTCTGTGCATAGGAGAATTATTGAGGGTGAAGTGGCCCGAGGTGAACCTGATGAGCCAGTTGCTATAAGGACTGCCCTTGGTTGGCTTGTTTCTGGAAACACACCGGGATCGTATATTGAGTGTTCGCCGTCGGTTCTGCAGGTATCTGATGATCAGACAATGGTGAGTGACCTTTTGTCTAAGTTTTTCGCACTAGAGGACTTGAACGATGTTGAACGACATGATAGTCCAGATGAAATTGCAACTGAAACCTTTTTTTCCAAGACATGCACTCGTGATCCTAGTGGTCGCTATTTAGTGCGATTACCATTCAAGGTTGATGAAAGATCTGACTTGAGTTATCCCGGTATTTATGATATCGCAAGGCAATCTCTGGAACGAATCGAGAAAAAATTTATAAAGAACCCTGAATTCCATCGTCTTTATAGGGAATTCATGCAAGACTATATCGATTCCAACCATATGAAAATGGTGAGCGATGACGATCTTGCTTCTGTTCGTTATTTGTTGCCTCATCATGGGATTTTAAAACAAAGTAAATCCTCTGCTAAACTGCGAACAGTATTCAATGGCTCTGCTAAGGCCTTGAATGCTAATTCTATAAATGACCATCTGCATACTGGTCCTAATTTGTTGCCTGATATAACCTCCTTAATACTGCGCTGGAGGAAATACGAATTTGTATTTGTTACAGATATCCAAAAAATGTTTCGCCAAATATTAATCCATCCTAGCGATCAAGTCTTTCAATGCATACTTTGGAGATTCACCCCTGAAGAACCAATCAAAGTTTGGCAGCTTCAGACGGTAACATATGGCATGGCCTCTAGCCCTTTCTTAGCTATTAGGGTTATAAGGCAGCTTGCGAAGGATGAAAAGCACCTCTTCCCGTTAGGTGCTATTGTTTTGGAGGAAGAGACATATATGGATGACACACTTTCTGGTGGTTATTCACTAGAAGAAGCTTTACTTAAACAAAATCAACTTGTTGAAATTTGTAGGTCTGGTGGATTTGCTTTACATAAATGGTTAGCTAATAGCATGCATCTGCTACAAACCACTACCGATTATAATAAGGCTAACTCCCAGTCTTATAATTTTACTGATGATAGTACATTCAGTATTCTTGGTCTTGGTTGGACGCCAGAAACTGACAGTATTGTATTCAGCGTTGGAAATACTTCTGACCATCATGATATAACTGTTACAAAGAGAGGAATTCTCTCTAAAATAGCCAAGCTTTTCGACCCTCTGGGGTGGCTCGTGCCTGCTATTGTAACAGCAAAGATTTTTATGCAACAGCTTTGGCTTAACAAGATTGAATGGGACGACATATTAGATTCTGCTAAGACCAGACAATGGTTATGTTGGTACAGAGAACTTTCTGTTCTGAATGGGCTGAAACTCAATCGATGGTTGGGTTATAGCCTTGATGCTAATGTTTGCGAAATCCACGGTTTTGCTGATGCTTCAAAATTGGCTTATGGTGCTGTGGTATATCTGCGTATTATAAATGCTAACGGAACTTCAGTAAGATTACTACAAGCTAAAACTAAGGTATCCCCTATAAAACCCTTACTTACTATTCCCAGATTGGAGCTATGTGCAGCTAACTTGCTAGCTAAACTTGCTCGCAAGGTTTCTGATGCCTTACATATAAATAATTGCAATGTCCATCTGTGGTCAGACTCAACTGATGTATTATTTTGGCTTCGTGATCATCCATCGCGTTGGCCTATTTTCATTGCAAATCGTTGCTCCAGAATCCATACTTTGATTCCTGAAGCTTCTTGGAGACATGTCAGAGGAACTGAAAATCCAGCTGACTGTATTACTCGAGGTCTAAAGCCAAGTGACTTGATTAGCTATCAGTTATGGTGGCAGGGTCCAAAATGGCTGACAATTGATAATGAACCCTTTGCATTGAATTCTCAAAACCTACCAGATAATTCATACTCTTGCCTACCCTCAAGTAGCTGCCTCACTTCAAATTTGGTGGCAACAGATCTAGTTTGGGATCTACTTGAGCGATACTCAAGTGTACATAAGCTTCTGCGAGTTACTGCCTATATTTTAAGGTTCCTAATTAAGTTGCTGAATAGGGCCAATGTGTCTCGCAAAGGTGAATTGTTTTTATCACCTTGGGTTATAAACGTTCACAGTCCAGATAGTTTAGAGTTGAACACCTTTGAGTTGAACAGATCTCGTTTAACATGGGTTTATTTAGTGCAACAATCGCACTACTCAAAAGAGATTAAACTGCTTAGTAAAAATTGTGCATTACCGAAAAAGAGCCAACTTTTGAAATTGGACCCCTTCATTCATGAAGGTTTGGTCAGAGTGGGTGGTCGACTACAGAACTCTTTTCTTGAGTTCGAAGAAATGCATCCACTTGTATTGCCCTATGACTCGCTATTTTCTTCACTACTTGCTAAATACTATCATTCTAAGTCCTTACATGGCGGAGTTAAGTTGACACTTGCCACTCTTAGAAGAGATTTCTGGATCGTTCGAGGACGACAGCTAGTGAAGAGTATAATTCACAAATGCATTACTTGTCTAAGATATAGAAAAACAACTATCTATCAGAAATTAGGGAATTTACCAGAGTTCAGAACTCGACCTAGCCGTCCTTTCCTCAAGGCAGGTGTGGACTATGCAGGACCTTACAATATTAGGGCTTCCCCAGGTCGTGGTCAAAAGACCTATAAAGGTTATATTGCTTTGTTTATTTGCTTAAGCACTCGTTCAGTACATCTGGAGTTGGTCTCTGGTTACTCCTCCAAAGAGTTTATTGCTGCTTTCAGGCGATTCACTTCTAGGCGCGGGTTCTGCTCTGATCTTTATAGTGATCGCGGAACAACTTTTGTAGGAGCTGATAGGGAGCTCAGAGAGTTATTTGAAAAGTCTACTGCCTTTTCGAATAATATTGCCAGATCTCTCGTTTCAGAGGGCACCCATTGGCATTTTAATCCACCCGCAGCTCCCCACTACGGTGGAATCTGGGAGGCCGCTGTCAAGTCTACGAAACACCATTTGAGACGAGTTGTTGCCTCTCATGCTCTAACCTTCGAAGAGTTCTACACACTGCTGACGCAGGTAGAAGCCTGCTTGAACTCTAGGCCTTTATTGATTTTGCATGATGATATTGGTGATATTCAGCCATTGACACCGGCTCACTTTTTGATTAACTCACCTTCTTTTCTTGTTCCTGAACCTTCTAGTACAGAAATCAAAATTTCTCCTACTGAAAGGTGGAAAATAGTACAACAAATGCTTTCACATTGGTGGAAGCAATGGTCACTAGAATACCTGCAATCGCTACAAGCCAGAAATAAATGGCAGACAAATCAACCTTCTTTGCAGTCTAATGATATTGTTCTGTTAACTTCTGAAAATACTCCCCCTGCCAAATGGCCTTTAGCCAAAGTAATAGAAGTTTATTGCGGAAGAGATGGCTTAGTTCGTGTAGTCAAATTACAAACTTCTACCACCATCTTAGAGCGTCCTGTTAATAAGCTCATCATGTTGTCAAAAGCAGTGCCTGATAACGATGCCTCCTAAATTTTTTACTTATGTATGTCTATTTTTCATGAGAATTAATAATTATGCTTTTTGTAAATGTATCAAACTTTTTTAAACATTGTATGTAACACAAAAATTTCTTCACTTTCTTTAAATTGTAAGTTGCTATTTATACCTACTGATTCTCATTGCAAGCTTTATCATTTTACTTACATAAACTGAAGTGGGTGGAATGTTAAGGATTAGAGGTTATTAATGTTCACCTCGTTAACCCGCCTCTGATCAAATGAGATAAAGCATATTGGTTTCTTTCCATGCATTTTGCGAAATGAAAGAACCTCTCCATATGTTGAGTATTAATATGCGAATATGTATTCATTGATTTTTAAGAACCTGCTAGATATTGATCGACAATAAAGAATGTGTAGAATTGCAGTCGTTTTTTCCTAATTTACTCCGAAGAATAATAAATCAACAATATAGTCCATTGCTCAGCTATTTGACTAAGGGTGCTTTGCTAACAATTATTATTGAACATAAATGGAGGATGAGGACAGAGTCCCATTTAAGCCTAAAAACTAAAGAAATTAACAAATTGATAATACGCAGATCGTGAGAGGCTGTGGTGGGAAAATTATATTCAAAATATCTATATTACATTGCATTTACAGCCGAAGAAAAGGCGTAAGGAACTTCGATCTTGACGGAAGTCCGCTGACCACACTCATTTTTTTGGGCGCATGTTCTTGGGAACAGCGTGCTATCATTCTGCCCATGTACGGTTTTGGCGAGTTGATTTTTGAATATAATAAATTATACTTAGGGTACCGTGTATATCTTCTTGGACATCACACTGGGCATAATCGGCCAAACGGTTTAAGTGTTATACCCAACAGGAATATTGTTTTCTCGATAACTCAAATAATACAGATCCGATCGAATTCAAACTAACTAGTTGTAGAATACCAACACTGTATATGACCTCAAAAATGGAATGGCAAGCTCAAATTATGATGAGTTTCTTCAGATCACTTTATATCTTAGAAGTAACATTTACAAGAAAATGGCGAAAAATTGAAAATATGGAGTTTTTCTAAATAGCAATTAATGAAGAAACCAATTACGGCAGCGATACAGATAGTATTTTTTTGAGTAGACATATTAGCTACTCCTATACAGACAGAAAAAAATTAACTCTGCAATATACAGAGTGATCATAATTAATTATCAAACATCAACTACAAATAATGGTCAGAAACTTTGTTATTTCAAATGGCACACCAGCTATTTTTATATCTCGTTGAACGTAAACATTAATTTCGAAACTATCTTCACAAGGTTTCCTATACAGCTAAACCTGATAGTTTTCTTAACAATTTTCGACCATTATTTGTAGTTGATGTTTGAAAATTAATTATAATCACTCTGCATATTCCAGAGTTATTTTTTTTTGTCTGTATAGGAGTAGCTAATATGTCTACTCAAAAAAATACTGTCTGCATCGCTGGCGGTACTGGTTTCTTCATTAATTGACATTAAAAAAAACTCCATATTTTCCATTTTTCGCCATTTTCTCGTAAATGGTACTTCTAAGGTATAAGGTGATCTGAAGAAACTCATCATAATTTGAGCTTGCCATTCCATTTTTGAGGTCAAATACAGGGTGTTACAATGAAATAAATGTAAATTTGGTCTATATCTTTGTTTTCGAAAACCCAGTATATATGAAAATAATTTTAAATTGTACTTTCGAACACCCTACGCATTTTTTCTAATATATTTATGTGAATATTCTAGTTATATTATTCTCACAACATTTCACGAATGACCTTAGGTTGGTATTCTACAGCTACTCACCAAGTTTCAATTCAATTGGATTTGCAATGGTTGAAAACAAAATTATTACTCGGAAATCATTCGACCGATTATGCCCATTAACAAACTTCTCCGTCTTATATAGGGACGCGCCACTTACCTTGAAAATTTCAAGGCGCTATCTTTTTCCGTTCTCAAGTTATCGTGGCAACGGCCAGACGGCCGGCCGGACAGAATTTGACCTCGAATTCTTCATTAGATAGTCGAACCAAGTCGTTTGAGATCATTTTCGGCAAAATAATCGAAAATTACAGACATTTGGGCAAAATGATAACGCGATGTTCCCCAGAACATAGGTACGCACAAAAACCAAACAGATATAAGAGATTATACATTTGATTTTTCATAAATGAACATTTGGTGGCCAAGAATCAGCAACTTCTGAAACGGTCACAAAATTTCTGAACTTCCTTGACTTTTGTGTATCAGTATACAGGGTGAGTCTTTGACCACTGCATTAATTTTTATCAAAGATTCCTCTCATCAAATGAAACACTTTTTTCCTTTACTATTTTTCCAGATTCGGCTCAGGTAAAAAGTTACAAGCGTTTAAAGATTTCACAATGTGCTAATACACTCCAGCATATAAATTATCTATGACATTGTTGGCGGACGAGAATAAGGTATGGTAACGTGGTTTACAGCTTGATTCGGGATTCCAACGCTCAGGGACGGATCCATAAAAGTAGTGAAATTTCTGGAGTTTTCCATTTTAAAACATTCAATGAAGAATATCTCGAAAACGATGCGTTTAAGGGGAAATGATGAGGAATAATATAATGTTCTAAAACGATGGAATATTCTTGAAATGACTCAAGAAAAACTTCACATGCTTTCTTTATGCTAATTTCGTTTAGTTTTATGAATCCACGAGTCCATAACCAGAAAACCAGTAGAAGTAGAAAATAACTAATATTTGGAAAATATGTATCATAGTTATGAGAAACTTTACGCAAGCATTCATTTTATTCGAAAAAAGGATATCAAAGCTACAAAATGAAAACTGATTTTTTTTCAAAATTTCAACAGCCTGTATCATTTTACCTGAGCTGAATTTGAAAAAATGTTAAAAGAAAAATGTGTTTCTTTTGATGAGAGGAATCTTTGGTTAAAATTAATGCAGTGGTCAAAGACTCACCCTGTATATGAACAATTATTGATTACACACGCTGTATATGGATAAAAAATGTAAGGAATTGGTAAATGTTCATACTAAAATGATAAGAATCTGTATGAAAGTCTCAAGAATTCTTGCTTAAAATTCCAATGTGCAGTCCGCTGGACTTTCTTCAGAATATTTCAAATAATCCCAGAAGATGTGTTGCTCGTAAACCTTGCATACATACGACAAAAGTGCCTGAGTACTAATCGATTTCATGGTTCAAGCAAACTCAAATTTAGTTTTACTACTTCGTAAATATGGCCCGCTGTTACGTTTCCGGAGTTTGTGATGAATGAATCACAGAGCTATAAAATTCTTTTATGAACCATAACATAATAGTGTGACATTTCGGTCTATAGACTAAGTTTTCTGGGTCAGATCGAGTTCTCTGTTTTTGGATATGGGTGGAAAATACATTTGGGTGCAGCAAATTAATTACGAAGGATCACCTATTGTTTTTAAATTACTGAGGGTTTTCAAATCGATTTTGTTCAATGTTTGATATGTAATTTAGGAAAAAGAAGATGATATTTCATTTTTGGCGCTCTTTTACCTCGGAACAGAGTGCTTATCAATTTGCCCAAATGTCTGTTATTTTCGAATTTTTCTATGAAAATGGTCTTAAACGATTTGGTTCGACTCACTGATCAAGAATCCGTGGTCAAAATTCATCCTTTCCGGCCGGCCGTAGGCACGATAACTCTCGAACCGAATGAGCTGGACAGTTGAAATTTTCAGAGATAAATATCTCGGCTAAGTTCATTATTGGGCAAAATCGGAGAGATAGTTTCGGAGTAACGAAAAAAAAATTTTTTTACATAACAAATTACAAATAAATTTTTTTTTCAATACGTGGTTTTACCATAAGAATCCATTGATATCATTTTTAACTCTAACAAGCTAATACTTTCGGAGATATGATTTTTCAAATTTTCAATAGGTAATGAATCGTATTTCTATGTTTTCACAGAATTATATAATTATGATATCTATTAATTGTTATCATGTCAACTTATTTTCCTGGGACATGACGTTGTCTAATTCATTTCTGCAATCGTAGAATTATGAGATTTATAATATAATATCATACTTTTTGTTGGTTGATATTTTCATGCCGATGGTCAAACCATATGATGATGGGAAGCTTGAACCAATTTTTAAGCCATAACGTTTAATCCCCTATGTATAATTGCAACGGGGATTCACAAGTTACAACTTATCTCTCCCTAGGTGATAAGTTAATGAAAGTTAGTTAGTAATTAATTAATAACTCTCGATATAAGGCACATTTAATTATTCCGGAATATAAGCAAAGGATCTCTCAAAATTATGTACCAAAAAGAAGTGGAAAAGCCCTGTGGTCAGAAGATTTGGCGCTCTTGTTCAAACTTTGACCAATCATATCTCCGAAAGTATTGGATTCTCACAGTTGGGAGTGATATCAATGGATTCTTATGATAGAACTTCATCATGAAATAAATTAAATTCAAACATCATAAATGATTTTAAATTCAACAAGAGTGCCAAGTATCATTAATCCAAAACCAACAGACCAACTTTACCCAATATCGAACTTATCTGAAATATTCATTCCTCAAATCTACTCTGAAAATTATATTATGAAATTGAAACTAAGTCAATATTCCAGTTTTGATTTTATTGGAGATATTCTGAATTTACTTACTAAAGTATATACTTCAATCATCATATGCATTATCCACGGGCATTATATTATATCCTTAATGCCGCCCATACACGCTCAATATTATTGTACAATATTTTATATTTGTGCAATTTAATTGATCGTGCAGTGTGGACGATATTGAAACGTTGTGCAATAGCGCAATAAATTGCAGAACTATCAATATCGCCTCCATACGATAGGAATGTTTGACCAACCAACATATTGTACAATAATATTGACCATCCAGGGGCCACCGTCATTATATTGTGCAACCCACATTACACAATAATATTGAGCGGGAATGGACCGCTTTGAAAGTGTGATATCATATCATCTTCTCAATTCTACGATAGCTGAGGTTATTTCATTGGTCATTTTGCATTCAATCATACTTTTTTTTTCTGGAAGGAGTATTTTATATCAAGAATAAAGAACGAGAAATAATTTTGAAATATCCCTTGAAGCCAAATAAAATGACATGAGTGAACACAGATCATATAATAATTCATACATAGAATAATTAAGTACAGCATCCTATGAAAACATAGAAGTACGATCGATGATTGGAATTTTGAAAAATCATATCTCCGAAATTATTAGCTTTTAATAGTTGAAAATTATATAGATAGATTCTTATAATAAAAATTTCAACTGTCCAGCTCAGTGGTTCCCAAACTTTTTTTTCTCGTAAACCCCTTTCAAAGCTTTACCAGTTTCGGCGAATCCCCGAAATATATATAGATGTATGAATGCTTCCAGGAAGGTGTGTTGGAAAAAAATAAATTATACATACAATAAATGTATTCTTTTGATCAAAATTTAAGCTTAAATCTAACGATGGAAATTCTGAGTGAAGACTGAAAGCCTATCCTAAATTTGGAGTACTAACAAATAAAAAAAAGCACTGACGTGAAGTCAGTACTCTTTGGCACGCGTGTTCACGGTAGCTAATTTGAATTGAGAGATGAGTACTTCAAGCTCAGTGGATTGAGTGAGCCGAAGATATACCCAAATGATATAGTGGACACCATTCACTGACGGTTCAAAAATTAACAGTGCTGTTTCTAAGCTGCAATACAACAATGTTGAAAAAAAACCCAACTGACTCTCCTTAGTCGCACAAGCTCCTAGAAGATTCTGAGGGATCTCCTTGGGAAAGACTTGGCAGGTTCAGTATAATCATATTCATGTTTATAGCACGCGCGCCAAAGCAGATTGACCTCATGTCAACGCTTTTTTACACTTTTTCTTTCATTTTTAAGTCAATCTGTATTTGGCGCGCGTGCTATAAACATGATTATGATTATACTGAACCTGCCAAGTCTTTCCCAAGGAGATCCCTCAGAATCTTCTAGGAGCTGGAGTGACTAAGGAGAGTCAGTTGTGTTGTGTTTCAACATTATTACCCTATCCTTATGGCAGCTTAAATACAGCACTGTTAATTTTTTAACTGACAGTGAATGGTGTCCACTATCCTTTGGGTAGATCTCCGGCTCGCTCAATCCACTGAGCTTGAAGTACTCATCACTCAATTCCAATTAGCTACGGTGAACACGCGCGCCAAAGAGTACTGACTTCACGGCAGTGCTTTTTTTATTTTTTCAAGTTCCTTTAACACATATGGCTATCAATACAGTTTGGCTGTTAGCTTTACCGTAGACCGAAAAAAATGCGGTTATGGAGCGCAATTGCCTCTTCTCCAAATCCGAACCTAATTTAATATGGATCTAACGAATATAGTTATTTATAAATTCGCCCCAGGGCCACGATACAGACATTTCAACTCGGAAACAACGCTATTTCCCCGAAACTGACTTGTCCGTGCACAGAATTGCCATAAAATTTCTCTTTAAACCTTGAAATGACGGCTCAGCACC
Source organism: Halyzia sedecimguttata (assembly GCA_937662695.2). NCBI lineage: Eukaryota > Metazoa > Arthropoda > Insecta > Coleoptera > Coccinellidae > Halyzia > Halyzia sedecimguttata. The sequence goes on from OW569414.2 coordinate 69,992,825, forward strand.
AAATCCATCATCGCTAGACGCAAACCACTCCCGGCTTGAGCCATACAATCCAAACGACTCCTCTGCGCATACGCAATCCACTCGTGGCTTAAAGCCCCCTGAAAATAACACTTCACACAAAATTCAGATTCTTCAACACCATTGGTTCAGGAGATATCACAGCTCCAATCCACGCATAAGCAGACACTTCCAAGGGGATATGGAGGGATAGCATCCAACACCTGAAAACTCCAATCCTCTCAGACGAAAACTCCAGCAGTTAAATCACTTCTTGTCTGCTCATGCATGAAATGAAAATCGCCGAAAGGGGTTACATGAATTTCGAATTTAAAATTGATCATCCAAATATAGTTATTTATAAATTGGCCCCAGGGCCACGACACAAACATTTCAACTCGAAAACAACGCTATTTCCTCGAAACTGACTTGTTCGTTCACATAATTGTCTTGAATTTTCTTTTAAAACCTCACAATATTTGCTCAGCACAAAATCCATTACCGCTAGACGTACACTGCACCCAACATAAAACATACAATCCAAAAAGAGCCACGTCACCTCTGCGCATGCGCAGTCTACTCGTGTCTGAAAGTTCTCTCAAAATCACACACCGCACACAAAACTCTGATTCTTCAAAACCATTGGTTCAAGAGAGATCACACCTTCAATCCACGCATGCGCAGATACTCCCGAGGGGATTCTGTTAAGAAATAGCATCCTGCACCTCAAATCGCCAATCCTCTCAGACGAAAACTCCAGCAGTTAATTCACTTGTCGTCTGCTCATGCGCATAACGAAAAATGCCCGTAGGGGGTAACATCAATTTCAAAATTAGCCCCAGGGTCACGACGCTACATCCCCCAAACTGACTTGTCCTTGCACTGAATTGCCATGAATATTCTTCTAAAACCTCACAATATCGGCTCAGCACTCCCAACATAACCCATACAACCCAGAAACAGTCACTTCTCTTCTGCGCATGCACAGCCTACTCGCGGCTGAAAGTCCTCTCAAAATCACACACCTTACAAAAAACTCCCATTCTCCAACACTAGAGGTTCATGAGATATCGCATCTTTAATCCACGCATGCGCAGACCCTCACCAGGAGATCCTATGGAGGAATAGCATCCGCCTTCCCAAAACCCCAATCCTCTATGACGAAGACTACAGCAGTTAAATGACTCATCTGCGCATGCGCGCGACGAAAAATGCCCGGAAAGGGCAGCATGAACTTCAAAAAAATATGTTTTGGAATTTCAAGCAAAATATTCCGCAAAATAGTAGTTATTTTTTGAACTTTTTCATGTCACGTGATCTTCAAGAAATTTTGCGAAAGTTTACTTTGGTATTTTGCATCAGATCAGTATTTCTCGAGTTATCGTGGAAACAAAATTTTAAAGTTTTAGGAATTTTATTCTGCCATTTTATGGCTATCCGGTCAGTACAAAACTTCGCAGGCATATAAAGGTCATAATTCTACAATTTGATGCCAAATTTCAGATAGATCGAGTGATCGGTTCCGGAAATATTCATAAAAAACCTTTTTACTAAAAACGGCCTTAACTCCGAAACCACTTGGTGGATTTCGCCCGTTAACGGACTTCTCCGAGAAGCCGGACTGACCGGACCGGACAGACAGAATTGAATTTGACCTCGAATTCTTCATCAGGGAGTCGAACCCAATCGTTTGAGACCATTTTCGAAAGTAAATTGTATACCATTTCGTTTTTGCGCGTATGTTCTGGGGAACATCGCGTTATAGTTTTGCCCAAATGTCTGTAACTTTCGAATTTTTTGACAAAAATGGTCTCAAACGATTAAGTTTGACTCCCCAATGAAGAATTCGAGGTCAAATTTGATTCTGTCCGGCCGGCCGTCCGGCCGTTGCCACGATAACTTGAGAACGAAAAAAGCTAGCGACTTGAAATTGTCAGGGTAGCTAGCGCATCCCAATACGACAGACAAGTTCGTTAATGGGCATAATCGACCTAGTGGTTTCCGAGTAATAATTTTTTTTTCAACCAATATGAATCCGATCGAATTGAATCTTGGTGGGTAGTTGTAGAATATGAACCTAAGCACGTTTGTGGAATTTTATGGCAATCGTATGGCTAGAAAATTTTAAAAAAATTATTAAAAAATATTTCTTTTGTCACGATAACTTGAGAACGGAATGAGATAGCATCTTGACGTTTTCAAGTTAGGATGTGCACCAGAACGCGACATTTCAGTTAGTTTATGAGCATAATCGGCCGAACGGTTTTAGAGTTATAGCAATCTGAAATTTTCTGAAATTCGGTGGTTTTTTGTTCCTCATTAACTCGAAAAATACTGAACCGATTGAATTCAAACATGGTTATTAGTTGTAGAATGCCAACGCAAAAATGTCTGCCAAATTTGGTGAGGATAGCGTTTGTAGAAAATTTTTAATAAATCATTTTAAATAAAAAAAAAATTTCTATATATCAGTAACTATTCGTTTGAAATTGCTGAAATTTTGCAAGAGGCTTCATAACCCAACTCTCCTGCCAAGTCTCAAGTTTTAATACTATCGGTGAAATATTGTTGGAGATTCGAGCATTATTGTGTGAGTTCAGTAGATGGGTGGCTGTTGCCTCGATAACTTTCGAACGAGAGGAGATAGGGACTTGCAATTTTCAGGGTAGGTTGTGTATCCGAAAGGGAGAGTTGAGTTCGTTTTTGGGCATAATCGGTCTAACGGTTTCCGAGTTATACCCACCTGGAATATTATTTCCTTAATAACTCGAAAAATAAATATTCGATCGAATTGGTGCTTGGTAACTAGTAGTAGAAAATCAACATAAAGACGTGTTTAAAATGTTGTAAGAACCGTACACCTAGAAAATTTGGAAAAAATGACGAAAAAAAAATTTTTAAGAACCGTACCCCTAGAAAATTTTAAAAAAATCACGAAAAAAAAAAATTGGTTCAAGCACTGACGTGAAGTCAGAAGCTTTTGCGCGTATGTTCTATTGTCCATTCTTCTGTATTGGACACCCTTAATCGAATTTACCATGGTAAATTATGTTGTCCATTCTTCTGTATTGGACACTTACTTCGAATTTACCATGGTAAATTCGAATTAAGAGTGTCCAATACAGGAGAATGGACACGACAACATAATTTACCATGGTAAATTCGATTAAGGGTGTCCAATACAGAAGAATGGACAATAGAACATACGCGCAAAAGCTTCTGACTTCACGTCAGTGCTTGAACCAATTTTTATATTATAATATTTATTATCGTTATTCAGAATCAAGCGAGACGAGACGAGACAACGGATAACGAGACGAGAACGAGACTTAAACGAGACTCTATTTTTTGGGATTTGGCGATAGCGAGACCAGATTTTTTATACTCTCGTCTCGTATGAAGCCCTAGCGCTAAAATATAAAATTGCCTCCCCGAGCATTCTGCTTGAAAATACACCCTGTAGAGAATATGATCACTTAAGCCTTAGGTCTAGTAACATTCTGGTCCCGGTTCTCAGTTTCACTGGTTATATACATTATAAGATTTTGGTATTGAAGATTGTTCGTTAACAAAGGCATTCAGGATAAGTTTTGGGATTACAGTAGGTACGTCCGACGCTTTCTCCTGAAGTATTGCGGATTAATTCATGGAGCAGGTGATGCCGAGGGATGAATAATTGTGGTTTAAATTAAATTTGGTTCTCCCGGACGAGTCGAGGGTGGGTGGAAATCAAAAGGAAGCTTTTTTCGGGAGGACCAATCAACGTTCGCACGGAAAGTAATCAAAGAATATGTCAACATTCGACTATTGCTGCAATAAGTGATTATGAAAATATGGAAATATATTCTGCTTATTTAAACCCCCAGTTTTTCGGAGAAAACATATTGAGATAGCGTGCGTTTTTATTTCAATCGAAATTTCTAATCGATGAATCGTAAAAGAATCGGTATGTTACTATACGACGAAACACAACGAGAAGGGTAGGTGTACCGCCCGATTTGACTAGTTTTGGCGAGGCAAATGCGGTGCCTCCAGAGAAAGAAAAACCGTCAGGTTATTGCTAGTTTCAAATTGATTCCATTATATTTTCTGAATTCCTCTAAGAAAATCCCTTTTATTCTCATAAATTTAATAGCTCACGTCCAATCGAATGGGCTCAAATTTTCAACATCATCATTATATCATATCACATATCGACGGGTCCTACGTATACTGGTGCAAGTGCTAAAAGATAACTTTAAAGAAGAGCCATTTAAAGGTTCCAAAGCTTGTAACTTTGACATAATTCAATAGAAATATTTGAAATTTTGTAAGGTTATTATGGAACTGTTAAGCAATAGAACTGCATAATTAAAATTAAATATCTACTCATACTTTAGAAAATAGCGTCGCTTGTCTTTGTCTAGCTTGATTCTATAAATATATTAAAGCATGTAAACTAGTACATGTGGTCACTTCTACTATTGTATACTTGACGTATTGTGTACTTTACGTTTATTTACAAATTCAAGAGAAAGAGGAGAACGAAAATCATAATAATATTAAATGCATTGTATTGAATATCGTTAAAAAATTAAAGCTTATAATACTGAAAATATTTTTTTTTTCATCTGCTTTTAGCACTTGCATCAGTTTACTTAGTACTGATAAGTACTTGTGCCAATTTATCTATTCAGTACTCTAGTCATATAATCTTGGCTATTTGTATGGTTAATGAAAGAAATCAATTAGAAAACCAAATTTATTTGCATTCCAAATGAATAAATACCTGGAATGACCATCCTAGAATGATATAATATAAAAAAAAATCTCATACTCAGGTGTATAGGAACATTTTTTGACGTGCAGGTTATTGGTTTATGAAGTATTCTTATTTTTATCAGTCCCTTAGACATTGGGTATCAAAATAAAATAAAGCCATAAATGAAACGAAAAAATTAAGAAAATAGTAAAGTCATATTCGGAATAGTTTTGACAAACTGATCAACGTAGTTTGATAGAATTTTTGGAATAACGCTCTTATGAGTACAAAATATTGCCTTCGTATCACAACTTCAATCTAAATATTCTTGAAGATCTTTGAACTTTTTCTTATAAATTAGTAACAATGTTTTGTTAGCTAGATTTAAGGTACCACATTTCTTAGTGACAGTTTGTATACTTCTACTTGTGTTACTCCTCAGACATTGTATAGTTTTAGAAGCATCTTCTTCGAAAGCATATTCAAATTGTAGCTTAAATAAATCTTCGGCTTGAACTTTAATTTCACATAATGAAATATCCAGTTGTGTATTCGATTTTATTTGTATGAAGGTGAAAGAAGTAGTCAAAACGTTCCTGTTCTGGTCGGATAATTGTGGTAGTCAGAATAATTTTCCTTATGTATATAGGCTGGTTTTCCTGTCACGCTGACGGTCGGCGCTGACGGTCAGCGCTGATCGGTCAGCTCGGATCCTTTTAGTATCGCGCTGATCACATAGAGAAATAGAAGGATGCTATTGTCTCTGGCTCACTGAATGTGGAGGCTTGTCGGTGCCAGCTAGTCAGCGGCGCCGACGCGCCGGCGCGTACGTGCGCGTATATAGCTCAGCACTGACGGCTGTCAGCGCTGCGTGACTCGAAAACGCTACCTATAGCTACATACATATTGACCCATCAGCGCCGACCGTCAGCGTGACAGGAAAACCAGCCATATACAGGGCGAGTCTTTGACCACTGCATTAATTTTAACCAAAGATTCCTCTCATCAAATGAAACACTTTTTTCATTTACCATTTTTCCAGATTCGGCTCAGGTAAAAAGTTACAAGCGTTTAAAGATTTCACAATGTGCTAATACACTCCCGCATATAAATTATCTATGACATTGTTGGCGGACGAGAATAAGGCATGGTAACATGGTTTACAGCTTGATTCGGGATTCCAACGCTCAGGGACGGATCCATAAAAGTAGTGAAATTTCTGGAGTTTTCCATTTTAAAACATTCAATGAAGAATATCTCGAAAACGGTGCGTTTAAGGAGAAATAATGAAGAATAATATAATGTTCTAAAACGATGGAATTTTCTTGAAATGACTCAAGAAGAACTTTATATGCTTTCTTTATGCTTATTTCGTTTAGTTTTATGAATCCACGAGTCCATAACTAGAAAACCAGTAGAAGTAGAAAATAACTAATATTTGGAAAATATGTATCATAGTTATAGGAAATTTTACGCCAACATTCATTTTATTCGAAAAAAGGATGTCAAAGCTACAAAATAAAAACTGATTTTTTTTCAAAATTTCAACAGCCTGTATCTTTTTGCCTGAGCTGAATTTGGAAAAATGTTAAATGAACAAAGTGTTTCATTTGATGAGGGGAATCTTTGGTTAAAATTAATGCAGTGGTCAAAGACTCGCCCTGTATATTGCACTTGGAAATTTAATGTGTACATTGCTCATAGATTCGGTCATACTAAAACGAGGGTGATAGTATTCACTCAATAATTCAAGTAAAAACCAGAAATCAGATCAGTTGAGCATGGCATTCAAAATGGCGACAACTAATGAAAAAGAGTACTTACCTATCTACATAATAAAAGAGCTGACTCAATCTTTCATCTTCGATTTCCAGTCATTCCTTTGCATTTTTGATTATTGGAAATCATTGATGGTTGGAATATATTAGCATGGCAGCAAACACTTTATTTGGCAGTCGTAGGTATCTTTATTTACTAGATCAGTTGTATGCTTTGCTCTTCGATCCTAGATTTTAAAGCAGTCAGAAGAACTATCGGATTTTGACATAAATAAGTATAATACAGGGTCTTCATAAATGATTGTAACATCGTAGTTGGCTTTGAAATATTCTTACTTTGCCGCTTCATTTATATACTGTTCACATTCGCGATTCCATCCACATAATTTATTTTCTGACAATACAATCATCAAAACTGTCATTTTCAAAAGCCTGTGAAATATGTTGTGTCGTTATTGTTTGTTATACCCTTATTGCACTATGCCTTTTTCGTGCCTATTTGTTAGCCTAACTGACTGCGCCTGAAATTTTGAAGAAATACGCATGCGCCCGGGGCTATTTTGTTGACTGTTTCTAGCTTGAAAATAAATAGAACTGGTTCTATTTGTTTCCACTGAATCGTGGGGATTTCAAGCCTTTTTGTCGAAATGTCATGTCTACCAACACAATATTTATCTGTCTGATTTGACGTCTTCTTAACATAACCTAGTTCATTCTATCCTTTGAATCTCAGCCTTCGTAAATTCAATAATAAATTTATGTTTATTACTCTGAGGACGTAAACCAACTAAACTTACGAAGGCAAGATAATCTGTGATGGCTATCCCCGAGTGATATGAAGTTTTCGCCTAGTATCGTATTTTGATTATTAATTTCGTTTTTGGAGAAATGCTTCCTGGAATTACATTGTCATTTTTCTGTATGTGAATTTGCACTCTATGTAGTAGCATATTAAACGTTTCTTCAGACATTCTTAAAATACTATAGTATTGTTTTAAAAATATACGAACAAAACGAGAACTTGAGGTAAATATGTCAATTTCATTCTGTTTGCAGCTCTGAAATTACTGCCTGAAACAAGCGCGAAAAAAGCGTGGTGAAATAGTGCCACTCATTTGGGAGGAAATTCAACCGACAAATAGCCATGAAAATGGGCGCAAATAAAGACATGAAAAAAGCATAGTGTAATAAGGGTATTAGGCAACATTGTTTGATTTATTGCTTCTGACAAATATCTTGTATTTCCTACGCAGAAGCAATTCACAAAATAATAAATTTTTATTTAACTGACATTTTTCAGAGTTTGGAAATCCAGAAAGAACCCATTTAATAAGAATAGTAATAATTAATTAATTCAAACTATAATTTATACCTACAGTATTCAAAATATTACAGTAATTCACACCTCCGTGATTTTTCGGTGCGTTTCATTTGCTGGGTTCTATTCCTAATAAATCTAGTATTAATTGACTTCGCGAACGCTTCATGATTCCTATGATATTATCATCGTTACTGAACTCAAATAAAAACCTGATAGGTAAATGTTAACCTTTGATCATTAAATGCTTTCTTTCTGGGGTTTCTCTCCCGAACTCTGAAAAATATCTATGAAATAAAAAAAAAATTATTTTGTGATTTGCTTCTGCGTAAGAAACACAAAATTTTGGCCAGAAGCAATCAATCGAACAATGTTGCCTAAAACATAATAACGAAACAACATCAACGAAGTGAAATTCATCGCCGAGCGCTAACTGATGTAATGGTCATTTGCGTTCGAGAGCCGGTATGAAACTCAACTACCTACTCTGGTGTAAGGAACTTACACCAGTGCAGATGGTTCTCTGGTATAAAATCATGTCACTTATACCAGTTTACAAGTTATTCCGCCGTATTCACAAAGCATTTAATCTCCGTTAAGTCTTAACTGAGGTACTCAGTTAAGGACAATTAAGAATCGCAACCTCAGTAAACGTGAAAATTAACGTGAAACAGACCTGTTTCACCACCGTTACATACGTTAACTGAGGTTGCAATTCTTATTTATCCTTGACAGAGGACCTCAGTTAGGACTTAACGGAGATTGAATGTTCTGTGAATACGGCGATATATCTTTGAAACTAATTGATATTTGAAGATGTGTTTGATATGATATGAAATATAGGTAATTTGAATGCTTTTGGCGCGAAAATATAGTTTCCCTCATTTCGCCGGTTACACCAGTATACGTAGGACCCGTCGATTATAACCTCTCATACCGAATTTTTTCATAAAACACTCCTGTCAAGATAGCATCGACTGGAGAAGATACTGGGACCCTTTTCAAAGACGGGATTTCTACGTTGAACACAAATGAATAAATAATGAAAACGGACGTTTCGACCCTCGAACCCGCTCGACAAAAAAACGTTGGCCCTGATTAGATTCACTGGAAATTCAGTTATTTATATGCCCCCTCGTATAAATCTCCAAGGAGACCAAATTGACTCGTTCGTCGATTCTCAAATTTTTTGTCGTCCCCTCGGACACGTAGTTGGTGGACCGAATAAAGTATGTTGCATGTCGAATCTGTCGGATACGCCGACGAGATATGAAGACGGCCGAGGTATATGTTTGTTTGGGTAGCGGGACTTTTTTGTTCCCCAGTGAAGCGTTCACAGAGTATACAGGGTGATTCCATCTTAGACGTGAACCTAGGAGGAGGTGTTAGTATGACTCATTTACTGTCGTTTGAGTCATATACAGGGTGAGTCTTTGACCACTGCATTAATTTTAACCAAAGATTCCTCTCCTCAAATGAAACACTTATTTCATTAACCATTTTTCCAGATTCGGCTCAGGTAAAAAGTTACAAGCGTTTAAAGATTTCACAATGTGCTAATACACTCCCGCATATAAATTATCTATGACATTGTTGGCGGACGAGAATGAGGCATGGTAACGTGGTTTACAGCTTGATTCAGGATTCCAACGCTCAGGGACGGATCCATAAAAGTAGTGAAATTTCTGGAGTTTTCCATTTTAAAACATTCAATGAAGAATATCTCGAAACCGGTGCGTTTAAGGAGAAATGATAAGAATAATATACTGTTCTTAAACGATGGAATATTCTTAAAATGACTCAAGAAAAACTTTATATGCTTTCTTTATGCTAATTTCGTTTAGTTTTATGACTCCACGAGTCCATAACTAGAAAACCAGTAGAAGTAGAAAATAACTAATATTTGGAAAATATGTATCATAGTTATAGAAAACTTTACGCCAACATTCATTCTATTCGAAAAAAGGATATCAAAGCTACAAAATAAAAACTGATTTTTTTTCAAAATTTCAACAGTCTGTATCTTTTTACCTGAGCTGTATTTGGAAAAATGTTAAATGAAAAAAGTGTTTCATTTGATGAGTGGAATCTTTGGTTAAAATTAATGCAGTGGTCAAAGACTCACCCTGTATATCGATAACTGGAAATCAACAGTTGCCGAGTTAATTGAGTTCTGGTGATCTTTAGAAGGTTTCTTACCTTAGTATGTAAAGGGTGTCTCAGCAAGGACTTGAATTTCAAAAATTAAAAAATATATATTTAATTAACATTTTTTCTACATATGTATGAAGTTAGTGATGACATTTACACATGAAACAAAATATCGGTTTAATGGCCATCGTTGCTGTGTTGGCAGTTATGCACTCTTTTGATGAAATTTTGCAGTATATTTTGCAGTAAGGGCTGCTAGATTTGACTAATTTGACATGCAATTTCTTCTTTGAGTTCCTCAGTTGTTTCGGGATGGTTTGCATAGATCTTACTTTTCAAAAAAACCCCAGATAAAATAGTTACAAGTTAAAACACTTCGGCCAGTTTTGGTCTACGAAACGAGAAATCATTCGACGTTTAAACTTGGTTTGTAACAAAGTCATTGTTTCCCTTGCCGTGTGACAGATAGCGCCATTCTGTTGAAACCACATCTCATTTAAGTCCATTCCGTCTAATTATTGCCAAAAAAAGGCTGTCAACATGGCCCGGTAACGATGACCCTTTCCGGGTTATGATGGGTTTTCACTATTAACAAACGTTCTTCTAAGCTATAACGCAACATTTTCGTAAATATATATGTTTTAATTGAACAAACAACGAATATGGCTGACTCAACAATTCACAGTCAACAATGGCGCGCAATTCGAAATTCAAGTTCTTGCTGAGACACCCTTTAAGTGTTTGAACGAATTATTTCCTAATCGGTAGATAGAAAGGACCTATTTCGTGGCCAGCGAGAAGACCAGATCTAACATACATTCTCTAATAAAATTTTGAGCTTAGTTGCAATAAAAAAACATTTAGTTCCTAATTTTTGGCGCTATTGTTCCTTGGGACAGAGTGCGTATCACTTTGCCGAAATATCTGTAATTTTTTAATTTTTGGCTGAAATGGATCTCAAACGTTTTGGTTTAACTCACTGATCAAATTCCGTGGGTAAAATCGATTCAGTCCGGCCATCCATTCGTCTGGCCGTTACCACGATAACTCTCGAACGGAATGATCTAGACAGTTGAAATTATCAGAAAAGGTTTGGTTGATGAATATCTCGCTTAAGTTCGTTATTGGGCAAAATCGTCCTAATGGTTTCGGAGAAACGAATTTTTTTTCAAATTTCAAATTAAAGTTTTTTTCATAACAATCCATTGATATCATTCTCAACTCTAACAAACTAATACTTTTGGAGATATGATTTTTCAAAATTTCAATAATTATTCTCAATTCTATGAATTCATGGAATACTCTAATTATAATTTCTTGATGTATGTGAATCCAACATGAGGTGAGTCATAGAACAACGTCTTCAATTTAATTACGAAAATTCTTGAAAATTGACGCACAGAAGCCAAATCGAAAAAATTTTACGGCACGCGGTGATCCCAAGCGGTCACCCATCCTAATATTAACTACACTCGACGCTGCTTGGATTCCGTGTGGTATGGCAGCAAACAATATTTCTTTCTCTAACTCTGCAATTATATTTATGAAAGATTGCGAAATGTTCCTTTCACATCCGAAAATGTCAAACAAAATTATAATTGTATGATACCCCGTTATCTCTGCTAACACATATATATAAAGCTCTCAATCAAAAGAATATTTATTCGCGAATTCAAAAGAATATCGTAATCATTTCCGAAATTAGTATCCCATAATCTAAAACTAATTTCTAGGACATGTACATGGCATCTTAAGATTCTTAAGAGATATGATGATGTGTTTTTGACAGCTCTGTGCTAATTTTTAATGAAACGAGTAATGCCGAAAACTGAAATTTGATATCTCTACTAGTTTCGTAGCTACAGGGTTAAAATGAAAGTTTTGGCGCTCCTGTTCCTCGGAGCAGAGTGCTTATCAATTTGCCCAAATGTCTGTAATTTTGGAATTTTTGGCTGAAAATCGTCTCGAACGTTTTGGTTCACTAATCCGTAATCCAAAATCGATTCTGTCCAGCAATCTGTTAACACTATAACTCTCGAACGGAATGAGCTAGACGGTTGAAATTTTCAGAGTAAGTTATAGAAATAAATGTCTCGGTTGAGTTCGTTATCGGCCTAGTTGTTCCAGAGCAAGGAAAAAAAAAAAATTTTTTGACATTACAAATTTCATATTATGATCCATTGATATCATTCACAGCTCTAACAAATTAATACTTTGGGAGATATGATTTTTCAAAATTTCAATACCTATTTAATTGTAATTTCTTGAATTTAATTTCTTTTATGATGCATTTGTATCATAAGAATCCATTGATATCATTCTCAACTCTGAGGAACCAATACCTTCGGAGATATGATTTGTCAAAGTTTGAACAAGTGCGCCAAAGCTCCTGTACGGAGGACTTTCCCATATTTTTTTTATTTGCTTCATATATCTCCTTTCAAATCATACTGTTTCTCCCTCAAGATCTAATATAGCATTGTCCTGCTTTTTCATACATGTCATATCCTTTTCTTATAAAAATAATCCAAAATTATTACCAAATGTGGTAAACGTAGAAAATTGACGAAACATGAACTAAAGTGAGAAATTTTTCGTAAATCACAAGAACTCAAATATCTTGGAAACTGTTGATTTCTGGCAATCAACAAATGTGGCTCAAACGACATCAAATGAGTTATTCTAACACCTCCTCCCAGGTTCACGTCTATTTTGGAATCACCCTGTATACAAGGCTGTGAATACTTAAGCGAAATTAAGAAGAAAATATCTAATATACCTTTGTCCTAAACCTCTTAAACGTTGGGATGCAGGGTGTAAAAGTTTCAAGAAAAAAATTGATTCAAGCCCTGTGGACAGGAACATTGGCGCTCTTGTTGAAACTTCGACAAATCATATCTCTGAAAGTATTGGTGTCTCAGAGTTGGGAATGATCAATGGATGCTTATAATAAAACAAAATTTGTCTATTAAAAAAATAACTTCGAAATTATTGGTTTCTCAGAGTTGGGAATGGTACCAATGGATTCTCATTTAATTTATCTTATTTTATGATGCAGTGCTATCATAAGAATTCATTGATATCAATCCCAACTCTAAGAAACCAATACTTTCGGAGAATAGATTCGTCAAACTTTGAACAAGAGCGCCAAAGATCCTATCCACAGGGCTTTTCCACTGTTTGTTCCATATTTTCTGACACCGGTTGTCGCTTTTTCCGATTTTCGTGGCATTCTCCACCTTGAAAATTCAAAGTTACCCGATGTACCTAATTCAAATTGCGGGTTACATTGAACGATTCAAAGTTACCTTAGAATATATTCATACGTTTCCCAAGTATGTTATTATTCTGTATATTATTATACTAATACTCGTAGGTCTTCCTCAAGGAGACCTCTCATAAGCTCTCGAAGAGCTTGAGCTTGATAGCATGCTGTTCCCCAGAATATGCGCGCAAAAATACCAATAATTCTATATATGATAACTAACACCAGCCTTGTTGTCCCCTTCAAGATTCTGGAGAGGAGGTACCCAAACATTGTACGAATTTTCCGTATTTGGTGCCATCAATTCCTACCCTATCTCAGAATTTATGCAGTACGTTGATTTTCAGCAAAGTGTAGGCACATCCTGAACGCCCCTCATGTTCCTGACTCTGGTCACCTCCCACAACTCCCGCACCGACAGGATTAATTCTTCATCCTGTTGAGCGCGATAGAACCCGTCCTGAAACACCGAATCCGGCTTGATGGATGGACGTTGGAGCACAAAAGAAGACAAAACGATCCGAAGCCTCCGAATTTCCCTACAAATGCGAAGTTTTTCCGAATAGAGTGCCCCGGCATCCGATTGGTAAATATATCGATGCAGAATGGATTGAACGGGCCAAACGCAAAGTGTATGCGTTTGCCAGGGACGACTTTGACGTATTGAAATCGACGGACCGGGCGTCAAAAGAGATGAAAAATCCTCCGAATTTGCAATCTTTTCCGCGTTTCCTTTCCCCCCCTACCGTGAAATCCGGCCTCATCAATCTTTATAGCATCCGTTCACTAGCAGGCCTTCTTCTTTCCCGATATCCGCAATAATTTATACGTATTCATCCGTTTTCAGGCCCGCGGGGAGAAACAATGAATAATGGTGCGCCTAATTTAAATAGATTTTTGTGTCGAGAGGCGGGAACTACTTTCAACTTCGGATTCGTTATCGAAGTATCGGGCAAAATGATAAATGAATCCGATCTTGGCAGGCTGGGCATTGATTGATGGTGATTTCCTGGTGATAAGATGCTTGAGTAGAGTTCGTGTCAGATTTACCTGCCATATACCGGAATAATGAACTTAATATCTGCCGCTTCTCGAGGATACCTTATCCGAGACGGCTTTAGCATGTTCCGAGAGGAACGTGATATTTGGGGGAATATTAATTTTTCATCGCACAAATTCATATATACCTTTCCAAGTTCAATTTCGGAAAAAGTAAAACCATATTCGCAAAAATTGAAAGCAATTTCGGAAAATGTGGAACCAATTTCAGAATAGTATATTCTAAAACAAGTTGCAGAATGGGCTCCTATTAAAACACGAATGCGAAATTCGAAAACGAGCGACGAAGGAGCGAGTTTTCGAACGCATGAGTGTTGGAATAGCCTTCTGCAACGAGTATTAGACGATATTTTCTCTATTTCATTCAAGTTTTGTAAAATACTGTTGAAATTTAACGAAAAATTCGGATCATACATCCTAGTGTCTTTTGTATTGTATCTTGGCAGTTGGTGTGACTGTTACGAAATTTGACAGTTTACGAAATTTGAATTTGAATCGGACTTATCGAATTCCATTATAATCTAGAATTACACATTTAATTTGTAAATTATGTCCGACAAAATCGATTTAACACCACCAGAATTAAGAGAAATTGCAAATGAAATTGCAAATAAATTAATACCTCAAAAATCCAGATCCTTGTATGAAAGAGAATATGTAAAACTCATGAAGTGGTCCCAAGAGAATTCGGTAATTAGAATTTCAGAAAATGTTTTGTTAGCGTATTTTGAACATTTAAATAAGACATATAAATGTTCTACGTTATGGAAAACATATTCGATGTTACGTAGTATGCTTAATATAAGACAAAGCATTGATATTTCAAAATTTGCAAGACTGCAATGCTTATTAAAAACTTTCTCGAAAGAATACAAACCGAAGAAATCAAAAGTTCTCGATTTCGAACAAATTGACAAATTCTTGAAGGAAGCATTAAACGATACTTATTTAGATATTAAGGTAACAATCTAATCATGTTTAACTATGTACGATTAATATAATATCTTTCAGGTAATATTAATCATGGGATATGCTGGGGCATGCAGAAGGGTAGAGCTCTGCAATATAAAGGTTCAAGACATAGAATTCAAGAATGATTGTATTTTGATCACCATACCAAATACAAAAACTTATAGTCCCAGGCAATTTATTATTTCAGACCCATTCTGGTTGAGTCTTGTTAGAGAATATTATGCATTGAGACCATCACATACACATCACGATCGATTCTTCATTAATTTTAGATCAGGAAAATGTAGCATACAACCTATTGGCATCAATGAAATAGGTGGAATGCCAAAAAAAATTGCAAATTTTTTAAATTTGCCCCATCCAGAACTTTATTCTGGTCATTGCTTCCGTAGAAGCTCAGCTTCCCATCTAGCGAACAGCTGAGAAGATTTGATGACATTAAAGAGACATGGAGGATGGAAGAGTTCAGCAGTTGCTGAAGGATATGTTGATGCGTCTCTATCAAAAAAGATTGATATTTCTAACACACTATCAAAACAAATCAACAAAAATACTCAGGACCTGAATATGCCTTTGACTTCTAAACAGCAGAATATGTCAGAAGTCTCTATTGGAACTTTACAGGATTCTATGCATGATAACCAGCCTTCTACCTCCTCTGCATGCTTCAATCAGGCTATTTCAATGAATGAAACACATCATAAAATACCAGGAATCTCTACGTTAAATACTGGTTCAAATTGTAATATTAACGTGAAAGTATTTAACAACTGTACGATAGCAAAAATTGAATGACTTACTATTTTATTTTTATAATACATCATACTTTTTCAGTGTGTAATTACTACCTGTACCCACTTAATTAACACCAACACTTTAAAAGAGTTTCTTCAAATATGACATAACTAATAGTAAGAATATTGAAAACAAAATTTCTTCTAAGAAACGTAGAACTCTAGTGACTTTATAGCATAAGACAAGAATTACTTTCTATAGTACAAAAATTTACCTACTAAATTCACCGCATCGTTTTTCAAATATCTTTGATTTGTTTAAATGTTGAGTATCGCAACCACCATAATACAGATATTAGGCCTCCACAACAGACCAAGAACGATATGCTAACTGACGGTGATCAATGGACTTGCTTTTAAACTATAATTTCCAATAAGTACTGGCTTATTGAAATTTTGATAGATATCAAAACTCAAAGGTATTGTCAGTCATTTAATTTCCCTTGGCAAGATAATACATCTTTATAGCTCCAAACTTTTTTTTGGAATAAACAATTAAGGAATTAAGAATTAACATGAACCTGTAACGTCATCCTGGAGAATATACAAATTACATACATACAGATATTTACCATCTAAGGATACTTGTTATGTGATTAACAGCTTTTTTGATTTGAATCATTCGTAAAGTAACAAAAGCTTTAATCGTATAAATGTACATTATAAAGACACATAAACATAATTTTCTTGTAGCACTAACGATACTTGGTTCAGGATATAAATTGCTGCTTAATAGCTTTTATTGATACATTTGTACTATATGTATTCATCTTTGGATTAGGAAAATTCCCTTCATTCCTAAAAAAAGGCAGTGTATATATAAGTACATAACCTATAGATCAGATTTAAAACAGTTTTCTAAGAGCATGAATGATTCAAAATTAGCAAGAACTGCAAGAAGGTAGTACCTAATTATACCTTTTAATGAAAATAAAACTTTTCGTCTCAATAATTATTTCGCTATATCCAGATTACATTATATATATGGATTGACAATTGACGTGTGTTGAAATTCGATAGGAGCGAGTGTCAATGCTGACAACCACAAAACGAAAGATATAACTAGAAACAGTGCGGGAATGAGTTCATTCCAGCACTGTTTTTAGTGCTGGAATGGACTCATTCCGATACTGAAATAGAGAAAAAGTAATTCTAACTTCGTACCAAATACAATTCAGAATTACTTAGTATAATTTTGTGTGCGTAAGACCCATTTTCGTTATTGTGGTAATGAATATCTTCTTTCTCACGATTTTTAATCGAACGTTAAGTGATTTAAGAATGATCAAACTGCAGGAATAATATTTATTGACTAGCAATTGTAACCTATCTTCTCGGTGGGGTTTGGACATTTGGGTCTGGTGGTTCGATTAACATTTTTGAGTTTGTGCTTCGGAAATTTCGATGTATTCTTCAGTGAAATGACAGAATTAACAATAAAGGCATGGTGAAGATGTATTTCTCGGTATATTGGAGTCAATATTTCCACATACAGTTACTCCCTTGAATTCTCAACTTGATTTTTGGAATTTAAATTCATTTCTTAGACTGAAGGTAAGGCTCTTCAAAAATTTGCATTTAACCTTTTTAATCGACGAGTTTCCTATTCAAGGATGAAAATAATTTTAATGTATTAAATGTTTGAATTGAGCTCCCTTGACTGCTTGACAAGGTGCAACCCGCTCTTCGAAACATGTACCTAATAAGAAGTGAATTCAACTGCAATTGACATATAATATATTTGCATTTATATGACAAATATCAATTATATTTTGAATTTATTAATGAAATTTGGTCGTAATAATTGAAAAAATTTGCAGTTCAATGAACAGGGATCACAATTAATTGTAATATAAATCAATTTTACTTTATTTCGGTGTAATTTAAATTAATGGCAACCAAAATACATTGCAATTAAAATAAAATGTGTCAAAAATTAGGAATTACTATTGGATTACCTGCACTTAATTAAATTTATTTGCAATAAAAAGTTGAAAATAATTCTCTACTATATTGTATTGTTGTTTGGATTAATGCCCAATTTTGCTGTCCAACTGCCTTTATTGCCATTTATTCTTCATTAAACGCCTATCACGTTATATGTAAGTAAATGCTGATATTTTATTTCAGGTGCACAAGATGCAATTATGTTATGGAGTTTGCATGGTTATCTAGATTCGATTGAAAAAACCATGATTCAAAAACAAGCCATGTGGAAAACCACTAAGGACTCACAGGACACTTTTAATTCATAGTAAGATTATTGGATGAAATTTTCGTATTTTCTAAGCGTTTCATAGAATCGTTCAATTTTGTTTATGAATTCAAGCGTTTATGGTTCTTAATTGTTTTCTAGTCTGAGCATTTATGCACTCCTTTTTATTTTGATTTCCTGTCTCAACTTGCTCCTGAACTTCATCAGTGTTTAGTTTGGCCATTGATAGAATTTACTCATTATTGTTCCTAAATTTATTCAGTGTTAAGATTTAAGAATGTTGACTTAGTCTGATTTTATTTCATGATCATCTAATATATTTGTTGTTATTTTGTATTTAAGTATTAATTGGTTCCTTAACCTTTATAAATGAAATATTATTGTTTGAAGAATAACAAATTTTTTTATTTCCCAACATGTCAAGGTCAAATATTTATTTATACCTAAAAGTCAATTCTGGTAATTTTTTTCCATCAGATGAAGTGAACCTGGAACAATCCTTGTCCACAACCTTGTGAGAACCGACTTCATGAGGACGAAAGGGAAAACAAATTTATTATATCTGCATCTGCAGTATTTCAATTGAAATGAACCAGTATAAATTTAAAATGGGTTCAAGCCCTGTGAACAGGAGCTTTCTGGCGCTCTAGTTCAAACAGACAAATTATATCTGGTATTGGTTTCTTAGAGTTGGGAATTATATCAATGTATTCATATGATAGGACTGCATCATAAAGAAAATTCAATTCAAATAATAGTTTATTTATCAAGATTAAATGAGCAATCATGAGAATGAGAACTGCACCACATTTTCAAATTTTTTTTTTGACACTTTGCGGTAATCTGGTCAATACAAAACTTTACATGCGTATAAAGGTCATGATTCTACAATTTGAGGCAAAATTTCAGATAGATCGAGTGAGAGAGAGAGAGAGAGATAAACTTTATTGGATGGTTCCAAATGGCTATAGACCTAAGTCTTCCTGCCTGTTACAAAAATTCATACAATTACAATTTAGGTAGGTACTTCATATTTGGTGTTAGTATGGATGTATATTAATTTAGGTTCATTATAAATTCAAATAAAGGTGCTTCTGGAAATTTTCTTTTTGGTATGATGTTCCTGTCGTATCTGTGAATAAGAGGTTGCATGATATCTCTGTTGTGTTGTTCTGATATGAATTTTTTGTGCAATCTATACATCCTGTTCAGAATAGGTTCAATTCCGGTCATTTCATACAACGTATGATTAGGGGGGTTATGCAGGGGGTTGTTCGGGTGTCGTAGTCTTGTGATCTTACGGAGGCTTGTTCTTTCTCCCACTTCTATGGTTCTTCGCATAGTACAATTTCCATTCGATATAATCGGGTGTCCATATTCGAGTAAGGGTCTACATATCATTTTATATATTCTACTGGCTGTATTGGTGCTTATACCTTCGTTTTTATAGGTCAACGACCTGAAGTGTTTAGCTCTTGATATTGCCGTATCTTTCTTGTGTTTACTGTCTGATTTGAAGTTGAGCTTGCTATCTATCTGTATGCCAAGATATTTGCAGTTGCCTGTGGGATGAATAGTATCGCCAATAAGTTTAATGGTTGGAGAATTTGCGTTTTGTGGTTAAATAGCATAAGCTTAGTTTTCGAGGGGTTCGGCAGAATTCTCCACTTTAGCATCCATGATGTCGTTTTGCTTGTGAGTTCTTGAAGTCGGTCCATGCATTGTTTCATCGAGTTTCCATGTGAAATAAGGGTCGTGTCGTCAGCAAATTGCAATAAGTAGGCCTGTTTGTTAATGCGTCCATCGTTCTCTGAGTCGTGATTATATATGTCAGCACAGAAAAAATTGAACAAAAGTGGAGAGAGGGGTGACCCTTGAGGAACTCCTTGTTGTAGCGTGAATGCTTCTGAATACTATCCCTTCACCTTCACTTGAATAGATCTTTTCCATAAAAATTGGTGTATCAGTTTCAGTAGGTGAATTGGACATTTTAAGTGGAATAGCTTGAAAATCAGACCTGCATGCCAGACACTGTCAAAAGCCTTTTTACTATCCATAAATATGCTGGCTGAGTAATTACCCATTTTCTTATTTGTTTGGATATTTGATGTTAGAATAACTAGAGGATGTATTGTGGAGGTTTTGTTCTTGAACCCAAACTGATATGGGGGGATGGCTTTTCCGAGACACTTTTCCAGTCTGCCCTTCTCAAAATTTTTTCCCACCACCGGTAGTAGTGTAATTGGTCTGTAGTTTTCAATATTCTTGTGATCAGTTTTCGCTTTCGGGATGGCAATTAATATTCCTTTCTTGAAATCATCAGGAAAGTGAGAGTTGAAGAGACAATAGTTATATATCTTATTTATTTCAAGATTGATTGCATGGTCTAGTTTTTTCAAGATTCTTCTAGGTATATTATCAAATCCCGGGGCACTGTTTTTGCCGTGATTAAGTGCTTCAAAGTATTCTTCTTCTGTAATGGGTTCAATAGTGTTGGTTTCTTGGATGTTCAGAAATTCATAATGGTACCATTGTTCAATTTGGTTCTTATGATCGGCATCAAAATTGCTGTTGTTACTCTGTCCAAAGTTCTGTTTAAAGTGGGCTGCGAATGCGTCTGAAATATTTTTATCCGATGTAATAGATTTGCCGTTTACCTGAATTGATTCAGTTATGTTATGTGTCTTGTATTTGGATAGCTTCTTTATTGTATTCCAGTGAGTACGGCCTCTTCTTTCCTCTATTTCTTTACATGCTTCCAAGTATTTATATGAACGATATGTGGTAATTAGTTGGTGGATGTCCTTATTCAACTCATTAAATCTTTTCTTCAGTGTTGTGTCATTATTTTCTTGATATTCTCGATATATTTGCTTTTTCACTTTTATTAATTTCAAGATATATGGAGGAAGGGTTTGACTGAAGTAGTTTCTTTTTAATTTGGGTGTATGTTTCTTAACTATTTCCATTAATTGCTTGTGAAAGCTTGCTATATACTCTGGTGTGACTTCTGTATCCTGATGTATCCACTGTAGCATTTCCGAATTCACCATTTCTATATTGCATCTGTTGTATTGTGGTATCATTTCATCGCTGTATTTAATTGGTTTTTTTTTCAGATCGATCGTGAATTCTATGGCGAGATGATCAGCTCCAATGTCTGGAGTAACATTACCACTATGTATGCTGTGTCTAATATTTTGAGTGCAGAGAAAGACATCCGTATTGTATCTCGGCCATTCCTTATGAACGTTGGGGGTGTGTCTATTCTAACAAAGTCTGAATTTCTCAGAAAAGTATTAGTTTGTGTCCTTCTGCGATTATTCATTTATTTATTTATTTATTTATTTATTTATTTATTACACTGGAACACAAACAGGACACAATCCCAAGAACAGTGTTCGCTCAGTTACCAATTAAACCATATTATCACATGAATTAATTAAAAATTAAAATAAAGAAATCATACATGACACAAATTATGGAGTAACTTACAAATATACAGAGGGAAAAAAATTGTACATAATTTTCACGTAGAATCCAAAAAAAGAAGGCGACGTTTCAGCTGCCTCTTGATAGTCACCAAAGAAGAGCAAAAGAAATCAATGTGGGGGGCCAGCAGGTTGGAAGTGTTCAGCATTCTTATGAGTGGGGAATTCGCGGTATAGTTCTTTCGTCTCAAGGCAACATGGAATAGATCACTGGATCTCAGCCTACTATCAGGAACTTTGAAAGAAATCATCTCCAAAATGCCAGGAGCAACCATCAAACCATTCAGGAGCTTAAACATAAATGAAATATCATTTATGGATCTTATATCGACTAGACTGGGGAGTCGAAAAACTCTACGAGCATACGTGTAATCATGATTTTCAATTACCATTTGGTTCTTATAAGACAGAAACCGAATGAACTTGTTCTGAACAGACTCCAAACGTCGAATATAACAATCATATCTCGGGTTCCATATCACAGAAGCAAAGTTCAACCGACTGAAGACAAATGCATGATAAAGTGTTAAAAACGTTTCGTTTTGATGAAAGGATTTTCCATGCCTAAGCACGAAGCCAAGCATCTTGAAGCAGGATGTGACAACTCTATCTACGTGAGCATCGAATAGCAATTTGGAGTCAAGTGTTATCCCCAGATCTCTGACAATATTTGATTCCTTTAACTGATGTTGGTTAAGCGTGTACTGAAAAGAGATCTTACTGATGTTTCTGGTAAATGAAATTTCTGTGCATTTATCAAGATGAAGGAACAAGTAATTATCCTCACAATATTGGGTCAACCTATCCAGATCACACTGGAGCTCAAGACAGTCCTTCAGAGAGCGAATCATCATAAACAACTTCAGATCGTCGGCAAAAAGCAAGAACTTACAACTCCAGAAGCACCTTCCAATGTTGTTGATGTAAATCAGAAAGAGCAGAGGGCCGAGATGAGAACCCTGCGGAACACCAGAGGTATTGCAAAATTCTCTGGATTCGCAACCATCAACTGAAACATACTGACTTCTACCCACAAGATACGACATCAACCATCTGATCAGGCCTCCACAAACTCCAACCTCAGCAAGCCGCCAGTTCTTTCAAACATTGTCCCGCCCCACATTCGCAGGCAGACTGCTGTTTCAAATTCTTGGAATAAATTTCATTCTTTTCCGAATTCATTTCCGATTATCTCCTACATTCCAGGCAATAAGATTCCGAGATTGAAGTCACGAAACCCTTTATGGTCCAACTGTTTTCTTAATTCGAATAAAAGTGACAAGGAAGTTTGGCGGTCTGAATGGATTTCTTGCAATTTATTCAACAAAGATTTAATTTCTGATCCTTCAGATAGAGTTCCGGGGTTTGATCTTCCAAGGAGAATATGGTCTATTCTGAATCGTCTAAGAACCGGTCATGGTCGTTGCAACAGCATGCTTTTCAGGTGGAACTCAGTTGAGAGTCCTAGTTGTGAATGCGGGGAAGCAGAGGAAACCATAGATCATTTAGTTAATAATTGTCGCATATATAGATTCAAAGATGGTTTTAGGGCTATTCATAATGTTTCTGAATCTTTTTTAGAATGGGTAGCGAGTTTCAAATCTATTTAATGAAATATAGAATATTCCATTTTAATTTGTTCGTTTTCTCCCTTTGTTTTTTCCTTTTCCAGATTGGGTTTCGGACCTTGGAGAATCTTCTCTGCTTGTTGAAGGAAGAAGCGATAATGAAGAAAAAGATGCCCTTCAATATTTAATATTTCAGCATATTTTGTTAACAAAATCAATTTTCATAAATCACAACACTAACGGGGAGATAGGGTTTTTTTTGCTGAGGTTTTTTCCCTAAGCTCTAGTATCATATTATATCAAATAATATGGTACCCCGTTACACTAACCTCTGCTAACACTTCTTTCATACACATGCTTTATTGTTAGATACAAAACAAATTGTAATGCTCAAGTTCAAAAGAATATATATATATATATGAGACAGCTTGTCAAAGGCTTTAGAGAAATCTGTGTACACTGCATCATTCATGTTGAAATCTCCGATAATCACACAGTTTTTGTATTGTGATGCTTTTATGAATAGGTTCTCTTCAATTTGGTAGCTGGTGTGATGGATGTATACTACAAGAAAGTGGATTTTTTCTGAACCAAATGGAAACGTGAAATGTAAAACATCATTCTCTACATTATTGAAGTGTGGTGGGTTGCTTTTTCCGAGTAAAAGGTTTTTTCCTGCCTGTACCAGTGCTCCTCCTCGTGTATTCTTATTAATTATATTTCCATGTTCACTTATTATACTCCAGTCCCTATAGTTGATATTGCTGGTTTCTTTTGTTTTGGTTTCAACGAACATTGCACATCTGATTCCATTGTTTTCAATAAAGTGGCGTATTAGTTCTTTTTTGTTTTCTATGCTGTTGATGTTTGCGTATACCATTTTAGTGCCCGATATCTTGATGTAATTGTACCCCCTCCGTGGGTTCGGTTTCAGCTGTGTTCTGTTCTTTCTCCATATCAACCATTAGCAAATACAGTCTATTCCCGACAAAAGTTGGTATGGTATTTATACGGTATGTTTCGATAAATCTTTTTTGTAATTTCTGAAGGAGCTGTTGTCTGTCTGTATGATTAGGTTTATTTATTTTATTTATGTATGTCTCAATGATATGATCATGTATTGTAAGACTGGAATGTATTCTACTCTGTTTGGTTTTATTTTTTTCTATGTCGGTGCTTTTTTTATTGATAGATCTTATCTTAACATTCGGGATGCCTTCTATCGGTTTAAGGGGTCTGTTGGGGCATTTGGTTGACCATGGGACATGTTCTGTAGATCCGCAGCCGTTGCATTTGGGGGGTAGCCCTGTTTCACATTCGGAGTCTTTGTGTTTCCCTCCACATTTACTGCATTTTATAGCTTCTTTACAGTCTTCCGTTTTATGAGTAAATTGTGTACATTTTGAGCATGGAATTGGAAGTGGATCCGGTGGATAACTTGGATTAATATTGTAGTGCCTACATTTATAAAACAGTCCCTCTTTGATCAATCTCTCGTATTAAACAATGTCACCTGTAATAATTCTTATAAATAGGGAAGGTTTGTTCGTCTTTTTGGAAACGATTCTTTTGCAGTATCTATGATTTATTTTATTCTTGTTCATAAATTCGCTTATTTCCTTCTCTTCTATTTCCGTTTCTACAAAGGATACAACCGCCGAGTACGATTCTGTATATTTCTTATTTTCGTGTTAGATCGAGTGATCGGTTTCGGAAATATTCATAAAAAATATTTTTACTAAAATCGGTCATAACTCCGAAACCCCTTGATGGATTTCGCCCATTAACGAACTTGTCCGAGATATTTACGCTCCAAAACAACCTTGCAATTTTCAATCCGCTAACTCCTTTCGTTCGAGAGTTATCGTGCCTACGGCCAGTCGGCCGGCCGGACAGAATCGATTTCGCACTCGAATTCTTGATCAGTGAGTCGAACCAAATCGTTTGAGACCATTTTCAGCCAAAAATTCCAAAATTACAGACACTTGGGCAAATCGGCACTCTGTTCAGAGGAACTAGAGCGCCAAAAAAACAAGTTTCGTATGACAATTGCCCAAAAGAGGTTTAAAGTACCTACAAATAGTAGGTATTCCATAAAACATGTATGAAAGAAGATAAGTTATAATAAAAAATTACCTTGTAATCGATCAAAAATTTCCTGATCTACGCTCACCAAATTTTCTCATCTCTCGAACTACAGAATTATGCTTTCAATATTTACGTAATATTTTCAAACATTTTCGGATGAGGTCCCCGTTGCATCGCTAAAATACGAGTATTTCAACCCCAATATTTTTGATGTTACAATATTCCCTTCTGTCAGTCCCGTCATAAATTGAGAGAACTGAGCATTCCTCTATGGATGAAAAGCAGTCTCACTACACTCAGATGTCTTACATCATGTTCCGTTCCGAAATGTAAGACTTTTCTGAGAAAAACTAATTTCGGAGCAAACAACTGAGCAAACACTCAGTTCCGAGGAACTAGAGCGCCAAAAATTTAAATAATACTAGGCCAGTTTTTCCATAGTTTTCCCAGACGTAATCATTTTCGTAGTTTACTATAATTATTTAAAAAAATATATACTGTACTCTACTTTACTTCTAGTTATAGTCTGACGGCAATATTTTCGATGAAATGATGGTTATAAGTACAGGAAAAACATGACCTTTACGATTTCAGTCATTCGAAATGGAAATAATCCCTTGTCCTTCCAATCTTGAATCAATCTCGTTTTCAAAGACCCTCCAATAATGGCATTCATTGAATGTTATTCAGTCAGAGTCGATTATCCCCGAAATCGCACGGGAGATAAATCTGTCCTGACCCAGTCTCCAAGAAACAACGCAGAAAACGGCGAAAACATCAACTTTATTCAATATTCGAGGCTCCCAAGCAGAGCACCGTTCCTTCCAAAGGCCGGAAAAATTAAATCAGCATTAGGAAAAGAAAAGGGGGGGACAGGCCTGACATTATCATAGAGATAACCTCGCCGAAGACAAGAGCCATGTCATTGTCGACTGTGTGCCGGGACAGGGAAAGCGCCAAAGGACGATAACGAATACGTTAAATGTGTTTAATGGCACGGAATATATTTTCACGTGGAGGAAGCATTGAAAGGCTGGGGTGATTTTCAGTTTAAATCCGGCTACGTGATATATTTTATGCTGATTCGTTCTGCTTAATTTCTATCCGATCGATTTGGTATGAGTTTTATTGGTGATTTGAATCTTATATATATGGATTTTGGAGGGGAGGTTGGTGGTTCAGAAAGGGATTCATATATCAAATTTTCCAAAGTCCAAAGAGTTTCCAGAAAAGAATTACCACGAAGTATCACTTCCTTTCACCTAGGGTGTAGGCCGTGAAATATTACATTCAGGTTTTACTAAAACAGTACACAATACGAAGCAAATTCCACAAACAAGATTCAGCACCTTCTATTGAAAATTTATATATATTTCTACATTTTTGGCGCTCTAGTTACTCGGAACGGAGTGCTTATCAATGTGCCCAAATGTCCGTAATTTTCGAATTTTTCGATGAAAATGGTCCTAAACGATTTGGTTCGACTCACTGATCAAGAATCCGTGGTCGAAATTCATTTTGTCAGGCCAGTCCGGCCGGCCGGCTGGCCGTAGGCACGATAACTCTCGAACGGAATGAGCTAGAGAGTTGGAATTTTCAGAGTAGGTTTGGGAGATAAATATGTCGGCTGAGTTAGTTATTAGTCAAAATCGGACAGATGGTTTCGGAGTAACAAAAATAATTTTTATTTTTTACATAACAAATTCCAAATTAAATTTTTTTCAATCAGCAATTTTACCATGAGAATCTAATGAGATCATTTTTAACTCTAACAAGCTAATACTTTCGGAGATATGATTTTTCAAAATTTCAATAATAAATCGTATTTCTACGTTTTCACAGAATTATATAATTATTAGATGTATGAATTGTCATGTCAACTTATTTTACTGAGACATGACATTGTCTAATTCCTTGCTAATAGTTGGTTCGAGAAACGTCAAAATCGATTTAGAGAGACGGGGTCTGCAAACGGCCGTTCTAGGCAGTTTTCGGGCCTGAAAATTGACGAAAAGAGAAGATGAGGGTGAAAAACTATCAAATAAACCCCCATGTGGTGATTTTATGTCGAAAAGTGAATATTAAGAATGTATATCCCAGGTAAGTACCGACGTTTTATTCTAATACCGGAGATCGACAAGGCGGGCTCAAATCCCGGAAAGGGAATTACACTTTTTACCAAATTCGATGAAAAAAAAATTAAAAACAAAAAACGTGGTTATTTAAATTTTTCACATAAATTTTGAGGCTATGTGAAAAAAATGTAAGAACAAACGTTGTAAATCTTTTTATTATACAACTTTGCCATTTAACTTTTCTCCATAGGACTGTAGTTTTGCCGGAAATCGAGATAAACCGTTTAATACCCTTAAAAACTCGCCCTCTTCCCCTTCCCGACCTCAGATCGCTCGTGAATTATTTTTCCTATAATTTTTGCTATATTCTCTTCCTTTTACAATGGGTTTCATTCTATTTTATTTTTATTCGGTTTCAAAAATTATCGACCCTGTTCTAGAAGGTACTCAGACGCGCGAATCACTCGACCAATAAAAACGAAGATTACACGATTATTTAAACATGCAAGAGTCCGAGAGACTCCGCAGCGCCGGTTAAGGGTTAATCATCAACGAGCATCAACAATAAATTGCTGGCCTGAAGGCGACCTACGTTACCGACTTCACTTCCATGTATTCCAAGCCTGTTATAGTCCATTGTTCCCGACCCGGAATAATGAATACCTAACTTTCCGTCGTCGGAAACAAAACAATTAGCGAATTAAAAAGTCGAAACAAAAGATGAATTGCTCGTCGCCATCTGTTTTGAGATGCTGCAGGTTCATTCATTTATTCGAGTAATTAAGAGATGGCCCGCTGATCCCCAAGCGCGACGTTGTCGTTCCCGACCTGGATACGCTGACAGCTTTTTTCCTTCAGCAGATATATCCGGGCCCTTGGGTTCGAGCCCAGGGATCGAGTAATATGACGGGGCTCAGAGGAGGTTTTGATGGATATCTTTTCGGTTAATTTGTGAGTGGTGCAGGGACTTTGTGGATTGGAATTCAAGTTTTCTATAGTCTAGTTCGAGGACGAATATTGCCTGGGAGAATGTCGCTTGTTTACAACATTCTGACATCTACTTATATACAGGGTTTAAATTAATATTAGGATATAAGGGAATTAGCATGAAAACGTGTAAAGTTTTATGATAACTTATATTGGTAGAGCGCTTTCGACTGCTTTAAAACAATCATTTTCAATACCCAGTAAACAAGAACAATCTGACATAAAACACGTACAAATAAATCCATTTTGAACAAACTATAAACAGAATGAAATCAACTATTCCGGGTCTTAAGATGCAACTTACTCGTCATTAATACATAGACCGCCGTATTCACAAAGCATTCAATTTCCCTTAAGTCCTAACTGAGGTCATCAGTTAAGGATAAATAAGAATCGCAACCTCAGTTAACGTGAAAATTAACTTGAAACAGGCCTTTTTGACCACCGTTACATACCACCCTTACTGGAACGGTGGTACAAAAATTGTACCACTTTTTCACGAACAAGTGCAGCACAGTGGTCTAAATAACGTACCACATATTTAATCGTAAATGTGATGCGGCACGGAAGCTTTAAATGTGTACCACCTATTGCATCGCGTTCATATATGCATGATACGCATAGTTCGTGCGCAAATATAAAGAATGCATTTCTCGGAAATTAGTATCTGCAACGCATTTGCAGGATAGAACACGTTAATATTCAAACCAAATTTTTAAGTGAAGAAGTACCATCTTTATTTCAGTTAATTTATTTCTTAAGTGCGTTTACCCTTTAAGTTTCAAGAACAGCATTCATCAAGTAAGTATATTCAATTGTTTTTAATATTTAGTCTAGAATGTAGTGGTACCTTGTATGTACCACTGTGCCATATGGATATAAAGGTTTATCATGAATTTTTGTTACAGATACAATGGAATATTTGCCATTCAGATTGAAAGGACTAACCTATGCTGAGCTTCTCGAGGAAATAGAAAATATTCCATCCGATGCGGAATCTATTGTTGATGAGGACGAAGTTGACGAGTCAGAACACTCCCTGCAGAATACAATTTGCATCGAAAATTTGGTTCAGGATATCGAAGAGGAAGTCAGTGATGACTTGTGGGACTCTGATGATGAAATCCCGCTGAGCAATTTAGTTCAGAATCAAGAATATAGAACAGGTAACGATTCTAATATCCATTCTCCACGGTGGGGAATTACACAGGCCGTAAATCCAGCCCCACCTTTTGAACATAACTGTGGAATTACTGACATAGTCCGCAAGGTTCATAATAAAACTCCAAATGCATTTTTCAAGCTTATTTTTACTGACGATTTGCTGCAATACTTGGTATTCCAAACAAATTTGTATGCTACGCAAGAAGGCAAGAATTTCATACCTACCACTGTATCTGAAATGAAAATATTTCTTGGAATCAACATTTTGATGGGTCTCAAACCCTTACCTAGCTATAGGGACTATTGGAGTTCTAGTCCTGATTTGCATGATGCATATATAAGCCAGTTTATTTCGGTCAATAGATTTGGATGGTTGCTCACTCACTTGCACCTAAATGATAATTCTCTTCTTCCACAAAGGAACCAGCCGAATTATGACAAATTGTACAAAGTACGTCCTTTTATAGCTATGCTTTATGAAAATTTCGAAAAATGCCTTCTTCCTCATGAAAATATAGCAATAGATGAATCTATGATCAGATTCAAAGGAAGAAGTTCTATAAAGCAGTACCTTCCAAAAAAACCAATAAAAAGGGGATATAAGGTGTGGTGTTTGGCGGATCAATCTGGTTATCTCTGTAGATTTCAAATTTATACTGGGAAGGTCGGAAATATGGCAGAAACAAATTTAGGAGAAAGGGTTGTAAAAGATTTAACAAGGGGACTTGAGCGAAAAAACCACAAATTATATATAGATAATTATTTTTGCTCATATCAGCTACTTCTTTACCTAAAAGAAAATGCAATTTGGACTTGTGGCACCATAAATTATACTAGAAAGAATATCCCAAAAATGAAAGATGATAAACAGTTAACAAGGGGAGAAACTGATTGGAAAACTAGTGATAGCGGCTTATCCATTTTAAAATGGAAAGACAAGAGGTCAGTCCATCTCCTCTCCAACTATCACGACACAAATATGTATTCAATAGTGAAGAGAAAAGAAAAAAATGGAACCTGTGTTGACGTAAAGTGCCCTCGTGTACTTCAAGACTATAATAAAAACATGGGATTCGTTGATAAATTGGACCAGTTGAAAAGTTACTTCGAAATCAATCGTCAGAGTCGCAAGTGGTGGCATCGTATTTTTTTCCATTTTGTTGATATTGCTGTTGTGAATTCATATATTTTATATCGCTTGAGCGGCGAAGAAATCACTCATAAGGATTTTAGGAGAAGAGTTGTGGATGGCTTAGTTGCAGAAAAGATTGTCTCTTTAAGAACGAAACGGGACAAGAGCCCATTAGAAATTAAGAAACATAAACCTCAAGTTTCGATAGAAGTCAGACTTGACAGTTCAGCACATCAGCCTGGAAGAGGAACCAGAAGGAGATGCGCAGTGTGCAGCTCAAAAAAAGATCAAGTCAGAACTGAATGGACCTGTACCATTTGTAAAGTTCCTTTGTGTTTGTCCAAAACTAAAACATGCTTCCAAGATTTCCACTCAAAGGTAAAATTACTCATTGTGAATAATTCGACAAGTAACTTTGATTTTTCTTTCAGGCATAGTGGTACACTATATGTACCACCTCCTATAGTACCCCCCATTCATTTGAAAAACATTCGACATAGATTTTTCAATATATTTTTATATTTCTTTCTAAATAAACACAAATATCATAAATAATTTCGAACTTTTATTTGTCGTGCCACCCATGCAAAATATCTTCGCTGATCTCTGTGCCAATAAGGGTTAACGGGGGTTACGATTCTTATTTATCCTTAACTGAGGACCTCAGTTAGGACTCAACGGAGATTGAATGATTTGTGAATACGGCGGAATATCTATCAGCATTGTCATATTAACATCTTGAAAGAATTTAATCTTGACTGAAATATTATGAAATCTAATTAACATAACGTTGAATAACTTGAAATTAAAACTGAAAAACAAACCAAGTCCAACGGAAAAGTTGTCAGATGATGAGGTTATGTTCTGTAAATGAGCAATTTATACGTTAATTGTGGTTCAATGGACTCCTCGAAATGTCAACATGGCCTTCTCAATAGTGATAAACTAATCACCGGAAATTCTTCTATGTAATGTTTGATCAAATTCATTTGAATATTTAGGCAATTTTTGTTTCGTTTCTTTTATAACCTAATGTGCATGTCTTCCAGGAATTCCAATCTAGAGAAGTTTTTGGTGGAGGTGCGGTGTAAAATTTTTGCATTGCTGTTAGGGCTAAAAGTATGACCATTAAATTTAAGATGGTGTCCAAACGCCGACTCCTCTGGTCTCAAGATGTGCTCTTTAATCCTTGTTTGTAGAGATCTAAATGTCCTTCCAACATACGTGGAATCGCTATTTTTACATGTTAATTTATAGATACCACTTTTTTCCAGTTCTTTAGTTTCATCTTTAGTGTTTCCTAAATATTCTTTCAATGTTCTAGCCTTCTTTGTTGAAACTTCATCATTTTTGCGCGTATGTTCTGGGGAACATCGCGCTATAGTTTTGCCCAAATGTCTGTAACTTTCGAATTTTTTGACAAAAATGGTCTCAAACGATTTAGTTCGACTCCCCAATGAAGAATTCGAGGTCAAATTTGATTCTGTCCGGCCGGCCGTCCGGCCATTGCCACGATAACTTGAGAACGAAAAGAGCTAGCGACTTGAAATTTCCAGGGTAGGTGGCGCATCTCAATACGACGGACAGGTTCGTTAATGAGCATAATCGGCCTAGTGGTTTCCGTGTAATGATTTTGTTTTCAACCAATATTAATCCGATCGAATTGAAACTGGGTGGGTAGTTGTAGAATATAAACCTAAGCACGTTTGTGAAATTTTATGTGAATCGTATGACTAGAAGATTTTAAAAAAATTATTAAAAAATATTTTTGTTGTCACGATAACTTGGGAACGGAATGAGATAGCGGCTTGAAATTTTCAGGTTAGGATGTGCACCAGAACGCGACATTTCAGTTAGTTTATGAGCAGAATCGGCCGAACAGTTTCAGAGTTATAGCCATCTGAAATTTTCTGAAATTTGGTGGTTTTTGTTCCTCATTAACTCGAAAAATACTGAACCGATTGAATTCAAACATGGTTATTAGTTGTAGAATGCCAACGCGAAAATGTTTGCAAAATTTGGTGAGGATAGCATTCGTAAAAAATTTTTAATAAATCATTGAAAAAAAAAAAATTTCTATATATCAGTAACTATTTGTTTGAAATTGCTGAAATTTTGCAAGAGGCTTACTAACCTAACTCTTCTGCCAAGTTTCAAGTTTTAATACGATCGGTTAAATATTGTTGGAGATTCGAGCATTCTTGTGTGAGTTCAGTAGATGGGTGGCCGTTGCCCTGATAACTTTCGAACGAAAAGAGAAAGGGACTTGCAATTTTCAGGGTAGGTTGTGTATCCGAAAGGGATAGTTGAGTTCGTTTTTGGGCATAATCGGTCTAACGGTTTCCGAGTTATACCCACCTGGAATATTATTTCCTTAATAACTCAAAAAATAAATATTCGATCGAATTGGTGCTTGGTAACTAGTAGTAGAAAATCAACATAAAGACGTGTTTAAAATGTTGTAAGAACCGTACCCCTAGAAAATTAGGAAAAAATGACGAAAAAAAATTTTTTAAGAACCGTACCCCTAGAAAATTAAAAAAAAATCACGAAAAAAAAATTGGTTCAAGCACTGACGTGAAGTCAGAAGCTTTTGCGCGTATGTTCTATTGTCCATTCTTCTGTATTGGACACCCTTAATCGAATTTACCATGGTAAATTATGTTGTCCATTCTCCTGTATCGGACGCTTAATTCGAATTTACCATGGTATATTCGAATTGAGAGTGTCCAATACAGGAGAATGGACAACATAATTTACCATGGTAAATTCGATTAAGGGTGTCCAATACAGAAGAATGGTCAATAGAACATACGAGCAAAAGCTTCTGACTTCACGTCAGTGCTTGAACCAATTTTTGAAATGATTTTTGATTGTTTTTGTCATACCGTGACACATTCTTTGGCTATATTGAGGAATAGTGAAGTATTTCACTATTCCTCAATGCTCAATCCTCAATTGGTTTGTCTTTCAGTTTTGATTTCAAGCTATTCAACTTTATGTTAATTAGATTTCATAATATTTCAGTCAAGATTAAATTCTTTCAAGATGTTAATATGAAAATGCTTATAGATTATATGCATTGATGACGAGTAAGTTGCATCTTAAGACCCGGAATAGTTGGTTTCATTCTGTTTATAGTTTGTTTAAAATGGATTTATTTGTACGTGTTTTATGTCAGATTGTTCTTGTTTACAGGGTATTGAAAATGATTGTTTTGAAGCAGTCGGAAGCACTCTACCAATAGAAGTTATCATGAAACTTTAAATGTTTTCATGCTAATTCCCTAATATCCTAATATCATTTAACGTGTACGTAGCACCTATTACTTGATTTAAATTAATAGTTGCGCACTAATTTGTGTGTTGATTCCTTAAAAAAAATTGGTTCAACCACTGACGTGAAGTCAGAAGCTTTTGCGCGTATGTTTAATGGTCTATTCTCCTGTATTGGACATTCTTGATCTAAATTTACCATGGTAAATTCGATTGAGAGTGTCCATTACAGGAGAATGGACAATGGGACATACTCGCAAAAGCTTCTGACTTCACGTCAGTGCTTGAGCCAATTTTTTTTTCGTTATTTTTATTAAATTTTCTGGTGCTGCGGTTCTCACAAAAATTTACACACGTCTCTATTTCGATATTCTACAACTAGTTGGCAAGCCACAATTCGATCGAGTTTATATTTTTTGAGTTATCGAGGAAATACTATTCCAGATGGATATAATCCCGAAACCGTTGGGCCGATTATTGCCAACAGCGAACTTAAAACTCCCATTCAGATGCGCAACCTACCCTGAAAATTACAAGTTCCTATCTCCTTTCGTTCGAGAGTTACCGAGGCAACGGTCACCTTCCAGCTACTGAACTCACACAATAATATAGATCCGATCGTATTCAAACTTGGAACCTGGAAGAAGAGTTAGGTTCAGGTGGCTCTCTCAAAATTTCAGCCATATCGAATGAATAGTTTCTGATATATAAACATTTTTTCAATGATTTTCAATGATTTTTTAAAGATTTTCTAGTCATACCATCCTCACGAAATTTTTTAAGAACTTTCGCGTTGGCATTCTACAACTAATAACCATGTTTGAATTCTTTGCAAGAAGTTGGCGCACCAAATATTATATAAAATGATTCAAAACTCTGTCAACTGTCGATTGTCTTGGAAAACTTGAACTTTTTGTTGTTTGAAACTATATTTCAAAAATTCGGAAAACCATGGAAAATACTTTTTTTCCTGCTTATAGCTTCTTCAAAAATGAAATAATTACCTAAGGAATTTTTTTTTGGTGACTAGTTAATGTAAGTGTCGTGTCATCATAAATAAGATTTTAACTAGAAAATTTGATCTGAACTTAAGGACATTAGTACGAATTTGTCCTGAAAAGTAGTTTCATTCTGGTGCGTATTTTCGCTATTGAAATCTTTCACTTTCACATTCAATTCACATCTGAGAATCCCAAGAATCTTGCAATAGGAAGATGCGTGGAAATGAACCTAAGAAGAAACTATCAGAGTTGTGACATAGCAACCCTCTCTGACAGTCAAGCTGCTTTTAAGGCTCTGAGCTCCCATGTTATCGAATCCAAGCTAATATAGGAGTGCCGAAGAAAACTCAATGAAGTAGGCAAGAACAACAGGATCTCCTTGGTCTGGGTTCCTGGTCACGCGGGAATGATAGGAAATGAGGAGGCCAACACACTTGCCAAGAAAGGAGCACAAACCCCTTTTATTGGCCCGGAACCTTATTGTGGGGTTGGTAGACACACCTACAAAAGTGAATTCCGGACGAAAGAAGAAACTGAGAGAGGCACTTTCTGGAGTTCTCTTCCCGGAATGCATCACTCCAAGAAATTCCTCCGGAACTTTGATACTGTCCGATCCAAGAAATACTTGGACCTCAGTAAGAACAAGCTGCACCTCCTCACTGGCTTCCTCACAGGGCACTGTGGCCTCAGGAAGTATATGATGAGATTAGGGCTAGCAGGAACTGACGAGTGCAGATTCTGTTGGGAGGAGGATGAAACTCCTGATCACCTGACAACGGAATGCCTCGCCATCGCAAACCAACGCAAGGAATGCTTTGGGCCAGAAATCTGCAGGAGCGAAGATCTAGCCTCCTCGAAGCCATCCCAGATACTGGAGTTCATCAGAACTCTGAAACTGGAAGGCAAGCTGTAGATGCTAATGACATCGACAGCTCTGAAGGGGGGGCACAATAGACCTTAAGGTCGCAGTGCAACATTACCCCCTACAACAATATACAATCCCAAGAATGCAAATCTTGCTGGAAAATGCCAATTTATAGCAAAACTTTTGATTAATATAGAAATTTGTCCTGAGTATCCATCGTTAGTTCAATTTTAATACCAGTTAATTATTTTATATTATCACAGATTTGTGAATATTCGAACAAATGACGAACAACAAAGTTCAAACAAAACTAATAAGAGCTATAAAAAGGTCTATAAGCAAAAAACAAGATTTTTTTTCGAACTGAGTTTTTGCACATTGATCTAAATTGTAATTTAAAACAAGATTACTTAGAATGTTTCACACAAAAAGTATGAATTTTGCGAGGAAATCGACTTTTTTTTTTAAATTGCGATTTCTGCTCAAATGATTTTTATATCATTTTGTTGCACACAAAAATTGAATTCGGAAATATTAATAAAAAAGAAAAGCCTCTCTAACGCTGTGATACTGGGAAGAAATGTAGATATATTTTATATATGTATATTATGTATATGAATTTTTCTTGTACGGTCAGCTCGACGCAGGCTATCCTGACCTGAATACATTGAATCCATTTCTTCTTTTTCGGATATTCCGACCCCAAGGGTCGAAGGATGTATGAGAAATATGGCAGGACCCAGCGAACGTGGATATTTCGATGAATAATTTTTTCATCGTCGGAAGCTAATTTGCGAAAGTAATCAGGGAGTCAGACGAGTTTGTTTATGAATTTTCAACGGATGGGTTGTTTATTCCGGAGATTGCGATCTGAGTGTACTCGGGTGGAGGTAATACTGCGAAGCCGTTCAAATATATGGTGAAAGGAATATGACTTTTAGCTCTCTTGGGTGAACTCGCGAAATGTAGGCAGTAGAGATGCAACTCTCGAAGAGTATAAAATACTATATGTCTACAGAATGTCTGGTGGCACAATGAGAAACTCAATATCATATATCCCTGAAATTCTTCAGCGTTAGGAGTGGAGGTCGTAAAGGGTGTCTCAGCAAGAACTTTAATTTCGAATTGCGCGACATTTTTTACTGTGAATTGTTAAGTCAGCCATATTTATTGTTTTTGCGCGTACGTTCTGGGAACATCGCGTTATCATTTTGCCCAAGTGTCTGTAATTGTCGAATTTTTCGCCGAAAATGGTCTCAAACGATTGGGTTCAACACCCTGATGAAGAATTCGAGGTCAAATTTGATTCTGCCGTCCGGCCGACCGTTGCCACGATAACTTGAGAACGAAAAGCGCCAGCGACATGAAATTTTCAGGGTAGGTGGCGCATCCCAATGCGACGGACAAGTTCGTTAATGGGCATAATCGGCGCAATGGTTTCCGAGTAATAATTTTCTATTCAACCAATATGAGCCCGATCGAATTGAAACTTGGTGCATAGTTGTATAGAACGTGAGCATGTTCGTCAAATTTTGTGAAAATCGTATTACTAGAAAATTAAAAAAAAATATATTAAAACATATTTTTTATGTCTGGATAACGTGAGAACGAAAAAATTGAGCAACTTGAAATTTTCAAGTTAGGTTGTGAATCTGAATGTGACATTTGAGTTCTTTTATAAGCATAATCGGCCAAACGGTTTTGGAGTTATCCCCATCTGAAATTTGGTTGTTATTTCCTCAATAACTCGAAAAATACCGAACCGATCCAATTTGAATATGGTTATTAACTGAATGCCAACACCGAAATTCCTGCAAAATTTTGTGAGGATCGTATCATAGAAATTTTTTTAAAAATCATTGAAAAAATTCTATATATCAGAAACTATTCATCCGACATGGCAGATATTTTGCGAGAGCCTTCGGAACGTATCTCTTCTACCAAGTTCCATGTTTGAACACGATCGGATCAATATTGTTGGAGATCTGAGCAGCCTTGTGTGAGTTCAGTAGCTGGATGAGTGACCGTTGTCTCGATAACTCCCGAACGAAAGGAGATAGGGACTTGTAATTTTCAGGGTAGGTTGCGCATCTAAATGGAACAGTTAAGTTCGCTGTTGGCCATAATCGGCCCAACGGTTCCGGAGTTATATCCATCTGGAATATTATTTCCTCGATGACTCAAAAAATATAGAACCGATCAAATTGTAGCTTGCCAACTAGTTGTAGAATATTGACATAAAGACTGTGTCAGTGCTTGAACCAATATTTTAATCAAAACATAGACATTTACGAAAATGGTGCAATGTAGCTTGCAAGAACGTTTGTCAATAGTGAAAACCCATTATGAAATTGGTTCAAGCCCTGTGGACAGGAGCTTTTTGGCGCTCTTGTTCAAACCTACAAATCATATCTCCGAAAGTATTGGTTTCTCAGAGTTGGGAATTATATCAATGGATTCTTATGATAGAACTGCATCATGAAAGATTAAATTTAAAAAAGGTTCGTTCAAAAAAAAATAGGTTCAAAAATTATCATAAAAATATCTCCGAAAGTATTGGTTTCTCAGAGTTGGGAATCATATCAAGTTGAATTAAACTCAGGTGGATATTCGGTGTTTTATTAGTGCTGAATAATATAATATCTATATAATTGAAATCAAGGGGATTTTAATGCTTCAATTTAAATATTTCCATTAGGAATACTGCAATATGCTGCAAAACATGATAATTGGTGAGTAAATAAGTTTTTTCTAAAAATGTCATTGAATTTCGACCTTCAGATGATGGAAATGATTATAAACTTCATCCAGATACCTATATAATAATGTGATAAAGATGGAAAAAATGTGCATGAGTGTAATAGCACAATATGAAATCTTGAAACGCTTGTAACATTTTACCTGAGCCTAATGTGGAAAAATGGTAAATGAAAAAAGTGGGAATGCCCTGTGGGCAGGAGCTTTGGCGCTCTGCTTCAAACTTTGACAAATCATATCACCATAAGCATTAGTTTCTCAGAATTGGAAATGATATCAGTAATGGATTTTTAAAATAGAACTGCATCATATTGTATATTATTGTAAGGATGTAACGTTGCACTGCGACCTTAAGGTCTATTGTGCCCAAACTGAAAATTATATTACTCGTTATATCATATCGATTGATACTAAGCGAATAATCCAGTTTTATTTTCGTTGGAGATATTCTGAACCCAATATGATTAACTTACGTATTTATTTCCATCATCATATGGATTATCCAAGGGCATTTAGGGTATGTAATATAGGCATATAATATAACATGGATGAACAGTGAACGCAGATAGAATACAGACAGATAGGATTCGCATTCTGTGAAAACACAGAAGTAGTAGTAAGTAGCAAGTAAGTTTGAAAAACCATATCTCCGAAATTATTAGCTAGTTAGAGTTGAAAATGATAGCAATAGATTGTTATGGTGGAATTGCATCTTAAAAAAAAATTAAATTTAAAATTTGATGTGCAAATAAAAATTATTTATGTTACTACGAAACCGTCATACCAATTTTGCCCAATAACGAACTTAAACGAGATAGCTATGTCCCAAACCTACTCTGAAAATTTTCTTCTGTCTAGCTCATTCCGTTCGAGGGTTATCGTGTTAACAGCCGGACCGGCCCGACAGAATCGATTTTGACAGAATCGATTTTGATCACAGACATTTGGGCAAATTGATAAGCACTCTGTTCCGAAGATCAAGAGTGCTAAAAAGTTTTTTATTTGATGAGAGGAATCCATTGATAAATTTAACGTACAACTTAATGACTCACCTGGTATATTTAACTGTAGTAGGGAGGAAACTTTTTCCATCTAATTTGATCATTTATTATTATTTGATCATGGATTACCATCAACTAAATGACACTAGCATTCAACAAATCTATCTCAGAAAATTCACATTCCGCACTGGGAAAAATGCCAATTTAATCCACAATGAAACGCCTTCATTACTGTTGGTATAATAGTGCCAATAAGAATTCCTATGGGACGAATGAGATTTCACATTGCTTCAACAAAAATGGGTTCAAGCCCTGTGGACAGGAGTTTTCTGGCGCTCTAGTTCAAACAGACAAATTATATCTCCGAAAGTATTGGTTTCTAAGAGTTGGGAATTATATCAATGTATTCTTATGATAGAACTGCATCATAAAGGAAATTCAATTCAAATAATAGTTTATTTATCAAGACTAAATGAGCAATCTGAGATTGAGAACTGCACCATGGAAGAAATCGAATTAAATCTGGCCAATTTTGCCCAATAACGAACTTAACCGAGATATTGATCTCCCCAACCTACTCTGAAAATTTCAACTACCTAGCTCATTCCGTTCGAGAGTTATTGTAGAAAAACTTTTTTCAAATTTTCAAATTTTTTTTTGGCATTTTGCGGTAATCTGGTCAATACAAAACTTCACATGCGTATAAAGGTCATGATTCTACAATTTGATGCTAAATTTTAGATAGATCGAGTGATTGGTTTCGGAAATATTCATAACAAATATTTTTACCAAAATCGACCATAACTCTGAAACAGCTTGATGGATTTCGCCCATTGACGAGCTCGTCCGAGATATTTACGCTCCAAACCCACCTTGCAAATTTCAATCCGCTTACTCCTTTCGTTCGAGAGTTATCGTGCCTACGGCCCGCCGGCCGGACAGAATCGATTTCGACCTCGGATTCTTGATCAGTGAGTCGAACCAAATCGTTTAAGACCATTTTCATCGAAAAATTCGAAAA
Organism: Halyzia sedecimguttata; assembly: GCA_937662695.2. NCBI lineage: Eukaryota > Metazoa > Arthropoda > Insecta > Coleoptera > Coccinellidae > Halyzia > Halyzia sedecimguttata. The sequence goes on from OW569414.2 coordinate 70,033,540, forward strand.
TTACAGACATTTGGGCAAATTGATAAGCACTCAGTTCCGAGGAACTAGAGCGCCAACAAGTTTCGTATGACAATTGCCAAACAGGTTTAAAGTACCCACAAATAGTAGTTTTTTCATAAAACATGTATCAAAGAAGAGCAAAGCTACATTCACAACCACGAAATTACAATTAAAATTAGCAATTGGAATTACAATTGGACGTAATAAAAAAATTAACAAATTTTGAGCAGTCACAACGTCCACTTAACAGTGATATTAATAGAAATTGAAGGTCAATTATTTTCATCAGCCACCTATCGAATATATTATGAAGTAGGGTAAGTAGTTATGGCAGATTTATACTAGGTCCAACTATGCTCAAAAGTTCATCAAACTTATTTACAATTTACATCATTCTCGTGTAATTTACGAACATTTCATGATCAGTAATTCGCATCTCTTGGAAGAGGTTTTCATAATTTCCAAACTCTTTTCGAACAGCAAAAATTGGTCTGATCCACCACTGACGTTTACTTTTCCGCTTATTTTTCAATTCGAGATAGTACTCCCCCAAAGCCAAAGCAAGGGAACCCAATGTTTTTTCCGAAGTTGACTTTTCGCCTCGACATTATTCAATATTCAGTGTATTCATACTTTTTAAACAAGAGCGCCAAAACGTTAATCAAATGTGAGGTTCTGGAATTAAAATTAAAGGAATACCATAGACCTAATATCCCATATGGGATATTAGGTCTATGAGGAATACGAAATGATTTCTGTCAAAACAAACATACTGAGCACGCGCGAAGGTTTCCAATTACAATAATTATAGTCGTAGAAGTTTGGACATTGCAAAGTATTAATTTTAAGTGTAATTGTAAGTATAATTGGAAACATTAATATGGAGGTTGTGAATGATCCAATTCTATAGCGTATACCAAACTTCTACGACTAATTCCAATTGATAATTTTAATTGTAATTTGGTGGTTGTGAATGTAGCTTAATAATGAAAAATTACCTTGTAATCGATCAAAAATTTCCTGATATACGTTCACCAAATTTTCTCCTCTCTCGAACTGCACAATTATGCTTTCAACATTTACATTCTATGTCGACGGATGAAAAACAGTCACTACTCTCAGATCTCTTACTTCATGTTCTGTTCCGAAATGTAATACTTTTCTGAGAAAAACTAATTTCGGAGCAAACAACTGAGATTTTTCTCACTTCGCTCACATTACGTAATACACTTTATTCTCATAATTCTTCGATTGATTAGATAATGTCATGTCTCAGGAATATAAGTTTGACATTATGACAATTCATACATAGAATAATTATATCTCTGTGAAATACGATTTATCATTGAAAATTTGAAAAATCATATCTCCGAAAGTATTAGCTCGTTAAAGTTAAAAATGATATCAATGTATTCTTATGATAAAACTGCTCATCAAAAAAAAATTAATTTGGAATTTGTTTCGTAAAAAAAAATTTTTTTTTTATTACTCCGAAACCTTCTGTCCGACTTTGCCCAGTAACGAACTTATCCGAGATATTTATCCCCCAAACCTACTCTGAAAATTTCAACTCTCTAGCTCATTTCGTTCGAGAGTTATCGTGCCTACGGCCGGACGGCCGGACAGAATGAATTTCCACCACGGATTCTTGATCAGTGAGTCGAACCAAATCGTTTAAGACCATTTTCATCGAAAAATTCGAAAATTACAGACATTTGGGCAAATTGATAAGCACTCAGTTCCGAGGAACTAGAGCGCCAAAAACGTATAATCCCTACCATGATCCACGCGTCATGAAGATTGTTTCATTAATATAAATAATCTTCTGATCAGCGCAATCGGAACTCTACTTAAATTAGTAAGTCATCACATTGCTGAAAATTCGGTGCCTTCACTAGAAGTCGTATAATATTGTAATATTGCCAGCTCATTGAAATCAAAACATTTGTAGGGCGTGAAGAATATTACAATAAGAGAAGTTTAATATATCTATAGATAGTCAGAATCTCGTATAGAAGGGAGGCTTATTGGGTGGTTATAATCGCGTGACCCGCGATTGTCGTTCGAGATGCCCAAAAGATCGTCAGTTTCTTATTGTGCTGATCCTGATCATAGGTTCAAAGTGCATATAGTATGTCGTGTTCGAGTACAGAGTGATCATCAGTTGAAGCATTCGAAGTTTTTCTTGTGCATTTTGAGGTAAGAATAAATGCCCTTTTCATATATATGTTATTTAAAAAATCGTCCCCATTTGAAAGCGTATAAAATATAAATTCTAGTATAAAAAACAAAAAAACCCTATTGGAGTACTTATCTATCAAAAAAAATATTTTAGTCTTTTCAACACTGAGGCATGAAGGAAAATTAATTGCAGTTATCTTTTTTCGAAATACTTATAAAGACACAACCTTACCACAGTATTTTTCATTTTATCTTCTTCTCGTTCGAGCCAAATTGATTTTTGAACAATTTGAACTTTACGTTGTTTGATCGAAATGTTAATTGAATTTCTCTCATCTTTCAGGTATCATCGTCGACACCTTGAGTACTCCTTCAACATCTACAGATATCAACACCTCTCCAAACAGAGAATTGGTTATAACCTCAAATTCTTTGACTCATGAAATGTGAGGTTTATGACGAGTTATGTGATAATTATGTGTGACTGTGATTTTGCTAGATTCAGTTAAGACCACATATCTGTATGATAATATATGCATAAGCTGTCGCATATTGTGAACTTAGGTACCTATGTAAGTACCTACTTAATTGATTTTTTTGTGATTTAAGTATTCTGGTATTATTATTTTTTTAATGTTCTATATGTCCACCAAATCGATTATTTCAAAATCTTTGGAAATATATATATAATTAAAACTGCTGTATTTTTTAAGCCTAATCGAAAAATTAAATTTGGAGATTCAATGAGATCATTTCATTCTTTTATGAAAATCCGAATGAAATAATGGAATTTTTTTGGTACTATGGAAATGAAACATCATATTAATGTTGTCATTATTTGGTTTTGTAACACCATCCCATAGAAATAGCATAATATTGAGTATCATACTATATTATCTTCACATACTTTTTATAAAGCTGTAACGTTATCGTAATTAAACTAACACATTCTATTCATATGGCAGCGATAGTTAGTTTTATTATTCATTAGGTGCTTATGGTAATTACATCACTGAGCCGATAAGATCGAGTGGATTTTATGAACACGTGATTTTCGAGCGTGTAGGAATATCCAAACGCGATTGTTTGAAATTCTAACCTAAATATACTGCTTCCGTCATATTAAAATTCCAAAAATGTGAATAATGAATTATTATTCAATCTATTACATATAGGGAAGAGAAAGATACTCGATAGCGATTCAGAAGATGAGGAAATCAACCATGAAGAAAAAATATGGTATTTTGCCGAAGATAACGCTATATGAGATTTACAGATAATCAATTTAGGCATCATTTTCGAATAACTCCGGTCACCTACTTTTAATAAAATTGCATGAGGATCATGAAGATAACGTGCCAAGAGGCCCTCCTGAAGTCGCAATTGAGAAGCAATTGGTCATTTGCGTGTGGTACCTTGCTAACATAGAATCATGATTAAAAAGACATACGTTCTTCCATATGTATTTTCATATAACAGAAATGTTTTATGTTGTTCCTTGGCAAATTTCGCATTCATAAATCATTTTCAAATTTTTTTGGGTAATTATTTCGTTGAAAGTTTGACGGTTATATTGACATTGAAATTGAAAATAGTTGATAGCTTAATCCGCTCGGAGCTTTTCGACTGACGTCCGAGCAATCGCTGAGGTAGTGTCATTATTCTTATGAAATCGAAATCCATTTTACCTCTGAACAATCCTATCGAATCTATGAGAAACATTCATTACCACTATTTAAATAGCCTACTTGTTTATACCTAATGAAACTTATAGACTACTGGCCCATGCTGAAAAAATTATGGGTCATTTGAACCACCAGGTGACCTATCAAGAACGATATAAGAGCATAAAATAATAAGATTCAGCACTATGCCGTCACTTGTAAGCTGTCCAACTGAGTGCAGGTGAGAATTCAAAAGTACAGGTAGAGTGAGTACATTTTGGTCACATATTTTTGTACGGCATTCTTACCACCGATAGATCCATGAAAAATAATAAGAAAACGCGCAGTGCCGTACAAAAATGGTGGTCCACAAAGTCGAATTTTTTTTTTTATTTTCTGACAATTACCAGGGTAAATTTGGTCATTTGATCTTGTACGGCATCTGTGTCATACTATTTCAATACTGCTTCTAACCCATTATTCCGCAACGCCGTACAAAAATCATGCGGCAAGGGGAAAAAATCGAGGGTTGTAATCCCCTCTCTTTCCGTAGTCCAGGGGGTGATTTGAAAAAGTACGGCTTCGGTTCCAAAACATTATCTAGCACTCAGAAGTACTATTAAAAATAATGCCGTCAAAAATTGATTGTTCATTTGAATGTAAATCAATAATTACCTTAATTGCATCGTATCCTTGATTTTTAGAGCTGTAAAGTCATTTGATCCTGTACGGGAACTTTTTTTTAACATGATATTGTAAAATACAATTGTTATATAGTATTGCCGTTCAAAAAAAACCGTTCTAAAAAAAATTATAGAGAAATACAAAAACTGGAATTTTGCGAATTATTGTAAAAGTTTAAATATCATAGATTAGTGAAATATAGCAGTTTTCTGCATTTTATTCCTTGTTTTAAATAGTATTAAATATATAAATTAGGAAAAAATGATGCCGTACATTTTTATGCACACCATATCTTTTAGGCTGATGAAAGTGACGCTACAATTTTGAGGGTACTTTATGGCCATCTGATCAACGTAATTTTGAAGAGAACAATTGATAATATGATAAAATCACTATGACGTCTAACTGAACTGAAACGGTGTGTATATTATGTCCAAGAATTGAAACTGTCAATCCCAGTATCAACAGTTTTGTATACTTTTTGGTTCAATATATACTTCAAACCTTATTGATACATACATATAATTGATTTGTTTCATTGTAATGATGTGAATAAATAAAACAATCATGTTTTAGAAAAATTCGAAATATTTAATGATAATAATAAAAAAAATGGTCATTTCATAAAAAAAAAATTCATAAATTTAATGATGATAATAAGAAATATGGTTTTTGTTTGAATTATTCTGTATCGGAATCCGTTGCTGAGTTGTTATCAGAATCAACGTCTTCATCGACGTCCGAATTATCTTCTCTCGGGTCCAAGCCGAGTACATCCGAATAAAATACGATATTCCCTACAAATGCTAAACGTCGTAACAGAACGTCGCTCCAAAAATGTGCGAGTACTTATGATACTGAAATTAGCAGAATTATTTTTGAAAAATTAAAAATAAAATTGCACATCTACATAATTCAAGTATAAATCGATAGTAAACAAACCCATATATGACATAGTTTCTAACTAGGAACCTAGAATCACGAAAAGACTGAAAATTTGTACAAATAAACTATCTAAATGCCGTATAAAATAAATTTCACCTTACATTTCGTTATATAGATTTTTTCTTTTTGATTTTTTCTATTTAATTTTTTTTCACTTTGAACCAACGAAAATGTACGGCATATGAAAAAATATTATCTATGCATAAAATACTTTCAAAATAAATTTATTACATGTTGTATCAAATCACCTGCTGGACTACCGAAAGAGAGGGGATTACAACCCTCGATTTTTTCCCCTTGTCGCATGATTTTTGTACGGCGTTGCGCAATAATGGATTAGAAGCAGTATTGAAATAGTATGACACAGATGCCGTACAAGATCAAATGACCAAATTTACCCTGTTAATTGTCAGAAAATAAAAAAAAAAAATCGACTTTGTGGACCACCATTTTTGTACGGCACTGCGCGTTTTCTTATTATTTTTCATGGATCTATCGGTGGTAAGAATGCCGTACAAAAATATGTGACCAAAATGTACTCACTCTACCTGTACTTTTGAATTCTCACCTGCACTCAGTTGGACAGCTTACAAGTGACGGCATAGTGCTGAATCTTATTATTGTATGCTCTTATATCGTTCTAGATAGGTCACCTGGTGGTTCAAATGACCCATAATTTTTTCAGCATGGGCCAGTAGTCTATTAGTCCATTAGGTGAATGCTTCGAATCATTGTCGCCTATTTATTAGGAGAAGATAATTGCTCTAACGTATTTCCTATTGTGGTAATGAGAATTTTTTCTCAGTGCGTGTGAAAATACACGTCTCATGGAATGAATGAAATAATCATGATGAACTCTAGGAAAGGGACCGACTGCTTGATGAATAAGTACGGCGCTGACACTGGCTACAATTCACCTTCGGATGATTTTCCACGGGTTTCGAATAGAATCAAAGGTGTGGAAGGAATAAGCTGACTGCTTTCGGCATCGGCTTTGTTGTCTAATCATTACGGCAGAATCAGGTCATGCATGCCGTCATGTGCCGCTGGGTTTTATCAGCGAATATTCAAAACAGGGAATCAACATCTATCCACCATCGTTGGAGAACAGGAGCATCTCCCCCCACTGTTTATTTTTTCAACCCATATTGTCGGATCGGTTACGACTAACGAGCTACAAGAGTCTTGGAGATTCGAAAATAAGGAGAGATATTATGACTTCGAGTGTAACGTGTTTGTTTTCAATTCGCAGATGGATTCCCCCAGGACGCTGTGTTTGTTCTTGAATATGACTTGGCTTTTATAGAATATATCTTTGATATCCTTGTTAGGGTAGGAACCTAATTGCTTTATACAAAGATAATACCATTGTCTTGATGATATAAAAATATTGAACGCGTTTTCAAAAATGCGTTCAAGTCCTGTGGACAGGAGCTTTCTGGCGCTCTAGTTCAAACAGACAAATTATATCTCCGAAAGTATTGGTTTCTCAGAGTTGGGAATTATATCAATGTATTCTTATGATAGAACTGCATCATAAAAGAAATTCAATTCAAATAATAGTTTATTTATCGAGATTAAATGCGCAATCTGAGAATGAGAACTGCACCATGGAAGAAATCAAATTAAAATAGCTGAAATGAATTTGACTCTCTCTTATGCAACAGGATGAAATGCACGGGTATCAATACAGATCATATAATAAAGCTTAGATAGAATAATTATAGCATTCTGTGAAAACATAGAAGTACGATTCATTATTGAAATTTAGAAAAATCATATCTCCGAAAGTATTAGCTTATTGGAGTTGAAAATTATATCGATGGATTTTAATGGTGAAACTGCATCTTAAATAAGAATTGAAATTGAAATTTGTTGCTTAAAAAAATTTTTTTTTTCGTTACTCTGAAACCATCTGGCCTATTTTGCCCAATATCAAACTCAACCGAGATATTCATCTCCCTAAACTACTCTGAAAATTTCAACTGCCTAGCTCATTCCGTTCGAAAGTTATTGTAGAAATTTTTTTTTTCAATTTTGAAATTTATTTTTAAATATTCATAAAAATGTGTTCTACTAAAATCGGCCATAAGTCCGAAACCGCTTGATGAATTTCGGCCATTAACGAACTTAACCGAGATATTTACGCTCCAAACCCACCTTGCAAATTTCAATCCTCTAACTCCTTTCGTTCGAGAGTTATCGTGCTTATGGCTGGCCGGCCGGACCGGCCGGACAGAATCGATTTAGACCTCGGGTTCTTGATCGGTGAGTCGACCAAATCGTTTGAGACCATTTTCAGCCAAAAATTCGAAAATCACAGACATTTGGGCAAATTGATAAGCACTCAGTTCCGAGGAACTAGAGCGCCAAAAAGCCAAATTAGCAGGCATGAAAAAATATATTGTTTGTCAAACCAAAATTCCAAAGTTGTTCGTCCAATTGCAATCAATGTATATTCATTTTTGCGCGTTGATGCCAGGGTGCTAAAATTTTGCCGAAATCCCAAAATTTTTTAAGCTCTTGTTCCTCGGAACAGAGTACTTATCAATTTTCCCAAATGTCTATAATTTTCGAATTTTTGGATGAAAATAGTCTCAAAGGATTTGGTCCGACTCACTGATCAAGTGTTCGTGGTCAAAATTGATTCTGTCCGGCCGACCGTAGACACGATAACTCTCGAACGGAACGAGCTAGACAGTTGAAATTTTTAGAGTAGATTTGGGAGATAAATATCTCAGTTAAATTTGTTGTTGGGACAAAATTAGCCAACTTGTTTCGGGGTAACGAAAGAAAAATTTTTTTAAGATGCCGAATCATCATATGAATCTATTGATATCATTTTGAACTCTAACAAATGTATAATTTCACAGAAAGCTGTATCGAAAATTAACGTCCGTATCTATGAATTTCATCTGTGTTCATACATTTCATCATTGTCATCTCATCTACACATTAGAGACATGTCAAACAAAGTATGATTGAATGCAAAATGACCAATGGAATGATCTCAGCTATGGTAGATAGCTCTTGGATAAAGCATATGATGATGATAATAATCCATATGATGATGATAGAAATAATTCTTTGGTATGTTAATCAAACAGGTGTTCAGAATTTTTCCAGTAAAAACAAAACTGGAATATAGGCTAAGTTTTAATTGATATATGATTGATATTTGATATATAACTTTCATAGTTGGTTTGAGGAATCAATATCTCGGATAAGTTCGTTATTGGGTAGAATTGGTCTGTTAGTTTTGGATTAATAATTTTAGGCACATTTTTTTTTTAAATGCAATCTCTTCTTATTTCATTTCTTTTATGATCCAGAATCAGAATCCATTGATCATTCCCAACTCTGAGAAGCCAATACTTTAGGAGATATTATTATGATTTGTCAAATTTTGAACACGAGCACCAAAGCTCCTATCCACAGGGCTTTCCCACATTTTTTCATTTAATACTTGCCCGCTTTTTGGTCGATGATTAAGGAATTCTCAAAAGATTTTAGATATCTCCTCAAAATTGAATATATACCGACTAGTTTAATAACCTATATAATTTCAAATTTTACCATATCAAAAATAATTCAACAAAAATTGATGTTTCAATAAAGTATTTTCAATATAGAAATAATATTTCCAAATCAATTTATCTTACGTTATTAATGAGAGAATCAAAGTATTCTTTGATTCTTTCCTTAGGCCAACTATCCCACAAGTAAAAATATCATCGCGTCATCCAACCCATGCAGGAGGCACTATCCCAAACTATTGGACTATCACGATCATCAGGATTAGCGATAGCCAACAAACTTTTGAAATCGCATTCACCATTTTGTAACAACGGACGAAATTTGCCATTGATTCTGAGTTGGGCATCAACTGAGAGAGACTTACAAAGTACAATTGTACTGAGTATCGAGACTGTAACCTCAGTAATCAACGGTATTTGATGTGACGGCGATGTTGGAGTTTTTAGAAGTTGTGTAAATAAATCTTCACATATAAGCATAGAATTCGCCGCATTCACAAAGCATTCAATCTCCGTTAAGTCCAAGCTGAGGTCCTCAGTTGAGGATAAATTTGAATCGAAACCTCAGTTAACGTTAAAATTAACGTAAATTAGGTCTGTGTCACCATCGTTAGATATGTTAACAAAATTCAAATTTAAACCAAAATGACATTCAAGTGAGCTTTGATGTTGTCAGTTTGTTCTCCAATGTTCCTGTCGATAAGTATCTTCAAATAGTTCGAACGAAATTAGAAAATGATGACTCGATAATTAAAGATTCAAAATTTAATACCAATGATATTAGGGAAATGCTTGATGTTTGTTTGAATATCACCTATTTCCAACTAGGAGATGTTTTTTATCGACAAAATTTTGGAATGGCAATGGGTTCGCCTTTATCACCTGTCATGAGTAATATATTCATGGAAAATTTTGAAGAAACATTTGTGGATACATATTTGTGGAAACCAAAAGCTTGGTGGCGATAAGTTGACGATATATTTGTAATTTGGCAACATGCTAGAGAAGAGTTAGGCAAATTTTTCGATTTCATAAATTCAAAGGAACCTACAATAAAATTCACTTTGGAAATAGAGAAAAATAATCAGCTTTCTTTTCTGGATGTTTCGAAAATCAAGTATCCGAACCATTTCGAAACGAGTGTCTTCAGGAAGCAGACACATACAAATAGATATTTGAATTTCTATTCAAACCATCAGCTTAGTGTGAAAAGAGGTATTATTAAAACACTTTATGATAGAGCAAACCTAATTTGTTCTTCTCTTGAAATTCAAAATAATGAAATTGATTTCATCAAAAAATTTCTTGAAAAAAATGGTTATCCGAGGCAATTCATAAATACATGTATCATGAATTTAGATAGAAGAGCAAATAATCAAGAACAACAAAATAATGAACAAGTACAACAGAATAATCAACAAAAACAGCAACCCAATCTGATGAATGTGATCCCTTATATTCGTGGCCTTTCTGAAAAAATTAGAAGAATTGGTTCTAAGTTCAATATAAAAACCGTCTTCAAAACACATAATGGTCTTAGGTCTTTATTAACTAAAACAAAACCCATAAATGAAAAACAAAAATCAAAAAACTGTGTATATAATATTCCTTGTATTTGTGGTAAATCATACACAGGAGAAACATCAACACCACTAGAAGTAAGAAAGTGAGAGCATAAGAATAACTTGTGAAATAGAGACATACAGAAATCAAAAATAGCAGAACATGTATGTACAATCCAAGGAGATCACATGATGGATTGGAGTAATACAAAGATTCTAATGACAGAACCGGATTATATAAAAAAGGAAACTTAAGGAGTCAACTCGTATTTTATTGAACAGAGAATGCAATTTTGCAAATTGCTCAAGTGGTATTGACCATATTTGGCTAAATTTATTGAAAAAGAAGTTGGAACTTGGAAATTTCTATGAGAAGTAAAACTATGTTAGCTATGATTTTTAAATACTGTCAATGTGACAATTCTTGAATTTCACAAAATAACTATCAACAAAATAATTCTAAAGATTTTCAGTAAAAGTCTGACGAAGGAGTCTGAAATAGACTCCGAAACGTTACGATATTGTTGTTTCTTCGTTGATGTTGTTGCGTTGTTGTTTGTTAGGCAACATTGTTCAATTGATTGCTTCTGACAAATATCCTGTGTTTCTTACGCAGAAGCAAATCACAAAATAATTAATTTTTATTTTATAGATATTTTTCAGAGTTTGGGAGAGAAAACCCAGAAAAAAACCTTTCAATAATGAGTATACCTCCCACAGTATCCTTTAATGATTACTTATGTTAACTGAGATTGCAATTCATATTTATGCTTAACTGAGGACCTCAGTTAGGACGTAACGGAGATTGAATGCTTTGTGAATACGGCCGAATGTTTTATGTATTCCAAATTGTGAATGTAGAATCAGTATCCCCTAGACAATGATAAAAATCCTACATTAGATCTTAATCTTAAAAATCAATGACACTTTCAGTTGTAATATTATAACTCAAGAACGGGCTCACCTATCCAAACCAAATGTTTAGGCTTTGTTCGGGCTATTTAGTAGATGGTTTATGTGAACTTTACACAAAATTAGTGAAGCGGTTCATCATTTATCACTATTATGTTTCTGGGAAATTTCGAAGGGGTTTATCGAGGAAAGATACGGAAGCTTCGTTGAGTTTCGCATTTTCGGAACGGAAAGATGTATTTAAAAAAATTGGTTCAAGCACTGACGTGAAGTCAGAAGCTTTTGCGCGTATGTTTTTTTGTCCATTCTTCTGTATTGGACACCCTTAATCGAAATAACCATGGTTAATTATGTTGTCCATTCTCCTATATTGGACACTCTTATTTCGAATTTACCATGGTAAATTCGAATTAAGTGTCCAATACAGGAGAATGGACAACATAATTAACCATGGTAAATTCGATTAAGGGTAACCAATACAGAAGAATGGACAATAGATCATACGCGCAAAAGCTTCTGACTTCACGTCAGTGCTTGAACCAATTTTTTTTTCGTGATTTTTTTTAAATTTTCTAGGGGTGCGGTTCTTAAATTTTTTTTTTTCGTCATTTTTTTCAAATTTTCTAGGGGTACGGTTCTTACAAAATTTTAAACACGCCTTTATGCTGATTTTCTACTACTAGTTACCAAGCTTCAATTCAATCGAATCTTTATTTTTTGAGTTATCAAGGAAATAATATTCCAGGTGGATATAACTCGGAAACCGTTAAACCGATTATGCCCAAAAACAAACTCAACTCTCTTTTTCGGATACGCAACCTACCCTGAAAATTGCATGTCCCTATCTTCTTTCGTTCAAAAGTTATCGAGGCAACGGTCACCCATTTACTGAACTCACACAAGAATGCTCGAATCTCCAACAATATTCAACCGATATTGTGTTAAAACTTGAAACTTGGCCGTAGAGTTGGGTTATAAACGCTCTTGCAAAACTTCAGCAATTTCGAACGGATAGTTACTGATATATAGATTTTTTTTTTTTTATTTTCAATGATTTATTAAAAATTTTCTACGAATGCTATCCTCACCAAATTTTGCAAATACTTTTGCGTTGGCATTCTACAACTAATAACCAAGTGTGAATTCAATCGGTTCAGTATTTTTCGAGTTAATGAGGAAAAAAAAACCACCAAATTTCAGAAAATTTCAGATGGCTATAACTCTAAAACCGTTTGGCCGATTATGCTCATAAACAAACTCAAATGTCGCATTCAGATGCACAACCTAACCTGAAATTTTCAAGCCGCTATCTCTTTCCGTTCTCAGGTAATCGTGACAACAAAAATATTTTTTAATAATTTTTTTTAAATTTTCTAGCCTCACGATTTGCTCAAAAATTCACAAACGTGCTTAGGTTTATATTCTACAACTTCTCACCAAGTTTCAATTCGATCGGATTTATATTGGTTGAAAACAAAATTATTACTCGGAAACCACTGGGCCGACTATGCCCATTAACAAACTTGTCCGTCGTATTGCGATGCGCCATCCACCCTGAAAATTTCAAGTCGCTAGCTCTTTTCGTTCTCAAATGATCGTGGCAACGGACGGCCGGACGGCCGGCCGGACAGAATCAAATTTTGCTCGAATTCTTCATTGGGGAGCCGAACTGAATCGTTTGAGACCAATTTCGTCAAAAAATTCGAAAGTTACAGACATTTGGGCAGAACTATAACCTGATGTTCCCCAGAACATACGCGCAAAAAAAATCGCGAAAAGGTGAAAAAACGCCGATTTTTGTAGGGGGCAGGGGCGTTCGGAACGACGGTATTTGCGAGAACGCGAAGACGAGATTCGAAATTGGTCTGTAACGGAACCCTTTCTTCGATCTTCTCTTTCGTTTTCCCGGAAGAACGATACGAAAATGTGACTTTTCGCGAAAATCGACAAAATTCTAACGTTTCACGTATTTCTGTGAAGAAGTTTAATGCAGCTCAACGTTTTCGTTCTGAACGAGCGACGGGAAATGTCGAATCGAATTTGAATTTCGAACGGAATTACTCGAAAATCTTGGAATCGTCTAGAAAAACTGCGAAAAATATGAATGAGTACTGATTTCGCCCGATCGCTTGACAGGATTGACGATATTCTGAAAATCGAAAGACGGAAATCATCCGGGTACTAAAAATCTTTATTTGGTACAAAATCGGAGTTGATTCACGTAGGCAACGCGGCCGAGTGAGCTGAGGCGTTGGATTGGGAATTTATAGCTCCCGAGCCATCCGAGCCTCGCGGGGCGTTACTCCAGTATCCATATCTTGGTATTTGGATCTTTTCGTTAAGTTACGAAATCTATAATGAATATCCGTTCGATTGGACGGATTTTCACATTAAAATTACTCAAAATATTCAAACATTAAGCAGAAAATGAACGGTCGAAAATGAAAAACCCCCAGCCGTTTGTTTATTCATGCTCAAAATGGAAAACATTGTTTATCCAAATATTTTGGATTAAGTTTTAAAATAGCTAGCAATTAATAAAATATTTTTTTCTTTGAATAAATGAATTTGATGTTCCAATAAAATTTTTTTATTATTTCACTTTATACGTAGCGAAGCACGTACCGGGCCGCTAGTTATTTATAACTGCTTTTAAATTTCTTGAGGATTAGTGTAGGAAAGATACACATTTGGCCAAAGAGTTTCTATTAATTCTTGCATGCATACGTTTCTATCTTTCTGTGGCTATTCCACTTGCGAACCCGCAAATCATGCTTTTCCAGCAGCGAAAACCACCATATCCTACTTGCCAGTTCCAAGCCGCAGGAAACTCCAGAACATGCACTGCCTATCCAGAAAGTTGTCGCAACCACACCGGTTATTATCTACGTAGACTATTTCACGTAAGAACTGGGTGCTAGGTAGAGGAAATCATACATTATAATTGCTCTAATTTCCCTGCTGTCTGCAGCTAATAATTCATGATTTAGAGCAGTATGGTTCATTCTGTCATTACTGTTATTTGCATAATTATGCCGACGTATGCGTACCCCGTATGAGCATACAGTGTTTTATTTATTCCAAAGTTAGAATGTAGAATCAGTATCCCCTAGACAATGATAAAAATCCTACATTATATTATTTATAACTGCTTTCGAATCTCTTGAGGATTAGTTTAGGAAAACTACACTCTTGGACTTAGAGTTTCTATAAATTCCTGCATGCATACGTTTCTATCTTTCTGTGGCTATTCCACTTACGAACCCACAAATCATGCTTTTCCAGCAGCGAAAACCACCACATCCTACTTGCCAGTTCCAAGCCGCAGGAAACTCCAGAACATGCACTGCCTACCCAGAAAGTTGTCGCAACCACACCGGTTATTATCTACGTAGACTATTTCACGTACGAATTGGGTGCTAGGTAGAGGAAATCATACATTATAATTGCTCTAATTTCCCTGCTTCCTGCAGCTAATAATTCATGATTTAGAGCATTATGGTTCATTCTGTCATTACTGTTATTTGCATAATTACGCCGTCGTATGCGTACCCCGTAATAGCCATTTCGTCCCTTATTGCAGTCGGGAACTCGCTCACATAAGGAAACATAACATCTGTATTACGTCAATGGTATTGTTTCAGAGTTGCTCGAGCTTCAATAACGGATGTAATGACGATCTATGCTTTTCCGCTTTCGGAGTGGAACGTACCCCGAGGACTGCATTTGAAATTGAAGTATCGATTGATTAAAAGGGTGAAAGTTTGAACCTTGTTTAGAATGCTAAATAGTGTAGTTTCAGGCAGTATTGAATTGCACGTTTCATTCATTGTTGTCTTTCGATTTCGTTATGGTCAAGTTAGTAGGAACGCATAGAATGACAGCAATCGAAAAGTGGAAAATGCCATGTGAATTTTGTTGACCCTCAAAAATATTTCTCTTCCGAGTTCTATCAATTCGTAGTTGGATTTTGCAATCTGATTGGGTTGTATAATAATTTGGCCGTTTGCACCATGTGTATGTGTATTAATTTGACATTGCTTATTTCATATACACAGACACCATATTGTACACAGAGCTGAGCCGAAGCATTGTACTTGGTGCTTGAAGCCTTTTTGTGCTCTCGAGTACTGTGCTCCCGAGCACTTTTTAAAACCGGTGCTTAGTGCTTAGTAACTCAAGCACTTCATGAGAAGGCTTAGTGCTTAGTAATCCCTCAAGTGCTTTCGAGCACTTCCGAGGATTACTAAGCATTAAGCCTTTCCGAAATCTTGTCGTAACACGAATAGACGCTGAAGCGCTGCAGTCGGAGGAGCTAATGAGTACCAGATTTATTCGATATAGGCATTTAAATTTCTATCTTATCTACAATGCTAAATTGCTTATGAATACAATCACAATAGAAAATAATGCTACCCGATTTCTGCGTATTAAGTTTTCGTCATTTCGAGAAATTAAAAAAAAAAACTGACTTCATGTTGATCAATTCGAATTCGATTATGTATCAATGAAGAAATGCCCTAAAGAGCACTGAATTCACTTCAGTGATTTTTTTTATAATGGGGAAAGAAAATACTTGGCCTAAGTTTCATAATATAATACTATGTTGTTGTCATATATATGTTCCGGGTTTTGTCCTATATTTAAATAGGGAAATTCATTTTACATGTGTGGAAAAAAATAAGACGCTTATGGAATTCATATTTCCATGCATTGTATCATTTCCTTAAATAATAAAGAACTTTTCAATATGTGTGAGAATAGAACGAATTTTGAGATAGTTTTATAGAAATTTGTTTCGTTGCACTCTATTTCTTATCCTTAAATGATGCATATGAGCAATGCAAGTTTTCTAGTTTACATGTTTCTCCAATTGAATACAATTTTATATAACAATTCGCAGATAATATCCTCATTTCCATCTAAAAGTGCTTAGTGCTCAAAAAACCGAATTACTTTTATAAAGTGCTTAGTAATCGCAAGCCTTTTGTGAAAATACGGTGCTTTGTGCTCGAGATTTGGGATCATTTTTATTGAGTGCTTAGTGCTTAGGGCTCGAAGCACTTTTCTTCAGTGCTCGGCACAGCTCTGGTTGTACATATACTCCATTCACTTCTATAAAGTCTCCCGGTTGGCCATGATTTATGTCTATCACGTATTTGTAACTAAAGCAGAGGCAGGTTGGCACTGCTGAAATATCATCAAGGTCAAAACAATTAGCCGAGACGTTGTCAATTTCTACTCTGAACATAATCTTCAATCTTAGATAAGATATTATCACAGACCAGTATCTTCGAATATAATAAAGAACTCTCCGCTTTGAAATTGAAAATGCCAAAAGTAGTTTTGAAGAAGCAGAGACAAGTGCTATACAGAACCGAAATTTGCAATATGAAAACTTCATTCTGACATGTTGAACTCTCGAATGAAATTACTTAGTTTCCTATCATTATATTATATTAAGGTATAATAATGACTCGGATTTCGTAGTACTACTATATTTTGAAACAGGTGTATCTTCTCAAATTCATTATTTTTCCGAAGTAAATTCACATTGTGAAAATACGTAATTACCACGACTTCTATGTAGAGAGGACAACGTTGCGTAGTTATCTGACAGGAAAATGACTATAACCTAACATTTTCAAAATATACATGGTGAAATGTGTCAAATTTTCATGGCCAACCGGGAGACTTTATATAAAAGTGTATGGAGTATACATCTCGTATTTCTGTTCATTCAACACCGTTGTACATATTATTTTGATTGGAATTAATAGGCACCGCTTAGTCTATCATATGGTGCTGTATTCGAATTCACTTTGATATACAAGGTGTGCATTATATTTCTGATCATCCGGTACCGTACGATTGTTCATTATCTTCCTGTGAAATTCGATAATTTGAATGCTTGGTCATAACGGAATTGCTCCGTGTATTGCTCGTGATGCTCAATAGGAGAACTGTGTAAATATATAAATACTAACATAAAGACGTTTGGAAATTTTGTCAGAATCCTATCTCTACAAAATTAAAAAAAATATATTATACAATATTTTTAACTCATGATTACTTGAGCACAAAAATAGATGGGAGCAATGTTTAGGGCAGGTTGCAAATCCAATTCCAAATGCGACATTCGAATTCGTTAATAGGCATAATCGGCCAAACGGTCCTGGAGTTAACAATCCTGAAATTTGGTTCTTATGTCCTCAAGAGCTCCAAATTGCGAATTCGATTCGAACATTTCCTGAAGATCACTAGAAAGTTAAAAAAAAATCGATGAAAAATATTCCATATATAAAAAAGTGTTAGTCTGATATCGCTGGAATTTTGCGAGGGCCCTTAAGACCTAACTCTACAGCTTCCAAGTTCCAAGATAAACACGATCGGATCGATATCTTTGGAGGTCCAATCTGCTTTGGGTGAGTTCAGCGGCGGGTTGGGTGACCGTTACCACAATAACTTTCGAACGGAAAGAGATAGGGATTAGGGGTAGTTTTCATAGTAGTTTGCGTATCCAAATGGTTTCGGAGTTATACCTATGTGGAATATTATTTTCTCGATAACTCAAAGAATATAGATCTGTTCGAACTGAAACTTGGTAACTAGTAGTTAGAATATTGACATGAAAACGTATGTGGAATTTTGTGCAGATCTTATCACTAGAAAATTTTTAAAAATATATCAAAATATATTATGTATCTCACGATAACTTGAGAACGGAAGATATAGCAACTTGCAATTTTCATGGTGTGTATGTTTCGATTGCGTGATCTTAGACGATTCTCTTATTACTCAAGTCTTTCATCTAAATAGTTCGAAATGTATTCATATCTTATAAAAGCTGAAAAGACGGACTATATCCATAGTAATTTCGAACAAGAGTGTCCAATAGAGGTGAATATGCAATAGAGCATACGCGCAAAAGCTCCTGAGTTCACCTCAGTGCTTGACTTGAATATTTGGGCGTGGATATCATCACCAATTGGTAAATGAATAAATAGATGACCGTCTGAAAATTACCCGTACTATATGATTCATCTAGCTATACTTTTCACCTTTCGGAACAAAGCCTAGGGTGAGGTTGATGAATTCTGAACATCCCTTAGATAAGTAAATACCAACACAAGGAATACACGATCAGTGTTATGCTCAGTAGTTGCAAATTGATATGACGAATCCCCAAAGTTCCTCTATCACGAAGTTGGCCCACAAATATGCCCGTGTCCCATAAGTCTCTTTTTACCGGAAACTAAACAATATCGAATGGGGATTACGTGAAACCTCCACTCCTGCTCGAATACATCTGCCACGCCGAGAAATGAAACTTCTATGATCAGGGGAATGCTAATAGACTTCCAAAACACTTTCGGCAAATTTGCAAATCAGAATTAATAGTTTGCAATGAGCCTAAATTATCACTCCACAGAAAAGTTTCCCATCTGCAGGATTCCCTATTGAAATAGCGCCTTAATTAGTTAATTCACTGCTCTGATGTATTCCAATTTATCCTCATAACAGAGTTTCCGAAAGTTAACTCGATGCCTTGTATAGAACCGGCGGTAAGCACATTCGACTCAGTCGGTAATCGCGATGTATTAGCGAAAATGAATAACGACTGAAGTTGTCGGATGTTCTTTCTGCCGGATGCAAAACTAATCCGAAACTTCGGCGGCCCTGTGAGGGGTTCGCGGACGGCTCATTGAATGTGACAACTGCACCAAGAGGAGCTACAAGGGAGCTTGACGAGATCTTGAATAATGATGATTAGACAGCGGAAGTAGGCATGCAAAGTAGGGATAAGAATCGAAAAAGTTGTCATGAGATAATTGAATGCGGTGGTATTTAGAGTTCGCTTCAAACTAATTAGTCACTCAGGCCCGTTTATATAATCCACGCGTAAAAGTTACTTTTTCTGAAGTTACGTTAGGCCTTCAAATTAAATTGAAGCTGCGATTTTGGCGCTCTTGTTCCTCGGAACGAGTGCTTATCAATTTGTCCAATTTTCGAATTTTTGGATGAAAATGATCTTAAACGATTTGGTTCGACTCACTGATCGAGAATCCGTGGTCAAAATCGATTCTATCCGACTGGTCCGGCCAGACGCTTCGGCCGTTAGCACGATAACTCTTGAACGGAATGAGCTAGGCCAGGGCTTCCCAAACTGTCCGTCGCAGTACCCTGGGGCGTCGCCACATTGTCCCAGGGGCGTCGCATGTCGATGCGACCGAGTCGAGTGAGCTGATAATCTAGGCTAGTATCTATGTTGTGCATTTTTTGAGTTATCGAGAAAATAATAATGTTTGAATGGGTATAACTCCAAAACCGTTTGAATAGTTCGGATATACATAAGATTTTTATAATCCAGAAGAGAGTGCTTAGGACCATGCTCGGTTTAACGCCCAGATCATCGTGTCGCGGATTATTCAAGAGGCAGGAAATACTTACAACCATCGGACTGTACATATTTAAATGTCTGATTTTCTTAAAAAGGAATCCAAACTACTTTTGTACATATGAGAACACTAACCGAACAAGACGTATTCATCCCTTTCTTCCACCAATATGTTCTCTTTCACTAACACAAAAGAATGCGGGATACATGTGCATTAAGCTTTTTAACAAATTACCAAAAAAATACAAGATCATCGAGAATTTCAAGATTTTCAAAATTTCACTGAAGAAATTTTTAGTTCATTTAGAACCATACACAATATCGGAATATCTTATGGCCGATTTACAGATCTGAGGGTTCTCTGTCACTGTTTCTATATTGACGATTTTTCTATTCAAATGTATTGTTGATTATGAAAATAAATGGTATTATTATTATTATTATTATTATTATGCCTATAAACGAACACAAATTTCACTTTTAGTTGCGCAACCTAACCTGAAAATTTCAAGTCGCTATCTCTTTCTGTGGCAACGACCGTTATCGTGACATAAAACATATTTTTAAATGATTTTTTTTTTAATTTTCTAGTCTCTAGTGATACGACTATCACAAAATTTCACAAAAGTGCTTAGGGTCATATTATACAACCATTCACCAAGTTTCAATTCGATCGGATTTATAATGGCTGAAAACAAAATTATAACTCGGAAACCTTAGGGCCGATTATGCCCATTAACGAACTTGTCCGTCGAATTGGGATGCGCCACCTACCCAGAAAATTTCAAGTCCCTAGCCTTTTCCGTTCTCAAGTTAACGTGGCTTCGGCCATCCGGCCGGCCAGAATCAAATTCGACCTGGAATTGTTTTCATCGGGGAGTCGCACGCAATCGTTTAAGACCATTTTCGGCTAAAAAATCGCAATTTACAGGACGAAATGATAACGCGATGTTCCCCAGAACATACGCGCAAAAATCCTCAACTCATTTTATGCACGCTTTCAAGATTTAATTACGAAGTATTGAGACTATAGAATAACGTGATCATCGTACAGTGCTATGTGGACTCTGAATTCACAAACATCAATCGATCACATCACGAATATATAATCCGTACTGTCAGTTGATGACACCAAGCGTGCCGTGGAACATCCCAGGTCAGAACGAGTAAACTTTATCATTTAAAGTCTTATTAATTGCCCATGTTGACGTTCATATTTCATTCTTGTACGCCAGCCATGAATTGAGCTTAACGATCGATACGTCCAGTCACAGAAGCCGCCTTTGAATTTCCATGGTGCAGAAAGTTTTCGAACTGAATCATAAATCTTATACCGCATTTAAAGTGGCATATGTATCGCTAATAAACAGTAGATACCAATTTATAGGATGTAAAGCACCGTTTACATTCACATTTTTCATTTTGACAATATAATTCGTCATGATGGCGTTGTGCGAACATCTGAACACATCCCGTGTTTACTGTGATTTGACATTCTGTGCTCGAGTGAGACGCTCCGCTTAAATGACATTTCTGCAGCAATAGATGGAACGTGCATGATTATTCAGCTTGTGAGGTATGACGGGTGCTAAAGCAATTAACTACGGAATTAATTAGGCACTTACGGTCCTATTAGCTAGATTCTTTACTCTGCAGTTGAGATATGCTGTCTTCCCTAAAAGAGCTGTCACATTTTTCGAGGCTGTCTGATCGAAATGTGGACCTCTTGTGGTGAGTTCAGAGAGTGCGTTGTTCGATACACCACTTCCAGACTTCACTGCACTTAATACTGAAACAGAAAAAATCTCATTAGAATAATATAATATTCGAATTCAGCCGAATCCTAAGACATTCACAAAGCCAATCAAAAAAAATATGGCTGTTTCTGACGTCAGCTAAGGTCGAAGGTGGCACATTGCCAATAAATATTGAGCATTCGTGGGGGAAACTAAGGAAGAAAGCATGGAGTTCCTGCCCGAATAAATCAATTACTTACTCCAAGTTAATTTTCACACAACATGGAGCGTAGTTCTGTGGAGTCACGCGAAAAGACCGCAATGGGCCTTTAGACATGGAAACAACTATTTGTCATGAACTTGTAGCGATCATACAATGAACGATTCAGATCTACATTCAGTGGCGTTTCCCCTGGGAAGAACTTAATTAAAGCTGTTTCATATTTATACGAAATAGCAGATATAATGATTATAGATTCTGCCAATTATGATTTGCAAGCGATCTTGATTATACAGGCTGGTGCAATAGAACCTGCATTATTTTAAAGAATTGTGATAAAATGTATAAAAAAACTATGGCTTAAACAAAACTATGAATCTTTAGGTTAATAAATGCGGTTACTTGTTGAAAATACTATCATCTAAATGAGGGCGCTCTCTGCGTTGACACTCCTCCAAATGTTTGCGCAGAAAACTGTCTTCAGCATTACTGGTGTGATGGCTGTGCCATTTTATTCCAGGTATTTTCTTTGAGCTGATCAATGTTCTTCGGTTTACTGATGAAGATTTTGTGTTTGAGGTATCTCCACACAAAACAACATGAAGAGTTTGAAATCTGGACAGCGGGGTGTCATGGAATGTTAGCTCTTGTTGAAGTCAGACGCCTTTACGCATCGTAACTTGTTTTTATGGGCATACCTCAAGTTCAAAGTCAACAACAATAACCCTTTGAATCTTGGTCAGCCCAAAAAAAATTTCAAATCAGATCACCAATGCTGAAGAAAGTTTTTTCTAATATGTGCTCATGATTAGAGTTGTGCCGACACAGACAGGACCATCATTAATATGATATAATTTTAAATAAATGAACGGCATTTATGAGCGTATAGACTCATAGTTTCATTTCAACCATGGCTCTTATATTAATTTTCTCACGAATTTTTGAAATAATGCAGCTTATATTGCTTCATTTTTAGGTGTAGAGGAATACCGACGCAATTCAATTCGTAAATTATTTTAAAAAAATTAACTACTTTTCAAGTTTTGTTCCAGCCTAAGCTTGTATATTAATTTTTGCACGTGTTCTAGGGAATATCGCGTTATCATTTTGCCCAAATGTCTGTAATTTTAGAATTTTTCGCCGAAAATGGTCTCAAGCAATTGGGTTCGACTCCCTGATGAACAATTCAAGGTCAAGTTTGATTCTGTCCGTCCAGCCAGCCGTCCGGCCACGATAACTTGAACGGAAATAGCTAGGGATTTGAAATTTTCGGGGTAGGTGGCGTATCCTAATACGACGGACAAGTTAGTTAATAGGCATAATCGAACCAATGGTTTCCGAGTAATAATTTTGTATAAATCCGATCGAATTTAAACTTGGTGAACAGTTGTAGAATATGAACCTGGGCACGTTTGTGAAATTTTTTGAGAATCATATCACTAGAAAATTTTAAAAAAATTATTAAAAATGATATTTTATGTCTCGATATCCTGACAACGGAAAGAGATAGCGACATGAAATTTTCAATTAAGGTTGCGCATCTGAAGGTGACATTCGAGTTTGTTTATAAGCATAATCGGCCGAACGGTTTTGGAGTTATCGCCATCTGCAATTTGGTTGTAATTTCCTTAATAACTCGAAAAATAACAAACCGAGCCAATTTAAATATGGATATTAGTTGAAGAATGCCAACCCGAAAATTCTTGCAAAATTTTGTGAGGATCGTATCACTAGAAATTCTTTTAAAAATCATTGAAAATCATTGAAATACATTTTTTACAGGGTGTCCCAGAAGTCAACGTCAAGCTGGAAGCGAGTGATATTACAAGTCATGATAGTTATCAGAAAAATATTGAAAAAAATCTAGGTGACGCGATTTCAAAATTATAGGCATTTAAAGAAAATCGATTTTTCAATTCCCATTTCTACAAATCCTAATTTTTTGCCAATTTTATTTTTGTTATATCATCCTGAATAAGGCGTCCGTATATTATTGTCCAAAACCTCATGACTTTTGCCGCACTTTGGAGCAAAATGTTACTTTTTGCCCCACTAAATCTTCGAATCTCTTATTTCGTCCACCTTCAACTGCTTGTACTGAAAAAAAATGTACTACGCTAGTTCGGCAAATAACTGTAAAAGTTGGCACATTTAATGAGGATTCCGAAATGGTATAACAAGTTGCAAGTTTTTCGGCTGGAAG
This sequence comes from Halyzia sedecimguttata, assembly GCA_937662695.2. Lineage (NCBI taxonomy): Eukaryota > Metazoa > Arthropoda > Insecta > Coleoptera > Coccinellidae > Halyzia > Halyzia sedecimguttata. Next base: position 70,057,581 of record OW569414.2, read on the forward strand.
TTTTTCTGCTGAGAAACCCGTTTTCGAACTAATTTTTCTTAAAAACTTCAATTGATTCTAGTGTAGCCAAGCCTTCAATTGAGGCCTTTACTGGTCGAATTAAACAGAAAGCTAATAATTCTACGATGTGTGAGATGTGCAGATAATGACGCCTGATAAATGTCGCTTTTCATCTGTTTCCAGGTAGTCTGAATCTTTTTTTTTTGTTTTATGTTCATAATTGAATTTTCTGATTCCGAAAACTTTTCTAATAAACATTACAACAAAATCAATATTGAAACTGTCTCCCTTCAGCCACGTTCGACATCGTGGTAAAAAGGATCGGAGTATCCTCCGTTATTGACATGATTATTATTCAATTCATAAGAGCCAAGGCTAATACCTATAGGGGCTCAAAAAAATATACATTTTAAATGTAAAAAGTTCGAAATTGAGTCATTTTGTGATTAACAGTATTGATGAAAACAAATAAATGAAAGAAGAAAAAAACCAACCAAGAAGAAGCACATGAAGAACGGTTTCATTATTCTTCGACGTAGCTCAGATACATTTTCGATACGTGTTGAGTAAACTTTTTTTTTCACCGCTCCCCAGTAAAAAAAATCTAATGGATTTGAATCAGGTGAGATAGTGTCAGACCGCCTGCCTGGGTATACTTCATTGAAATGTTCTAGAACCGAGCGAAAATAGTACTCGGGGCTGCCATCTTGCTGGAACCACATATCTCTACGTATGCTTCTGGTCCACATGTTCATTTCAAGCCGATACTGTGATGTATGTTCCCACATTAAATGTGGATTCCCAACATGCCATTCATGTAGGATGTGTATATCCATGTAACCGTCATTACTGAATGTCGGCTCATCGGACCATAAAACATTCTTTAAGAATCGTGGATCCTCCCGGTGCCTTCGAATCATCATTTGAAAAAATGCAACTGTTGGGAGGTAATCTCGGGGTGTAAGAGTTTGTACTCTCAGAATGTGATAAGGGTGTTAATCGAATTTACCATGGTAAATTCGATTAAGAGAGTGTCCAATACAGGAGAATGGACAATAGAATTCACCATGGTAAATTTGATTAAGAGTGTCCAATACAGGAGAATGGACAATAGAACATACGCGCAAAAGCTCCTGACTTCACGTCAGTGCTTGTTTTACATATTTTCAAAATAATGAAGGTTCTATTGTGTCACCTTGTATAAGCACATTAATGTCGTATTTTTCTTCACATTTTGAAGCAATCATTTAAATACTAGATCATTTTTGTACTAGCTTGTTTCAAAAATTAAATATTAAATTGTCATTTCCGCTCCGTTCTTTCCTAAAATATTCATTTGTCTCAGTCTTCAAAAAAGACATTTGTTCTCGGTATGATTCCACCATTCGATTAAAATGGTTTCAGCTCGTGGAAACATTTCATCTTTGGAACCGAATTCGGTCGAAATGAAAATAAACCATGGTTTACTTATTCACCTCAGATCCTTCGTTCTTCTTCAGTGAGTCGAAGGAAATCGTTATGCCACTCAAAGAACTGTAACTTTCGAACCAAACTTCAGGTCGTCATAAAAATTTGACAGCTACCTTCAGAAGGTAAGTATACTTATCAATAGATATTGCTTATTATTAAAAGGTTTCTTGACGTGTCTGACGAGAATCTTCAAAATAATTCTGAAGATTCTCGTTAAGTGTCTGACGGAGGAGTCTGATATAGACTCCGAAACGTTACGATATAGTTGTTTCTTCGTTGATGTTGTTTCGTTGTTGTTTGTTAGGCAACATTGTTCGATTGATTGCTACTGACAAATATCTTGTGTTTCTTACGCAGAAGCAAATCAGAAAATAATTAATTTCTATATTACAGATATTTTTCAGAGTTTGGGAGAGAGAACCCTGAAAGAAACCTATTCATAATGAGTATAACTCCCACAGTATCCTTTAATGATTACTTAGATATTGCTTAGTCTATAAGCTCATGCGTTAACCTTTAACTGATCGTACCGGTGTATTAAATACCCTATTAACTAAAAATGCTCTCATTCTTGGTCAATAACAATTCTGCCCCTATGTTCCAACATAACATTGTATTGAAGTGTCCACTAGAACCTTACTCAATCGCGCCGTGATAGCTCTAGTCAGAACGTAGTTATTTGGTGTGTAATCTACAGCCATTCTCTATGGTGTACACGATACATCACGCGAGTTGTTACGTTAGTATGTCTCACATATTTTGAATTTAGTTGCTTGAGGTAAAATATATATTTTACCATTTGTTTTATTCATAAAATCGACAATAAATTTGGAAAAACAAAAGTAACGAGTACCAGTACCAATAAAGAAGATAGTGAAGAGTATTTTGTGGCTAGAGATAAGAAAATGAGAATGGTATGGAAGAAAAATTGTGAGTGAATTTAGTAGAACAAATAAAATAATATCTTTAAAATATTTTCTGGATCTAAGCAATGTGAAGGAGATTTTGCTGATAAAAACAGTGCTTTCGAAAAAATTTTCACTGATGGCGTAATTGAAAATATTGTTCAATATACAAATTTGGAGATTGCAAGATTGCGAAAATATTATCCGCGAACTAATAAGCCAGACATTATAATGGAGTACAATTGTTATAAAGCAGGCGTCGATACTGTGGATAAATGGTGTGGCTCGTATTCCGTTCTCAGAAGGACAAAAATATGGCCTTTATTTTTATTTTTCCAATTGATGAATATAGAAGTTATAAATAGTCGAATTTTATGCAACACCATACAGTTTGAGAATAGCCACAAATGCAGAAGAGTTTTTCTGAAAAAAATGGCAATGTCTTTGATGAAAGAGCTACCCTGAAGACTTTACATTCGGATATCCAGTGTTTCCTAAAAAGGTACAAACCACCTCAAAAGGAGTATGATGAATAACGAAGCACGAATACGAGGGAGGTGTTTTTGTTGTAGAAGACAGAAAAATAGGGTGACAACAATAATTTCGTTCCATACATGTCACAAACCAGTATGCAAGGAACATGCAATTGCTAAAATTTCTTGCCCGAAGTGCGATAATATTAGCAATAATAAGGATTTTGCACACACTTCTGTCGGTTTTTGTTTTGTTTGATATTTCTAAGTTTTAAGTTTTTCACACATTTATTTCTGTTTTCAATAAATTTATTTTAGTGCTATGCATTCAATAGAAGTAATGAAGACTCTATGAGTTTCTGAAAATAAAAGTATTTTTTGTGTGCTTCTTGATCATTTTTGGTGATGGTGTACAAAATACAGAGCAATTACTAATTTCATATTTTAAGGCGCGAGTAGATGAAGGTTAGTAGCGACGTGTGGTATTTGATATTTGATCGTGCGTGATCCGCTTTGTACGTCCAATCCACAGTGCACAACAAATCTTCAAATTGTATTAGAGTTTCCTGCATGCCTTATATCCCAAATTTGTTTCTTTTTTATATTTTGAGGTATGATTTCATTTATGGAAAAGATACATTTCTGAGCAGAATGATCAGACATGTGTTCTTCAATGACAGAGGAGCATCCTTCAATATGTTCGTAATTATGTTATCTAAGCATGTGTAGACTGTTTTACAAATCCTTGTGGGTTCCCTCACTGTTGCTTTCAGGCCAAAACTATCGAGGAGAGAAAGAAATAATCTTGTAGTTGGTGTGTCTGACATCAAATCTATATTAAAATCACCTGCCAGTATTTATCCAACTTTTTCACCCAGACAACGTAGTAATATCTGTGATAACTTCTCTATGAAAAAATCAACATTGTCAGCGGAAGAATCAGGTCTATAAATGGATAGAATTATTATTTTTTTAGTTTTCAGACATAACTGAACTGAACAACATTCAAATACGAATGGGATGCTGCCGTTATTAATATCCTCTCATGTTTTGAAAGATATATGATGCTTGAGGTAAATTGCACTGCCCCCATATTTTCCTTCGTCTATACAAACGTGAGAAACTTTAGAATATGTCCATTTGTACCATATTCAACTCATCTCGACCCGGAATAGGCATTCAAATTCAATTTAAATCATTTTTCAAACAGAACAGTATGAAATTGGATCTTGTCAGGTTAACTTGACAGATTGTCTGACACATGTCATATATTTATGTGAAGATCATAGAGTAACATGAAATTAATGAAAGACAGATATACGATCTATGGAAGCACAAAATATAATAATATGAAACTAGTGGCCAGCAGTCCATATTTTGGGATTCAGATGAGCCAGCAGATCTACCTAGCCATAGATCCACATTTTTCTGGTAGATCTACATTTTTACGGTAGATCTATATTTTTCCGGTAGATCTACATTTTTCCGGTAGATCTACATTTTTCCAGTAGATCAATATTATCGGTAGATCAATTATTGAACCGGTAGTTCACTCACACGAAAGTCCCATCGAAATATGTCGAGGCGTTTTTGAGTTCCTATAAACCGAATATAGCGCCATCTTCCGGGTTTCTATTGTAACCTCGACACTTACTCACACACTAATAATAATAACAATAATGTTTATTAAGATTCAGATCACAAAAAGTAACTGAAAAGTAAAGTTGCATCAAAATCGGTCGAGCCATTTCAGAGTTCCTATAGACCGATTGCAATGCCACCTACTGGGGTATATTGTGGACCTGACACATACTCAGATACACACACAAAGTTTACTTGAAATCGGTCCAGCCGTTCTTCCTATAAACCGGATACAGCGCCAGCTTCTGGTTTCCTATTGTGACTCATCACTTATCGAAATCAGTCAAGCGTTTTTGGAGTTCCTATAAATCGATTAGGGCGCACCCTACCGGTCCAGCCGTTCTTCCTATAAACCGGATACAGCGCCAGCTTCTGGTTTCCTATTGTGACTCATCACTTATCGAAATCAGTCAAGCGTTTTTGGAGTTCCTATAAATCGATTAATGCTATTGTGAACCAGTTTCATCACAAAGTTTCATCAAATTTGGTCCAGTCATTTTTGAGTTCCTATAGATCGATTGTAGCGCCACCTACTGGGACCAATTGGGAACCGCCACAACACACGCACACAAAGTTGCATCAGAATGGGTCAAGCCCTTTTGATGTTGTATTTTTTCGAAAAATGCTATGTATAGCAGTGGTTTTCCTCATTATAGATATCTCGAGATGACATTTTACAAAAAACACCCTGTATAGTGGTTTTTCATTTTCGAAAGTTAATTTTGTTGAAATACAGAAATATATACATTCACTGTTGGGAAGAAAATTAACAGTGCTGTGCTAAATATGGCAGAAGTTTATAGGTATAAGCCAATTACTTAACAGATCCAGCTATTAAATCCATATAACTAACTTAATCACATATCTAACCTACCCACTCGATGAATCAAGAGTTCGAATATGTTCGTGGAATGGAATATTATATATTCACTGTTGGATTAAAATTGAACAGATATGGCATAGGTGGTCACCATTCACTGTTAGGTCAAACATTAACAGTGCTGTGCCTAAGCTGGCATAAGGGCACAGTTACAAAGCCTACACAGAATACAACTGGTTATCCATACTCACTCAAGCTCTTCGAGAGCTTATGAGGGGACTCCTTGGGAAAGATCTAGGAGGATCAGTATAATAATATACCTACAATAGATGGGAAAATAATCTTACCTAATGTAATTTATATTAACAATTCTTATGATAATTATTAATAGGATAGATTTTGGATTGTGTGGGATGAGTAGTAAAATGAAGAACCATCCTGTATGTAATATATTGTTTCAACTTCATGATTTTTACACTTTCATCTTGTTCTAGTTATAACATATCAAATGGTTTCTCTTTTAATCTCCATTCTGGAAAGATGTGTTGTCTAATGCCCGCTCTGAAACAATTATTAACTGTTGAAATTCGTTTACTTACAACAAATTGGTACTGTTAATCAAAAATTATCACTGTATTTTCCAAATCGTGATGAGAAGAGCACTATTACAATGGAATAAAGAGCTATCTGGTAGAAGATGAAAATCATATTAACAACCAAAGTTAATAGTTTAAAAGTTACTTTACCTAAAAATAACACTATTTATTATTATTAAATACCTATCGTTTACGACCAAGGTAAGGATAAACTGATCCAACGTGTGATAGGGATCTTTTGAATTTCCGTTAAAACAGATGACTTAGACAGAGGTTATTATAACATGAATTGTGTTGGGCAGACGAAACCTGCCCCTCCACTGAGACCAATTGTTCTATTGTGGCACACCTCTAATCTCTACTTCACCCACAAGCTCAAGCCTCTCGATAAGGAATATGAGTTTGGTTGGTGAAAACTTGTCCAGTTGTCTCAGTTTGTGGACTATTAGCTCCTCAAATCTGATCCTGTCCCCAGCGGGGCAGTCACACATGATGTGTTCGATAGACTCGTGGTCCTCCAGGCATAGCCTGCACTCGGAGTCCTGAATCAACTGCAGCGTAATTAGCTCATTTCTGAGGTCACAGTGGTCCATGTACACAGCTGTTAGGATACCCTAGAGAATCTGAGCCATTGTCTGGCTCTTTCAGCTGATGGGCCAGTAATTGTTGAGCGAGTATGTCTGTGTCCAGATTTCCTGGACCTTTTGCCCAACCATCTGTTGTTCTCCCTCCCCGCTTCCTGAGAGAGATACCACAGGCCGGTTCAGGTCCAATGAGCCCCATGTAAGAAGGAGGTCACACAGTCAATCTGGAATCAGTTCAGTCTGACATCCATTTATGATTGATGTCAGAGAAACGGGAAACTGATTGTATTTCAAGCAGCAAGTTTATGGAATTCGAAGAATCCAATGCATTTTCATCGAGAAGCCACCGTGTAATGTGTTTCGTCAGTCCATTAATCTGGAATCAGTATCATCGTAATCAAGATGACAGACAGAACTGATGCCAAACTTGCAGACAATTTATCTCCCTTCACAGATGAAGCAAATCAATAGCACTAATTATAATTAGTACTTACAGTGTAACATAACATTATGCATAAATGCAGATATTTTAAAAGAGTCATGCTTCCAAGTTCACCATTCTTCTTAGGCATTTCTCACATTTTATCGTTCAATAAAACAATACTGTTGCAAATAGAGTTTAATACCTGTTCCCTAAATTTTGCATCTATTGGAGATCTTCAGGTATTGTTCATTTAAAAGTCAGAATCCTAGCCTCGATCCAGAAGAAACACTGACATTAATATTACTTGACCACAGGAAGAAAGGATACTAAAGACGAATTCAAGCGAATAACCATAACACAGTTGTTAAGATCAATCCCTTTCTATCATGACCAATCGGTTATATTTTAAATGTACTTGAATGTGGAGATAAAGGCATTATTATTATTATTATTATATTTGGTAGGGGAACCACTGTGTTTTGGTTATTCGCTTAAATTCCACCTATGTTAAAAAATACTTACGAATAGAAATAGATGATGTAAATATCAACGGAAGTATTCGATATATATATATATCAGTGTAAACCATTTCCCAGATGTATGTATAGCTATTAATACAGAGGCTGGTTGTTTTTTATCTTTATCACAGATCCTCGGAAATTGATAAGAAAAATCTAGAAAAAGAAAAAATTGTTATCGTTATAAAATCTGATTCATGTTCCTACAGAAGAATACTTACTTTCTATCGTGATATATCCTGGAAAACTTCAAAATTGTAGTACCTATTATTTATGTTCATACACTGGGAGATCATCTGGCCTGAAAATCGTCGAAATCTTTATAAATTTAAGTAAAGTAGTAATTACCTTATAGTACTTACTTATAGATTTATATTCCAGGTAATTTATAACAGATAATCGTTGATTTCAGGAAAACCCATCCGTTCAGTCCATTTTGAGGTTATTCATTTCCACCGGCGAATACGTACCGATCGTGGTAAATATCAATTTCTGTTGCAAGTATCAAATCGGAAGCAAAGGTTTTTATCGATTCTGGATAAATCTCGGCACATTTCTGATCTAAAATCGATCAATTTCGTTAAATTCTCCCAAATTGACATTCACCATTCAGACAGTTTTGACCTTGGAATGTTTCTAACATTTCTAACCCAGGGCTTCCCAAACTGTTCGTCGCGACATTGTCTTAGGGGCGTCGCATGTCGATGCGACCGAGTCTAGTGAGCTGATAACGTATTAACAGGCTAGTACTTAAATTGGTATATATTTTTGGGGGCCGAGTTCAGGGGAGTCGTACAAAAATGGGAATGCCCCAAGGGCGTTACAGTAAAAAAGTTTGGGAAGCACCGGTCTAGCCTATTCCTTTCGAAAAATTAGAGATGTGCAAGTGGGATTTTGTCCATTAATTACTTCGTGAGATAAAACAGAACGCCACCTTCATCCCAAAATCTTGGGGTCGGTCGACTTCGGCCTCGCTCGGGTCGTTTTATTTCTATAGTTCCATAAAAACGGTCGATTTTCCGCATTTTGGCGATTTTCAAACGCTCGTAGAAAACGAACGGAAAAAAAATCGGAAAAAGTGTCTCGCTATTCTATCCGTCTATATTCGGTCTTTCGATCGGTACCATTAGATACGGTCGGGCGAGAGGAACGAAAAAGCCTTTAGGTTTCGGGCGAAGCCGCTTTTCGCCGTTTCGACGATTTCGCGACTTTTCCGGAATTTTTTTAAAATACTCGCGACTTCCCGATCTCGACGAAAATCGCCTTCGGCGATACGTCGGTCCTCGCCCTCGCCGCGGCGATATTCGCCTTTCGCGAGGCTCGCGGCTTCGCCGCTCGCGAAAATTTCTTCGAAACCGCCCGTTTTAGAAAATTCTCAAAATTTATCTTCTATGGTTCCGACTTTGCTACTTTAATAATATAGCGTTGATGATTTATAGCAACCACAAAAATAAAAAAAATTTTAAGAATTTGTTTGATTCAACGTAAAAATAGTGGACCAGTTGACCCCAATCTTTGGAATATAATGAAATTTCGGCAATATCTTCTTCACCAATATTGATTCGATCGAGCTCAAATCTAGTCTTCATGTCGGTATTTTTCAACTAATGACCGTGCTTTGATTCGATCAGATAAGTATTTTTCGAGTTATTGGGAAAACAAAATTTCAAATGGCTACAATTCTGAGACCACCCGATGGATTTTGCCCATTAAAGAACTTGTCCGGCGCATTTGGACTACAAAGCTACCCTGAAAATTTCAACTCTCTACCTCATTTCATTTGAGCGTAATCGTGCTGACAGACGGCCGGTTAGAATCAATTCTGACCTCAGATTCTTGATCAGTGATTCGAAACTAATCGTTTAAGACCATTTTCGGCCAAATATTCGAAAATAACAGACATTTGGACGAACTGATAGGTACTCTGTTCATAGAACAGCACTCCTAAAAAGCACGTAATAGATCCTGACTCCAGTCAGTGTTTCCTAGGAATTTTCATTATAAAACAAAATGTGGTCCTAATTCTGGAAACTACTCAACTCAATTATGGTATCGGAGCAAGAATTAATCGTTGCTATGAATTGGCTTTGCGTTGAATATCATTTCAGGTCTCCAAAAAATACCAATAGCAAACATTACGTTCATAGATTCACTGCACCGTATTGAGAATCACATTGAGGTTTTTAAATATTCAATAAATTTGCGTATTTATTCGAATGCATAATTTCAACAATTTCCACTATATGCATTTATAAAAGTATATCGGTAATACAATGAACGAGTGTTAGTAAAGCCTCTAGTGTCACGGCAGTACCTTCACATTTAATAGGATTCGATTTCAGAGGAACATCAGCTTAATCCTTCTGGCCGCGATCGTATGACGAACAAAGAGATAATCCACCGTATTCACAAAGCATTCAATCTCCAAGTCCTAACTGAGGTCCTCAGTTAAGGAAAAATAAGAATCGCAACCTGAGTTAACGTATGTAACGGTGCTGAACCAGGCCTGTTTCACGTTATTTATCACTTAAACTGAGGTTGCGATTCTTATTTATCCTTAACTGAGGAGCTCAGTTAGGACTTCACGGAGATTGAATGCTTTGTGAATAAGGCGGATAATCTTTTAGAAGAAGATACAAGTCGATATTTCACTGATTCTGTGAATTTCAGTTGAAAACTATACAGGGTTGGGATAAAGTATGGAACCAAGTAAATAACTTTCAAACCAAAAGAACGATATTTATGAAAATTTGCAGGTGAGTGCAATGGAACAAAATGCATCCGATTTAAATTTTTTTGTTAATAATATACTTCCGATTTAACTGGAAATGCCATCAACTTCTTTAATTTAAATGCAACACCCTATATTTTCACAGATTTTGAAAGAGCTTGTTATTTTGAATTCATACCCTACTGTGTTTAGTGTAAAAGAAATTGTAAAAAGGAGGAATATAGCACTTTAATCAGCCTCCTTTGAGTTTTTTGCATTAGAGCAAAAAACTATACAGATAAACTAATTGATGTTGTTTGTATGCATAGTAATAAATGAACGAGTACTGTTTAGTACGTCTTTTGTTCTCCAAGTATCAAATTTTAATCGACGGAAATAAATTTTACAATTTAGAATGGTTCAATTAAGTGAAAAAGAGCGAATTGAAATTTTAATGATAATCAGTTATGGTGATCGTGTTAGAACTCGTGAAGAAGTGTGTCATATTTTTAATAATTTGCATCCAGAGAAATCCTTTATCACTCTCAACAGTAACTGAAACATTACAACGTTTCAATACAACTGGGATGGTAAAAAATTTGCTAAGACCTGGAAGACCGTGGACTGCAACGATCGAAACTGTTAAACAAAATATTGCAATCGATTTAAAAGAATCACCTCAAACTTCCACCACAAATTTGGCACTAAACCTTGGTATCAGTCGACATTATGTAGGAAAGATATTAAAAAGTGAAAATTATCATCCGTATAAGGTATAGTTGGTTCAAGAATTGTCTGATGATTTTGACCGATGGCAGGAATTTTGTGAACGGCTAATGGACATCTGTAATGTCGAGGACAATTTTGCTTCTAACATAGTTTTTTCCGATGAGGCAACTTTTTGTTTGAATGGAACAGTTAATCACAGCACATATCCAACATCCACAGAAGTTGAATGTTTGGATGGGAATTGTCGAAAATAGGCTTATAGGTCCATTTTTTATCGACGGAAACTTGAATGGTGACAAGTATTTGGATCTACTAACTAACAGAAATTATTCCTGCACTTCAACAGAATGGGCAATTAGCAAAAAATGTTTGTTTTCAACAAGATGGAGCACCTCCCCACTACGATAGATGGGTTAGGGATTTTCTGGATGCGAATTTTCCAAATCGATGGATTGCATGTACAAGATTCATAGAGTGGCCTGCTCGTTCTCCGGATCTTAGCCCGTTAGATTTTTTTTCTTTGGGGTTATCTAAAATCACGTGTTTACGTTAGACGACCACCAAACTTACAGGAATTGAGATAAAAAATTATTGATGAATGTGAACTAATACGTGGAGAAGTCTTGGAAAGAGTAACTCAAGAATTTGTTAATAGGATAGTATATTGTCAGCAAGTAAACGGCGACTATTTTGAACATTTGAAGTAATTTTTTTTCTCATTATTCTAAAATAATGAAATGTACTCCTGTTGCACAACTAACAGTGAGTTATTCCTCGTTTTTACAACTTTTTTTACACTAAATTCAGTATGTATGAATTCAAAATAACAAGCTCTTTCAAAATCTTTAAAAATATATAGGGTGTCCCATTCAAATAATAGAAGTTGATGCCATTAACGGTTAAACCGGAAGTATATTATTAACAAAAAAATGTACTTCAGATGCATTTTGTTCCATTGCACTTACTGCACTTACTGCAAATATTGAAAATATCGTTTTTTCCGTTTAACAGACATTTAGTTAGTTCCATACTTTATCCCAACCCTGTATATTCCAGCCCACGGTAGTTATAATCAGAAAAATGTAATCAAAGTTCGACCAAAAGCTCCTGACGTGATATCAGTGTTATCAATTTTTTCAACATATTTTGACGAACGAGTAATATACGTGCCTATTGATTTCCATTTCAACTGTCCCACTCGTATATTCACGTGAAATAAAATTTCACTCATCGACGGCAAACTCTCGAGGGACTTATTTTAATTTATAATAAAAATTGTAAATCTCCAACAATTATGATGGAAGCAGTGCGTAGTATTCAACCGGCCAAATAATTTCGTTTCTTTCACCTTGTGACACGAACATGCACGAATATATTCCACGCCAATGTCCCCCAATTTTGGTCCAAAGCAATTTCAAGCTCAAATTTTAATTAACAGGTAATTTTTGCCCGTTACAAACCTTAATTGTCCATCCGCTTTTCCGTTTCCATCCTGGCAGTTAATGATTTAATTAGTCTGATTATAGATAACGAAAATTAGGGTTACACTGATACGAAAACACGCGACCATTGGGGCTACATTGCGATCAATGCTGAACTTTATCTTGCACGTCTATATTTGTCGAAAATTCTAGGAGAGAAGAAATAGTTATGTATATTTTACAGTACATATATTAATATTATAGTTTTATAGTTGTAGAGGTGATAATGATTCTACATTTTCACTTTCGGATTAATGTATAGAATTCTGTATGCTAATAAAATAGAAAACATCTTCATTTCTGGTTACTACAACAAGCAAAAAGAAAATAGTGTCAAAAAAAAGATTCATAATTTACATATATAATATATCGAAAAATTCAGCCAAGTCATAGGGTTCCAATTTCAACAATATTTCATATATTGATTTATTAAATTTCTTCATGTTGTTTTCTCTTCTGATGTTTTGTGGCAATTTATTGAATATCCTCAGGCATGCATTGTGGCACCCTTTCTCAGTCATTGTGAGGTGATGCTTAACATAGATATAAAGTGGATTGGTTCTTTCATATTTATTATTATTTAAATTATTTTTCAAAAGGTGTTCATTCTGGAACACGAAATTCAGGCATTCCTGGATGTATACTGCATAGACTGAGAATCTTATTTGCTCTCAATAAGCCTCTACATGATTCTCTATACCAAGTCCAAAAATGATTTTTAGAACTTCCTTTTGGGTTACGAAGATGTTATTAGTATTTTCATTTTATCCATAAAAAATTATTCCATACCTCAATATTGATTCAAAATTAGTAAAATATATTGTTTTCCAGATTTCTTTCCTTAAGTACTTTGACAGCACCCTGATGGTATAGCAAACCGAATTCAATCCTCTGTTTGTAGTCTCTATATGCTCCTTTCACGATGTTCATCCACTGTCATTCCTAGGAACTTTGTTGATCTCTGTATCCTAGAGATTGCTTCACTAATCTTTTATTTACTGTGGCATAATTTGTGTTTGGTGGTAGGTTCTGAAGTACATGATGCTTGTTCTCTCAGTGTTGAGACTCAATCCACGAGACTTTAGCCATTCCTCTATTTTGATGAAACTATTCGATATCCATTCAACAACACATGAAAGTTTGCATCCCATAGCAAAATATTGGTGTCATCAGCGAACAACACCATCAGTTCTTCAGCACTTATAATCACAGGTAAATCAATTATACACAATAAAAATAAAATACATCCTAATATGTTACCTTGTGGTATGCCTTGTTAATTTGGTTCTTATGACATTTAATTTCTTTCCCCTTTTCTGATATTAATATTCTTTGTTCTCGCTGAGTTAAATATGATCTGAACCATTGTAATAACTACCCTCTTTATAAGTCTTGCCACCATTACTAACTCATATTTTTTTTTTTTTTTTTTTTATTTTTTTTTAGGCATCGACTGCTATGGTCATTAGCCTAACCACATTCATTCCAGACAATCACACCTCCACCACATCCATGCCCTGAGCGGGATTCGAACCCGCGACCTCCGGCTACTAACTCATATATTTCTGAAAACGAAGACAGGTGACTGATTAGTCTCAAGAACACCTCTATCCACTCGGAAATTGGTTTTATTAGGGCAATTTTCAGGCTTTCAAGGAATATACCGTACTCTATTGAAATATTTTAGAAATATGTAATAGGTTCTACTGTATCATCAATTGAGGCCTTTACTAAGCTGGTTGGTACGTCATCATCACCACTACTGTTTTTGTTTTTTAGCATATTCATTAGTTCTTTAAGTTCTGTTTGAGTTATTGAGTGACAAAACATGGATTTGCAATTGCGTGTTGAGGTTTTGGATTTTCCAATTTGAGGTGTAGGAAACTTGTATGTTTTATACCGCATTTATGAAATATTCATTCAAATCATTAGCTAGTGGGAAAGGATTTCCTGTTGTTAGTGGTTCTGATGCGTTGTTTTCCTTTATATAATTCACAATTCTTCAAACTGTTTTATTCTTATTATAAGAGTTAGATATCATTGTTTATAATTTTTCCCTTTCATGCTTTATTATAATTTGATATTCATTCTTTGTTTGATTATACTGTGCCTTGAATTGGTTCTTCATACTTAGAAGAAACAAAAGATCTAGTTTAATCTTGATGCTCACAATTTCAGGATGATATTTGTTTGATGTGGGCCTTACTCCCTGATCTAGATTTTCTTTTAGGAAATGTCTCATCGAACAATCGAAGAAACTTACAGTACATATAATATGTACAGGTTTATTTACTGAACTCTACAATCTTCACATTCACCATCGTAACTGAACATACATGAAATATCATCGATTACTGAGGTTTCTAGCGTCTTGATACTGAAGCGTCCTCGGAAACGTCTTCCTTTAAAAAAATATGTTATTGTTGATGTAAGGTATTAATGGGATGAATGAAGTAATTTTTTTTTGTCTGCTCGGGTGGAATAACCTTTTATAGGCACGCCCTGAGAGGGCTCGCTTGTCTCAGGATTGTGAGACACTGCTTTCTGCATTATTATGTTTGCCAATTCCTCGCCCAAGCGTCTACAGGCCGGAATCATCCGCAACTCTGCAACGGGTGCAACCCACAAATGCTAAAGTTCATTAGTGACCCGTCATACGTTTTTTGTACTCTCAGGCCCCCCAAAGCTGACTAAGATATCAATAGTATTCACTAACGATGTTCTAAACCACGATCTTGATTTCGACCCAGACTCCGATTTCCAGATTCAGTGGAAAACAAGGGTATCACTTTGAACGTTAGCAAAATAATCCATATTCACCAAGCTCGTTTGGACCCCAATTTGGATTGCTTCAAGGTAAGCGTTCACATATCCGCATCGTACGTATCGGACGCATTGCATTAAACGGATCGAAGTATTCTTTCGATAGAAATTCACACAAGTGCGTCCACTTGTACGCATCGCTGGAATCGGGTCGTCGGCACTGTCGGCAATGCCGACGCCGTTGTGCCACACAGAATATACCTTAGAAGAAGTGCAAGCTCCAAACAAATTGTATGGCAACAAAAGATAGCGCACCCTGGTGTTCGGGTGCTGTATTATATGTTTGGCGCGAAATTTGAACACTAAAATAGGCGGGAAATCTGAACCACTCTTCCATGTTTCTAGATTATTCTTTATGAATTTGAATAATTCGTATCAATTTAAATTTTACCATTCAAAGCTCATTATTTTGAATGGTAAAATTCAATTGATAACTTTCATTAAGACCATTGATTGAAAAAAAAATGAATACAAACACAAATTCTAATTATGCTTTATTGCAAAATTGAACATAAATAAACAAAATAATTTACATATTCTTTTACAAATTAATAGTGTATTACTTAAAAATTTAAATAACAATGCTCTAACAAATTATAAATTTAAATAGATTTTCCCTAATGTATAATAGGTACTTTAAAAACGAAAACCAGATATCAAGAAATACACAAATTATAAATGTTCATCGCTATCAAGTTTCGAAATGAATAATACATATAACCAATTCAAAAATGATTACAGACACAAACTGTATGTTTTATTATGAAATAAAAGATAAATAAGCAACCAAGAATTCATTGGTTATTGAATAATGTGGTAAGAAATAATTGTATTCTTTAATAATTGAATTTGAATGTGAATTGATTGAGAGTTCTTCAGAAAGTTTTTGAACATTCAAGGAGCTACATCGTGGTTCCGAGAATGATTTATTGCAAACTGAAGTAAAAAATGTATGAGGTGATGCATGCTTAACGAGTTTACTTGTTCTGCTATTAACAAAATCAGTATCATTGAAATGATCCTCACATAAATAATGAAATTTGAGCAAATGATGGAATCTTTAATCTAACAAATGTTCCTCCTTTTAGAAAGCTAAATTTCTTCCTGCAGCAATTTGAAAAACTGTATTCCTCATCCTACAAAATATCCATTCTAGCAATCTGGATACTTACAAGAATAAACCTGTCTCGGAGTCGACATATTAATTTCAGTAATTAAAGATGATTATGAAAAAAGCTTAGCTGTTCAACTAGAATGCTGCTACCCCAACGTCTATGTTATTTGTTGCTTCGATTCCTCTCTTCGCTGGCAACAATTTCTGTAAAGATGTATGATGTTTAAAATGAATGTCCGGACAATTTCAGTGCAAATTTATACTTACATGAATACTTTTCTTCAAAAATCAGTAAATGCACCGAGCACTTGAAGTGTCGCCTCCATTTCTCGGCTTCCCTGGCCTGGACACGATTTCTAAACAGCTGTGAAGATGTATGATGGTTTGTCTTTGTAGCTTATAATGAATGTATGAATCGGCATTTTTAGTGCAAATTTATACTTACATCAATAAATAATTCGGAAATCGATAAATATAGCTGGCGGTCGAATTGACAAATGAAAATTGTCAATTATCCAGTATCCTGTCAAACGAAACCACAAGAGCAAATCTTTCACACTATTTATCACCTTATTGACCCTCTAATAAGGATTATATTTGCATCTACTTGCTGTCACAGTCGCGCCTCTGGTGTTCGGGTGCAGAACTACTAGATTGCTTCCAGATTTTGGTCATAGTTATCACTTCTTCTAGGGTATATTCTGTGTTGTGCCATAGCTACGTCGTTGTTACGTCGGTAAATCCGTACGCTGCCGATACAGTGGACGCATTGTGAAAAATTAATCCGTTTGATACGATGCGTCCGATACGTAGGTACGATGCGGATATGTGGTCGCTTACCTTTATGAAAATAATTTCTTTGATTGCATGCCTTTCTTCAATTCACTGACCTTTGATCAATTACCCTATCAAAGTCCTCCCATAAACCCCCCTTTTTTCAGATATTATTCCCTTGAGGTTGAATTTTAAAAGTATTTGGATAAATACCATCAGAGCGATCTATCCTTAAAATAAGTGTTTAAACTTTAACACCTACTGTAAAACCGGTTTCCTTGTCTTCTATATTATTTTCTTGATGTTTTCCCCTTCGCGACTCCTCGACCTTGTGCAGCTGACCGTTAAATGGGGTAAATTATATAAATATCGATAATTCATAGTTTCCCATTTGATCTTTTTCTTTTTCTCCACAAATACTGAACGTCACACCATAAA
This sequence comes from Halyzia sedecimguttata, assembly GCA_937662695.2. NCBI lineage: Eukaryota > Metazoa > Arthropoda > Insecta > Coleoptera > Coccinellidae > Halyzia > Halyzia sedecimguttata. The sequence continues at coordinate 70,075,081 of OW569414.2, forward strand.
GCTGATGACTACCATTTTTGCGCGTATGTTCTGGGGAACATCGCTGAATAAGGAAATTGTTTATTTTGAATATCCATATGACCACATCTGCATGTGTCAGCGAATTCCGAGTAATCTAAAGGCTACCACACAGTCACATATTTGATTGAGAATGCCGAACGAAGAAGTGGAAGCTATAGCATTAGAACAAATCTTAGAGGAGATACGAGGTACCAAAAGGGAAGTGAAAGAAATTAAAAATTTTATTTTCGCATCTGAAGCGAGGTTGCTACTGGAAATTCAGACATTGAAGGAAAAAAATGAGGCTTTGGAAAGAGATAATAAACATTTGGTAGAGAGACTTGAAAAAAGTGAACGCGAGAGTAATAAAAGAAATATAGTTATATTCGGACTAAAATCAGATTCAAATTTGACGGCAGAATATATTCAACGAGAAATCAATCGATTATTGGATGTTCAGATTGAATCATCGGAAATAAGTGATTATTACTCATCGGTCAGGCAGAAGGACTGTCCAATTAAGGTGGAATTCGTATCTTACCAAACCAAGAAGCTCATTCTACAGAACACCAGAAAGGTAAAGGGAACAAATATAGCAATTACTCATGATTTAACACTGCATCAAAGACAGGAGTACCGTAAATTGAAAACCTTTCTGTTAAAGGCCCGAGCAAATTCTGGAGAAAAATCATTTATAAAAGGAAATAAACTAGTGGTTGGAGAAGAAATATATAGTTTGGAAGATTTGGAGAACGCCGAGGAAGAAGAAAACACCGTGAATAGCGCACCTAGTACCCCAACTTCTATTGCTTATAATGTAACAGACACTGATAACCAGCTGACAGATTCGCGCCCAGGACCCTCAGAAATACAATACAAAAACCGAGATAGTAGATTGATTACGCCCCACGTTGCAACACACAAGAAAATATTCCAGAATAAGAGAGGATCACCTGCTAAAGGAAGTGGAAATGTTATGAAACTCCGTCAGAAATCCACGACTGAAAAGAAAAATTAGATATGTAAGTGGACTCATCATTTAGACATATTATTTTTTATATTTTTTCGGTTGTAGAGGTGATATAAAGTGAGTATATGAGGTATTAAAAAAAAAAAAAAAAAAAGTTAATATGGATAACTTTATAAGGCAATATGATAAAGAAGACTATGATACAGTGGTCATTGGTGATATCAATGAACTAAATAAAGTGGAAATTTGTAGCAAATTCAGGGTTCTTCACATGAATATTCGTAGTCTACAAAAGAATTTCAGCGAATTCGAGTTGTTTGTGGGGAGCATGCAAACCTCATTTGATATTGTCGTGTTGACTGAGACTTTTCAGATAGATAAAGTGAGTTTGTTTTGGCTCGAGGGATATGAGAAAGATTATAACGGGGGAAAGTATAACAAGAATGATGGAACAATGGTATATATAAGGGAAGGTATTGTTTTTGATTACTCCTTGGTCCAACTTGGGGAAGTCTCAGCAATAGAAATAAATATGCAGTATGAGGAGGAGGCGCTTAAACTAACGGCTCTGTACAAATCACCACAATACTCCATTGATGAATTCAACACAGAGTTATTACATTATCTGAAAAAAGAAAAACAACCAGTTAAACATATAATCACGGGGGATATTAACATAAACTTGTTGTCACGAGAATATCATGTGGAGGAATATAAAAATGTTATGAGTTCTTTCGGGTTCATATCACTTATTAATAAATATACACGTCCGGATAGTCGGACTTGTCTCGATCACTTTTTCGTTAAAGGTATATATCCAGATACTTCGAACACCAATGGAATCATCCTTCAGAATCTCATCACGGACCATTATCCTATAATGTTATACGCTGATATAGAAAGCTGAACTGGAACTCACACCTGGATAGGGTGATCCATAAGGCTAGGCACTCTCTATGGGCATGCCAACGGACTTGTGGAAAGAGGTGGGGACTGGCGCCGGAACAGCTCCACTGGTTGTACGTGATGGTGGTGAGACCACAAATCACTTACGGCAGCATTGCTTGGTGGGAGTGTACTGTAAAGGTGCAATCTCAGCTGAAGCTTGCAAAAATTCAGAGATCTGCGTGCTTGATGGTGACAGGGGCTTTTCGCTCCACTCCCACCGCAGCCATGGAACGCCTAATGGACCTCGCCCCTCTTCACCTGGTGATCAGGAGCGTGGCCCGGATGGCGACATACAGACTTCTGCATACAGCTCACAACGAGCCAGATGCGATCGGCTACGTGCCTAGTTCTCTGCAGACTGAATTGGAGGTCAACGAGATAATGGGCATGCGATCGGACGTATCTAAAACCAGAACCTACACAGAGTGGCCCTACCGAGTTGTTTTTCCCAGTAGAGACGACTGGGCCGTCTCTGAGACCCGACTGCTTGAGGGTCCCTGCTGGTTCACAGACGGCTCCGCTACCACCCAAGGGGTGGGAGCGGGAGTCAGCGGTTGCAGAATTGCTAGGGGTGAATCCATCAGCCTGGGTAGTTTTGCGACTGTCTTTCAAGCAGAAATTTTCGCCATTGATCACTGTGCGAAGCTCATACTTGAGAAAGGTTGGGCTCACGGATCAATCAAGATCCTATCGGATAGCCAAGCAGCCTTGAAGGCCTTGACTTCATACAAATGCAAATCCCTGCTTGTGCAGGATTGCCGGACCACACTCGCTGAACTTGGAGGGCGCTGCAGGCTGCAGCTCTTGTGGGTCCCGGGCCACTCAGGCATAAAGGGTAATGAGATGGCGGACTCACTGGCGGCACGGGGGGCTTCCGTGGGGCTCATTGGACCTGAACCGGCCTGCGGCATCTCTCTCAGAACAGCGGCGAAGGAAAACAACAGATGGGTGGACCAAAAGGTCCAAGAAATCTGGAGCAGCATACCTGGACACAGACATGCTCGCTCATCAATTACTGGCCCATCAGCTGAAAGAGCCAGAAAATGGCTCAAATTCTCTAGGGTGGACCTGAGAATCCTTACAGCTGTATACACGGGCCATTGTGGCCTCAGGAAACACCTCAATACACTGGGGTTGACTGAGGACTCCGAGTGCAGACTTTGCCAGGAGGACGACGAGTCTATCGAACACATCATGTGTGACTGCCCCGCTGGGGACAGGATCAGATTGGAGGAACTAGGAGTCCACAAACTGACACTGAGGGAACTGGACAAGTTCTCACCCACCAGACTCATATCCCTCATCAAGAGACTTGAGCTTGTGGGTGAAGTATAGTTTATATACTAAAGGTGTGCCACAATAGACCGATTGGTCGCAGTGGAGGGGCGGGTGTCGTCTGCCCAGCACAACCCATAATAAATAATAATATACGCTGATATGAAAATTAAAAAATTTAATGTGATGAAACACGAAACGAAAAAATATATAGATTATACTAAATTAAAAAATTCACTCAGAAATGAAAAATGGACAACAATATATAGAAGTGAAGATATAAATCATGCAACAGAAAGTTTTCTAAATATTTTACAACAACATATAGAGAACAATACAACTTCTATACATAAGAAAAAACAAGCACAAGCAAGAAAAGAGTGGATGACTCCCAAAATATTGAGCGAAATTAATAAGAAACAAAGTATGTATGAAAAAGTCAAGAAAGAACCTGGGAATACCGAACTGAAGAGCGAATATTCAAGATTTAAAAACCATCTTCGTGTTCTTGTATCTGCTGCTAAAAGACAGTTGAATATACTCACTTTGAATCCGGCAAAAACACGATACATGACCTTTACCTCAAATAAGATGGAGAAATCAGAATTTGGGGATTTGAAGATTGATGAAGAACTTCAAATCCAAAAGGCGCACTCCATCAAATACCTGGGAATTGTTATGGATGAACATCTGAAATGGGATGAACATTATGTTCTATCTGAATAAGAAGCTTAGAGGTATTTTATATGGGTTCAGGTTTATCCAACAGAAGATCAAATCTATTAAACATCTCCATATACTGTATGATGCACTAGTCCAGTCTCAGCTTTCTTATGGTATCGTTGGTTGGGGAGGCGTTTTGGACTGCCATAAAATATGTTCCGATGTCTTACAAAAACGTATCTTGAAAATTATGTATGGCAAAAAAATAACATTTTCAAGTCGAACTATTTATGAAATGTCCGGAGTACTAGATATAAGACAATTGTATGCCCAGAAAATAATAATTGATATTTTCCAACAGAAAATGACGATATCATTGAAGGAACATAATTATCCAACTAGAAGAAAAATGGACAATTTTGAGAGACCGAGGGCAATGAAAAGGATTGGACAAAGATATTTTGGCTATATAGCATCAAGATTGTACCCCATTTTACCCCATACAATAAGAGAAATAAGATCTAGAAATAAATTCAAGAAGGAAGTGAAAAAATGGTTTAAGTTAGGAAATCGGACATTGGTCCATAAAATAATAAATTCCACATGAGAAAATTGATAAAAATATATGTATATATATAAATAAAGCTTGAAATGACTGAAAAATTGAACGCTTTAGTCATCTCCGAAAATAACAAAAATCACCGATATAGACAAAACGACCGACGAAGACAAAAACCACCGATACTGGACAAGACCACCGATAAAGGATAAAACCACCGAAGCTGGATAAGACCACCGATAATGGAGAAAAAGAACCACCGATTAGGACGTATTTGCCCAGTTTGGACATTTTGTTTTTAGTTTTTCCATATGGAATTCAGGTTCATACTAGGGTATTAAAGAAACTGGTTTCATTCAATGTAATATATTTATTATTTTTGTTCTGCCGTTAGAATCAAATATTTTTAATTTAACAGCTGTACACAGTTATAAATTTTGAATAACTCACAGTCTCGTTCGGGTTTATTGACTTTGTAATGTTGTCTAATAAACTCTTATTATCGCGTTATCATTTTGCCCAAATGTCTGTAATTTTCGAATTTTTCGCCGAAAATGGTCTCAACCGATTAGGTTCGACTCCCTGATCAAGAATTCGAGTTCAAATTTGATTCTGTCCGGCCAGCCGTTGCCACGATAACTTGAGAACGGAATGAGATAGCGACGAAATTTTCAGGGTAGGTGGCACATCCCAATACGACGGACAACTTCGTTAACGGGCATGATCGTTCCCATGGTTTCCTAGTAATAATATTGTCTACAAACAATATTAATCCGATCAAATTGAATCTTGGTGAGTAGTTGTAGAATATGAACCTAAAGACGTTTGTGAAATGTTGTGAACATCGTATCGCTGAAAATTTTTTTAAAAGTTATTGAAAAATATAATTCACGTCACGATAACCTAAGAACCGAGAGAGATAGCGACTTGAAATTTTCAGGTAAGGTTGCGAATCTGAATGCGGCATTTGAGTTTGTTTATAGGTATAATCGACAAAACGGTTTTGGAGTTATACCCATCTGAAATTTGACTATTTTTTCCTCAATAACTTGAAAAATACAGAACCGGTCCAATTTAAACATTGTTATTAGTTGTAGAATAGCAACGCAGAAATTCTTGCAGAATTTTGTGAGGATCGTATGAGTAGAAAATTTTTAAAACATCATAGAAAATTATTGAAAATATTTTCATATATCAGAAACTATTCGTCCGATATCGTTGAAATTTTGCGAAAGCCATCAAAACCTAACACTTCTACCAAGTTCCAAGTTTGAACATGATCGGATCTATATTGTTGGAGATCCGAGCAGCCTTGTGTGAGTTCAGTATAGCTGGATGGGTAAGCGTTGCCTCGACAACTCTCGAACCAAAGCAGATAGGGACTTGTAATTTTAAAGAAAAATTAAAAAGTAGACATGAAGTATACAAAAAATAATTAAAAACCTCAGATTGAGCCCACTTTGCCTGAAGAAACAGTTCTTTGTGGTCCAATCACTGATTTTAAAGTTGAGGATAAACAACTGTCCGATACTTTGAGAACAAGTGACAAATTTCATTCAGAATCTGATAAGATTAAAACTATTGTAACCAGAAGTGGTCGTGAAGTTAAAGCCCCAAGAAAACTCAACTTATAAGTGGAGATGTGTTATAAGTAAGAAGATCAGATGTCTATGTTAAATCACAGAAATGTATGTACTCACGGAAGTCTTCAGATAACAAAATAAGGTTAAGAAGACGCATGGTGAATGTCATGTACTAATGTAGGAAATGTGCAATTTAATTAAATAAAAGTATTAAACTGCAAATAGTGGTTATTACCTGGTGAAGATATAATACAACTTGAACTTATATCATTAGTTACCTTTGATACCTTGCTGTCAAATTTCTAATTTCAGAAAGACTTTATCATGTTACATTGTTTATTCTATCAAGAACTTTGCTAAGTTACATATCATAGACAAGATATACAATTCTCACTAGGCATTGAACGAATGTTATTACTGACGTACCGACTCGTCAAGTTTGACTTCAGCCCATCAAATCAATTGAATTCTCTCCATTAAGTAACATTGGTTGGTAGATTCTAGATCAAAATTTGCCACAGCGTTCATTCGTATCATTAGGATGGCAGTCAATTTTTGATGGGTAACGCTGTTATTTCCTATCATTCCATTCGTCATTCCGTTCGTCATTCCCAAATAATAAACCTTTTATCTCGAAATAGTGAACTAAAATGGGGAATATAGAACCTGAATAAATAATGATATTTCCTCCATTTGAAGATGGGATTCCGAGAAACGAAATATCAGAGTAACATCTGAAATTGACAAAAATTCTTATAAAAGTAACGCTAGTGCAATCTTCCATATAGAAGCTACCGACCTCCATTACTTCCTGAAAATGACTTCGAGTTGCATTCGAAAATAAAGTTGGATAAGGGAAGTAGACGAAGTGGTGTAGCGTTAATTTATAATGGAAGAGGATTTTTACCTCCGGAACGGATGATTCGAGAAAAAGAACCACGTCATGGGGACTGTGTAGGCAGAGAAAATTGCGAAAATGCTGAATTATGAATGAGGTTTCACGGTCTGAAATGTTGTTACTGAAACATATTCAGCGGTTCGATTCCTGATACCGACTACAGGAAAGGAGTCAAAAATCTAATGCTTGTGGCTTTTACTTGAGAATCCATATTTACTCTTTGAAAAATTATATACGACTAGCTGGCCCGGCAGACTTCGTACTGCCCTCCAACTCCAACTCCAACTCCAACTCCAACTCCAACTCCAACTCCAACTCCAACTCCAACTCCAACTCCAACTCCAACTCCAACTCCAACTCCAACTCCAACTCGAACTCCAACTCCAACGTGAACTCCAACTCCAACGTGAACTCCAACTCCAACTCCAACTCCAACTCCAACTCCAACTCCAACTCGAACTCCAACTCCAACGTGAACTCCAACTCCAACGTCAATGCAAACCTCAACGCCCACGACAACTCCAACCCTAACGCCAACTCCAATTCAAATTGATCGTAGCACTATCTGTCGGGACAAACTAAAATTAAAATAGAATAATATTGAATGCGATGATAGCGCCATCCGTCGAATCTGATGTAAAACATTCCAAAATCAAAAACTCCTTACAAAAAAAAAACATCTGAATTCACAAAATTATTTATACTCACTTCAAAACTCTTTAAAAAATAATTACATTTAATATTTTAATCAGCACATGAATTGAATAACAAATTAATCGTAGTACCATCTGTCGGGACAAACTAAAATTGAATGCGATGATAGCGCCGTCCGCCGGATCTAATGTAAAACATTCCAAAATCAACAACTCCTTATAAATAAGAAATTAATTGAAAAAACATTTTCCAGTAGACCAAATTGTAAATCTAAACCATTCTCGAATCTCCACGAACACACACAAAAAATTTCATCAAAATCGGGCTAGTCGAAGTTACACATCGCGTTGCAAATTGGCGGAGGTGCCAGGTATACCATCAAAGAAAGGATAATTATGGTGAGCAATGAAAACTTTGGTTCTCCCCGTCATTTTTAGTGAATCTAAACCATTCTCGAATCTCCACGAACACACACAAAAAATTTCATCAAAATCAGTCCAGTCGTTTAGGAGGAGCTCAGTCACATACACACGCACACAAGAAATATATATATTAAGATTTACAATAATTTAATTTGTATTGCTTTTACAAAAATAAAGGAGATAGTGTTATCGCAAAATACAAGGACAATTACATTCACAAAACGGATAATTTCACTGCAACTCAAAATTATAAAATACTTTCTCTATTTCAGTATCGTAATGAGATCATTACAGTACTAAATACAGTGCTGTAATGAACTCATTCCCGCATTGTTTCTAGTTAATTACGTTTTGTGGTAGTCAGCACTGACATTCGGGATTTAACACATGTCAATTGTCAATATAATATAACCTGGATGTAGTGAAATAATTGTTGACAGGAAAAGTTCCATTTTCATTAAGAAATAAGGTAGGTACTAGAAATTTCCTAATTTTGAATCATTCATGATATTAGGAAACTGTTTTATGTCTGATATCCATGCCCTAAGTACGATTCAAAATCCGTAATATGTTTACTTTCGTAACAGCCACACCAACTGCCAAGATACAATACAAAAAAGTCACTAGAGTGAAAAATCATAATTTGTCAACAGTATTTTACAAAACTTGTCTGAAATAAAGAAAGTATATTCTAATACTCGTTGCCGAAAGCAATTCGAACACTGGAATATCACACAGATATAAATTGAAAAGTAGAGGTGCTAAAACTGAACCTTGTGGGAGACCATTATTAAATTTTTTTAATATACTACTAATATTATCAATCAAAATACGAAACCTTCTATCCGTCAGCATATTTTCGAGTAAACGAATCATTTTGGCACAATTTAAATGAGTATAAAGTTCAAAAATCAAACCATCTTTCCATACCGTGTAATATGCTGCCGACAAATCCACAAATGCTGTTCCTGTTTCCATTTTACTATTGAAACCTGTTTCGATAAAAGTAGTTGGACTAAGAACCTGATCACAACAATTTCTATTTTTCCTGAAGCACCCGTGGCAATTTTGTAGAACGTCTTCTACGGACGATTCAATCCTAAAAAATAACGAACTTATCCGAGATATTCATTCCTCAAATCTATTCCGATAATTATATTATATCAATTGTTACTTAGCCATTATTACAGTTTTGTTTTCATTGGATATATTAGGAAACCAATTTGATTAACTTACAAAAGTATATTCTTTGATCATCACATGGATTTATCCAAGGGCATTCAATCATACCTTGTTTTCTTGAACATAAATAAATTTGACATGTCTCTTATAGGTAGATAAGATGACATGCATGAACAGTGAACACAGATAGAACATAGACACATAGAATTCGAATTCTGTGAAAACATAGAAGTACGATATATCATTGAAATATAAAAAAGTTATAAACGATGTCAATGGATTCTTATGCTGAAACTGCATTCTAAAAAAAAATTAATGTGAAATTTGTATTGTAGAAATTCAAACTGTCTAGCTCATTCTGTTCGAGAGTTATCGGACATATTCAAATTTGACCACGAATTCTTGATCAGTGAGTCGAACAAAACCATTTTCATCCAAAAATCTGAAAATTACAGACATTTGGACAAATCGATATCCGAGGAACAAGAGCGCAAAAAAAATTTACCATAAAAAATAATTTGGAAAAATGTGGACTGGCACACCTATAGTGCCAGTATTTGAAGGTAAGCAATCATTTCGATTGAGAAGTCTCGAATTGTAATAGTTGCATAAAGTTCACTGATTTCCAGTCTTTCTAATGTCGTTAGCCGTTTTTAATTCGAATCACTGTTGCCAGATTCTCAAGACTTTTAACGGTAGAACAGATCGAATCCAATATCCACTAACAGTAGAATAGTAAATGTTCTGTTGAAAGTTGAAAACGAAGATACAACAGTCAGGAAGTGAATTGCCTTGCAGGATGCAGCAAGTCTAATTATTATTACCTATATTATTACTCATAAAGCTTTTTTATATTTTTTTTTGCGTCAATGAAATAGATCAGTCTCTTCTGAGAGTTATATTTCAAAGTCCACTTTCGGACTGTTGCCAGATCTTCGTTTTCAACTTTCAACGGAACATTTACTATTTATTGTTAGTGGATATTGGATTCGATATGTTCTACCGTTTAAAACCTTGAGAATATGGCAACATGATTCGAATTAACAACGGCCAACGACATTTAAAAGACTGCCAAATCGGTGAATTTTATGCAACTATTACAATTCAAGAATTCTCAATTGAAATGATTGCAGTATTGAGGATAGATCGAATTTAAAAAAATCATTATTTATTACTGATTTCAAATATTGTTTTTATTGAACATGGTAAAATAAAAACAATATTTATTAATGATTATCAGATGAAAACATAAAAGGTATAACAAAAAACTTAATACTTACCGCAGCTTTAATACTATTTAATAAATGAATTTTAATATCAAACGAAATACTCAACATTAATGCTGCTTAATAATTATTACTCGATATTATATTGACACTCAAATATATATATTTGATTGAAATGTATATTTCTACAGCGATATTGAATGAAATTATTCATGAATAAATGTTGTATCATATTAAGTGATGATCAATTGTGGGAATTTTAATAAATTCTGTATTTCAATGGAAGAAGTTTTTATTTGTCCATATGGCCAATAAATGATTTATTAGTTGCAATGCATGTTCGATAATATCAAGTGAATACTTCTCTCAGTGTAGAACAAATCACTGCCGCCTGGGTAACATTTATTTTCAGGCGAAATGTTGCGAAGTAATTGCAACAGATTCAATCAAAAATGCAGTAATGAGAAAGAGCCATCCGTTGCCATCGTAGTACGGCTATTGTTGCCGCAGAAACCCGTACCGCCGTTGGTAACTAGCTTTTGTTTACGGTTATAATAACCGTGCAGGCTAAAAGCCGCGATTAAAATTGAATGAGGGCCTCTGCCAAACACATTACGGCGGCCACAAGGGTAAAATTCCGGTATTGATCCGGCTAGACATAAATTTGTTATAGGGGACAAATTGCGTTATTTAGATAGCGCGATATTTATGGGAAAAATTGGCTAAGTTCAGGCCATTGAGCTGAAACAATGCCAAAATGTTTGATATATGGAGCAGCGTACTTCACTATCGAAAAATATTATGTGGAAGTATTGGTCGACGAATAATGTTGAAGGATGGTTTGCGTTGATTTAAGAAGTGATATGAGTCTTGATAGAGTACTTCGAAGAACTTTCCATTTTTGTTAGTCAAAAAATAAGTGTCTTGAGTATTTTTAGCCAGAAATGTTCTAGATAAGCACCCTCTGATGAATAATCAATTATAACAACATGGTTTCGGACCTGGAGACTGGTCATCAGTCACCCATCTATTAACCAAATTAAATTTTGTTTTCATCAGTCTCATATGTAGACGAATAATAAATTCCGATGGTATTGCTTATCAAAATATAGTGACTGACTCCCAGAAGGAGCTGTTTGAATTTTAATTTTTTTTGACAAAACATAGATAGTATAGCATGGAGTAAATGATTGAAGTTTGAAAAAAAAAGAACGAAGGGGTTTACCATTTCTGTTAATAAATTTGTTAATAATGTGTTTGTCCACCGCGATTATCTATACACTCCCCAACACGACTTGGCATTGATGAAATAAGATGATCTATTTCTTCTTGAGGGAAACTACCCCAAGCTACCTGTAGTTCATGTATAAGAGCCGCCAAAGTCCGTGGCGGCTGGGGTAAATTTCCAAGCCTTCTACCTGTGATGTCCCAAACATACTTTATGGGCAAAAGATTGGGGGATCTGGGCGGGCATGGCAAAAGATTCACATGGGTCGCTTCAAAAAAGTTTAAACTAACTCTGGCAACATGAGGTCGAGCATTATCTTGCCGAAATATTGGATTCTCGAGCCGGTTAAGGTAAGGGAGAACATATGGCTCCACTATTTCTTGAAGGTAACGCAGCGCTGTCATGTTACCTCGAATAAAGACCAAAGCTGACCTACTTGCATATGCAATAGCACCCCATACCATAACGCCTACTTTCCTTTGTACATGACGCTCAATATCAAACTGAGGTTCCCGTCGTTCTCCCCGACGCCGTCTAACCCTTCTTCGGCCATCATGTGCACCCAAGGAGAATCGATATTCATCAGAAAAGACGACCTGATGCCATTCCACATTCTAATGTTGACGTTATCTGCGCCACTGTAATCGTTGCCGGCGATGCTCAACCGTCAGAGGTAGCACAAGATGGGGTCGATAATGCTGCATTCTAAAAGAACTTATCCGGCGGTAAACCATTCGAACAGTCACAGCATGGCCTTGTTCTCCTAACCACTCATCAGCCAAAGATCGAGTTGTCGCAAATCGATATCTAATAGCCATAAGTCTTAAACGTCAATCTTGAACTTCATTTGTGCCCCTTCGACGTCCGGTGCCTACTCTTTTTCGATTTTGGACATTATCAAAATACGCTTGACAACATCACATAACAGTAGTTGGATTTCGGTTCGTACGGTTAGGTTAGGTTAGGTTAGGTTCGACCTCTTTCAAATTCACTTAGCTGACGATAAATTCCAATAAATTGCAAAAAACGACTACAATATGTAAGTAACAAAAAATGTTTGCATAAAAAAACCTTCACGATATTTTTGTCCAAATTTTAATCATTTACTCCTTGCTATACTATGTCTTACCAAAAAAAAAATTGGAATTTGAACAGCTCCTTCTGGGCGTTGCAGTTTATTTGTCAGTTAGTATATTTCGATTCATTAATTTCTCAGATTCTAAACAAAAAGAACCTACAACAGACTTCTCGAAGAAGATTGAAAAGAAAAGCAGAGATGAAATGATGAAATACTGAGTTAATCTGAAACTCATAACTAACACCACTAATCATGAATTTTCTCTTTCAACACTTAATTTCCTCAGACCTCGAAATATCATTATATAATTGATATCATTCCTCAACATTCAGGACCCTGCTGACTGTGCCACTAATTGTACGGTAAACACTTTTCTGTTCAGGAGTATCTTCAAAGCGCCATAAATGTCTGTGTCAATACCACTTCTATCCGGTTAATTTCAAACAGCACGTCCGTATATAACCCGGCCATTTTTTGCAGACGCTGAGTTTGTTAAAAAGGAACTGCTGCCTTTGAAATTGAATTATTCGGGGACAAGTCGTCTAGTGATCGCTCTTCGTTGGCGTATAATCAAATCAAAACAAAACGAATGGAGATGTGAACACAGTTGATATTTTCATTGCAGTTGAGAATGTTTAAGAGCAGTTTATTTGAATGCGAGTCATTCTATTGGAATAAGTTTTTTTTACTGTGTCCTACATATCTTTTCCAAATGAACTTACTTCAGAAATCGATGAAAATATTTAAGAAAATATCAGATGAATGGTAGAATATATCAGATGTGTTTCAGAATAATCAAGAATAAATCAGAATGGATCATTTGAATTTCAGAATTTTCAAATGTTCAATCATCTTTTTGGCGCTCTTGCTCCACGGAAGAGAGTGCTTATCAATTTGCCCAAATGTCTGTAATTTTCGAATTTTTGGCTGAAAATGGTCTTAAACGATTCAGTTTGACTCACTGATCAAGAATCCATGGTCGAAATCTAGAATATTAGAATAATTCTAATGATTTTCATTAAAAGTCTGACGAAGTAGTCTAATATAGACTCCGAAACGTTACGATATAGTTGTTTCTTCGTTGATGTTTGTTAGGCAACATTGTTCAATTGATTGCTTCTGACAAATATCTTGTGTTTATCACGCAGAAGCAAATCACAAAATAATTAATTTTTATTTTATAGATATTTTTCAGAGTGTGGGAGAGAAAACCCAAAAAAACCTTTCAATAACTCTTGTACCTACCTTATTTTTGGCGCTCTAGTTCCTCGGAGCAGAGTGCTTATCATTTTGCCCAAATGTCTGTAATTTTCGAATATTTCGATGAAAATGGTCTTAAACTATTTGGTTCGACTCACTGATCAAGAATCAGTGGTCGAAATTCATTATGTCCGGCCGGCCGTCCAGCCGGCCGCCCGTAGGCACGATAACTCTCGAACGGAATCAGCTAGACAGTTGAAGTTTTCAGAGTAGGTTTGGGAGATAAATATCTCTGTTAAGTTTGTTACTGGGTAAAATCGGAAAGATGGTTGCGGAGTAACAAAAAAAAAATTTTTTTGTTACAGAACAAATTCCAAATTAATTTTTTTTCGATAAGCAGTTTTACCATAAGAATCCAATGATATCATTTTTGACTCTAACAAGCTAATACTTTCGGAGATATGATTTTTCAAAATTTCAATGATAAATCGTATTTCACAGAGTGATATTCTATATATGAATTGTCATAATGTCAACTTATCATCCTGAGACATGACATTATCTAATCAATCGAAGAATTATGAGAATAAAGTGTATTCCGAAATGTGAGCGAAGTGAGAAAGATCTCAGTTGTTTGCTCCGAAATTAGTTTTTCTCAGAAAAGTCTTACATTTCGGAACGGAACATGAAGTAAGAGATCTGAGAGTAGTGAGACTGCTTTTCATCCATAGACATAGAATGCAAATAGAATGTAAATATTGAAAGCATAATTCTGCAGTTCGAGAGAGGAGAAAATTTGGTGAACGTAGATCAGGAAATTTTTGATCGATTACAAGGTAATTTTTCATTATTGCTCTTCTTTGATACATGTTTTATGAAAAATCTACTATTTGTAGGTACTTTAAACCTGTTTTGGGCAATTGTCATACGAAACTTGTCGGCGCTCTAGTTCCTCGGAGTGCTTATCAATTAGCCCAAATGTCTGTAATTTTCGAATTTTTCGATGAAAATGGTCTTAAACGATTTGGTTCGACACACTGATCAAGAATCCGAGGTCGAAATCGATTCTGTCCGGCCGGCCGGCCTGCTAGCCGTAGGCACGATAACTCTCAAACCAAAGGAGTTAGCGGATTGAAATTTGCAAGGTGGGTTTGGAGCGTAAATATCTCGGACAAGCTCGTTAATGGGAGAAATCCATCAAGCGGTTTCGGAGTTATGGCCGATTTTAGTAAAAATATTTTGTATGAATATTTCCGAAACCGATCACTTGATCCATCTAAAATTTGGCATCAAATTGTAGAATCATGACCTTTATACGCATGTGAAGTTTTGTATTGACCAGACTACCGCAAAGTGTCAAAAAAATATTTCAAAATTTTTCTACAATAACTCTCGAACGGAATGAGCTGGGTAGTTTTTCAGGGTAAGTTGGGGAGATGAATATCTCGGTTAAGTTCGTTATTGGGCAAAATTGGCCAGAATTAATTCGATTTCTTCCATGGTGCAGTTCTCATTCTCAGATTGCTCATTTAATCTTGATAAATAAACTATTATTTGAATTGAATTTCTTTTATGTTGCAGTTCTATCATGAGAATACATTGATATAATTCCCAACTCTGAGAAACCAATACTTTCGGAGATATAATTTGTCTGTTTGAACTAGAGCTCCAGAAAGCTCCTGTCCACAGGGCTTGAACCCATTTTTAATGAAAATAAAACTTTTGCACCCATAATTATTTCACTACATTCAGATTATTATGGGTGTAAAAGTTTTATTCTCATTAAAAATGGGTTCAAGCCCTGTGGACAGGAGCTTTCTGGAGCTCCAGTTCAAACAGACAAATTATATCTCCGAAAGTATTGGTTTCTCAGAGTTGGGAATTATATCAATGTATTCTTATGATAGAACTGCAACATAAAAGAAATTCAATTCAAATAATAGTTTATCTATCAAGATTAAATGAGCAATCTGAGAATGAGAACTGCACCATGGAAGAAATCGAATTAATTCTGGCCAATTTTGCCCAATAACGAACTTAACCGAGATATTCATCTCCCCAACTTACCCTGAAAAACTACCTAGCTCATTCCGTTCGAGAGTTATTGTAGAAAAACTTTTTTAAATTTTGAAATATTTTTGGCGCTCTAGTTCCTCGCAGCAGAGTGCTTATCAATTTGCCCAAATGTCTGTAATTTTCGAATATTTCGATGAAAATGGTCTTAAACTATTCGGTTCGACTCACTGATCAAGAATCCGTGGTCGAAATTCATTATGTCCGGCCGGCCGTCCAGCCGGCCGCCCGTAGGCACGACAACTCTCGAACGGAATGAGCTAGACAGTTGAAATTTTCAGAGTAGGTTTGGGAGATAAATATCTCGGCTATGTACGTTACTGGGCAAAATCGGAAAGTTGGTTGCGGAGTAACAAAAAAAAAATTTTTTTTACAGAGCAAATTCCAAATTAATTTTTTTTCGATAAGCAGTTTTACCATAAGAATCCAATGATATCATTTTTGACTCTAACAAGCTAATACTTTCGGAGATATGATTTTTCAAAATTTCAATGATAAATCGTATTTCACAGAGTGATATTCTATGTATGAATTGTCATAATGTCAACTTATTATCCTGAGACATGACATTATCTAATCAATCGAAGAATTATGAGAATAAAGTGTATTCCGAAATGTGAGCGAAGTGAGAAAAATCTCAGTTGTTTGCTCCGAAATTAGTTTTTCTCAAAAAAGTCTTACATTTCGGAACGGAACATGAAGTAAGAGATCTGAGAGTAGTGAGACTGCTTTTCATCCATAGACATAGAATGCAAATAGAATGTAAATATTGAAAGCATAATTCTGCAGTTCGAGAGAGGAGAAAATTTGGTGAACGTAGATCAGGAAATTTTTGATCGATTACAAGGGAATTTTTCATTATTACTCTTCTTTGATACATGTTTTATGAAAAATCTACTATTTGTAGGTACTTTAAACCTGTTTTGGGCAATTGTCATACGAAACTTGTTGGCGCTCTAGTTCCTCGGAACTGAGTGCTTATCAATTAGCCCAAATGTCTGTAATTTCCGAATTTTTCGATGAAAATGGTCGCAAACGATTAGGTTCGACCCACTGATCAAGAATCCGAGGTCGAAATCGATTCTGTCCGGCCGGCCGGCCTGCTGGCCGTAGGCACGTGTACTCTCAAACCAAAGGAGTAAGCGGATTGAAATTTGCAAGGTGGGTTTGGAGCGTAAATATCTCGGACAAGCTCGTTAATGGGAGAAATCCATCAAGCGGTTTCGGAGTTATGGCCAATTTTAGTAATAATATTTTTTATGAATATTTCCGAAACCGATCACTCGATCCATCTAAAATTTAGCATCCAATTGTAGAATCATGACCTTTATACGCATGTGGAGTTTTGTATTGACCAGATCACCGCAAAGTGTCAAAAAAATATTTCAAAATTAAAAAAAAAATTTCTACAATAACTCTCGAACGGAATGAGCTAGGTAGCTTTTCAGGGTAAGTTGGGGAGATGAATATCTCGGTTAAGTTGGTTATTGGGCAAAATTGGCCAGAATTTATTCGATTTCTTCCATGGTGCAGTTCTCATTTTCATATTGCTCATTTAATCTTGATAAATATACTATTATTTGAATTGAATTTCTTTTATGATGCAGTTCTATCATAAGAATACATTTATATAATTCCCAACTCTGAGAAACCAATACTTTCGGAGATATAATTTGTCTGTTTGAACTAGAGCTCCAGAAAGCTCCTGTCCACAGGGCTTGAACCCATTTTTAATGAAAATAAAACTTTTACACCCATAATTATTTCACTACATTCAGATTATATTATAGTGACAATTGACGTGTGTTGAAATTTGATAGGATCGCATGTCAGTGCTGTAATGAACTCATTACGATACTGAAATAGAAAAACTTTGTTTCCGAAACATATGTCAGACGACAAAAACTTTAGTGGACAAGAGTGTAGTTACTTTTGTAGTGTTCATAATAAGTCCACAGTGAACTCAAACTGGAATATTGCTCTTGGCGTCTGGCGCGTTTATACAAACGGCCAGAAAGGATTAAATTTGTTCACGAATTGTTAATCAGTACGTCTAATATAATCTCGGTTCAGATTTCACAAAATGCGGATATTTGAACATGAAAATAGCGCCCTCAAACGGGTGACCAAAAACCCGACTATGTTAAAAATACCCCTGACACTCCATTCTCCGCCAAATGGAAATTATCAGTTAGCTCGAATGCAGCTCTTGCCACCTTCTATATAATTAAATATCATCAGGTCCACAACGGCAGCAAATGAATATTGTATTAATACAGCAAAAGGCACTCTAGTACGGCCCGCCCGTCCCAACATAGTGATTCCAGGACCCGGAAGCATGAAAATGGGACATTTATAACCTACCTGAAATGAAATCGGCTTTCGATTCTTATCGGCAAATATGGAATTGCATTTTGCAGTTAACGGTTTAATGAACTCATCAGTTTTTATTAAATCGTGCTATCGGCGCTAAAAAAAAATATAAAATAGGGGATGGAGAATGGATGTGGATGAATAATAGTGTTAAAAATGGGATTTTAGATGGTTTACTGGGATGAATATTGGCGAAATAAAATATCATAAACATCCATTAGAATGATTATATAATGAACTGCCATCGGTAGTTGAAATGTAGGGTTGTAAATTGCCTGTTAAATTATAATTTCGAATGATTGCAATGAAATATGGATGCTTATTTTTCCTACTCTATAACGTTTATTTTCTCTAGATCGGTTCGTCAATTCAAAAATTGGTTCAAGCGCTGTGGACAGGAGCTTTCTGGCGCTCTACTTCAAACAGACAAATTATATCTCCGAAAGCATTGGTTTCTCAGAGTTGAGAATTATATAAATGTATTCTTATGATAGAACTGCATCATAAAGGAAATTCAATTCAAATAAAAGTTTATTTCTCAAGATTAAATGAGCAATCTGAGAATGAGAACTGCACCATGGAAGAAATCAAATTAAAATACCTTAAATGAATTTGACTCTCTCTTATAGAACAGAATGACATGTAAGAGTATGAACACAGATCATATAATAAATCATAGATAGAATAATGGTAGCATTCGTGAAAACATAGAAGTACGATTCATTATTGAAATTTCGAAAAATCATATCTCCGAAAGGATCATTTGTTGGAGTTTTAAATGATATGAATGGATTTTTATGGTGAAACTCCATCTCAAAAAAAAAATATTTTGACATTTGTATGATAAAAAAAAAATTCTTTTCGTTACTCCGAAACCATCTGCCCTATTTTGTCCAATAACGAAATTAGCCGAGATATTTATCTCCCTAATCTACTCTGAAAATTTCAACTGCCTAGCTCATTCCGATCGATGAGAGTTATTGTAGAAACAAAATTAAAAAATTTTAACATTTTTTTTGACACTTTACGGTAACCCGATCAATACAAAACTTCACATGCGTCTGAAAGTCATGATTCTGCAATTTAAACCTGAATTTCAGATAGATCGAGTTATCGGTTTCGGAAATACTTATTCATAAAAAATATTTTTACTAAAATCGGCCATAACTCCGAAACTGCCTGATGGATTTCTCCCGTTAACGAACTAGTCCGATATATTTACGCTTCAAACATACCCTGAAAATTTCAATCTTCTAACTCCTTTCCTTCGAGTGTGATCGTGTTGACGGACGGATGGCCGGCTGGACAGAATCGATTTCGATCACGGATTCTTGATCAGTGAGTCGAACCAAATCGTTTGATACCATTTTCAGCCAAAAATTCGAAAATTACAGAGATTTGTGCAAATTGATAAGCACTCTGTTCCGAGGAACAAGAGCGCCGAAAATAATAAACCTTTGAAATCATTCAGTAGAAATATTTTATTAAATCTGCAACTTTTGGTCACTTCACGGTGCTTTACAACAGTAGCTCAAGAGTTATAATACTAATAATATTTATTTAGGAATCAAGTCTACGAACAAAGAGGAGCACGGAATGGAGTACAGGGGTACAAGCACAACCACCTTATTGACAAGAGCATTTGTCAAGATGCGAGGTACTACAAGCGCGACCTTCATACATCATGGTTGGATTACGCGAATGCATTTGACACATCGGCTCACAGCTTGATAATACGGCTGCTAGAGAGGCTCCAAATTCTTCTACTTCTACCATTAGCAACTGTGTTGAGGGCGAGCAGAATAGGGTACAAGGTCAGGCCACCAAGCAGAAGAGAACATCTGGTTTCACATCTCCTCTACATGGATGACTTAAACTACTGAATATCGTTGCCGAATATACCTCAGCAATAGGAATGTCATTCGGTTTGGACAAATGTGCTGCTTTTCATTTCGACAAAGGAAGAACTGAATAGACAAGACAGGACATCGAACTTGAAGGAGAAAAATCATTCGATACCTCGAAGAGGAAGAAACATACAAATTCCTTGGGATGAAACAACGAGGTACACTGGAGACTACCCAAATCAAGGATGCTTTAACATCCAGCTATGAGAAGAAGCTCCGAGATTATATATGGAAATTACAGCTGTCTGGTAAAAACAAGTTTACTGCTACGAACAGCTTGTCAGTCCCGAAAGTCACCTACTCTTTCGGTCTAGTTAACTGGACAGTGAACGAAATTCTCGAGCTAGACAGAACCACTCGTAAAGTTATAAACATGAATCATATACTGTATCCTAACTGCTCGATTCAAAGAATATACCTTCCACGCAGAGAGGCACGGGTTTGCAAAGTTTGGAATACCAATACCATCAACAAACGATGGAGATGGCAATAAGGATATTAAGAAGTGAAGACATGCTTCTGAAAATGGTGCCTCATCGTGAAATTAGGAACCAAGCAGCTTTCCTATAACTGGCATATCCATTGATCGTGAGCTAGAAGGGACAAATATCACGCCAACAGACCAAAGAAGAGTTGGCAAAGAGATAATGCAGGCACAATTGAATACACTACTCGAAGATCACATGAGTTATCACCTGCACTCCATATATTTCAGGAGTTTGAAAGATCAGGGCCTGTCGGAAGAACTATCCTTCGCCTGTCTGGAGTCCGCAGGGCTCAAGTCGGAAACGGAGGGAATTGTTATGGCTTGTCAAGATGGGGTGATAAATACAATATGCTATAAAAAGAACAGCATGAAAGTAGACACCCCAATAACGTACAGAGCATGCCACAGACAGCAGGAAACTGCTATGTACATTTTGTGTGCTTCAGAGTCCATGCTCCATCAGGATGAGTACAAAGATACAGTACGACACTCCTAATTATCTACTTCAATCTGAGGGAGGTTTATGGTGTAGACGACGAACCAGTGCTACCATATGTGCTTCTAGAGTTTGAATCAGTTGTTGAAAATTACAGAGCTCGCATCTACTGGAACTATGCGATTCCAAAAACTTGACAGATCCATGCCATAAATCCCCGCAGAAAGTACTGTAATGATGGAAGAAGAGCAGAAGAGGAAAATATTCAATGTTCGAACTGGGGATCATGTAGCCAAGGTATAAGGTTAGGATAGTCGTACTAATCACAAAATGCAGAAAGAGATGTTGCTCGGATCACGCTTGCAACTCATCTCTTTTGGTAAGAGACGCTTTAAGGGCAGGACGAAGAATTACTCCAAAGAAAGAGCAAGAGGTTTTTTAGTGAGTAACCAATCAACAACAGGTTAATACTTTCGGAGATATGATTTTTTTCAAAATTTCAATATTAAATCTTAATTCTATGTTTTCACAGAATGCTGTTATCGAAAATTTATGTCCGTATTTGTATCTATGAATATATACTGGAGATCCCAGTAGTCGACGTCAAGCCGGAAGCGGGTGATATTACAAGTCATGATGGTTATCAGAAAAATATTGAAAGAAATCTAGGTGATGCAATCTCAAAACTATAGGCATTTAAAGAAATTCGACAAAATCTAATCTTTGGGATGGTTATTCAATTCCCCTTTCTACAAATCTTGATTTTTTGCCAATTTTATTTTTGTTATATCATCCTGAATAATGTGTCTGTATATTATTGCCCAAAACTTCACATCTTTTGACCCACTTTGGAGCAAAATGTTACTCTTTGCCCCACTAAATATTTAAAGCTCATATTTCGTCCAATTTCAATTGCCTGTACTGAAAAAAAAAGGAACTACACTTGTTCGTCGAGTAACCCTTAAAGTTGGCGCATTTAATGAGGATTCTAAATTGCTATACCACTTGCTACTTATTTTGCCAATTTCTTGTCTGAGAACATTTTCTGCAGAGAACCCCATTTATGAAAAAATTTTGCCCACTAACTATCAACAAAATAGTTCTAACAATTTTCATTGGGCGTCTGACGAAGGAGTCTGATATAGACTCCGAAACGTTACGATATAGTTGTTTCTTCGTTGAAGTTGTTTCGTTGTTGTTTGTTAGGCAAGATTGTTCAATTGATTGCTTCTGACAAATGTCGTGTGTTTCTTACGCAGAAGCAGATCACAAAATAATTGATTTTTATTTTGTAGATATTTTTTTCAGAGTTTGGGAGAGAAAACCCAGAAAGAAACCTTTCAATAATGAATATACCTCCCACAGTATCCTTTGATGATTACTTAACTCTAAATGGTTTTAGAGCACTTAAGGCGGTTACTTTGAGTTGTTTATTTGAAACAGCTGAAGAGATTTTAAAAACAAGCACTGACGTGAAGTCAGAAGCTTTTGCGCGTATGTTCTATTGTCCATTCTTCTGTATTGGACACCCTTAATCGAATTTACCATGGTAAATTATGTTGTCCATTCTCCTGTTTTGGACACTTAATTCGAATTTACCATGGTAAATTCACACAAGAATGCTCGAATCTCCAACAATATTCAACCGATCGTATTAAAACTTGAAAATTGGCAGAAGAGTTAGGTTATGAAGGCTCCTGCAAAATTTCAGCAATTCCAAACGAATAGTTACTGATATATAGAATTTCTTTTTTCAATTTTCAATGATTTTTTAAAAATTTTTTACAAATACTATACTCACGAAATTTTACATGAATTTTCGCGTTGGCATTTTACAACTAATTACCATGTTTGAATTCAATCGGTTCAGTATTTTTCGAGTTAATGAGGAACAAAAAATACCAAATTTCAGATGGCTATAACTCTAAAACCGTCTGGCCGATTATGCTCATAAAAGAACTGTAATGTCGCGTTCTGTTGCACATCCTAACCTGAAAACTTCAAGCCGCTATCTCCTTCCGTTCACAAGTTATCGTGACAACAAAAAATATTTTTTAATAATTTTTTTACAATTTTCTAGCCATACGATTCGCACAAAATTTCACAAATGTGCTTAGGTTCATATTCTACAACCACAAACCAAGTTTCAATTCGATCGGATTTATATTGGTTAAAAACATAATTATTACTCAGAAACCACTAGGCTGATTGTCCGTCGTATTGGGATGCGCCACCCACCCTGAAAATTTCAAATCGCTAGCTCTTTTCGTTCTCAAGTTATCGTGGCAACGGCCTGACGGACGGACGGCCGGCCGGACAGTATCAAATTTGACCTCGAATTCTTCATTGGGCAGTCGAACTAAATCGTTTGAGACCATTTTCATTAAAAAATTCGAAAGTTACAGACATTTGGGCAAAACTATAACGCGATGTTCCCCAGAACATACGCGCAAAAAGCCCACGGTATCTAAAAGTACTGCAATCAGAATATTGAAAAAAAAACAGTTTACACCCTTATCACATTCAGACAGTACAAACTCTACAACCCCTAGATTACCTCCAAACATTTGCATTTTGTCAAATGATGATTCGAAGATACCGGGAGGATCCACGATTCTTGAAGAATGTTTTATGGTCCGATGAGTCGACATTCAGTAATGACGGTTTAAAATGATCATATGGACGACAAGTTTGAATTAAGAAATAATTGGACCTTTTGAACTGCCAGAGATAATTCTTGAAAAATCTATTACCGAATTTATTGGAAGACGTGCCCCTAAGCATACGTAGAGATATGTGGTTCCAGCAAGAAGGCGACCTTGAGTACTATTTCCGTTCGGTTCGAGAACATTTCAATGAAGTATACCCGGGCAGACGGACTGAAACTATTTCACCTGATTTAAATCCATTCGATTTTTTTTTACTGGGGAGTGGATAAGGATTATTAGCTTTCTGTTTAATTCGACCAGAAATCTTAAAGTAACGGCCTCAATGAAAGGCTTGGGTACACTAGAACCAATTGAAGTTTTTAGGAAAAATTACTTCGAAAATGGGTTTTTCAGCAGAAAAAATTCCAGCTGAAAAACTTGCAAAATTACTACCAATTATACCATTTTTGAATCATCATTAAATGTGCCAACTTTTACAGTTACTTGCCGAACTAGCGTAGTGAATTATTTTCTCAGTACAGGCTGTTGAAAGTGGACTAAATAAGAAGTTTGAATATTTAGTGGGGCAAAAAGTAACATTTTGCTCCAAAGTTAGGCAAAAGTCATGAAGTTTTGGCAATAATATACGGACGCATTATTCAAGATGATATAACAAAAATAAAATTGGCAAACAATTAGGATTTGTAGAAATGGGAATTGATTAACCATCCCAAAGTATAGGTAGAATTTATCGATTTTCTTTAAAAGATCTAGAATTTTTCAATATTTTTCTGATAACTATCATGACTTGTAATATCACCCGTTTCTGGCTTGACGTCAACTTCTGGGACACCCTGTATATGAATGATCTGTGTTCATACATGTCATCTTATTTACAGATAATAGACATATCATATTTATTTCTAGTCCTTTTCAAAATTCTTTATATAAAATACCTCATTTTCTAGAAAACAAAGTATGATTGAATGCAAAATGACGAATGAAATAACCTCAGTTACCGTAGAATAATGAGGATTATAGGATATTGGATAATCCATAGGATTATGGAAATATATACTTGGATAATTTACTAAAATTGGGTTCCGAATATCTCCAGTAAAAACAAAACTGTAATATTGGCTAAGTTTCAATTGATATAATATAATTTTCAGAGTAGATTTGAGGAATGAATATCTCGGATAAGTTCGTTATTGGGGAGAATTGGTCTGTTTGAATTTAATTTCTTTCATGATGCAGTTCTATCGTAAGAATCCATTTATATAATTCCCAGAGACCAATTATTTCGGAGATATGATTTGTCAAAGTTTGAACAAGGGCGCCAAAGTTCCTGTCCACAGGGCTTGAACAAATTTTTTCAAATGAACTATCACAAAGTAACGAACTACTGTATCTATTATTTTTCATTAAAATTTCAACACTTTATTCTTGATTTCCGAACCAGGAAATAGCATCTCTGAATCTTCAAACTAGTTTATACAGGGTGAGTCTTTGACCACTGCATTAATTTTAACCAGAGATTCCTCTCATCAAATGAAACACTTTTTTCATTCACCATTTTTCCAGATTCGGCTCAGGTAAAAAGTCGCAAGCGTTTAAAGATTTCACAATGTGCTAACTCCCGCATATAAATTATCTATGACATTGTTGGCGGACGAGAATAAGGCATGGTAACGTGGTTTACAGCTTGATTCGGGATTCCAACGCTCAGGGACGGATCCATAAAAGTAGTGAAATTTCTGGAGTTTTCCATTTTAAAACATTCAATGAAAAATATCACGAAAACGGTGCGTTTAAGGAGAAATGATGAGGAATAATATAATGTTCTAAAACGATGGAATATTCTTGAAATGACTCAAGAAAAACTTTATATGCTTTCTTTATGCTAATTTCGTTTAGTTTTATGAATCCACGAGTCCATAATTAGAAAACCAGTAGAAGGTGAAAATAACTAATATTTGGAAAATATGTATCATAGTTATAGGAAACTTTACGCCAACATTCATTTTATTCGAAAAAAGGATGTCAAAGCTACAAAATAAAAACTGATTTTTTTTTCAAAATTTCAACAGCCTGTATCTTTCTACCTGGGCTGAATTTGGAAGAATGTTAAATGAAAAGAGTGTTTCATTTGATGAGTGGAATCTTTGGTTAAAATTAATGCAGTGGTCAAAGACTCACCCTGTATACGTGAAATATTTCCATATTAATAACAGATGAAAAATTTTCTTCAACAGTCGTCAAGTCTTTGGAATTGTTTAATACACATAATATCTTCTCACATTCATTATTTTTCCCAAGAAAATTCACGTTGTGAAAAATACGTAATTACTGCGACTTCAACATTTTCAAAAGATACACTGTGAAATGTGTCAAAATTTCATGGCCAACTGGGAGAATTGCGAAAACGTCCCATTTCGAGGAGATAAATAGACGAAAAATGGCGTCTCATCAGAAATACCACTTCGATATGGAAATGTAGGACACGGATTACCATAAAGAACCTGACAAACTGTGCGATGACAAGTTACAACCCCATAAAACGAGGTTTGAGACAGTTTATGGGAAGGACATCGCTCATAAAAATCGAATTTATAAATTTCGGGTGCGTCGCTGGGACTGTGGAGGACTAGGCTAGTGAATTACGCCATTAATCACTGAAGGCGAGCAACGGAATACCTTAGATTTCGCTTTGCATAAAACGAAGGGGAAGAAGATATTCCCTAGATGGGTGGCATAATTATGAATAATCTCTTTATTGGGTTACTTGGCGTTGAGGTCGTTCAGGAATTTGGGACAGAATCATTGCTGATTCCAACCACGCAGTCTGAAATGAATTAAAAGAACTATTTCTTGATTTCTCCAGTCTAATTAGGGTTCTTTGCTCTTGTCATACAAAGAAAATGAAAATTCTCATTGATACTTTCACGGTTTCATTATTTCCTTAGGGAGATATTTAAATTTTTTGTACAGTATATCCACATCCCTCCCTTCATCCATATTTCACTTCAGGTTAGTACTGTATATCATCTTTTTGGCGCTCTTGTTCCTAGGAACAGAGTGCTTGTCAATTCGCCTGAATGTCTGTTATTTTCGAATTTTTGGATGAAAATGGTTTCAAACGATATGTTTCGACTAAATGATCAAGAATTATGTCCGGCCATTAACAGGATGACTTTTCAACGGAATGAGCTAGATGGTTGAAATTTTCAAAGTAGGTTTGCGACATGAATGTTTCGACTAAGTTCGTTACTGGACCAAATTGGCCAGACAGTATCGAAGTGGCGAATACAAATTTTTTTTACTCTACAAATTTCCAATTCCATTATTTTTGAGATGTTATTTCATATATGCATCCACTGTTTTTTCAAAATTTCAATAATACATCGTACTTCTATGTTTTCACAGAATCCGAATTATATCTACCTGTGTTCAGTCTATGTTCATATATACATGTCATCATATCTACCTATAATAGACATGCATGATTGAATGCAAAACGAGGGGTCTTTCACTGCGGAATTTTAGTGTACAAAATTGTGGAATTGTGGGTGAATTGAACGGAATTGCATGGAATTGAACGGAATTATATGGAATTGAACGGAATTATATGGAATTGAACGGAATTATATGGAATTGAACGGCATTATATAGGAATTTAGTAGAATTGAACGGCATTATACAGGAATTGAATGGAATTGAACATGCGCAAAGGACGGCTTTTTCGGGAATGTTCTAGGAATCATTTTGCCTAAATGTCTATTAATTTCGAATTTTTTGCCGAAAATGTTCTCAAACGATAAGATTCGTCCTACTGTTCAAGAATTCGAGGTCAAAATCTATTCTGCCCGGCCGACCGTTGCCACAACAACTTTGGAACTAGAAGAGATAGCGATTTTCAGGGTAGGCTGCGCATCCGAATGCGACAGCCAAGTTTGTTAATGTACATAATCAGCCAAACGGTTTCAGCGTTATACCCATCTGGAATATTGACTCCTGAATAACTCAAAAAATACAGATCTGATCGAATTGAAACTTTGCAATTTGTTGTAGAACGTCAACGCACAAATTTCTGTAAAATTTCGTGGGGATCCTGTCAAAAGAAAAAAAAATCTCTTCAAAAATTTTATATTTCAGAAGACAATTTGCCCAAATGTCCGTAATTATCGAATTTTTGGCTGAAAATGGTCTAGAAGGATTTGGTTTGACTCACCGATCAAGAATCCGTGGTCGATATCGATTCTGTCCGGCCATCCGTCCGTCAGGCCGTTAACACGGTAACTCTCGAACGGAATGAGCTAGATAGTTGAAATTTTCAGAGTAGGTTTGAGGGATAAATATCTCGGTTAATTTCGTTATTGGGCAAAATCGGTCAAATAGTTGCGTAGCAGCGAAAAAAAAATATTTTTTTACATTACAACTTTTGAATTCAAATTATTTCAAGATGCAGTTTCATCATAAGAATCCATTGTTATCATTTTCAACTCTAACAAGCTAATATTTTCCTAGATATGATGTTTCAAAATTTCAATAATACATCGTAAGTTCTATGTATTCACAGAATGTGAACACAGAATCTGTGTGTTCATTGTTCATAAATGTCAACTTTTCTAGCTATTAGAAATTGTCAATTTGTAGGTTGAAATTAAGTATCCGATTCATGAATTTGTGAATATATACAAGACTGTTTTGAAACCGAAAATAATATAGACTGATTACATATTTTGAATAATTTATGTATAAATATTGGGGATGATGTTTTAGAATTGGATCGTTTTATTGATGTAGTTTATGAAGGCAATAGGAAAGAAGAACATAATAGAATCATCAAAAGAAATTACTGTTCGTTGACCACTGAGGTTAATATTACCTTTTACCTCCTTAAGTTGTGAGACATGTTCCTATATACAGTATTTACATAATGTTGCTGACAAAGAAATGCTGAAATATGGATCTACATTTGTGTATATAACATCTTTTAAGGTCCATAATACAGAAAAGAATGTGTAAGTGGTATGAACTATTGAATTTTAAATTACGGAAAGAGGATAGTATTTTATTAATATATTTTGAACTATTAAAATAATTTGTTCGTAATCCACTACCTACTCAAATATCAGGAATAAATGGACAATCTGCTATGATTGTGCATTAAAGCATTGAAGCAATGTAGATTGCTCTTTTTTTTTAAATATTATTTTTGAAGCATTTTTTTAAATGACACTTTTTTAAAATTTAATTTCTTTCATGATGCAGTTCTATCATAGGAATCCATTGATATAATTCCCAACTGTGAGAAACCAATACTTTCGGAGATATAATTTGTTCGTTCGAACAAGAGCGCCAAAAAGCTCCTGTCCACAGGGCTTGAACCAATTTTTCCTTAGATTATCTGTATAAACCAATCATTTTAGCCATTGATTCTCATTTCATTTCAATTCTTTTTATATTTTATTTTATTGGCTGTATAAACCCACGACCATGGCCATGAGAGCCCATGACCATCAGATTTGTGTATTCACACAAAGTACAGCAGGTGATCACATTTGGCTAATACGAACCTTGATTTGAAATATCAGAAGGAGATAACTCCTAGTGGAGATATAAGAAATTTTAGCTAATATACTACATAGAAAATAGCCTGACTTGTTCATAATTTCTAGGGAATCTCTTTCTCCGTAGACACTGCATGGTGGGACCCTCTCTCTACCAGACACCTTCAAAGTTAAATAATCACTTTTGCGCGCATGAGGAACATGCGTGCATTTTGCCAAAATGTTTTTAATTCTTTTTTTGTCGAAAATGGTCTAGAACGAATACTTTCGACTGATTGATGAAGATAGTAACTACTTCTTCTGAAACTTCAATTTATGTAAATCTCAGAATTGTAACAACACTTCGATTGCCGAGATGATAGCGTGCTCACTTTCCACGCAGGAGAACCGGGTTCGAATCCCTGCTGATTGATGTCACTATTTTATATATTTTAAAATTTTAATTAGGTTGATGCCCAATACATATTTTCACTTGGTAACACTATAAGTGGGGAAGCCCTGTGGACAGGAGCTTTGCCGCTCTTGTTCAAACTTTGACAAATCATATCTCCGAAAGTAATGGAAATGATATCGGTGGATTCTTATGGAGGAACTACATCTTAAAATAAATTAAATTAAATAAGAATCCATTGATATCATGCCCAACTCTGAGAAACCAATACTTTCGCAGATATGATTTGTCAAAGTTTATTAGATCATTGAAAGCTCCTGTCTACAGGGTTTTCCCACTCTTTCAATTTGGCTTCTGTGCGTCAATTTTCAAGAATTTTCGTAATTAAATTCAAAACGTAGGTCTATGACTCACCTCACGTTGGATTTACATACAGCAGCAAATTATAATTAGAGTGTTCTATGAAATCATATAGAATTGAGAATAATTATTGAAATTTTGAAAAATCATATACCGAAAGTATTAGTTTGTTTGAGTTTAGAATGATATCAATGGATTCTTATGATGAAACTGCATCTTAAAAAAATTGAATTTAAAATTTGTAATAAAAATTATTTTTTTTTATTTGAAACCACCTGGTCGATTAGGCCAATAACAAACTCAACCGAAATAGTCATCTCCAAAACCTACTCTGAAAATTTCAACTGTCAACTGTCAACTTTCAAAATCGATTTTGCCTGGCCGTCCGGCCAGCTGTCCGTTAACTCGACAACTCTCGAACAGAATTAGCTCATTCTGTTCGAGAGTTGTCGTGTTAACGGACGGCCAGGCAGAATCGATTTTGACCACATAGTCGAGCCAAATCGTTTTAGATAATTTTCAGCCTAAAATTCGAAAATTACAGACATTTGGGATAATTGATAAGCACTCTGTTCCGAGGAACAAGGTCCCAAAAAGACGGCTTAAGGGTTCATGCAGTATTTCATGAGAGTATATTATGAGGCTTGAATAGACAATAGCACATGCGGACAGATGTTTCTGACTTCACGTCAATGCTTTTGGAATTTTTAGTACCCATCCTTCTAATTTCAGATTTCATTGTGAAAAGCGAGTTCTTTTGTTATCTGGTCTTAAACGATTTGGTTCGACACACTGATCAAGAATCCGTAGTCAAAATCAATTCTGTCCGGCCGGCCGGCCGTAAACACGATAACTCCCGAACAGAATAACCTAGACAGTTGAAATTTCCAGAGTAGGTTTGGGAGCTAAATATCTCGGTTGAGTTTGTTATTGGGCAAAATTGGCCGTATGGGTTTGGGGCTACGAAAAAAAAAAATCTTTTTGACATTACAAATTTCGATTTTTTTTCCAGATGCAGTTTCATCATAAAAATCCATTGATATAATTTTCAAATCTAGCGATTTAATACTTTCGGAGATATGATTTTTTCAAAATTTCAATATTAAATCGTAACCTTATGATTCCACAGAATGCTATAATCGAAAAATCGTCCGTATCTATGAATTTCATCTGTGTTTATACATTTCATCATTGTCATCTCATCTACAGATAAGAGACATGTCAAACAAAGTATAATAGAATGCAAAATGACCAATGAAAGAACCTCAGGTATCGTAGATAGCTCTTGGATAATCCATATGATGATGATGATGTATATATATTCTTTGGCAAGTTAATCAATTTTGGGTTCAGAATATCTCCAGTAAAAATAATTTTGAATATTGGCTAAGTATCCATTGATATAATATAATTTATCATAGTAGATTTGAGGAATGAATATCTCGAATAAGTTCGTTATTGGGAAGAATTGGTCTGTTGGTTTTAGATTAATACTCTTGTTTAATTTGAATTCTTTTATGATGTTTGAAATTAATTTAATTCATAATGAAGTTTTTTCTCAAGAAACCATTGATATAATTCCCAACTCTGAGAAACCAATACTGTCGGAGATATAATTCGTCAAATTGTTTCAACCGATTACTCGATTTCAATTCGAGCGAATCTGTATTTTTGAAATATTGGGAAAATCGAAATCAGCTGGAAAATTTGTGTGGAATTTCAGCGGAATCTGACAAATACTTTCTGAAATATAACATTTTTCAAGAAAAGCTTTAATTTTTTTTTGAAGAAATGTTTTTATTTTTTTTTAGTCATACAACCCTCACAAAATTTCTCAAAATTTAGTGCGTTGGCCTTCTACAAGTATTTACAGATTTTAAGTTGGATCGGACCAGATTTTTTCGAGTTATTTTGGAAATAACAAAAAAATTTCAGATGGGTACGACTCCGAAACCGTTTAGCTGATTAAGCCCATTAATGAACTTAACTGTCGAATACGGATGCGCAACCCACCCTGAAAGTTGCAAGTCGTTATCTCTTTCCGTTCAAAAGTTATCATGGTAATGGTCACCCCTCCAAAAGCTGAACTCGCCCAACGCTTCTCGGTTTTCAGTATTTCTTCAATATCTCCATACCATTAAAGCTCCGAACGTGTTCAAATTTGCAACAACTTTATAAACTGAAGTCCTGGTGATTTCTACTCAGCAGGTATTACATATGAACAAGTAGTTGTATCAATTTTATAGGCTAGAGTGTTCTTTACAAAACTGCGAAGAATTGAACGGAATTATGATGAATTGAACGGAATTGTGCGGAATTGAATGGAATTGTGAGGAATTGAATGGAATTGTGAGGAATTGAATGGAATTGAGTGGAATTGTGAGGAATTGAATGGAATTTTGTGGAATTGAACGGAATTATTCATAAAAGTGGAATTTTAGTGTACAAAAAACGGCCAGTGATAGACCCCTCGATGCAAAATGACCTATTGTTTTAAACATATTTATATTGATAAGTCAGTTTATGCAGGGAGAGTCTTCAAGTTGTACATTAATTTTAACCAGATATTCCTCTCATCAAATAAAACACTTTTTTCATTTACCATTTTTCCAGATTCGGCTCAGGTAAAAAGTTTAAAGATTTTATTATGTGCAAAGCCGGTCCTGAACTGTCTTCAAGTGTTGACACAGAAACACTTAAAACTCAATATCGTATAATTATATGAAAGCTTCATCATCTGATGCTCGAAATTCAACGAAATTGTCTGAGAAATCTTATTTACTCACTGCAGTCTTTTAAAATTGCTTTAAATTATCTTTATGCTACATTTTCAAAAAAAACTCTTCCTGGATATTAAAACTGACTCCAACTTGATTTTCATTGAATATCCTCTATAAAATTATCCACATTATCTTCTCCGCCTATTTTCACATTCCTTACATATTTTAATTGAATATGAATATAATATCAATATCCAAGTTTTATTGACATTAATTATAACATAAACTCTAATCTACAGAATTTACAGAATCGAGAAAAATAATTTGTGATTCTGTGATTATTATTATGTTCTCTATAGGCTTGTTTTGGTTGGCAATAGGGACGGTCCTAGAACCGTTCAAAGTAGTCACACAGTCGTTTATTGTAATTTTAAGTGGCATCCTGGGCGAAATCTTTCACACGCTGCGTTTGTCCCACTATTTAGAACCGATTCGGAATTGTTCCTACTGCAAACCAAAACAGGCCTTATGCAAGTGACGACCTCGTATAGACACAGTATAAGAAGCAGGTACAGAAATGTAATACTATTAGGTTAGCCACCTAATATATCGTTGGTTATATTAAATGTTCTGTGGTCTAACCTTAGAATATTACGCCGGTGGCTCTTTATTGTTTACTTGAATCCGTATATCCAGATTAAGAATTTCTCTTCAAGAATAATTGGAATGAATAGGTGGAATGATACCTATGTTTGACATTTCCCTTATGCATACTTATATACTACAAACTTATAAGATTCAACTATGCAGTTCGAATAAAATAGTAGTGACGAGTTATATCTGTTGAAAATTAAGTTGATGAAATTATGTTCCATATATTAGAGAAATCCTTAAAATAATTGTGCGGAATCGATGCAGTATGAAAATAAATGTTTAGATGACATGGATAGCATATAATTTAAAAGTTTCATATTAACTATTGGGGATACATAGATGAATACATATAATGGTAAGCCTATTCATCTATCTCCCAAAAGATAACTACACTACGAACTGTTTG
The DNA here is from genome assembly GCA_937662695.2 of Halyzia sedecimguttata. Lineage (NCBI taxonomy): Eukaryota > Metazoa > Arthropoda > Insecta > Coleoptera > Coccinellidae > Halyzia > Halyzia sedecimguttata. The sequence continues at coordinate 70,108,995 of OW569414.2, forward strand.
AATGAGTTGTAATTAACTTATCCCGTTTTGATGGTAATTATAACAATTTGTAAACAAGCGAGATTGAATTGAATTTCCACAAGTGTCAACTTTGAAATCTATAATCAGTCTATGCCTTTTTTCGAGCAGACCATCTGTGTATTCCAGGTTCGAATGGATAAAAGCAGGTAAATTTCTGTAATTTTTTTCATATTTTATGACATTTAATGACGAATATCTTGAAAACGGTTCGTTTTAGGAGAAATGATGTGGAATAATTTTATTTTCAAAAAAGATGAAGTATTTCAAAAATGACTAGAGATAACCTTTATCTGCTTCCATTATGGTTATTTCTCATAGTTTTAGGAATTCGCGAGTCTATAACGAAGAAACCAGTAAAAGTAGGGAAAAACTGTTAATTGGAGATTATGTGCCATAGTTAAAAAAAACTTCATACCAAAATTCATTCAATTCTGAATAACCATGTCAAAGCTACAAACGAAAAACTATTTTTTTTTTTCAAATTTCAACAGCCTGTATCTATCTTGCTGTACCGAATTTGGAAAAATGGTAAATGAAAAAAATTGGTTCAAGCACTGACGTCAAGTCCGAAGCTTTTGCGCGTATGTTCTATTGTCCATTTTTCTGTATTGGACACCCTTAATCGAATTTACCATGGTAAGTTATGTTGTCCATTCTCCTGTATTGGACACTTAATTCGAATTTACCATGGTAAATTCGAATTAAAAGAGACAATCTGAACCACTTCGATGAAGGTAATATAATTTTTTATGAAAGATTTCGCGCATTTTTTCTATCTTTCTGCGCGTATGTTCTGGGAAAAATCGCCTTATAATTTTGCCCAAATGTCTGTAATTTTCGAATCATTTGCCGAGAATGGTCTCAAACGACTAAGTTCAACTCACTGATGAAGAATTAGAGGTCAAATTTGATTTTGTCCGGCCGGCCATTCGGCCGGCCGTTGCCACGATAACTTGAGAACGGAAAGAGATAGCAACTTGAAATTTTTAGGATAGGGGGTGCATCCCAATAGGAAGGACAAGTACGTCAATGGGCATAATCGGACTAATGGTTTCCGAGTAATAATTTTGTCTACAACCAATACTGATCCGATCGAATTGAAACTTGGTGAGTAGTTGCAGAATATGAACCGAAGGACGAAGAAATTTGGTGAACATCGCATCGCTAAAAAATTTTCAAAAAATTATTAAAAAATATTATTTACGTCACGATAACCTAAGAACGGAAAGAGATAGTGACTTGACATTTTCAGGTTAGGTTGAGAATATGAATGCGACAATTGAGTTTGTTTATAGACATAATCGGCAAAACGGTTTTAGAGTTATACCTATTTGAAATTTGGTTGTTATTTCCTCAATAACTCGAAAAATACAAAACCGATCCAATTCAGACATGGTTATTAGTTGTAGACAGGCAACGCGAAAATTCTTGCAAAATTTTGTGAGGATCGTATAGCTAGATAATTTTCAAAAAATCATAAAAAATTATCGAAAAAAATTCTATATTTCAGAAACTATTCGTCCGATATCGCTTTTGCGAGAGCCTTCAGAACCTAACTCTTCTACCAAGTTCCAAGTTTGAACATGATCGGATCTATATTGTTGGAGATCCGAGCAGCCTTGTGTGAGTTCAGTAGCTGGATGGGGGAGCGCTGCTTCGACAACTCCCGAACGAAAGGAAATAGGGACTTGCAATTTTCAGGATAGGTTACACATCTAAATGGGAGAGTTAAGTTCGCTGTTGGCCATAATCGGCCCAACGGGTTCGAAGTTATACCCATCTGGAATATTATTTCCTCGATAACTAAAAAATATAGACTCGAACGAATTGAAGCTTGGTAACTAGTTGTAGAATATCGGCATGAAGATGTGTGTAAAATGTTGTGAGGTCCATACCATTAGAAAATTTTCTAAAAATTACGAAAAAGCACGTTAGTGCTTGAACCATTTTTTTCTTTCTGGGTGTAGGAAACAAATTCCTGGTTTTTCCTTTTTTTTGGTATCGACTGCATTGCAATATGTGCATTTGAGTGATCAGTTGCAGTTTTCTCCGTTTGTGATCCACACATGATATGATGCGGCTCAAATCTCCTCCCAATCAATTTCGTGATACTCCCAGGGTACGGCGACGTAAGAGATACTCAAACATCGAGACTGTCTCGACCTCAAACTTCTCAAAGGAGCGGCAGGATATCCAACCCTAATCCAATAACCCGATATATTCCCAAAACGCCCAACGATCTGGCTTACATTATTTCAGACACCTGCGTTCCTCAGCCTTGCCCCTAGAATCACGCAAAACGACCATAAAACTCCAGGAACCATGTAATTACTTGTGTCCGAATCGCCTCTCTTCCTGTATCGCATGATTTCCGGCTTTGTAAAGTGCCTTGGTAAATTTTAATTCGCCTTGAGTTATTGCAGGCGTTGCTTGAGCAAAACGGAATCTGATCTCGACGGGTGTCAGGTTGGTTGCGCAGAAAAAGCGTGTAATGTCGTTACATCTGATGGGATGAGGATGATAAAATGACGACGGGATAGACTATAACAAAAGCGGAAGATATCCCTCATGCCGACCTGAATTCGAATACCGGTCTCAGTTTAGAGGGTTATTTCAGATTTCTTAAGCTTGCGGATAGTATCACAGAAATTCTATACAGAGTGTCCCAGAAAAAATATGTATAGAGACAGATTCTTTAAGTTGTTTCACACTTTATAGACCAGGGTCGTTAATTTTTGAAACCGAATAAAATTATAGTAGAATGAAACCCATCGTAAAAGAAAGAGAATATAACAAAAATTATAGGAAAAATAATTTACGGGCGATCTGAGGTCGGGAAGGGGAAGAGGGCGAGTTTTTAAGGGTAAAAAACGGTTTATCTCGATTTCCGGCAAAACTACAAGTCCAATGGGGAAAACTTGAATTGCAAAGTTGTAGGTAATAAAAAGATCTACAACTTTTGTTTTCACACTTTTTTCACATAACCTCAAAATTTATGTGAAAATAACCACGTTTTTGGTTTTTAATTTTTATCTTTTACAAAAAAAAATATTTTTTCACCAAATTTGGTAAAAACTTACCTTTTCATGTCCCAAATACATGTAATTTTTTGGATTTGAAATATTTTTGTTTTCACCTCAATTTGACTTAATATCGAAAAAGCATCCTAATTTTTAATTGAAAATTCTCACGTCAAAATTTCTGCTTTTTTAAAAAAGTAGGTGGTCTTTCTATTCGTTAAAATCTCTACTTTCTGATGGTCTAAAAAAAATATACATTACTATGGTAAATTCTCCCAGAAAATGCTACGAAGTAACGGGCAGTAAGGCGCAGACCCTCATAGCCCATTCCTCACTTCTCTATGAAATAACTTTTGATGGGCTAAAATTATCCGTAGGTCACTCAGGTATACAAGTTATCTCAAAAGAGCAATAAATAGGCATCTACACATATAATTTAGAGAAGATTGTACAACTTTCTCAACATATTGTGGATATCTTATTAAATATTAACTTTATTAACTTAGCATTTTCCGAGAAAATTTACCATTGTAATGTATATTTTTTAACACCATCAGAAAGTAGAGACTCCAATGAACAAAAAACCCACGTACTTTTTTAAAAAAGCAGATATTTTGACGTGAGAATTTTTGATTGAAAATTTGGGTGCTTTTTCGATATTAAGTCAAATTGAGGTGAAAACAAAAATATTTCAAATCCAAAAAATTACAGTGTATTTGGGACATGAAAAAGTAAGTTTTCGCCAAATTTTGTGGAAAAATATTTGTTTTTGTGAAAGATAAAAATTGAAAACCAAAAACGTGGTTATTTGAATTTTTCACATAAATTTTGAGGTTATGTGAAAAAAGTGTGAAAACAATAGTTGTAGATCTTTTCATTACCTACAACTTTTCCCTTCAACTTTTTCCCATAGGAATTGTAGTTTTGACGGTAATCGAGATAAACCGTTTTGTACTGTAATTTTTGTTATATTCTCTTCATTTTCCAATGGGTTTCAATCTACTATAATTTTTGTTCACTTTTTATCATTTTTAAAGGCTTCTACCCTGGTCTATTATATTAACACCAAATTCGATACTCGCTGAGAGCATCTCAAGACTTCTAATTGTTAGTAATAAAATATTCGAGCAATCCTAAGTTATTTTTTGTCACGCATTTTCTAATGACAGAGCGTCTATCAATTTGCCAAAATTTCCGTAAATTTAGAATTTTTGGCCAAGAATGGTCTCAACCGATAAGTTTCGACCCACTGTTGATGAATCGCAGGTCAAAGTTACTATCTGCCGTCAGCACGATTACTCTCGTATTAAATTAATTAGAGAGTTGAATTTTGCAGTGTATGTTGGGAGTTCAAATGCGCATGTTAAGTTCCTTAATGGGCAGAACCCACTAAGTGGTTTTGCAGATCCAAAAACTCAGAAAATATTGATCAAGCCGAATCAAAACTCGGTTGTTCGTTGGAAAATACTGACATGAAGACTTATTCGAAATTTCGTCAGAATCATGTGACTAGAAGTTAAAAAAAAAAAATTAAAACTATCCATGAGATATAGTTGAAATTTTGCAAGAACTTTCAAAAACTTATTTTTACAGCAAATTTATACATTTAAACTCGAATATATTGTCATAGTTACGAATTATTACAACGGTTGCAGTGTACTGGATTAATTCATTACAGTCAAACAACAAAACAAAAGTCGATCGAATTTCATGATCATATATTTAGAAATTTCATTTTTTGTGGTCTTTTTGTGGTCACTTCATTTTTATGAGAGAAGAGCAATTTATTCAGAAGATTTTTAATACCTGTGGCGGGTCAAGAGGAGTTATTATATATTATAGTATATCCAAGATTGGAGGATTTATTTTGCCGAAATCGGAATCATTCTGCATGATATTAAACAATGAAAAATAAAAAATTTGGGATAGCCCTGTGGACAGAAAATATTCGTTTCTCAGAGTTGAGAATGATATCAATGAATTCTTATGATGTAACTGCATCATGAAAGAAATTCAATTCAAAAAAAGTCACTTAAAAAAACAAGAGTGCCAAATATTATGTTAAACCACCAGACAGATTCTACCCAATAACGAACTCATCCGAGATATTCATTCCTCAAATATACTCTGAAAATTATATTATATCAATTAAAACATAGCCAATATTCCACTTTTGTTTTCACTGGAGATATTCTGAACCCAATTCGATTAACTTACGAAAGTATATATTTCCATCATCATATGGATTATCCAAGGGCATTATATTATCACCCAAAGATTATAGTATCCTATAACCCTCATAATTCTACAACGGCTGAGGTTTTGCATTCAATCATACTTTGTTTTCTAGAACAGGAGGTACATATTTTATAACATGAGCAACGAATATTGAATAGAACCAGAATAATACATAAATAATATGACATGTCTAGGTAGATAATATAACATGAATGAACACAGATCGTTCATATATACATTTATTCATAGAAACAAATACGGACGTAATTTTCGATTACAGCATTTTGTAAAATCATAGAATTGCGATATGATATTGAAATTTTGAAAAATCATATCTCCGCATCGGCTCGTTAGAGTTGAAAATGATAATATCAATGGATTTTTATGATGAAACTTCATCTTGAAAATGATTGAATTTTGAATTTGTAATGTGAAAAAAATTTTTCTTTTCGTTACTCCGAAACCATCAGGTCGATTTTGGTCAACCTACTTCGACCTACTTATCTGAAAATTTCAACTACCTAGCTCATTCCGTTCGAAAGTTATCGTAATAACGGCCGGACCGACCAGACAGAAAGGATTTTGACTACGAATTATTGATCAGTGAGTCGAACCAAATCGTTTAAGAACATTTTCATCCAAATATTCGAAAATTAGAGACATTTGGGCAAATTGATAAGCACTTCCGAGGAACAAAAGTGCCAAAAAGCATAACTAACTTATATTCTTTAAGAATTATCACTTTTTTTTTGAGCGCACGCCGGCCGGTTGCTGCTACAATAACTTTCGAACGGAAAGAGATAGCGACTTGAAATTTTCAGGGTAGGTTGCGTATCCAAATGTGGAGGAAAACTTCGTTAATAGGCGTAATCAGCCTAACGGTTTCCGAGTACAACGTTTGTTTTGTGACAATACAAAACCATTCGAATTGAAACTTGGTAGTTAGTTGTAGAATACCAAGAATAATATTTGTGCGGAATTTTGTGCGGATCATATGTCTAGAAAATTTTTAAAAAATTATTGAATATGCATGTAAAAGTATTATGTATCTCAGAAAGTATTCATCCGATATTGTTGAAATTTTGCAACAGCCTTCAAAGTATAATTCTTAAGCCAAGTGTCGAATTTATATTGTAGGAATTATAGAAGGAATACTGGAAACACAGAATCGTTGGGCGAGTTCAGTTTCTGACAAAGGCCGTTTGGAATTTTACTAAGGGAAAATTTGTATAAATGAGGGGACGCCTCGAGGGAAAAAGGTGGAGAAAGAGGGGAGTTTGAGGTTACGGGGGGAAAAGTTATGGCTGAAATTGCCGATAAGGCTATGGTGGTGATCTCTGGAAAAATTCCATATAATTTTTTAAAATATCCGAAAGTGCCGTATTTTTCCTGGGTCAATCGGGAATTTTGGAATATATTTTAAAATGGAAGGGTCGCGTTGAGGATCGTCAAAGCACGCGACTCAAACTTTGGGCCGGTAAGAAGCGAAAGCTGAAGACGAAATTTCAATATCTATTACCATTTTCGAAGGATTTACGGAAGAATTTTGTTCACGTCCGGACCTCAAATAGCGACAAAATCAATAGTCGAAAAGCAGGGTTATATGGATGCACGCCCCAAAGTAGGACTTACTCGCGAGTTTATGTTGATGGCGGGTATTTTTCGGAAGAGTTTCAAATTCGATTTTCGCAGCCTGTCAATGCCACGATAACTTGAAAACGGAAAGAAATAGCGACTTGAAAATTTCAGGGTAGGTGGGGCTTACAAATACCACGGAAAAGTTCGTCAATGGGCATAATCTGCCAAACGGTTTCCGAGTACTAATGTTGTCTTCAATTACTACAGATCCGATCGAATTGAAACTCAGTAACTAGTCGAAGAATTCCACTACAAAGACGTATGTGAATTTTATAAGTATCGTATCACTAGAAAAACGAAAAAACAATGTTAATAAAATTTTATTTATTTCATGATAACTTGAGAACGGAAAGAGATAACGACATGCAAATTTTAGGGTAGGTTGAGAATCGGTATGCATCATTTGAGTTCGTTAATAGGCATAAACAGCCAATCCGTTTAGTAGTGTATGAACAATAGAACATGCACGCAAAGGCTCCTGACTTCACGTCAGTGCTTGAAACAATTTTTTACAGAGAAATTGATTTCGAATATTCCCATTAGGCGCATTTATATCGATATTGAAAACAATTATTGTTTTAAATATCGATAAATACGTCTAATGGGAATATTCAAAATCAATTTTTCATTCTCTTTGACCAACCAATTATTGGTTGGTCAAAGAGAATGAAATATTACATGAACGTATTTTGATGAAGTGAAACAGATATCTTCGGATCAGAGATACTGAAGTAAATTTTTTTGCTGTCTACCGAATGAAGGTTATAATTTTGCAATGATTTGGAATCGATATATAAACGCAATACCGGCTTGACATGCATAGATTAGGTTATACGTATTCCGATGAAATGGAAAAAATATTTTCGTAATTCAGTATATGGAAATGAATATGAATTATTTATGACTTTTCCAGCTCATGGGCGAATCCACAATAATGAAGCAATTTATCGAATTTTTATCAGATTTTATAATATTGAATGTTGCATGATGAAAAAAAATTGGTTCGAGCATTCACGTTCACCGAGTTTAAATTGGATCAGATTTGTATGTTTTAAGTTATAGAGCAAATAAACAACAAAATTTCAGAGGATTATATCTCCAAAACAATATGACCAATTATGCCAATTAAAGAATTTAAATGTCGCATTCGGATTCGCAACCTACCCTTAAAATTGCCAGTAGCTATTTCTTGACATTCTCAAGTTAACGTAAGATAAATAATTTTTTTTTTAATTTTCAAGTGGTACAAACAGTCACACGCGGCTTTATGGCGATATTCTACAACTAGCTACTAGACTTCAACTCGATTGTGTGTGTATTTTTTTAGTTCCATAAAAGTTGTGAAATTTCTGTAGTTTCCCATTTTATAACATTCAATGAAGAATATCACGAAAACTATGCGTTCAAGGAGAAATGATGATGAATAATTTTATGTTCTAAAATGATCGGATATTCTTTAAATTACTCCAAAAAAACTTTATCTGCTTTCTTTGTGCGAATTTCATTTAGTTTTATGAATCCACGTGTCTATAACTAGAAACCCAGTAGAAGTAGGAAAAAACTAATATTTGGAAAATATGTATCATAGCGATAGGAAATTTCACACCCTTATTCATTCTATTCGGAAAGAGGGATGTCAAAGCTACAAAAAAAAACTGATATTTTTCGAAATTTCAACAGCCTGTATCTTTTTACCTGAGCTGAATTTGGAAAAATGGTAAATGAAAAAAGTATTTCATTAAATAAAAAGAATCTATGGTTAAACTTAAAGACTCACCCTGTATATCGTAGAAATAACAAGAAAACATTCGATTATATATACAAGCTGTCCCTCTGGAAATGCATCGATGTGCCACACTACTGATTTTTTTTTAATATTAGAGATCCATTAAGTGTAGAAATCGAAATGAATTATCATATTATTATCATCTTAAAAGTATAATATCATATTATCCCCTTAATTCTACGATAGCTGAGGTTATTTCATTGGTCATTTTTCATTCCATCATACTTTGTTCTCTATAATAGGATGGTTATTTAATATCAAGAATAACGAACCAGAAAGAAAATTTGAAATGTCACTTAAAGCAGAATAAGATGACATAAATGAACACAAATCATATAATAATTCATAGATAGAAAAATTAAGTACAGCCAATGAATTCTATACTAACGTTGTATAGAGTTCTATGTGAACAGCAGTCTGTGAAAACATACAAAACAACAACAAACAACAGAAGTACGATTTATGTCTGAAATTTTTAAAAATCATATCTCCGGAAGTATTAGCTTGTTGGAATTGAAAATGATATTGATGGATTCTTATGATGAAACTGCATCTTAAAAAAAATTGAATTCGAAATTTGTAATGTAAAAAAAATATTTTTTTTTTCGTTACTCCGAAACTATTATGCCGATTCTGCCCAATACCGAAATCAACCGAGAAAATCATATCTCCGAAAATATTAGCTAGTTAGAATTGAAAATGATATCGATGGATTCTTATGATGAAACTGCATCTTAAAGATATTGAATTTGAAATTTGTAACGAAAATAAAATTTTATTTTCGTTACTCCGAAGGCATCATGCCAATTCTGCCCAATAACGTAGTTTACCGAGATATTTATCTCCTAAACCTACTCTGAAAATTTCAACTGCCTAGCTCAATCTGTTCGAGAATTATCGTGTTAACGGAGGGCTGGCCCGACAGAATCGATTTTGACCACGGATTCTTGATCAGTGAGTCAAACCAAATCGTTCAAGACCATTTTCATCAAAAATTCGAGAATTACAGACATTTGGGCAAATTGTTAAGCCCTCTGTTCCGAGGAACAAGAGCGCCAAAAATCCTTTATAAATGATACGTAATTCGAAGAATATCTCTAATGAAGTAACCAGTGGAATGGTACTTGATACGCAAAATCATGGAAAATTCTCCCCCAACGGAAGATATAAAGTAGACATTTTCTGGCTGAATGCGATCAGCCAACTTCTAGTGTGAGTATTATAACGGCATTTATCACGCCTTGTCATCATTGCTAATACTTCCTCATTCCGTCACGCCCACATAATGAAATCAATTACAGTTCTCATTATTTTCCCGGTTCTATAATCAGGGTAGAATTTCAATTTATCGCAGAAACAACGAGACGCTACGGGGAAGACGGTACATAATTGAATATAGACCGCAATTCCTGTCGAACCTCCACGATGGTATTCCTTCCAGATGAAATTCCTGGGGATGCCGATAAACGTGTGAGGTAGCGGAAAAGTTATTCAAGGATATGGAAGACATCGATTGTAGGAATATACGTATTTCCTGCAGGGTGTGGTAGAGTGAAGAGTTTTTGGTCTTTTTAGATTGCACTCGTACAGTATGGAAAAGTCAAATGGAATAAATGCATTATCTTGGTTACTGTATCGGGTGTCCCAAATTCGTTGTTTAGTGAGGGGATCTTAGGATCTCTTTGAGCTAGAAAAAAATGGATGACACATTTTTGGCTTCGAATCAATTTGGTAAAAACCGCAACCTTATAAGTTCAACTGTTTTCGAGTTATGAGTGAAAATTGGCAAATGTCGTGGAAAAAAAGGTACTCGTAACTTCTTTAATACTGAAGCTATCGACTTGAAACAAAAACCATCTACATGCACTTTTTTTAGTAGAATCTACTGTTGTTACCAATTTATTTTTATTGTGGCTACTTTTCGAGTTATATTACAAACTTGTGTTTCTTAAACAACGAATTTGGGACACCTGATACATATTTATGAAGAATGCTGAAATTCAAATTTTGAATTGTAATCCTACTTCGTAAATATGCGAATCCTTCAATCAACTCCCTTCGAAAGACAGGCACAACCCCCAATTTTTCGAACAGGAAGAATGGGCTTGAGAAACATCGTTGGAAAGGTTGGGTAATTCTCTATTCTGAAATGTTATCACTTTCATGTTTATTGCAAAACTCAAAAAAAAAAAAAACATTTATTTACCGGAATTCATTATAATTTTCCCTCGAATATTCCCAAATCTTATTACAACAATACAAAACTTATTTGCCTTCAAGATGTGATAGAAAGAAAATGAAAACAAAAACCATAACATTGTGTTTTCCAGATAGTACCATGAAAACTGTGTGAAACTCTTCCTTCTGTGGCAATGTTAGATTATTCAGAGCGCCTTCACAAATTATTTTGTGCTGATAAGTTATAGTTTATAAATTGTCTAATTGGTGTTTGAATTTCATTATCTTCAATTTTGAGTAATGGTTCAATTAACGGAAATGCACAAAACAATAATTTTACAAATGATTGGTTCAGGGATAACACCCGAACACAAAAAGAACTGAGTCGCTTGTTTCATGAGAAATTTCCGAATTTGCCACCTATAACCATTTTGATACAATAAGTCTTCTTCTTCTTCTTCCTTCTTCATTATAGGCATGTTTGCCTGTTTCTTCTTGGTAACTTGTCCGGTGTTCAATCGGTAGTCAGGTTATCCCTCCACCTCTTCCGCGGTCTTCCTATACTTCTTCTTACCGTTGGTGATTTATCACGTGCGATTCTCACTATTCTCCCATGATCCATTCGGTCTATGTGTGTATTCCACTCGTGCTATCTCCCCAGAATCCACTCATTCACCTCTTCCACCCCGCAAACTCTTCTTATCTTGCCACTGCGCTCTCTACCTAATAGCGTTTTTCCAGCTATTTTCCTTAGGATTTTCATTTCACTAGTTTCTAACAACCTCATAGTTTTTGTGGTATCTGGTCGGGTTTCTGCTGTGTACGTCATCATAGGTCTTATGGTAGCTTTCTATATTCTTGCCTTCGTCTCAGTTCGCAAGTGTTCGTTATTCCATATGGTGTCGTTCAAGCATCCAGCTGTTTTCATTGCCTTATTTACTTGTAGTCTCACCTCAGACTTCACATCTTCGAATCCACAAAGCTCTATTCCCAAGTATTTTCACGTATTTGATCATCGACGACGAGTGTATGTCTGAGAGGATTTTTAGATATAGTAAAAATTTTTTTTTTGTTCCTCCGTATCCGGATTATGGCTTTTATATTGAATGGCATGTGTAGAGAAAAAAAAAATTGTTTTTTAAAAAAGTGCTTATTCTGGACAATTACCGGAAGTTGAATTCTGTTAACTTATATCTCCAGATTCATACCTAGAAATGATATAGTTTGCGAAGTAATACATGTAGGTATTCTTATATTTTCACCCTTGTAAATAATATACGTAAGATTAGTTTTACTGGTGCAGATGAAGTTGTACGAATGATGATCCCCTGTGTAAACAAAGATTGCAAAGACGTAACGAGTTAAGAGTGGATGAGGCAGTCGATGTTCCGAATCGTAAAGAGGTTTCGGAGGAGAGAACGAAAGAGGGGAGAAAAGGTAAAGAAAGGCTAATTGAGGATCAGGTGAAAAATGAAGGCAGGTATAATCTGAGAAGAAAGACACCGAGTCGATATGAGGAGGGCAATTTGGTGGCGATCAAACGACCTCAGTTCGGTCCTGGTTTGAGGGGAGATAGGAAGTTTTTGAGGCCTGATGAAGTTAGAAAGGTGAAAGGGAAGGGATGGTTCGACGTCGTCAAGGCGGGTTCTCATGATGGACCATGGAGAACATCCACTGGCACTGAAAGCATGGGGCTTTGGGGTGGAAATCGATAGCGATTCCGAATTCGAGGCGAATTCTTTGTCAGGAGGGCCAAGATGTAGGAATTCTTATATTTTCACCCTTGTAAATAATAGACGTAAGATTCGTTTTACTGGTGCAGCTGAAGTTGTACGACGTTCGAACAGATATTTGAGACGCATTTCTGGATTATATCCCAGTCTGAAGAGATCCCAACATTCTAATGATATCACATATTGAGTCTGGAGGCGCTCGAAGGCACTTCGTCGTCTAGACTACTTTTCTCTGAGGAGGAAGTGTTCTATGTTAGCTGTCATCTAAATCTTGAAAGGGCCTTCTTGGGTGTGCGGTTCTCAGAAATCAACAAGGCTCATGATATTGTTTCCACGCAAACCCGTTGTGTTGAGCGAGGAGGCGTGAGGTGTAGGATCTACCAATTAGGATTGAGTACTACCGTTATGGTTCAGCCCTTAGCTCTGAGAGAGGGAATCAGGAAGTACGGGAGGACCGGGAAGGACATTCGGTAAGAAAGGTTTGAAGGGTGCTGCCGAGCACGAAATACGTTATGAAGGAAGTTGGTTCCTACTTAGACGAAAGACTGATTAGAGGTGCGAGTGCTATAAAAGCTCATTAGACGGTAGAGACTTAAAACGTACGATTATAGAGTATCGAGATTGTTAGGAAGCTCAGTAATCGACGGTATTTAATGTGACGGCGGAGTTGACGGTTGTAGAAGTTGTGTAAATAAACCTGTACATAGTAGCATATATTGTTGTATTTATTACAAAGTGTTAATGTAGAATCATTTCCCCTAGGCAATGATACAAAATCCTACATACATATTATATGTAAGACTGCTTTCATTATTCGTAGTTTTTGGGTTGGATCTCTACCTTACATATTTTCAGTTGAAGCTATTTTTGGTTTGGAGCCATTTCTGGGCTTTGAAGCAAAACCCTATCTAATAGTTTTTGGCTTGAAATTACATTTAACATGTCGACGTTTCGAACTACGACTGATCCTTATATTTTTTTTTCCTTAGCTGGAGAGATCCTGAGCACATATTTGGAGAATCCATTTACGTTATCTGAAGAGATCCTGAGCGTCTACTTGAAGAATCTATATACCTCACCTGAGAAGATCCTGAGTGGTAATTTGGAAGAATTGCCTGTGTCTGATATTATTAGAAGGGTACGTTAGTTTTTCCTGAACGTATTCTCCGAGGCATATTAATTTTCAGAGCTAAGTGTTCTTCGTGATCAAAGTAATCCTTTATTAAACTTCTAAAAACCAGGTTTATCAGTTATAACCCTATATCGCAGGAAGCATAAATATATCGTTGACCTCCCTGCTAGTCAAGACGACAACTCAAAAGGGTTAAACGTTATACATTATCAAACTATGTACAGTTTTCGGGAACCAACCTGTAAATCGAAAATGCATTTTCATTCCAGATTCATCCGGAACATTTCTGTTGTCGCAATACAACTGCTTGTCTTTCATTCTACATCTACCAATATCCACCGTACTGGAAAAACACTTCTACAGTATGTAAGGGCAGCCAAACCGACCATGACTAGAATTCGTAGTGAATGTATTCGCGACGTGCCCCTTCGCGTACGTGAATCCCCTAGCAAGCGACCGGGGACGGATATACCATAATGGACCGCTTTATCAATTCATCAACTACTTCTCCGCACTAAATTGTCGTTAGCCGTCTAAATTGTCGTTAGCCGTCCGTCCACATCTGTATCCCCATGAATTTTGAATAACCACGGTGGCGACATAAGCCTCCAAGTATGCGATTTGGGATTCACCATGAAATTAGCTGGCTATTGTGAATCTCAAAATTTCGAGAAAAGCACCGATGGGAAAGTAGGGTGCATTTGCGAGCTCGTTTTATTAGTATTCATATAATTTTCCTGCTTCTTGGTACAGCGTGAGCAAATTTCGATGTTTGTATGAGGTATCCCGGTAACTACAGGAGAAACAAAAAAAAATGGTTCAAGCACTGACGCGAAGTCAGATGCTTTTGCGCGTATATTCTATTGTCCATTCTCCTGTATTGGACACCATGGTGAATTCGATTAAGAGTATCCAATACAGTAGAATTGACATACGCGCAAAAGCTCCTGACTTCACGTCAGTGTTTGAACCATTTTTTTTTCGTAATTTTTTTGAAATTTTTTTTAGGGGTACGGTTCTTACAAGATTTTAAACGTGACTTTATGTCGATATTCTACAACTTGTTACCAAGCTTAAATTCGTTCGAAAGTTATCGAGACAACGGTCACCAATACATCTACTGAACTCACTATATATATCCGAACGTGTTCAAACTTGGAACTTGGCAGTAGAGTTAGATTCTGAAGGCTGTCGCGAAATTCCAGCGATGCCGGACTTATAGTTACTGGTATATATAATTTTTTCCAATAACTTTCCATGATTTTTTCAAAAATATCAGATGGGTATAACCCCAGAACCGTTTGGTCGATTATGCCTATATACAAACTCAAATGTCACATTCAGATGTACAACCTAACCTGAACATTTAGTCGCTATCTTTTTCCGTTCTAAGGTTATCGTGACAATAATAATATTTTTTAATTTTCTAGTGATACGAATTTTACGAACGTCCTTAAGTTTGTATTCTACGACTACTCACGAAGTTTCAATTTGATCGGATTTGTATTGGTTGAAAACAACATTATTATTCGGAAACCATTGGGACGATTATGCCCATTAACGAACTTGTCCGTCGTATTAAGAAGCAGCACTTGATGCCCAATTAAATTTTTCACGTTAATGCACCTTTTTTGGCGCTCTTGTTGCTCGGAACACAGTGCTTATCATTTTGCTCAAATGTCTGTAATTTTCGAAGTTTTGGCTGAAAAGGGTCTCAAATGATTTGGTTCGACTCACTGATCATGAATCCGTGGTCGAAATCGATTCTGTCCGTCCAGCCGTAAACACGATAACTCTCGAACGAAAGGAGTTAGAGAATTGAAATGTGCAGGGTAGTTTTGTAGCGTAAATATCTCGGACAAGTTCGTTAACGGGCAAAATCTACCAAGCGTTTTTCGTAAAAACAGTTTTTATGAATATTTCCGAAACCGATCACTTGATCTATCTGAAATTTAGAACCAATTTGTAGAATAATGACTTTCATATGCATACGAAATGTTGTATGGATCGGGTTGCCGTAAAGTGTAAAAAAAAATAATTAAAAAGTTTAAAATTTTGTTTCTAGAATAACTCTCGAACAGAATGAGCTCGGCAGTTGAAATTTTCAGATTAGGTTTGGGAGATAACTATCTTGGCTGAGTTCGTTATTGGGCAAAATTTTTTTTTTATATTAGAAATTTTGAATTCAATTTTTTTTAAGATGCAGTTTCACCATAAATATCCACTGATATCATTTTCAACTCTAGCAAGCTAATACTTTCGGAGATATGATGTTTCTAAATTTCAATAATGAATCGTATCTACTTCTATGTTTTCACAGAATGCTGTACTTAATTTTTCTATTTATGAATTATTATATGATCTGTGTTTTACATGTCATCTTTCTTTCCTTTGAGAGATAAATGTCCAAATTATTTATGGTTTGTTATTCTTGATATAAAATACCCTTCCTGTTCTATAGTATGATTGAATGCAAAATGACCAATGAAATAACCTCAGCTATCGTACTTTTGAGGCGATACTATAATGCCCGTGGATAATACATATATTATGATGATGGAAATATATTCTTTGGTAAAATACATAATCAAATTGGGTTCAAAATATCTCCAGTAAAAACAAAACTGCAATATTCTCCAAGTTTTAATAGATATAATATAATTTTCAGAGCAGATTTGAGGAATGAATATCTCAGATAAGTTCGCTATTGGGGAGAAACGGTCTGTTTGAATTTAATATATTTCATGATGCAGTTATATCGTAAGAATCCATTTATATAATTCCCAGAGACCAATAATTTCGGAGAAATGATTTGTCAAAGTTTGAATCAGAGCGTCAAAGCTTCTGTCCACAGGGCTTGAACCAATTTTTCAAACTCATGCATTATTAGGTGAGGGTATGTGTGGCAAGAAAAGACACTAATACATGTGCGAAACAGCTGATGAGTTAACGTCAATGCCTTGAAATAATTAATTTAAGTTAATTTTCGCCCAAAATTTCGAATATTTAAGACATTTGGGCAAAATTATAGATGATCCGTACAGTGGCATAAGGCTACAAAAATAAGATCCGCCGTATTCACAAAGCATTCAATCTGCGTTAAGTCCTAATACCCCTATTACACTATGCCTTTTTCGTGCCTATTTGTCAGCCTGACTGACGGCGCCTGAAATTTCGAAGAAATACGCAAGAGCCCGGGACTATTTTGGAGACTGTTTCAGGCTTGAAAATAAATAGTACTGGTTCTATTTGTTCCCCCTGAAACGTGGGGATTTCAAGCCTTTTTGTCGAAATGTCATGTCTACCAACACAATATTTATCTGTCTGACTTGACGTCTTAACATAACCTAGTTTATCCTTTGAATCACAGCCTTTGTAAATTCAATAATAAATGTATTTTTGCGCGCGTGTTCCGCAAGGAACAGCGTGCTATCATTTCGTCACAATGTCTGTATTTTTCGAATTTTTTTTCGAAAATGGTCTCAAACGATTGGGTTCGACTCCCTGATGAAGAATTCGAGGTCAAATTCAATTCTGTCCGTCCGGCCGGCAGGTCCGGCCGGCCGGTCCGGCCGTTAGCACGATAACTCTCGAACGGAACGACTTAGAGCGTTGAAATTTGCAGGGTAGTTTCGTAGCGTAAATATCTCGAACAAGTTCGTTAACGGGCGAAATCGACCGAGCGGTTTCGGAGTTAAGGCCGTTTTTAATAAAAACGTTTTTTATGAATATTTCCGGAACCGATCACTCAATCTTTTTGAAATTTGGCATCAGATTGTAGAATCATGACCTTTATATACCTGCGAAGTTTTGTGTTGAACGGACGGCCCTAAAGTGGCAAAAAAAAAATTTGAAAATTTGAAAATTTTGTTTTCACGATAACTCGAAAAATACTGATCTGATTAAATTGAAACTCAGTAGTTAGATGCAAAAGACCAAAGCAAACACTTTTGCAAAATTTCGTGAAGATCACGTGACATGAAAAAAATAAAAAAATTACTACTATTTTGCGGAATACTTTGCTTTTAATGCCGAAACATATGTTTTTGAGGTTCATGCTGCCCTTTCCGGGCATTTTCCGTATTGCGCATGCGCAGATGAGAAGTCCTTTAACTGCTGTAGTTTTCGTCAGAGAGGATTGGGGTTTTGGGGTGGCGGATGCTATTCCTCCATAGAATTCAGATCCCTGATGAGGGTCTGCGCATGCGTAGATTAAAGATGCGATATCTTCCGAACCACTAGTGTTGGAGAATCGGAGTTTTTTGTAAGGTGTGTTATTTTGAGAGGACTTTTAGCCGCCAGTAGATTGCGCATGCGCAGAAGAGAAGTGACTGTTTTTGGGTTGGATGGGTTATGTTGGGAGTGCTGCGTCGATATTATGAGGTTTTATTTATTTATTTATTTATTTAAATAGTGACAAGGGTTGAGATTATTGAATCTATAAACCCAACTCAATTAAATTCATATTGAACAACTGAAGGAACTATAAGTACTGTGTAAACAGAAACATGGTAAATAACAAAAATAAAAAAAAGTTAATTTCGACGCCATCCATCCAGCCTGTTCTTAAAAGCGTTAGTAGAAGGAGCCTCCACAATTGCCGTTGGTAGTTGGTTCCATGAACTGAATATTCGGTTAGGGAGAAACATCCGCCGTGGTGTCGATTTGAAGGCTTCCTTAGATAACTTATACCGATGCCCTCGCAAGCTGTTAGTGTTGAGGCAGTACATGTCCTGGATCTCCCTGCCGAAGTGGCCATGAAGGGCTCGGAATGTAAATATAAGATCCCCCCTAGTCCGGCGTTCAGCAAAACTTGGTAGACCGAAAATGCGAAGACGTTCCTCGTAGGTTGGACGTACATACGAATATGGGAGACGTGTAATCCAGCGTTGAACGGACTCCAGAAGAATCTCTTCGTACCTGGTTGAAGGCCACCATACTGGTCCAGCATATTCGATAATGGGTCGTATGTACGTTTTATAAAGAAACATCCAGGTTGCTTTATCAGAGTTCTTGAAGGATTTGCTGAGCATATATATTATTTGCTTCGCCTTTCCCGTCGTTGACTCAACATGAGCGGACCAACTGAGATCGGAGGTGACAGTAACTCCAAGGTCGACGTGACGAGTCACAGGCTTTATTTGGCGACCTTCGATGAAATAGGAAACCATCGGGTTGTTTCTGCCCATGTGAAGAACGCAACATTTTTCAATGTTCAGAGGTAGCATCCATTCATGGCACCATCTGGAAAGAGCATCTAAGTCCTCCTGGAGTATGTGAGCGTAGAGAAGTGGTAGATTGTAAAGCTTAGCGTCGTCAGCAAAGGAAGATAACATCGATTTTAGCAGAGGAGGTAAGTCGGAGGTGTACAAAAGAAAGAGAATCGGACCTAAAACTGAGCCCTGCGGGACGCCAGATAGTACAGAGCTCTGAGCAGAAGAGTATGCATTGCCCACTCTGACGCGAAATTTGCGATTGGACAAAAAAGTTTTTATCCAACACAACAGCCTGCCCCTTATTCCCAGGTGCTCCAACTTAGTAAGAAGGCGTTTGTGAGGTACCCGGTCGAATGCCCTGGAAAAGTCTAGGTAGACCGCATCAACTGGAGACCCAGAGTCCAATGATTTAGTCCAATCTGCGATGCACGAAAGGAGATTGGTTGTGGTTGAGCGTTGTGGTAGAAAACCGTGTTGGGAACTCGGAATGATGTCGTTCTCGAGACAAAAGCGCAGCAGGTTGTCACATATGATTCTCTCCAAAATCTTCGAAACAGATGAAAGCACACTGATGGGTCGATAATTGGACGGATCAAGTTTATCACCCTTCTTGAAGATAGGGGTGATTGAGGCGGAAAGCCAATCAGATGGGATGCAGGAAGAATTGATTGATTTAGAGAATAATATTTGAAGTGGGGTGGTGAAAGCATCAGCACAGTTTTTGAGCAGACGCGTTGTTAGTCCATCATTACCTGGGGCGGTATCCATCTTCAGTTCAGATAGATATTTCTCGACAGTTGGCTCATCGATGGTGATGTTAGAAAGTTGGTTTGTTGTGCGATCAATAATAGGAGTAGGAATCGGACCATCAGGCTCTCCGGAAAACGATGATGAAAAAACTTCCGAAAATACATCGGCGCTTTCCCTCGGACCCCCACACATGGCTCCCAACTGGTTCCTTATTGCAGGAATGCTCACTTTACAGTTCATAGAAGTTCTCACATATTTGTATATTTTCTTTTTGTTTTTTGAAGTTATGAGCTTTTTCTCATAAGAAGTCCTGGCTAGGCCTATGGACTTAACTAGATAATTTGAAAAGGAGCGGTGGTTTTGATAATCTGTTAACGATTTGCTACGAGAGTACTTGCGCCACAATGACTTCTTACGCCTCACCAATTGTTGAATTCGCTCATCGATCCATGGTTTGAGTGTATTAACTTTGGCAGATCGAATCTGCTCGTTAGTGGATACAGCTTCACGAGTTATATCGAGGAAGATAGTCCACATCAAGTCTATGTCCGTTGTGTTCATGATGCCAGCCCAATCGATGGAATTCAAACAGGAAGAAACACCTGCATAGTCAGTGTATCTAAAAACTTTCTTTTCCTTAAATGTGTTGGATGAAAAGTGCATCTGAATCTCTGACGTTAAAACAAGGTGGTCAGATTTGCCGAGAGGAGGAAGATAGTTTATTTCAGAGATGATGTTAGCGTCGGAAACTATGAAGAGATCAAGTAGGGATGGTGTTTGGCCAGTTCTGAATCTTGTGGGCTTTAACACGAGCTGCTGGAAACCAGAGGTATGTACGAAATCGGCATAAGGAAATGATGGGGAGTTCGGTGAGGGTAATGTTGTCAAAGTCCAATCAATATCGGGGCAGTTGAAGTCTCCAGAGACGAATATATTTTATACCTGATTGAAGCCGAATTCAAGAATTTGATACACTCCAAGTCGGAAGGGCAAGGACGAGGACGATATACACAGCCAATAAGGAGGGATATTCGGGGAGAGGAGATAACCACGAAAAGGTTATCAATACCCGGCCAATCGCTATGAAGGATTTCAAGTTTGAAACCTTCAACGATAACCTCACTTATATAGATGCAGACTCCCCTATGGCCAATAGTTTCGGAACTGTCATTGCGAAAAAGGGAAAAGCCTGGGATAGAAAAAACAGAATCTGGAATCGATGGCTGCAACCAAGTCTCTGAAATGAAAATAATAAATGGTGAAAGCAATTGGACATTAGCAAGAAGCTCATCGTATTTGGAGGATAATGACTGTATGTTGGTGTATAAAATCGGCCAGTTGGTGAGGTTGCTCAGTTTTTTGGCTGAGAAAGTTGAGGTGGAAGTTTCACAATTCTAGGAATGCGGTCAACATATTTAATCGTGATATCTTCCTCTCCAAGTTTTTGACGATCCTTCAATTCCCTTCTCAGGGCATTCAAAGTGATGACCTGAGACCTGGTTTTGTCATCCTGTATCATTTTAATAGAATATTCATAGCAATTCAGTGCAAGGACAAGTCAGTTTGGGGGATGTAGCGTTGTTTCCGAGTTAAAGTGTCCGTACCGTGGCCCTGGGGCTAATTTTGAAATTGATGTTACCCCTTACAGGCATTTTTCGTTATGCGCATGAGCAGACCATCAGTAATTTAACTGGTGGTGTTTTCGTCAGAGAGGATTAGGGTTTTGGGGTGGCGGATGCTATTCCTCTATAGAATCCCCTGTTGAGGGTCTGCGCATGCGTGGATTAAAGATGTGATATCTCCTGAACCACTAGTGTTGGAGAATCGGAGTTTTTTGTAAGGTGTGTTATTTTGAAAAGGACTTTTAGCCGCGAGTAGATTGCGCATGCGCAGAAGAGAAGTGACTGTTTTTGGGTTGGATGGGTTATGTTGGGAGTGCTGAGACGATATTATGAGGTTTTAAAAGAATATTCATAGCAATTCAGTGCAAGGACAAGTCAGTTTGGGGGCTGTAGCGTTGCTTCAGAGTTAAAGTGTCCTTACCTTGGCCCTGGGGCTAATTTCGAAATGGATGCAACCCCTTACGGGCATTTTTCGTTATGCGCATGAGCAGACCATCAGTGATTTAACTGGTGGTGCTTTCGTCAGAGAGGATTGGGGTTTTGGGGTGGCGGATGCTTTTCCGCTATAGAATCCCCTGGTGAGGGTCTGCGCATGCGTGGATTCAAGAAGCGATATCTCCTGAACCACTAGTGTTGGAGAATCGGAGTTTTTTGTGAGGTGTGTAATTTTGGGAGGACTTGCAGCCACGAGTATACTGCGCTTGCGCAGACGAGAAGTGAATGGTTTTGGGTTGTTTGGGTTATGTTGGGAGTAATGAGCCGATATTGTGAGGTTTTAAAAGAATATTCATGTCAATTCAGTGCACGGACACAAGTCAGTTTGGGGGAAATAGCGTTGTTTCCGATTTGAAATGTCTGTATGGTGGCCCTGAAGCGAATTTATAAATAACTATATTCGGTAGATCTATATTAAAATGCGTTCGGATTTGGAGAAGATGCAATTTTGTCCCTAACGGAGGACCCACAACCGAATTTTTTTCTGATCTACGGTAAAACTAACAGCCAAACTGTATTGATAGCTATATTTGTTAAAGGAACTTGAAAAAAAAAAAAAAAAGCACTGACGTGAAGTCAATACTCTTTGGCGCGCGTGTTCACGGTGGCTAATTTGAATTGAATTATTCAAAATTTAACAGTGCTGTATCTAAGCTGCCATCAGGATAGAGTAACAAAGTTGGAAAAGAACACAAGTGACTCTCCTTAGTCGCACAAGCTCCTAGAAGATTTGGGAGGGTCAGTATAATCCTAATCATGTTTATAGCACGCGCGCAAAAGCAGATTGACTTAACAATGAAAGAAAAAGTGTAAAAAGTCAATCTGCTTTGGCGTGCGTGCTATAAACATGATTAGGATTATACTGACCCTCCCAAATCTTCTAGGAGCTTGTGCGACTAAGGAGAGTCACTTGTGTTCTTTTCCAACTTTGTTACTCTATCCTGATGGCAGCTTAGATACAGCACTGTTAAATTTTGAATAATTATTACTCTGAGAACGTAAACTAAATTTACGAGGGCCAGATGATCTGTGATGGCTATCCCCGAGTGATAAGAAGTTTTCACCAGTAGCCTAGTATCGCAAATTAATTGCTTTTTTGGATAAATACTTTCTGGAATTACAGTGTCTTTTTTCTGTATGTGAATTTGCACTCTATGTAGTAGAATATTGAACGTTTCTTCAGACATTCTTAAAACACTATGGTAATGCTTTAAAAATATACAAACAAAACAAGAACTTGAGGTAGGTAAATATGTGAATTTATCAATGTTTGCAGCTCTGAACTGCCTGAAACCAGCGCGAAAAAAGCGCGGTGTAATAGTGCCACTCATTCGGGGGGAAATTCAACAAATAGCCATGAAAATAGGCGCAAATATAGACATGAAAAAGGCATACCGCCGTATTCACAAGGCATTCAACCTCCGTTAAGTCCTAACTGAGGACCTCAGTTAAGGATAAATTGGGGATAATAAGGTACAATAAGGAACAAAGGTGGTAAAACAGGCCTGTTTCACCAAAGTACGTTAACTTAGGTTGCGATTCAAATTTATCCTTAACGAGGACCTCATTTAGGACTTAACGGAGATTCAAACACTTAACAATGATTTGTGAATACGGCGGATAGTGTAAAAAGGGTATAACTGAGGTCCTCAGTTAAGGATAAATAAGAATCGCAACCTCAGTTAAAGTGAAAATTAACGTGAAACAGGGCTGTTTCAGCACCGTTACATACGTAAACAGAGGTTGCGATTCTTATTTATGTTCAACTGAGGACCTCAGTTAGGACTTAACGGAGATTGAATGCTCTGTGAATACGGCGGGATGAATGTTTACTGTATACCTGGAACCATGCAATTGGAGCTCAATATCGCAATTATTCAAACTTTTATTTAAACACAAAATGATATGTCCTTATTGGAATGCCCCATAATATGTCTTTCAAAGCGGCTGTCATAGTAAACCGTGTGCGAATACGAAATCGCGGCGTGTCGTGAAAAGACCAGCGGGGTTTCCGTCTTTGATCCTCCCCATGAAATATCGACGTGCCCGTCGCGCGGTTCGTATTCGCATTTTTCATCGCCAGAAATTACATTTTTCCATTTTTCAGCACCCCCTCCAAATTTTCCAAGAATTCATGGAACTTCCTCACACCTATACCCGTCAGTTTTTGCAGTAGAAGTGTTCGACATCATTTATCTCTGGTTTTTTCTCGGAAATAGGCGGATAGCTGGATCTAATGACTGGAGCAAAGGATGGAGATTTGGTACGGTCCTGTGATGGATACAAATGATCCGGGAAAATGGAGGAAAGTTTGTATCCGTTGCGGATGGGGGGTCTTTATTTCGAAGATGAATACTTGGCCGAGACAGAGGTTTAGGCGACTTTTTCCGCACGCAGTGTTTGTTGTCGGTGGCGTCTTAGAGCCGGAGATTTATTTCCTGCAGATGTTCTGTTTTAATGGTGTTTCTGGGTCCAATCTTTTACGCTAGTTCCGCTCTGAGATAAGACAGGAGTTATAGGAAGAAGGTGACAGGGAGTATATTACACTGTGGTTTATGACTCTGGGCAGATTTCAGAAATAGAATTTTTCGAAAATCTACGTAATTTTCGTGCGCATATTCGAGGGAACAGCGTGCTATCATTTTACCCAAATGACCGTAATTTTCGAATGTTCTGCCTCAATGGCCTCAAACGGTTCGACTCACTGACGAAGAATTCGAGGTCAAAATCTATTTTGTTTGACCGGCCGTCCGTTGCCATGATAACTTTGGAACGGAAATTTTCAGGATAGGTGGCGCGTCTTAATACGATGAACAAGTTCTTTAATGGGCATAATCGGTAAAACGGTTTGCGAGTAATACTTTTGAAATAAACCAAAACAAGTCCAAATTAAACTTGGCGACTTGTTGTAGAATACAAACACAATAGTAATTTACGTAACAAGTCCGGAATATAGGGTTTTTTTGGACGAATAGACAAAATTCTAGGACGAGCGTAAGCGAGTCCTAGAAGTCTATGAGTCCAAAAAAACCTTTTTCCGGCGTGTTGCGTACAATATTTTTTCGGCAACCGTGTAGAATAACTAAACAATGAGACGACACATTTCTTTTTTATATATTTTGATTCTTATTCAAATTAAACAGAACAGAAAATATCACATGTTAACAGAAACATTCTAATTCTTATTTATATTAATATTTATATTATTATATTTATTTAAAATTCAAGCAATTACTAATATTGAAGGGATTCAATTTGTTTGAAATGCCTGGTATATTTAAATTCCTTTTGTTGGAGCCACAACAAGACGGCAAAGTTTCCGTTTCGCATCGATTATTTTCTTCTGGTGATTTTTGAATTGGTCTAGACCGGGAAGTACGTACTTCCCGGACTAGGCCGGAAAATGCTTCTTTCTCAAAGAAAAAGCGTCCGGGAAGTGGGCACTTCCCGGACGGTTGCCGAAAAAAATAATTGTGAAATTTTGTGAGAATCGTATAACTAAAAAATAAAAAAAATATTTAAAACTATTATTTTTGTGACAATAACCTGAGTACGGAAAGAGATAGCGACTTGTAATTTTTAGGGAGGGTTGCTCATCTAAATACAAACTTTGAGTTTGTTAATAGGCATAATCGGCCAAACGGCTTTGGAGTTATATTATTATTATTATTATTATTATTATTAAACTCTTTATTGCATCAATATAAGTTTCATACATTTTTAAGTTATTGTGCAAATGGTGGACATATCGCCAAGCAATTTCTTCCTGCCAACCAAAGGTAATTCGTTAGTAATTATACTCAAATCTGTATGCAACTAGAGTAAGTAGATTTAAATAAAACCAAAACAAAAATGAAAATAACTGACATTCACTGAATTCAATTGAACTTGCTCCAGAATAGGGAAGAAGGGGAAAGGGGGAGGGAGAAGGATAACTGTCTATGAATAGAAGGACTATGACAAACGTGCGAGGTCTCAAGTAAGTGTGATAGGTGAAGAATTCAAGTATCTTTTGAGGGAAAACCTAAACGAAAGATATGTTAATTTCCGAACGATATCCGATGGCAGACGATTCCAAAGCCGGGGAAAAACAACTGTAAAGCTATTCAAGCATACACCAGTCGAGTGGAGTGGTATCCTCAAGGTGGAGTTGGAGAGTGCCCTTGTCTGACGAACCCCATCCCCCAGAGGACAGAGACCATCATACAGGTATTTAGGTTCGCGCGAGCTCAACACTTTGTACCCCAGTAGAAGAAGATGCCAAATTCGACGCTGTTTGATGGGCAGTAATCCCAAATTTTGCCTGTATTGACTTATGCGATCAAACTTTCTTAAGTTGTAGACAAATCGTACACCTGCATTTTGTAAACGCTCCAGTTTCATCAGCTGTGTGGTTGTGAGACCCATGTAGGCTACATCAGCATAATCGAGTATAGGAAGCACAAGAGAGAAGAATAAGGTTTTTCTGGTTTCAAAGGGCAAGAAGTTCTTTAAAAGTCGGAGTTGATGTAAGCTATGGAAAATTTTCGAACTGACAGAAGCTACCTGACTATTCCAGGATAAGGTTTCGTCTAATATGATACCAAGGTTTCTAACCTCGTTAGAGTAGGGAACAACAGCATTGTTGAGAACAATTTTATTATTTACTTTGTCGATAAAACCCAAACTTCTTTTTGTGCCAAAGATGATCGACTTAGTTTTGGTAGTATTCAGAGTCAGACCTATGCTCTCAGCGACAACAGATAGGCGTGAAAGATTCTTGTTCAACTTTTCAATAGTAGCCGAGAAATCCTCAACGGAAGTGTGGACATAAATTTGAAGGTCATCCGCAAAAAGGTGAATATTTCTGATATTTGGTTGTTATTTCCTCAATAACTGGAAAACTACTAAACCGATCCAATTTAAAACTAGTTAGTATAGTTATAGAATGGCAACGTGAAAATCCTTGCTAAATTTCATTAGGATCGTATCACTAGAAAATGTTTAAAAAATCATGAAAATCACTGAAAAAAATTCTATATATCAGAAAGAAATGATTTGTCCGACATCGCTGAAATTTTACGAGTGCCTTCAAAACCTAACTGTACTGCCAAGTTCCTAGCTT
Source organism: Halyzia sedecimguttata (assembly GCA_937662695.2). Lineage (NCBI taxonomy): Eukaryota > Metazoa > Arthropoda > Insecta > Coleoptera > Coccinellidae > Halyzia > Halyzia sedecimguttata. The sequence goes on from OW569414.2 coordinate 70,135,928, forward strand.
GAACATGATCGTATCTATATTGTTGGAGATCCGAGCAGCCTTGTGTCAGCTCAGTAGCTGGATGGGTGTCTGTTGCCTCGATAACTTTCGAACGAAAATAGATAGGGTCTTGCAATTAAGTTGCGCATCCGAATGGGAGAGTTGATTTCGCTGATGTTGAGAATAATCGGCGGCCATATATTCCATCTGGAATATTATTTACTCGATATCTCAAAAAATACAGACCCGATCAAATTGAAGCTCAGTAACTAGTTGTAGAATATCGACATAAAGACGTGTGTATAATTTTGTGTGGACCGTACCGCTAGAAAATTTTACATACATTACACATGTCATAATTCGAAATTCGGTGATCATACGAATTTCTACTGAAGTCTGTCATTAAAATGGTGTGAAATGAATTCATATATTTTATAACAGCCGAGAAAACGGTGTATATCGATGTTAAATTCGTAGTACAGTGTCCAATAGAGGTCGGACAGAATTGCATTTGACCTAGAATTCTTCATCAGTCAGTCGAACTTAACCGTTTTAGACCATTTTCGGCACAATATTCAAGAATTAATAGGGAGACAAGATAAAATGTTGATTTACCCTTATGTACCGGGATTCCCACTATAATTTGACCCTCCCTTTAACTTTGTTACGAATAGAGATACGATAAAATATTCGGTACAAAATATGAACGAAATCAACTGAATTTTTTCAGGACGTTTTCACGAATTCAAATATATACAGAGTGGACAAGATATTGAGTGCAACTTAATTTTTTCAAAGGAAACACTCTATACAGGGTGAGTCATAACTATAGGGACAAACGCTAAGGGCAGGTTATTTGAGCCAAAATATGGCGATAGGACTAAATATGCCTTAATAAAATATTGCTGTGAAAAAAGATACAGAGCGTCAAAGTTGAATTTTTTTTTTCATTTTTTGCTAATAGTTTCACTGTATATTTATCAATTGTTATCGAAATCGGGACATAGGCATATATTTTGACAACAAATATTATTTTATTTATTATTCTACATTATTTTACAGAGGGCGCCACGTGAATGATTCCTGATGATGAAATTGAATGGTAACTTTTTTTGAAGAAACATTTTAGTGATTTTATTTAGAAAATATGACGTAAACATCAATTCTACGTAATATTGTTACTCTTGTTTAAACACAATAATTTCACCCGTTTCCGAGAAAAACGCAATTGAACAGTTCAAAGTCTCTGAAAGGGATTATAAATAATAACTCATTTATGAAAAGTGTGCTTTGTATTGTCAAATAATTGTTGCTGGTAAACGTCAACTCTTGTCAGTAAATTATTTTTAATGTGACATAACAGTTTGTTGTTGATTTTTTTGAACCTTTTTCGATTGAAATGCCGCGTCACAATCAATTTACGAATGAAGAAATGCGGGATATGATTTGTGTATACGCACAAGGAAATTTTTGCGGTCGCTCTGCTGCCAGAAGGTATGAATTGATTTATCCAAATAGAAGGCAACCAAACCACAAAATCTTTGCAAATCTATTTCGTCGTTTGGGTGAAACTGGATCATTTCATAGTAAAAATTACGGTGGTCGTCCGAAAAACATAACACCTAATCAAGAAGATGAAATTTTGGTTCGAGTAGACGAAAATCCAGAAGTAAGTTCACGTCGTCTGTCAGCAGCAACAGGAGTAAGTCAGTCATCTATTATAAGAATTCTAAAAAAAGAAAACTTCCACCCCTATCACTTCACTCCTGTTCAAAATCTGCTACCAAGAGATCTCCCACGACGGTTACAGTTCTGTCAACGTATTCTCAACCAGCATAACGGTGACCAAAATTTTATTAAGAATATTATGTTTACGGATGAAGCGACTTTTACCCGACGAGGGATTTTTAATTGGCGAGACAGTCATTACTGGGAAGAAGAAAACCCGCATGCTTTAAAAGAAAGACATTTTCAACACGAGTTCAAATTGAATATTTGGTGTGGCATTATAGGCGACAAACTACTAGGGCCATATGTTCTTCCTCCAAATTTAAATGGAGGTTTTTATTTATTTTTTTTGCAAAATACTTTAAGTGATATTTTGGATGATCTATCACTTGATATAAGAAGCAAAATGTGGTTTATGCAGGACGGAGCTCCACCTCATTTTCCATTAGTTGTTAGACATCATCTAAGTAGCACATTTCCTCAACGATGGATTGGCAGAGGAAGTGATTTTGAATGGCACCAAGAAGTCCGGATTACAACCCTCTTGATTTTTATGTTTGGGGCATTTGAAGTCCTTAGTGTATTCCAATGAAATTAATTCACGAGACGAACTCTGGAGGAAAATACAAAATGCAGCTAATTTTATAAGGGGACAGAATAATATTTTCTTTGACTTCCGAAAGTCCTTTATTAAAAGAATAAGAAAAGGCATAGAAGTCGGAGGAGGCCACATAGAACATTTAATTTAAATTTTCTTTTTGTACGTTAAATTCTTTTTAATTGCGATTTATTGTTGAAAATAAGTTTTTTAATTGTATGTTGTTTGAAATCCACTTCAGAGACTTTGAACTGTTCAATTGCGTTTTTCTCGGAAACGGGTGAAATTATCGTGTTTAAACAAGAGTAACAATATTACGTAGAATTGATGTTTACGTCATATTTTCTAAATAAAATCACTAAAATGTTACTTCAAAAAAAGTTACCATTCAATTTCAGCATCAGGAATCATTCACGTGGCGCCCCCTGTAAAATAATGTAGAATAATAAATAAAATAAAATTTGTTGTCAAAATATATGCCTATGTCCCGATTTTGATAACAATTGATAAATATACAGTGAAATTATTAGCAAAAAATGAAAAAAAAAATTCAACTTTGACGCTCTGTATCTTTTTTCACAGCAATATTTTACTAAGGCATATTTAGTCCTTTCGCCATATTTTGGCACAAATAACCTGCCCTTAGCGTTTGTCCCTATAGTTATGACTCACCCTGTATATTTTTTTACATTAGGCTAGGTCTTTCTCTCCTAATTTTGAATATATATGTATGTGTTGATGTATCTCTCTTATTTTGAGAACTACATAGTTTTAAATTCTGGGAACAACCTGGAAACTCTGTAGTCAGTTGTCAAGTGGTAGGCTGTGATAAATCAACTAACTGCATTGGTAATGCTTGGTTTTTATTGTTCTTCACATAAAGTGAAAATATTGTTACCAATGGTGTGTTATATCGTTACCAATGCAATTAGTTGATTAAGCACAGCCTCCCTCTTGACAACTGACTACTGAGTTTGTCAGGTGATCCCCAGAATTTAAGACTCTGTAATTCCCAAAATGAAAAAGATAATCCAACATATGCATATATATATATTCGAAATCATCGATACATCATCAGCAAACATAACCATATCATTGGATGTTACATGAATTAAATCATTGGTATAGATTATGTAGAGTAGAGGACCCAATATTGAGCCTTGAGGTACACCTCTCTCAACATGTAGGGCATCTGATGTTGAGTTCTTCTTGTTAAAAAGGATCTGAAGAGATCTAGTGCACCTCCTCTTATTCCATATTTTTCCATTTTTCCCAGTAAGATGTTAAGATTCACACTATCGAATGCTCTTGTCAAATCAAGACAAAGAGCTGCTGTCACTTGATTTTTATTCAACGATATTGACTAGACCTGTTTTTCCAAGAAAATGGGAAAATATTATTTGAATCATCAAAACCATTGGTCGGAGTTTGTCTATTCATAAAACTCAGGCCACCTATCTAGGTATTAGGAAAATTTCAAGTGTCTTATTTATCCCTTTCGAAAGTTAGAATATAAATTGACTACGGATTCTCCATTGCTGAATCGAATGGAACGGCTTGAGACAATTTTGGGCCATAAATTGAAAAGTACAGACCTTTATGCACAATGATTGCACCCTGGCACGACTGTACAAAAGCTGAAAAACTACTGAAGAATGAACTAAAAAGTGAGGAACAATTCTTGGATAAAATTTGTTGCATTTAAAAATATAGCCTCATACTACCTACGTATTAGCTGAAGTCGCAACATATACTGACTTAACACTAGCTGTCTATATTTGAGTTTCTGAAAACGAACCTCGGGGGGTGTACATCTACGTTATAACGCAAAAAACGATGCCTAGAACGATCTCCTGCGGGATGTAGTAAAGACGTTTGGGGACAGGGCTAACAGATCGTTACAAGGCATCTGATAGGTGCTAAGGCCCCCTTCAAATTGCCTAACGAGAAAGTACTAAGGAAAGTAAAGGCGTTCTTTTCCGGAGAGATGGGAGGTTCCACCACCTGCTCCCAAGTTCTACGATGAGATTAGGAAGAGGGTGAAAGAAGATAGGATCGAGAAGTTAAAGATAAAAAAGGCACCGGGACCTGATGGGATACCGGTAGAGGCCTTAGTGAAACTAGGAGTAGATAATTTGGATCCTCAGGAGTCTATTCCAGCACTGCTGGAAGTCCAAGAAGTTTCCTAGTAAGTGGAAACAGGTTAGACTGGTCCTGATCCCCAAGATAGGGAAAGGCCCAGAGGACGCGTCAGAATACCGGCTTATATGCCTTCAACACGGCTAGATGGAAGAGGATTATGACGGCTTTGAGACACGCTGGGGTGTCAGAAGGGATTATAGACGTTATCGGCTCATACTTTTCAGAGAGGTGAGTGAGTATTGTCTCGGTGAGCCACCCATGTACTATGGGGGTACAGCAGGGTTCGGTCCTTGATCTGATTCTCTGGAACATTATGTACGATGGAGGACTCAGGCTGAGGTTTCCAGTAGGTATAAGACTGATTCCCTACGTAGATGCAGTAGCGGTGCTGGTTAGAGGTTTTACGACTGAAGACCTGCAAGGGGAAGCTGATGAATCCCTCGAAAGGGCAGATGCATTCGTGGGGAAAAACGGTCTAGAGCTTGCCGTTAGTAAGACTGTTGTTAGACTACTGAAAGGCCGGAGAAAATGTGGGCGGATAAGTATTTCCATCCACATATAGGTGGTGGAGGCAACAATCAAGGTTAAATAACTGAGGCTAGTCCTCATGAAAGGATTGGCTGACATGTGGAGTATGCTGCTGAAAATATGATGGAGAAGATGACGGCCCTGGCTATGATTATGTAAAACTAGGGGGAGCCGAAACAATACGACAGAAATCTGTTGAGCTCAGTGGCCCACAGTGCAGCACTATATGGTGTGGCGGCCTGGTAATAGCGTTTGGTGTGGAAACATATAGAAGGAAATTAACAGCGGCGCAGAGAGTAATGTTACAATGGATTTGCTGCAGATACCCACCCGCAGCGGGCACGCCTCCAATAGATCTTCTGGCTAAGCAAAGGAGAAGATTGTATGAGAATACGTTCGGACACAGACCTGGTGTGCGTAGGCAGGTCAGGATAAGGATAATGAGGGCATGGCAAGATAAGTGGGAGTCGCACCAGGGTGGTACGAGACGGACGAAGCAAATCTTGCCAGATATATGTAAGCGGATAAGGTGTTCCCATAAGGCCAGGGAAATAATTGGAAATACTGATCAACCGAAGTGCCAAACGTTCAATTCGGATGATACCTTCGGACATATGATACTGGGATGTGAAAGATGGACAGTAGAAAGGTGGGAGCTGAGTAGGAGCCTCTTCGGGGATAACTTGACTTGTCGGGGAATTCTGGAAAATATGCTTGACAATGAGAGCAATAGGGAAAATGGTTTGAAGATTCTGACAACCTTGATGGAGAAGAATAGAAAGAGGATATAAAGAGGCAGTTCGTGGAACAAATATAGAAGTGGAGAGATACACCACGTTCTGCAGAAACACAAAGAGGCCAGAACCACTGCGGAACGAAAGAAAGGCAAGGAGGTGGAGTTTGGTTGCTAGGTACTTTATTTCTAGGGCAACTTCCTAGAGGAACATGAGTTTTTCTACTTGTTGAAAAAAAATCCAGGGTTCCCTACTATCCTGGGATGCCGTTGTACCATAAAGAACTGGTTATAGAGGTTATATGTCGACTCTCCTATGGGTGTCAGGGCACTGTGGTACTGAAGCAAATGAGAAGATCGATGAACTTGCGGAGCCTCCAGAGTAACATCTGCTGGACCAGAAGCCTTCTGTGGGCCTGGAAAAGAACACTACAGGGCAGCAGTCTAACAACAGAAAGCTAGTACAGCTGCCACGAGCTAAGCTTCGGGCAACTGCTGACAGGGCACTGCCGAAAAAATATCGTATAGATCGCAGTTCTGAAGTACCGAATAGCCACTCGACCCCGATCTAATAATACTAATAACTACACCAGGGCTTTTTGAACTTTATGAGTTCGTGGTCCTCTAATAAGTTAGGCATTAGCGCCCTATATCCACTGCACCCTAGGGCTCTAGATAGTGCAGTGAAGCGAACAATACTTCGCAAGTCTGTTTTGGACGAAAAGACAAAAATACTTTCATTACCTATGTAAAAATTTAATTTGAAAAATTGTATGTATATTTTAAATTATGTTCTATTTCTCTGATTTACCATATTCCGTTATTATGTTTCTATTCACTTTCTGGAAGATATATCGCCATTGCCCAGAGGAAAAATAAATATAATCCCCATAAACGACCCTAAAAACGTCTAGAAAAACGGGAAGTTTCCTTTTACCGTAACTACCGACCGAATCGACTTCTCTCCAACCCCACTCCTCCCTGTCATTACTTTCCGTGTCAAACAAACCGCCGAAACGACCGGGGTTTGAATAATGGCCGAATAAAACCGCCGAGATGTCAGAATCGTGCTAAACGTTAGGACGTAGGCCCCCCGTTTCTGCCAGGAATCCTACGGACCCGTTTCTTATTATCGAATTCACCAAATTTTCGCCTTATTTATGGCGCAAGTTTCAGTTGTACAATTCAATTAAATCTCCGTGGACCGTGACGATAACTCAGTGGTGAGGTTGGAAGTCGGTGGAGGGTGTACGGTCGCGCCATCTCTGGGGGTGTCGCAGGAATGACGGGGCGATGTCAAGCAGACAGTAATTTATTAATTACGGGGTCCCTTGGAGGACTGAGGTGAGATTACCAAAGAAAAGTTGGGAAAAAATCTGGAGGGTATTTCAGGCCTAATTTGAGCTATTCGAGATGAAGAAAATTATCTTTGACGTCCAGCAGGACCAACTTCGGCCAAAAGAGATTGTCTTCTTGAATTTTGTTGATTTGATCACGCAGTATTGCATCGTGTCGCGTCAAGTCCATGTATGTGGTACGAGATTGGATTATTTACATGACCTCGTTTTCCGGTTTCCAATTTGAGCGGTAATCGCCACTTTTGAGAAAACGTTGACTATCTCGGAAAATTCGATCTTTTTGTAAGAAACGCTCTAAGTTAACTTGTTTGAAATCACAATTTAGATCAACGTGCAACGTTGGAGAACCGTAAAAATATTTTTCCTTGCTTTGCTAATAACTCTATTAAAAATTGAATAACTACTGAACGGAATTTATTTTGAGGACTAGACAATATTAGTGTCAGCATGAAAAGTAAAGAAGATTCTGTTTGAACTTAGTGTCTCGACATTTGTTCGAATTTTCATAAATATGTCATAATAGAAAATGATTAACTGAAATTTCAGAAGTACCTAAACGAAGAACTTTGTAGTCATCACGAAGCTGATAAATTCGTCGAGATGAGACCTGGAGACACCGGAGACTTTTTCCCTGAACAGGGAATGCTAAGAACGGAATAATGTCATATGTTTCTTAAATTTTAGAGCAATACCTATCTCACTTTGTTGGGGGCCCAAGTTCTCGGAATTTGTCTCAGAGGTGGATCGTTCTCGTGGAACGCCCTAGTCTAAGCAAAGTATCTGAACCAGGGGATTCACCAATCCTTGGAAGTACAACCCTATGAGTGCGGTCGAATGCTCCGGGTGAGGGGGTGGAAGATACAGGTCGCACATGGTGGATCAGAGTAGTCTAATTGATCTAGTCGAGAGGAGTATAAGTCGGTACGGAGCTTAGGCCCCTTTTTAAGACGTTGATATAGACGGAGTTAGTTCGTGTGAATCGACGTGAGAGACCATGTGTTAGCATTTGAGACGTGCAATGTGAAAGTTCAATCTGATCTGTTAAGATGGATCGACTCATATATATTGAATAGATCCCAGTTCGTCTTAGTGAATACCGAAAGATCAAGAACGATTTTCGCTACACCTGGTATATCCCAGGGCTCTCATCTGAGCTCACTGTTCTTTATGATCTATTATGATCTAAATGCTTTAAAATAACATTCAGCAGAGAAAAAAATCATTTTGAATATTTTATAGGACATCATCATCTCGAAAAGGTGGGGGAAGTGAGCGACTTGAACATTACTCGTGAGTCAAGACTGTTTGTTCGATACAGCCATATCGAAAAGGTCGTCTGTTTCTCGAACAGAATGCCTGGTTTCATAGGACTATTCATTCGTGTTCAGCAGATGGAGGTTCGCATCAGCCATATGCAATACACGCTGTAAAGTCTATATTAACTGGTTGGAAAGCGTTCAGAAGGGAACTTTACGTCATTTATGTTTTGGGAATAATAATCCCATAATTAATCATGATTACCATTAAGCACGTAGGAATTTCAACTTATTAAGTCTCGAAGATCGACGTAAGATGAGTGACTTTTGTCTGCTTCATAGTGTGGTCACCGGATCTTTTTCCTTGCCAGGCTTATTAGAGTCTATTGAGTTTAGAGCACCGATGAAACAAACTAGATAGATAATAGAGAAATTGTTAACGTACCCTTCGGGAGAATAAACCATACTCAGAATTCTCCTAATTGTAGAATGCTGTAATCCTTTAATGCTTTGAGTTTCGATGAAGATATCCTCCACGTTTCGTATTTAACTTTTAAGAAGGATTTGAAGATAGGGTTTCTTCGAACAACTTGATGTTTATGTTTTTGTTTTTTGGCACTCTTGTCTGGTGATTTAGTTGGTACTCTACTTTGTAGAAATACGATTTTGTATCGTCTACTGTAATACATTAATAAATACAAAGTGGGCAAACCCTGTGGACAGGAGCTTTGGCACGCCGTTCAAATTTATAGCCAAAGCGGTCCATCATCCAGGTACTGAACTCGCTCAAGAAATAATATAATTTTCCAGAAATAATATAATTTTCCCATCATTTCCAAAAATAAAAATCCTACTCTAAAAACAAACGCCAAAAAAAACTCTAAGTCTTTGTCGCCGAGAATGGCTTCAAACGAATAGTCTCGACCCAAAAACATATATTAACGCATGGTTCGAAATTAGCAGGCCCGTGTCTGTGGAAACTCAAAATATTGATGGTAATTTCTTATTTGAATATCGATTCCTTCATCAAAAAACAGAGAGGTTTCCTGAAATTAATTTGAAAAACGAAAATACCAGAGGGAAAAACGAACAAATAAACATAATACATAACCTTTCAGAAGTGCCTACTCACAAAATAATATACTCCTCTGTAGCGGCATGGATCACTCTCAGAAATCCCTTCAATATTTGAATTAAATAAGGAAAATGTATTTGCTCATAAGGCCAGGACGGTGTTTTTCAAAAGCAGGAGAACCAAGCGATGATTATTCAGAATCGTTATTCAGATGATCGAAGAACGCTACAGTACCCTAATGTTGGGCTATCATCCCCCAAAGATATATGACGCTTTTCTCGGAGTTATTATTTCAATATAAATGAAAATTTCATTGATTTGAACTGGTACCTTCTGTCTTTTCGGATGGATATGGAACTTTATTATTATTAACAAAATGATAGATTGTCACAGGCCATAGGTCTCAGACAAGTTTAATGTTAAGGTCATAGAGGAACATGAGATTCTTGGAAGACAGATATGTTAATGAAGTTGCTAACTTCTTGGAATAATATATTTAGGGTCGAAAATCAGAAACTGTTGACAACTTTTTTGGTCGAAGCTAAGTACATTGGACCCCTGGGTCATTGGCATATTTGGATATTTCTGCAATATCTTCACCAATATAGATTCGATCGAGTTCTAACCTAGAACTTTACTGGCAAATAAGGTTTTGAAGGCTCTCGTAGAATTTCAACCATATCCGACGGATAGTTTCTGAGATACAGAATTTGTTTAATATATTTTCTTTAATTTTTTAGCCATGCGAAAATAAAATTTCAAATGGCTATAATTCTGAAACCACCTGGTGGATTTTGCCCATTAACGAACAACTAGGCCGGCACATTTGGACTTCAAACCTACCCTAAAAATCACAACTTTTCCACCCATTGCGTTCGAGCGTTATCGTACTGAAGGCCGACAGAATCAATTCTGACCTCGGATTCTTGATCAGTCAGTCGAAACAAATCGTTTAAGACCATTCTCGGCCCAATATACGAAAATTACAGACATTTGGACGAATTGCTAGGCACTCTGTTCACAGAACAGCGCGCCAAAAAACCAAGAGTGTAGGGAAGAATCATTATTCCCCTCCCTAGACAACGATGAAAATCCTGCAAAATTAATCTTGTCACTAACAATTTCTAGCAGAATTTAATCCAATGTCCCATCCCTTTAACCCTTAACCACTAATCATACGTCTCAGAGAAGGCACGACCTCATCCGATTCGTCAGATGACCCCTCCCTTTCAACTCCTGATGCTGGAGCCACACTATCGCCATTCTGCGAATATTCGCGTTTTCGATGCAAGTCATAGATAACATATGCAACATGATGCAAGTGTGGCCGGGTATTTCGTTGAATGGCGGTGTGTTCTGGCAAAGATGATTATACATCGCCACGCTGTCGGTAAACTGGCACGATTCAAATGGTTTTTTATGATACAATATTCGACTTCGGTATTCAGTTCAGTAGCGCTCCAGATTTTTAGTGCATGTTTGATTTCGGATGAAATTTAAGATATTTAGTGAATAATTATTCAACGATATATAATAGAACGCCACTGCTTCCTCCATTTCTATTCTCAAGAATAATCGTCACGTCACGTTGACTGCAGATGTAGACAAGATAAGAACATCGCGACGAAAACTTCGCGATGTTTTCATCGCGATGAAGTCGTAAGAATGTTCGCCTGCAAGTGTGGCCCCAGCATAACATTGCCCTTATATGTTATTTATCATCGTACCACACTCACTTAGTATCCTAAGTTTGATTGTCTTGCATCGTCTATAGTTTCCGAGATATCTCTAGTGAAAGATCGATTGCAGTCTCGTAGACCTATAGTTAGCGTTAACGTAACAATAAAAAATTGGTTCAAGCACTGAAGCGAAGTCAGAAGTTTTTGCGCGTATGTTCTATTATCCATTCTTCTGTATTGGACACCCTTAATCGAATTTACCATGGTAAATTATGTTGTCCATTCTCCTGTATTGGACACTAAATTCGAATTCACCATGGTAAATTCGAATTAAGAGTGTAAATTATGTTCTCCATTCTCCTGTATTGGACACTCTTAATTCGAATTTACCATTGTAAATTCGAAGTAAGTGTCCAATACAGGAGAATGGACAACATAATTTACCATGCTAAATTCGATTAAAGTTGTCCAATAAAGAAGAATGGACAATGGACAATGGACAATGGAATGGACTGACTTCACGTCAGTGCTTGAACCAATTTTTTTTTTTCGTGATTTTTTTCGAATTTTCTAGGGGTACGGTTCTTACGAAATTTTAAACACGTCTTTATGTTGATTTTCTACTACTAGTAACCAAGCTTCAATTCGATCGAATATTTATTTTTTGAGTTATCAAGGAATAATATTCCAGGTGGGTATAACTCGGAAACCGTTGGACCGATTATACCAAAAAACGAACTCAACTCTCCCATTCGGATACGCAACCTACCCTGAAAATTGCAAGTCGCCATCTCCTTTCGTTCGAAAGTTATCGAGGCAACGGTTACCCATCTACTGAACTCACATAAGGCTGCTCGAATCTCCAACAATATCTAACCGATCTTGTTAAAACTTGGAACTTGACGGTAGAGTTACGTTCTGAAGGCTCTTGCAAAATTTCAGCAATTTCAGACGAACAGTTACTGATATATAAAATTTTTTTTTTCAATTTTCAATGATTTATTAAAAATTTTCTACAAATACTATCCTCACGAAATTTTGCAAGAATTTTTGCGTTGGCATTCTACAACTAATAACCATGTTTGAATTCAATCGTTTTAGTATTTTTCGAGTTAATGAGGAACAAAAAACAACCAAATTTCAGATGGCTATAACTCTAACACCGTCTTGCCGATTATGCTCATAAGCAATCTCAAATGTCGCATTCAGATGCACAACCTAAGCTGAAATCTTCAAGCCGCTATCTCTTCTCTAAAACTTTCGGAGTTATTTGTGCAACCTCAATACTTATCCTTTCTTTGAGTTCATTGATATTTTGTGGTCTATTTTGGTACACGTTGCTCTTCAAGTATCCCCATAAAAAGAAATCAAGAGGAGTCAAATCAGGTGACCTAGGCGGCCATTCTATTGTTCCTCTTCGACCTATCCACCGATTTGGAAAGACGTTGTTCAAATAGTTGCGCTCCAAGACAGCATAGTGTGGAGGTGCACCATCTTGCTACAGCCATAAATACTTTCTGTTTGGAAACACCGGTTCAATTCGGGTAGCAGGAAGTTTTGAAGAAATTCTAAATATCGAGGACCTGTTAAGGTTTCTTCGAAAAAGTATGGTCCAATAATCCTATTATCTATTATTTCCGCCCAAACATTAACTTTCTCTGGGTATTGAGTACGGTACTCTTGCATCCAGTGTGGATTTTCCGTAGCCCAGTACCGATAAGTTTGACGATTTACATGACCGTTTAGTAGAAATGTATCTTCATCCGAGAAAAGAACCTTTTTTAAAAACATCGGATCTCTGTTATTTTGTTCCATCATAATTTCACAAAACTCAATTCGTTTATCAAAATCATCTTCCATAAGCTCTTGTACTAAACTTACTTTGTAGGGATGCCACTTTTCCTTCTTTAGCTTTCTAAGAACTGTTGAATGATCCATGTCGTTATCTAATGCTACTTGCCGGGAACTGGTATGGTGATTATCTTGAAAGGCTAACAGAACATCTAGGTGTTTGTTTTCTGATAGTGGTTTTCTACTACCTTTAGGGAGGTCTTTGACATGACCCGTTTCTCTAAATTTCTTCTAAATTTGCTTATAGTGGATTGTGAAATTGGTTCTCGGTTGGGGTATTTATTATTAAATAACGTACATACTTATTTCTGTGTACGTACTTTATCTCCACAGCCAATCATTAGTAGAATTTCAATTCGTTGCGTTTCATTCAGCTTCATGTTGATAGATACAAAGACTTTTTGAATTCGTATAATACAATAATACTATCAATCACTTGGAATAAAGTTAATTATGTCCATTTGCCAATGTTGATGTTGATAAGGTAACTAGTTTTTTAGGTAGATAAGACATTTCATTACCAGTGACGGCCTTTACAAAATTTATTTTTGTGTGTCAATAAATACATCATACCGATACTTCATACATTTTATTAAGAAATCTGTTGAAATTTCATCAATAATATTTGTGACAATACGCAAATCAATTACTCCTACATATTGATATGTGAATAGGTATTTAAAATACCTTTCAAATAATGTATTACAACACCCACATTTCCATTTAAAAATTTTAGCGATGACGTCATCACGCTCACATAGATGAAGTCAAAAATAAAATGGGTTCCTTACGAATAGCCCGTTTAAGAATAAAAATCGACGGGTTTCGGGATTTTTCCTTAAAGTCGCCGGCTTACGAAATAACGAATTTATTCCTTTCATTTGCACCATACTGTATATAGCCGTCTGTGAGACGTATGTTACATATTTGGAACGTTAGTAGTTAAGGGTTAAATTCCCAATTAGGTTCAAACACATATCTACATCCCCAGTCATATCGATCGCAATGTTGAAACGCCTCGACCGGAATCTCATCAGACTTTTTGTCCGTCGTTCTCGTCGGACAAATAATGTGTGTGTATTTGTCGTGGTGCCCAAATACATAGACCCTTTCGACCGTCATATTACCGGAAACGGATCGTGGCGGGATGACACAAATATTATTTCAACAAATATCGCGTCTTCCTCCCATTCGATTCGGCGTGTTATCCGATGTGTACTTTCTATTTGTTCGTTTGTGTCCGTTCGCCCGTGCTTTACGTTCTGGTCATTGCGACAGCAAATGGGCTTCGATGACCGATACGTCGAGATATTGGCTTGGCGGGGTATCTTGAAATTGGAGTTGGTATGAGTTTTTCGTTCATTATAAAAGAGGAAATAGACCGTTGACTGCACCACCGTAGCAACAACAGCAATTTGTGATAAATTGGGATTTCCTCAAATCTACGGGATGAATATTCCGGTTTGTGTTGTCTGAACCGAAAATCGCCGGGTACGGACGATATTCCAAATGAGTTACTTAAATATTGAGGCCCAGAAATGGAGAAGGAACTAACGAAACTATTCGGGAAAATATAGCGTACAGGATCAATACCTAAGGAGTGGAAAACTAGTATAACAATACCAATATACAAAAATTGGTGCAAGCACTGACGTCAAGTCAGAAGCTCTTGCGCGTATGTTCTATTGTCCATTCTTCTGTATTGGACACCCTTAATCTAATTTACCATGGTAAATTATGTTGTCCATTCTCCAGTCCAATACAGGAGAATGGACAATAGAACATACGCGCAAAACCTTCTGACTTCACGTCAGTTCTTGGACCAATTTTTTTTTTCGTGATTTTTTTGAAATTTTCTAGGGTTACGGTTCTTAAAATTTTTTTTTTACTTATTTTTCCAAATTTTCTAGGGGTACGGTTCCTACAAAATTTGAAACACGTCTTTGTGTAGATTTTCTACTACTAGTCACCAAGCTTCAATTTGATCGAATATTTATTTTTTGAGTTATCAAGGAAATAATATTCCAGGTGGGTATAACTCGGAAACTGTTAAATCGATTATGCCCAGAAACGAACTCAACTCTCCCATTCCGATACGCAACCTACCCTGAAAATTGCAAGTCCCAATGCCTTTCGTTCGAAAGTTATCGAAGCAACGGTCACCCATCTACTGAACTCACACAAGGCTGCTCGAATCTCCAACAATATATAACCGATCGTGTTAAAACTTGAAACTTTACAGTAGAGTTAGGTTCTAAAGGCTCTTGCAAAATTTCAGCAACTTCAGACGAATAGTTACTGATATATAGAATTTTTTTTTTAAATTTTCAATGATTTCTTACAAATTTTCTACAAATACTATCCTCACGAAATTCTGCAAGTATTTTCGCGTTGGCATTCTACAACTAATAGCTATGTTTGAATTCAATCGGTTCAGTATTTTTCGAGTTAATGAGGAACAATAAACAACCCAATTTCAGATGGCTATAACTCTAAAACCGTTTGGCCGATTATGCTCATAAACGAACCGAAATGTCGCGTTCTGTTGCACATCCCAACCTGAAAATTTCAAGTCGCTATCTTTTTCCGTTCTCAAGTTATCGTGACAACAAAAATATTGTTTAATAATTTTTTAATAATTTTCTAGCGATACGATTCGCACAAAATTTCACGAACGTGCTTAGGTTCATATTCTACAACTACTCACCAAGTTTCAATTCGATCGGATTTATATTGGTTGAAAACAAAATTATTACTCGGAAACCACTGAGCCGATTATGCCCATTAACGAACTTGTCCGTCGTATTGGGATGCACCACCTACCCTGAAAATTTCAAGTCACTAGTTCTTTCCGTTCTCAAGTTATCGTGGCAACGGCCGGACGGCCGGACTGCCTACCGGACAGAATCAAATTTGACCTCGAATTCTTCATTGGGGAGTCGAACTAAATCGTTTGAGACCATTTTCGTCAAAAAATTCGAGAGTTACAGACATTTGGGCAAAATGATAA
The DNA here is from genome assembly GCA_937662695.2 of Halyzia sedecimguttata. Taxonomy (NCBI): domain Eukaryota; kingdom Metazoa; phylum Arthropoda; class Insecta; order Coleoptera; family Coccinellidae; genus Halyzia; species Halyzia sedecimguttata. The sequence goes on from OW569414.2 coordinate 70,151,865, forward strand.
CGCGATGTTCCCCAGAACATACGCGCAAAAATTTGAACAAGCCCTGTGGCAGGAGCTTTGGCGCTCTTATTAAAATTTTTACAAATTATATTTCCACAAGTATTGGTTTCTCAGAGTTGGGAATGATATCAATGGAATATTATCATAGAACTGCATCATAAAATAAAATTGATCAAATAAGAATCCATTGATATCATTCAAATAAAATGATGGTACCTATGTACCTTCATCTTCTTCGGTTACCACGGTTTGTTCACATTAGTTGTATTTTCATTGTTGTCCACGTTCTCATACTCTCTCATTTCTTCATACTTATAATTCCTCACTGTGATTGATTTAGCTTTTCGATAATCATCTCATTCAAAATGGTCAATATTTCTCTTATAAAGAGCGCCAAAAAGTATTGGTTTCTAAGTGTTTGGAATTATATCAATGAATTATTATGATAGAACTACATCATTAAAGAATTTAAAATCCCTTTGCATCTTATCTTTATATGACTTTCCAATTTTGGCTACAAGTGAATTATAAGTACTACAAGTAAATTATGCTCGACATCCTTTTATCCTTCATTTTCGATTCACGAACCAAAACACTGAGCCTATGAACTTAGCGAATTCAAATTTCAAATTGTCAACATGCTTACATCAAACAAACTCTCCAGAAATACACTTTCAGTTTCGTTTGACATTAATGACGTTTATCTTACAATCTGGATAGCAACGTATATTATTGAAATTGGAAAAATCATATCTCTGAAAGTATTAGCTTCTTAGAATTGAGAATAATATCAATGGATTCTTATGATGAAACTGAATCAGTAAAAATGTAATTCGAAATTTGTAACTCAATCATATCTCTGAAAGTATTAGCTTCTTAGAATTGAGAATAATATCAATGGATTCTTATGATGAAACTGAATCAGTAAAAATGTAATTCGAAATTTGTAACTCAACAACAAATTTGGCTAGAATATTTCACCACTTGCAGCGTGATGGGCTCAGTGGTCAGAGCGTTTGACACAGGCGCCGAAAGCCCTGAGTTCAATCTCGGGGCTAGCTAACGAATTTTCTAGGTTCAATTGGATCAGATTTGTATATTTAAAGTTATTGAGGAAATAACAATAATATTTAAGTATAACCGTTCGGCGGAGAATGTGTAACAACGAACTTAACTGTTCCATTGGGATGCGCTACCTACCCTCGAAATTACAAGTCGCTTTCTGTTCGGAAGTTATCGTAGCAACGGTCGCACATACAACTACTGAATTCACTCAAGGCTGCTCGGATCTCCAACAATATAGATCCGATCTTGTTCAAATTTGACACTTCGATGTAAGGTTAGGTTAGGTTAGGTTAGGTTAGGTTCACTCAAGGCTGCTCGGATCTCCAACAATATAGATCCGATCTTGTTCAAATTTGACACTTCGCTGTAAGGTTAGGTTTTGAAAGCTGTCGCAGAATTTCAGGCATAATTTCTGATATACAACATTTTTTTCAGTGCTATTTTTTGAAATTTTCTGGGAAAACGATCCTCACGAAATTTCGCGACAGTCTACAATCAATCACCATGTTTGAATTGGATCGCATCCGTATTTTTTGGGTTATCAAGAAAATAACAACATTTTAGATGCTCTTAACCCCAAAACTTTTTGGCCGTTTATGCCTATTAACGAAATTAACCGCCGTATTCACAAAGCATTAAATCTCCGTCAAGTCCTCATTGAGGTCCTCAGTTAAGTACCTATACATTTGAATCGCAACCTCAGTTAACGTGAAAATTAACGTGAAACAGGACTGATTCACCACCGTTAAATACGTTAACTGAGGTTTGCGATTCAAATTTATCCTTAATTGAGGACCTCAGTTAGGACTTAACGGAGATTGAATGCTTTGTGAATACGGCGGAATATGTTGGATGCGCAGCCGTTCTCAATCTATCGTGAGATACATTATATATTTTTTGAAGAATTCACAAGATCTTCACAAAATTCTACATACGTCTCTATGTCCGCATCCTACAACCGTTGAGCTCATTATGCCCATTAACGAACATGTCCATCACATTTGGACACGCCGCCTTCCCTGAAAATTTCAAGTCACTATCTCTATCCGTTTTCAAGTCATCGCCGGGCAGAACAAAATTTGACCTCGATTCTTTAGTTAGTGAGTCGAACCTAATCGTCTGAGATCATTTTCGAGTATTTGGACAAAATGATAGTACGCTGTTTCCCAGAACATGCGCGCAAAAGTGGCAAAAAGTTGCCACATTCAATCTGAAAACAAACAATAAACTGCACAATATTTTTATGAAGGTTACTCTGATACTGGCATTCAAAACTTCCACAAAAGATCTTTTAGGAAATACATTGGATAGAAGTCCGGACATGTTGAAATCGGGTATATATGAGATTACATTTATTTATTTAACTATAAATAGGGGTTGTTGATTTACCTATGAACCCAACAAAGAAAAAAGTACTTACTATGAAAATTGAACGGTGAACAGTCGGCCGAAATGGCGATTCAGAAGAAAAAAAGAAAATAGAACAAGCTAAGTGATTAATGCGATCGCCATTCGTCCAGTCTGGATTGTCCAGTCTGTTTGGATTGCAACAAACGCCACGTCAGGTAAACAATCAGAATTTTATCCAAACAAGGTATAAAGAGCATATGGAACATATTCGAAACAACAACATCGATAAATCTGCTAATGAAAATCAACCGACTACGCAATTTCCGAATATTCTATTGAATTATTCATAAATTCCACTAAATTTTACCTAGCCAGACCTAAGCTATCGAAATAATATATAAAAGAAGGTATGTTTTACTCAATAATCATCTAATTCCTACTAAACAACTGCTGTTCTCACTGATCAGCTTATGACTAATAGTCTAGTCGAAAGGGAAAATGATTTACTTCCGTTAATTCGAATATACCGATCATGATTCCTTACGGACGTGGTAGGAGCACACTTCACTCCTGCGACATCATGTGGAATCATTCCGCCACCATCAACAAAACCTCACTCCTCGTCAGCTGAAAGACTGAAAACCCATCTCTATCCTCCATAAATCAATCTAGCTACAAAATCCAAACTCGTCACGATTCACGTACGTTCTTTCATCTGCCAACAACCGGAAATCCAAAAGCGCAGCCGGCTTCGGCAGTAACGAAGGATCAAAAAGTTCGACGCGAGATTCGAAACGAAGACGTTTTAATTTAATAAATCCGCAGTAAGCGTCGTGGCTGAGAGCGCACTTCTCGGATGTAGGGTGAACAACGTCAGTGCGCCATGTGCCATCAGTTGGCTTAAAGATTTATTAGGAGAAGTAAACGTATATACAGTGTTCGGTTGTCGTCCTCGCCTCCTCGCGTCTTCTGGGTCTAACCCGCACCGGCAGCTAGCAGGGTTGAGTTGCGAGCTAATCCATCTGCATCCGGGACGGCATACAAATGCCCCTTTTGAGTTCGCATACGCGGCAGATGTCCCGCTCCGATTCTGTGTGAAATAAGTTTTTGATTTAGGCGTTCCACTTACTGGGGTTTGTTTTGCCGGCTCGGACTGGTGGAGAGGACACTGTTGGCAAGGATGAGCCGAGACGCTAAATGAAAACGGAGAGTTTATTGCGCGTATGTTCTGGGGAACATCGCGTTATCATTTTGCCCAAATGTCTGTAATTTTCGAATTCTTCGCCGAAAATGGTCTCAAACACCTAGGCTCACTGATGGAGTATTTGAGGTCAAATTTGATTCTGTCTGGCCGGCCGTCCGGCCGTCCGTTGCCACGATAACTTGAGAACGGAAGCATACGATGGACAAATTTGTTAATGGGCATAATCGGCCCAACGGTTCCCGAGTAATAATTTTTGTTTCAACCATTACTGATCTGATTGAATTGAAGCTTGGTGACTAGTTGAAGAATACAAACCTAAGGAAATTTGTGAAATTTTGTGAAAATCGTATCTCTAGAAAATTTTAAAAAAATTAAAGAAAAATACCGGGTGTTCCAAGTTCGAGTAACTATTAGACGTTTTTAGAGAACTGGACATATTTGAAATCTGAAAATTGGGATTATGATATTGCTTGAAATTCTCTACAGAGCTAAATCATTTTCGATGCCCAAGCATTTCCGGTTATACAGGAAGTTAAAATAAATTTGATGGAAATAAATGTTTTCGGGTTTTGCTTTCTTGGTAAGATCAAGTATCCAATGCTGAATACATTTCATTTAAAACCATTGTATTCATTTGAATAGTTTTCAAAATATCGAAAAAAAAACCGGAAAAAAAGTCAAATATGTTTAGTCAGTATTATGTTCATTATTCTTATTTTAAACATCCTGAGCGTGAACCGTTTTCACAATATCGAAGAGGAAGAATGCGGAAAGGTTATGCATCTTTTGAATTTCAGAAATATCATCACAGGGTGTTTCAAATTTTGTGTCGAAAATTGTGATCAAAAATTGGCCATAACTTCTGTATTTCAAATTAGAACCCTATTTTTTTATGATTGCGTTGGATTCTGCGGTGTAAAATAATGATAGTTTTCTAATATGATTATGATCCTGAATTGAAAAAAAAAACATGATCATGTTAGAAAATTATCATTATTTTTCACCGCAGAATTCAACGCAATCATAAAAAATAGGGTTCTAATTTGAAAAACAGAAGTTATGGCCAATGTTTTATCACAATTTTCGACACAAAATCGAGACACCCTGTGATGATATTTCGGAAATTCAAAAGACGCATTACCTTTCCACATTCTTCTTCTTCGATGTTATGAAAACGGTTCACGCTCAGGATGTTTAAAATAAGAATAATGAACATAATAGTGATTAAACATATTCGACTTTTTTTCCATTATTTTTCGATATTTTGAAAACTATTCGAATGAATACAATGGTTTTAACACATATGTATTCAACATTGAATACGTGATCATACCAGGAATGCAAAACTTGAAAAGAAATTTTTCATCAAATTTATTTTCACTCCCTGTATAACCGGAAGTGCTTGGTCTTCGAAAATATTTCAGCTCTGTAGAGAATTTCAAGCAATATCGTCATCCCAATTTTCAGATTTCAAATATGTCCAGTTCTCCAGAAACGTCTAATAGGCACTCGAACTTGGGACACCCAGTATTATATATGTCTCGATAACCTGAGAACGGAATATGATAGTGACTTGAAATTTCCAGGTTTGGTTGTGCATCTGGATGCGACATTTGAGTTTATTTATAGGCATAATCGGCTGAACAGTTATGGAGTTATTCCCATCCGAAATTTGGTTGTTATTTCCTCAGTTACTCGAAAAATTCGGAACTGATCCAATTCAAACATGGTTGTTAGTTGTAGAATGCCAACGCGAAAATCTTGCAAAATTTCGTGAGGATCGTATCACTAAGAAAGTTTTAAAAAATCATTGAAACAAATTCTATATATCAGAAACTATTCGTCCGACATCACTGAAATTTTGCGAGAGCCTTCAGAACCTAACTCTACTACCAAGTTTCAAGTTCAAACAATTTTTTTTTTGTGTCGAAGTATACGAAGTCTCGGAATAACAAAACGTGCTGAAAAGTAATGGGGTGAATTATATTTCACTGGGAACGACAAAAAGTGTTGAGATACAAGAGAGATAAACAAGGAAATGCACATTCGACTGAACGCAGCCCCTGCTTCCCGATCGTTAGGAAAATTGTAGATTCGTTAGTTTTCATGGATTCTCATAGGTAGCTTTGATGAGACCTTATTACTTTCTCAAATAACAAAACTTCTGAAGAAATTTGTATCTTTGCGCGCATGATTTAGGAAACAGCTATTGATTTGCCCAGATGTCCTTACTTTTGGAAATATTGGCTGAAAATGGTCTAGACAGATGAAAATTCAGGAGTCAAATCTAAATTTCAGGGTGTGTTTGGGGCATAAATATTTCGGTTAGCTACGTTAATTAGCAAACTCTGCCTAATTCTTCGATCTGTATGAAATTCCCCAAATTGAAGAATTACCAACTTTATACTATGTATGTATCTTATTGTATAGATCAGACGAATATGGGAAGAAAAAAAAAATAAAAATTATAAAACTTTGTTTTTCCAATAACTAGATAAATACTGATCTGATTGAATTGAAACTTTCTAGTTGGTTGCAAAAGAATCAAAGAACACTGTGAAATTTCTGGAGAACCGCATGACTAGAAAAAAATCAATAAATGTTCAACTATTTTGCGGAATATTTTGCTCGAAATTCCGAAATAACATATCGGATTGAGTCCAGTTTTGGCATTACGGTGACATATCTAAGGAGATATGTCGCCTAAATGAACAAGAGTGTTTATCAATTTGCCAAATGTCTGTAATTTTCGAAGTTTTGGCTGAAATTGGTCTTAAACGATTTGGTTCGATTGACTGATCAATAATCCGTGGTCAGAATCGATTCTGTCCGGCAGGCCGGCCGGCCGTTAACACGATAACTCTCGAACGGAATGAGCTAGACAGTTGATATTTTCAAAGTAGGTTTAGGGATAAATATCTCGGTTAAGTTCGTTGTTGGGCAAAATCGGTCTTATAGTTTCGGAGTAACGAAAAAACATTTTTTTTTTCACATTACAACTAATGAATTCACTTTTTTTTAAATGCAGTTTCATCATAACAATCCATTGTTATCATTTTCAACTCTATCAAGCTAATTCTTTCAGAGATATGTGTCTGTGATCACTATTCATAAATGTCATCTTTTCTAGCTGTTAGAGTTTGTCAATTCGTATATTATCTCTTGGAAAGCAAGTATTCGATTCTTGAATTTGTGAATATACAAGACTGTTTTGATGTAATTTATGGAGGCAATAGGAAAGAAGATCATAATGGAATCATCAGAAGAAATGAGACATGTTCCTTATACAGTTTTTGCGTAATGTGGCTAGCAAAAAAATACTGGAATATGGATCTACATTTGTGTATCAATTATTTTTTCTTGAGGTAAGGTTCATAATACAGAAAAGAATGTGTTAGTGGTATGAACTATTAAATTTCAAATTACGAAAAGAGGATAGTATTTTATTAATATATTTTGAACTATTGAAATAATTTGTTCGTAATCCACTACCTACTCAAATATCAGGAATAAATGGACAATCTGCTATGATTGTCTCCAGCCTTGATCTAGACATTTCGATGATACTTTCCTTGAGGCATTTCGAGTTGTGGGTAGGTACTATGCACCGAGTGTGAGTTGCAACAACCCATTCCACGAGGTTGAATTACAGATTGCTCTATCTTGATAAATAAATTTAATGACTATTTTTAAAGCATTGAAGCATTGTAGATTGCTCTTTTCTTTTAAAGATAATTTTTGAAGCGACACTTTTTTTAAATTTAATTTCTTTCATGATGCAGTTCTATCATAGTAATCCATTGATATAATTCTCAACTCTGAGAAACCGATACTTTCGGAGATTTAGTTTGTCTGTTTGAACAAGAGCGCCAAAAAGCTCCTGTCCACAGGGCTTGAACCAATTTCATCTTGAAGGGTTTAGCACGTACTTTCAGTAAGCAACGTAATAGTGTCCACCATGTATGATGAATAATCCATAAGTTGATATGATGAAAGGCTATCAAGTTATACACTATCATAATAATACCAATCATTAGTCTTGATTCATGCTGGTGCTCCCAGTACACTACTTCATTTCATAGTTCCAGGACTCCCCATACTACCATTAACATCCCTAATAGAAGGTGAAATCCCATAACAAGGACGTGAAGATTGATCTTTCTTGCGTCGATGTAGTTAATTGACTTCCCCACCCCCAATAGGCCGTAACAGCACCCTTAAACAGTAATTATCTGGATTTACGTAGCCAATTGGTTTCTAACGGCTAGACCGGTTGTCGAGGTTGAAGTGGTAGTTTCAATGGGTGTTGTATCGAAAGAGACAATTGGCAATACAGTATTTGTCGTGTTGAAATTAGCAGTACTAGGAACAAGACCGGAATAGAATGGTTTGAGGGATATCTACCTATACTATCCATTTACAGACTATAATATTCGGTTCGGAATGTCGCGTTCTAGAGAATATGAGAGATGTTAGGAAATTATTTTGAAGTGCTTATTTCCTGAAAAACGGAGCTTTCAGAATTGAGTGGAAAAGAAGCAGTAGCAACCTGAAATTTCCGCAGTTTATGATCCGTAGTATGGACAAGCGAAGAAAGGTATACAAAATTTAACACTTATACAACAGGGTGAGTCTTTGACCACTGCATTAATTTTAACCAAAGATTCCTCTCATCAAATGAGACACTTTTTGGCGCTCTAGTTCCTCGGAACTGAGTGCTTATCAATTTGCCCAAATGTCTGTAATTTTCGAATATTTCGATGAAAATGGTCTTAAACGATTTGGTTCGACTCACTGATCAAGAATCCGTGGTCGAAATTCATTCTGTCCGGCCGGTCCGGCCGGCCGGCCGGCCGGCCGTAGGCACGATAACTCTCGAACGGAAAGAGCTAGAGAGTTGAAATTTTCAGAGTAGGTTTGGGGGATAAATATCTCGGCTAAGTTCGTTATTGGGCAAAATCGGACAAACGGTTTCGGAGTAACAAAAAAAAAATTTTTTTTTTACGAAACAAATTCCAAATTAAATTTTTTTTAATAAAAAGTTTTATCATGAGAATCCAATCATATCATTTTTAACTCTAACAAGCTAATACTTTCGGAGATATGATTTTTCAAAATTTCAATAATAAATCGTATTTCAACGTTGTCACAGAATAATATTATTCTATGTATGAATATGAATTGTCATAATGTCAAATGATGTTCCTGAGACTAATCAATCGAAGAATTGTGAGCGAAGTGAGAAAAATCTCAGATATGATTTTTCAAAATTTCAATAATAAATCGTATTTCAACGTTGTCACCATAGATTAAAGACCTTTAATCTATGGTTGTCACAGAATGATATTATTCTATGTATGAATATGAATTGTCATAATGTCAAATGATGTTCCTGAAGTAATCAATCGAAGAATTGTGAGCGAAGTGAGTTAAATCTCAGTTGTTTGCTCCGATATTAGTTTTTCTCAGAAAATTCTTACATTTCGGAACTGAACATGAAGTAAGAGATCTGAGAGTAGTGAGACTGCTTTTCATCCATAGACATAGATATAACTCTCGAACGGAATGAGGTAGGTACTTGAAATTTTCAGAGTAGTTTAGGGAGATGAATATCTCGGTTATGTTCGTTATTGGGCAAAATTGGCCAGATTTAATTTGATTTCTTCCATGGTGCTTTTCTCATTCTCATGATTGCTCATTTAATCTTGATAAATAAACTATTATCTGAATTGAATTTCCTTTAGGATGCAGTTCTATTATATGAATACATTGATATAATTCCCAACTCTGAGAAACCAATACTTTCGGAGATATAATTTGTCTGTTTGAACTAGAGCGCCAGAAAGCTCCTGTCCACAGGGCTTGAACCCATTTTTCATTTAACATTTTTCCAAATTCAGCTCAGGTAAAAAGATACAGGCAGTTGAAATTTTGAAAAAAAAATCAGTTTTTATTTAGCTTTGACATCCTTTTCTCGAATAAAATGAATGTTGGCGTAAAGTTTCCTATAACTATGATACATATTTTCCAAATATTAGTTATTTTCTACTTCTACTGGTTTTCTAGTTATGGACTCGTGGATTCATAAAACTAAACGAAATTAGCATAAAGAAAGCATATAAAGTTTTTCTTGAGTCATTTCAAGAATATTCCATCGTTTTAGAACATTATATTATTCTTCATCATTTCTCCTTAAACGCACCGTTTTCGAGATATTCTTCATTGAATGTTTTAAAACGGAAAACTCCAGAAATGTCACTACTTTTATGGATCCGTCCTTGAGCGTTGGAATCCCGAATCAAGCTGTAAATCACGTTACCATGCCTTATTCTCGTCCGCCAACAATGTCACAGATAATTTATATGCGGGAGTGTATTAGCACATTGTGAAATCTTTAAACGCTTGTAACTTTTTACCTGAGCCGAATCTGGAAAAATGGTAAATGAAAAAATTGGTTCAAGCCCTGTGGACAGGAGCTATTGGGCGCATGTTCATCTTCCTTGTGGCCCGTACTGACCAGTAAAGAAAAAAAGCAGTATCATGTTGAATACCTTAATATTATTCTGGAACACAAATTTTCCATTACAATAATCTTCATCTAGCTTCTATTTAGTATCAATTCCTGTAGAACGTGATCATAATAAGTGTTTTCCATATAATAAAATGTGTTTGAACTTGGTATGTAGGAAATCTGACATCAATTATTGGAATTAATTGATTTGACAAACAGCCGTCAAATGAGGTAAATAGATTTTTGTGACGATTTTCTGTGACCATAGAACGTCAAAACACGCTGGAATGTGAATTTTAAGCAATATCTTCTGGAATTGAGATCGTATCGAACTGAAATTTTGCACACTCGTGTAGAATGCTTGATTTAACGTCGGTACAAATTTTTTTATTAAAAAATTTTCCAACTGCCCGATCCCAACAATACTTAGATAATATTATATCCATAAATTAAGCATTTCATTATTGCATTTCTTGAAATAGGTACCTTTTCAAGTCGATCAACATCGTCCTTCTTTCGACGTCTAAACTATGACTTGATTCTTTATGTTTATGTCTTTGAATTTGTTTTCGGTGGAATTCAAAGAGTTCATAGAATAATCGATGAAAATACTGAGAGAGACCCAGGAAATTTGACACATTTTGTCTTATATCTCCAGAAATTGAAATCGTATAGAGCCAAAATTTTGCACAATGTTGCAAAATACTACAATTGACGTTAGTACAAGTTTTTGTTGCAATCTGATGAATAGTTCACGAAAAAAAAATTTTTTTTTCGAAAAAATTGAAAGAAATATTTTTTTAAAAATTACCAACATTTCGATCATAACAGAATTTTGCCAAAAGTTGCGCGTTTATATCCTCGAACTGACTACCAAGTTTCGATTCAACATCTTCTTTAGTTCCTGAAATATCAGGGAAATAACCTCAAAATTTTAAATGTCTATAACTCCTAAACCGTCCGGCCGATTTTGCCCGTTAACGAACTTAACCGTCGCATTTTGATCAGAAGCCTACCCTGAAAGTTTGAAGTCGATAGGACCTTCGGTGCTCCTGTTATCGTGCCTACGGCCGGAAGTACGGCCGGCCGGCCGGCCGGCCAGCCGGCCGGCCATACGGCACCCAAAATTCTGACACCGGATTCGTGATCAGGGAGTCCGAATTAGTCTATTAGCCAATTTTCAGCTCGAAATTCGAAAATTACAGACATTTGGACGAAATGATAGGACGATGTTCCCCTAGAACATGCGCCCAAAAAGTGTTTCATTTGATGAGAGGAATCTTTGGTTAAAATTAATCCAGTGGTCAAAGACTCACCCTGTATATCAAGCTCGTTTGACCGTGGTGACCGTTCGACGAAATGTACAGTCCAGAATTTTTCCTGAAAATACAGAATTGACAAATCTTCTTTAATATAAATCTAATAATTTTCCTCATGCATTCACTGCATTGCCCTGAGGTATATTACTAATTACTAACATATTCACACCTAAATTATATTTCATTGAAACATTAAGAAACAAAACGAAAGTTACGATGGTTCAAGTTCACTAAAAACCGTCATACCTAATTTTTTTTTCTGATATCTTGTTCACATAAGGCTAATCTATAAATATATCGCTGGGCAACTGAATAACTGAGGAGCAACGAAAAACGATTTTTACTTCCGCCATGGTTTATAATTTGAGTACGTCGAGTTTGTTTGATAGAAATTCACTAATCTCACTTAAATCAATATTGATCAGATATACACAGAAAATGTAAAAAAACGTTTGGACTTTTTGCGTTTTGATTCATCCCATTGTATAGAATGCGTTTTGTTGTGGTTGAAATTGAGCATAATGCAGTTTGTTGCGATATATTATAAATTTAGAGAAAACAGTCTGCACAGTAACTGTTGGCCTGTAACCTAATCAACTTGAGCAAATCGATAACAGAAACTTTTGGTTATATTTTATTTGTTTTAGAAATTCAAACGTAAACATAATTTCATTGCGATGCGGCTTACATACTTTGGATTTGAATTACACAGGGACATAATTCCATTTGGTAGATTTTGTTTACATAGGGCTATAGAGCAATAGAAATCATTTGAGGAGCAACTTTTCAATACGCATTTAGTCCAAAAACCATTTTATTCGAAATCGACGAAAAACGATTTCTTCATCCACCCTGGCTTATAATTTGAGTACGTCGAGTTTGTTTGAAAGAAATTCACATCTAAAGGTATTAACTAATCTCATTTAATTCAATATTGATCAGATATACATACAGAGAAAATGTATAAATTGGTTCAAGCACTGATGTGAAGTCAGAAACTTTTGCGCGTATGTTCTATTGTCCATTCTTCTGTATTGGACACCCTTAATCGAATTTACCATGGTAAATTCGAATTAAGAGTGTCCAATACAGGAGAATGGACAACATAATTTACCATGGTAAATTCGATTAAGGGTGTCCAATACAGAAGAATGGACAATAGAACATACGCGCAAAAGCTTCTGACTTCACGTCAGTGCTTGAACCAATTTTTTTTTTCGTGATTTTTTTAACATTTTCTAGGGGTACGGTTTATAAATTTTTTTTTGGCGCTCTAGTTCCTCGGAACCGAGTGCTTATCAATTTGCCCAAATGTCTGTCATTTTCGAATATTTCGATGAAAATGGTCTTAAACGATTTGGTTCGGCTCACTGATCAAGAATCCGTGGTGGAAATTCATTCTGTCCGGCCGTCCGGCCGGTCCGGCCGGTCCGTCCGTAGGCACGATAACTCTCGAACGGAATGAGCTAGAGAGTTGAAATTTTCAGAGTAGGTTTGGCAGATAAATATCTCGGCTAAGTTCGTTATTGGGCAAAATCGGACAGATGGTTTCGGAGTAACAAAAAAAAATATTTTTTTTTTACATAACAAATTCCAAATTAATTTTTGTTCAATAAGCAGTTTTGCCATAAGAATCCAATGATATCATTTCTAACTCTAACAAGCTAATACTTTCGGAGATATGATTTTTCAAAATTTCAAAAATAAATCGTATTTCTATGTTTTCACATAATGATATAATAGGGCATTTCCAGTCAGCTGTTTTTGACAACATCAAAACACGTGCTGAGGGGCAATCAAACTTCATTTTCCCTTTGCAAAGTATAGAAAATGCACGTATAAGTTGTGCTGTAAAGGTTTTTATGGGATTTTTGGAGATTATTTCTGGAATAATGTCTTTTATGGCGTATTCCATTGGTAGAACTCGTGCGCACTGAGATGGCACTGAGTGCATGAATCGTATTCCATTGGGGAATTTCGTCAAGCATTTTGACACATTTTGACGTCCAGTGCAACATTTTTTGCACTCAGTGCGTGCTCAGTGCAGCACTGGTGCTGCCAATGGAATACGCCATTAGTAATATTATGAATCACTCAGCGGTAATGTGAGTGAGCGTTATCTACAAAAACTGGCCGTTATTGATGATATTGACCCGTACACCAAGAAAGTCTGCGATCTCTCAAAAAACGTCTACAAGCCTACAAAGTACAAATATAATGAATCTTGTATTGTGCAGAAGGTTTAGGCTAAACTGATCAATCTGGTGCTTTTGTTGCTGTGGGAAAGGTAAGATTAATACCACTAGTTCTCCAAATGAAGTGTAACAGAGCATTATTATTGTATTCCAATACATATTTGCTCTGATTCATTATTAATTTTGTTTTAGGAGAAACATTCCCGGAAACTCCGAGTGAAACCTATGAATTTATGCTAAGATGTTTTAAAAAACAATGACATCTGTGCCCATTGCGTCTGTATGGCTGGTTCGAGTACGGTATGCAGCCACATAACAGCTATATTGTTCTACCTGGTGTTTCGTCCCGCAGATGTACTGTCCTTTCTATATATAAAATATTGATATGTTGAAAATCAAGGGTATGGATATGAAAAACACTGACACGGGCAACATAATTGACCGATAAAAAATTACACGATATGTAGCAATTGCTCGCTTAATGGAGCCATTTGTTCTGCTTGCCATTATTTAGAATTTACAAAGAAGATGCATTGAAAGTTTCCTATAAACAAATACCAGAAGCTTGCGAAGCTATTGCAATTCACATGTCACCCAATGATATTGTTGCAAATGACCTACCGGTGACTAGCTTATATGATCCAATTATAGACGTGAAAGAATCACCTCTTCAAAATTTAAAATTTTAAGGATCAAATAGAAGAAACATCGATAAGCCTTCATTAACAGTCCTAAAAACTAATTGCTATCCACGAAAGATGGTACGGATCGAACTGATACTTTTAGGGGTGAATTTATCATTCAAATGTAATTTATTATCAATATATACCATTCAGTTTCTAATATTGGCGACGTCACACTAATGCAGCAGGATATCAATAACTTTCATGATTACTGTGTGGTAAATAGTCTGTATCTGAATTTTGAAAAGTGTTACCACATTTTGTTTGGACGCGGAAAAAGTAGTCTAAATCACTTATATCACATATCTTCTCTTCCCTTACAAACTGTCACGGAAATAAAGGACTTAGGAATTATATTCGATTCTAAAATGCTTTTCGATAGACATATATTTTACGTCTCTAAAAAGGCCTATAAAATGCTGGGTTTCATAATGAGAACTTGTCGTGAATTTAAGAATATACAGACTCTTCGTACTCTCTATATGTCATACGTCAATAGTGTTTTGAGTTATGGTTTTGTAATATGGAACCCTAGATACGACATTTACGTGAATAAACTTGAACGGGTTCAGAATATGTTCATAGACTATATCAATAAAAAATGTTTTCCATTTAACCCCAACAACCGTATCTACGTTCGGAATAAACTGAACATGTTAACATTAGCGAATAGAAGAGAGATCTCAGACGTGAAGTTTCTGTTCAAGGTCATAAATAATTTAGTTGATTCGCCTGCTATCCTCAGTGACGTTTGTCTTAATGCTCCTGCATATATTACTAGGCATCAGTGCCCATTCCGTTACGAACAATCACAAACAAATTATTTTTTGAACTCTCCAATGCATAGGTGCAACATGTCTTACAATGCGCTATCGAATTCTGTTTCTATTGATGTTTTCTCTTACTCATTTTCAGAGTTTTCCTACGTCTTGAAAAAACATTTTCTTGCTTCACAAACTTGATTTATGTGTGTATTTATAAATATATTGAGAAAATTTATTGGGAAACTCAGCAAATAAGGCTTGAAATCATACAACCATTGGTCGATACATCTATATTTCGATCCTTGTTGGGATCTTCATCAGGATGCTAAAATTACATAGGGACAATTAAGAAACTGCAAACCCCCAGTACTGTAAAATCTTGTAAAAAATAAAAAATGAATAACTTACTTAGGACTAGTTGTACAAAGGAAGGCAACACAGCCAACAGAGAAACATCAAACAATGATCCAGTATGTCAGGTAAAGGTATCACGCTCATTTATAAAGAAAACAACGGACTATGAAATAATTCAGAAAAATCTTTCGGTCATTAAAAGTGAACAATTATCAGAAATGAATATATAACAATAAATATGACATTGCAAACCACCGAAATACAACACAGATACGAAAAACAGATCAAAGGCGGACTCGTCAACACTCCTCAAACGACCAGCTGAAAGGACTACACGTCGGTGTAATATGCAACACAAAATTCTCAACGATGCATATCATGGTGACTAGATCTCAAATTGTTCTCGAAGGTAAGCAGATAGTTGTAGATGTTGCTGAGGCCCTTGATGTCCGTCCTCTTATTGACACATTCATTATCCTCATTTATGAAACACATCTCCAAGAACAGCCGCTTGTAATAGTTTCTACTCAGAGTAAGGACCTTGGGATGTTCAAAATCAAAATTATGTCCTGTTGTAGATGCATGTGCAGCCAAAGCACACCTCTCCGGGTGGAGTCTCACATCACTCTTATGGACAGCCACACGACGCCTCAAACTCTGTGATGTCTGTCCTATGTATATGCCAGAACAGTTTTGACATGAGATAGAGTAAACACAGTCTGAGGATGAGAGAGTTGGGGTCCCATCCTTCAATCTGGAAAAAATGCCACGGTTGGTATTGGCGCTGTATTTTGCCAACTTGAGGTTCTCCACCACACTGAAAATATTACTGAGTTTGCCCGTGAGGCCCGGTATAGATGGTAAGCTGGCAAATCGAGTTCTCTCAACTGAAGGAAGATGTTCCTGGCCTTCGACGTTCGTGATCTGAGGCAGTGCCAAATCTCGTACTGGACCGGCAAACACCAACTTCCTCAACAAACCGCGAGGATATCCGTTGTCCAGCAACACACTGAAGAGACCCCCCAGGGAACCACGCAAAAAATCGGGATGTGCAATCCTCACCACCCTGTTCCTCAAATTCCGGATAACATTCAGCTTCATATGCCATTCATGATCAGAGGCAAAATTGATGTACCTTCCTGAGCTGGTAGGTTTCCGATACCAATCCAACTTTATAATGTTGTTATCAGTTCTTACTACCCTGGTGTCCAAAAAAGGAACGCACCGGTCTTTCTCTTTCTCGATAGTGAACTTGATATGTTGATCAAAGGAATTGAACACATCCAGCAGTTCCTGGCACTTATCAGGAGGGCAAGTGAGGAGAAGATCATCGACATACTGACGCACGAAAGATGGATCAAAGGACAGCCTCCGTAAGCAAAACTTTATGAGGACAGTCATAACAATCGCCGCCAGTATGGGACTAAGATTACTACCCATGGGACACCCGAAAATTTGTGAGTAGTATAATCCTTTGTATATGAAGTAGTTGGAATTGAACAAGAACTGAAGTATACTGAGGAACTCAACCAGTGGGACGTCGGTGACAGCAGCAATGGCCTCCCAATTATCTCTGATACATGTCTCCGTGGTGTCCCAGGAGATGTTAGTGAAAAGACTTACCACGTCCAGGGATACAATAACATGGTCGTCGGGTATCTTGAAGCCGTTCATAGCTGCCGCAAACGAGAGTGAGTCTCGCACTGCAAACACGTGGAAATCGTCCCTGAAAGCGGATTGGAGAATATCTGCCACAAAACCACTAAGATCCGATGTGGGTGACCCTATTGTAGAAACTATAGGACGCAGTGGTATGTCCGGTTTGTGAATTTTTGGCAGACCATATATTTTGGGTGGAACACCCTTATAGTTGGTTAGCTTCTTAGCGGTTGGAGCGTCAATAAATCCACCATCCTTCAGGCCCTTTACGATTCTATTATTCCTGGTCTGAAACCCTGACGTTGGATCGGTCGAAATCCTCCTGTATACATTACGGTTACCAACAATGCTCCACATCTTCTCATCATATGATTGGGACCTCATCGCCACGGTGACGTTACCCTTATCGGCCTCAACAATGAGGATGTCCTTGTGTTCCCTCAGAAAGGCCCTAGACCTGAGGAAAACACGGTGAAAGAAACTATTTTTATTATAATTTTGATTCATGTGATTAGTTATGGCGTTAGTGCACTTAGCCCTCAACAGGTCCTGTGAACCTTCTGGTGCCAACTTTACCACATATTCCACATCAGCCAATAGGTTTTTAACTGATAGAAACCTGGAGGGAACCGAAAAAGAAAATTTCGGACCCAAACTGAGAAGGTGTCTTATATCAAATGGAAACTCACGGTTCGTAAGGTTAACAAACCAAGAATCCTTGATTTTGGCGGATGCAACATGTGTTCTGCAGAGATCCTCGAACTTCAACTTCAGCCTGGCGGAGTAGGAACGGGTGAGGCGGTCAAAAGACTTAGACTGAAGACGCTGAAACTTGTTGAGAGTGTTAAAAGGTAAAATATTACTGAACCTTGAAAAAGTCCTTGACGAAGATGTCGTGAGAAATTTAATCTTTCTGATGGTGATGGAAATTTCCAAATTGAGTAACTTAGAAGATATCTTGCTACTGAGTGCGACGACCCTATTGTTGTCACTTGAATCATCATCCATCAGGTTGTGAAGACATTTAAGATTTTGATTTATATGTCTGGGAGTGACACCATTCGCGCGACATCGGAGAAGAAAATTTCTTCTGCAGCTGAACTTCGCTATCCTGCTGTTAAAATTTGCCCAGGTCTTGAGGTCAGCTGTGACTTCAATACCATAATTGGTGGTAACATCATCGTAGAAACCCATCTGAGATATCGTAACAAAAAATTGCCGGAAATATTATATTGAGAAAATTTATTGGGAAACTCAGCAAATAAGGCTTGAAATCATACAACCATTGGTCGATACATCTATATTTCGATCCTTGTTGGGATCTTCATCAGGATGCTAAAATTACATAGGGACAATTAAGAAACTGCAAACCCCCAGTACTGTAAAATCTTGTAAAAAATAAAAAATGAATAACTTACTTAGGACTAGTTGTACAAAGGAAGGCAACACAGCCAACAGAGAAACATCAAACAATGATCCAGTATGTCAGGTAAAGGTATCACGCTCATTTATAAAGAAAACAACGGACTATGAAATAATTCAGAAAAATCTTTCGGTCATTAAAAGTGAACAATTATCAGAAATGAATATATAACAATAAATATGACATTGCAAACCACCGAAATACAACACAGATACGAAAAACAGATCAAAGGCGGACTCGTCAACACTCCTCAAACGACCAGCTGAAAGGACTACACGTCGGTGTAATATGCAACACAAAATTCTCAACGATGCATATCATGGTGACTAGATCTCAAATTGTTCTCGAAGGTAAGCAGATAGTTGTAGATGTTGCTGAGGCCCTTGATGTCCGTCCTCTTATTGACACATTCATTATCCTCATTTATGAAACACATCTCCAAGAACAGCCGCTTGTAATAGTTTCTACTCAGAGTAAGGACCTTGGGATGTTCAAAATCAAAATTATGTCCTGTTGTAGATGCATGTGCAGCCAAAGCACACCTCTCCGGGTGGAGTCTCACATCACTCTTATGGACAGCCACACGACGCCTCAAACTCTGTGATGTCTGTCCTATGTATATGCCAGAACAGTTTTGACATGAGATAGAGTAAACACAGTCTGAGGATGAGAGAGTTGGGGTCCCATCCTTCAATCTGGAAAAAATGCCACGGTTGGTATTGGCGCTGTATTTTGCCAACTTGAGGTTCTCCACCACACTGTATATAATAAATATATATATATATATGTGTATATTATATGGGTGTGTTTTTCATCTTTCTGTTCCGTTTTCGTTCACTGATTTCATTCACTACATGTGTGTAATTTATCGCTTGAATTCTTTGTTGATTTCTGGATCTATCATCTATTTCGAATCTTATTTTGGAATTATGTAGATTCACTATTTTGAGAAATATCCTATATGTGAATACTGTTTTGGGTCAGTCCCGTTTGTATTCCTCTTTATAAATAAATAAATAAATAAATAAATAAATAAATTAAGGTATTTATTAATTGTTGAAATGTCTGAAAATTTAATAACAATTATTACTGTTTCAAGCTTGTTTTCTATATTTCATTGAATGTCTGATAATTAGTTGTAGAACACCTTTCCATTGGGTCATCTTCCATATTTGTGGCCACGTTACTACTTGATGTATCACATCATACCACTCTTATAACCAAGAATTTGGGTGGGAATCTCATCAAGATCGTTTTCATCCTGTTATTTGGAAGGTTTGCCTTCAAATATGAAACAAATTCGAGCATCTTTCCTCTTTTCAAACTTCCTATCCAACATTCCCATCGACGACTTGACAATCGATTTACTATGTCTTCCCTATTTTTCAACTTCGCTGGGATTCTAAAAAATCGAACATGGTCCCTTTCTGCTCTCATGGAGCAACCCACAACCGAACAAAACGATGGCATTGGAAATTATAATAATAGCTTTCTCTATGGAGTTATAATTTATAAATTTCAATATTTTCCATCTCGATCTAAGAATGATAGAAGTATGTTCGACAACGATTCTAGTTTTACTGAGAACAAGATTGTGGTTTCAATTTATCTGATTGATAACTCATGTTTCCCTGAAACATGGTAAAGTATCAGATTAAAGAATACACGGTTCTAGAAGAACATGTCTTGAGGAGTTATTAGCCACTTTCTATAAGAATATGCCATATCTCTAACAAGGTGATAATTTAAAAAAAAATATTTCTGGAACATTCCATTATATCTTCTATTCTTTG
This sequence comes from Halyzia sedecimguttata, assembly GCA_937662695.2. Classification (NCBI taxonomy): domain Eukaryota; kingdom Metazoa; phylum Arthropoda; class Insecta; order Coleoptera; family Coccinellidae; genus Halyzia; species Halyzia sedecimguttata. The sequence continues at coordinate 70,172,185 of OW569414.2, forward strand.
TCAGAGTTTAGAAGACTCTGACTACCATGAGCAGATCCAGGGAATCCCACCAAAATGTTTGTGAAGATTTTTTTTTAAGTGAAAATTGCTGGAAGTTTAATGGAATGGTTCAATGTTCAATTACTAATATACTGATCCAAGGAAGCTCTTCCATTATCTTCTGATTATTCATCAGAAGGTGAACTGCTTGATAAAAGAATTTCTTGGAAAATATTTGCCGCAGCTAGATCCATCACTCAGCTGAAACTTTTGACAAAACAATATATATTATTGTTCATCATAGAATTAAGGGATTAATATCTTGGATGAGTTCGTTGTTGGGTAGAATTCCTCTATTGGTTTTGGATTGATAATTTTTGGCAGTCTTGTTGAATTTAAATTCTTCTATGATGGTTGAATTAAATTTCTGCTAAGATGAAGTTCTTTCATAAGAATCCATTGATATAATTACCAACTCTTACCCATACCTTCGAAGATATGATTTTTTTTATGTGTAAAATCAATGGCACCTGATAACCTTGGAAAATTTGCAATTTAATGAGTCATTTTTATTTTTTTTATTTAATAATTGTTATTATTTTAACTGAATACATAGTCACTTTGTGGTAAATATACGTAGTTTCTGAGCTGTTCTGTGAAACATACTGCAACATTTCTTGTAACTCTAGAAATACTGGACTAACTCAAAACACGAAGATCTCAGTGAACAATCTGTAAGGATGTTCTAATTAGTATACAAATTTCTAAATAAAACAAATATGTCCTTACATGAAAACTGTTGTTATTATGTGTGTAAAATCGATGGCACCTGATATCCACCCACTTTGTCGTAATTTTTGAGCTGTTCTTTGAAACATGCTGCAACATTTCTTGTAACTCTAGAAATACTGGACTAACACAAACCGCAAAGATCTCAATAAACAATCTGTAAGGATTTTCTAATTAGTATACCAATGTCTACATAATACACATATATATTATGACCTTACTCGAAAACTGTTGATTACATAAAAGGAAGTGCTAACAAAACCTGAATAATTGTAGGTATTAGTAAACCACGGTTTTTACTTTTACAGAGACTGCTATGTAGTACCATAGGTAATGAAACATTTACCACAGTTTTTGCTGGATCTACAACTCCGTTTATAGTCTTTATTTTCCAGCTTTTCAAAACCTCGAATTTACCTTTTAGGTGTACGATTAATGACGATTTCTTCGTTTAAAATAACGCAATAACTTCTAAATAATGATCGAATTCTTCAATTTTATCCCTTTTTGTTCGGATTTTCTGATTTCTTTCTCGGATTTTCAGGAATCACAGTTTTGAGTTTGTGGCTTTGTGGTTGAAGTCGAATAACAAATATATTTTGTTGGTTATGAACATAGAACACATATTTACTTTATGATTATGAATATTTATCTTTTATGATGATTAATAGTCACAGATCACCAATAGTGGTATTCTTTTTACCTTGTTGCATCTCAATAGATGCATATAATCTTGCATTTTGCTTTCTAACTACTGAGTCAGAACTGAGAATTTCAGTTAATCTCAGCTGAAATTGGTAAAAAGAATACTACTAATAATGTTCCACAAATCTATCATTTCAATGAATTCTGTTCATACAGAACAGATCATATTTCTATGATAAGTTCCAATAGTCGAAAACACAAAATAAAATAGCTAATTTTTTTTCTATGAAAAAACAAAATCAAAACATTTCACAACGCCATTTTTGGCGCTCTAGTTCCTCGGAACTGAGTGCTTATCAATTTGCCCAAATGTCTGTAATTTTGGAATATTTCGATGAAAATGGTCTTAAACGATTTGGTTCGACTCACTGATCAAGAATCCGTGGTCGGAATTCATTCTGTCCGGCCGGTCCGGCCGGCCGGCCGTCCGTAAGCACGATAACTCTCGAACGGAACGAGCTAGAGACTTGAAATTTTCAGAGTAGGTTTGGGGGATGCATATCTCGGCTAAGTTCGTTATTGGGCAAAATCGGACAGATGGTTTCGGAGTAACAAAAAAAAAAAATTTTTATACGAAACAAATTCCAAATCAAATTTTTTTTAATAAGCAGTTTCATCATAAGAATCCATTCATATCATTTTCAACTCTAACAAGCTAATACTTTCGGAGATATGATTTTTTAAAATTTCAATGTAAATCGTATTTCACAGATTGATATAATTATTATTCTATGTATGAATTCTCTCATTATAAACTTGACAGAAGGGAATATTGTAACTTCAAAAACATTGGGGTTGAAATACTCGTATTTTAGCGATGCAACGGGGAACTCACCCGAAAATGTTTGAAAATATTACGTAAATATTGAAAGCATAATTCTGTAGTTTGGTGAACGTAGATCAGGAAATTTTTGATCGATTACAAGGTAATTTATTATTACTTATCTAATAAACTATTATTTGAATTGAATTTCCTTTATGATGCAGTGATATCATATGAATACATTGATATAATTCCCAACTCTGAGAAACCAATACCAGATATAATTTGTCTGTTTGAACTAGAGCGCCAGAAAGCTCCTGTCCACAGGGCTTGAACCCATTTTTTTACTAGTTACCAAACACCAATTCGATCGAATATTTATTTTTTGAGTTATTAAGGAAATAATATTCCAGGTGGGTATAACTCGGAAACCGTTAGACCGATTATACCCAAAATCGAACTCAACTCTCCCTTCCGGATACGCAACCTACCCTGAAAATTGCAAGTCCCTATCTCCTTTCGTTCGAAAGTTATCGAGGCAACGGTCACCCATCTACTGAACTCACAACAGAATGCTCGAATCTCCAACAATATTTAACCGATCGTATTAAAACTTGAAACTTTGCAGTAGAGTTAGGTTATGAAAGCTCTTGCAAAATTTCAGCAATTTCAAACGAATAGTTACTGATATATAGAATTTTTCTTTTTATTTCCAATGATTTATTAAAAATTTTTTACAAATGCTATCCTCACCAAATTTCGCGAACATTTTTGCGTTGGCATTCTACAACTAATAACCATGTTTGAATTCAATCGGTTCAGTATTTTTTGAGTTAATGAGGAACAAAAAACCACCAAATTTCAGAAAATTTCAGATGGCTATAACTCTGAAACCGTTTGGCCGATTATGCTCATAAACAAACTGGAATGTCGCGTTCTGGTGCACATCCTAACCTGAAAACTTGAAATCGCTATCTCTTTCCGTTCTCAAGTTACCGTGACAACAAAAATATTTTTTAATAATTTTTTAATAATTTTTTAGCCATACGATTCGCACAAAATTTCACGAACGTGCTAAGGTTCATATTCTACAACTACTCACCAAGTTTCAATTCGATCGGATTTATATTGGTTGAAAACAAAATTATTACTCGGAAACCACTGGGCTGATTATGCCCATTAACGAACTTGTCCGTCGTATTGGGATGTGCCAGCCATTCTGAAAATTTCAAGTCGCAAGCTTTTTTCGTTCTGAAGTTATCGTGGCAACGGCTGGACGGCCGGCCGGACAGAATCAAATTTGACCTCGAATTCTTCAGTGGGGAGTCGAACTTAATCGTTTGAGACCATTTTCGTCAAAAATATCGAAAGTTACAGACATTTGGGCAAAATGATAACGCGATGTTCCCCAGAACATACGCGAAAAAACGTTTGGATTTAATGCGTTTCATGCGTTTCATCCCATTGTATATAATGCGTTTTGTTGTGGTTGAAACTGAACATAATGCTGTTTGTTGCGATTTATTAGGTTTAGACAAAAAAGTCTGCACATAGTAAGTGTTGGCTTGTAACCTAATTAACATGAGCAAATCGATGGAAATTCTTTTTAGTTATATTTTATTTGTTTTAAAAATACAAACGTAAACATAATTTTTCTAAAATATCGAACTTGTTGAAAAAATTGAATTTGTTCCTGATTAGGGTCATCCCCGAGACAGTGGCACACGATATTTTCTTCAACGTCTACAGCAGGATCTGATCCGACTACAAGTCTGGACAAAATGCTTTTCGATGCGGCTTAAGGTAAATGTCCCAATTATCGACAGTGTCCCAATTATCGACAACTTCCGTTTATTTTCCATAAAACAAGACGAAGAAAATTTCCTTACAAATTTTAATTCAACAATTATCTAGTTTATAGTTTCTTGAATGAATTTGTTCACACCATTTATTTCTCTTAAGCATCCTCAGCGAAAAATCAGCTGTTAATTGGCCGAATGTCGGTCTTCATCGAGTGAGCAATGTTTTCCTTGCTATTCCGATAAGTCCACACTCTTCATTTATGTCTCCCCAGATTCAACGAATGCAGGTGAAATTTACTTTTTTGAAGAATAATTAACTTGAGACGATTAACTGTATTCAGTTCTATTAAAAAAAATTTAATGTGTATCATGTTTTATGAGAAATTTGTGTGTCGATAAATGGTACTTCTTCAACATATTGTGTCCCAGATATCGACATCTATGTCGATATTTGAGTCGCTGAGGATGATTTTTGATTAACTTTCAGAAACGTTAACTCCATTTTCCTGGATACGATTGTTTCGTTATCCTACCCAAAAGATCCACAATTTTCAGTGTACCAATTATCGACACACTGTTTTCCATCGAATTACATGATAAAAGTACAACAAATTTTGATGTCGATAGTACGTTCAACACTATGTCGATAAATGGTGCAATATTCTGTCGACGGCTGAGACTCATACCATAAGTAAAAATAATCAATTATATGGAGAACTCATTAAACTATTTTTGTTATCTTTTGATGATCAGCTCATAGAATATTCAAAATTGCTCTCAGTACTGATCGACATTCGATTGTGGTCCAATTATATGATTTAATCATCCATTTTTTCATGACTGTCGATCATACGCACATTTATGTGGGGATAATTGGTCATATTTAGTTTCCAGTTATCTCATGATTACAAAATGTCTAGAAGACTGCAATGCACACATGAAAAATACTGTGTCCCGTCGGAAGCAACTTCTGACGCAAATAATAATTTTGAATCGAGTAGAATAGAAATCGCTAACTTTTCCTTGAATTCGTCTCTCTTGGATGTAAGGAAAGATAATTTGGGTGTAAATTTACTACCGGATTGTTATGACCGTGATTACTCCGACACTGATATAAATGTTTGTGGGCTACATCAAGATATGAATGGTAAGAATGGGGGGATTACAGATTATCTTTTTGAAGCCCAAGTTCTTGGTGAAGCAAGCATACAAAATGCAAAAAATAGTGAATCAAATGAGAGAGCCCTTGAAAATGACAAAAGAAAATTGAGTTAGGACAGAGGAGAAACACGTAGAATTACCGAGCCTAAAAAGTTGAATGAACCTGGCTTATAGGAAGTATCTGAAGTGAAAACGTTAATTTCTAAGGATTAACCAAAGATCATTAAATATTTTTCATATCAAGCAGAGAATTTATATATCTCATGTTTTTTTAATTTTTGTGGAAATTTTAAACTGTTATTTTCACTAAATATATCAATATTTCTTTAAATACAAACAAATTATTGATGCCAAAATCTGGATTTCCCAAAGTGTCGATATTTGGTGCACATGTATGTCGATGATTGGTAATTCATATTTTTCCGGTGTCGATAATGGGTACATCTGCTTTGAGACACCATTCATTTTTTTAATAATATTTACCCCTTTCAACATGTTCGTTTTTTGTACTTTTATCAAAATAGGGGGTTCAGAGAAGTAGAAGCAGAATATTTCATTCTTATAAAATTATTCTTTGAAGTCGAAATGTATTAGACTGTATTGGGACATTTACCTTACATACTTTGGATTTGAATTACACAGGGACATAATGCCATTTGGAAGATTTTGTTTACATAGGGCTATAGAGCAATAGAAATCATTTCGGAATCCGCTTCAAACTCAATTTCGCCCAAATTGGACTTAATGCGTTTTGAAAAGTTACTCCTAAACTGTGAAACTTGAAAAGATTTAGTATAATTTTTACTGTAATATTCTATGAAGGCAATAGTACAAAGTGTGACATTTCTTTTTGGGGTCTTACACGATTTGGTTCGACTCACTGCTCAAGACTCCGTGGTCAAAATCGATTCTGTCCGGCCGGCCCGCTGTTAACTCGGTAACTTTCACGACGAATGAGCTAGACAGTTGAAATTTTCAGAGTAGGTTTGGGAGATAAATATCCCGGCTAATTTCGTTATTGGGAAGAATCGGCCTTATGGTCTCGGAGAAAGGAAAAAAAAAATTTCGTTTTACGAATTTCAAATTCAATTTTTTTCAAGATGCAGTTTTATCATAAAAATCCATTGATATCATTTTCCACTCTAACAAGATGATACATTCGGAGTTTTGATTATTGAAAATTTCAATAATAAATCGTAATTCTATGTATATTTTCACAGAATTCTATAATTATTCTATCTATGAATTATTATGAGATCTGTGTTCATACATGTCATCTTCGAGAATTGTCTCATTGAGTCTATATCAGACTCCTTCGTCAGACGCTTAACGAAAATCTTTAGAATTATTTTATTGATAGTTATTCTGAAATTCGAGACAATTCCCGAATTTCAGAATAACTATCAACAAAATAATTCTAAAGATTTTCGTTAAGCGTCTGACGAAGGACTCCGAAACATTACGATATAGTTGTTTCTTCGTTGATGTTGTTGCGTTGTTATTTGTTAGGCAACATTGTTCGATTGATTGCTCCTGACAAATATCTTGTGCTTCTTACGCAGAAGCAAATCACAAAATAATTAATTTTTTATTTCATAGATATTTTTCAGAGTTTGGGTGAGAAAACCCAGAAAGAAACCATTTAATGATGATTATACCTCCCACAGTATCCTTTAATGATTACTTTAAATAAAAGTATGGGCCTTTTTCAATCATCCTCTTCAGAAAATTGGAAGAATTATGAAAGAAATTGTCACACAAAGAAAACAGTCCCACTTTCATGTGCAGATTCAGAAACAATAGAATAATTCCCAAGATCCTAAGAATTAAATTACTTTGGATAGTAATGGTTGGCACAAAATTAAGGACAGATTTGGTCATGCTTTAGCCAGAGAAAGAGTAAGTTTTCTCAGGCAAAATAAGGTAAGACTTAATCAAGATATTATAAGGTTAGAAGTAGTGTCTGAAGAAGAAGTCTAATGTAGGCTCTGAAACGTTACAAATTCGATGGTGCGTTTCTCGTATATTTCCAGAACAGTGGAAGAATATTGAAAGGTGTATCCGAGTTTTGGAAGTAATCCGTTGAATTCAAAATCGTTCTGAGCAAACATTGAGCAAAAATCTCGGCAAAAATCCACCGATTTTTAAGCTATCCATTTTAGGGTGTCATCCAAAACTATCTCATTTCGAAGTGGAATGTACGGATTGTAGAGAATCCGTAATAATCGCATAATAAATGATGGAGCCGAACACTTCCTATTGTTCCGCTCTATTACCGCCCTCAATCATCAGAGAACATAGATAATTTCGTCTATATGGATATTACGATTGCCAATCCCAGTTCTATAGCTGCGTTGTATTTTAATCTGGCCGTTTGTCAACGGTCATTTGTTCTTATTGCGGAATTTGATCATGCGGCGAAACTAACATTTGAAATGGGAGTTTTTCTGTATGGTCCAGACTATATCTGAACTTTAGGAAATTGAAATGTTCTCGTACTCCGTTGTTATCGATATGTTTCTGATTAATTCATTTCTAGCAATCAGTAAAAAATGTGTTTAGAGGGATTAAGTATCTCCTGTGACATAGTGATAACATACCTCAACACATACAGCCAATACAAAGTTTTATATAAGTCTCAAGTATTCATTCAATTAACATTGGAGCATATATGCGGGTTTGTTCTCCACAATAAGTGAAGGTAAACTGTAAATTTTGCAACAATTCGTGCAGGATATACCTAGCATAAAATATACTTTCTCTATTTCAGTATCGTAATGAGTCCATTCCAGCACTAAAAACAGTGCTGGAATGAACTCATTCCTGCAATTTTCTAGTTATATTTTTCGTTTTGTGGTAGTCAGCACTGACATTCGATCCTATCAAATTTCAACACACGTCAATTGTCAATATATATAGTATAATCTGTTTATAGCGCGATAATTGTTGAGAGGAAATGTTTTATCTTCATTGAAATAATAAGGGAGGTACTAGAGATTTCCTTCTTGCTAATTTTGAATCGTTCATGCTATTAGGAAACTGTTTTGAATCTGATCTCCATGCCCTAGCTACGATTCAACTTCAAATTCCGTAATCTGTCAATTTTCGTAACAGTTACACCAACTGCCAATGATACAATACAAAAGTCACTAGGATGTATAATCCCAATTTTTCATTAAATTTCAACGGTATTTCACAAAACTTGTCTGAAATAGAGAAAATATCGTCAAATACTCGTCGCAGAAGGCAATTCCAACACTCATGCCTTCGAAATCGTGTTTGAATAGTCGCCGATTCTGCAACTTGTTTTAGAATATACTATTCCATTATAAACTTTAAAACGAATTAATCTAATGAGCATCTTAACATGGTTGATAAAAATAATAAATGAAAAAAAAATGGAATTGCCATATGGTGACTGTAAAAAGGGACTCCCAAAAAATAGGTTTGAGTTTCCATGTGCTGACAGCTGTAGTCAATACTTTCAAGAAGAATGTACACTATAAATATATATATTCTTTTGAACCTCGAGCATTACAATTTGGTTTTTATCTAACAATAAAGCATGTGTATGAAAAAAGTGTTAGCAGAGGTTAGTGTAACGGGGTACCAAATAATTCGATATATGATACTAGAGCTTAGAGCTCAAGTCCTGTGGACAGGAGCTTTCTGGCGCTCTTGTTCAAACAGACAAATTATATCTCCGAAAGTATTGCTATCTCAGAGTTGGGAATTATATCAATGTATTCTTATGATATAACTGCATCATAAAGGAAATTCGATTCAAATAATAGTTCATTTATCAAGATTAAATGAGCAATCTGAGAATGAGAACTGCACAATGGAAGAAATCAAATTAAAATAGCTGAAATAAATTTGACTCTCTCTTATAGAACAGGATGACATGTACGAGTATGAACACAGATCATATAATAAATCATAGATATAATAATTATAGCAATCTGTGAAAACATAGGAGTACGATTCATTATTGAAATTACGAAAAATCATATCTCCGACAGTATTAGCTTGTTGGAGTTGAAAATGATATCAATAGATTTTTATGGTGAAACTGCATCTTAAAAAAAAATGAGTTTGAAATTTGTTAGTTAAAAAAAATGTTTTTTTTTCGTTACTCCGAAACCATCTGGCCTATTTTGCCTAGTAACGAAATTAACCGAGATATTCATCTTCCTACTCTGAAAATTTAAACTTCCTAGCTAATTCCGTTCGAGATTTATTGTAGAAAAACATTTTAAGAATTTTCAAAAATTCTTTTCGATACTTTACGGTAACCTGATCTATACAAAACTTCACATGCGCATAGAAATCATGATTCTACAATTTGATGCTAAATTTCAGATAGATCGAGTTATCGTTTTCGGAAATAATCATGAAAAATGTTTTCACCCAAAACGGCCATAACTCCGAAACCGCTTGATGGCTTTCGTACATTAACGAACTTGTCCGAGATATTTACGCTCCAAACCCACCTTGCAAATTTCAATCCTCTAACTCTTTTCGTTCGAGAGTTATCGTGTTAAAGGCCGGCCGGACAGAATCGATTTCTATCTGGGATTCTTCATCAGTGAGTCGAACCAAATCGATTGAGATCATTTTCAGCAAAAAATTCGAAAATTACAGACATTTGGGCAAATTGATAAGCACTCGGTTCCGAGGAACAAGAGCGCCAAAAACTCCAGCAAAAAAATCCTATCTCCCCGTTAGTGTTGTGATTTATGAAAATTGAAATTTTTAACAAAATATGCTGAAATATTAAATATTGAAGGGAATCTTTTTGGCGCTCTTGTTCCTCGGAACAGAGTGCTATTTGAGCAAATGCCCAAATGTCTGTAATTTTCGAATTTTTGGCTGAAAATGTTCTTGAACGATTTGGTTTGACTCACTGATCAAGAATCCGTGGTTGAAATCGATTCTGTCCGGCCGTCCGGCTGGCCGTTAACATGATAACTCTCGAACGAAATGAGTTCGACAGTTGAAAATTTCAGAGTGGGTTTGAGGGATGAATATCTCGGTTGAGTTCATTATTGGGCAAAATCGGTCTAATTGTTTCGGAGTAACGAAAAAAAATATTTTCTTTTACATTACAACTTTTGAATTCAAATTTTTTTAAGATGCAGTTTCATCATAAGAATCCATTGCTATCATTTTCAACTCTAACAGGCTAATACTTTCGGAGATTTGATGTTTCAAAGTTTCAATAATACATCGTGAGTTCTATGTATTCACAGAATGTGAACACAGAATCTGTCTGTGTTCACTATTCATAAAAGTCATATTTTCTAGCTATTAGGGATTGTCAATTCGTAGATAATTATTTTCTCTTGGAAAGCAAGTATTCGATTCTTGAATTTGTGTATATATACAAGATTGTTTTGATGTAGTTTATAGAGGCAATAGGAAAGAAGAACATAGTGGAATCATCGAAGGAAATTACTGTTCGTTGGCCACTGAGGTTAATAACTTTTTACTTCCTTAAGTGGTGAGACATTTTCCTATAAACAGTATTTTCATAATGTTGCTAGCAAAAAAATACTGAAATATGGGTCTTCATTTGTGTATCAAATATTTTATCTTGAGTTAAGGTTCATAAAACAGAAAAGAATGTGTTAGTGGTATGAACTATTAAATTTTAAATTATGGAAGGAGGATAGTATTTTATTAATGTATTTTGAACTATTAAAATAATTTGTTCGTAATCCACTACCTACTCAAATATCAGGAATAAATGGACAATCTGCTATGATTGTCTCCATCCTTGCTTTTGACATTTCGATGATACTTTCCTTAGGTATTTCGAGTTGTGAAAACTATGCACCGAGTGTAAGTTACAACCCATTCTTCGAAGTTGAATCATCGCAGATTGGTCATTTAATCTTGATAAATAAATTTAATGACAATTTTTTAAGAATAAAAGCATTGAAGCATTTGGAATTCATTGATATATTTCCCAACTCTGAGAAACCAATACTTTCGGAGATATAATTTGTCTGTTTGAACAAGAGCGCCAAAAAGCTCCTGTCCACAGGGCTTGAACCAATTTTTTTTCACTATCGCTTCTTCCTTCAACAAACAGAGAAGTTTTTCCAAGGTACCACAAACTCAATCTGAGATAATCTATATTTTATTAAATAGATTTGAAATTCGCTATACCCATTCCAAAAATGATTCAGAAACATTATGAATAGGCCTTAAACCATCTTTGAATCTATATATGCGATTATTATCAACTAAATGATCTGCTTCCCCGCATTCACAACTAGGGCTCTCAACTGAGTTCCATCTGATAAGTATGCTGTTGCAAAGACCATGACCGGTTCTTAGACGATTCAGAATAGACCATATTTTCCTTGGAAGATCAAACCCTGGAACTGTATTTGAAGGATCAGAAATTAAATCTTTGTTGAATAAATCGCAAGAAATCCATTGAGACCACCAAACTTCCCTGTCACTTTTATTCAAATTAAGAAAACAGTTGGACCATAAATGGTTTCGTGACTTCAATCTGGGAATCTTATTGTCTGGAATGTAGGAGAGAATCGGAAATGAATTCGGAAAAGAATGATATTTATTCAAATAATAATAATAATAAATTTGAAACAGCAGTCTGCCTGCGAACGTGGGGCGGGACAATGTTTGAAAGAACTGGCAACCAATGAATAGGAGTATATCTAATATTCCCAGTGATGATCCTCATATATTAGTTCAGCTGTGAATACATTTTTCGAGTATGAGCACTATTAAACCAGACAGGGCAACAATTTTCAGCGGCAGAAAAAACCAAGGCTAACGCTGCCGTTCGAAGAGTAGCTGCATCAGGACTCCATGAAGTACCAGCTAATTTCTGCACAATATTATTTCTTGTTTTCAACTTCAGACGCAAGTCATCCAAATGGGCTTGGAAATTCAAAGAGGAATCTAGTTTCACTCCTAGATATTTAGGATAAAAATTATGTCTCAAGAAAGAATCACCCAAAGTTTCAACACTCAATGTTCCATATTTTTGATGATTGTTCAAATGAAAGCAAGAAACCTCAGTTTTATTTGGATTCGGACACAAACGCCACTGAAGTAGGTACTTTTTCATGATTTCTAAATCTGCAAATAGGTCATTTTCTATACTTCGGAAATCAAAATGACGAAATGCATCGGCAATGTCATCAGCGTATATGAATTTCTCAGAGGAAGTAGCAGGAATATCACAAGAACTGAAAAGGATGAAGGATGGAAAATCGAAGGTGGATTGGTATTGCAAAAGTTGCAACGGAGCAGATGAATCTGATGAACAGCATGGAGGTACAGGGACGGAATTAGACTCTGAAGAGAATGAGGAATATGATGAAGAACAAACTCAGGATACTGTTGCTTCAAGCATGAGGAAAAGAACATTCAAAAAAAGTTTTCCTCTCAGCGATATTGTAGAAAAGTTGGATTCGATCTCCAGTACCTTTTCTAATCAAAAATAAGAAGTCAAATAATTAAAACAAGAAGTAAAAGAACTGAAACCGCAGAAAATTGTCTCAAAAAACAGTTGGAGTTAATCAAATCGAAAAAAAATATCTGAAAAACAACATCATTATCAGACTTCAAAAATCTCGACGAATTGAACGATGGTATAAAAACCTTAACCCGTAACCGACTAATTTATTTTTTTTTATTCAAAATTTCAAAATATTGACATAAGCTACAATTATGGCTCTATAGTGATGATGTCTAGGTGAATAGAAATTTTTTCCAAATCATAGATTTGATTTTAAGAGCTGTCCTCTTATGAGGACGCTGGGCATTTCACGTTGAAATTTTGGTCATGTTCGTTCACGTAGAAAATTTGGTCATGTTCGAATCGTACAAAAAAAAATTATTTGCGAGTGTGCTAGAACGAAAATAGTATTTTATTTCGAGAACGTCAACAGAACTTAAAAAATTACAATTATGATATTGAATAAAGTTACAAAAATTTAATTGGCAAGTAAAGATTTTTCATGAAATTTGGGAAAACAGGAAATGCAGAGTGTTACGCCACATTTTCTTAAAAAAGTACGTGCGTCATACTAACACCCCTTCCAAAGTTCACGTGTAATTTGGAATCACCCTGTATTTTTGTTCTCATAATAAAGTATCGACATTGAGCTTCATTCACTCAGTACATTTCCGTTTATTCGTATCCATTAATGTATCTAACGCTGTAATATTGACTTTGCCCAATATTTGTTAGTATTTGACGAAGGCTATTGAACTATCAGTCTATCTTTGGATTAGAATTTTCAGACAGACAGAAAATATCTCATTTCTCATCTCGCACTTCCCCCATGTGTATGTACTATTTGAACTTTAACGAAATGAATATGCTGTACATACTTTTCCATATTCCATTCACTCCAAAAGGTCAATAATACGGAAAAAACCTCCATGGGGTGAATACGTCTGATTCAGGAATCGTAAAAAACTGGTCTGAAAATTTTTAATGCTATTCAATCGAAACTGGCCAAATACCCAACTCGTGTATACCTTCGCTACGAATAATCAGATTTCCCTGGACAAACACGTTATTCGTTGGAAAAACACGCAGCCATGATTACCGAATTGAAGTTTTTCCTCGAAACTGATCGGAATGAAATGATATACGAATAACAGCGGTACACGATGATCGATTTTACTCGAATATTTCACGAATAGCTGGTTTATACGATTCCGGTGGAGAGTTATAACTACCTATGCATCCTCGATTTTGACGAATTTCTTTCGTATATAAGATACATGAGTTCAATGTGCATATGACAGTACTAATAGGGATGTTGACACAAGTTACAAATTAATGTAAAGTTATGTTTAACATATTGAAGATAGATTTAAAGAACCTAAAGTAACATTTTGAGTAGGTACCTAGTAATTGGTCCTCAATAAAATGAAATTCATTTAAATCTCCTTATTTATTGCCCATTTTCAGGTGACTGCGAACACCAATCTGAGGATGGTGACGTCACTAACCGGGAACAGGCTAGCAAGAATGTCATAACCAAGCTAAACGTATTACCAATGAGCTACTTCTTTCGATAATTTGTTCAAATTAACATCATAATCTAAAATGTTTATCACAATGGAGATTGATTCTTTGATGGTGGCAAGTTTATTTTCTAGAAACAAGAACTTCTGTGCAGCGGAGGTTAGAAACGTGCAAATGTCTTCGTAAGTACCTATAATTTCAAACTGATATACACCTTACTCATTTTATTTACTATTTCATCATATTTAGAACTACTCAGTTAACTATATCAAGGAATTATTTTTTTGTAGCTGCTCGAGAGGAAAAACCTTTTATAGGCCCTCCCTGAGAAGGTCCGCTTCTCTTAGTAGTGTGAGACTCCAGATGTTGATGGTTACGCACTAGAAAACCTCTCGCACGTTCCTTGGAGTAGTTCTTCTTCCTGCCCTTACAGCGTCTCTTAACAAAAGAGATGAGCTGCAAGCGGCCTTCATAGTTGATGGGACCTGATGACTCGAAGTGATCCGAGCAACACTGCTTTCTGCATTCTGTGAGCTTATTCCTCGGCCAGAAATTTGCAGGTCGGAATAATATTCGATTCGGTCACGTAGTCCGCTCTCATTCCGCCTAGGCATCCTATGATCAGTATGACCATCCTAACCTTATGCCTTGGATACAGGATCCCAGATTCAAACATTAAATCCTTGTATTTCTCCCTCTTCTGTTCTTCTTTCATCACCACAATATTTTCTGCGAGGGAGGAAAATTCGACGACAAACAATTCCTTGAGTTCTTTGTCCACCAGAAGTATATCTGGCTTTATGGCGTGGATCTGCCGAGTTGTTGAAATCGCATAGTTTCAGTAGATGCGAGCCCTGCTATTTTCAACAACTGCTTCTATCTCCAGAGGCACATATAGTAGCACTGGTTCCTTGTCCATACCATAAACCTCTCTCAGATGGAACTAGAGAATTCTGAGTGCCGCATTGTTTCTTACCATATATCCTGATGGAGCATGGACTCTGCAAGCAGACATAATGTGCATAATAGTTTCTTGCTGGCTGTGGCATGCTCTGCATGCTGTGGGGGTGTCCACTTTCATGGTGTTATTTTTATGCCATTAGGTATTTGTTATATCTTGTTATTTTAACTGTTTAAATTTCCCGGGTTTTCTTACGCGCATATGTAATTAGTGCGCAAGTAATATGTGGTCTGGGAGATTTCCTTCTTCACCACCGGGCATTCCGATTTACGATATGAAGTGCACATGTTAATGGCTTACACATTTATATAGAGTTTAGTAATAAAGAATTAAAGCAAGTTCCACCGCTATTTATTCGAATTACGAATAACACTACTACGTATACAACAGTTGGCGACGAGGTAAAAAACGAATCTACGTAAATAACAACGAAAAATACAAAGAACACCACCGACCACGGGTAAGAATCATCAATTACGTTCAAAACAAGATGTCTGCACCTACACATTCAATACATACAGTGTTTTCTATCGAAACATACGATGTTTCAAAGAAATTCGACCGTTGGTTAATGCGCTTGGAAAGTGCCTTCGAAGTTTTCCTGGTTCCTAATGAGAAAAAGGCTCCATACTTATTACATTACATGGGACCTGATGCCTACGATGTTCTCTGCGACAAAGTGTCACCTATAAATCCAAATAATATGGAATACAATGCCCTTATTAAGGAAATGAAACAACATTACAACCCTGAACCATTAGAGATTGCAGAAAACTTCCGATTCTTACAAAGGAAACAAAATGAAGGGGAAAGTGTTCAGCAATACTTAACTGCCTTGCAACGATTAGCTACGACTTGCAAATTTGGCGATTATCTTAAGAAAGCATTTGAGAAATCAATTCGTGTTCGGTCTGAGAACACAAAATATTCAGAGTCGTTTATTGGAAATGAAGGACCTGACTATAGAGAGGGCTCTAGAAGTAGCTATCAGTATGGAATCATCAGCAAGAGATGCGGCACAACTACACAGAAGCAATGGTGCAAGTGCGTCTGCAAGTGTAAACAGTGTTAAGTGGCAAAAAGGCAATGTTGACCGGTTTTCCTCTCAAAAGGCTTTTGCAAAGTCTCCATCAAATAATTCCAAAAATGTAAATTCTGAAAATTATTGTTACAGGTGCGGATCTCCCACACATTTTGCAAATAAATGCAAGCACATTACCACTATTTGCTCCAAATGCAAGGTCAAGGGTCATCTGGGAAAGGTGTGTTTCAAAAGTAAAACTACAGAAAGTACAAATCAAATTGAAGAACTATTTTCTATTGAATCCGAACATATCGAATACAGAGAAAAATTCATGGTCAAAATTAAAATTTAAGGTAAAATTTTAATTTTTGAAGTAGACAGTGGAGCTGCTGTAAGTATAATGAGTTATTCTATGTTCAAAGATTTCTTTCCCACTTTACAAATTCGAAAAACTGATTTAAAACTAGTCACTGCAAGAAAGTGTTAGATGTTGTGGGCTATTCAAGGGTGAGTTGCATTTATGAGACTGAAACTCACATTTTGAATTTATTCATTGTTAATACCGATCAAAAACCCATTTTAGGCCGTGAGTGGATACGTCAATTGAACATTAAATTGGAAAATATTAATCAAATTTCCGATGTAAATGCACCTGAAAAGATTTTACAAAAATACCCAATAGTTTTGGAAAAATCAATGGGTAAAATTCTTAATATTCAAGCTCGTTGTTAAGAATTGAATTGTTTTCCTTGTTTGTCCTAATTCCAAAAGATCGCGAATTTATATTTATTTTATCGTTCACATTGAATACAAGTAAACACGTCCAGATGTTCTTGTCCGGCGGAGCGATAAGCAGAGGTCCCGATTGAAAACGTATAGTTTATTCATGATGAGAATTGATTTTGGATTGATACATACCTGTGACATACGTGATATTAACCTACGACTTGAAAATTGTGAGAACAAATAATTTGAATGGAATTAAATAAATCATGAATATTGGTGTCTAATATTATGGTCAAACCAAACAACTCATTCCCAGTAAATTGCAAGAACCACAAAAATTACCACTGAACCACCGTTCCAAATGGTGCATCGGCCGGGAAATCTGTGTGTTTGACCGGAAAAGGTGGATTTGAACAAGGAATATTTAATATTTCAAGAATTCTGAGGACTCAACGCTACAAAAAAGGGACAATAAATTTATCAGCTATTACAAGCTAGTCAAGGGACATTCACAACTACATAGGGGAAAGGACATTCACAACTACATAAGGGAAAGGAAATTCACACATACATAAGGGCACGGACAACAAGGCACATCATACTACGCAAAACAATTTCAGGCATTCTGTAGAGTAGTTGAAAATAGAAGAAACAGAAGGACTAGATTGGGACATTCTTCCTACACGTTAGAATTTCTTTGGGGAAGAAACTATACTAAGGTCAGATCATACCATAACTTCTCTAGTTCAGTTCACATATTTCTTTGCTCATTCATTTATCGATGATATTGGACATTTAGAAATTATTTATATATTACTATATAACTTGATAAGTTCAATTAACTCAACCATTTGACATGGGCAACACAATTCAATGAGATCTGAATTTGCTTTCTAATTTATAATTTTGTATAATTATTTATACCTACACTAATTTGTATCTGAAATTTGAAACGTTCTGTTGGGTTGAAATTTAGACAAGGGAAGATTATGGATATTGAAAAATTGAAGAGAAAACGTGCATCTGTTAAGGGCACTATGACTAGAATTGAGAATTTTGTAAATGATAACTTAGATACAGATATTGATATTAATGAATTTTTCACTCGGGAAACTCTGCTTATACAAGCCTACGAAAAATACAGTGACATACAAGAAGAAATAGAGGAATTAGATTCAGAAGATAAGGATAGAAACTACACAGAAGGCAAATACGTGTCTCTGTTAGCTAGGATTAAAAAACTTACTGGACAACTGAAAAAACGGGAAAGTACAATTTTTCAAAACGTACTTCAAAGCTCTATTAATGAATCATCTAGTTCAAGAGTAAACTTGCCAAGTATCAACATACCATCATTCACAGGGAACCATGCTGACTGGAATTCTTTCAAAAACCTCTTTGATGCTATTGTTCACGATAATGAGGGTCTTAGTGACGTCCAAAAATTCACATACTTGAAATCTAGTTTGAAAAATGAACCTTTAACTTTAATTCAGGACTTATTGTTAACTAATGAGAATTATGAAGTGGCACTTGACATTCTGTGCAAGCGGTATGATGATCAGTTTGTTACTATAAATATGCACTTAAGTGGTTTACTCGAAATCAGTTCGATCACAAGAGGAGATTCAAAAAATTTAAGGCAATTCATTATAAGGGTAAGGCAAAATTTCAATTCTCTGCAAGCTCTCAAATTACCGGTTCACAATTGGGATGTTATTCTTGTTTTTCTTTTGACTAAAAAATTGGATTTCCAAACACAGAGGGCTTACGAGTTAGAAAGAAATAGTTCAGCATTGCCAACTTTTCAGGGTTTCATGGACTTTATAGAAAAGAGATGTCGTGCCTTGGAAAATATATCATCTCTGGATACGAGGGCTAGTCCAAAAGTAGTAAACTTTTCATCTAAAGATCACTCCCAATTACCGCGCAACCTAGGTAGGGACAAAGCTCGTGGAAGTTGCTTATTTTGCACGGGAGGTCATTCACTTTACACTTGCGATAGATTCAAGAACACATCTTTAGAGAAAAAAAGGGAATTTGTACAACTGAATCGATTATGTTATAATTGCTTAGGCTCCAAACATACTGTTACAAATTGTATGTCTAGCGGTTGTCGAAAATGTAACAGGAAGCATAACACTTTACTTTGTAATAGTTCAAATCTTGGTCAAAAAACGTACTCAAGTGATCATGGCAAAAGCCCGTGTGCCAGTAGTGCCAATCCACAACCATCTCATACAGATATTTCAGCAACTCCAGCTATTGTAGGTTCTAATTATGCTAGTAAAATTAAAAATAATATTCAGAATGTGATATTGGCTACTGCTAGAGTAAACATTCTGCATGGAGACGGGAAAAGAATAGGAGCCCGAGCATTGATGGATTGTGGCAGTCAAATGTCATTTATTACCTCAAAGTTGGCGCAAACAATGGGTCAAAGGAGTTACTATAAGGTTCACAACATAAGTGGTATTTCGGGGACGGTCACAAGGGCTTCCAGAGTGTTAAATATTTGTCTGGAATCGATTCATTGCACTGGAAAGTTTAAACTAGCTTGCACTATATTAGACAATATTACTACAAAATTACCTCAGTCACCTATTAACCGAAATATTCTCAGTATTCCCCCTGACATTAAGCTCGCTGATGTTAATTTCCACGAACCAGATTACATTGACTTGCTCATTGGAGCAGATTTATACTTCGAACTGATGATTCCAGAAATCATTAAATTAGGTGTAGGACAACCTATATTACAGAACTCTTATCTAGGTTGGCTTGTGGCAGGTTCAACGGCCCCAACTTTGAATTATAGTTGCCATCTTGCGTTTTCTAATCCAGCTGATTTATCTTCGCTGTCGGAAGAAATTAATTTAAATCAATTCATACCTAGATTTTGGCAGTTGGAGGAAATATCAAGCACACCTTTATTATCAAACGAAGATAAAATATGCGAAACGCGTTTTCTGGAATCAATAATTAGATTAGATCATGGTTCATATCAGGTTGACATTCCATTTTCGTCCCCAAAAAATATAAATTATTTAGGTGACTCCTTTCAGTCAGCACGTAGGCGATTCTTGTCTTTGGAAAGAAAATTCCAGCGAGATCCAATATATATGACAAGTTATATCAAATTCATACAGGAATATGTTAAGTTAGGACATGCAAAATATGTAGAATTTGACTTGGACAATCCTGAAACGTATAACGATAGAAATTTCTTGCCTCACCACGGTATTGTGAAAGAAAACAGCGCTTTTACGCCTCTCAGGGTGGTGTTCGATGCATCTATGAAAACCACTTCTGGATTATCATTGAACGATATTATGCTTAAAGGGTTTCCTACACAACCGGACTTGTTCGACATTCTAATCCGCTTTAGATTGTTTAAGTGTGTGTTGACCACAGATATTCAAAGAATGTTTCGGATGATTTGGATATCACCTAAGCACAGAAAATTACAGAACATATTATGGCGCGAAAATCCCAAAGATTCTCTCAAATGCATTGAATTACAAACCGTCACATACGGTACCAGAAGTGCTCCATTTTTAGCAACCCGTTGTCTTAAAAAACTAGCTATGGATGAGAAACTAACATACCCTTTAGCTTCCAACTCACTCTTGACTCAGTGCTACATGGACGATATTTTGACTGGGTCAGAAAGTTTATCAGATTTACGTATTTTAAAGTCACAACTGATTGAACTTCTCAGTTCTTACGGATTCAATTTACACAAATGGCATTCCAATTTTCCAGAATTTAACGAAAATACAAATAAGTCAGTAGTATCGATTTCTGATGATAATTTCCCCAACAAGGTATTGGGCATTTCATGGAATACCCATTTGGATATTTTTCAGATTTCGACGCCATCAAATTATCCCTCTGATTCAACAACAAAAAGACAGGTTTTGTCCTCCATTGCTCAAATTTTCGACCCTTTGGGATTAGTAGGTCCTTGCATAGTTATCGCAAAAATGATTATGCAAGATATTTGGCTGGAAAAGCTCAACTGGGATTCAGAATTAAACACACAGCTATTGCAAAAATGGCGGAAGTTTGCGAATAATTTGGTCAATTTATCAAAATTACCTATTTCTCGATGTGTGTTTAAAAATAAAAAAATTACTTCGGTACAGATTCACGGGTTTTCAGACTCGTCTATGAGGGCATATGGCGCCTGCGTATACATAAGAGCTGTCTATAATGATAATGATGTTTCCTGCAATTTGTTATGCTCAAAATCTCGGGTAGCTCCTTTAAAGACAATATCTTTGCCTCGACTTGAACTGTGTGGAGCGGTTTTGCTATCAAATCTTATTCATAAAGTGAAATCGGTTATACAATATACAGTAGAAAAAATATTTTTGTGGTGTGACTCCAAAATAGTCTTATGCTGGTTGCAATCACCTCCTACGCGTTGGCAGACCTTTGTTGCAAATAGAGTGGCTGAGATCCAAGAATTAACTGGTGATTGCATTTGGTTACACATAAACTCAGCAGACAATCCAGCAGATCATTTATCGCGCGGTGTCTTTCCACAAGATTTGAATAATTGTACTAATTGGTGGACCGGTCCTGCAGTGTTACGGGGTGAATTCTCAATAAAACAAAATATTAATCCAAAAATTAATTCGGAACCTGTTGAAAATATTCCTGAACTTAAAAAGGGTTCGTTTGCAGCAACCGTAAGTGCAGAAACTGATAAGGGAGGACAATTTCCGTACAAGAACTTCTCTAAATATTTCAGATTAATAAGATGTATGTCCTTCTGTCTGAGATTTATTAAAAACTGCCGTGATAAAAATAACAGGCACTTCGGTCCTCTTTCTGTTTCTGAGGTGATTCAAGCTGAAATAGAAACAATTAAAATAATTCAAGGGGAACATTTTGAAGACGAATTAATTAAGATTAAAAATAATATAGAACTCAAGGGAAGCTCCCTCTTTAAGTTAAATCTATGTATTGATAGCAATGGGCTTATAAGACTGAATACCAGACTGGCAAATGCACATCTCAATTTTGATCGTAGATTTCCTATTCTTTTACCTGCCAAGAATCACGTAGTCCGACTGTTAATTATTTCAGAGCATCTTAAACTACTTCACGCCGGGCCTCAGACCGTGTTATCGAATTTACGACTTAAATATTGGATTTTAAACGGAATACGGGAAATTAAATCTGCACTAAAAGGATGCGTTACATGTTTTAGGTTCAAAGCTCAAACTCGTGAACAAATAATGGGGTATCTTCCCTCAGACCGAGTAACAATTGCTAAACCCTTTCAGAGAGTAGGAATAGACTATGCTGGGCCTATATCAATAAAGGAATCTCGATTAAGACGGTCGATTATTTCTAAATCGTATATTGCACTATTCATATGCATGGTGACAAAAGCCGTGCATATCGAGTTAGTTTCGAATTTGAGTACATCCGCGTTTATGCACACTCTTAAACGATTTATTGCGCGCCGGGGTTATCCAGAAATAATATGGAGCGATAATGGCAGTAATTTTCGGGGCGCTGCTAATGAACTGAAGGAAATTTATAACTTTTTCAAGAAAGGGGATAATTCTTCAGAAATATTCGAATTTTTAAGTGTAAGGGAGATAACCTGGAAATTTATACCACCTAATAGCCCCCACTGGGGGGGTCTATGGGAATCTAACATTAAGTCGATGAAAAATCATTTGAAAAGAGTGTTTGGAGGTACAGTTTTGTCGTTTGAAGAACAGCTCACTTGCCTAGCTCAGATTGAAGCCGTTTTGAACTCTCGACCATTGTGTGCTACCTCTAGTGATCCAGATGACATCAACTGTTTGACTCCAGGTCATTTTCTTATAGGTAAACCGTTGATGGCATTGCCGGAAAAAGATCTCACAGAGATACCCGTTAATAGATTAAAATATTGGGCGTTATGTCAAAAATTAACGCAGCATTTTTGGAAAAGATGGTCAGTGGAATACCTGCACCAACTACAGACTAGGGCCAAATGGCACCAGTCAGTGGCTGATGTAGAAGAAAACACTTTGGTACTCATCAAAGAAGATAACCTACCGCCTTTGAAATGGCCGCTTGCACGGATTGTCAAGGTACTTCCAGGTTCCGATGGTAGGGTGCGTGTAGTCGAATTGAGAACACAAACCGGAACTTTTGTTCGTCCTATTTCTAAGCTTTGTCCACTACCAATAAATTAACGTGATTGAAGCAGGTTGCTTCAAGGGGGCAGAATGTTAAGAATTGAATTGTTTTCCTTGTTTGTCCTAATTCCAAAAGATCGCGAATTTATATTTATTTTATCGTTCACATTGAATACAAGTAAACACGTCCAGATGTTCTTGTCCGGCGAAGCGATAAGCAGAGGTCCCGATTGAAAACGTATAGTTTATTCATGATGAGAATTGATTTTGGATTGATACATACCTGTGACATACGTGATATTAACCTACGACTTGAAAATTGTGAGAACAAATAATTTGAATGGAATTAAATAAATCATGAATATTGGTGTCTAATATTATGGTCAAACCAAACAACTCATTCCCAGTAAATTGCAAGAACCACAAAAATTACCACTGAACCACCGTTCCACTCGTCTTGAATTGAAAAATAATGCTACACCTGTTTTCATCAAAGCTAGAAAAATTCCATTCGCTTTACAATCCAAAGTGGAAGAAGAATTGTTGAATTTAGAAAAAGAAGGAATTTTAGTAAAAGTCATGCGTTCTGAGTGGGCTACACCCATTGTACCGGTCATAAAAGCTAATGGAAAAATTCGCATCTGTGGCGATTTCAAAATAACGTTAAATCCAAACCTCATTATAGATGAGTATCCTTTACCTTCCATAGAAAATTTATTTTCCACTATGGCTGGGGGAGATAAGTTCACGAAATTAGATTTACAACAGGCTTATTTACAATTAGAAGTACATCCGGATGATCAAAATTTGTTAACATTAAGTACACCTAAAGGACTTTTTCAATGTACTCGATTAATGTATGGGGTTGCTAGTGCGCCTGCTATTTGGCAACGCCTGATAGAAAATTTGCTGAAAGATGTACCCGGTGTCTCAGTATTTTTAGATGACATCAAGATAACAGCCCCTGATGATAATACACATTTCGAGAGGCTGGAAAAGGTTTTATGCAGACTTTCAGATTATAATATTAGAATTAATTACGAGAAATGCGAATTCATGAAGGATAAAATAGAATATTGCGTCTATTTTATAGATAAGTTGGGCATACATAAAGCGAAAAAGAAAATGGACGCAATCCAAAATGCAAAAATACCTACTAATAAAACTGAAGTCAGGGCTTTTACAGGGTTAATCAATTATTACGGAAGATTTTTAGAAAATCTAAGTTCAAAATTATACCCTTTATACAATTTATTAAAAGAAGGTGTGGATTTCAAATGGGACATTAATTGCCAAAGAGCATTTGATATTGTCAAGAAAGAAATTACTTCCGATCGAGTATTGGCCCATTTCGATCCTCAGTTACAGTTAATTTTGGCTACTGATGCCAGTCCCTATGCGATTGGCGCAGTACTTTCACATATTTATCCAGATGGTACTGAGAAACCTATCCAATTCGCTTCACAAGTTTTATCGACAGTTCAACAAAAATACTCACAAATTGATAAAGAAGCTTATAGCATTATTTTTGGTGTCAAGAAATTCTTTTATTACCTTTATGGTAGACGTTTCACCCTGTATACAGATCATAAGCCACTTGTTCAAATTTTTTCACCATCAAAACATCTTCCAACTTTATCTACAACAAGAATGCAACATTATGCATTATTTTTGCAAACATTCCATTACGATATTAAATACAAAAATACAAAAGAACACTCGAATGCGGACGCTATGTCCAGATTACCTACAAACTCGAAGCAAATTAATATGTACGATGAATCTGATGCATTGGAAATATATCAAATACAAAATTTACCTGTCACTTTCGAAGAACTACGAATTGAGTCTTCGAAAGAGCGTAGTTTTTCCAAATTAATGAAAGCTTTACTTCTAGGTAAACTAGTATCCAAAAAGGATCGTTTCAATGTTGAACAATCTGAGTTTTCCTTGCAGCAAGGCTGTTTACTCCGTGGACAAACAGTTGTTATACCACAATCTTTACGTCCAAAAATTTTGAATGAGCTTCACTCAACACATTCTGGCATAATTAAAACTAAACAATTGGCTAGGAGTTACTGTTGGTGGCCTGGAATCTCAGTCGATATTGAAAATAAAATTAAAAACTGTTCTGAATGTAATAAATTTAAAAATAATCCCACTAAATTCCCATTTCATCCATGGGAAAAGACAAGTAAACCATTTGAAAGAGTGCATATTGACTTTGCCGGACCTTTCATGAATCATTACTTTTTCATTTTAGTTTTTTAGTTGATTCATATACTCGTTGGCCGGAAATACATGTTGTCAAAAATATGATAGTTCATACTACAATACCTCTACTGCGAAGAATTTTCAGTACTTTTGGTTTACCAGCTGTCTTAGTTAGCGATAATGGACCCACTTTTACGTCTTTTGAATTCAAGAGTTTTTTGAGAGAGAATGGAATTTTTCATAAGTTCTCACCTCCATATCATCCTGCTACAAATGGATTAGCAGAACGATATGTTCAGTCTTTCAAGAGTGTTTTAAAAACTCTAGGACAAAATGAGAGAGACATCGAATTGAATTTGTCTAAGTTTCTTATAAATTACCGAAAAATGCCTCATACTATTACCGGAGTGAGTCCTTCTTATCTTATGTTCGGTAGGGATATTCGAACAAGACTTGATTTAATTTTGCCTTCTGAAAAATACGAACAAAATATTTCTAAAAATACTAATTTTAGAATTTTCAAAGCGGGGGAAAGAGTCATGGTCAGGGAATACTTAAATTTCGATAAATGGCAGTTCGGTACTGTGAAAAAGAAGTTGGGAAACTTAATTTATTTGATAGAATTGGATGATTCCCGAGTTTGGAAGCGCCATGTCGACCAAATGTGTTCCATAGGTGAAAACACACCTTTGAAAATTAGCAACACACCATCTAACTCAATTATTGAGCCTTCTACGATATTGCCTTCAGCGAAAAATAACGAAAATGATTATGTTGCTGAAAAGCAAAATACTTTGGACAGAAATGATGTCCAAATAAAAGAAAATGAACCAGATATTGTAACACCAAACCCAGAAATTCCAGATGACGCTTGTACCCTAAGGAGATCTACACGATTGCGTAAAGCACCTTCACGATTAGGAATTGAAAATTGTACTTAACTCCTACAGAGGGAGGAATGTTATATCTTGTTATTTTAACTGTTTAAATTTCCCGGGTTTTCTTACGCGCATATGTAATTAGTGCGCAAGTAATATGTGGTCTGGGAGATTTCCTTCTTCACCACGGGCATTCCGATTTACGATATGAAGTGCACATGTTAATGGCTTACACATTTATATAGAGTTTAGTAATAAAGAATTAAAGCAAGTTCCACCGCTATTTATTCGAATTACGAATAACACTACTACGTATACAACATATATTATCCGATTTTCCACGGTTTCCGAGTTATGAATTTTTTTATGAAATTTGAGAATTTTCAACTTGAACATCTTCAAATTTAAAAAAAAAAAAAGTACAAGACTTTTCTGATATTTTTTTGTTGTAAATAGATTGCCAGGAATTGTACTTTTATACATAAAATAATCAGCATCGTAACTTTGATAAAAATTATGGAAATGTAGGTCTCAACTGACAAAGTTACGTATTTTGGATCATGATCCAAATTTTCAAATTTAAATTAAAAATGTAAACAGGTTACTTCATGGTTTCTTAGTAGCCTTAAAAACTGCGCTCAACACTCAGCTTTCAGAATCATTAATAAAAAATGGTACTCAACAGTCTACTTTTGCTAGAATTAGCCTTCAAAGTCAGCGAGGTGGAAAAATCAAAGAACTAGTTTACTCAAAAATTATTTTTTGCCATTTTAAGATTCTCTAGGTTAACTCCCTTCGTTAACTAACCTGAAATTACTACAAAAAGCTAATATTGAAACATTTGGGGGTTTTATTTATTTAGGGCCAGTTCCATAATAATAAAAAAGAAAGTCTCCTTTCCGCTTTCCATGAACCACTTATAAAGGTCAAGGGAGCTTTGAAGTATCCTTCATCATAAAGTCCGGATATTGGGCCTTTAAAAAGTATATTACCAAATGCAAGCAATAAATCATTATTATCTCAGATTAGCCAACCCTAGAAAACTAGATAGTTGTAACAAAACGGAGCTCTATGTATCGGACGAAGCAGACCTATCAAGTGGCCCCCACGCTCACCTGACCTTAATCCCATCGATTTTTTTGTTTGGGGTTATTTCAAAGAAATCGTTTACGCCCGAGAATGTTCTAATGAAGACGAACTGGGACTGAAGATAAGAGAAGCCGGACGTGTCCTAAGAGAAAACAGGGCAGGTTTTATGCGACTGAAAGAAATTTTTTTGCGAAGGTGTAGAATGTGTATTGAGGCTGGAGGTAGCCACTTTGAAAACCTATTGTAAATTTTATAAATATATTTCTTTTTATCTTCATGATGTGTGATTTATCACCATACCTTTTTATTTTTCTTATCTAAAACATTTCTAATAAAGCTAATTTTCATTTATTTTCAGCATTTTCTATCATAACTGGATCAGAAAAATCTTAGAATAGCAAAAAATAATTTTTGAGTAAACGTCTAGTTCTTTGATTTTTTCCACCTCGCTGACTTTGAAGGCTAATTCTAGCAAAAGTAGACTGTTGAGTACCATTTTTTATTAATGATTCTGAAAGCTGAGTGTTGAGCGCAGTTTTTAAGCCTACTAAGAAACCATGAAGTAATCTGTTTACATTTTTAATTTAAATTTGAAAATTTAGATCATGATCCAAAATACGTAACTTTCTCACTTTTATCAAAGTTACGATGCTGGTTATTTTATGTATAAAAGTACAATTCCTGGCAATCTATTTACAACAAAAAAATATCAGAAAAGTCTTGTACTTTTTTTTTTTCAAATTTGAAGATGTTCAAGTTGAAAATTCTCAAATTTCATAAAAAAATTCATAACTCGGAAACCGAGAAAAATCGGATAACATACATGGGGGTGATTCGAATACCCCATGATATGAGGGACCTGTTTTTTTTTATGGACGTCAATCGTCCGGCCACCCTGTATAATGCCGTTCAATTCCATACAGTTCCGTTCAATTCCATGCAATTCCATGTAATTCCGTTCAATTCACCCACAATTCCACAATTTTGTACTCTAAAATTCCGCAGTGAAAGACCCCTCGTTGCTGCATGTAGTCACTCATTAATACGCCGGGTAATACTGTGCGCGCATGAAACGAATGGTGGACATTTCGAATAACTTCAGCGAATAATTTGGACCATTTTAGTACGCGAGTTTTGAACTTCGTAATTTTCGCAGATTAGTAATTTTATATCAGGAATAAAACGTTTCATGAAAAAACGACTAATAAAAATTTGTAGAGGATATGCAATTTTGCTAATAACTTCGATTCTCATTGAAAAACCGAACGTCTAGCCCATACTTTATTTTATTGTCCATTTTCTCAAAGAAAACATCTGGAACGTTATTCATCGAGTTGGGAGACAGAGCCGTACTCGAAAATTCGTGGAATCGCATGCGACTTCGGGGATGGATAGCAGCCCTATTATGCATATTTTATGGATGTGATTTTTGATGAAATGAATTATATTGATGAGTTCTACATTCTGTTAAATATATTCGATTAAGAGTGTCCGATAAAGGAAAATGAACAACAGAACAAGCGCGCAAAAGCTCCCAACACGGCAGTGATTGAACCTTTTTTTTTTATATTTTCAAACTTTCTAGGGGTTCGGTTCTATTCCAGGTGGATATCACTCCGAAACCGTTGGACCGATTATGCCCATAAACAGACTCAATTCTCCCATTCGGATGCGTAGTCTACCCTGAAAATTGCAAATCCCTATCTCCTTTCGTTCGTTATCGAGGCAACGGCACCAATCCAGCTACTGAATTCACACAAGGCTGCTCGGATCTCTAACGATATAGATCGGATCGTGTTCGAACTTGGAAGTTGGCAGTGGACTTAGGTTCTGAAGGCTGATACGATCCTCACGAAATTACGAAAGAATTTTCTGTTGGCATTCTAAAACTAGTAACCATGTTTGAATTAGTTCGGTTTTGTAGTTTTCGAGTTATTGAAGAAATAAGAAACAAATTTCGGATGGGTATAACTCCAAAACCGTTCGGCCGATTATGCCTATAAACAAACCCAAATGTCGCATGCATATGCACAAGTTAACCTGAAAATTTCAACTCGCTATCTCGTTCCATTCTCAGGTTATGGTGACATAAATAATAATTTTTGATATTTTTTGTGCGTATGTTCTGGGGAACATCGCGTTATCACTTTGACCAAATGTCTGTAATTTTCGAATATTTTGACGTTGCAACGATAACTTGTGAAGAAGAAAAGAGATAGCGACTTAAAATTTTCAGAGTAGGTGGCGCATCCGAATACGACGGACAAGTTCGTTAAAGGGCATAATCGGCCCAACGGTTTCCGAGTAATATTTATGTCATGAACCAATACAAATCCGATCGAATTGACACTTGGTAGGAAGTTGTAAAATACAAATACGAAGACGTTTGTGAAATTTTGTGAGAATCGGATCGCCAGAAAATTTTTTAAAATTATAAAAAAATATTACTTACGTCTCGATAACCCGAGAAAGGAAAGAGATAGCGACTTGAAATTTCTAGGGTAGATTGGGAATCTGAATGCGACATTTGTATTTATTAATAGGCGTAATCGGCTAAACGGTTTTGGAGGTAGACCCATCTGAAATTTGGTTTTTATTTCCTCGGTAACACGAAAAATACAAAACCGATCCAATACAAGCTTGGTTGCTAGTTGCAAAATGCCAGCTCGAAAATTCTTACAAAATTTCGTGAGCATCGTGCCACTAGAAAATTAAAGAAAAATAATTGAAAATCATTGAAAAAAATTCTATATATCAGAAACTATTAGCTCTATATCACTGAAATTTCGCGAGATCCTTCACAACCTAACTCTACTACCAAATTGCAAGTTTGAACATGATCGGATGTATATTCTCGAAGATCCGAGCAGCCTTGGATAAGTTCAATAGTTGGATGGGTGACTGTTGCCTCGATAACTTTCGAACGAAAAGAGGTAGGGAGTTGAAATTTGCAGGCTTCGTTGCGCATCCGAATGGGAGAGTTGAGTTCGTTGTTGAGCATAATCGGCCCAACGGTTTCAGAGTTATAACACTATGGAATATTATTTTCTGGTTAACTCAAATAATACAAACCTGTGGGGATTGCACCACTAGTAAATTAAAAAAAAAATTACGAAACGTTTTTATGTATCTCACGATAACTTGAGAACAGAAAGAGATAGAGATTTGTAATTTTCAGGATTGGCTGCGCAGCCGCATGCGACATTCAAGTTTGTTTATAGGCATAATCGACCCAATGGTTTTGGAGTTATGCCAATCTGAAATTTTTCAGATTTATCAGAAACTATTCCTCCGACATCTATGAAATTTTGCGAGAGCCTTCAGAACCTAACCCTACTGCCAAGTTTCAAGTTTGCACATGATCGGTTCTCTATTGTGGCAGATCGGAGCAGCCTTGTGTCAGTTCAGTAGCTGGATGGGTGATCGTTGCCTCGATAACTTTCGAACGAAATTAGATATTGACTTACAATTTTCAGGTTAGGTTGCGCATTCTAATGGGAGGGTCAAGTTCGATTTTGGGCATAATCGGTCCATCGGCTTCGGAGTTATACTCACCTTTAACTAAAGATATATAGACTCGATTGAATTGAAGCTTGGTAACTAGTTGTAGAACTAGTGTGTAAAACTTTGTAAGAATCGTACCCACAGAAAATTTAAAAAAAATTACGAAATAAAAAGGGGTTCAAGCACTGACGTGCAGTCAGGAGCTTTTGTGCGTATATTCTACTGTCCATTATCCTGTATTTACCATGGTAAATTCGATTTAGAGTGTCCAATACAGGAGAACAGACAATAGAATTCACCATGGTAAATTCGATTAAGAGTGTCCAATACAGGATAATGGACCATAGAAAATACGAGTAAAAGCTCCGGATTTCACGTCAGTGCTTGAACCAATTTTATTTTATTTGGTAGTGATTCCCACAAAATTTCAGAAACGTTCTTAAGTTTGTATTCTACAACTACTCATCTAGTTTCAATTAGATCGGATCTGTTTTGGTTGATGACAAAATTATTACGCGGGAACTGTTTGGCTGATTATGTTCATTAACGAACATGTCCGTCGTATTTATATGCGCCACCTATCCTGAAAATTTCAAGTCCCTATCCATTTCTGTTCTCAATTAATCGTGCCAACGGCTGGCCGGACAGGTTCAAATTTGACCTCGAATTCTTCATCAGTAAGTTGAACCTAGTCGTTTCAGACTATTTGCGGCAAAAATTTCGAATATTTGAGAACACCCTATAGGTATGAACTGGAACGAACAGTCGTTGTCAGCTCCAACGCAGCTCATTATTATAATTCTATTTGAGGATAATTAAGCCCATCTTCACTGAAAAGTGTTTCAATTCTACTTCTTTGGCATGCGAGATTAATCCGAACCAACCAACTATACAGCTAAATACATCACAGAACAAGTGAATTCCTAATTCCATTACTGTACAATTCTGGGATAAAATATATCTATTTGCGAGTTCTTCACCATAAATATAAACATAACTACATCATCCCGAGAACGTGCCCCAAATTCTTCCGCTACGAACCCTTACAAACTTGCAAAACCAATTCCTCCCTCATTCCGGAACTCGTAAATTCGGACTCGTCGCCTCAAACTTCGACGCCGTGGATTTGTTACGATCCTGGGACCTCCAGGACTAGATTTATGATCCATCGTGTCCGTTTGGAGTTGTTTAAAAGTTTCGCGGAACAGTGTATATTGTTATTGTTCAAACGGGACATAGTTTGAATTCCGTGTCACCGGGAGATCGATACCGGTTCACCGCAGGAACTTCGACTGTTATCCGGGCTATGCAACCGAGTTAGCCGCGACGGTCTAGAGGCACGTTCGGGTGAAGGGACGGTTCTGAAACTGTGGAAATTGGGGGGTTTTTGGTAAAGTTTTTCTCGTTTACAAGTCGAGGAGTACGTGGATATTGACTATTCCCTTTGATTGTCTTTTTTATAGCTGTGAAGGAAACTTGTCTGATTGGATGGAAAACGATTTCCACAGTTTTCTGGGAAGGATGAACATATACTGCTCTACAAAAGTAAATAATATTCAGAAATTTTGAGACCGTTTCAGAAGTTTTTTTTCACCGATTTTTTAAATATGAGAAATCTAAATTTCTACTCCCTTATCTATCCCATTCTTTTGCCCATTTCTTTTTCTTCAGTTTCAGGCGAAAATTCATTTCAAGTATTGGCAGTGCCAAATTAGTTCACTCAAAAAATTTCAAAAATAAAGTTCAGTGAAGAATATGGCCTTCTCGAAGATCAACCACAGCCTGACAACACCTTTGCATACTTTCGATCAGATTGTTGAAGTAAATAACTGGGTTCTAGTTTACCATGTGTGATCTCACCCTTGAAAATAATATTTTAACGAAAAGATAACTGCAAGTCGAATTTCTTGTCTTTTCTACAGAGATTTATGGCCTATTTCCTGTAAAATAATGATAAAATGCATTCAACAACTGAAGTGCTATGTAACGTATCAGTTTCTAGACACATTGCTGAGTGTGTTACTTTTTTTTTCTAAACGATTTGAAAAGCCCTAGTCTATGAAAGTTATTCATCAGCTTTCGCTGATAGATTATATGCAGAAAGCACGTAAAATTAGTCCAAATACTGGGAGATATTCGAGATTTAGAATACCTAAGATTGAAACACCCTAAAAGTTCACTGATTGGTGCTGGCATCGGAAAGTCAATAGGAATTCCCACTACCTTTCATAAACGACAAATGAAAGTATTGTTTTCTAACATATCAGGGCGTTTTAAGATCGAAAACCCAATCAATGTTAATATTACTCCAGATTTTCCCAGATGAAGGAACCTCCTATTTTTCTTCTATCTAGTCTTTTATATAGGTACATTTGACACTGAAATAATTCCCTACTACAGTTGCAACTACTGCAACAATTACTATAAATACCACTGTAACTACTACTGCATCTCTTAGTGCAAGAGACATCACTTGTATTTTGTTCATTTAGTTCTCCTTCTGAATATGTAGTCACTTCTTCCTTGCTATACATTTTCATATATAAGAAAGATTTTATATTGTACTAGCTGGCCCGGCGAACTCCGTACCGCCTAACTTAATAAGAATCATGCTCGGTATGAATGAAGTTTTATTATTTTCACATGATGTTGCTTACTTACAAAACAGAGTTTTCTTGACATACTGGCTATTGATAAGGCTTCAATCTGATATTGACAGACACACACAGTTATGATTCAGTCTCTTAATAAATTCAAAGCTTTCTGATAAACTGTAGTTTTTGTTTTGTTTTGTGGTGCGTAAATAAAGGTAGATGACGGTTTTCCAACGCGCGAACACGTGACGTATAATTGCCCTTACGCCATGTCCACACATCAAAGGAAAAACAGAATTGTTACATTATGATAATCCATTCAAGGTACCTATTTAGTTAATGCTTTGTTTGTGGCACAAATCACTTCAATTGTGTATAATTGTGCCGTGATAAAAAGAACACCTGTATAGAAATGGTTCATTTTCATTGATGTATGCCTCGAAAGTATAATTTTTAACACAATTGAATGAAGTTGTACGATTGGCGTGAAAAACAGCAAATTGCAATTGACGTTAAAAAAAAACACGCTGTATGAAAATTTTGGACAAATACATTATGAGAATCCATTCAAGGTACCTATTTAGTTAATGCTTGGTTTGTGGCACAAATCACTTCAATCGCGTAAAATTGTGCCGTGAGAAAAAGAACACCTTGTATAGTTATGGTTTATTTTCAATGATATACGCCTCGAAAGTATGATTTTTACCACAATTGAATGAAATTGTACGATTGGCGCGAAAAACCGAAAATTGCAATTGACGAAAAAAACACCCTGTATGAAAATTTCGGACAAATACGACGTTAAAAACACCCTATAGGAAAATTTCAGACAATTACATTTTATGAATCCATCCAAGGTACCTATTTAGTTAATGCTTTGTTTGTGGCACAAATCACTTCAATCGCGTGCAATTGTGCCGTGAGAAAAAGAACAAACTGTATGATAATGGTTTATTTTCAATTATGTACATGACGTATGCCTCGAAAGTCTATTTTATAACACAATTGAATGAAATTGTACGACTATGGCGTGAAAAAAAGAGCAAATTGGCATTGACGTTAAAACAAAAACACCCTGTAGACAGTTTTATATTTATTTTGGAATTTTTGGCTGAAAATGGTCTTAAACGATTTGGTTCGACTCACTGATCAAGAATCCATGGCCAAATTCGATTCTGTCCGGCCGTCCGGCCGTTAACACGATGACTCTCGAACGGATTGAGCTAAACAATTGAAATTTTCTTGGTAGGTTCGAGGGATAACTATCTCGGTTAAATTCGTTATTGGGCAAAATCGAAGCAACGAAAAAAAATTTTTTTTTACTTTACAACTTTTGAATTTTTTCAAGAAGCAATTTTATCATAAGAATCCAATGATATAATTTTCTACTCCAACAAGCTAATACTTTTGGAGATATGATTTTTCAAAATTCCAATAATTCATCATAGTTCTAGGTATTCACTGTCTGTGTTCACTGTCCATAAATATCATATTTTCTAGCTCTTAGAGTCATGTCAATTCGTAGTTAGAAAACAAGTATCCGATTCTTGAATTTGTGAATATATACAAGACTGTTCTGATACCGAAAATAATACTTACTAGTTGCATATTGAATAATTTACGTATAAATTCGAGATGATGTTTGAGAAGATTTAGAATTGGATCATTTCAATGATGTAGTTTATGAAGGCAATAGGAAAGAAGGACATAATGGAATCATCAAAACAAATTACTGTTCGTTGACCACTGAGGTTAATATTACATTTTACTTCCTTAAGTAGTAAGTCATGTTCCTATATACAGTAGTTTCATAATGTTGTTTGTTAATATATTTTGAACTATTAAAATAATTTGTTCGTAAGCCTCTACCTACTCAAATATCAGGAATAAATGGACAATCTGCTATGATTGTCTCCAGCCTTGCTCTAGACACTTCGATGATACTTTCCTTTAGTATTTCGAGTTGTGAAAACTATGCACCGAGTGTAAGTTGCAACAACCCATTCCACGAGGTTGAATCATTGCAGATTACTCATTTGATCATGATAAATAAATTTAGTGACAATTTTTGAAGCATTGTAGATTGCTCTTTTTTTTTGGCATTCTTGTTTAAATGATAATTTTTGAAACATTTTTCTAAACAACACTTTCTTAAATTTAATTTCTTTCATAATGCAGTTCTATCATAAGAATCCATTAATTCCCAACTCTGAGAAACCAATACTTTCGGAGATATAATTTGTCTGTTTGAACAAGAGCGCCAAAAAGCTCCTGTCCACAGGGCTTGAACCAAGTTTTATATTTCGATTAATTAATATTGCATTGTAAAATAACTTTGTGCTTGTTATCTCATTATTGGTAACAAGAAAATACAGTTTGTTGTTTTGTTTGAAGTGCGTTCGAATTTTTCGTCACTTTCAGTTATTCTACAATTTGATGCTAAATTTCAGATAGATCGAGTGATCGGTTTCTGAAATATTCATAAAAAATGTTTTTACTTAAAACGGCCGTAACTCCGAAATTGCTTGGTGGATTTCTCCAGTTAACGAACTCGTCTGAGATATTTACGTTCCAAACCTACCCTGCAAATGTCAATCCTCGAACTCGTTTCGTTCGAGAGTTATCGTGTTAATGGCTGGCCGGACTGCCAGACAGAATCGATTTGGACCAGGAATCCTTTATCAGCGAGTCGAACCAAATCGTTTGAGACCATTTTCAGCCAAAAATTCGAAAATTACAGACATTTGGGCAAATTGATGAGCACTCTGTTCCAAGGAACAAGAGCGCCAAAACGAGAAAAAGTGACTCGTGTTCTTCAAGGAAACGTAGGATGACGAAATATTTGTGCCTCAAATGGCAAATACCAGTATGCCTGCAGCGTGCTAAACAAGTTTGTGCCCAGTGCATTGAAAAAAATGGATTCAAGTCAGGAGCTTTTGCGTGTATGCTCTATCGTCCAGGACTGTTCTGGGCATCCCAGATACTGGAGTTCATCAGAACTCTGGAACTGGAAGGCGAGCTGTAGATGGTAATGACATCGACAGCTCTATCGGGGGGCACAATAGACCTTAAGGTCGCAGTGCAACGTTACCCCCTACAACAATATACAATATATACATCGTCCATTCTCCGGTATTGTACACTATTAATGAATTCGAATAAGCGAAAATTTCAAGTCGCTAGTTCTTTTCGTTCTCAAGTTATCGTGGCAATGGCCGGACGGCCGTCCGGACATAATCAAATTTGACCTCCAATAATTCTTCATCAGGGAGTCGAACACAATCGTTTGAGACCATTTTCGGCAAAAACATTCTAAAATTACAGACATTCTGGCAAAATGATTACGAGATGTTCCCCAGAACATACGCGCAAAAAATATTAAACTTTGTAGATTGCTACACCTATTCAAGGACTTTAGGTTAAGGGTTTATTAGTATTTTTAGGTACGTGAATATCGTATTACTAAAAAGAAATACAAACATATTTTCTTTCTCGTTTTCTCCTGAAATATTATTTTTCAGAAACTATATTCACCAGAATCCTCTGAAACTCTCGCCTCTGAAACTATTCACCAGATTCCTCTGATACCTTCGAGACAAAGGAACATGACCGCCAAAGCTCCTGACTTCACGTCAGTGCTTTCTTGATTTTTTTTGCTGTCGTTTCCTTCGTTGCACATACACTGCCATCTATCGCAAATATACACACATTTTACGGACATATACGAATATTTTGACATAGAATTTGATTTTGGCATAAATAATAGATGTTGGTGTTCGAAATTTCAAGGTTACCACCTACCACGCCTACAGGGATGAGGGAGAGGGCGGAAATCAGTACTGCCATATTCGCCCTTTAGATATTTCAAAACATATAAAAAACAAAATTCCAGGTTGAACGAATCACCTGGTTTAAATAATCGCTCTCACATTTCACAATACCAACGCTATTTTGACACCACATCCAGTAGTGAAAATGGAAAATGCGGGTATCCCAAATGAAATCAACAGCTTCTCTCTCGACGCTGATAAATATGCATTCGCCAAAACACAATGAAAATTCCAAATTTCAAACCTAAACATGTAACACAATACCGGATTCAGTCGACTGATCACTGAAAATACCATTTTTCACCCGCCCATCTCGAATCGAAAAATCCGCGCCAAAAATTCGCGGAATGTCCAGATCGCCCCTCAAATTTCTCCGTGTCGGGATTTATCATCCGGTGCATCGCTCCTGTAGGACCATCCACGTCAGCCAGCTATACATACCGGACCAGACACTGAATTCATCGTACCAACGTGACAAATATGTTGATGCAGCCATTACCCCTCATAACGAACAAGGGGGGGTATACTGACATGCATATGTCACTTTTGGCGGATGTGGAGGACATTTGCAAATGTGGGGGTGTGAAACCCTCCCGTTGTTTATCGCATCCCGGTTTTATCAGGATGGGAGGGACTGCGTTGAATGAGTTATCCATGGGAAGTTTGTCAGGGATTCGTGGAAATTGGCATATTCCCGATATTTTTCTTGCGTCACGTTTGGAAATACACGTTTAGAAATGGAAAAAAAGCCGGCACAGGAACGAACTGGTCATTCTCGATATTCGTTATAATTTATAGATGCATACAGATGTGCAATTTCCTCAGGCAACTGAAAGCCGTATGATAAGGCGAGAGATTTGATGCTGGCGTTGAAATAGTCCCTCCAGTGCAATCGACGTCCTCGCGTCTATTTATCTATGCGATCACAAGATGATGTAGGTATTTACCCACCCTGGTTTATCTGAAGACCGTTGAAAATTTCACATAATGGTTTTTCATGAGCTTGGATTGGTCAAACTTGGGTTTTGAAAAAACCCTCCTGGCCATATGAAAAACGACATTTTTCATTTTAAATTCAAATATTGAAGAGATTTATGAGAGTTAGTATATTTGAAAATTAGCGGGTGTGATTTTTCTTCAAGAGATCCAGGTGTCTATAGAGGAATATTTTTATAAGAGGGGACTTTTGAAAGATTATGTATTATTTCTAATTTGTTCGTTGTTCACCTCTAGTCTTTTCATTTTTCAGGTGAGTTTCGGGTACTTTGAAGAAACTTCACCGTTCTTTGATGAAGAATTCCAAATTGAATAAAGAAATGCCCATCAAACTTTTAAATTTTGTGAACAAATTCAATATTCACAAATCACGAAACACTCACGGGGAGACAGGGTTTTTTTGCTGAGGTTTTTCCTTAAGCTCTTGTATCATGCGTCAAATTGTATGGTACCACGTTATATTAACCTATGCTAACACTTATAAAGATCTCAATAAAAAGAATAGATGTATAAACAGGGTGAGTCTTTAAGTTGTACATTGTATAAGGTGTAGCATAGTGTGAACTTAGGTACCTACCTACGTAAGTACTTATTAATTAATTTTCTTCGTGATATTAGGATTTTAGTATTATTGTTTTTTTTAATGTTTTATATGTTCACCAAATGTATTATTTCAAGATCTTTTGAAACATATCTATAATAACTGCTGTAATTTTTAAGCCTAATCGAAAAATGTAATTTGAAGATTCAATGAGATCATTCCATTCTTTTATGGAAATCGAAATGAAATAATGGAATTTTCTTGGTAATATGGAAATGTAACATTATTTTAATGAAGTCATTATTTGGTTTTGTAAACCCATCCCATAGAAAGAGCATAATAATGGGTATATAACTATATTATCTTCATATAGGTACTTTTTATAAGGCTGTAACGTTATCGTGATTAAACTAACACATTCTATTCATATAGCAGCGATATTTAGTTTTATTATACAGTTTCATTATTCTTATTAAATCGGAATCCATTTTTCCTCTGAACAATCCTATTGAATCTATAAAAAACATTCATTACCACTATTAAAATGAAACTTGTGGTGCTATTCTGCTTTCTATCTGTAAGCTATAAATCTGTAGTTAACGATTGCTGTATAAGAGGCCGCCTTATGAAATCGTAAATAATGCAATTCTGGAATTGTTCCTGTAATTATCTAATTTACGGTGCTACATTTGAACAACTTCGATAAATTTATTGGAAAACATAACCTAAAACCGTAGAGATATTTTGAATTTGAAGGTATTTGCGTACAGTATCGCTCATCACCCCAATATATCTTATTAGGATTCTGTTTGATTGCAGTATTACTATCGTCAAGAGATGAAGGAAGGAAATTAGATATGCGATATGAAATGAGATATTGATTTATAACATGGTTTTACGTATAAACAGTCCGTATTACTTGAAAGAAATGCCCATATTAAAAACTGAAAATAAATGTATAAGCCAATTTTCTTCAAAAATATCATCCACCATCCATATATTTTAGAAACAGGGATAATACCTTTCCCGCTACTGCAATATGGCATTAGCATTATTTCATGTTTGTAGGGCTTGTTCTAAAGCATTTACTAAAACCAAAGTGCAATGATTTTTATTCAATCTGAAGGGCATGATGAATTGATAATCCGGAATAATATAATATATTCGGGAAAAAAAATCATACAACAATTCTTTAAAATAACCTCACATTACACCCTCCGATATGCTTCAAATCGCCACTCGAGTACTCGTAAGGATTTAAGAATATCTCTAATTTACATCAGATCGTTAAAAACAGTCCAGAATAACAATGTAAGGTTATGAAAAGGTACAGATTGGCTTATAGATGAAAGCAGAATAGCACCATAAGTCTATTAGGTGAATGCTTCGAATCATTGTCGCCTATTTATTAGGAGAAGATCATTGCTCTTACGGTTTTTTGCGCGTATGTTCTGGGGAACATCGCGTTATAGTTTTGCCCAAATGTCTGTAACTTTCGAATTTTTTGACGAAAATGGTCTCAAACGATTAAGTTCGACTCCCCAATGAAGAATTCGATGTCAAATTTGATTCTGTCCGTCCGGCCGTCCGGCCGTTGCCACGATAACTTGAGAACGAAAAGAGCTAGCGACTTGAAATTTTCAGGGTGGGTGGCGCATCCCAATACGACGGACGAGTTCGTTAATGGGCATAATCGGCCCAGTGGTTTCCGAGTATAAATTTTGTTTTCAACCAATATGAATCCGATCGAATTGAAACTTGGTGAGTAGTTGTAGAATATGAACCTAAGCACGTTTGTGAAATTTTGTGCGAATCGTATGGCTACAAAATTATTAAAAAATTATTAAAAAATATTTTTGTTGTCACGATAACTTGAGAACTGAGAGAGATAGCGGCCTCAAGTTTTCAGGTTAGGATGTACACCACAACGCGACATTTCAGTTTGATTATGAGCCTAATCGGCCAAACAGTTTCAGAGTTATAGCCATCTGAAATTTTATGAAATTTTGTGGTTTTTGTTCCTCATTAACTCGAAAAATACTAAACCGATTGAATTCAAACATGGTTATTAGTTGTAGAATGCCAATGCGGAAACGTTTGCAAAATTTGGTGAGGATAGCATTTGTAGAAAATCTTTGAAAATAAAAAAAAAAAGTTCTATATATCAGTAACTAATCGTTCGAAATTGCTGAAATTTTGCAAGAACCTTCATAACATAACTATACTGACAATTTTCAAGTTTTAATACGATCGGTTAAATATTGTTGGAGATTCGAGCATTCTTGTGTGAGTTCAGTAGATGGGTGACCGTTGCCTCGATAACTTTCGAACGAAAGGAGATAGGGACTTGCAATTTTCAGGGAAGGTTGCGTATCCGGAAGGGAGAGTTGAGTTCAATTTTGGGCATAATCGGTCTAACGGTTTCCGAGTTATACCCATCTGGAATATTGTTTCCTTGATAACTCAAAAAATAAATATTCGATCGAATTGAAGTTTGGTAACTAGTAGTAGAAAATCAACATAAAGACGTGTTTAAAATTTTGTGAGAACCGTACCCCTAGAAAATTTGAAAAAAACGACGAGAAAAAAAATTTTAAGAACCGTACCCCTAGAAAATTTCAAAAAAATCACGAAAAAAAAATTGGTTCAAGCACTGACGTGAAGTCAGAAGCTTTTGCGCGTATGTTCTATTGTCCATTCTTCTGTATTGGACACCCTTAATCGAATTTACCATGGTAAATTCGATTAAGGGTGTCCAATACAGAAGAATGGACAATAGAACATACGCGCAAAAGCTTCTGACTTCACGTCAGTGCTTGAACCAATTTTTCTATTGTGACAATGAGAATTTTTTTTCAGTGCAGGATATGACATTTACAATTTGGAAGTTGTGAGATGAATAGCCTTTTTTGGAACATCAAGTATACTTCTTAATATATTGAAAATATTGTACTCGCTAGAGAAAAGATTTAATATGGTAATGGAAAACTGGAAAATGTCGATCTGTATGTAGTGCTTTACCCCATTATTGAAATTGTTGCATGTTCGTGATATTCTTTTGACTATTCAAATCAAATCAAAATCTGACCACAAACAGACCGTATTATCGCGAAAACAGCAACTGTCTTTGAATTATGATTGGTCTGACAACTTTGGTGGTTTCAACGACTCAACCATGGATACGGACTATTTGACAAATGATAATAATATAAATAATAGAGGTCAACATGAGTCATTTTGTTCGTGAAATAGTGTGATAAAATATCACTCGTGACTGAATTCTTCTCATAAGTCTTTTATTTCTCAACGAAAAAGAGTTGCTTGAAAATACCACAAGTCCGAAGGACGAGTGGTGTTTTCTCCGAGCAACTCAATTGCTACTCTTTGTAACCGCTTGAGTCCCAAGTGTCAACGATACACTAATTGAAAGGGGAAAGATGGCAATTTTGGAATCTAATTTATCATTAGTAGATACTTTACCGTGAAAAAAAAATCATGTTTTTTAAAAACTATCGCCTCACCCCCCACCCCCAATTTTTTTTTAGTGGGGCTAACAAAAACTTGTTTTACCAGGCTTTTGAAGTACTCGAGCTGTTTACTCAAACCGTCAAATTTCGTTGCTCTATCTCAACAGGTTTCTAAAATATTTGCAAAATAAGAAAACTCACCTCTGGTTTAAACCCTCCCTATCTTCCATCAAAAGACCCAGAGGAC
Source organism: Halyzia sedecimguttata (assembly GCA_937662695.2). Taxonomy (NCBI): domain Eukaryota; kingdom Metazoa; phylum Arthropoda; class Insecta; order Coleoptera; family Coccinellidae; genus Halyzia; species Halyzia sedecimguttata. The sequence continues at coordinate 70,214,629 of OW569414.2, forward strand.
AGTTTAACAACAGGAAGTGTGACACCCTAATGGTCCCTATCACCCCCATGCCCGTGTCGGTGTGGCGTCCTCGGACCCTGTATATAAGACCCAGACATCCCAAAAGAAATTATCCCTGTTAATTCAACTACGGACAAAATCCATCATATCTAGGATGCGCCAAATCTTTACTTGTAGGTACATCTTGTACAAAGTCCACGTCCTGGATGTATTTTGGCACGACACCAACATCACATGAAACTTTACACAACCGAATTATTACGCCTTTTGAAACACTCATTTGCTAAACCGCTTCGATTGTTTCATGTTAGCTGAAAGCAACCACAAGATTAAATTTCTCTAAAGTTGATTGGCGTCTTTCCATCATATACAACGATTGCAAACGAATTATTCTCATAAGTTATATGGAATAATACCATGAAAGCTACAAAATTATCCATAATTTTCGTGATTGCGTGTGTTCTATAATATAATGAGTCCGTAAAACGAGGGGATTATTTCGCTAATAAAAACACACAAATTTGGAATACGTACCAAATAATAAATCATGCCGGTGCTGACCTCGTTAGTGTAGTTGTTTAAAGGCCGTGCTACAACGTCCGAGGTTGCAGGTTCGAGTCCTGCATACGGTATGGGCGTTGGTGTTTCAAAAACATAATTCCAAATTTTCACGATGTTATAATGGGTAAATGCAAATAATATGACAACCCGTTCCAAAGGTACATACCTCGCTGTTAAAAAATCGAGAGAAAAGCATTGACGTGAAATCAGGAGCTTTTACGCGCATGATCTATTGTCTACTCACGCCTCGAACAACCTCGCGAAATAAACTGCTCCACAAGAGTTAGGGATAATCGTTTAAACGAAAATAACTGACATTCTGAAACCTTTGTTTGCGCTGAAAACGTAATTTAATATAGTTTTACGTTCAAAACTATAAATGCAAGTAAGTTTTTTGGTCTGCAACATACACAGGCTGATTAACAGATCAGGGTCAAATTTAACGACTTTTATTTCCGTACATTTTATTGTTTTTTTTTGTCTCTTTATGCCTTCAATACAACTATGAATGCAAGTAAGTTTTTTGGTCGGCAACATACACAGATTAACGATAACGAGGGTGTTGAGCATATCTTGAGGAATTCGATTCCATAAACGAGGCAGTAGCGCTTTGAGGTCATTCAATTTCTGGTGGAGGTTGGTGATCATCTAGTCTTCTTTGTAGCATATCCCATGCATGTTCTATGCAGTTTAAGTCTGGCGAATGCGCAGGTATTGGTAAATGTGGAATACTATGCTCGTCTCGCGCATTTTCTACTATTGCTGCACGATGTGCTTTACCAATGGCAGATGGCAAATTTGGCACTACGTTGCCAATGACATGTTCCCTATAATGTAAAGCAGTCATATTGCCAGGACAAATGTGAAGGTCTGTGCGCCCGTTGTAACATATCCCAGCCCATACCTTAACAGAGCCTCCTCGAAATGGATGAACCTCTTGCACATGACGGTGATTTCAGGGTAAATGCGGCATAGTCCATACCCTTATTCTTCGAGAATCTGAAAATCGACGTATCTGGATTCATCTGTGGAAGGTACACTACACCATTGGACGTTCAGATCAACATGCTGCCCGGCCCATTCTAATCTTTGCCGTTTATGCTCACGTGTTAATGAAACACCCCCCAATGGACGTCTAGAAGCCAGTTTATCTCCCCCAAACGACATCGGATGGTTTCAATGGAAATCTCAGGACCATTGGCATTTAAAAGTCGATTTCTCAGCATCCTACATGAAGAAAAAGGATATTTCCTCGCCGAAATGGTGACAAAACGGTCTTGTGCGGGTGTTGTTTTTCTTGGTCCACCAACCCTATGTCTGTCCTGCACCGAACCTGTCTCATTCAACCTATCCCAGAGTCACGATATTACACTTTGCGATACTTGAAATGTTTCTGCCACAGCGACTTGAGTGAGGCCACCCTGTAGCATACCGATAGCCCTATTAACCTCGGCGTTTGTTAACTTACGTCTTGGCATCTTGAAGAGCTCGTGAAATTTACTAAGTTCGATATTGCTAAGAGACTGACAATAAATTAACTGCATATTGAAATGCTAAATCTTACGAATAATGTGAAAAACTGCCAAACTCAAGAATAAAGGCGACCAGATGGTGAAAATATGCATTCAAATCGAATTAATAAGTGTTTATTGGCAGTTGATAATGTTTTTGATATTGTCTTTAAAAGTTTACGCCCCTGAGAACAACTTAATGATGATATCCCTAATTCTTGTGGAGCAGTTCACTTCATGCACCTTCAATCCATCTTTTTAGCGTTATTACGTGAAATAATGCATTGGCCGTCAACTGAATTCAAATTGTAAAATGATAGTTAGAGATAGTTAACTTACCAGAAGCGGATTCGAACCCGAATCAACTGCGGTACCAAGTGCGCACGCTAATATTCCGGCCACCGAGGTGTTGTTACATTCTTGGATTTACATGATTTGAAATTTCAAAACAAGTGAATATTGTTTCCGTGATAATGGCTAAAATACACACCCGATCAAGCTGAAATTGTGTAGTCGATTGATAAATAGCAATCAGCTTGAGAAGTGATGAGGAATTTCATGCGAATATGACATATAGTTTCCGAAATTTTGTAGAAAACAAAAAATTTTTCAAGTCACACGTCCATCACAAAATTCAACAAAAAATGTGGGCGTTTGATATTCTACAACTAATTGCCAAGTTTCAATTCGATCAGATATGTATTTTTTCGTTATTCAGGAAGCAATCATTTAAATGAGGATAACTCTGAAACCGTTCGGCTGATTATACCCATTGAGGAAATTACACGTCATATTCGGATGAGCATCTACCCTGAAAATTTCAGTAGGCTATCTCTTTCCGTTCGAAAGTAATCTTGGCAACGTTCAACAGGCCGGTCGGTCTGAATCGGTGAGTCGAACCTAATCGCTTGAGACTAATCTCAGGGAAAATTTCGAAGATTGGGCGAAATGAAAGCATGCTTTTCACTAGAACATGCGCTCAAAAGATATTCGTCGGAACAAGGAGATGTGCAAAAAAAATTTCAAAATAATCTTTTATACCAGATCATTCCAGTTTCAGGTTATTTTTGAACTGCACAGATTTTTTTTTATTTGTGCACTTACATATCATCATTATAATCACAATGAAATTGCTCAGTGTGATGAAAATATCGTAAAATGAATTACTAAACTCCAGGCTATTAAATCTATGTTCCCGCTAATCATTAATTTCACTTACCTTATGATGAATGAAACAATATGCTCGAAAATGTCTGGAAGTAACTCACCTGGAAAGAGATAAAATCGAATTATTTATTATGCAATTTTTATAATGATACCCGAATATTTTTATGAATGGTATCAAGAAGCAATGGAATATTATTGTCAGAAGGCTTCAGACATATTGACATGACTATATACGGTAGAGTAGTGTGGCTTTGCCAACGGAGGTGACTTTGCCGAACTGCCTATTATTTTGAGTTTCATTTTATTTTTGTAAAGTTGAATATACCTCGCCGACACCACGAATGGGAACTGTTAACCACGGTATATCTCCACCGGTTGCGACGGTCGCAGTCAACTCGGCTTGCGTTGAATGAAGTGCTACGCTGTGGTATGCGAGTGGTTAAGTTTTTAACGTGTTCATAAATGCGAAATACTAAGGGTTGTGTAGAAAATAGGACAAGCGGTACATCAATATACATTTAGCAGCTTACTTTACCTGTATTTAGGGTCACGTAAAAAAAACTTAAAGCATTTGGTTGAGAAGGTTACTGTATTTCCAGCAATTTTTCTATTGTTGCACTTTTGTGGGGGACTTTGCCACATACCAAAATTTATTTTATTTTATTTTTAGACACATCTATGGGACGTCAATACAAAAAGAAGTTGGGTGCGAGGAAATATCGTTATTATACGGAGGAAACACTAAACCGATAGTAGTGTTCCCTGCTAAAAAAATTGTTGAACATTATGTTGGAGAAGTTATATAAACAGATGATGATGGGTTTGTGGTAAAATATTTGAGGAAAAAGAAAAATGGATTTGTCTATCCCAATGTTGAGAACACATCATACGTCAAAGAAATGCATGTTGTCACAACATTGGAAAAACCAACGTCTTCCAGGGTCATTATTATTTCCACACAGACTTAAGGTTGTATAATATTAATTAGCTTGCGTTTTTGGACGCGTTTGCAAATGTTTCTAGTTTATTTGAACTCACAGAGCCGTTTTTAAGTTTAAATATTGTTTTTGCGCGCGTGTTCCGCAAGGAACAGCGTGCTATCATTTCGTCACAATGTCTGTATTTTTCGAATTTTTTTTCGAAAATGGTCTCAAACGATCAGGTTCGACTTCCTGATGAAGAATTCGAGGTCAAATTCAATTCTGTCCGTCCGGTCCGGCCGGCCGGCCGGTCCGGCCGTTAGCACGATAACTCTCGAACGGAACGACTTAGAGCGTTGAAATTTGCAGGGTAGTTTTGTAGCGTAAATGTCTCGGACAAGTTTGTTAACGGGCGAAATCCACCGAGCGGTTTCGGAGTTAAGGCCGTTTTTAGTAAAAACGTTTTTTATGAATATTTCCGGAACCGATCACTCAATCTTTCTGAAATTTGGCATCAAATTGTAGAATCATGACCTTTATATGCCTGCGAAGTTTTGTTTTGATCGGACGGCCCTAAAGTGGCAAAAAAAAATTTCAAAAATTTAAAAATTTTGTTTTCAGGATAACTCGATAAATACTGATCTGATTGAATTGAAACTCAGTAGTTACATGCAAAAGACCAATGCAAACACTTTTGCAAAATTTCGTTAAGATCACGTGACATGAAAAAAATAAAAAAGTTACTACTATTTTGCGGAATACTTTGCTTAAAATGCTGAAATCTATTTTTTTGAGGTTCATGCTGCCCTTTCCGGGCATTTTCCGTTGTGCGCATGCGCAGATGAGAAGTCATTTAACTGCTGTAGTTTTCGTCAGAGAGGATTGGGGTTTTGGGGTGGCGGATGCTATTCCTCCATAGAATCCAGATCCCTGATGAGGGTCTGCGCATGCGTAGATTAAAGATGCGATATCTTCCGAACCACTAGTATTGGAGAATCGGAGTTTTTTGTAAGGTGTATTATTTTGAAAGGACTTTTAGCCGCGAGTAGTTTGCGCATGCGCCGAAGAGAAGTGACTGTTTTTGGGTTGGATGGGTTATGTTGGGAGTTCTGAGTCGATATTGTGAGGTTTTAAAAGAATATTCATAGCAATTCAGTGCAAGGACAAGTCAGTTTGGGGGATGTAGCGTTGTTTCCGAGTTAAAGTGTCCGTACCTTGGCCCTGGGGCTAATTTCGAAATTGATGTTACCCCTTACGGGCATTTTTCGTTATGCGCATGAGCAGACCATCAGTGATTTAACTGCTGGTGCTTTCGTCAGAGAGGATTGGGGTTTTGGGGTGGCGGATGCTATTCCGCTATAGAATCCCCTGGTGAGGGTCTGCGCATGCGTGGATCCAAGAAGCGATATCTCCTGAACCACTAGTGTTGGAGAATCGGAGTTTTCTGTGAGGTGTGTGATTTTGGGAGGACTTTTAGCCGCAAGTAGATTGCGCATGCGCAGAAGAGAAGTGACTGTTTTTGGGTTGTATGGGTTATGTTGGGAGTGCTGAGCCGATATTGTGAGGTTTCAAAAGAATATTCATGGCAATTCAGTGCAAGGACAAGTCAGTTTGAGGGATGTGGCGTTGTTTCCGAGTTGAAGTGTCCGTACCGTGGCCCAGGGGCTAATTTTGAAATTGATGTTACCTCTTACGAGCATTTTTCGTTATGCGCATGAGCAGACCATCAGTGATTTAACTGCGGGGGTTTTCGTCAGAGAGGATTGGGGTTTTGGGGTGGCGGATGTTATTCCTCCATAGAATCCCCTGGTAAGGGTCTGCGCATGCGTGGATTAAAGATGCGATATCTCCCGAACCACTAGTGTTGGAGAATCAAAGTTTTTTGTAAGGTGTGTGATTTTGGGAGGACTTGCAGCACAAGTTGATTGCGCATGCGCAGAAGAGAAAATACTGTTTTTGGGTTGTGTGGGTTATGTTGTGATATTGTGAGGTTTTAAAAGAATATTCATGTCAATTCAGTGCACGGACACTAGTCAGTTTGAGGGAAATAGCGTTGGTTCCGAGTTGAAGTGTGCATATCGTGGCCCTAGGGCCAATTTTGAAATTGATGTTACCCCTTACGGGCATTCTTCGTTATGCACATGAGCAGACCATCAGTGATTTAACTGCTGAAGTTTTCGTCAGAGAGGACTGGGGATTTGGTGTGGCGGATGCTATTCCTCTATAGAATCCCCTGGTGAGGGTCTGCGCATGCGTGGATTCAAGATGCGATATCTCCTGAACCACTAGTGTTGGAGAATCGGAGTTTTTTGTAAGGTGTGTGATTTTGGGAGGACTTTCAGCTGCAAGTAGATTGCGCATGCGCAGTAGAGAAGTGACTGTTTTTGGGTTGTATGGGTTATGTTGGGAGTGCTGAGCCAATATTGTGAGGTTTTAAAAGAATATTCATGGCAATTCAGAGTAAGGACAAGACAGTTTGGGGGATGTAGCGTTGTTTCCGAGTTTAAGTGTCCGTACCGTGGCCCTGGGGCTAATTTTAGAAATTGATGTTACAGGTATTTTTCGTTATACGCATGAGCAGACCTGATTTTGACAGAGCTTGTTATTTTGAATTCATACATACTGAGCTTAGTGTCAAAAATAAAAAAAGCACTGACGTGAAGTCAGTACTCTTTGGCGCACGTGTTCACGGTGGCTAATTTGAATTGAATGATGAGTACTTCAAGCTCAGTGGATAGAGCGAGCCGAAGATCTACCCAAAAAGGAGTACTCATCACTCAATTCAAATTAGCCACCGTGAACACGCGCGCCAAAAAGCACTGACTTCACGTCAGTGCTTTTTTTTATTTTTTTACAAAGAGACTGATTTTTTGTATTTTATAAAGAATGTTAGGCAACATTGTTCAATTGATTGCTTCTGACAAATATCTTGTGTTTCTTACGCAGAAGCAAATCACATAATTGATTTTTATTTTATAGATATTTTTCAGAGTTTGGGAGAGAAAACCCAGAAAAAAAACCTTTTAATAATGAGTATACCTCCCACAGTATCCTTTAATGATTACTTATTGTTCCGATATCCAAAGGAGGAGTAGCTGCCCTCCGCTGTCTCCCCTTGAGTGTACCTATGCTCACCACTCTTTTGGCATACGTTTCGATCATTTGTCCTATTTCTGAAATATAAATTTATATAATTTCGAATACACTTCCTCGGCATTTCATGTCCTCGAAGATCTCTAGCAAATGATGAAGATCTACTGAGAAGTATTCCGCAAGCTCAGGGAATATGCATAGCAATTTTATTATACATTCTGTATGCACTGCTGTTACTACACTCTCGGTCCGTGATTTTAAACGAGTCGCCACTCTCATGAAGTAGATTTTCCAGCAGTAACTTGTACTGAAAGAGACACGCTTTCCTCTCATGAATGAGATTGATATAGAAGGAAGGCGTCAGTGATATCATGTAATTTTTCTTGAGACCCTGATTTAATTCTTAGGGGACTACAAAAAAGAACGTTGTCGATTAAGTCTAAAAACTAAACTCCAAAAATTGGTTGAATCACTGACGTGAAGTCAGGAGCTTTTGAGCGTATGTTCCATTGTATATTCATACCTCAAACGAAGTCGATCGAGCATAGTTTCTGAAATATAAAATCTTCAAAGATGGCTGAAAATAATGAAAATTTAACCTTAAAGCGACAAATTACTGTTAAAAATGTTTTATTCAAGTCTATTGGATATACTCTCAATCGAATTTATCATCGATATAGACCATTTTCTCAGCTTTAAGTAAGATATAAATACATTTCGTAGCATTTTAACATGGGACTTGAATAATGGGATAATCGTCTGCGATCACAGAATTTTCAATCCTGACATATGAATCATATCGGAATTAAAATTCTTTAAATATCTAATTATAAGCGAAAAATCTTACTTCTCGAGTAATTTTAAGACACGATATTTTCGAAATTCGGAGAAAATTTGCGAGTCTGCATTCTATTAGTAATTACCGAGTTTGAATTGGATCGGATTTGTATATTTTGAATTATATAGGAAATAACAATAAAATTTCAGAAAAGTATAAATCCAAAACCATTCGGCCGATTATGCTAATTAACGAACTCAAATGTCGCATTCAGATGCTCAACCTGCTGTAGAATGCCGACGCGCAAATATTTACAAGATTTTGGTAGACTCGTATCACTACAAAATGAAAAAAAGCATAGAAAATCTTTGAAAAAAATTTTATAGGTAACTATCTCAGAAATCTTCCGTCTGATATCGCTGAAATGAAAGGTCCAAATTTGATCAGACCTATATTGCTGTAGATCTGAGAACCATTGAGTGAGTTCAGTATCTGGACGGTCAACCGTTGCCACGATAACTTTCGAACGGAAAGAGATAGCGACTTGCAATTTTCAGGGTATTCCCTGAAAATTCCGAATGGGACATTTATGTTCATTGTTGGGTATAATCGGCCGAAGGGTTTCAGACTTATACCTACCTGGAATAATGTTTTCTCGATAACTACAAAATTCAGATCCGATCGAATTGAAACTTGGTGTTTAGTTGTAAAATACCGACGCAAAGAAGTTTGTGAAATTTTTTAAGGATCGTATCACTAGATAATAAAAAAAATATTAAAAAATATCAATTATCTCACGATTACTTGAGAACCAAAAAGCATTGCGGCTTGCAATTGTTGGAGTAGGTTGTGTATTCTAGCGCGACATTTGATTTCGTTAAGGGTATAATCGGCCAAACGGGTTTGAAGTTCTGAAAGGTTGTTTTTTCGTCCATAACTCAAAAACTCCAATGCCAATTAAATTCAAACATGGCAATTAGTTCTAGAATGCCGGCGCAAAAATGTTCGCAAAATTTCTTGAAGATCGTGTTACTAGAACATTTCAAAAAAATCATTGAAAAAAGTTCTATATAATATGAAGTATTCGTCCGACATCGCTGAAATTTCAATTCCGATAGAATACTTAGACAATTCTCTCATTACTCAAGTCCTTAGGATGGTACGAAATGTATTCATATCTTATAAAAACTGAGAAAATGGTCTATGTGGATGGTAAATTCCATTGAAAGTGTCCAAAAGAGGTGAATAGACAATAGAAGTTGCACGCAAAAGGTCCTGACTTCACGTCAGTGCTTGAACCAATTTTTCTAGCTAAATTTACAGCATGAGTCCCAGGTAGACTAGCGTCGACAAAAATACCCAGGAATCTGATACTAACACCCCCTCTATTATTTGCTGCAGTACTCAATTGTAATTCCTGTGTTTTTTCGATATTTATAGCAAGTTAATAAGCGTCAAACCAATGATTACTTTCATCAATTTCTTCAATGCATGTAGGATATTAAACCATAAAGAGTGTTGAACTTAAGAATGGAATAGAATGAAAAAGTAATTCTTCAATTGATATTTTTATGAGTGTCTTACGGAGTCTGATTTAGGCTCCGAAACGTTACGAAATGGTTGTTTCATCGTTGATGTTCGTTAGGCAGAATTGTTCGATTTATTGCTTCTGCCAAATAATTCACAAAATAATGAATTTTTATTTAATCGATATTTTCCAGAGTTTGGGAAGGAAAACCCGTTAAGAAACCATTTAATAATGAACATACCTCCCGCAGTATCCCTTGATAATTATATTCATGGTAGTTTAATAAAATGAGGGAAAGCCCTCCGTACATTAGCTTTGGCACTCTCGTTCTAATTCTGACAATTCATCTCCGAAATTATTGGTTTCTCAGAGTTGGTAATGAAATCAATGGATTCTTATAATAGAACCGCATGATAAACGAAACTAAATTAAAAATAAATAACGAACTTATCCAAGATATTTATTCCTCAAATCTCCTCTGAAAATTATATTATATCAATTGAAACTCAGCCAATATTACGGTTTTGTTTTCACTGAAGATATTCTGAATATATTTCCGTCATCATATGGATTATCCAATAGCATATAGGGTAGGTGTAATTATAATATCCTATATAATTGTTCATTTTGCATTCAATCACACTTCGTTAGAACAAAAATCAATATATTTGACATATCTATCATAGGTAGATAAGAAAGTATGAGCTTGTTAGAGTTGAAAATTATTTGGATTCTTATGATAAAACTGCACCTTGAAAAAAATTTTATTCGAAATTCTTTATGTAAAAAAATTTTTTTTATCATTACTCCAAAACCATCAGGCCAATTTTGCCCAATAACGAACTTAAACGAGATATTTATCCCTCAAACCTAGTTATTGCATTCGAGAGTTATCGTGTTAACGGACGGGCGGACGGATGGACAGAATCAATTTCGACCACGGATTCTTGATTAGTGAGCCGAACCAAATCTTTTGAGACCATTTTCAGCCAATAATTCGAAAATAACAGACATTTGGGCAAATTGATAAGCACTTTGTTACCAGTAACAAAATGAGATATACAAGGACATTCTCCAAAATAGCGAGTAGGTATTGCTTTACAAAAAAATTTACTGTCTTGTGTTTATTCATGTAATGAGGTGAGCTGTGGCTAATTGCCAATAATAACTAAAACAAGACGTACGGTGAAGTGTTTATTGATTTTAACGATCAACAAATATTAGACGTGGCCGGGCTGATCACCTCATCGCTCCGTGTTCCCCAAAGAGGAAATTATCATTCAGGATCAGACACAAAACCAGGGTTCATGGTTACTACCAATCATCAGTGTGACTTAGCCAAACACCGAATAAATACTGCCGGCGTTCTAGGAAACTTATATCCATCGGCTGAGAACTGGTAGGGATATAACACCACCAGCACCACATATGGTGAATCCTTACGAACTCCGACCCTCTGCGATGAAGAAACCATGAGCGATATTCTGCGACGTTTATTTTTTTGCCGTAAGAGGGTCAAGGAATGGCGACGCCATCTACCGTGAAGCGACCTCTACGGACTGAAAACGCCCGGTTCAGTTTGGTTAGATAAACCAAAAACCAGTGAACATGTAATGAGGTGAACTGTAGCTAATGTTATTTATTTATTATATGGGTTGTGCTGGGCAGACGAAACCCGTCTCTGCACTGGGACCAATCGGTCTATTGTGGCACAACTGTAGTATATGATCTATAATTCACCCACAAGCTCAAGTCTCTTGATGAACTATGGGTAATTGCGAATAATAATCAAAACAAGACACACGGTGAAATATTTATTGATTTTAACCATCGACCCTCTTACGGCAAAAGAATTAACTTCGCTGAACTTCGCTCATGGTTTCTTCATCGTACAGGGTCGGACTTCGTATAGATTCTCCATAGGTGGTGCTGGTGGGGTTATTTCCCTTCCAGTTCTCGACCGATGGATATAAGTTCCCTAGAATGCCGGCGGTATTTATTAAGTATTCGGCTAAGTCATACTGATGATTGGTAATAACCATGAAACCCTGGGTTTGTGTCTGCTCCTGAATGACACTTTCCTCTTTGGGGAACACTGAGCGATGAGGTGATCAGCCCGGCCACGCAGAATATCTGTTGATCGTTAAAATCAATAAATACTTCACCGTGTGTCTTGTTTTCGTGTTAATTCAGTACCTTGAGGTGTGACCGCTCTGGCTATAAATTTGAACAAGCGTGCCAAATCAGATTGTCCTCACGTCAGTGCTTTCCAAACTTGTTTATCGTGAGCATACATTCAAACGAATCATACAGAGATCACGATAACATCCATAGGTGCTGGAGACCCGCTTGAAAATAACGAATTTGGACTACAAAAGGCTGGTTCCATTATGTGCTGAATAATCCACCTTCTCTCATATATACATCGAAAGCGAGAGATACAGGGAGGGAAAATGGAAACATTTTTGCAGCAAGAGTCTTTCCGTGTCGGGAAAATTAAGTGAAAAACGGGGTCGCGAGGTGTGTCTCCTTTCCAGTTCTCGACGTAAAGCGAGCTTAATGTATACAAAACAGTAATGTGAAGGAAAAACGTTTTAACGTCGTGAAAGTAGTATACGGCGGACGTGAGAAAGGGAGGAATGTTTGGCAGTGAACGGGTTTTTTAAATATATGGGTAATATTTTCACTGTTTATGGAATAAGGAATAGTTATGTTCCTAACAAGTGCGGAAAGTGATACTTTCCCGCACGAAACTGCCGTTGTCAGAACGACACGAAGCGGAGTTCAGGCAAGCAGTTGAGTGCGTGAATAGTATATTCTAAAACAAGTTGCAGAATGGGCTCCTATTAAAACACGAATGCGAATGCACTCGAACGCATGAGTGTTGGAATTGCCTTCTGCAACGAGTATTAGACGATATTTTCTATATTTCAGGCAAGTTTTGAAAAATACTGTTGGAATTGAATGAAAAATTCGAATTATACATCCTAGTGACTTTTGTATTGTATCTTGGTAGTTGGTGTGACTGTTACGAAAGTTGACAGATTACGGAATTTGAATTTGAAACGTACGTAGGGCATGGAGATCAGATTTAAAACAGTGTCCTAATAGCATGAATGTTTCAAAATTAGCAAGAAGGAAATCCCTAGTACCATATTTTTTAATGAAAATAAAGCTTTTCCTCAACAAATATTCCACCATATCCAGATTATATTGTATTGTCAATTGACGTGTGTTGAAATTTGATAGGATCGAATGTCAGTGCTGACTACCACAAAACGAAAAATATAACTAGAAACAATGCGGGAATGAGTTCATTCCAGTACTGTTTTCAGTGATGGAATGGACTGATTACGATACTGAAATAGAGACAAACACTTTCCGTAAGAGTTAGGAACAACATTTTGTCTACAAGCGGATGAAATAAATTGAAACTGAAATGTTCATAAATACTGTATTTATTCAAACGACAAGGAAATTAACTACAACAGCACACACAAATAGTAATAAGGAATTTTTTACTTATTATTAGTAATATTTATCGTAAACGGACAGTTAGACGCCTTATGCAAGGTGATAGCGGAGCCAACATTTTGTCTGACGTCAACTGCTCCTTGGGAGAAGATAATGGCTCTAAGTTACAGTTTGAAGATGACAGAGTGTTCAAATTAAGAATTTTGTTGGACATTTATTTTTTCTGATTCGTAGATTCTTCCAAATATCCCTCAGCAATTCTGAAGTTGACTTCCATCCTCCTGAAAGTTTGATATTTGTGATACCTATTCACAATTGGCAAGGAAAGTAGCCGAGGAGCACCTGAAACTGTGAACTGTGTAAGGTTCTGAATTTTGTAGGTGTAAATAACCTGCAATTTGGGGTGGTATTTTACCTATTGAATTCATTGATTACTACAGATTGAACTGTACATTTTTCATGTTTGTAATTTATGAATAATGGGCTATGTGGCGTGTTTTCGGATGTTAGTTTCCATATTTTTTATTTATATTCAGAAAATATCCATTGTTAGTTTCTTGACAAATAACTAAAGATCTGGGTGAATGATATTCGCAGTTCATGATATTGATATTTTTGCGCGTATGTTCTGGGGAACATCTCGTTATAGTTTTGCCCAAATGTCTGTAACTTTCGAATTTTTTGACAAAAATGGTCTCAAACGATTAAGTTCGACTCCCCAATGAAGAATTCGAGGTCAAATTTGATTCTGTCCGGCCAGCCGTCCGGCCGTTGCCACGATAACTTGAGAACGAAAAGAGCTAGCGACTTGAAATTTTCAGGGTAGGTGGCGCATCCCAATACGTTCGTTAATGGGCATAATCGGCCCAGTGGTTTCCGAGTAATAATTTTGTTTCCAACCAATATAAATCCGATCAAATTGAAACTTGGTGGGTAGTTGTAGAATATGAACCTAAGCACGTTTGTGAAATTTTATGCGAATCGTATGGCTAGAAAATTTTAAAAAAATTATTAAAAAATATTCTTGTTGTCACGATAACTTGAGAACGGAATGAGATGGCGGCTTGAAGTTTTCAGGTTAGGATGTGCACCAGAGCGCGACATTTTAGTCAGTTTATGAGCATAATCGGCCGAACGGTTTTAGAGTTAGAGCCATCTGAAATTTTCTGAAATTTGGTGGTTTTTGTTCCTCATTAACTCGAAAAATACTGAACCGATTGAATTCAAACATAGTTGTTAGTTGTAGAATGCCAACGCGAAATTGTTTGCAAAATTTAGTGAGGATAGCATTTGTAGAAAATTTTTAATAAATCATTGAAAATAAAAAAAAATTATATATATCAGTAACTATTGGTTTGAAATTGCTGAAATTTTGCAAGAGCCTTCATAACCTAACTCTACTGCCATGTTTCAAGTTTTAATACGATCGGTTAAATATTGTTGGAGATTTGAGCATTCTTGTGTGAGTTCAGTAGATTGGTGACCGTTGCCTCGATAACTTTCGAACGAAAGGAGATAGGGACTTGCAATTTTCAGGGTAGGTTGTGTATCCGAAGGGAAGAGTTGAGTTCGTTTTTGGGCATAATCGGTGTTACGGTTTCTGAGTTATACTCACATGGAATATTATTTCCTTAATAACTCAAAAAATAAATATTCGATCGAATTGGTGCTTGGTATCTAGTAGTAGAAAATCAACATAAAGACGTGTTTAAAATGTTGATAAAATATTAATTCGAATTTACCATGGTAAATTCGAATTAAGAGTGTCCAATACAGGAGAATGGACAACATAATTTACCATGGTAAATTCGATTAAGGGTGTCCAATACAGAAGAATGGACAATAGAACATACGCACAAAAGGTTCTGACTTTTCGTCAGTGCTTGAACCAATTTTTTTAAATTCTCTACTGACACGATCCTCGATAAATTTCACAGACATTTTCGTTTCGATATTTTGCAACTAGTAACTAGGTTTCAATTCGATTGGATCTGTAGTGGTTGAAAACAAAATAACTACCTACTTGGGAACCATCCGACCGATAATGCCCATTAACCCGGAATCCGACACGTGAGGTGTGAGAAACTTCAGACTCGGTATAATCGACTTTCGTAGAGACGCGTATTCTCATGCGAGAACTCCTACAAGAAATCTCACCGCACTTCTCGCTGACTATTTAGTAGTAGATTTCAACCAGCAATTCCCGAACGGGATAAAAATTTAAAAGCTCATGTCAGCGACTGCAGCGCCTAAGTGCCTCTCGACCACAAGTTATTCCATGTATACTGCATTCACTTTTATAGTCTCCTGGTTGGCCATGAAAATTTGACACATTTCACCATGTATATTTTGAAATTGTTAGGTTATAGTCGTTTTCCTCTAAGATAACTACGCAACGTTGTCCTCTCTACAAAGAAGTCGTAGTAATTACGTATTTTCACAATGTGAATTTACTTCGGAAAAATAATGAATTTGAGAAGATATTCTATGAATTCAATAATTTTACAGTCCTGGCGACTGTCCAAGAAAATGTTTCCTTTGTTGTTGCTAGAAATATTTCACGTATATAAACTGGTTGGAATATTCAATTATGCTATTTTCTTGTATGGAAATCAAGAATCAAGTGTTGGAATTTTATTGAAAAAATAATGGATGAAGTAGTCCGTTACTTTGTGATAGTTCATTTGAACAAAGAATAAAAGTACCTGAATAATCCGGCAGGAAAACTTCTAAACGAACAGACGTACCTATGGAATTTCCTACTTTTCTTAAGAAGACATTTAAATACCTTGTTGCATAACTTGAAATACTCCAGTTTCAAAATGTAGTAGTACTACTAAACGTGAGTCATTCTTATACCTCAATAAAATATAATCCTAGGAAACTAAGTAATTCAACTCGAGAGTTCAACATGTCAGAATGAAGTATTTCTATTGCAGATTTCGGTTCTGTATAGCACTTCATGATAACTTAATGTCTCTGCCTCTTCAAAACTACTTGCGGTATTTTCAATTTCAAAGCGAAGAGTTCTTTATTATTCGAAGATAATATTCTGTGATAATATCTTGTCTAAGATTGAAGCTTATGTTATGATTATGTTGAGAGTAGAAATTGGCAACGTCTCGGCGATTTGTTTCGACCTTGACGATATTTCAGCAGTGCCAACCTGCCTGTGTCTTAGTAACAGAAACATGATAGACCTAAATCATGGCCAACAGGGAGACTTTATAAAAGTGAATGTAGTATGGTAGTATCATCGCTTCAGTTGTGGTACAATATTGAACAAAGGATGATGATCTGAAAGTGGACTGCGGTTTGCCACGCCCCACGTTCCGTATCTCGTAACTATTTTTTTTAATTTGTTTATTTTTGTGGTTATTGACATTTTAGTAAAATTGATGATTATGAGCAGACAAATGCGTCGTGAATTATTTTGGGCCAATGAAGATGATGAAGAAGTAGATGCCGTCAGTATAAGAAGTTATTGTCCGGATTAAGAACAGGAAGCTGATTCTACTGACGGTGAAATTAATGATCACGAAGAAGGAAGGATTTCGAAGTTTTTCGTTGGAAAAAATGGAATGAATTGAAAGAGGCAACATAATCCAGGAAATGTTAGAACCAGGTCGGAAAACATATATACACTCAGCGGTTTTTTACAACTTTCAAAGTTGTTTTACAACTTTCATAGTTGTTTTCCACATCCACCTTCTCCGATTATACCAATCTCCCACACTCAGATTTCTGTGTGTCATATTCTTTCCAATATCATCCGTCCATATTCTTCTTGTTTTTCAGAATTTTTGTAGGTAAATGGTTAAGCTTCCTAAAAGTTTCATGTGGGATTTCATAAGCGTTACTGGTATCCCTAAGTTCACGACGTTCTATTCTGGACAGTTGCTGTTCCTTCTCTTCTTCTATCATTGATCATATATCCAGTCTTTTTACTCTGATTAATCGACACTTGTTTTATGATAGTTCTCTTCTGGCGAAAAAAAACTGTTAAACTTTTCCGTTATTACTAACGCTAAATTGAATTCGTCGGTTTTATATGTCGAAATACGGTGACGGCACATGCTCCAGCTCATGGTTCCGATCTCTTGAAGCGATTCCGATATGGTTTAGGCGGTAGAGAGCATTTTTATTCGATTTCTATTTCAGATCTCGATGAAGAATTTCATCCTGTCCTACTTGAATGAAAAAGTTTTTTTCATTTGTATTCCAAAGTTTTCAATAAGTTCAGGACTGAAAAATATTATCGATACAATTGAATTTATATTCGATATAGTGCAATTACAAGGGCAATATCAGTCATTTTATAGATACCGTAACGGAGATTTATATATTCACATAATGTTTGAAGAAAGAAAAGAAAATAAAGTCTATCAATCAAACAAATCTCATTATACATTGATGAATTTTACGAAGCATCATTAGTTCAAGCAATTTATCAGAAAAAAATTAGTTCAAGCCCTGTGGACAGGAGCTTCGGTGCTCTTGTTCAAACTTTGACAAATCATATCTTCGAAAGTATTGGTAAGGCTTGTTTCACATGCATACGGTTCCATTCGGTTCGGTTCGTTTTCAGTTTCAACCGAAAATGAATGAAGGCCTTTCACACATATACGGTTCTTATTAGGTTTTATGTTATCTTCCGACACGGTGTCACAATTCCAATTTTTCCGCGACGTCAGATTCATCAAAGCCATTCAAAATTGAACACATACATCTTTGAATACATCCTACGTCTTTAATTGATCTTTATATTTTACTGAAGTTTTGTCCCGCAGCACTGGTTTAGATTTACAGCAGAAATCAGTCGATCCACATTTGGTAAACCATCATTTTCTCATGAATACTGAGATAGCAAAAATATCCCGAAAATATGTATGTTTATATTTCTATATTTGAACAATACGGGAAATATTTCAAGATATCTGCTCGATTTGAGGTTACAACCACAGAACGAGACAGAAAACATATGTAAATATTTATTACTTTATGGTTAAAACCGAATCTAAACCGTACTTGTGTGAACGCCCCGGTTGATCTGTATTCCCCACACACGAATCCAAACCTGATAGAAACCTATTCGTGTTGAGGGAGTATTCGGTGCTGTACGGTTTCTATTCGGTACCGAATCTAAACACCGTTTCACACTTGTCGCCAGCGACCGAATTGAAACCGAAAACGAAACGAACCGAATGGAACCGTATGCATGCGAAACAAGCCTAAGCGTTGGGAATTATATCAATGGATCCTTATGATAGAACTTCATAATAGCAGAAATTAAATTCAAACACCATAAAAGAATTTAAATTCAATAAGAGTGCCCAAAAATTATTAATCCAAAACCAATACACCAATTCTACACAACAACGAACTCATCCAGGATATTCGTTCCTCAATTCTATGATGAACGATATATTTTTTCCTCAAATCCACTCTGAAAATTATATTATATCAATTGAAACTTTAGCCAATATTTCAGTTTTGTCTTTACTGGAGATATTCTGCACTCAATATTATTAACTTACCATTACCATTCCCATCATATGGATTAACCATGGGCATTAAATATCAAAATTTGACATATCATGTCTCAGGAAAATAAGTTGGCATGTATAAACACAGATCATATTATAATAATTCATAGATAGAATAATTATCGCATTCTGTGAAAACACAGAAGTACGATTTATTATTGAAATTTTGAAGAATCATAATTATATCCGAAAGTATTAGCTTGTTAGAGTTAAAAATGACATAAATGGAATCCTATGGTGAAACTGCATCTTGAGAAAAACTTCTTTCGAAATTTGTAATGTAAAAAAAAATTGTTTCTGTTACCCCGAAGCCATCTGACCGATTTCGCCCAATAACGCCGAGATATTTATGTCCCAAACCTATTCTGAAAATTTCAACTGTCTAGCTCATTCCTTTCGAGAGTTATCGTGTTGAGGGCTGGCCAGATGGCCGGACAGAATCGATTTTGAACACGTATTCTTGATCAGTGAGTCGAACCAAATCGTTTAAGACCATTTTTATCCAAAAATTCGAAAATTACAGACATTTGGGCAATTTGATCTGTTTCGAGGAACAAGAGCTCCAAAAAAATCAAATTTGAACCCTGAATCAAATAATAAACGCACTAAATAGGTCAAGGCATATTGCGGTAGTGCTTAGTATTTGTCAAAGTTTTGCCTTTTATTGTTCTGTACTTTTTCAGTGCTTATATCAATAGTCTCTTTCTCAAAACCAGTCCATGTTATTTTATGTCTGTGGTTGAACCTAATCGTTCTAGACCATATTCGGCAACAAATTCAAAAGCATTTGAGCAAAATGATTCCACGTTAATGCTTTCCCAATTTGTTTTATCCCAAATTTATAATTGATTCTCACAAAATAGATAAGTCATCAATTCTATCCAACGAAAAATGAACATCATCGTTGATAATACCGTACTCAGTATGAGGGCTAGAGAGAAACATCCCGTAATCATAAAAGTATTAGTATATTAGATATTTTATTGAAGCCGCACTTAATTGAGCCATACTTTGTTCTTCAGCTTATGAAACGATACAGAAGCGGAACATTTACACAATACCTATTGAAGGAAAAAAACCCATCAATTTTAGAGACACATCGGAGGTCCAATATTTGAACGCCAAGATCTTCCGTGTTTCATACGCTCATCGTAATAAAGAACTTTACGAGCTGGATCTTGGTTGTTATATTCTGATTTTAATCATGACGGAGTTTCAGGATTCATTTCTGAGAAGACGACTTTATAGTTCATTTGGTCGCTTTCCAAGTCATAATTTTTGTTCCCCCGAAAATTAATATAAACACAAATGAAATTCTTCTGATAAAATTCTCAAATGTTCATAGATTTTCCGCCGTATTTACACAGCATTCAATCTCCGTTAAGTCCTAACTGAGATCCTCAGTTAAGGATAAATAAGAATCGCAACCTCAGTTTAAGTGAAAATTAACGTGAAACAGGCCTGTTTAAGCACCGTTACATAGGTTAACTGAGGTTGCGATTCTTACTTATCCTTAACTGAGGACCTCAGTTTGGACATAATGGAGATTGAATGCTTTGTGAATACGGCGGTTTATGAATTCAGTCAATTTCACATCTTGGGTGAAACACAATGTATTTTGATTCAGAGAGCAGAATCAAAATATTAAATGAAAATAGTTGAATTTTTCGCGCTTAGGTATTCTTTATTGAATATCTATTTCGCAGCTATGAACAGTATAATAGGAGCCCTAAGACTATTATAATGTGACAATATGTTCCATGAAATGTTGAACTTAGGAGTTGGCTTAGACCGAGCAGAAGTAGTTGGAACGGTTAAAGCAATTGGAAGATATGAACAATCTGGGTTTCTTACCGAAACTAAGATACAAATACATAAAATACGTATCTTTCCTGCCCTGGAAAAAAATTGCACTACACACCCGACTTAGGGGCGGCTTATCTGTATATTAGCGCTCAGATATGGCTTGTTACAAAAGTGAATTCCAGACGAAAGAAGAAACTGAGAGAGGTATTTTCTGGAGATCTCTCTCCGGAATGCATCACTCCAAGAAATACTTGGACCTCAGTTAGAACACAGAAAAAAAAGTACACTGCGAGCAAGACTAGTAGTCTTGATTGAAAGCTATGGTAGAGTCATATATCCGCAATGATAACTTGACTCAATGCAATATGCACATTATTCTTATATCTATCAGTTCAGCTTACTTGAAATGAATATAGAACTGTCTTTTAGCAAAATTTTCTTGGTTTGCGGATAAGTATAGTTATTTTCTGAGCAACTATTTCCTTAATACAGAGTAATCAGTTATACTTATACCAGTTAAACTTGAAATGAGAATATTTCTAATCATATCAATATTATTCTTAAAATCGTTTGAAAATCATCTATACTATCCCTCCGAGTATAGTGAAACTCATATCAATTTTGAAGTGTTCTTCAATTTAATCCCCTTTGAAATGAGAGACACTCAAATAATATGGAGTGTCAAGTGGGACACCATAGAAAATAATTCTTTTTGTTGCCCTTCCAACTATCTGAATTTTTTTTGACGACGTGATGCTTGACCTCCCATATTTGTAAATTTGAAGTTCATTTTCTCTCCAGCGTCATCTACTTTGTATCAAAATGTTATTTATTTCAAAAAATAGCATTGGGTATTTATTCAAACTAGTCCCATATCTGGGCGTCGCAATACTGAAACAATGATAGCTTAGTATTTAAAGCTATCATTGTTAGAACCTTTGCCTAAGGTTGCGACGCACATATATGGGACTAGTTTGAATAAATACCCAATATTAATTTTTTGAAAAAAATATCATTATGATACTAAGTAGATGACGCTGGAGTGAAAATTAACTTCTAATTTTCAAATATAGGAGGTCAAATAGCACGTTGTCAAAAAAAATTCAGATAGTTGGAAGGACAATAACAAAAAGAATTCTATTTAATGATGTACCACTTGACACTCCATACCATTCAAATGTCATTCATTCCGAAAAATAGAATCGGTACAAAAGTCAGTAGGAAATGCACCAAACAACATCACCATTTTTCACTTTGCAGAATTTGTAAGGGGATATGTCATTTATTCATTTGCACAATATTTTGCTCAGCATTTTGGTGAAACGGATTGTTATCTTTCTTGCTGCGATGTGCCAAGTTCCAAGTAAAAAGTTGCAAAACAGTTTGGTGCAATCAGGTTCCTGAAAATGAAATTATGGGTTCCAATGAAATTATACAACGTACTTATATTATAAGTACTCACTGTTGAATACTCTAATTAACTCGGCCAATTCCTATTCGTTTAAAATATTCTTCATATTCATTATTAATTATATAAACTTATAAAATCACTAGTTGTTGCCGATCGTGAAGAGAGCATCTCTTTGGACCCGCGTCCAAACTGTCCGCTGCCAACATTTCCACCCAGATATGTGGATTTGCTCAATCGATACTCGATAGTTGAGTGTATTGAGACTTGACTGCGCATATAATATTATTTCGAATAAGAATAGCCTGTTCGTGGGTGAAGTTGTACCTGAATTCATATGAGATCTCTTAGATTTCAACCATGAGAGCTATTCTCAATATAATTATTGAAACACTTTCATCAGTAGAATATTTCCTACAATTAAGAATAAATATTCTAGCTATAAAATAGTGTTCTTTGTAATTCAATGTCAAATTTAGGTTACGATCAACTTTAAATAATTTTGGCTCAAGTCTTGCATTTTCTTTAGAGAATACTAAATGATTTTCAATAGAACTCAATAGCGGTACTTGCTTTCATTGTTGTATTGAGAATATAACATGTTCAATAAAAGTATCGTAATCTTGGTGAATAAGTATATGTGTCTTCTCAGAATAAAAGCTGTATTTTCTACTTTCAAGAAAAATAGTTTCAACTCAGGTATGGAAAAACTTGCTTCTAGAATATTTCATCAAGACTATGTGTATACTTGAATGTAAATTATGATTTTTTTCCGTGAACAAGCTGCACCTTCGCACTGCGGCCTCAGGAAGCATATTATGAGATTAAGGCCAGCAGAAACTGATGAGTGCAGATTCTGTGGGGAGGAGGATGAAACTCCTGATCACCTGATAACGGAATCCCTCGCCATCTCAAACCAACGCAAGGAATGCTTTGGGCAAGAAATCTGCAGGAGCAAAGACCTAGCCTCCTTGAAGCCATCCCAGATAGTGGAGTTCATCAAAACCCTGGAACTGGAAGGCGAGCTGTCGATTCTGTCCTGCCGGACAGAATCGATTTTACGCATGTCCATCTGGCCGTTAACACGATAACTCTCGAACGGAATGAGCTAGATAATTGAAATTTTCAGAGTAGGTTCGAGGGATAAATCTCTCGGTTAAGTTCGCTATTGGCCAAAATCGGCTTGATGGTTTCGGAGTAAGTTTTTTAAATTACAACTTTTGAATTCAATATTTTTTAAAATGTAGTTTTCTCATAAGGATTAAATGATATCATTTTCAACTCTAACAAGCTAATACTTTCGGAGATATGATTTTTGAAAATTTCAATAATACATCGTAGTTCTATGTCTCCACTGCCTGTGTTCACTGTTCATAAATGTCATTTAGCTATTAGAGTCATATCAATTAGTAGTTTGAAAAACAAGTATCCGATTCTTGAATTTGTGAATATATACAAGACTGGTTTGAAACCGAAAATAATATTGACCGGTTGCATATTGAATAATTTACGTATGAATTCGGGATGATGTATTAGAAGATTCAGAACTGTAGTTTTTGAAGGCAATAGGAAAGAAGAACATAATGGAAACATCAAAATAAATTACTGTTCGTTGACCACTGAGGTTAATATTACATTTTACTTCCTTGAGTAGTAAAACATATTCCTATATACATTATTTTCATAATGTTGCTAGTTAATATATTGTGAACTATTAAAATAATTTGCTCGTAAGCATCTACCTACTCAAATATCAGGAATAAATGGACAATCTGCTATGATTGTCTCCAGCCTTGCTGTAGCTAGACATTTCGATGATACTTTCCTTAGGTATTTCGAGTTGTGAAAACTATGCACCGAGTGTAAGTTGCAACAAACCATTCCACGAGGTTGAATCATTGCAGATTGCTCATTTAATCTTGATAAATAAATTTAATGACAATTTTCGAAGCAGTGTAGATTGCTCTTTTTTTGGCGCTCTTGTTCGAATGATAATTTTTGAAGCATTCCTTTTTGAACGACATTTTATTAAATTTAATTTCTTTCATGCTGCAGTTTTATAATGAATATCCATTGATATAATTCCCAACTCTAAGGAACAAATACTTTCGGAGATATAATTTGTCTGTTTGAACAAGAGCGCCAAAAAGCTCCTGTTCACAGGACTTGAACCAATTTTCAAATGAACTATCACAAAGTAACGGACTACTCTATCCATTATTTTTCATTAAAATTTTTACACATGCTTGCTGATTTCCGTACAAAAAATAGCATAACTGCATCTTTCAACCAGTTTATATACGTGAAATATTTCCAGAAACAACAGAGGAAAAATTTTCTTCAACAGTCTCCAGGTCTTTGGAATAGTTGAATTCATATAATATCTTCTCAAATTCATTATTTTTCCCAAGAAAATTCACATTGTGAGAAATACGTAATTACTACTACTTCTATGTAGAGAGGACAACGTTGCGTAGTTATCTGACAGGAAAATGACCATATCCTAACATTCTCAAAATATACACGGTGAAATGTGTCAAAATTTCATGGCCAACCGGGAGACTTTCTAAATGTGAATGGAGTATATTATCTAATTCCAAAATAAATGTTAAATTACATTAAACATTAACGAACTGCATTAATCTCCAGAACAAACGAATGAACAGTCTTGAATGCACAAGGAGAATCGCTTTTTCATTGCTACAGGAACCCCAATTTCCGAATTCTTTCATTTTCTTCTCCCCTTATTACCGATGTAAATTTTCTCATTTCCGAGTGGTGACAGTTCTTGACAACGTCATGACATTTCCACAGGAACTTATTATTGCGGAACGAGAATGAATGAACGCTTCGGAAAACTCTCATACATTTCCAATTTCCAGAAATATATAGCCGATGTTCCGAAAAGTTGGTTGAACGCCACGGTAGATTCTGATCTGTGATGCTCCGAGCTGAAAGACAGGCATAATTCATGAACATCACTTGAATACGATAAATCGCTCCAAGGAAATGTTTTCGTTCCATTCGGGTTACCTTGTTAAGTTGAAATTTTGCTCGTCGAGAGTAATCACTTAAACAATTCGTCATGAGATAATATACCGTTCAATTAATTATGCACTTGGGAAAATTGAATCCTAGCGAGAGCAATGGGCAGTAGAATATTATGGATGATTATAATAATGCAATTTGCATTCGATACGCAGTAATCCCTTCAAAAAAATTCAACCAATTATATTAACGTATATGATACTAATCACTTAGCAACGAACTGATATGTCATAATATAAATGCAGCGTGGAAATATCCGCGTGTTGGCACGTGTGCTTTAGGTGAATATTTTTGTGACGTTTTAAACTTTCGAAAACATTCGGGATGATTATCAAAAAGATTTAATGATTTATGTAAACTAGAGTTAGTATTATTTATTCTGTTCTACAATCAAAATTGTATGAATTTTTTCCCGGGAATAGTCCCGTATAACCCTCGTGCTTGACAAATGATCGAATATTTTCCCTCCTGCACTTTGTGCAGTCGGGAAAATATTCGAGTATTTCGCAAGCACCCGGGATATAACTACATACTGGATATCAGGACGTAATTTTTCAAAACATTTGAAACTCGAAACTCGAAACTCGAAAATAGCCGAGATATTTATCTCCCGAACCTATTCTGAAAATTTCAACTGTGTAGCTCATTCCGTTCGAGAGTTATCGTGTTAACGGCTGGCCAGACGGAAGGACAGAATCGATTTCGACCACGTATTCTTGATCAGTGAGTCGAACCAAATCGTTTTCAGCCACGGATTCTTAATCGGTGAGTCGAACTAAATCGTTAAAGACCATTTTCATCCAAAAATTCGAAAATTACAGACATTTGGCCAAATTGATCATAACTTTGTTCCGAGGAACAAGAGCGCCAAAAAGGAGTTGGAACTTAGAAATTTCTATGCAAAGTAAAACTATATTTTCAAATACTGTCAATATGACAATTCTCGAATTGCTGAATAACTATCAGAAAAATAATCCTTAAGATTTTCTTTAAGTGTCAGACGAAGGAGTCTGATATACAGGGTGGCTCAAATTAATCGATCAGGCCAAATATCTCCGTTGGTACGCTCCGGAGAAAAAAAAAGTTCGAATATAATATTTTTAAAATAAATGAGGAAATCCAATGAGGATGTCAGACTTGACCTTGACCTTGACCTTGGCGGTCATTCTGGGGTCAAGTTTGCAATTTCAAATGGTAACATATATTTTTGACCACAGATTAGTGACGAACGGAAAATTTCACGTTGGAATGACCTATCGTACATGATGTTCGATGGTCATTGAGGACTAGCCAGCAGGTCATATCCCCCTGTTCGTGAAGTACACGAATTCTTGCAAATTAAATTTAATCGGCGCTTATTTATTAAATTTCACGTTGGAATGACCTATCGTACATGATGTTCGGTGGTCATTAAGGACAAACCGGCAGGTCATCACCCCCTGTTCGCAAAAAGGGCTTGATTATTTCAAGTACCGACTCAAAATCTCTTCAAGTCCGTAATCGTGAAATTTTCCGCTCGTCACGTATCCGCGGTCTAAAATGGATGTTCCCATTTGAAATTTCCAACATAAACCCAGAGTGACCGCCAAGGTCAAGGTCAAGGTCAAGTCTGACATCATCATCATCAGATTACTCGTCAAATTCTGCTTAAGAATGAAAAGCTTTAGTTTTCTTCCGCGCGCCGATTAGATTCAATTGGCAAGAGTTCGTGTACTTCACGAACAGGGGGTTATGACCTGCTGGCTGGTCGTCAATGACCACCGATCATCATGTACGATAGGTTATTCCAACGTGAAATTTTCCGCTCGTCATGAATCTGCGGTCAAAAATATATTTATATGTTCCCATTTGAATTCCCAAACTTGACCCCAGAATGACCGCCAAGTTCAAGGTCAAGGTCAAGTCTGACATCATCATTGGATTTCCCCCTTTATTTTACAAATATTTTATTCGAACTCTTTTTTCTCCGGAGCATACCAACGGAGAAATTTGGCCTGATCGATTAATTTGCGCCACCCTGTATATTCCGAAACATTACGATACAGTTGTTTCTTCGTTCATGAAATGATGAAGTTTGACTATTTCGCGCCTTATCAGACGAGAGCGCGAAATTGTAAACTACTAAAATTATTTTTTTTCCATTAAAATGTTTTAACCCCCTGACAAAAAAAATATTTTTGATGTGTCTGTGCGTCTGACCGTGGCATTGTAGCTCCTAGACCTATTTCAATGAGATGTTTTTATTTAAAAGCTGATCTCCTAAATTTATGGAAGTCTGTGAGGAAGTTGATGAAGTCAAATGATGATTATATATGTAGAGTCGGGGGTATTTACAAAAATAGTTATTATTTATTGAGTAGGAGATAAACCATTGTATGTACCTATAAGTATGACTAATTCAATTGAAATAAAATACCTAAAAATAAATAAAATGTAGCTCAATTTCAATTTCGTTTCAGATGGATGCATCTGTGCAATACATGGCATCCAGTAAATATGAATGCTGCACTTGAGGCTATATGGAACGGAAGTAAAAACATTTGGACGAATTGATAGGCACTCTGTTCATAAAACAGCGTGCCATAAAGACAGCTGCTAAAAACTTTAATATACTTGAATCCACAATTAGGGATCGAAATTATTACCCTCCTATGGAGAGAAAGGCTACATTTTCCAAAAAAGAAGGGAAAGAAATGGCCTCATTCATTACTTTAATGGCAAAAAAATTGTGTTCGTTTATTACTATTACTACACTTTCTTATTAATTTTTACGAAATTAATGTGGGCACGATTATATCAAACCTAGGCACGATAATATCCAACCAGTTTGTCAATATCACGCCTTGACCATTTTTTGTAATTTTACAATAATTACTTTTTGTTTAAATTTTGGAAATTTTCGTTATTCGGTATGCGTACCTAATTAAATTTACTACTAATTACTGCATTTTTGTTTCTATAATATCAAGCATTGTCCTAATTATAGTTCGAAGTCCTTAAGGGCTCGGTATTATCCGGTATTAACATTCATCTGTTGAACACCCTTACTGGATAGATTATTGCATAGTTGCATAGTCTGAAAGTTTTATCTCATGCTCGAAATTCAATGAAATTATACGAGAAAACTGACACAAGTCTTATGAAATTGTTTTTAATAATCTTATAATCCTGCATTTGTAGGAAAAATGTTCCACCTTTCCTGCATATTACAACACTGAACTTCAACTTTATTCTCATTGAATCGATTATAAGATTATACACAACTCCATAATCTCCTATTCTTACATCTCATAACAATTCTTATCATTATCATAGAAATGAATAAACAATAAACAACAACAATTATAAATTCTATTAGTCTATGGCCGAATATAGATAGCACAAAGTCATAAACATTTTTAATTTTGTGATGAGGAAACCTATTTTTCTGTCAAATTGAACAAGCCGATTTTAGGAAATTCAGTTTCACAAAGCATTTTGATAATACCAAAACCCAAGCTTCTTAGAGGAGAAAAACCTAGATCAAAAGCGTCGATTGGTTGAAGAAAACCATCTGAAAACAAGGGTGTTGCCAGGGGGTTTTGGGGTTTCAATCCCCCCGAAATATTATTTTTTTCTTAAAAACAAAAACATTCTGCTACAGAAAGCGACCCTTACACCACCAGCCCTTATGAAGTCAATTGCCAAAATTTCAACCCCTCTCAACATCGAAAAATGTTGTGTGCTGCACATTGGTAAGGACAATCCAAAGCTTCCGTATTTGCTTGATGGGCGCTCTCTTACTTCAGTCCAGAGCCACCGGGATCTTGGTGTGGTTGTCAAAGCAGATCTTGACTGGTCTGAGCATATTACGGAGACTTGCAGTAAAGCCAAAAAATCGATCTACCTCATTCAGCGGTCTTTTGGAGGCTGTAGTATACGGACTGAAATTGTTTTAGTTATACACAACATAATATGTTGTGTACATATTATGTAAGATCAATTCTGGAGTATGCGAGTCCAGTTTGGTGAGCCGCTCTAAGATAAGACTCGCAAGTTCTTGAGTCTGTTCAAAGATGGTGCACAAGAATCCCATTCCTCCTCCTCTCGACCTGACCACCAGACAAGGTTGGACTTATTCGGGCTAACCAGCTTCGAGGACCGGCGGACCAGAGGCGACATGATAGTAGCTTTCCGAGCAATGCATGGATTCTTCGGAGTTGACCTTGGAAAGTTATTCCTTCCAAATCGAAACAACCTCCGCGGACACGCTTACAAATTGGCCAAGGACCCATTTCGAACCTCCTGCCGAATGAACTTTCTATCCAACAGAATTTTAAAATCGTCTCTCAGGTGCAGTGGTGAATGCAACATCCAACAATGGATTCAAGAACTCTTATGACCGATGGGGTGTTAATTAGTTTCTATTTTTCTTTTTGAATGCTAGCAGAATACTTTTAATTTTGTCTGTTTTGAAAGCATAGGTTTTAGCTCCACCTTTATTGTAATTCAATAATAATAAAAAAAATGCCCAAAAATCATATGTGAGATAAGGAGGTTACTAGCCTCTATGTATATAACTTTGATTGAGATCAGTCCAGGCATATGTATATGCATTCATTCGAGGGATCATCTGTGATTCTATTGTAGGGCCGGATTCATAAAAGCAGTTCAATTTCAATGAAAACTATCTCGAAAACGATGCGTTTCAGAAGAAATGACGAGGAATAATTTAATTTTCATGAATTCGTGAGTGAATTATTAGGAAAACAGTAGAAGTATAAATATTCATCAAATATAAAAAATTGATTCAAGCACTGACGTGAAGACAGGAGCTTTTACGTGCGTGTTCTATTGTCCACTCACCTCTATTGGACATTCTTTATCGAATGTAGCATCGATATACACCGATTTCTCAGCTTTTATAATATATGTTTACATTTAATACCATTTTAATGACATACTTCAGTAACGAGAGAATTTATGATCACATGATTTTTAATTATTTCATATGTATTCTATTGAAATTGAAATACGAAAAAACTTACGTCTGAAGTAACTCCAGGATACGATACGGAATTCTACAAATCACCGAGTTTCTATTGGGGCAGATTTCTATGTTTTGAGTTATAGAGGAAATAAAAACGAAATTTCAGATAAGTTTAACTCCAAAACCATTTGACCGCTTATGCCAACTAACGAACTTAAATGTCGCATTCGAAGCGTAACTAACCTACTTAGGATCGGTTTCTGAGGAACATAACATGTGGTTTATCTTCCGTTTATCTATCCAATGCAAAAGAATTCAGTAGATAAACTCCATTCAAATGCGTCAGAAACCGACAAATGTTTCATTCAGATGCTCAACGTACCCTAAAAATAGCAAGTCGATATATCTTCTCGTTCTCAGGTTATCGTGACATAAAAAATACTTTCTAATGGTTTTTTCAACATTTTCTAGAGTTACGATTCTCACCAAATTTCACAATCGTCTTTGCGCCAGTATTCTACAGCAAGGTATCAAGTTTCAATTCGATCGGATCTGTACTGGTTGATGACAAAATTATCATTCGAAAACCGTTAGGCCAATTATGCCCATTAACGAACTTGTCCGTCGTATTTGGACGCGCCACCTACCCTGAAAACTTCAAGTCGATAACTTTTTTCATTCTCAAGTTATCGTGGTAACGGCCGGCCGGACAGAATCAAATTTGACCTGGAATTCCTCATCAGTGTATCAAACCTAATCGTTTTAGACCATTTTCGCCAAAAAATTCGAACATTACTGACATTTGGGCAAAATGATAACGCAATGTTCCCCAGAACATGCGCGTGAAAAGCACTGACTGTAAGTCAGTACTCTTTGGAGTGCTTGTTCACGTTGGCTAATTCGAATTTAATGATGAGTGCTTCAAGCCCAGTGGATAGAGCAAGCCGGATATACCGGGTGTCCCAGTATACATCTTCCAATGGATTAACTCAGCCATCTCAAAGAACAAAAATTTTAAAATTTTATGATTTTTAATTCGTTCAAGGACCCTTCAACTGAGAAAGAAAAAAATTGAAAGTCACTATCGGTTTGACCGGAAGTGACTCTGACTTTTTTATCTCAAATGGCACCCTATATATTTTTTGCATTTTTGTATTCCTACTCAAAACTACCTTTCAAACGATGTATTACACTTTGTATTTTACATCTGATTTGATGGGGAAAACGCTCGGGAAAACGTCAATTGAAATTTCAAATTGAAAGAATGGCAGTAGGCTACGATGTTTTGTGTAATCTCGATTTTGGCTTCAATTATCGTCATCAATAAAAAAAGCATTCCTCAAGTTGGAATATATATATATACATATGCCTTAGTTATTATAGGTATTTTTTTGTCCCTTTTTTTCGAAATTTTTTGTTTCTTTTACTATTCATTTTTGTTTGACGTTTGGTGAAATTCATTGTTGATTCCAACTTGGGGAATGCTTTTTTTTATTGATGACGATTATTGAAACCAAAATCGAGATTACACAAAACATCGTAGACTACTGCAATTCTTTCAATTTGAAATTTCAATTGACGTTTTCCCCATCAAATCAGATGTAAAATACAAAGTGTGATACATAGTTTGAAAGGTAATTTTGAGTAGAAATACAAAAATGCAAAAAATATATATGGTGCGTGCAATTTGAGATAAAAAAGTCCGAGTCACTTCCGTTCAAACCGAGAGTAACTTTCAATTTTTGTTTTCCTGGGTTGAAGGTTCCTTGAACGAATTAAAAATCATAAGATTTTCAAATTTTCATCTTTTGAAATAGCTGAAATAATCCCCACATTCACTATCGGGTCAAAAATTAACAGTGCTGTGCCTAAGCTGGCGTAGGGATACAGTAACAAATTCGACAAAGAACGGAACTAACTCTCCTTACTTGCACAAGCTCCTAGGAGCTGAAGAGAAGGATCACTACTACCAAATAACTGAAATTAAATATTTCATCAAACAAATATTAATTTAGGGAACTTTATGGACTCTGAAAGAGAAATCATTCTCTTACTAGATGTATAAAATGATCAAAGAAATACCTTTGGCATTTCACGATTAATCTCAATTGAATGTGTGTTATTCGTGGTCACCATACTTCTGACTGACCCGCAACAATGTGGAACAAAAAAATTCCCATCTCTAAACGAAATTGGGGATTTTCTCCGTAGCAATTTTCTCCGCACATTTTCGTATCTGCTGCCAGGGCATCATCTATTTTTCAGGCGGATCAAAATTGAATGAAGAATAAAAATAAAACGTGGCGTCGAGTTCAGTAAACATTTATCAACTTTCTCCGAAGGATCAATACCAAGTCGGTAGAGCTTGTTTGTCGAGAACGATCTGAAAACTGGGTTTCTGGGGAAATATTCATTTTGAGAGGGGAAGTTATCAATATATTTCCTATTTCGGAAATTGAAAAGATGCTAAAAATAGCTTTTTAAGTGATTAAGTTGTCTCAGATATATGATTCAGGAAATAGCAACTATGATTATTATAACGATTACAGCTTTACTGAAAATTTATAGGGTAAATAATTCTCAGCCCGTTAAATTTTTACCTCAATTATCGAGATATAAGGTTAAATTGAAAAGAGAATGGACGCCGGATTCAAACAAAGTTTGGAATAAGTATACGTATATTTACGTCGTGATCATCAGTCTAAAATTGTTCACCTTAATATTCGACGACAAGTATACTCCATTCACTTCTATAAAGTCTCCCAGTTGGCCATGAAATAGATCTATCACGTTTTTGTAACTAAAATTAAGGCAGGTTGGCACTTCTGAAATATCGTCAATGTCAAAACAATTCTCTGAGACGTTGCCAATTTCTACTCTCCACAATCAACATAATGTTCCATGTTAGACAAGAAATTATCACAGATCATTATCTTCGAATAATAAAGAATTCATCGCTTTGAAATTGAAAATGCCGAAAGCAGTGCTGAAGAAGCAGAGATCAAGAAGTGCTATACAGAACTGAAATCTGCAATAGGAAAACTTCATTCTGTCTTAGGACATGTTGAACTCTCGAATGAAATTACTTAGTTTCCTATCCTATCACTATATTTTATTAAGGTTTAACAGGTTTCATAGTACTACTACATTTTGAAACTGGTGTATTCAAGTCGTGCAACAAGGTATTAAAATGTCTTCCGTAGTCTTATTTCTTGAGAATTTCGAAAAGTCGGGAATTCCATAGATACGTATAAGTACGTTTAAAAGTTCTCCTGCTGCGTTATTCAGGTATTTTTATTGTTTTCTCAAATGAACTATCACAAAGGAACGGACTACTGTTT
Source organism: Halyzia sedecimguttata (assembly GCA_937662695.2). Classification (NCBI taxonomy): domain Eukaryota; kingdom Metazoa; phylum Arthropoda; class Insecta; order Coleoptera; family Coccinellidae; genus Halyzia; species Halyzia sedecimguttata. The sequence continues at coordinate 70,247,779 of OW569414.2, forward strand.
CCATTATTTTTCATTCAAATTTCAACACTTGATTCTTGATTTCCGTAAAAGAAAATAGCATAACTGAATCTTCCAACCAGTTTATATACGTGAAATATTTCCATAGTATCAACAGATGAAAAATGTTCTTCAACGGTACCCAGGCCTTTGAAATTGTTGAATTCACATAATATCTTCTCAAATTCATTATTTTTCACAAGAAAATTCATATTGTGAAAAATACGTAGTTACTACGACTCCTATGTAGAACGGACAACGTTGCATAGTTATCTGTCAGGAAAATGAGCATAACCTAACTTTCTCAAAATATATACAGTGAAATCTGTCAAAATTTCATGGCCAACCGGGAGACTTTATAAAAGTGAATGGAATATATTTAGCTCGTGAGTTATAAAGAAGAGATCCAAAATTGACGGCAGATTCTTGAAACTGGATACAGAAATCGAGTCTTGAGACAGTTTTTGGCGCTCTTGTCCCTCGGAACTGAGTGCACATCAATTTGCCTGAATGTCTGTAATTTTAGAGTTTTTAGATGAAAATGGTCTAAAACAATTTGGTTCGACTCACTGATCAAGAATCAGGGGTCAAAATCGATTATGTGCGGCCAGTCCGGCCGGCCGTCCGTAAACACGATATCTCACGAAAAGAATGAGCTAAACAGTTGACATTTTCAGAATAGGTTTGGCATCTGAATATCTGGTTCAAGTTCATTATTTGGCAAAATCGGCCGAATCGTTCCGGAGTAACGAAAACGAAAAAAATATTTCACATTACAAATTTTGAATTCAATTATTTTTGATATGCAGTTTCATCATAAGAATCAATTGATATCATTTTAAATCCAAACAAATCAATATTTACGGAGATATGATTTCTCAAAATTTCACTGTTAAATCGTAACTCTATGATTTCAAAGAATGCTGTCATGTCATACAGTGTCATCTCATCTATAGATAAGAGACCTGTCAAACAAAGTATGATTGAATGCAAAGTGACCAATGAAATAACCTCAGCTATCGTAGATGGTTCTTGGATAATCCATATGATGGACCGATGATGGAAATATATACTCTGGTAAGTTAATCAAATTAGGTTCAGAATATCTCCAGCAAAAAACCAAACTGGAATATTGGCTAAGTTTCAATAATTGATATAATATAATTTTCAGAGTAGATTTGAGGAATGAATTTCTCGGATAAGTTCGTTATTCGGTAGAATCGGTCTGGTCGTTTCGGATTAATAATTTTTGGCACTCTTGTTAAATATAATTTCTGGTATGCTGTTTCCATTTAATTTCTTTTGTGATGAAGTTGTATCATAAGAATCCATTGATATCATTCCCAACTCTGAGAAACCAATACTTTCGAAGAGATGATTTGTCAATGTTTGAACAAGAGCGCCAAAGGTCCTGTCCACAGAGCTCTCCCCCCCATGTTCTCATTATCATTAAGGTACGGACCCTTTATTGGCACATGATGAGTTAACACGTGTTATATAAATATCCATTATGTTATTTCAAATGGACTCAACCAAATTATTCTGATGTGTCGTCAGAGGAGGACAATATGTTTCACGTTCTAAAGTATCGTATTAACACGACACGTGCTCATTATGTGTCCGTACCTTAGACGGAGGTTACACGCTTAAACTGCCATCAATCTCGCATCAGTTCAGTCCGTGACCTTGATCACGATTAGACTGATGCGGATTGATAGACCGAGGAAGCACATTAATATTCCATCAATATGTACCATCAATCCATCAGTTTCCTGTCAATCTGATGTCAATCCATGATTGTGATACGAGACTGATACCAGATTGACTGTGTAACCTCCGTCTTAAGGCTTGTTTCACATGCATATGTTTCGGTCGCTGGCGACAAGTGTGAAACGGTGCTTCGGTTCAGATTCTGTACTGAATAGAAACCTTACAGCACCGAATACTCCCTCGACATGAATAGGTTTCAATCAGGTCTGGATTCATGTGCAAGGAATACCTATCAACTGGGGCGTTGACACAACCACGGTTTAGTTTTGGTTCTAACCATGATGTTATAAATATTTACAAATGTTTTCTGTCACGCACTGTGCTTTTAACTGATTTTTGAAAAGGTATAGACTAGACAAACAAAGTATTTTAATAGTTAAAAATATATTAAAAAAATGGGTTCAAGCCCTGTGGACAGGAGCTTTCTGGCGCTCTAGTTCAAACAGACAAATTATATCTCCGAAAGTATTGGTTTCTCAGAGTTGGGAATTATATCAATGTATTCATATGATAGAACTGCATCATAAAGGGAATTCAATTCAAATAATAGTTTATTTATCAAGATTGAATGAGCAATCATGAGAATGAGAACTGCACCACATTTTCAGTATAATGTAGAGTAGATGTAGTCTGATGAAGTCGCTGTGTCCACGAAACGCGTCACAATATTGAATAAATAAGTGTATATCGTATATAATTTTTCATTGAGTTCAAATTTTTTTTTTACACTTTGCGGTAATCTGGTCAATACAAAACTTCACATGCGTATAAAGGTCATGATTCTACAATTTGATGCTAAATTTCAGATAGATCGAGTGATCGGTTTCGGATATATTCATAAAAAATGAGTTTACTAAAATCGGCCATAACTCCGAAACCCCTTGATGGATTTCGCCTATTAACGAACTTGTCCGAGATATTTACGCTCCAAAACCACCTTGCAATTTTCAATCCGCTAACTCCTTTCGTTCGAGAGTTATCGTGCCTACGGCCGGTCGGCCGGCCGGACAGAATCGATTTCGCACTCGGATTCTTGATCAGTGAGTCGAACCAAATCGTTTGAGACCATTTTCAGCCAAAATTTCCAAAATTACAGACAATTGGGCAAATTGATAAGCACTCTGTTCCGAGGAACTAGAGCGCCAAAAAAACAAGTTTCGTATGACAATTGCCCAAAACAGGTTTAAAGTACCTACAAATAGTAGGTATTCCATAAAACATGTATGAAAGAAGATAAGTAATAATGAAAATTACCTTGTAATCGATCAAAAATTTCCTGATCTACGTTCACCAAATTTTCTCCTCTCTCGAACTACAGAATTATGCTTTCAATATTTACGTAATATTTTCAAACATTTTCGGGTGAGGTCCCCGTTGCATCGCTAAAATACGAGTATTGCAACCCCAATATTTTTGAAGTTACAATATTCCCTTCAGTCAAGTTGACATTATGACAATTCATACATAGAATAATTATATCAATCTGTGAAATACGATTTACATTGAAATTTTGAAAAATCATATCTCCGAAAGTATTAACTTGTTAGAGTTGAAAATGATATGAATGTATTTTTATGATAAAACTGCTTATTGAAGAAAATTTAATTTGGAATTTGTTTTGTAAAAAAAAAATTTTTTTTTTGTTACTCCGAAACCATCTGTCCGATTCTGCCCAATAACGAACTTAGCCGAGATATTTATCCCCCAAACCTACTCTGAAAATTTCAACTCTCTAGCTCATTCCGTTCGAGAGTTATCGTGCCTACGGCCGACCGGACCGGCCGGCCGGACAGAATGAATTTCGACCACGGATTCTTGATCAGTGAGTCGAACCAAATCGTTTAAGACCATTTTCATCGAAATATTCGAAAATTACAGACATTTGGGCATATTGATAAGCACTTAGTTCCGAGGAACTAGAGCGCCAAAAATACAATCCTCTTTTCATAATTCAATAGTTCTCACCACTAACACTGTCATTCTGTATTATGAACCTTAACTCAAGAAAGAATATTTGATAAACAAATGTTGATCAATATTTCAGCATTTTTTGCTAGCAACATTATGAAAATACTGTATATAGGACCATATCTCACTATTTAAGGAAGTAAAATGAAATATTAACCTCGGTTTGTCAACGAACAGTAATTTCTTTTGATGATTCCATTATGTTGTTCTTTCCTATTGCCTTCATAAACTACATCATTATAATGATCCAATTCTAAATGTGCACATAAATTATTCAATATGCAACAAGTCAACAATATTTTTGATATCATTTTTAGTATACCAGGTGCCCTAGTATACATGTTCCAATGGATCATCTCAGCCATTCCAAAAGATAAAACTTGAAAATGTTATGATTTTCAATTCGTCCAAGGAACCTTCATCTGTGAAAAACAAAAAGTGGAAGTCACTTTAGATTTGACCGGAAGTGACTCGGACTTTTTTTATCTCAAATAGCACTCTATATATTTTTTAAATTTTTCCAATTCTACTTAAAATTAACTTTTCAACGATGTATCACACTTTGTATTTTACATTTGATTTGATGGATAAAACGTCAATTGATATTTCAAATTGAAAGAATTGCTGTAGGCTACGATATTTTGTGTAGGTAATCTTGATTTTGACTTCAATAATCGAGATCAATAAAAAAACTTTCCTCAAGTTGAAATCAACTAGGTATTTCACAGAACGTTAAACAAAGAATGAATAGTAAAAGAAACAACAAATTACAAAAATTGGTTCAAGCACTGACGTGAAGTCAGGAGCTTTTGCGCGTATGTTCTATTGTCCATTCTCCTGTATTGGACACTCTCAATCGAATTTACCATGGTTCAAGCACCCACTTGAACTCAGGAGCTTTTGCACCATTGTAAATTTGATTAAGAGCGTCCAATACAGGAGAATGGACAATAGAATATACGCGCAAAAGCTCCTGACTTCACGTCAGTGCTTGAATCAATTTTTTTTTCGTAGTTGGTTCAAGCTCTGTCGTGAAGTCATGAGCTTTTGCGTGTATGTTCGGCCGGATGACGGCCAGCCGGAACTTGATCGTTTGAGACCACTCCCGGCCAAAAATTCGAAAATTTCAGACATTTGGATGAATTGATAGGCAATATGCTCACCTGAGCAGCGTGTCAAACAATAATCACCTTATTTCATTTCTAGAACGTAATAACATCCAGATATTTCTTATTATTGATCTCATATTTTAACTAGACCATTGAAAATACAACCTGGATCCATCATCGAAGAAACAAGACTATTATTTCCGATATCAAGTCGACATTTTATCCTGACATACATTTTTTCCTTTATTCAAGGCGTGTTTCCTTTCCGTTGCAAAGTTTTTATTGCTTTGTAGAGAGACCTTGCTGCCTATAAATTCTGATTGGCAGTTTTATTGCTGTTCAGGCCACATTCGCATCTACTTATTCTTTGTTTCTTTTATTTCTGGTTTGGTCACGCCTGACATGTACGAATATATATATTTATATATATCTGTAAAGAGGACAAAGTAACGTTGAATCAGCAGAGAAATGTGAAATCCATTTATTCGTTACTGAGATATCTTCCATAGGGTTTTCAGTAGTATCATTTGACATTTTGTAGAATTCTCGATTTGTTGACTATAAAGCGTTGAATTCTTGATGTTTTCATTGAAAACATCGCCTTCAACAATTGATAGACGATATCTTATAAATAGCTTCTGAGAAATATTATATTTTGATTTTCCAGATATACGATCCTCACAAAATTTGGCACAATTATGTCGGTATTTTTTAACTAACTATACCGTGCTTCAATTCAATCAGTTCAGTACTAGTGGCCAGCAGTCCATATTTTGGGTGTCGATGATCCAGTTGTTGCGTACGAGTAATTCCATATAAAATCGTCTAAAAATAAAAAAAAATGTTGCCGACCCATTTTAGAATTTTGTTTAATTTTGAGGAACTCTTCCTTAGGGTCCCAAAGAACAAAATTTACACGAGTTTGATTTTTACTAGCGCTTGTTTCTGCCTATTTAAATAAAAACCAAAATCGATATTTTTAAGCTTTATCAACTTTTGCTTTAAAATTTTTCTGTTTGAAGATATCTAAATAATCAAAGCGGAATTCTTCGAGGAACAGATAGTAGTTTAAGTGTAGGTAACGATAATTGGCTCAATCAATACCTTTGAATAATGGCAGCGTGCTAAAAATGAGTGTTTTTTACTCATTTTTCGTAAATTTCAATCGACTCTGGTGTCTTAACTATTGGGAATTAAAAACTTATGCTGCGGGGGAATTAAGTATACATATCATAGATAAAATTCAGCCACGGGTCGACCTGAGCAGCCCACTCTTAATAGAAAAAAACTTTGCTTGAAATTTTGAAATTTAAAAAAATCCCATTATTGAGGTTATAAAACGAACGTGTTGACTGTGAAATAAAAATCTAAAACTCACAGAATCTACTGTTCTTACCTCCAACTCTGAATGACTACATCATTTGTTTTGTTATTTTTATGTTTAGTGCATGTACGAGCTGTTTTTTTACAGCGAAAATTTGGATGATTTTAGTAATGGATAAAAACTACTTTCCATCAAAAAGAATTATACGAATGAGCTTACCTCTACAAGCATACATGAAAATATATGAAAATTCTATATATAAATCCGAATGTTTTTCTGAGATAAAAACTAGGAGTCAATTGGAAAAAAATAAAAAATTGAGTTGATTTTTGCTGTAAAAAAACAGCTCGTACATGCACTAAACATAAAAATAACAAAACAAATGATGTAGTCATTCAAAGTTGAAGGTAAGAACAGTAGATTCTGTGAGTTTTAGATTTTTATTTCACAGTCAACACGTTCGTTTTATAACCTCAATAATGGGATTTTTTTAAATTTCAAAATTTCTAGCAAAGTTTTCTTCTATTAAGAGTGGGCTGCTCAGGTCGACCCATGGCTGAATTTTATCTATGATATGTATACTTAATTCCCCCGCAGCATAAGTTTTTAATTCTCAATAGTTAAGACACCAGAGTCGATTGAAATTTACGAAAAATGAATAAAAAACACTCATTTTTAGCACGCTGCCATTATTCAAAGGTATTGATTGAGCCAATTATCGTTACCTACACTTAAACTACTATCTTTTCCCCGAAGAATTCCGCTTTGATTATATAGATATCTTCAAACAGAAAAAATTTAAAGCAAAAGTTGATAAAGCTCAAAAATATCGATTTTGGGAAGTTTTTATTTAAATAGGCGGAAACAAGCGCTAGTAAAAATCAAACTCGTGTAAATTTTGTTCTTTGGGACCCAAAGGAAGAGTTCCTCAAAGTTAAACAAAATTCTAAAATGGGTCGGCTTTGTCAATTAGACGATTTCAAATGGAAAGACTCGTACCTGACTTCACATTTTGGGAAACGCAGATTCAATTTTCTAAACAAAGCAGCTCGCTTGCAAAACTTAAATGTTTTAGGTTCACTGGTTTATGTTACACTGTGTGGCATCACCCTAGAAATTAATACTTTCCACGAGAAGATAACTGAAAGTAAAATATCTTGTAAGGCTTCAACCCTTGTAGAGATTTATGTCCTATTTCCTGTGAAATAGTGCTAAAATGCATACAACAACTAACACATTGCCATTTTGTCCAGACGTTTGAAAACCCCCTAGTCTATGAAAAGTCATTTATTAGCTTTCGCTGATAGATCATATCCAGAAAACAAGGGAATTTTTAGTCCCGATAGTGGGGGCATTTCGAGATTTCGAATTCCTAAGACTTAACCCGCTAGAAGTTCACTGATTGGTGCGTTTAGTATTCATTCCTACTACTTTTCGCAATCGACAAATGAGAGTATTGTTGTAACATATCTGGGGCGGTTTTAAGATCGAAACCCCCAATAATTGTTAATATTTTCCCTTTTTTACCCAGATGAAGGAACCTCCTATATTTCCTTCTATCTGGGCTTTGATATACATTTGAGACTGAAACAAGTCACTACTACAAATACCACTGTAACTATTACATCTCTTAGTGCAAGAGACATTACTATTCTTGATCTGTCGCGAAACAATAACATTGTCTTGTCTTCGTTGGCAACTTAGTAGTCACTTCTGTCCTTTTCATATAGAAGGGAGATTTTATATTGTATCAATAGTGCATTGTACAATACTTCGTGCTTGTTATCACATTGTCGGTAACAAGAAAATACATTTTTTCGGCAACCGTCCGGGAAGTGCCCACTTCCCGGACGCTTTTTCTTTGAGAAATAAGCATTTCCCGGCCTAGTCCGGGAAGTACGTACTTCCCGGACTAGGCCGGAAAAATCACGTCGATTTGGTCATTGTAAATATGAAAATCTTGGTAGGTATATTTTTAATAAATGAAGTTACCATAGCACTGAGCAAACGGCTGACAGTTCATATAAAATTAGTTGTCAACAATTTGCACATGTGATATTTTCTGTTCTGTTTAATTTGAATAAGAATCAAAATATATAAAAAAGAAGTGTGTCGTCTCATTGATTTGTTATTCTACACGGTTGCCGAAAAAATATTGTACGCAACACGCCCGAAAAAGGTTTTGTCTATTCGTCCAAAAAAACCCTATTTTCCGGACTTGTTACGTAAATTACTATTGTTGTTGTGTTAAAAGTGCGTTCGAATATTTCACCACTTCCTATCCTCGTAATTGTTACTTTATTACAAGTAACAACTTACGCAGTAATCAACGAGATTACTACTGGGTGCTCAAAGTTAAGTATACCCCCTCAAGCATCCCCCTGATAAAACAATCAGGGTGTATAATTCTGGTCCTTCGAAAATTAATTATACCCTGATAAAAGCATCAGTACGAGTACAACGTGTATCAGTGCTGCTCAAAGAGAAGCGGTCTAATATAACCAAGTTTGAATTGCAAAAATTTATTTATCGTGGTTAATCTCACGTTTGAACTATCGTATAATTTTTACAAGAAAAATGAGTAATCAGTGCAGTGTGTGTGACATGGGAATCTCCAAGAAGGCCCCGGGACTCCAGTGCGGTGGTTTTTGTGGAATGTTTTTTCACGCTAACTCCGTATGTTCCGATATAAACAAACATCAGCTGTCTCTCGTCAATCTCCCCGGTGGTCAATGGCATTGTAGGACCTGTCGAACTGACCGGAATAGCCCGCCACCGTCGCGTGCTCCGCGCCCCAGCCTACCTCGACGGCGGACCCCGAGTACTGGAGGCGATGATGAGGCCGGACTACGAAGCGAGATTTCTCTCCTCCGCGGTGAAATTGCGGAACTTCGAAAATGCGTTACTTTCTGCTCAGATAAAGTCTCTGATTTCGAGTCCCAGTTGGTCCACTTCAAAAACTTATGTAAAACTACTGAAGATCTGAAGAAGGAAAACAGTAGTAATACTACAGGGATTCTGGGTCAAACAATAGAAATCATGACGTCACATTTTGGGTGACCGCTTTGTAGGAATTAATGAAAAAGTTCTCGGAAATGACTGGATTCGAACCCGGAATATTTTACTATGAGACCGGTGTGTTAACCGATCGGCCACAACCACTAACCTTAAGAGGTACCTTTTTGGTCCCACATCAATCGCGGGTATATCCCTTTGCATTGTGCGTCTCAGGGGGGCCTTTTTCAGGTAATTAATATGGGGGGGATTGGAATTATTCTATCAGTCATATGAAGTTTGATGCATGAGGATCCTTTTTTCGAATTGGGGAGGCATTTATCGTTTATATGAAATGGAATACCTGGGATTATCGGGATAGAATAATTTCTTTTCAGCAGACCCATTACGAAATAACGAATTTTGTGTATCTTTTTTATTTTCAAGGGTGACGCAGGTAGCACCTTTTTCAGAGGAACATTCTAGAACTAATTAGCATGTTTGAATAGACATTGTGGGTGGGGTCGAGTATTTTCATTGTGAAATGCATGTTATCGGAATCATTCAATAACATATTCCTATATACTAGTTATGATTGAATGCAAATTGACCAATGAAATAACGTAATCAGCTATGATTATATAATTTTCAGAGTATATTATCGTGAATAAGTTCGACATTATTGGGTAAAATCAAAAACAATTTTAAAGGCATCAAGTATTTTTGGGCGCATGTTCTAGGGGAACATCGTCATATCATTTCGTCCAAATGTCTGTAATTTTCGAATTTCGAGCTGAAAATTGGCTAATAGACTAATTCGGACTCCCTGATCACGAATCCGGTGTCAGATTTTTGGGTGCCGTCCGGCCGGCCGACCGGTTTTCCGGCCGTAGGCACGATAACAGGAGAACCAAAGGTCCTATCGACTTCAAACTTTCAGGGTAGGTTTCTGATCAAAATGCGACGGTTAAGTTCGTTAACGGGCAAAATCGGCCGGACGGTTTAGAAGTTATAGACATTTCAAATTTAGAGGTTATTTCCCTGATATTTCAGGAACTAAAGAAGATGTTGAATCGAAACTTGGTAGTCAGTTCGAGGATATAAACGCGCAAATTTTGGCAAAATTCTGTTATGATCGAAATGTTGGTAATTTTTAAAAAAATATTTCTTTTAATTTTTTCGAAAAAAAAAAAAAAAATTTTTTTTTCGTGAACTATTCATCAGATTGCAACAAAAACTTGTACTATCGTCAATTGTAGTATTTTGCAACATTGTGCAAAATTTTGGCTCTATACGATTTTAATTTCTGGAGATATAAGACAAAATGTGTCAAATTTCCTGGATCTCTCTCAGTATTTTCATCGATTATTATATAATAATCAATAATATTAAGGTATTCAACATGATACTGCTTTTTTTTTCTTTATTTTCTTTACTGGTCAGTACGGGCCACAAGGAAGATGAACATGCGCCCAAATAGCTCATGTCCACAGGGCTTGAACCAATTTTTATTGACATAACGTGAAATGTCTATTATTCCACATCATTCAATACCGTATTCTTATAGTAGTACATACATTCTAAGATTACATAGCTTTCAACAGAGGGATTAATTCTACAAAAGGAATTTATTAAATCTTCAATCGAATTTTGATTATTCTTCTGAGATAGATCTTTCATGATATCTAAGAACTTGTAATAGTAAAACGATATTTTTAAATTTTTCAACATCTGTAGGCGATGGGAAATTATAGCAGCATTTAATTGGATCAATTTTTTCAAGTCGGCATCGCTGAAATACATGCAGTTTTCCCATTTGGCAACGAGGGTCATCACACCTTTGGATTTTTCAACTTCAACGCCCTAATCTCTTTGATCAGCATCATTTTCAATGAATGCAATAAACGATCTCCATTGCCAGACGTCAAAAGATATTATACATTCATTAGATATGAGCATGACTGCAGGTTCAAAATTTCTTGCGGGACTTATACGGCAATCAATAGAAGCAGACCCACATTCCATTTCCAGATGATTTTTATGTGTAAATTCCTATGAGGATTTCTAAGCTCGATTTTAGCAAAAATGGTTCTTTTCACATGAATATATGTAGATTTCTCAGCATCTCGAGATGATTGGAAAATTATTACTGCTCTCCACGCAATACTTTTTCAACCAAATAAACATCATGCTGCCATGTTTTTTGCAATTCTTCTTGATAGAAAGCACCACTTATTGGTCTACCGCTAAAGTAGGTAACTCACTGGGTAGGTAAGTTGGACTTTTGTGATTTTAAATAGTTTAGTAGTCCATCGATACCCTTTTGTGAAAACGTGTCTAGATTTACGTACAATTCTTCTGAAATTTATGAGGTCGTGCTATTTTTATGTGACTGAAGGCTAATTTATCTATGTCGTTCTTTGTATTAACGTCACGGGGTTTCATGCCAATAGTTCACTGTTTTTGGGTGCATGTTCTAGGGGAACATCGTCCTATCATTTCGTCCAAATGTCTGCAATTTTCGAATTTCGAGCTGGAAATTGGCTAATAGACTAATTCGGACTCCCTGATCACGAATCCGGTGTCAGATTGGGAGCTAGTTTGGAAGAATTATCGTCGACATTAATTCTTGACAATTTTCAAAATTTAAAAAAAGAATTTGCAAGTTTTTGTGATGACGACTTTGAACTCCTAACAAGGAAGGGTATTTTTTTGTTATGATTACATGACGGACTGGGACAAGTTGAATGAAACAACACTACCATCAATAGACAAATTTTATAATAAATTGAACGATGCGCACATTGACGGGAAAAGATATCGTCATGCTCAAAACGTTTGGCAAAAATTCGGTATAAAATCATTGGGTGAATACAGTGACCTATACATGAAAACAGATAGACTTTTGCTCGCTGACGTGATGGAAAATTTTAGGCAAACAGCATTAATGACATACAAACTTGACCCAGCATGGCATTATACTATGCCTGGGTACAGCTGGGACTGTATGTTAAATTATACTAAATGTAAACTGCAATTACTTAAAGATATCGATATGATCATGTTCGTGGAAAAGGGTATACGAGGGGGTATGAGCTGCTGCATGCACAGATTGTCTGAAGCCAATAATCCCCAGATGCCTAATTATGACGTCTCAAAGCCCGAGTCATATCTGCTTTATCCTGATGTTAATAATTTGTATGGCTGGGCAATGAGTCAATATTTACCATTTGTTATTTACCACAGATTAAAAAAGTTTTGAAATTTAAGCAGGCTCCCTGGCTAAAACCCTATATTGACCTTAACACGGAATTGCGAGCAAAAGCAACAACAACATTCGGAAAAAATCAATTTAAATTTGCAAATAATTCAATTTTTGGTAAAACGATGGAAAATATTAGATTGCACAGAGTTGTACGCCTGGTATCCAAATATGAAACCTGGTACGGGGACAAAGCATTGGATTAGTTCGCCAAGATTCCATAGTCGCACAATTTTCGGTGAAGATTTGATGGCAATCGAACTTAATAAGAATGAGCTCTTATTTAACATACCACTTTACATAGGTCAGGCATAGTATGCATTACCACTACTTTTTAGCATTCGACAAATGAGAGTATTGTTGAAACATATCTGGGGCGGTTTTAAGATCGAAACACCCAAATAATTGTTAATATTTCCCCTTTTTTACCCAGATGAAGGAACCTCCTATATTTCCTTCTATCTGGGCTTTGATATACATTTTGAGACTGAAACAACTCACTACTACAAATACCATTGTAACTATTACATCTCTTAGTGCAAGAGACATAACTATTCTTGATCTGTCGCGAAACAATAACATTGTCTTGTCTTCGTTGGCAACTTAGTAGTCACTTCTGCCCTTTTCCTATAGAAGGGAGATTTTATATTGTATCAATAGTGCATTGTACAATAATTCGTGCTTGTTATCGAAGTAACGGTAACAACAAAATACAGTTAATTGTTTATTAAAAGTGCGTTCGAATATTTCACCACTTCCCATCCTCGTAATTGTTACTTTATTACAAGCAACAACTTACGCAGTAATCAATGAGATTACTACTGGGTGCTTAATGTTAAGTATACACCCTTCAAGCATCACCCTGATAAAACAATCAGGGTGTATAATTCGGGTCCTTCGAAAATAATTATATCCTGATAAAAGCATCAGGACTCACATATTGTCCTTCGAAACCATAACAGTCCTGATAAACTAATCAGGATACAACAAGAGTATTTTTAGCAATTCTTGAAAATTGTATGTACAGGATGTTTTACAAGATGTGGAATACAGAAAATAATTTTCTCAGTCTAGACCAGCGCTATCAACAAGTCATTATGAGTAAATATTAGGCATAGGCCTATACTCATTCCCTGAAATTGTCATCAAGATCCATGCAGGCTTTCAAGGATTATGCCGAATGAAAATTTTTGATGAAATACATCATGTATCTCTTAAACGAATATAGTTAGGACACATTGCGAACACTGATTTAGACTCACCAAAATGTCCTGCACCTGTACTGAAAGCCTGCACAATCATTCGTGAAACACCCTGTATATATCGAATACCACACCTATAATGGACGATTACGTTGGAGGACTGATAGTTAATTTAACGACAAATTTGATAATGTCCATCCGTGGGACCGTTTGTACGCACTGTAACTTTAGAAATTACTTAGGTACTAACTGCATAGCTGGGCATGATGCACCCAGTAGGTCTCAAAATAAAATCCTTCAAATTTTAATTATATAATGGAATATTTTACGAAAAACGAATTGAACCAAGTTTGAAGCCGCTTTAACTTTATGCCGAATTTCATCCATATCAACCGAAGAAGCTTAGATAAGCTTATTTTAACAAATTTTCTCTTTAAAGGGTTCTGTTAAAGTGCGTTACGCTGACATAGCTGCCAAACCAGACTTTTTAGAAATTTCCTTTGAAAGCATTTAAAAAATCACTCATTTGTTGAATAATTTTATTTGGGAACACCCTGTATATTAGAAAATAATTTCCTGAGATACAGAATTGAAACTACAAAGGGCGTGCTTTCAAACGAAATTTCTAAAAGGTCGGGTTTGGCAGCTATGGAAGCGTAACGCACTATTGCAGGACCCTGTATACCTCGAGAACAACTCTCCATGTGCATCTTGGAATTTGTATACAAGGTGTTAAAAACAACTGTAAAAGAGCTCAAATACGTCTAGTTTGTTATATAAAACTTTTTCGAATTCACACCCTAGCTGAGTTATAAACCCTTGAAAGGATGAATTGATTTTTCGGTTTTCAATTTTAATGTACCGACCCAAAATATTCAGACACATTCATTTTAAAAAGTATTAATATACGATACGTGGTATTAGTACCACTAATTTTTAAACCCGCTACTATATTTACTTGGGGTTGAAACAAACAAGCCCTTCTATAAATTATTCCATAACTTCTCAGACATTCGTGAAATTAGAAAAGTGAATATATTTTCCGAAAGAAAATGCAATTATGGAAATGTTTTGTCTCTCGTATTTAATTCGTAACTTCGGTAGTTTCGGAGGCAATTATTGAAATGTAAGATCAATTTTTCTACGGTTGATACCAGGACCCCGAGATATCTGTAACTTTTAACAACTTACCCCCCTTAACGGGGTGTGCAAGTCGGAATATTAAACTCATGAAACTGGGGAAGTTTCCGAAGATCCAGAAACATTTAATCTTGTAGGTAAAGTAAAATTAGCGAACAAACAAGATAAAAATTATTAAAACTTTGTGTGGGTCTGTGTAGGAAACTAGGATAGAATCCTAGAAAGCTGAGATTTGGTACCTAGGCTAGAACAAGCATACAAACAACAACAAAAAATGAGAAATTTATAATTTTCTCCCTCTATTCCCTTATTAAGGGGAGTGTAGTTTTGTATATATTTTTATTAAATTCAATTACATTTGATGTAAATCCGGATGCAAAGATTCACAAGAAGCTTTTACAGTTAAAAAGCTATCAGATCACATAAATATGGAAGCCTCTAGCTATACAAGCAGTTTTTCTAGAAGGTCGAAAAATAGGGCTAGGCCAATTCATAGAACTATTGCATGACACACCTTTCTAACAGTGAAAGCTTCTTGTGAGACTTGGCAACCATCAGTTTTACATAAAATATTTTTGGTGCTAAAAGTATATCTGTAAGATAGTAAGTTTTTGAAAATATAATTTTTTGATGTACAATCATTTTCATTGAAATTCAATTGATACCACTTAAGGACTCAAAATGAGATAGCAGTTCACAAATGACTTATTAATTTTTTCACAGGAAGGATAATGAAAAAATATACTGATAGATGTATAAACATATTTCAACTGTATCAGCTTTGTATCCGCTTTGTGTGAGCTTTGTATCCGCTTTGAATCCGCTTTGTGTGAGCTTTGTATCCGCTTTGAATCCGCTTTGCATCAGCTTTGTATGAGCTTTGTATGAGCTTTGTATGAGCTTTGTATGAGCTTTGTATGAGCTTTGTATGCGCTTTGTATGAGCTTTGTATCCGCTTTGTATGCGCTTTGTATGAGCTTTGAATCCGCTTTGTATCAGTTTTGTATGAGCTTTGTATGAGCTTTGTATCCGCTTTGAATCCGCTTTGAATCCGCTTTGTATCAGCTTCGTATGAGCTTTGTATGAGCTTTGTATGAGCTTTGTATGAGCTTTGTATGAGCTTTGTATGCGCTTTGTATGAGCTTTGTATCCGCTTTGTATGCGCTTTGTATGAGCTTTGAATCCGCTTTGTATCAGTTTTGTATGAGCTTTGTATGAGCTTTGTATCCGCTTTGTATGAGCTTTGTATGCGCTTTGTATGAGCTTTGTATCCGCTTTGTATGAGCTTTGTATCCGCTTTGTATGAGCTTTGTATCCTCTCATCCGTTGTAAGTTTACTTTTGTAAGGCGAATTCTCCGTTTGGGCGGCAGACGAGCGTTACATGCAATGCTCGTAGACCCGTCCACACGGACATTTCGCCTTACATTACGCGTTACATTACACTCGTCTGGATCCCAGCATTAGAATGAGTTATCGGACAAGCTTGAGCCCAATTCAGAATCACGTTCCTCTTCATCTTAAAACATAATAATGTCACACCTGGAAATAAACTTGCCATCCCTAATATATTTTTGTGTGTAGTGCTAAGAATGCCTGCTTGATCTGAGATGTTGGTTTGACATGCGTTGTCAAATTTTGGATATTCGAAGTTCGAAATTGCTTCAATTAATTCAGTTGCTTTATTTATAGAAATTAAGAAAGAATTTACAAAATATTTGATGTGAGAGACTGGTTGACCAGAAGTTTGCTTAGTAGGTATATAGTTATTTTTGTCATGACTACAATTAACAGTGCTGTGCCTAAGCTACCTGAAGGATACAGCAACTATTTTGGCGCGCCAAAATAGTTGCTGTATCCTTCAGGTAGCTTAGGCACAGCACTGTTAATTGTAGTCATGACAAAAATAACTATATACCTACTAAGCAAACTTCTGGTCAACCAGTCTCTCACATCAAATATTTTGTAAATTCTTTCTTAATTTCTATAAATAAAGCAACTGAATTAATTGAAGCAATTTCGAACTTCGAATATCCAAAATTTGACAACGCATGTCAAACCAACATCTCAGATCAAGCAGGCATTCTTAGCACTACACACAAAAATATATTAGGGATGGCAAGTTTATTTCCAGGTGTGACATTATTATGTTTTAAGATGAAGAGGAACGTGATTCTGAATTGGGCTCAAGCTTGTCCGATAACTCATTCTAATGCTGGGATCCAGACGAGTGTAATGTAACGCGTAATGTAAGGCGAAATGTCCGTGTGGACGGGTCTACGAGCATTGCATGTAACGCTCGTCTGCCGCCCAAACGGAGAATTCGCCTTACAAAAGTAAACTTACAACGGATGAGAGGATACAAAGCTCATACAAAGCGGATACAAAGCTCATACAAAGCGGATACAAAGCTCATACAAAGCGCATACAAAAGCTCATACAAAGCGGATACAAAGCTCATACAAAGCTCATACAAAACTGATACAAAGCGGATTCAAAGCTCATACAAAGCGCATACAAAGCGGATACAAAGCTCATACAAAGCGCATACAAAGCTCATACAAAGCTCATACAAAGCTCATACAAAGCTCATACAAAGCTCATACGAAGCTGATACAAAGCGGATTCAAAGCGGATTCAAAGCGGATACAAAGCTCATACAAAGCTCATACAAAACTGATACAAAGCGGATTCAAAGCTCATACAAAGCGCATACAAAGCGGATACAAAGCTCATACAAAGCGCATACAAAGCTCATACAAAGCTCATACAAAGCTCATACAAAGCTCATACAAAGCTCATACAAAGCTGATGCAAAGCGGATTCAAAGCGGATACAAAGCTCACACAAAGCGGATTCAAAGCGGATACAAAGCTCACACAAAGCGGATACAAAGCTGATACAGTTGAAATATGTTTATACATCTATCAGTATATTTTTTCATTATCCTTCCTGTGAAAAAATTAATAAGTCATTTGTGAACTGCTATCTCATTTTGAGTCCTTAAGTGGTATCAATTGAATTTCAATGAAAATGATTGTACATCAAAAAATTATATTTTCAAAAACTTACTATCTTACAGATATACTTTTAGCACCAAAAATATTTTATGTAAAACTGATGGTTGCCAAGTCTCACAAGAAGCTTTCACTGTTAGAAAGGTGTGTCATGCAATAGTTCTATGAATTGGCCTAGCCCTATTTTTCGACCTTCTAGAAAAACTGCTTGTATAGCTAGAGGCTTCCATATTTATGTGATCTGATAGCTTTTTAACTGTAAAAGCTTCTTGTGAATCTTTGCATCCGGATTTACATCAAATGTAATTGAATTTAATAAAAATATATACAAAACTACACTCCCCTTAATAAGGGAATAGAGGGAGAAAATTATAAATTTCTCATTTTTTGTTGTTGTTTGTATGCTTGTTCTAGCCTAGGTACCAAATCTCAGCTTTCTAGGATTCTATCCTAGTTTCCTACACAGACCCACACAAAGTTTTAATAATTTTTATCTTGTTTGTTCGCTAATTTTACTTTACCTACAAGATTAAATGTTTCTGGATCTTCGGAAACTTCCCCAGTTTCATGAGTTTAATATTCCGACTTGCACACCCCGTTAAGGGGGGTAAGTTGTTAAAAGTTACAGATATCTCGGGGTCCTGGTATCAACCGTAGAAAAATTGATCTTACATTTCAATAATTGCCTCCGAAACTACCGAAGTTACGAATTAAATACGAGAGACAAAACATTTCCATAATTGCATTTTCTTTCGGAAAATATATTCACTTTTCTAATTTCACGAATGTCTGAGAAGTTATGGAATAATTTATAGAAGGGCTTGTTTGTTTCAACCCCAAGTAAATATAGTAGCGGGTTTAAAAATTAGTGGTACTAATACCACGTATCGTATATTAATACTTTTTAAAATGAATGTGTCTGAATATTTTGGGTCGGTACATTAAAATTGAAAACCGAAAAATCAATTCATCCTTTCAAGGGTTTATAACTCAGCTAGGGTGTGAATTCGAAAAAGTTTTATATAACAAACTAGACGTATTTGAGCTCTTTTACAGTTGTTTTTAACACCTTGTATACAAATTCCAAGATGCACATGGAGAGTTGTTCTCGAGGTATACAGGGTCCTGCAATAGTGCGTTACGCTTCCATAGCTGCCAAACCCGACCTTTTAGAAATTTCGTTTGAAAGCACGCCCTTTGTAGTTTCAATTCTGTATCTCAGGAAATTATTTTCTAATATACAGGGTGTTCCCAAATAAAATTATTCAACAAATGAGTGATTTTTTAAATGCTTTCAAAGGAAATTTCTAAAAAGTCTGGTTTGGCAGCTATGTCAGCGTAACGCACTTTAACAGAACCCTTTAAAGAGAAAATTTGTTAAAATAAGCTTATCTAAGCTTCTTCGGTTGATATGGATGAAATTCGGCATAAAGTTAAAGCGGCTTCAAACTTGGTTCAATTCGTTTTTCGTAAAATATTCCATTATATAATTAAAATTTGAAGGATTTTATTTTGAGACCTACTGGGTGCATCATGCCCAGCTATGCAGTTAGTACCTAAGTAATTTCTAAAGTTACAGTGCGTACAAACGGTCCCACGGATGGACATTATCAAATTTGTCGTTAAATTAACTATCAGTCCTCCAACGTAATCGTCCATTATAGGTGTGGTATTCGATATATACAGGGTGTTTCACGAATGATTGTGCAGGCTTTCAGTACAGGTGCAGGACATTTTGGTGAGTCTAAATCAGTGTTCGCAATGTGTCCTAACTATATTCGTTTAAGAGATACATGATGTATTTCATCAAAAATTTTCATTCGGCATAATCCTTGAAAGCCTGCATGGATCTTGATGACAATTTCAGGGAATGAGTATAGGCCTATGCCTAATATTTACTCATAATGACTTGTTGATAGCGCTGGTCTAGACTGAGAAAATTATTTTCTGTATTCCACATCTTGTAAACATCCTGTACATACAATTTTCAAGAATTGCTAAAAATACTCTTGTTGTATCCTGATTAGTTTATCAGGACTGTTATGGTTTCGAAGGACAATATGTGAGTCCTGATGCTTTTATCAGGATATAATTATTTTCGAAGGACCCGAATTATACACCCTGATTGTTTTATCAGGGTGATGCTTGAAGGGTGTATACTTAACATTAAGCACCCAGTAGTAATCTCATTGATTACTGCGTAAGTTGTTGCTTGTAATAAAGTAACAATTACGAGGATGGGAAGTGGTGAAATATTCGAACGCACTTTTAATAAACAATTAACTGTATTTTGTTGTTACCGTTACTTCGATAACAAGCACGAATTATTGTACAATGCACTATTGATACAATATAAAATCTCCCTTCTATAGGAAAAGGGCAGAAGTGACTACTAAGTTGCCAACGAAGACAAGACAATGTTATTGTTTCGCGACAGATCAAGAATAGTTATGTCTCTTGCACTAAGAGATGTAATAGTTACAATGGTATTTGTAGTAGTGAGTTGTTTCAGTCTCAAAATGTATATCAAAGCCCAGATAGAAGGAAATATAGGAGGTTCCTTCATCTGGGTAAAAAAGGGGAAATATTAACAATTATTTGGGTGTTTCGATCTTAAAACCGCCCCAGATATGTTTCAACAATACTCTCATTTGTCGAATGCTAAAAAGTAGTGGTAATGCATACTATGCCTGACCTATGTAAAGTGGTATGTTAAATAAGAGCTCATTCTTATTAAGTTCGATTGCCATCAAATCTTCACCGAAAATTGTGCGACTATGGAATCTTGGCGAACTAATCCAATGCTTTGTCCCCGTACCAGGTTTCATATTTGGATACCAGGCGTACAACTCTGTGCAATCTAATATTTTCCATCGTTTTACCAAAAATTGAATTATTTGCAAATTTAAATTGATTTTTTCCGAATGTTGTTGTTGCTTTTGCTCGCAATTCCGTGTTAAGGTCAATATAGGGTTTTAGCCAGGGAGCCTGCTTAAATTTCAAAACTTTTTTAATCTGTGGTAAATAACAAATGGTAAATATTGACTCATTGCCCAGCCATACAAATTATTAACATCAGGATAAAGCAGATATGACTCGGGCTTTGAGACGTCATAATTAGGCATCTGGGGATTATTGGCTTCAGACAATCTGTGCATGCAGCAGCTCATACCCCCTCGTATACCCTTTTCCACGAACATGATCATATCGATATCTTTAAGTAATTGCAGTTTACATTTAGTATAATTTAACATACAGTCCCAGCTGTACCCAGGCATAGTATAATGCCATGCTGGGTCAAGTTTGTATGTCATTAATGCTGTTTGCCTAAAATTTTCCATCACGTCAGCGAGCAAAAGTCTATCTGTTTTCATGTATAGGTCACTGTATTCACCCAATGATTTTATACCGAATTTTTGCCAAACGTTTTGAGCATGACGATATCTTTTCCCGTCAATGTGCGCATCGTTCAATTTATTATAAAATTTGTCTATTGATGGTAGTGTTGTTTCATTCAACTTGTCCCAGTCCGTCATGTAATCATAACAAAAAAATACCCTTCCTTGTTAGGAGTTCAAAGTCGTCATCACAAAAACTTGCAAATTCTTTTTTTAAATTTTGAAAATTGTCAAGAATTAATGTCGACGATAATTCTTCCAAACTAGCTCCCAATCTGACACCGGATTCGTGATCAGGGAGTCCGAATTAGTCTATTAGCCAATTTCCAGCTCGAAATTCGAAAATTGCAGACATTTGGACGAAATGATAGGACGATGTTCCCCTAGAACATGCACCCAAAAACAGTGAACTATTGGCATGAAACCCCGTGACGTTAATACAAAGAACGACATAGATAAATTAGCCTTCAGTCACATAAAAATAGCACGACCTCATAAATTTCAGAAGAATTGTACGTAAATCTAGACACGTTTTCACAAAAGGGTATCGATGGACTACTAAACTATTTAAAATCACAAAAGTCCAACTTACCTACCCAGTGAGTTACCTACTTTAGCGGTAGACCAATAAGTGGTGCTTTCTATCAAGAAGAATTGCAAAAAACATGGCAGCATGATGTTTATTTGGTTGAAAAAGTATTGCGTGGAGAGCAGTAATAATTTTCCAATCATCTCGAGATGCTGAGAAATCTACATATATTCATGTGAAAAGAACCATTTTTGCTAAAATCGAGCTTAGAAATCCTCATAGGAATTTACACATAAAAATCATCTGGAAATGGAATGTGGGTCTGCTTCTATTGATTGCCGTATAAGTCCCGCAAGAAATTTTGAACCTGCAGTCATGCTCATATCTAATGAATGTATAATATCTTTTGACGTCTGGCAATGGAGATCGTTTATTGCATTCATTGAAAATGATGCTGATCAAAGAGATTAGGGCGTTGAAGTTGAAAAATCCAAAGGTGTGATGACCCTCGTTGCCAAATGGGAAAACTGCATGTATTTCAGCGATGCCGACTTGAAAAAATTGATCCAATTAAATGCTGCTATAATTTCCCATCGCCTACAGATGTTGAAAAATTTAAAAATATCGTTTTACTATTACAAGTTCTTAGATATCATGAAAGATCTATCTCAGAAGAATAATCAAAATTCGATTGAAGATTTAATAAATTCCTTTTGTAGAATTAATCCCCCTGTTGAAAGCTATGTAATCTTAGAATGTATGTACTACTATAAGAATACGGTATTGAATGATGTGGAATAATAGACATTTCACGTTATGTCAATAAAAATTGGTTCAAGCCCTGTGGACATGAGCTATTTGGGCGCATGTTCATCTTCCTTGTGGCCCGTACTGACCAGTAAAGAAAATAAAGAAAAAAAAAGCAGTATCATGTTGAATACCTTAATATTATTGATTATTATATAATAATCGATGAAAATACTGAGAGAGATCCAGGAAATTTGACACATTTTGTCTTATATCTCCAGAAATTAAAATCGTATAGAGCCAAAATTTTGCACAATGTTGCAAAATACTACAATTGACGATAGTACAAGTTTTTGTTGCAATCTGATGAATAGTTCACGAAAAAAAAATTTTTTTTTTTTTTTTCGAAAAAATTAAAAGAAATATTTTTTTAAAAATTACCAACATTTCGATCATAACAGAATTTTGCCAAAATTTGCGCGTTTATATCCTCGAACTGACTACCAAGTTTCGATTCAACATCTTCTTTAGTTCCTGAAATATCAGGGAAATAACCTCTAAATTTGAAATGTCTATAACTTCTAAACCGTCCGGCCGATTTTGCCCGTTAACGAACTTAACCGTCGCATTTTGATCAGAAACCTACCCTGAAAGTTTGAAGTCGATAGGACCTTTGGTTCTCCTGTTATCGTGCCTACGGCCGGAAAACCGGTCGGCCGGCCGGACGGCACCCAAAAATCTGACACCGGATTCGTGATCAGGGAGTCCGAATTAGTCTATTAGCCAATTTTCAGCTCGAAATTCGAAAATTACAGACATTTGGACGAAATGATATGACGATGTTCCCCTAGAACATGCGCCCAAAAATACTTGATGCCTTTAAAATTGTTTTTGATTTTACCCAATAATGTCGAACTTATTCACGATAATATACTCTGAAAATTATATAATCATAGCTGATTACGTTATTTCATTGGTCAATTTGCATTCAATCATAACTAGTATATAGGAATATGTTATTGAATGATTCCGATAACATGCATTTCACAATGAAAATACTCGACCCCACCCACAATGTCTATTCAAACATGCTAATTAGTTCTAGAATGTTCCTCTGAAAAAGGTGCTACCTGCGTCACCCTTGAAAATAAAAAAGATACACAAAATTCGTTATTTCGTAATGGGTCTGCTGAAAAGAAATTATTCTATCCCGATAATCCCAGGTATTCCATTTCATATAAACGATAAATGCCTCCCCAATTCGAAAAAAGGATCCTCATGCATCAAACTTCATATGACTGATAGAATAATTCCAATCCCCCCCATATTAATTACCTGAAAAAGGCCCCCCTGAGACGCACAATGCAAAGGGATATACCCGCGATTGATGTGGGACCAAAAAGGTACCTCTTAAGGTTAGTGGTTGTGGCCGATCGGTTAACACACCGGTCTCATAGTAAAATATTCCGGGTTCGAATCCAGTCATTTCCGAGAACTTTTTCATTAATTCCTACAAAGCGGTCACCCAAAATGTGACGTCATGATTTCTATTGTTTGACCCAGAATCCCTGTAGTATTACTACTGAAAACGTTTTGTTAAAGGAGGAAATCAAGAGTCTGAGTACAAAAATTAATAATGCAGAACAGTTTAGTAGGGCAAACAACATCGAGATACAAGGTGTCGCAGAGAAGAAAAATGAAAATCTGATAAACGTTGTGGAAACCATTGGGAAATACGTGGGTTACACCGTCAGTAAATCTGATATTGATTTTGTTACTCGGGTGCCCACAATGAACACCCAAGCACATTATTGTACGATTCTTATCGAGACTAAATCGTGATGAGTTTTTGGCCAGATCCAAATCAAAACGTAAGGACTCGAATGACCCTGGAATGAAGATTGAGGTACTGTCTAGTAATAGAATATACGTGAACGAACATCTAACTGTTATGAACAAGCAACTCTACAAGGACGCCCGCGAGACAGCTAAAGAGCGAAATTACAAATTTACTTGGGTACAAAATGGAAATATTCTTGTGCGTAAAGACGAAACCAGTAAGATAATTCATATCAGTAAAGCATGCGACCTCAAGAACTTAAAATAACTTGTATAAATCCAAGCCACTCAACATTTTAGATTTTTATGTTCAAAATGTCTCTAAACATCACTTATCAAAACGTCCGAGGACTTCGGACCAAGCTTACTGAGTTTAGGCTTAATTCCTTAGCTAACAATAAGCTATAGTGATAATATAATCTTTGTAACTGAGTCTTGGTTGCGCAGTAACATTTTGGACCATGAGGTGGTTGATCGTACAGTATACAGTATATTCCGACGAGACCGTGAAACTTGTACAACCGCAAACCACAAAAAAACTGGTGGAGGAGTTTTCATCGCGGTGAAAAATAAACTCAATGCAGTTGTTCTAGTAGGTGATTTCCAGAGTGACGCGGAGGATGTGTGGGTGAAGCTGATTATTAATGGCGTTCCTGTTTACTTGTGCTGTGTTTACCTTCCACCTGGGGATAAGTTGACTATGGATACCTTCTCATGCAGATTGGACGTGATTAAAGGTAAAATAGAAAACAACTTGTTACTCATTTGTGGGGACTTCAACTGCCCGACGATAAGGTGGGTACCTCGAACTTCGGAAGACCGGTATCCACTTGAAGCTGAAGATGTTGAAAATCAATATACGAATTTAGTAGACACTTTTTCCTTCTGTGAATGTGAACAATTCAATTACTTGCTTAACCATCAAAACAGAACCCTTGACTTGATTTTGTGTAATAAACATCGCATAACTTTCCTAGATAATAGTGATTATCCTTTGGTACCAGAGGATAAATATCATCCTTGCGTAGAACTTATATTTAAAGTGCTGCAGTGTCATTTAAAGAATAGTAGTAAACGCACTATGTTCAATTACAAAAAAGCTAATTATGATGCAATAAATCTACACCTTTCATCGGTCCCATGGTCGAATCTTCTCATAAACCATGATGTCAATAAAGATGT
This sequence comes from Halyzia sedecimguttata, assembly GCA_937662695.2. Taxonomy (NCBI): domain Eukaryota; kingdom Metazoa; phylum Arthropoda; class Insecta; order Coleoptera; family Coccinellidae; genus Halyzia; species Halyzia sedecimguttata. Next base: position 70,273,255 of record OW569414.2, read on the forward strand.
AGAAATCATGTACAGCCTTGTCAATGGGGCTATTGAAGCTTATGTCCCCAAAAAAATTGTCAACGGAAGATTCCCAAAGTTTTATTCCAAACAAACTATTAAACTGATCAAACTAAAAAATCGTACCCACAAAAAGTGGAAGATCTATAGAAATACCTGCGACCTCATCCGCTTCAGATCTCTGCGTGTTCTTTCGAAAACACACATAAAAAATGACTACTGCAAGTATTTAACCTACCTGGAAGATCAAGCTTCAGAGAACCCCAAGTTAATATTTGACATGACATCGTTAAAGAACAAAACCAGAGGTACCAAATTTCCTTCTGTTATGACATCGGGTGATCGGGTTGCTTCTGGCGGGGCGGAGATTTGCAATCTGTTTGCTACTTTTTTCCAGAGCACTTTCGTAAAGGCGACGAAGCCGCTGGTCTTGAACGATTCTGACGGGAGTCACTTTCCCTGCTTGACTTCAATAATGTTGACGACAGATGAAATACAAAAATCCATTCGATCGCTCGACCGACGTAAGGGATCCGGCCCTGATGGTATTCCCTCTCTATTCGTGCAAAGTTGTCCCTCCCTTAGTATACCTCTTGAAATAATTTTTAATAAATCATTAGAAGTTGGAAATTTCCCTATCATCTGGAAACGGGCAACCGTAATACCTATTCACAAGGGTGGGGACAGAACTCGTGTTGAGAATTACCGACCTATAAGCAAATTGTGTGTGATTGCGAAGCTATTTGAATCACTCGTGTACAAATGTATTCTCTCTCTCGTCAAAGACTTGATCATGCCCGAACAGCACGGCTTTCTGAAGGGGAGGTCTATAGAAACCAATTTAGTAAATTTCCTCGAATATACCTATGAAAATATGGACGAAAGAATCCAAGTCGACGTCGTATATACGGATTTCAGCAAATGTTTTGATAAAATAAACCATGATATATTATTGAGGAGATTAGATGCTATTGGAATCGGTGGTTCGCTGCTAAAATGGGTAAAATCATACCTACTCGGAAGAAGTCAATACGTTTCTATAGGTGGAGATATCATGTCAGGGAATGTCGATTGCACATCAGGCGTTCCCCAGGGTTCACACCTGGGTCCGCTCTTCTTTTTAATATACGTCAATAGTATAAGGACTGTCTTTAAGTTCTGTCGTTTTCTAATGTATGCGGATGATTTGAAAATATTTTTTCTCGTCAGAAGCTTGGCAGACTGCTTGACTATTCAAAAAGAATTAGATTCCTTCACAGAATTCTGCAGCCAGAACGATCTATTCCTGAATATTAGCAAATGTCACGTCCTCTCGTTCACAAGAAGTCAATCAGCAATTGCCTACAATTACAAAATTGGCGAAACAGTGCTGACCCGACTTTCCAAAACAAAGGACTTAGGAGTTATATTTGACTCTAAACTTTTATTCAGCTATCACATTGAAAGCATCGTCGGAACTGCTGGTAGAATGCTTGGATATATTTTTAGGCAGTGCAAGCCTTTTAAAACAACTCTACCCCTAATACGTGTTTACTATGCATACGTTTCCAGCCGCTTAAACTTTGCGTCAGTGGTCTGGAACCCACAATATAAAATCTATATCTCACGGCTTGAATCAGTCCAGAATCGTTTTCTGAAGCGTATTGGCTTCAGGGTACATCCCTCATTACAGCATGGCGCAGATCGTTACCCCGTTTTGAGGAGAGAATATAATATCTTATCCCTGGAAGACAGACGTCGAATGAACGACATCGTTTTCTTGTCAAAAATTTTGGGTGGCGGTCTGCAGGCTGCTGATATTCTTGGAATGATAAAAATCAACATCCCGTCAGTAAACCTGAGGACAATCGAGCTTTTCCATATTGAATTCAAACCTCATAATTATTCTAAAAATGGTCCACTCATTAGAATGCTACGTTCCGCCAATGAATCGCAACACTTAATTGACATTTTCCACCTCACACCACAAAAAATTAAATTTGTTTTGAAAAGATTATACACTGGTGCCTATTGATTTTTTTGTTTTTATTTTCTTGTTATTAATTTGTTATAATATGATGCTTTTTACATTTTTAGTTTAAGTTGATACCTGTAAGACCTATATCTTTGAGTGTAATAGTTTATTTGTTTTATGTTCTCTATTGTGGATACTGTTTTTGGGTATCACACCTGTATGTATCCCAAGTCTCAATTAAATAAAAAAAAAAAAAAAATCAGGACTCATATATTATCCTTCGAATCCATAACATCCTGGTAAACTAATCAGGATCAAACACCAGTAGATTGATTGAAACGTTAGATTTATTGGGTGGGCCATCTATTGGTACGTTTTTAAAAATGCGATCAAAAGAGTATGCATTGATATTTTTTATTGAATTTTTTTTGTTGTAAAGCTAAAGGTATCCCCATCAAGAATGGAAAACGATTTCGTTCATGTGGCTCCCTCTACTCGCCTTACAGTATGCCATTCGGTCACCCCAATTAGTGATAACATTTTGAACTACCTCGGCGCCAATTTCACTCAAAACAGTCGTAATGTTGTTTATCAAAGCTGGAATTGTCTCTGGATTGTCCGCATAACATCGGTCTTTAACGGCACCCCACAGGAAGAAGTCCAGCGGTGTCAAATCGCAGCTACGCGCAGGACAATTCACATCTCCTGAACGGCTGATTATGCGGTTGTTAAACTTGGTGCGCAGAATGTCGATCGTAAGTCGGCTTGTATGGCATGTGGCGCCATCTTGTTGAAACCAAAGGTCGTCCACATTCATAGCGTCGATTTTAGGGCATAAAAAGTTGGTCAACATGGTTCTGTAGCGTTCGCCATTGACGGTAACGGCGTTGCCAGCATTATTTTCGAAGAAAAATGGGCCTATTATGCCACCACTCCAAAATCCACACCAAACTGTGACTCTTGGAAGATGCATTGGTCTCTCTACGATTGCGTGTGGCTGTTCCGAACCCCAAATCTGGCAGTTTTGCTTGTTCACACATCCGCCGAGATGGAAATGCGCTCCGTCCGAAAAGATGATTTTTCGACCAAAATCAACGTCATTATTGAGCTGGTCTATGGCCCACACAGCGAACTGATATCGATGCGGATGGTCATTTGCTTTCAACTCCTGAGTCATCTGGATCTTGTAGGCGAATAATCCGAGGTCTTTGTGCAGTATTCTCCTCAGGCTGGTGCGACTAATGCTGGTTGCTGCGATCGGCGTCAAGTTGAGGTCTTCGGATTCTGTCTCACACTATGGGCCACAGCCTCAATATTCTCGGGTGTGCGCACTGTCCGAGCTCTGGGATCCCTTCTGTCATCCACTAACATCCCTTTCTCACGAACTTTCTTCACCAATTTGTGTATAGCGCCTTCGGTGGGTGCTTTATAACAACCCATATTTCTTTTGAAAATTCCGCTTAGTTTCGGCGGCACAGCAGTAACTTTGCAAATAAGTTTTTAAAATTTCAAAACGCTCTTCAAGAGAAAACATTTTGTTTCGTGCCGCGGACGGTATGGCTAATGAACTGTCGAAATTTCGGGTCTGTAGCTTATTTGCCGTTGTCATACGACGAAATTCAAAAACGTAGCAACAGATGGCCCACTCGTTATATTGAATCGGTAGATATATTGGATCGGTAGATATATTGAATCGGTAGATTAATCGAACTGGTATATGATTTGAAAGTGAAGTTATGATGAACCGTTAATTGAGATATAACTGTATGACGTCATAGTACACGATGCATAAATAAAAAATAATCAGTGCTGTGTCTAATGTGGATTAACCCTTAACTGGCGTGGCCAGAAATTTTAACGCTCCGTGCGTGGCGGAGTCCCTGGGACTCCGGAGTTTTTGAAGGAATTTTTTCTGTTCTAAATGTTGAATTTGTTCCTCTTTTGCTAAGAAAATAATTAAAGACATACAATGGAATATGATTTAATACATAAATGAAGATATAATCTTATAAACAACTCAGTAAATATGATAAACAAAAAAAACTCAAAAAAAAAACTCTAGGGAAATTAACATTAGGATTTTTCTCTTGATTCATTGGACATTAGTGAAATGGAAGTTTTCCTTCATGTAGAATATGTTACATAGATACCGTAATATAGAAAAACTGAGAATTTGAGGTCCTATTCATGAAGAGCAAAATACTGACAATTGTCCAAATCTCATTGAAAAAAAAATTGGAAATTACCACTCATTTAGCGCTCCAATAAAGTTTTTTTGCTTCAATGCAGACTAATCGATGTTTTGCATTTCACACATAAATATGCAGTTTTTCTCTTCAATTTTTTATCACATTTAGAACAATATTCTCTGATATATCTCTGATTCCGGGGCAAAACATCTCCAACTTGTGCTAGTGCCTGGGGTGCAATATTCGAAATTTTGAATAGTCCTAATTTCAGTTCTCTTGATAAATTGTTTTTCTGGGATCTCTCAACGGAAGAGTTGTTAGGCCAAACCTTCAAAAAGTCTAATCGTTCAAGTCGTTTTGTGACGGAACAAGACTGGTGGATGAATTGAAAAATTACATTAAGCGCGTCGCGGAGTCCGATGGACTCTAAGCTGCTCAGAATAAGTTCTACTTGTGAGAATTCACTGAATTCTCCATTCTCTGTTGCAACGCAGTAAAGAATGACTGGAGCAATGCTCGGTCTACCCAGCCATATATTACCACGACTCGACACAGGCAGGTGTTCAGACATAGTAACTATGGTATTATTCAGGCCTATTCACGATCTATGTACATTTATCAATGTTGACTTGAAGTCAAGTTGATATACCTCATTTTCATAACAACATTCAGGCCTATTCGCTAAAGGTTGACTTGGAAGTCAACGTTGATTATTTGACATTAGATTGTCAAATTTCATATGAATCAACCTAAAGTCAACTTTTCCTATTCTGTATCAGTTGAAATCATATCAATTGTTGACTTCAAGTCAAGACGAAGTCAAGAATCTACAAATGTCAACATGTACATAGTTTTGGTATTCACTTACCATAATTTTAGTTGATTTGTAGATATATATTGACAAATGTCAATTGACTCCAGGCAAGTCCTTCGAAGTACTTGCCAAGATATAAATTGTTGAATTGAACCAAAATGAATATAGTGGTAATTAGTGTTGTAACTATACATATAGATTATTTAATATTTTTTTATCTTATAAGAGAAAAATTACAAAAGTAAGTTCAATATTTAATTGAAAACATTATTCATAAAATGAAATAAGAATGCATTTTGTAATCTTACATACTATTAGTTCGGTAGAAGAGCTCGGCATATAAACTGCCGGTAATTAAGGGACGCAAATAATCCTCTTACATTTTCTGATGGCCACTTAAACAATTTTTTTGCATTTCCAAAGAAGTGTTTTGGCTAAATTACTCCAGGCTTCTTATTTCACACTAGGCTCACCTTTTCCATATCTAAGCACCTCATTGCTCTCAATAAAAGCGATGAGGACTCTTATTTGTTGAGTACTGGGTTTGTTCCTGTTGGGGCCATTTACCAATTAATATTATTAATCAACTAGTACTTATTTGTAGAAACTATACTATATTTATATCAAATTAAACGTTTGTCAAAATAGTGTTCCTTCCGTACTTTCTCCCGCCTCTAAAAACTTCAGATTATTTGAATAATTCGAAAACTATAGGTTAGAATACACCACAGAACATATAATAAATAACAGTAAAACCAAAGAGTACAACCAAGATGCATAGAATAACAAGGTGTGGACACTCCCTACTAATTCCTGCTAAAATTTTCGGCCGAAAAACGGACCAAGAACTGTCAAATCACGTACTTTATGTACTACTTCACTTTATTAACGATGGTGCCGCTAGGGTCGATTTTGAAGATTCTGACAAGCGAATAAATGAAAACTGACAAGCGACAAAGTTCACTTTTCACCGTTGCTAGTTCGTAAATTCAAATTAAAAGAATATAATGAAGCAGTTTATTGAAAAATCAATCCATTTTTTGATTAATCAGATATCTGTTCGGAGATAATATGTAAACCACATTGGTTTGGAACAGAAATTTCATCTTGCCAAGACATAATGAGGTCAAATAAGGGATTTATCAGTAAAGGAATTTCTTTGGAACATTTTGAATGGAACTGTAAATGAAGAAATCTGTGAAATAATTATTTTTCCATTACGAAAGATCACATCCAACGTCATTAGAGTACAAGCATTTAATTTATGTATTTTGAAATACATTGAATGATACAGAATTTTCTGTAATACCTCTACATACAATATCTTTCGATATCATATTATTATTCAAATGTAGTAATTCCTTTATCATGTAAGGCTCTTTTAAATTGATCATTTTACTTATTATATTATATGTATAATTTGAAATTTCATCAAAACATTCTCATGTATACAGCATTTTTTCAGTCACCCAATACCCCTTGACAACTTTTCATGTTCTCAGCAATTAGATTGCTGAATATAGATATTTAATTCGATAGCTATTATTCAGAACTAAGTATATACTGATGAAATATCGAAAAATGATTCATTAAATTGATAAACTAACCAAATAGAGGGTAGTGTACTACGTTTCAATCTTTTATTCAATATACATATATTCGTTAGAAAAATATTTTGAACAAACAAATGTTCTAATTTTCGATACCCTACCTCTAGCACAAGCCAGTTGCCATTCTTGTCGTTTAACAATATCCTTGAAACAAATAATATTATAGTATAAGAGCGCCAAAAAGAATGACGCCTTAGGAAAGCTATTCAAATTGATGAAATCACACTGTGTGGTTGCTCTGAACTTTGTTCTCTGCTAGTCCTTTCATCGTTCACAAATAATATTGTTAGTTTTCATAACATGGCATTTCATTCCTTCTCAATATATAACTGAATTGTATAATGAATATATTTATTAATCAATAGAGTTATATCTTAATTAATATAATAACCATCTTGATACTAGAAATCTGCCCCTGATCCGGTAAGAATATACAATTGTTAAAAAAATATATTCGCATAAAAACGAAGTATTTTCGAAATGAAAATAGTATTTGATTAAAATGGTTCTGGATACTCGTTCAGAGTTCACACAGCAAACATTTGACTTACTTTCGGCGCGGCAAACGACTTTCCACAAGAAACTGGAATAAGCAAAGATTCAAATTTAATTTGACATGTCGGTAATTTTGTCCATAAAATTTCTACTGCCAGCATCTATCGGCGAAAATTGAAGTAAAACAAAATCCTTGTATTTTGACAGTATTTGGACCGCAAATCGGCCGAAAATATGTCAAAGAGTGTCTTCACCATGTATTCTATGCATCTATAGTACAACTGATAAAACATAGATTATTATAAAACTTAAGAACTACTACGCTGTTGTCAGATTTATATATTGAGTTTTCTTGTCAATGTTGACTTTGGTTTCAACATGAGTTAGTGAATAGGAAATCAAGAAAAAGAGAGGTCCGTATGCAAACGAGATCGATACCGCGATGCAATACATTTATTCATATCTCGAAAAAAATTCCGCAGACTGTCGGTTTTCTCTGGACGAACTAATGACAAAAATTGAAGGTGATTACCGTCCACACATAAAAACAGTAAAAGCACAACTGCTTAAAAAATATGGTGATGATATTTTAATTGCTGTCACTGCCAATAAGGCGCCTGTGGTGTGTTTTCGAAGTAAAGGGTTTAAGTTATCAACGGATGCCTGGTACAATGAAAAAAGTGACAACAGCAGCAATAATTGTTACAGGAGATTCGGTCTAAAGTGTACGAGACAAATCATTATCCTCCATCAGACAATTTTTTTGAAGATGTCGAGTCAGATATCCCTGAAACTTTGCGAATTTTTCTCATTCCTGTTACTACATTCGATCGCGCTGTTCCGGAAAGCTGACTGAAAGTTATTCCTTGCAAATGCAAGAAAGGTTGTCAAAGAGCTTGCGGATGCAGAAAAGCAGGACTAAAGTGCTCCGATGTGTGCACGAACCGTGGTGGTTCTTGCGATAATTCGCAATTTCCGTCACAAGACAGCATTGAAGAAGAAGAAACGGGCACTATTCTCGAGCAAATAAACGATGAAATCGACAACGAAGAGGACCAAGATGAAACTGATGATCCCATCGTCGATGATGCCGAAGAAACTGCCGTCTTCGATATTTCAATCGGTATTGAGGACGATGAAAGCCCAACACCTGGTCCGTCAACAAGAATGAAGCGACGGAAATTGAACTAAATATTTAAATAGTGAGTCAGATGTCGATTAGGCCTATACTGGGGATACCACGATAAAAAAAAACGCGCCGTTTACACTGCCTTATGGTGGTGTGGAAATGAGTATTTCTGCCGAAACGTGTATTGAATTACACTTTACGATGCTCCTACGCCGAAACTATTAATTTTAGGGAAAAATGGTTATGACATGAATTGTAGGAAGTAGTAAAAGTAGTTTCTCTACTTTTATTATGTGTAGATACCTATGTTTTTCCTGTAAAATGCGCCGGAAAACAGTTATTATCAAAAAACTGCCTTTGGGCGCCATTTTTTCAATATGGTGGCGCGAGCGGCAAACATACGAGGTGGCAAAGTTGAAATTTGGAAAGAGCATATCGAAATCTATAAAATTGGCAATTTTCAAAACTCCCGGAAAACTTTCCAGGTAACCTCTATATATTTGTTTCTCATTTGTATACGTCAGTTTCCAAAAACACAATATTAATCAAGAAAGTTTATTTTATCAAGTCATTAACTTGTAAAACTGACAGTTAACTTGCAAAATTTTTACAAGTTAGTAGTATTATTTACATTAGAAAGTTTTGTTTTATCGTCATATATGTTGAAAATGATGGTACAATTGTTATTTCCAGTAACACAGATTTTTGATGATTAAAGAGTTGATACTGATGATGATGAACCATCTGTTGACTGAGAAACTGCTGCACTCGAGGACTGCAGAACATTTGTACTCTCCTTACTACCAAATGATTTGCTAGACATTTCGATTTTTTTGTTGACCGAATCATCGACATAACTCATCGCAAATTCGGTGCTCTTCCACCCTCCTGCACGCTTTAGTGCTAAAATATCTCCACCCGAATCCGCAACCATACTGGCTCCAGTTCTGCGAAAAGAGTGGCCGGTGTATAACTCTGGGTCTTTTAAACCTAAATATTTCGCTATTTGCTTTGCGACACCACCAATAGTGTGCTGGCCAGCATTAAGGGAAATGCACTTTCCATGTCGGTATGTCAAAAAAAATCTTAGGCTTTCTGTTCCAGGAGGCCGAAGATTTACATATTTTCTGTATATCATGCAGGGCTTGAAGCTGCAGCCATCATCGGTTATGGTGAATCTTCTTGTTGATACATTTATTGTTTGCCGCAATGTCACAATAACATATTTTCCCATATCTTCTACATCATTCATGTTTAAGGAGAGAATTTCGTCACATCGACAACATCCAAAAATCCCAAATATTGTTACAATTTTCGCCAGCAACCACTGGTCATCAGGAGCATGTAAAAGAAATTGTTCAACCTCTTCTTTACTTAATACCTTGGCCTTTTTTGGCGTATAACGCTCATTTTTTCGTTTCAGAAACGCTATTACCTTTTGAAATCTGCAAATGACAACTAAACGTCATATTTTTCAATAAATTTTTAAAGGAAACCAAACCTGCGAACAGGGGCATTTTCTTTCATTTCCAAGCAGCTGTTCAGCATAGACCATTTTGCCCATAAAGTATTAGGGCTGAATCTAGCTGATAGTTGATTCAAGTAGACCAACAAAACATCTTGAGTTACCCATCACACTATTTTTGTTTTGCCACTTTTTGAAGTCGTCATATTCTCGCTCGTACCTTGAAGCTGATTTTGCAGGTAATAAACTTGAAGCTATACTGCTGGCTGCCTCAATAATTTCTTTTGGTACATTCATTTTCGCTTTCGCCAAAACAAATGTCAAGAAAAATAAATAGACATGTTCATGGCAACGCTTCCAAAGCTTACGACATTTGCGACAAATTATTGAGATTTTTTTGGAATTTATCTAACCTTTTTACAAATGAGAAACAAATAAAATATAAAACAATACACGCAAGGAAACGGGTTTTACAGGCTCAAGGAGGTAACTGACTTGCCTGCGGCTCGTCAGTTATATCCTCCATTCGCCAGTAAAAACCCTCTTACCTTGCTAGTAACGTTATATATACTATTTTTCGACCAAATGAATGTACTAGCTAAAAATTAGTGAAATATGTATATAGATCATTAAATAAACATCAGACTTCACAGCATCTGCCAACTGGCACTGTCTCATCACATCCGGACCAATGTAACACCTCCTGAACAGAATCAATTATGTGTTCATACGGCCGTTCATGCCGCCCCATTTGTCAAGTCCCAAAGCCCCAGTTCTCCGTTTTTGGGTCACTAACATATCGGCACCCGTTGCTTGATTCATTAGCCGTGAACAATAATTGATGTCACCCCGAGCAAATTCGGAAATCTGCGACTATTATTCGGCGACGACCTTATACATCCCTTCTGCGGACCGAAAAAATCGAACGAATTTTTCGACGCCTCCAGTCTGGCTACCGCGATATATTTAGCGGAATTGGAAAGGCTGCCGTAATGGCGGTGCTTTTGTCGATATCAGTGAAAGTGGGTCTTTTTTCCTAACATTATCGTTCTGGAAAGCGAAATTCCGGAAAGAGCCCAAAGAGATATTCTTATCGAAACATTTCGCGAAGTTATATTGTTTGGAGTGGAATGGCGTTATTTACAGGATTGGGACCGATTCTTCTTTTCCACCGGCACTGAGTGAACATAACCAAAGAAATATTAACTTAATGATCGCATTGCATTTTTGGCTCACTGTTCAGGTGAACAGAGTGCATATCAATTTGTCCAAATATCTGTAATTTTCGAATTTTCCTCGTGGGTGATGTGTGTCCGTGGACGACATATGTGTCAGTTCTTATTGTATAATCGAGCGTTAGTTTATAGGCATTTCCTCTAATCTTATCTGTATGATAATAACAATAATAATAATAAATCGACATTGACCTAGAAGGGGGAATAAGCATTCGACACCTCGAAGAGGAAGAAACATAGAAATTCCTTGGGATGAAACAACGAGGTGCACTGGAGACAGCCCAAATCAAGGATGCCTTAACAGCTAGCTACAAAAAGAAGATCCGAGATATCCAACGAAGGCGATAACATACAGTGGAGGTGAGATGATACCGGATAGGTGAAAAAACTTTCAGTCAAACTCCACCAAATATATCTGAGATATATGGAAATCACAGCTATCCGGGAAAAATAAAGTATCTGCTACGAACAGCTTGGCAGTACCGATAATCACCTACCCATTCGGGATAGTTAACTGGACAGTGAATGAAATTCTCGAGAGAACCACTCGTAAAGTGATGAACATGAATCGTAGCCTGCATCCCAACTGCTCGATTCAAAGGATATTCCTTCCACGAACGCAGGGAGGCAGAGGTTTGCAAAATTTGGAATACCAACACCATCAACAAACCTTGGAAATGGCAATAAGGATATTGAGAAGCGAAGACCCGCTTCTGAAAATGGTGGCTCAGCATGAAATCCGGAACCAAGGAGCTCCTATTTAGGGCTGGTCATAAAGCTTTGGAGAAGCTCTGTAGAACTGGCATATCAATCGATCTTGAGCTAGCAGGAACACCTATCTCGCCAACAGACCAAAGAAGAGTTGGCAGAGAGATAAGGCAGGCACAACTGAAGAAACTACTCGAAAATCACATAAGTAAACACCTGCACTCCATATACTTCAGGTGTTTGAAAGATCAGGGCCTGTCGGAAGGACTATCCTTCACCTTTTTGAAATTCGCTGGACTCAAGTCGGAAACGGAGGAATTTCTTGTAGCTTGTCAAGATGGGGTTATCAATACCAGATGGTATAAAAAGAACATCATGAAAGTGGACACCCCCACAACGTGCAGAGCATGCCATAGCCAACAAGAAACTATTATGCACATTCTGTCTGTTTGCCGAGTCCATGCTCCATCAGGATATGTGGAATGACACAATGCGGCACTCCGAATTCCCTAATTCCATCTGAGAGAGGTTTATGATATAGACAAGGAACCAGTGCTACCATATGTGCCTCTGGAGACTGAAGCAGTTGTTGAAAATAGCAGGGCTCGCATCTACTGGAACTATGCGATTCCAACAAGTCGACAGATCCACGCCATAAATCCAGATATACTTCTGCTGGACAAAGAACTCAAGGAATTGTTTGTCGTCGAATTTTCCTCCCCCGCAGAAAACAATGTGGTGATGAAAGAAGAACAGAAGAGGCAGAAATACAAGGATTTTGTATTTGAACTTGGTATCCTGTATCCAAGGCATACGGTTAGGATGGTCATACTAATCATAAGGCGGAATGAGAGCGAACTACGTGATCGAATTGAAGATTATTCCGGCCTGCAAATCTGTGGCCGAGGATTTAGTTCACAGAATGCAGAAAGCGGTGTTGCTCGGATCACTTCGGGTCATCAGGTCCCATCAACTATGAAGGCCGCTTACAGCTCATCTCTTAAGTTAAGAGACGCTGTAAGAGCAGGACGAAGAACTACTCCAAGGAACGTGCGAGAGGTTTTTTAGTAAGTAAATATCAACATCTGGAGTCTCACACTCCTGATAGAAGCAGGCCCTCTTAGGGCGGGCCTATAAAAGGTTTTTCCTCTCGAGCGGAAAAAAAAATAATAATAATTCGGCCGACAATAGTCTTCAATGATTAGTTTTGACTCACTAATAAGGAATCCTAGTCAAAAATTGATTCTGTCCGGCCGTCAGCACGATTATGCTCGAACGCAATGAGTTCGACAGTTGAAATTTCCAGAGTAGTCTAAATGCGCCGGCTAATTTCGTTAATGGGCAAAATCCAACAAGTGGTTTCTGAGTAATAGCCATCTGAAATTTTGTTTTCCCAATTTCTCGAAAAATACTGATCTGATCGAATTAAAGCGCGATTGTTAGTTGAAATGTACCGACACGAACACCTATGCAGAATTTTGTGTGGATAGCATCGATGGAAAATTAGGAAAAAAATGATTAAAAAAATTCTCAGAATCTGTCCGATATAGCTGAAATCTGCGAGACGTGTTGGAGAGAATTTATTGAATTATCATATGCATAGATCAGACTATAGATATATTAAACTCCTCTTATTGTAATATTCTTAATACATTACAAATGTTTTATTTCAATGAGCTGGCAATATTACAATATTATACGACTTATACCCTTATTACATTATGCCTTTTTGGCGCTCTAGTTCCTCGGAACTGAGTGCTTATCAATTTGCCCAAATGTCCGTAATTTTCGAATTTTTCGATGAAAATGGTCTTAAGCGATTTGATTCGACTCACTGATCAAGAATCCGTGGTGAAAATTCATTCTGTCCGGCCGTCCGGCCGGCCGGCCGTAGGCACGATAACTCTCGAACGGAATGAGCTAGAGAGTTGAAATTTTCAGAGTAGGTTTGGGGGATAAATATCTCGGCTAAGTTCGTTACTGGGCAAAATCGGACAGAAGGTTTCGGAGAAACAAAATAAATTTTTTTTTACAAAACAAATTCCAAATTAATTTTTTTTTAATAAGCAGTTTTATCATAAGAATCCATTCATATCAATTTCAACTCTAACAAGCTAATACTTTCGGAGATATGATTTTTCAAAATTTCAATGTAAATCGTATTTCACAGATTGATATAATTATTCTATGTATGCATTGTCATAATGTCAACTTATGACATTATCTAACTTCAAAAATATTGGGGTTGAAATACTCGTATTTTAGCAATGCAACGGGGACCCCACCCGAAAATGTTTGAAAATATTACGTAAATATTGAAAGCATAATTCCGTAGTTCGAGAGAGGAGAACTTTTAGTGAAGGTAGATCAGGAAATTTTTGATCGATTACAAGGTAATTTTTTATTATTACTTACCTTCTTCCATACATGTTTTATGGAATACCTACTATTTTTAGGTACTTTACACCTGTTTTGGGCAATTGTCATACGAAACTTGTTTTTTTGGCGCTCTAGTCCCTCGGAACAGAGTGCTTATCAATTTGCCCAAGTGTTTGTAATTTTGGAATTTTTGGCTGAAAATGGTCTCAAACGATTTGGTTCAACTCACTGATCAAGAGTCCGAGTGCGAAATCGATTCTGTCTGACCGGCCGACCGGCCGTAGGCACGATAACTCTCGAACGAAAGGAGTTAGCGGATTGAAAATTGCAAGGTGGTTTTGGAGCGTAAATATCTCGGACAAGTTCGTTCGATCTATCTGAAATTTAGCATCAAATTGTAGAATCATGACCTTTATACGCATGTGAAGTTTTGTGTTGACCAGATTACCGCAAAGTGTAAAAAAAAAAATTTTGAAAATTTAAAAAAAGTTTTTCCACAATATCTGTTGAACGGAATGAGCTAGGTAGTTGAAATTTTCAGAGTAGGTTAGGGAGATGAATATCTCGGTTAATTTCGTTATTGGGCAAAATTGGCCAGATTCAATTCGATTTCTTCCATGGTGCAGTTCTCATTCTCATGATTGCTCATTTAATCTTGATAAATAAACTATTTTTTGAATTGAATTTCCTTTATGATGCAGCTCTATCATATGTATACATTGATATAATTCCCAACTCAGAGAAACCAATACTTTCGGAGATATAATTTGTCTGTTTGAACTAGAGCGCCAGAAAGCTCCTGTCCACAGGGCTTGAACCCATTTTTCATGTCTATATTTGCGCCTATTTTCATGGCTATATTTGTTGGTTGAATTTCCCCCCAAATGAGTGGCACTATTACACCACGCTTTTTTCACGCTTGTTTCCGGCCGTAATTTCAGAGCTGTAAACATTGAAGAAATTGACATATTTAGCTTAAGTTCTTGTTTTGTTCGTATATTTTTAAAACAGTACCATAGTGTTTTAAGAACGTCTGAAGAAACATTTAATATGCTACAACATAGAGTACAAATTCACATACAGAAACAAACCTTGTGGACAGGAGCTGTCTGGCGCTCTAGTTCAAACAGACAAATTATATCACCGAAAGTATTGGTTTCTCAGAGTTGGGAATTATATCAATGTATTCTTATGATAGAACTGCATCATAAAGGAAATTCAATTCAAATAATAGTTTATTTATCAAGATTAAATGAGCAACCTGAGAATGAGAACTGCACCATGAAAGAAATCAAATTAAAATAGCTGAAATGAATTTGACTCTCTCTTATGGAACGGGATGACATATACGAGTATGAACACAGATCATATAATAAAGCTCAGATAGAATAATTATAACATTCTGTGAAAACATAGAAGTACGATTCATTATTGAAATTTCGAAAAATCATATCTCAGAAAGTATTAGCTTGTTGGAGTTGAAAATGATATCAATGGATTTTTATGGTGACACTGCATCTTAAATAAAAATTGAATTTGAAATTTGTTACTTAAAAAAATTTTTTTTTTCGTTACTCCGAAACCGTCTGGCCTACTTTGCCCAATAACAAACTTAACCGAGATATTCATCTCCCTAACCTACTCTGAAAATTTCAACTGCCTAGCTCATTCCGTTCGAGAGTTATTGTAGAATTTTTTTTTTTTTTATTTTCAAAATTTTTTCATGACACTTTGCGGTAACCTGGTCAATACAAAACTTCACATGCGTATAAAGGTCATGATTCTACAATTTGATACTGAATTTCAGATAGATCGAGTGATCGGTTTCGGAAATATTCATAAAAAATGTTTTTACTAAAATCGGCCATTACTCCGAAACCGCTTTATGGATTTCGCCCATTAACGAACTCTTGTCCGAGATATCTACACTCCAAACACACCTTGCTAATTTCAATCCTCTAACTCCTTTCGTTCTAGAGTTATCGTGCCTATGGCCGGCCGGCCGGCCGAACCGGCCTTACAGAATCGATTTCGACCTCGGATTCTTGATCAGTGAGTCGAACCAAATCGTTTGAGACCATTTTCAGCCAAAAAATCGAAAATTACAGACATTTGAGCAAATAGATAAGCAATCTGTTCCGAGGAACTAGAGCGCAAAAAAGACAATGTAATACCAGAAAGCATTTCTCCAAAAACGAAATTAATAATTATTTTGCGATACTAGGCGAAAACTTCATATCACTCGAGGATAGCCATCACAGATTATCTGGCCTTCGTAAGTTTAGTTAGTTCACGTCCTCAGAGTAATAAACATACATTTATTATTGAATTCAGGAAGGCTGCGATTCAAAGGATAGAATAAACTAGGTTATGTTAAGAAGACGTCAAGTCATACAGATAAATATTGTGTTGGTAGACATGACATTTCGACAGAAAGGCTTGAAATCCCCACGATTCAGGGGGAACAAATGGAACCAGTTCTATTTATTTTCAAGTCTGAAACAGTCTACTAAATAGTCCCGGGCGCATGCGTATTTCTTCAAAATTTCAGGTGCTGTCAGTCAGGCTGTTAGGTACGACATATCACCTTCACGAAAAATACGAGTCCAATAGATCATCCACTCTCTATTGAGGGAAAAGCGATTGGCAAAGTGACCAGGTTCAGGGATCTCGGCATAGTATTGGATTCGAAATTGTCGTTTGAGGCGCATGTGGAGCAGATTGTCGCAAAGGCTTTCAGAATGCTTGGATTCATATTAAGAGTGACAAAACGGTTCCACAGTTTGACTGCTTTGAAGATCCTTTATTTCAGTTTAGTGCGGAGCACTCTAGAATATGCAACACCAATCTGGTCACCATTTTATTATAAATATGTTGATAGAGTGGAGAGTGTACAAAGAAAGTTTATAAAGAACCTCAGTTATAGGTACCGTCATCAGTGTCAACTAGATTATGAAGCCAGCTTAGTGCTGCATAAGATGTCGACCCTGGAGCGGAGGAGAATGGTCTCTGATGGTATTTTTCTTTATCGAATTTTGAATAAATATTTCAATTTTCCACTCATAAATATAAATTTTATAACATTTAATATTCCAAGCTTCAACACCCGACAGAGGACGCTTTTCTCCGTTCCTAGGGCTCGAACCTCATTGATTTACAACTCTGTTTTTTTGAGGCTGATGCGCTTCTATAATTGTTACTAGTAGAGTAGAGTAGGATTCATGTATTTGCTGTATCCGTGGCTAGTTTTAGGAGGAGAATTAACTCTTGTTTATTCTGCATTCCGTAAGATTTTTGTTTTGTTTTTCAGGTCAGTTGTTTATGATTAGTTGATTTTGGAGCTGCTCGTGTATATATCGTTCGCTCACTTTTTTCTATCTGTAGAAATTTTGTTTTAATTCTGGGAACCCTTGTAATTGGGATAATTTTCCTGTAAGGGTTCCTGTTTATGAAATAAATAAATAAATACAAAGGCATGGTGTAATAAGGGTATTACTAATTTAAATAGATGTCCGATTGCACTGATTAGAAGATTATTTATATTAATGAAACAATCTTCATGACGCGTGGATCATGGTAGGGATTATACGATTTTGTTGAAGCAATGTGAAATCTCATTCATCCCATAGGAATTCTTATTGGCACTATTATACCAACAGTAATGACGGCGTTTCATTGTGGATAAAATTGGCATTATTCTCAGTGCACTACCGGAACACTCAGAAACCGTTGCAGCTACTTTCAAACCTCGTTTCTCCCAATGAAAATCACGATAACTCAATTGATTTTTCAATGGAGTTTGTAATCGACGTCAGCCGTACCCAAATATAGCTCGGATGCTGTTTATTAATTAGTTCGATAGCAGCCCTGCCGGAACCGGTCCTTTCGCAGGAATCGGGCGGGTTTTTTTTTGGTAGGCCGACCGTGGAATCCGAGGAGGCTATGTACGATCGGATATGGCCCATAATTCACATCGGAATAAATTTGCTCCCCAAAGCAATCCATAATGGAATCGCAAAACCTCAGCAAATTTCATCATCTGCGAAAGCGTCAGGCTGTAAATCAATTCCTTGGCGATACAGTCGAACCAGTGGCGGCGGGTCGGAGGGTGGGGCGGAGATAACGAAGTTGAAGCAGAGGCAAATTGAGTTTTTTCGATTCCGACAAGAGATGGGTTGTTATTTAATTCGTTCAGATCTAAAGGCAGTGCTCGTGAGTTCATTATGATTTTTTTTCAAATCATTAAAGGATACTGTGGGAGGTATATTCATTATTAAAACGTTTTTTCTGGGTTTTCTCTCCCAAACTCTGAAAAATATCTATAAAATAAAAATTAATTATTTTGTGATTTGCTTCTGCGTAAGAAACACAAGATATTTGTCAGAAGCAATCAATTGAACAATGTTGCCTAACAAACAACGAAACAAAATCAACGAAGAAACAACTATAGCGTAACGTTTCGGAGTCTATATCAGACTCCTTTGTCAGACGCTTAGTGGAAAAAATCTTCAGAATTATTTTGTGGATTGTTATTCTGAGATTCGAGAATTGTCACATTGACAAAATTTGAAAATCATTGCTAACGTTTCAGAGTCTGTATCAGACTCCTTCGTCAGACGCTTAATGAAAATCTTTAGAATTATTTTGTTGATAGTTATTGTGAAATTCAAGAATTGTCACATTGACAGTATTTGAAAATCATAGCTAACATAGTTTTACTTTGTATAGAAATTTCCAAGTTCCACCTCCTTTTTCAATAAATTCAGCCCAATATGGTCAATATCAATTGAGCAATTTGCAAAATTGCATTCTCTGTTCAATAAAATACAAGTTGACTCCTTAAGTTTCCTTTTAATATAATCAGGTTCTGTCATTAGAATCTTTGTGTTACTCCAATTCATCATGTGATCTCCTTGGATTGTACAAACATGTTCTGCTATTTTTGGCGCTCTAGTTCCTCGGAACTGAGTGCTTGTCAATTTGCCCAAATGTCTGTAATTTTGGAATATTTCGATGAAAATGGTCTTAAACGATTTGGTTCGACTCACTGATCAAGAATCCGTGGTCGGAATTCACGTAAGCACGATAACTCTCGAACGGAATGAGCTATAAAGTTGACATTTTCAGAGTAGGTTTGGGGGATGAATATCTCGGCTAAGTTCGTTATTGGGCAAAATCGGACAGATGGTTTCGGAGTAACAAAAAAAAAAATTTTTTTTACGAAACAAATTCCAAATCAATTTTTTTTTAATAAGCAGTTTTATCATAAGAATCCATTCATATCATTTTCAACTCTAACAAGCTAATACTTCCGGAGATATGATTTTTTCAAATTTCAATGTAAATCGTATTTCACAGATTGATATAATTATTATTCTATGTATGAATTCTCATAATGTCAACTTGACAGAAGGGAATATTGTAACTTCAAAAATATTGGGGTTGAAATACTCGTATTTTAGCGATGCAACGGGGACCTCAACCGAAAATGTTTGAAAATATTACGTAAATATTGAGAGCATAATTCTGTAGTTTGGTGAACGTAGATCAGGAAATTTTTGATCGATTACAAGGTAATTTATTATTACTTATCTAATAAACTATTATTTGAATTAAATTTCCTTTATGATGCAGTGATATCATATGAATACATTGATATAATTCCCAACTCTGAGAAACCAATACCAGATATAATTTGTCTGTTTGAACTAGAGCGCCAGAAAGCTCCTGTCCACAGGGCTTGAACCCATTTTTATTTCTGTATGTCTCTATTTCTCAAATTAGTCTTATGCTCTGACTTTCTTACTTCTAGTGGTCTTTATGTTTCTCCTGTATATGATTTACCACAAATACGAGGAATATTATATACACGGTTTTTTTATTTTTGTTTTTCATTCATGTGTTTTGTTTTCGTTAATAAAGACCTAAGATCATTTTGTGTTTATAAGGAGGGTTCTCATATTGAACTTAGAACCGATTCGTCTAATTTTTTTTAGAAAATCCAAGTACATAAAGGATGACATTCAACATATTGAGTTGCTGTTCTTGTTGATTATTCTTTTGTACTCGTTGATTATTTTGTTGTTCTTGATTATTTGCTCTTTTATCTGAATTCATGATACATGTATTCATGATTTGCCTCGGATATCCATTTTCTTCAAGAAATTTTTTGATGAAATCAATTTCATTATTTCGAATTTCAAGAGTAGAGCAAATCAGGTTAGCTATATCATAAAGTGTTTTAATAACATCTCTTTTCACACTAAGCTGATGGTTTGAATAGAAATTTAAATATCTATTTGTATGTGTCTGCTTCCTGAAGACATTCGTTTTGAAATGGTTCGGATACTAACTTAATTATCGAAACATCCAGAAAAGAAAGCTGATTATTTTTCTCTATTTCCAAAGTGAATTTTATTGTATGTTCCTTTGAATTTATGAAATCGAAAACTTTGCCTAACTCTTCTCTACCATGTTGCCAAATTACAAATATATCGTCAACATATTGCCACCAAGCTTTTGGTTTCAACAAATATGTATCCACAAATTTTTTATTTGGCTAAATTTATTGAAATAGGAGTCGAACTTAAAATTTCTATGCGAAGTAAAACTATGTTAGCTATGATTTTCAAATACTATCAATGTGACAATTCTTGAATTTCACAATACTATCAACAAAATAATTCTAAAGATTTTCGTTAAGCGTCTGATGAAGGAGGCTGATATAGACTCCGAAACTTTACGATATAGTTGTTTCTTCGTTGATGTAGTTTCGTTATTGTTTGTTAGGCAAAATTGTTCAATTGATTGCTTCTGACAAATATCTTGTGTTTCTTACGCAGAAGCAAATCACATAATAATTAATTATTATTTGATAGATATGTTTCAGAGTTTGGGAGAGATAATCCAGAAAAAAACCTTTTAATGATTTTATTCATTTCAATTACCGTAGAGCGATGTGATTTTGCACTACTTTTCATAGTTTTGTTGTTGTAACTTTTTCTTTTTACGTAAAATGAGTCCTTTGTAAACTATGTATAATTTCCACAATTCAGCTTTCTACTGCTGTTTGCTGTTTGCTGGTTTGTTGCCGAGTAGATAGATTCTAATGGTCTGAATGTTTCCATCTGCATCGTCTACTCGTGATTCTTGTTTTCTTTTTTGAATTAATTCAACAAATAATAGTTTAATTAATTGAGTTTAGAAAAAGCGAACCAAAAGTTAATATTATTGAGTACAATAAAAATTCGTTCAAGCACTGACGTGAAGTCAGGAGGTTTTACGCTCTTATATTGCCTACTCACCTCTATTGGACACTCTTCATCGAATGTTGCATCGATATATTCCGTTTTCTCAGCTTTTATAGTATATCAACACAATTAATGCCATTTGAATGACATACTACAGTAACGAGTGATCCTATAATCACATAATTTTTAATTATTTCATTTATGCTTTCTATTGAAATTGAAATAAGGACAAACTTACGCCTCAAGTAACTCCATGTTACGAAATTCCGCTAAAACTAGTGGGTCGGCATTCTACAAGTCATCACCGAGTTTTAATTGAGTCAGATTTGTATGACTCAAGTTATAGAGGAAATAACAACAAAATTTCAGATGAGTATAAACCCAAAATCATTTAGCCGATTATGCCAATTAAAGAACTCAAATGTCGCATTCGGACTCGCAACCTACCCTCCACAGTGCAAGTCGCTATCTATTTTCATTCACATACTCTTTATGTCGATATTCTACAATTACATACCAAGTTTCAATTCGATCAGGTCAGTATTTTTTGAATTATCGAGATGATAATATTCCAGATGGCTATAAGGGTCTCTTTTCGTTCGAGAGTTCAATTCGATCGGATCTGTATTGGTTGATGACAAAATTATCACTCGGAAACCGTTGGGCCTATTATGCCCATTAACAAACTTGTCCGTCGTATTTGGACGCGCCACCTCTACCCTGAAAATTTCGAGTCGCTATCTTTTTCTGTTCTCAAATTATCGTGGCAACGGCCGGCTGGAGGGCCAGGCGGACAGAATAACATTTGTCCTCGAATTCTTCATCAGTGAGTCAAACCTAATCGTTTGAGACCATTTTTGGCAAAAAAATCGAACATTACAGACATTTGGGCAAAATATTACGCGATGTTGCCCAGAACATGAGCGTAAAAAATTTACGAACCCAATGGGAATGCGAATCCTTGGAGAATGACATAAGAGACTATGTCGAAACGGTGTAATCGTATAGCGTGAACCATAAAAAAATCGAGAAAGGAATATGAGGCCTACAAAATGGATAAGTTGAGTTTCATGTTTGGTTTCCGAAAAACGGATGGTGGTAGACTCGATAACTCAATCAATAGGGATAATATCAAGGAGTATATATTTGGATTGTTTGGGTACTCCTATGAGGGCCTATGAGCCTATGAGGGCTGAGGTGGAAAGATAAATTCGGAAATATAAAATCGGATTGATCTAAGGAACGAAGACCAGCATAACGATTGGAGAATAGGTTGGAAGAAATCTCAACAGATAAGGAATGGATGAAGGAATGGTCCTGAGAATTTCACAAAGACGGTTCATTATTTCCTAATCAAAATAGAAGTATTAGAAAATTGAACTTGCGAACATAAGACTCAATAGGGCTCTGAAATATTCATTTTAATTTTTGCCAGAATTCTATTAATTTTATTTTTCCTATCTTTTTTTTGACTTATTGTTTTTTATTTCATTTCATGCATGTTAATTGTAAACTCGTCATAAAAACAGAACGCTGAATGATAAGGGTACTTTGATTCCTCCATTGCGATTTATATTTATAGTATAACGGATTAATTTCCTTCTTCAGTATCGATCAAAATATCAGCTTACAGCTTTCTCTAACGAACTGCAGACTTGGCGGTTATCTTTCCTCTTGATTCGAGTAGACGGTCAAGTAGATAATTTTGGTTCAACGTCTACGGAGCGGTAAGTTTTTCTCAAGTATGATGAAGTTATATTCAGCCAATTTTGTGTGTGTAATAATGAATTTGTCAATTGATTAATTGATTCGACGATCTCCAAAAAGGGACGCTATACGGACATTTTGATCAGCACAGCTTATTCATCAATTTTAAAATCAAATTAGTTTTTGATATATGTCTGATAGATCTGTTGGTATTAATAAACCCTTGAAAACCAAAATCATGGTATCTAGAGACAAGATCTAGTCTCTAAATTATACCTACTATATCTCAAAAACTTCCCGGACAGATGTACCCTAATAAATTTGAGAATGGAGAAAATTCCAGTGATACCTGAAAATACAATTCAGAACAGAAGCAAGTGTAGATTCGGGCGTTTCTAGTGATAGGTCAATAATACCGGGTGGCCAGGAGTCCCATTTTGTAAAGTAAGTAAATATTTTCTGTTATTCTATTTCGTATTCCTTATTATTAAACATTTATACATATTATGTATAAATGTTCGTGGGAGTGGAATAAATTTTGAAAAAAGCCGTTAAGTCATTCCTTCAAGCGACTTTTTGCAACTTTATTGTAGCTTCTTCAAAGCTCTACAAAGAACACATAGATAATATATAACAAAAATAAAGATTGTAATCGTTCAGACTTCTTTGTGTCAGGTGTTAAACTCGGGTTCAGGTTCACTGATACTTTTCAAGTGTTTATCTTGAGTGAAAATTATGAAACTAATATAGAAACGTAGATAAGAAAATTCTTCATTTAGTGTAGACGATCAAAGTCGTCAAAATATTCAGAGTCGGGCAATTTTCCACATATAAAAGTGAAAATTGGTCCAAGAAAGGGAAACAAACATTTTTTTATCCCATATGTGTGATAAGATCCAGGCACACATTGATACAATAATCAAGGAAGCAAATTCAAGAATAAATAAAAAGTACCATACGCTTACATACTAGATTGATGATGCCAACAAATAACGGAGAAGAAAATATTACATTAACAGATCTACTGCACGAAATAAAAAAATCAAAGGACGAAGTAAAGAATTGTATTTCGGCAACAGAAGTACGACTGCGGTTGGAAATTCAAGAACTAAAGAATAAAAACGAGAGTTTAGAAAAAGAGAAAGAGATTTTGAAAGAAAGACTTGAAAGAACCGAGCAGTTTTGCAACAAAAATAATATTGTCATATTTGGCTTGAACAAAGGTTTTCCATTGGAAGCAGACCACCTTTGCAGTGAAATAAATCGAATGTTGGATGTGCAGATCGAACCGGAAGAGATAAAGGATTATTACAAATTAGGAAAAGAAGACAATAGCCCAATTAAGATAGAATTCATCTCTTATCAAAGTAAGAAAATAATATTCAAAAAAATTAAAAAACTTAAAGGTACAGGAGTGGCTATTGCGAATGATCTAACATACAAGATCATTTCTGAAAGGAAATAAACTGATAATTGAGGAAGAATCATACACTTTGGAGGAATTAGAGAGATTCGGACTGGAACGAAACAAAACTAGGAGTGCTCCAAATACACCGAGTGTAAATTCGAAAAGTGATTATGTGAGAGAGGAGATTCCGACAACTTCAACGTCGAAGGAAGTAACAAGAGAAATAACATCAAAAGAAGAAATTAGTGAAGCTAGGAAATCCCACACCCCTCGATTACCCACACATAAACAAGGATTTTTCAAAAAAAATAGGTCCCAACCAGAAAAGATTGTGGGGATGACTCAAAGACATAAGTCCACATCAGTGAGAAATAACTAGCCAGACCAAAACAGTAAGTAAATATTACGAAATAAAACAAATAATAATAATTAAAAAAAAAAAAAATTGAAATGAAAAAAAATACAATCTAAAAAAAAAACTAATTAAATTTTGAAATTCGGATAAGTTTGTGATATCAAAATGGACCCTTTCATAAGACAATATCGAAATGACGACTATAATACTATCGTCGTCGAGAAAGTTGATGAGGTCAATAAATTGAAGATTAATGAAATGTTTAATATACTTCAGATTAATATAAGAAGTATTCAAATGAATTTTGAAGTTTTTGAAGTGTACCTGGAGGGGATGACTGTAGCATTCGATATCATCATACTGACGGAAATATTTGCGGTAGATGAAATAAATTTGTTTAAATTAAATGGATACCGGCAAGTCTATAATGAAGGTATACTCCATTCACTTTTATAAAGTATCCCGGTTGGCCATGATTTAGGTCTATCATGTTTTTGTAACTAAGGCAGAGGCTGGTTGGCATTACTGAAATGTCGTTAATGTCAAAACAATTCTTCGAGATGTTGCCAATTTCTACTCTCAACATAATCATAACAGACCATTATCTTCGAATATAATAAAGAACTCTTCGCTTAATTGAGAATGCCGAAAGTAGGAGTGCTATACAGAACCTAAATCTGCTATAGGAAAACTAAATTCTAAAAAGTTGAAGTCTCGAATGAAATGACTTAGTTTCCTATCACTATATCATAGATAACATGCACTATATTTTATTAAGGTATAGCTGGCCCGGCAGACTTCGTACTGCCCTCCAACTCCAACTCCAACTCCAACTCCAACTCCAACTCCAACTCCAACTCCAACTCCAACTCCAACTCCAACTCCAACTCCACTCCAACTCCAACTCCAACTCCAACTCCAACTCCAACTCCAACTCCAACTCCAACTCCAACTCCAACTCCAACTCCAACTCCAACTCCAACTCCAACTCCAACTCCAACTCCAACTCCAACTCCAACTCCAACTCCAACTCCAACTCCAACTCCAACTCCAACTCCAACTCCAACTCCAACTCCAACTCCAACTCCAACTCCAACTCCAACTCCAACTCCAACTCCAACTCCAACTCCAACTCCAACTCCAACTCCAACTCCAACTCCAACTCCAACTCCAACTCCAACTCCAACTCCAACTCCAACTCCAACTCCAACTCCAACTCCAACTCCAACTCCAACTCCAACTCCAACTCCAACTCCAACTCCAACTCCAACTCCAACTCCAACTCCAACTCCAACTCCAACTCCAACTCCAACTCCAACTCCAACTCCAACTCCAACTCCAACTCGAACTCCAACTCCAACGTGAACTCCAACTCCAACGTGAACTCCAACTCCAACGTCAATGCAAACCTCAACGCCAACGACAACTCCAACCCTAACGCCAACTCCAATTCAAATTGATCGTAGCACTATCTGTCGGGACAAACTAAAATTAAAATAGAATAATATTGAATGCGATGATAGCGCCATCCGTCGAATCTGATGTAAAACATTCCAAAATCAAAAACTCCTTACAAAAAAAAAACATCTGAATTCACAAAATTATTTATACACACTTCAAAACTCTTTAAAAAATAATTACATTTAATATTTTAATCAGCACATGAATTGAATAACAAATTAATCGTAGCACCATCTGTCGGGACAAACTAAAATTGAATGCGATGATAGCGCCGTCCGCCGGATCTAATGTAAAACATTCCAAAATCAACAACTCCTTATAAATAAGAAATTAATTGAAAAAACATTTTCCAGTAGACCAAATTGTAAATCTAAACCATTCTCGAATCTCCACGAACACACACAAAAAATTTCATCAAAATCGGTCTAGTCGAAGTTACACATCGCGTTGCAAATTGGCGGAGGTGCCAGGTATACCATCAAAGAAAGGATAATTATGGTGAGCAATGAAAACTTTGGTTCTCCCCGTCATTTTTAGTAAATCTAAACCATTCTCGAATCTCCACGAACACACACAAAAAATTTCATCAAAATCGGTCCAGTCGTTTAGGAGGAGTTCAGTCACATACACACGCACACAAGAAATATATATATTAAGATAAGAATGACTCGGGTTTCGTAGTATTACTACATTTTGAAACTGGTGTATTTCAAGTTGTGCAACAAGGTATTTGAATGTCTTCTGTAGGCTTATTCCTTGAGAATTGCGAAAAGTGGGGAATTCCATAGGTACGTCTGTTCGTTTAGAAGTTTTCATGCCGGGTTATTCAGGTACTTTTATTCTTATTTCAAATGAACTATCACAAAGTAACGGAGTACTCTATCCATTATTTTTCAATAAAATTCCAACACTTGATTCTTGATTTCCATACAAGAAAATAGCATAATTGATTCTTCCCACCAGTTTATATACATGAAATATTTCCAGTAACAACAGAGGAAAAAATTTCTTCTACAGTCGCCACGACCGTGGAATTATTGAATTCACATAATATCTTCTCAAACTCATTATTTTTCCGAAGTAAACTCCCATTGTGAAAATACGTAATTACTAGGACTTCTATGTAGAGAGGACAACGCTGCGTAGTTATCTGACAGGAAAATGACTATAACCTAACATTTTCAGAATATACATGGTGAAATGTGTCAAATTTTCATGGCCAACCGGGAGACTTTATAAATGTGAATGGAGTATAGATACAATAGAAATGATGGTACAATCGTTTATGTGAGGGAAAATATAAATTTTGAATATGAGAACATACAACTGGGGGAAATAACAGCTATAGATTTGAATATTCAGGACAGCAAAGAAAGAATTAGATTAACTGCAATATACAAGGTCTTTCACGAGGAACCTCACCCATATTTATACGGGAAACTACTGAACGTATTTTCATGAAATTCAGCACTTATAAGTATTTCACGATGCTGATGAAATCTAAAATATTTTCAAGGCATGAGCACCTCCGGTTTTTCCGGAAATGACGTCAACTTCCGTTTTTCAAATTAGAACACCATTTTTTTATTGCAGAAATAGATTCCTTAGAAAATTTCAAGTTATTTTGATGTAACATTTTTCAGTTTTGGTTGGAAAATTCTCTCTGAGCGGGAAAATTCGAAAAAAAAATCGAAAATAGAGCTCCGCTGAAACAAGAATAACTTCGAGGTTTTTCAATGGAAAATTTTCATTTTTGGGATTTTTCAAAATGTAAGATTGATGTATCCACTTTAAAAATCGAAATCGCGATTCATGATACAGGGGGTGAAAAAATCGCTTTCAAAGTTAGGGATGACAAAATCGTGAAAAATCAATTTTTTCAAATTAGAACCCCATTTTTTTATGGCAGATATTGAATCTACGTTAAAAAATAATGTGAGTGTATGCATCACACCCTTGCCCTAAAATGGATATTTTCTGAGTTATTCACAAAAAAATGTTTTTCGTCTTGAATTTTCAGCTATTTTTTTCACTTCACGCCAAAAATATGAAATTTTCAGGAACTGTTATTTGAACCATCCTGTAGATTTTTCACCCCTTCTTGAAACCGACTTCAAGTTACTATTAGGAGAACCATGGCAAACTCTCGCGGTAATAACTAGAGAAGATGCTCAAAGTTTTGACCGTTAATTTCTAGACATTTATTTATACGTCTCAGGAATGCTTCGTGCGTTGCTCTTCTTATTTCATCGGGAGGAAGAGATCCGCAAAAGTGTTTAAAAACCAAATTGAGTTTCAAAACTATGAATCTAAAAATCTAAACAAACCTGAACGCATTTCTGACTCGTTCTATGCAGTCCTCTTTATCAGTCAGGGGAGTTGAGTAGACAATATTTTTTATCCTACCCCAAACATAATAGTCTAAAGGAGTTAAATCGGGAGAACGTGGTGGCCAAAGATGTGGACCATTGTTCGCCAACCATCGATCTTCAAATAGCCTGTAGAGGATATTTGACACATTGAGTGAATTGTGTGGAGGCGCGCCATCTTGTTGATACCATAAGTCATTATGGTTCTGTACTAGCGGCTCAATTATTTGAGTCAATATGTCAGAATATCTATCTCCTAAGGGAGAACATTCTTTAAAAATTGGTTCAAGCACTGACATGAAGTCAGAAGCTTTTGCGCGTATGTTCTATTGTCCATTCTTCTGTATTGGACACCCTTAATCGAATTTACCATGGTAAATTATGTTGTCCATTCTCCTGTATTGGACACTCTTAATTCAAATTTACCTTGGTAAATTCGAATTAAGTGTCCAATACAGGAGAATGGACGACATAATTAACCATGGTAAATTCGATTAAGGGTGTCCAATACAGAAGAATGGACAATAGAACATACGCGCAAAAGCTTCTGACTTCACGTCAGTGCTTGAACCAATTTTTTTTCGTGAGTTTTTTTGAAATTTTCTAGGTGTACGGTTATTAAAATTTTTTTTTTCGTCATTTTTTTCAAATTTTCTAGGAGTACGGTTCTTACAGAATTTTGAACACGTCTTTGTGTTCATTTTCTACTACTAGTTAGCAAGCTTCAATTAAATCGAATATTTATTTTTTGAGTTATCAAGGATACAATATTCCAGGTGGACATAACTCGGAAACCGTTAAACCGATCATGTCCAAAAACGAACTCAACTCTCAGTTTCGGATACGCAACCTACCCTGAAAATTGCAAGTCCCTATCTCCTTTGGTTCGAAAGTTATCGAGGCAACGGTCACCCATCTACTGAACTCACACAAGAATGGTCGAATCTCCAACAATATTCAACCGATCGTGTTAAAACTTGAAACTTGGCAGTAGAGTTAGGTAATGATCGCTCTTGCAAAATTTCAGCAATTTCAAACGTATAGTTACTGATATATAGAATTTCTTTTTTTTATTTTCAATGATTTATTAAAAATTTTCTACCAATGCTATCCTCACCAAATTCCACAAACATTTTCGCGTTGGCATTCTACAACTAATAACCATGTTTGAATTCAATCGGTTCAGTATTTTTTGAGTAAATGAGGAACAAAAAACCACCAAATTTCAGATGGCCATTACTCTGAAACCGTTTGGTCGATTATGCTCATAAACAAACTCAAATGTGGCATTCATATGCACAACATAACCTGAAATTTTCAAGCCGCTATCTCTTTCCGTTCTCAGGTTATCGTGAAAAAAAAATATTTTTTAATAATTTCTTGAAAATTTTCTAGCCATACGATTCGCCCAAAATTTCACAAACGTGCTTAGGTCCATATTTTACAACTACTCACCAAGTTTCAATTCGATCGGATTTATATTGGTTGAAAACAAAATTATTACTCGGAAACCACTGGGCCGATTATGCCCATTAACAAACTTTTCCGTCGTATTGCGATGCGCCACCCACCCTGAAAATTTCAAGTCGCTAGCTCTTTTCGTTCTCAAATTATCGTGGCAACGGACGGCCGTACGGCCGGACGGCCGGACGGACCGAATCAAATTTGACCTCGAATTCTTCATCGGGGAGTCGAACTAAATCGTTTGAGACCAATTTCGTCAAAAAATTCGAAAGTTACAGACATTTGGGCAAAACTATAACGCGATGTTCCCCAGAACATACGCGCAATAATGCAAACATGTGTAGTGTTCTATCTTACCAGTTAAAGTCCCATCATAAATGTGAACATCGAGAATTGCATTATTTTTGATGGCGCAAAAAACATTGAAACTCCAAGTCTCTTGAAAGTTCCATTGTCTGAAGTGGTGGTTGTTCTCTTCATCCCAATAATGACTGTTATGCCTATTGAAAGAACCATTCTTTGTGAATTTAGATTCATCTGTCCAAATTATACAGTCCAAAAAGTTTTCATTCTCTTGAAATCGAATCATCATAGCTTCGCAAAACTCTGTTCTCCTGACGAAATCAGTTTCCTTCAAATGCTGTACCCTATTGAATTTATATGGGTGCATTTTATGTTTTTTTAATATTCTCCAAACACTCGATTGAGATAATCCCAGATCAATCTCGGCATCTTTGAGAGAATTTTGAGGATTCACACGAAAATATGCAAGAACTGTAATTTCGTTGTTCTCATCTTCTACTACACTTTTTTCTCTGTGTATAGTTTTCTTAACGAAAGATCCGACATTTCTCAAGTTTGTCATGGTTCTGTTAATGGTATCTCTCGTTGGTCTGGGTCGGTCAGGAAACCTCTCAATGAACAGTCGAATCGTTCTATCTACAACTTTATTACATTCTCCATGAAGTAGAATGAGATTTAAATAATCTTCATTGGTAAAATTAGGCATAGTGATCGATTTTATAACTTAATACGAATTATCACCAAATTAATAGTAAACACAAAATGCTACTGAATAAAGAGGAATTTGGAGATGTAATTAATGATATCTATCATTAAAAAAAAAGAATGTAAAACATGGTAAGTTTTTGCATATGGTTCATAAGGAATTATTTATTTATCACTGGAGAGAAAACCGATGGCCGATTAGTTGAAATAAAGAGGTTTCCGATACAAATTCGAATCAAAATTCGCCATCTATTTAGGAACAACCTGTAACTTTTTTCTCTTGCATATTAGGGTAGTAAAATCTAAAACATGGTTTAAGTAACAGTTCCTGAAAATTTCATCTTTTTGGCGTGAAGGGAAAAGAAATAGCTGAAAATTCAAGACGAAAAACAGTTTTTTGTGAATAACTCAGAAAATATCCACTTTAGGGCAAGGGTGTGATGCATACACTCACATTATTTTTTAACGTAGATTCAATATCTGCCATAAAAAAATGGGGTTCTAATTTGAAAAAATTGATTTTTCATGATTTTGTCATCCCTAACTTTGAAAGCGAATTTTTCACCCCCTGTATCATGAATCGCGATTTCGATTTTTAAAGTGGATACATCAATCTTACATCTTGAAAAATCCCAAAAATGAAAATTTTCCATCCAAAAACCTCGAAGTTATTCTTGTTTCAGCGGAGCCCTATTTTCGATTTTTTTTTCGAATTTTCCCGCTCAGAGAGAATTTTCCAACCAAAACTGAAAAATGTTACATCAAAATAACTTGAAAGTTTCTAAGGAATCTATTTCTGCAATAAAAAAATGGTGTTCTAATTTGAAAAACGGAAGTTGACGTCATTTCCGGAAAAACCGGAGGTGCTCATGCCTTGAAAATATTTTAGATTTCATCAGCATCGTGAAGTGCTGAATTTCATGAAAATACGTTCAGTAGTTTTCCGTATAAATATGGGTGAGGTTCCTCGTGAAAGACCCTGTATAAGTCACCCAAGTATATGATAAATGATTTCAATGAAAAATTAGCGCTTTACCTAGAAGATAAAAATCATTATAAAAAACACATCATCACTGGAGATATAAATATTGATTTATTGGAGAACGAACATAGAGTAGAAGAGTACAAAAACATATTGAACTTCTTTGGCTTCACATCATATATAAATAAATATACACGACCTGAAAGTAAATCGTGTCTTGATCATTTTTTTCGTGAAGGGAATTCAACGGGGAGAATCTGACATAAAGGGTATGGTTCTTCATAATTTGATAACGGATCATTATCCAATATTGTTGAGTATAGATCTGAAAATAAAAAGGAAAAATATTATATTAAAGAACGAAAAAAAATACACAAATTACCTTAAATTGAAGAATGCACTAAGTCGGGAAGATTGGCAGCATTTATATGAAACTGAGGACGTCAATGATGGAACTGAATACTTCTTGAATATATTGAAAAACTTAATAGAGACGAATACGACTACAATTCGGATAAAAAACGAAGAGAGGATCAAAAAAGAATGGATTACGCCGAAAATATTAAAAACAATAAATGAAAACCAAAATATGTATGCCAAACTCAAAAAAAATCCTGATAATGAAGAACTTAAAATAAAATATTTGGAAATGAAAAAACAATTACGTAAAACAATATTGAGAGCTAAGCAAGAATACTTCGAGAAATGTATCGAGGATAACCAGAATTAAACTGTAGCCCTGTGGAGGTACGTGCAAAATTCCTCGAAAAAGGAAACACAAATTACATACATAAGGACAGAAGAAAATAGGGTAGTTCAAGATGAACAAGAAATAAGCGAAATATTTAATGACTATTTTAGCGGTATTGGAGAGAGATACGCCAACGAAATAACGGAACCAGCAGAATTCAAAGAAGAAAAAATTCATTTACAAGAGTCTTTTTTTTTCCCACAGATTCAGAAGAAATAGAAAAAGTTATAAGTAGCCTCAAATCCAGAAAATCTACTGGACATGATGGAATTCGCTCGGAAGTGTTGAAACAAGTGAAACATGAGATAGCAGAACCTATCACCTATTTGGTTAACAATTGTTTTGAAAAAGCGTGTTTTCCGGATATTTTGAAAATAGGGATAATAAAACCATTACACAAAGGCGGAGATAAAACACAAGTTGACAACTTCAGACCGGTTACTCTTATATCCAATGTAGCTAAAATATTTGAAAAGTTATTTAAAGTACGAATGGTTGCTTTTATGAATAAGTACAATATACTTTCCAACAGTCAATTTGGGTTCCGCCAGGGCATTTCAACAGAAGATGCTATAAAATTAGTGACTGAAAAAATATATTATTATTATTATTATTATTATTATTATTATACTGATCCTCCTGGGTCTTCCACAAGGAGACCCCTCATAAGCTCTAAGAGCTTGCCCTGAGTTAGGAGAACCAGCTGTGTTCTGTGTAGGCTTTGTTACTGTGTCCTTACGCCACCTTAGGCACAGCACTGTTAATTTTTGACCCAACAGCAAATGGTGGCGATTACCGTGACTAGAAAATTTCTTTCCTAGCCTCGGAATTGAACTTGGGGCTTCCGCTCCCAAGTCAATTACTCTACCACTGAGCCAATCGCATCCTCATGAGATATGAAAACATAGATAAAAATACTCCAAATCTAGCTGTTGTGATAGATCTGGCAAAGGCTTTCGATACTGTTGACCACCAAAAATTATTAGAAAAACTATCAAATCATGGCTTCAGAGGAAAAATAAACACCTTATTTCGCAGTTTTCTTTCAGGCAGAAAACAGATTACAAAAACAAACGGAAAATTTAGTAGTACAAAGATACCTAAATATGGGGTTCCACAAGGAACAGTAATCGGACCTCTCTTTTTCCTGATTTATTTAAATGATATATTTCAACAAAAATCTGCTGGAAAAATTATAAGTTTTGCCGACGATATGATAGTAATGTATGAAGATAGATCTTGGAAAAATCTGAAACAGAAAGCAACAAAAGATTTGAGGATGCTAAAGAAATGGTTCGAACAAAGTAAGCTCACCTTGAATCAACAGAAAACCCAATATCTAACCTTTTCATCTAATAAAATTGGACTTCCAAATTTGGGCACCCTTCGAGTCGATGATAGGTTGGGAATAGTGAATACAAATGCAACGAAATATCTTGGTGTTTATATAGACCAACATTTGAAGTGGGATCAACATATGCATTATTTGACAAGAAAGCTAAGAGGAATTGCATACAGATTTAGATCAATACGAAAAGATATCCAATCCACAAGACATCTCCAAATACTTTATGACGCACTAGTACAATCACAACTCTCATATGGAATCATAGGATGGGGAGGTGTCTTGGATTGTCATAAAAAAAGCCTAGATGTCTTGCAAAAATATATTTTAAAAATTATGTATGGAAAGAAGTTGACATTCCCTAGTAGACAGATATACGAAATATCAAAAGCATTGGATATAAGGCAAATCTATGCCAATAAAATTATAATAAATATCAAACAGAAGAAGATACAATTAGACATCAAAGAACACAATTACCAGACCAGAAAAAGGAACATCAACTATAAAAGACAGAGGGCAGAAAAAAGAGTAGGACAGAGAAGCTGCACATACCTAGCTTCGAGATTGTACCCAAAAGTGCCCACCGAAATAAAAGAACTAAGAAACATGAAGAAATTCAAGAGGGAAATAAAGAACTGGTTGACTTCAGAAGATAGATCTTTGGTGCATAAAATAATCAAATCAACATAAAGAATAACGATAATAATAAAAAAAAATTCGAATTAGGAAGAATAAAACTAACCCGATTGTGACAGATATTCTCGAACGTGACTGTGAGCCCGATGAAGACAAAATATATACAACAGCGTGACGAGGAAAGGAAGCTTGGACAGAACAGGATTTTTATTTTAGTGTTTGATAAATTTGTTGTAGTTAGAGTTAAATTTATTTTAAACAACTGTAAACAGTTATTATAAATAACTCACAGTTTTTTTCTAGAGTTTAAACAATGTAGTAGTTGAATAAACTCATTTCTATTTCTATTCTAATATTATAATACCTCGGAAGTAGCAAACGTCCTTCAATTTTCCATTCAAAATTAGCGAACCAATATTTCATTGAATAAATGATCGCACAAGTCAGCTGGTTACTCTGTCATATGATAAAATAAATAAATATTTACGTGCTCCGCTGACGTACAGATGTATGAAAACTAGTTTCTTCATTGTCGAATGTACACAAGTAATACATCATAACGCTGACAAACATAAATTAAACAAACAAAAAAAAAATGGGCAATACGCTCTGAAACCGAATCTGAAACAAATAATATAAATAAAATTTACTCAAATAACAAACATTAAATCCCGCCCCGGAAAAATAAATTTGGGATGTTATTGTAGATAACACTTAAACCCAAACAGTCAATTCTTAGATTGAGATTATCGGTTAAATGAATCTGTATCATCTCCCCCATATTCCTCTTAAACCAATTGAAGGGGTTAATGCAAGTACCTAAGTCACAACTAAGGGATTATGAGATATTAAGGTGTGAAAGTTTATGTTTGATTATGAAACATTACACAAACTGTTTTCATCAAAATGTGTGTAGTATTGTATTATATGTTGAAAATGGATTCTACTTTCACGATTGAACATAAAAAAAAGTTTTTTTTCTGTGACGGGAAAAAAATTTGACATTTCATCTCTGTTGACAGGTAACAAAATATAACTTTTCACGAAATTACTTTTTTCCCCGGGAAAAAAGTGAATACTTTTTTCCCGGATATATATACATATAGATAATGGAAGATATTTGCTACTTGCGCTGCTTCTATCAACTCCGGTGGAGTCAGAGAAAACTCAGAATCAAGCATTTTTAACTTTATGGTATTCAAAATAGTTACTAAACAATTACTGAGTTCGCAATTTTTGAATCAAATCACAAAATTAAATTGACAGATATTTGATTACACTGAAGATTTCCTTAGCAACGCAGGTCTGATAGCTTACTAGTTTAAAAATTCAAATTTCATATCGATAACATTCTGACTTTAATATATTGTAATAATATGTTCTTTCACTATTAAATCGTCGTTTTTCCTGTCACAGAAAAAAATAGTGTATTATACACGGGAAAAATATTAGATTTCAGCTGTCGGTTTTTTGTCTCCCTCCGCTTCGCGTCGGGAGACAACATAACCTCGAGCTGAAATCTAATACTTTTTTCCCTTGTATAATAAATAACTATTTTTATTACATAAAAAAATAATAATAGTTTTGGACTCACGCACTTTTTGTGTTGAAATTGTTATTTTGTTGAAAATTAAAGATACATTTGAGTAAAAATTCTCAACATTGAAATGAGATTTATTACGTAGTGCCCTAAGAATATACAAAACATTTGAACGGATCTTTCTCTTCTTGCCCTTCTTTAGTTCTGGTTGCTGAGGTTGATTTGGTTGTCTTGATACACTACGTTCTGGCGATTGTTATGTATTTTTATTTGTGTTGAGGATCCAGTTTGCTGATTCAAAGTTCTTTAACATTTTTCCGTTCAAAATTGAGGAGATCGAAATCGAAATGATTGCAGTATTAAGGAGAGATTGAAAAAAAAAATTCATTTTTTATTACTGAATTCAAGTATTGCTTTCATTGAACATGGTTAAATAAAAACAATATTTATTAATGATTATTAGATGAAAATATAAAAGGTACATCCGAAAACTCAATACTTACCAGCTTTATTAATATTTAATAAGTGAATTTTAATATTAGACAAAATACTCAACAATAATGCTGTTAATTAATTATTACTCGATATTATACTAACACTCAACCATTTTTATTTGAATGAAATGAATATTTCTATAGCGATATTGAATGAAATCATTCATAAATAAATGTTGTATCATATTAAGTGATGATCATTTGTAAGAATTTTTATAAATTCTATATTTCAATGGAAGAAGTCTTTATATGTCCATATGGCCAATAAATTATTTATTTATTGCAATGCATGTTCGACAACATCAAGTAAATACTTCTCTCAGTGTAGTAATCCGATCAATACAAAACACTGCACACATATAAAGGCCGTAATTCTACAATTTATTGCTACATTTCAGACAGATCATATTAGTAGTTTCAGAAATATTCAGAAAAAAAACTTCAACTCAAAATGGCCATAAATGCGCAAAACCAACAAGGTATCCCGTGGGTGATCAATGTCTTCGATAAGTACCATTAAAAAAAAACCTCATTCCGTCATTGAGGTGGCTGCTTTTATCTACAGTAGGTACATAATTTATTTCGGAATAAAACAAACAAATTGTATTGAATGTATACTGTATGCCGTATTGTTTCTAAGCAAACATTGCCGTGTATCACAATTTCCACAGCAAGTCCGGTGTCATTAGCTCACGTAAAAAAAACAAAGCTCTCCAGCAGTCACGCGACGCCCCTGTTGGAAAACAATCGCATTTAATTTAGAAAGTGAAGCAGTTACAATCTGGTATAAATAACGCTGTCACGTATCGATCCGCTGTAATACAATCACGTTCCGAAGCAGCCAGGGTTACGCTCTTCTATAAATCCCTGCTATATCTCATATCAGACCCTGTAGCAGGCACTCGCTAGCGAAAGAGAAGATACGCCCCCAATTGAATTAGTATAGAACAGGCAAATATCGGATTTTCCGAGGTGCATAACAATATTATATTTGAATACGAACGCACTCATTATCGTTTTTTGCGCGTATGTTCTGGGGAACATCGCGTTATAGTTTTGCCCAAATGTCTGTAACTTTCGAATTTTTTGACGAAATTGGTCTCAAACGATCAAGTTTGACTCCCCGATGAAGAATCCGAGGTCAAATTTGATTCTGTCCGTCCGGCCGTCCGGCCGTCCGTTGCCACGATAATTTGAGAACGAAAAGAGCTAGCGACTTGAAATTTTCAGGGTGGGTGGCGCATCGCAATACGACGGACAAGTTCGTTAATGGGCATAATCGGCCCAGTGGTTTCCGAGTAATAATTTTGTTTTCAACCAATATAAATCCGATCGAATTGAAACTTGGTGAGTAGTTGTAGAATATGAACCTAAGCACGTTTGTGAAATTTTGGGCAAATCGTATGGCTAGAAAATTTTAAAAAAATTATTAAAAAATATTTTTTTTGTCACGATAACCTGAGAACGGAAAGAGATAGCGGCTTGAAATTTTCAGGTTATGTTGTGCATATGAATGCAACATTTGAGTTTGTTTATGAGTATAATCGACCAAACGGTTTCAGAGTTATAGCCATCTGAAATTTTCTGAAATTTGGTGGATTTTTGTTCCTCATTAACTCGAAAAATACTGAACCGATTGAATTCAAACATGGTTATTAGATGTAGAATGCCAACGCGAAAATGTTTGCGAAATTTGGTGAGGATAGCATCTGTAGAAAATCTTTAATAAATCATTGAAAATAAAAAAAAAAAATTCTATATATCAGTAAATATACGTTAGAAATTGCTGAAATGTTGGAAGAGCGTTCATTACCTAACTCTATTGCCAAGTTTCAAGTTTTAATACGATCGGTTGAATATTGTTGGAGATTCGAGCATTCTTGTGCGAGTTCAGTAGATGGGTGACCGTTGCCTCGATAACTTTCGAACCAAAGGAGATAGGGACTTGCAATTTTCAGGGTAGGTTGCGTATCCGAAAGGGAGAGTTGAGTTCGTTTTTGGGCATAATCGGTTTAACGGTTTCCGAGTTATACCCACCTGGAATATTATTTCCTCGATAACTTGAAAAATATAGACTCGATCGAATTAAAGCTTGCCAATTAGTTGTAGAATATCGACTTGAAGACGTGTGTAGAATTTTGTGTGAACCGTATCGCTAGAAAATTAAAAAATATATTTTTATTTCACGATAACCTGAGAAAGGAAAGAGATAGCGATTTGAAATTTTCAGGTTAGGTTGAGCATCTGAATGCGACATTGGAGTTTGTTCATGAGCATAATCGGTCAAACGGTTTTGGAGTTATATTCATCTGAAATTTGATTGTTATTTTCTCAATAACTCGAAAAATATAGAACCAATCCATTTCTAACTTAGCTATTAGTTGTAGAATGCCAACGCGAAAGTTCTTGCAAAATTTTGTGAGGATCGTATCACTAGAAAATTTTTAAGAAATCATTGAAAAAAAATTCTAGATATCAGAAACTATTCATCCGACATGGCTGACATTTTGCGAGAGCCTTCAGAACATAATTCTACTACCAAGTTCCAAGTTTGAATACGATAGGATCTATATATGTGCATATATGAAATTTATTCCATTTTTTTATTAAATATTTAAAACTGTAATTAGTTCTTTGAAATACCATTGAATGAAGAAATTCTTGTAAGTTGACAAAATATCTTTATTTGAACAATAAAAATGCATCATTTTATTAAAATTATGGTTTGACTATCCAATCGCTTCTTTCCTTTATAATATTTTTACTGTAAGTCAGTATAGCTTAACTTTCAAAGTAACGTCCTACAATATTAATTTAAATGATATTATAAATAAAAAAATTGGTTCAAGCACTGACGTGAAGTCAGAAGCTTTTGCGCGTATGTTCTATTGTCCATTCTTCTGTATTGGACACCCTTAATCGAATTTAACATGGTTAATTATGTTGTCCATTCTCCTGTATTGGACACTCTTAATTTGAATTTACCATGGTAAATTCGAATTAAGTGTCCAATACAGGAGAATGGACAACATAATTAACCATGTTAAATTCGATTAAGGGTGTCCAATACAGAAGAATGGACAATAGAACATACGCGCAAAAGCTTCTGACTTCACGTCAGTGCTTGAACCAATTTTCATAATCTGTCACCGTCAAAACATCAGTCAGGTCATTTTCGGCGCTCTTGTTCCTCGGAACAGAGTGCTTATCAATTTGCCCAAATGTCTGTAATTTTCGAATTTTTCGATGAAAATGGTCTTGAACGATTTGGTTCGACTCACAGATCAACTATCCGTGGTCAAAATTCATTTTGACTGGCCGGTCCGGCCGTAGGCACGATAACTCTCGAACGGAATGAGCTAGAAAGTTGAAATTTTTAGAGTAGGTTTGGGAGATAAATATCTCGGCTAACTTCGTTACTATCTATTATTAGATATTAAATGTACTGCCAGTCAGAATGTTTTTTGTGAATTGATAACTCATAGTTTATCAAGGCACAACCATACAATTGTACTGATTTGTTTCATAGAAATTACTCTTGGAATACACCATTGAAAATAAACCACTGCTAGATAGGGAATTTTTTATCGAATTTTTTTTGGACTCTTGTTTTTACAGTAGATTTATGTTCTTCGAAATATTGGGAACATTAATTTATTTCCCAGAGTAGCCTTGATCGAGTGCAGTATTTGGACGGGTGAACACTCTGGATTTACATTTCAGCAAGAGCACGAAAACTCATGGCCACAGTGTTTTTCCTACTTCTTTCATTATAGGAATAAAATAGTCAAGCTTATTAAATACGAAATTTCCCTTTTTTATGCATTTTGTGGTCAATGAAACATTAGGAATGATTTTAAGCACCTTCTTCTTAGGGTGGTAATTGATGAATTATCTGAAATAAAATTAAGCATTTCATCCGCATAATAATAAAATGTTGGATACATTAATCACATCAATGGCCAAATCATCCTCAGCAACAAAAGGCTAGGGTTAGCATTCTAACACAAAACGTTAGGGATGCGATTTAAAATACCTAAACAACCCTTCACCCCTCGTAGAAGGTACATTATGAACTCCTCAATTATACATGAAAGGCTGTCGCCATTTTTCTACATAATAGTATAACTATCAAACATATGAATATTGTGCTTTACTTTTTACTCACTCGGTATTTATAATCTGCAAACATTTAAATATACGGAATATCTTGTTTTCGGAATGATTCCAAACAGAATTATGAACATGTACCTAATGAAAGTAATTCTTTTTCTCTCCAAGATTTATAAAATAAAGATGTCTGAAAAAAAATAATTACCACAATCAACGAATGAACTCTGTACCCATTTTCGTAATAAAGCAATAAATAAGTCGCAAATATACAAAATGAGCTTTTCTCCTGCCTACAAAGCCCACCCCCAACAACGAAATATTAACATCGCGAAGTGGAAAGTAAGTGCTCCGGAAAAATTCGAGGCTGCTCGAAGAGGAAATTTGAATATGTTGTTTGCATCAATTTTCTCGAGGGACTATACCTTTCAGCTTAATTTTCTTCTGCAGCGATCCGAAAAGGATGCTCATTTCTTAGTGAGGTACTTTGTTTCAATATATACTCATACACCTGTCTGCTTAGGAGATTTCTACGAAGAAATTCACTCTTCAACCGATGTTCAGACATACTTCGGTTGATCTATATTCTTTGCGCGCTCTTCTACGAACAGTGTCATTTTGTAAGTAATAATAAAATAATTTAACACAGAAATGTGGAGGAAAAAAAGAGGCAGTTGTTTTTTGTTTTAATGGAAGGGTAACCCAGTAAAGATCCTACTCAAGATAGAAGTTCCAGTACCAGTTCCAGCTTATGCTGTTGAAGAACCCACCTCGTCAAAGTATCTGTTGACTCTCCAAACCCATTCCATGTTGAAAAGAAGATAGAGTAACAAGTCAAAACAGTGCAATTTCACCCAGTAGAGAAACCGTAACCAGTGGAAGTATAAAAAATGTTGGAGTTTTATCTAAAATAATAGTTGCTAAGCCTTAGCCAGTTACCATATGAAAAAAGTTCCATATTCATTCGAAAAGACAGTACCATTTCCAATAAATGTTATTTCCATGTCGATTGAAATAATTGACTTACCACTATAAAGGTTTGAAACGTGATATAATCGCCAATCAAAATATCGGGGTTTTCACACTTACCTGGTATTATTCATGTAGGTTCCCGGAGGTAGCAATCTTCCATTTCTGAGGGTTGGTGTAGCAGACTGTATCTGATTGGTTATGGATGTTACAGTAGGATTTATCGCAAAGAAATTCACAAGAATCGCGTGAGTTTTTAATTGTGTTGAAGCAGAGCATATATATTCGCTATCAGAGTTGACAACAACCTTCTTAATTGTAATACATCTGCGCCAATCTTCGAAATAAGCGCGATATGCCGACCTTTTGACCGAGCGATCAGAATTAAACCTAACAGAAAAAATAATGTGGAGAGAAAAACATTTCATGATCATTCTCACTAAAATATTCATAACGAGATTATATTCAGAGAAAATATTAATAAATTCCTTCATTCAATTGAATGATTTTAAATCACCAACAAGGAAAAATAAAAGAAAAGAAAAATTAAGAATTTAAATTAATTATTTCTAAACTAAATTAAACGTTGGTGTTAACAATAATAACTCCGAGAATAGCATCATATATCTATGAGATATGATAGCCCTACATTAGTAGCCTGTTGCGGTTATTTTTAAACAAATACGAATGAAATTGTACGATTATGGCGTGAAAAACAGCAAGTTGCCATTGACGTTAAAGGAAAAACATCCTGTCTGAAAATGTTGGACAAATACATTATGAGAATCCATTCAAGTTACCTATTTAGTTAATGCTTTGTTTGTGACACAAATCACTTCAATCGCGTACAATTGTGCCGTGAGAAAAAGAACACCCTTTATAGTAAGGGTTCATTTTCAATAATGTATGCCCCAGAAGTATATTTTTTAACACAAATGAATGAAATTGCACGATCGGCGTGAAAAACAGCAAGTTGGAATTGACATTAAAAGAAAAACACCCTGTGTGAAAATTTCGGACAAATAGATTATGAGAATCCATCCAAGGTACCTATTTAGTTAATGATTTGTTTGTGGCACAAATCACTACAATCGCGTGCAATTATGCCGTGAGAAAAAAAACACCCTGTACAGTAATGCTTTATTTTCAATGATGTTTGCCTCGAAGGTAAATTTTTTAACACAATTGAATGAATTGAATGTACAATTATGGCGTGAAAAACTGTAAGTTAACATTGACGTCTAAATAAATGAAGATTTGATTCGATTTTTTTAATTTTTTTCTCCGTAAGAATCATTCTCGTACTCCAAGGAATATTCTAAAAATAGAATTAGCGGTTCAGCTGCTCTTGAGATTTGCCATTAGCAACAAATTCAGCGATTCATTTTTGGGCGCATGTTCTAGGGGAACATCGTCCTATCATTTCGTCCAAATGTCTGTAATTTTCGAATTTCGAGCTGAAAATTGGCTAATAGACTAATTCGGACTCCCTGATCACGAATCC
This sequence comes from Halyzia sedecimguttata, assembly GCA_937662695.2. Classification (NCBI taxonomy): domain Eukaryota; kingdom Metazoa; phylum Arthropoda; class Insecta; order Coleoptera; family Coccinellidae; genus Halyzia; species Halyzia sedecimguttata. The sequence continues at coordinate 70,316,589 of OW569414.2, forward strand.
GGTGTCAGATTTTTGGGTGCCGTCCGGCCGTCCGGCCGGCCGGCCGGCCGTACTTCCGGCCGTAGGCACGATAACAGGAGCACCGAAGGTCCTATCGACTTCAAACTTTCAGGGTAGGCTTCCGATCAAAATGCGACGGTTAAGTTCGTTAACGGGCAAAATCGGCCGGACGGTTTAGGAGTTATAGACATTTAAAATTTTGAGGTTATTTCCCTGATATTTCAGGAACTAAAGAAGATGTTGAATCGAAACTTGGTAGTCAGTTCGAGGATATAAACGCGCAACTTTTGGCAAAATTCTGTTATGATCGAAATGTTGGTAATTTTTAAAAAAATATTTCTTTTAATTTTTTCGAAAAAAAAATTTTTTTTTCGTGAACTATTCATCAGATTGCAACAAAAACTTGTACTAACGTCAATTGTAGTATTTTGCAACATTGTGCAAAATTTTGGCTCTATACGATTTCAATTTCTGGAGATATAAGACAAAATGTGTCAAATTTCCTGGGTCTCTCTCATTATTTTCATCGATAATTATATAATAATCAATAATATTAAGGTATTCAACATGATACTGCTTTTTTTCTTTTTATATAATAGAAGTTGACCTATGGATTTCATACAGTATACAGTGTACTGCCTCAGATATCCAGAAAAGGTATAATTAATGTGAGAATTGTGAAGCCTTTTAAAAAAAATTTTTTTTTTGTTTTTTTTTTCGTCTTGCTTCTGTGTTGAGTATTTCAATGTTTGTTCTTGATGTCAATTGAATGTGTTTGTGTGCTGTATATTCCATATTACTGAAAGATATTTTTTCGCATCAATGTATTGCTAATAATGTTCATATCAAAGTCGATATTGATTCACAATTTAATGTTTCACTCTTGAAAAAGATCTGAACCTGGAACGAAACGTCGACAATTCATAAGGGATTCCTTTCATTTCAATATCCCCAATTTTAATGTGCCTTCCTCTTGTCCAAATCAATACTTCTTCTCGTTTACAACAGTGACCACAAACTGCTTGATTTGGTCCTTGCGGGTGATACTGTTGAGGTATCTGTGTGAAGAATGTTTTAGAAAAAATACTTGTATCTATCAAACCATTTTCGGATATATCTGAAAGGGGATAAGATAAATCCATTATTCCATACATTTGACGCTCACGAAATATTTTCTTCTGCTTATTATCACATATGCAAAACATTGTTATTGTCACTTGAATGTCCTCAATATAATGATAGTTCCATCATCTTTCAGACATGAAAAAATGATGAAATCAAAGAAAGTTAAGTTTGGAGTGTTGGAAATGAAGGCTGGAGTCCTTCTCGGATGTCATAAAATCCCCTTTTTATGAAGGCTTTCAGAGAGAATTCTTGAATCTGAACATCTGGATATTTTACACGATATGTTTACATTTACACATCTCTACAAAATGAAACCACTCACCATTTATGGATGTACCGTTATGGTAAAAGCCCATCACAATGAATTTGTTATCTTCTAAATCGCAGGCCATTGGAAATTTCAGTATTGTCCCTACACCTAGATAACAAGGACACATGATCTAATTCAAAACTAATTACATGAGAGAATTATTGAAAACTAATTAAATAATACTACATTGCTAGTTCTTTGTACACATGTACAATAATTCATTCCTAACGCTTTTATAATTTGATTCTCTATTTGAATAGATTGAGTAACGGTAAAAAATTCAGATCTAATTGTTCATTAACTAAATTACCCGTATGTTTTTCTCTATTTATTTCCACCATTTCCTAATAATAGAGTTGCGCACCTTTACTCAAATTGTGTAGAATTTTGGAATCCGGGTTAAACTTATGTCGCTCTGCAAATAAATGATTCGAATAATTCGAATTAATTTTGTTGTTGTTGTAGCTGTGGTTCAAATTATTCGAATCATTTATTAGCAGAAGGACAAGTTTAACCCGGATTCCAAAATTCTACACAATTTGAATAGAGGTGCGGAGCAGGTGGGGAATGGTGGAAATAAATAGGGGAAAACATGCGGATAATTTATTTAATGAACAATTAGATCCAAATTTTTCACCGTTAATCAATCAATTCAGATAGAGAATCAAATTATAAAACTCGACGAAAAATTATATACGATTTACACTAATTTCTTCTATAATGTGACGCGTTTTGTTGACACAGTGACTTAATCAGACTGCATCATACTAAATTCTTAACAAGTAATGATCTCCTTATACCTAGATGACATGGACACAGAATCTAATTTGAAACTAATTACATGAGAGACTTATTTAAAACTAATTAAATAATACTACACTGCTAGTTCTTTGTACAAATCTATATAAATAAAAGAGGATAAGGCTGGAAGACTTCGGTCGTATGATAATAAAGTTAATTCTCTCTCTAAAAGAGGATCTATGGTCTAAGGATTTTTTTGTTTCATAATAACTTTCGAATGACTGCACCAAATTGGATAATTCTTTTTTTGTTGTATTCCTTATTGTCAAACCAATGTTTTTACAACAATATATTTCCGAAAAAATTGAACAGAAAAGAGAAAAAAGCATTCCTTTTTCGTCTAAACCATAGAGTACTTTGACACTTAGTGACTGTATTTTGGGTTGCCGGTTGTCGGACAGAAAGTAGATGACAGATGACAGAATTGATTCTTATTTATTTGGTTATTTCCAGCAAATCGTTTATAAGTTTATTACTGTGTTTGATATAAATATCGTTGTATTGTGTGTTTGTGTTGATGAAAATGGAATCAGTGAGGCGTTCAAATATTGGTCGGCGGACACGTAACTCAAGACAAATTCGTAATCGTCGATTGGAGTCAAACAGAATAAGAGGTTCTCAAGAAAGGTCTTTCCCAGCTTCCGAAGAATCTTTAATATCGATCTGAGGCGAGATACAGCAAAATATAGTATCCAATGAAAACATTAACTTTGAACGTTTGGCATTTAGATATGATCCCACAGTCGATTGTGCTGGCAATAGGTCTGGCGAAATGAACCATCAGAATTATGTTGTTTGGACAGAAAAATCAAATTGCCACAACTGACAACGCCTGAATTCGTTACTTTCAGGAAATGATGCTCCATCGAAACACTTTTTGCAGAATATTCGATCATTATAGTAGTGTGTTCCAAATGACATCATTTGGTTCAAACATAATTGAGGAACGAGGTTTCAATCCAACTTTTAAGGTAATTTTTTTTCTATATCGAACATCTTACACATTGATCATAACATACCCACAAATATGAAAATATTGTTGAGACTCAAACGAAGATTTTCTAAGAATTTTTTATGTTTAACATAACAGATACAAGGACAAATGCTAACCAGGAGCATTGTTACCACCAGTTGATGGTGAATACAAATTTCTCCGATCAATTGTGCAGCATGATGAGAAATCATTGTGCAATTGCATGAACACAATCAATTGGTACAATTGTTCAAAACCGCCTTAGAAATGATGCCATCTGACGAACATTAATTAGGGATCAGAGCAGATAAAAGGCCAGCAGGAGAACGTTTCAATGCACCAACACTGAATGAAGTTGCCATTGTGGTAGTTCGAGAAAATATGGAGCCGACATTGTAATTCAACGATGTGGCAAACTTCGATGAATCAGTAAAACCCATCGTATGAATGATGCTTTACAATACCGTCTAATATTCTGCCCGAGAGAGGATGGATATCATTTCTTGATGATAAACTAAGTCACTGGTAAGTATTGATATATAGATTCTTTTGAGAAAGAGCATTACATACAAGAGCAATATTGAAGAACAATATAGCATGTTTCATAGTATTAGCAGAGGAAAATGCAAATGGGGCACCATACATTTCTATTTATGATGTAAGATCATAGAGATAAAAACCTCATCAAAAATACTCTGTCTCCCTGCATAAGTATAGTTGGATTTGTTGAAAGAATAAGCCGACATATTCATAATGGATGGCATCTTCTCCAATGAAACAAAATTTCTTCTTCCTTTTTAATTTGGATTGACAAAATATTTTGAAATCATATCTGAAACAGAAAACGAGATAGAACCTGAAGGAAGCAGTAAATAACATTACGTGGATTTGTTCTCTGACCGGGAATTGAATTTAATAGGGTATTTTCAGAGATTAAGTTCCTTAAATTTGTGCACCATTTGTTGATTTATATTAAGTTTTCGTAGTTTTATCAACCACTTCGTAAGAGTAATTGTTACGGATTTTCGCTTCCGTACATAAAGAGCGTTAGAGTTTTTACAATTTTATTGTGAATAAATGCATACAGCTGTGGTACAAATATATATAATTTGTTGCTGGATGGAGATGTGAAATTTTTGTGAGATTTTGTCTCGAAATTGTCGTAATGAAGATATGATCAATTTGTACGAACTTATGTGTGGACATTCATTCAATAATTTTCTTATGTGTGTGCATTATTAACTTTCAGCGCCTGCACCTGACTGAGAAGGTGGGGGTCAAGTGCATGCGCTGATATGTTGTGAATTTCAAGTAAATGAAATTGAAACATCCTCCCCCCGCGAAAAATAATTGCTGTCTGTTCAAAGGGGAGAATTTATAGTGTTTCTATTGGCAGAGGACAAACCTTTGAAATGGGCCTGGTAAATGTGCCCTTAACTGTTTTTCCCTCCACTACTCTCACTCTGTCGTCACTCCCAGGAAATACCTTTACAATTCTTGCAGTAGGCCACCTTAGTGGTGGTAAATTATCTGCTTTCAGTAGAACTAAGTCACCTTCTTTTATATTCTGGTGTTGTTTCAACCATTTCGGTTTATGCTGCAAATTGTGCAAATATTCAACTGACCATCTCTTCCAAAAATCTTGTTGTAATTTTGAACAATATTGCCAACGAGATAATCGTGAGCTTGAAATATCTGAAACATCTTTTTCAGGAAAAGATGTCAAAGGAGCACCTATCAAAAAATGTCCTGGTGTGAGACAATTCAAGTCAGCCGGATCATTTGATAATGGACATAGGGGTCGTGAATTTAAAATTGATTCAATCTGATTAAGAACTGTAGATAACTCCTCAAACGTAAGTGATGAGTTACCTACTGTGCGATTTAAGTGAAATTTAGTACTCTTTACTGCCGCTTCCCAAATTCCTCCCCAATGTGGACTATAAGGGGGAATGAACTTCCATTGTATTTCAAGAGGACTCAGAAAATTTTCTATAACATTTACGTTATTCTTATTTTTGAAAAAATCTAATAATTCCTTTAGTTTATTCTTGGCCCCCATAAAATTAGTGGCATTATCACTATATATGTATGAAGGATTACCTCTTCTTGAAATGAATCTTTTGAGAGCCGCTAGAAAGGCATCGGTGGAAAGGTCACTCACAAGTTCAATATGCACTGCTTTTACCACCATACAAACAAATATGCAAACATAACTTTTCTGCAGCGGGGCCTTTCTTAAATTAGAGGATTTAATCATTATAGGGCCGGCGTAATCTAAACCAACATTTAAAAATACTCTGGCTGTGGAAATTCGAACTTTCGGCAAATCAGCCATTATTTGTTGCGCATTTTTAGATCTCAACTTATAACATGTGATACATTTATTTATTATTCTTTTTATCTCTTTTAATCCATTCAGTGGCCAAAATCTTAATCGAAAATTAGATAAAACAGTTTGGGGTCCAGCGTGTAATAATTTTTTGTGTTCGAGAATTAGCATCAATCTAACAAAGTGACTGTTGGATGGAAGTAATACAGGATGCTTCTGTTCAAATGGCAGATCTGACAAAGATAAGCGTCCACCAACACGCAAAATGCCATCATTATCTAGAAAAGGAGTGAGTTTCAATATCTGTTTATTTTTTATTTCCGATTTACATGTTAGACTTGAATATATCTCTGAAAAATAGCTTTTCTGTAACGACTTCAACATACGATTGAGTGTATTTTGAAGTTCATCGACTTTAAGTTCTCCTGACGTTTTTTCCTTTGACCTACAATTATTTGAAAATCGTAAACAATAAGTGATTGAGCGATGAAACTTAGTGAAAGTCGAGAAACCTTTCGATAACGATTCAATATCTATCTCGGGGTTGATTATCAAATCGACTAGGGCTACCTTTCTTTTTTCAGGTACGTCATTTAGTTGGCCAATAAATCTTAATTTCTTTAAATCGATCGAAGGATCTGAAATGAACTTAGGTCCATTCCACCATAATGAACAATCTATCATTTGAGAGGGTGATAAACCGCGAGAAACATAATCCGCTGGATTGAGCTTTGACCGAACGTGAGACCACTGATATTTTGAGGTTAAATCCTGAATAATTGCAACACGATTGTCTACAAAAACTGACCATCTTGAAGGATGTGAGCCTATCCAAGAAAGTGATATTTCTGAGTCTGAGAAAAGATAAATTTTAAGAATATTCAGAGAGTTATAAATTTCAACAATTTTCTTTACTAGTTTTGATAATAAAACAGCGGCATTCAATTCAAGCTTAGGAAGTGAGATCGTCTTAATAGGAGCTACTTTAGATTTCGCGCAAATTAATCGTGTGGAGATATTTCTGTCTGAATAGGTTGCTCTAAGATATATACAGCAACCATATGCCCTGATACTAGCATCACAAAACCCTATCAACTCATATTCAATAACATCGTTTGTATGATAGAGCAACCGTGGAATTCGCAATGATTGCAATCTAGAAATTTCAGACAAATAAGTCGTCCATTCAACCAACAAGTCAGATTCTATATTATCATTCCAATCAACATTCGAAATCCAAATTTTTTGAAGAAATATTATAAATCTGATTATTACAGGGGATATCAAACCCAAAGGGTCAAAAATTTGAGCAATTATCGATAAAACATCGCGCTTAGTCACAAGAATATTATTTTCATTGAATTCAGGGATTTTTATTAAAAAATCATCATTATATGGGTTCCACATTAAGCCTAATACCTTATCAGGGTTTTTTGACATTTTAATGTTATAATTTTCATCCTTGTCCGTTTGTCTATTATTGAAAAATTTAATGAATTCGGGAGAATTTGATTTCCATTTATGTAGTGAAAAGTGACCAGAACCACACAAGGATTCCAATTGAACAAACATGTCATTTAATGTATCTACTGAATTACTACCACATATGAAATCGTCGATGTAACATTGTTCTTCTATGCAGCGATAAGCTAGGGGAAATTTATCCTTATTTTTGAGGGCTAGTTCTTTGAGGGTACGAGTTGCTAGAAACGGTGCGGATCTAGTTCCGTAGGTAACGGTAGTGAGTTCAATGCATTTTAGATCATCTGATGGGTTTTTTCGCCAAAGTATATTTTGTAAGTGCGTTTGATTAGGGTTAATTCTTATATTTCTAAACATTTTTGAAATATCTGTGGTAAAGACGTAGATAAACGTTCTGAAACGACATAGAATATCAAATAAATCAGGTTGAACTTGATAACCTTTCAACATCATGTCATTGAGCGAGAGTCCTGTATTAGTTTTCATAGAACCGTCAAATACAACTCTGATTGAAATATCATCATTTTTGCGCGTATGTTCTGGGGAACATCGCGTTATAGTTTTGCCCAAATGTCTGTAACTTTCGAATTTTTTGACGAAATTGGTCTCAAACGATTCAGTTCGACTACTCAATGAAGAATTCGAGGTCAAATTTGATTCTGTCCGGCCGGCCGTCCGGCCGTCCGGCCGGCCGTTGCCACGATAATTTGAGAACGAAAAGAGCTAGCGACTTGAAATTTTCAGGGTGGATGGCGCATCGCAATACGACGGACAAGTTCGTTAATAGGCATAATCGACCCAGTGGTTTCCGAGTAATAATTTTGTTTTCAACCAATATAAATCCGATCAAATTGAAACTTTGTGAGTAGTTGAAGAATATGAACCTAAGCACGTTCGTGAAATTTTGGGCGAATCGTGAGGCTAGAAATTTTTAAAAAAATTATTAAAAAATATTTTTGTTGTCACGATAACCTGAGAACGGAAAGAGATAGCGGCTTGAAAATTCCAGGTTAGGTTGTGCATCTGAATGCGACATTTGAGTTCGTTTATGAGCATAATCGGCCAAACGGTTTTAGAGTTATAGCCATCTGAAATTTTCTGAAATTTGGTGTTTTTTTTTTCCTCATTAACTCGAAAAATACTGAACCGATTGAATTCAAACTTGATTATTAGTTGTAGAATGGCAACGCGAAAATGTTTGCAAAATTTGGTGAGGATAGCATCTGTAGAAAATTTTTAATAAATCATTGAAAATAAAAAAAAAAAATTCTATATATCAGTAACTATCCGTTCGAAATTGCTGAAATTTCGCAAGAGCGTTCATAACCTAACTCTACTGCCAAGTTTCAAGTTTAACACAATCGGTTGAATATTGTTGGAGATTCGAGCATTCTTGTGTGAGTTCAGTAAATGGGTGACTGTTGCCTCGATAACTGCGAACGAAAGAAGATAGGGACATGTAATTTTCAGGGTAGGTTGCGTATCCGAAAAGGAGAGTTGAGTTTGTTTTTGGGCATAATCGGTTTAACGGTTTCCGAGTTATATCCACCTGGAATATTATTTCCTTGATAACTAAAAAAATAAAGATTCGATTGAATTGAAGCTTGGTAACTAGTAGTAGAAAATCAGCATAAAGACGTGTTTAAAATGTTGTAAGAACCGTACCCCTAGAAAATTTGAAAAAAATGACAAAAAAACAAATTTAAGAACCGCACCCCTAGAAAATTAAAAAAAAAATCACGAAAAAAAAATTGGTTCAAGCACTGACGTGAAGTCAGAAGCTTTTGCGCGTATGTTCTATTGTCCATTCTTCTGTATTGGACACCCTTAATCGAATTTACCATGGTTAATTATGTTGTCCATTCTCCTGTATTGGACACTTAATTCGAATTTACCATGGTAAATTCGAAATAAGAGTGTCCAATATAGGAGAATGGACAACATAATTAACCATGGTAAATTCGATTAAGGGTGTCCAATACAGAAGAATGGACAATAGAACATACGCGCAAAAGCTTCTGACTTCACGTCAGTGCTTGAACCAATTTTTCTGTTTCAGAATACAATGATGGGGCAAAAAATATTTATAGCTATTTAACTCACGACGATTTTGTATCGGCACGTATCTTGCATGATTCAACTCAACATATTCGTCAATAAAATTACTATAGAGTTCGAACAGTTTTTTGTCTTTTGCAAATCTAGTTTCTAAACTTTGAAAACGACGCTTAGCTAATGTAAATGAATCACCAAGAAATGATGCATCTGTTTTGAGTGGCAAATCGACTTGAAAATGTCCACTTTCCAAACGTGTAGTGGATTTTTTGAATATTTCTTCGGCCAATTCATCATCCGGAGATAAATGATTCTCCACCGAATCAACCTCCTCAATCAACCAGAATTTACGCAGTGTTTCATCTAAGTTTGAGTCATTCAATGCCAAATGATAAGCATGTATGTATTCTTTTTCCTCTAATTGGTTATGAAAGGTGTTTGCAATTGGACCCATTATTATCCAACCTAAACATGTCTTTTGTAATATGGGAGCATTTTTTCCTAACCTTATGATATCAGGGCAAATCAAACTGTAATACACATCGCAACCGAGTAATATATCAATAGTTGAGGGCTCGAAAAACGTTGGATCTGCCAACTTTATATTCGGTGGTATATTTAGTTTATTGCAATTCAATTTAATTTGAGGCAACTTACACGTTATCTCATTCAAAACATAGCAGTCAACAACAAATTTAGAGAGATTCGATTGATCAGTGAAAGTGACCTTTGATATTTTGTTTACATGTGTACTACTGTTGGAAATACCTGCAACTTGTATATTGCGCTGAAAAGTTGGAAGATTCAGTTTTTTGACACAATTTTTAGTAATGAATGAACTCTGACTGCCTGGATCTAAAAGAGCCTTGGTTTTAACAAATTCTCCTGTGTCCGAAAATACTTTAATATCAACTGTGGCTAAAAGAATATGTGCATTCTTTTGCGAAGATGTATTCAAAGCAGCATTTTCTTGTGCTGATTGATCACGCTGAGAATTGCCAGGAGCTGAGAAATTATTATTAATATGGGATGTTGAACCTTCAACGAATTTTGATTTTTCTTTAAAGTTTTTCTGTATATTGTAAGAAGTGTTTGAATTAAAATTGTGTAAAAGTGTGTGGTGATTTTTTCCGCAAATTGAGCATCCACGTGACATACAATCTGCAATAGAGTGTTTAGAACCCAAGCAATTAAAACATAAAATCCGCTCCTTAACTATTTGAATTCGCCTATTCAGGGGTAAGTTTTTGAATTTCATACATTTATATATAGTGTGATTTTTGAGGTTACAGTAGATACAAAGCTTATCGGAATTAACGTTATTCTGAGGGTTCACTCTAGCGTGATGAGAATATTTAGTGGGTTTAGTTTCATTTATATTTGGAGATGGAGAGTTTAAGTTTTCAAAAATTACGCAGCGTTTTTCTAGAAAGTTGAAGAACTCTTTTAACGTGGGTAGTGCATTTTCATTCCTTTCCATTTCGAAAGCCTTTCTAGTATTAAAATCTAATTTCTGGGAAAAAATGAAAATAAGAATTAAGTCCCATTCATCAATGGGAATTCCAAGATTTTTCAATGATTCCATGTGTTGTTTAATTCTAGTAGTGAATTCTCTTAACTGATTTACTGAGAATTTCGACAGAGTGGGAGTTTCTAACAAGTACCTGAGATGAGAATTTACAATCAAAAGCTTGTTCTCATAGCGATCTTTGAGTGTATTCAATGCAGATTTAAAATTTTCACCAGTTAATTGTAAGTTATCAATTAAATTTAGAGGTTCTTCTCGCAAAAATGACTTCAGATAAATAAACTTTTGAATATTACCAAGGGACTTATTTTCTACTATTAATGTTGAGAACAGCTCTGAAAAAGACATCCATTCTGAAATATTCCCTGAAAATATAGGAATATTCAATTCTGGCAATTTAACCGAAATCTTAGTCTCTGCGATATTTGAACAACCTAGATTGTCTTTTAGATGAATTGAATTTTTCCACAATATTATCTATTTCCGATAGTAAATGACAATATCTCTGTTCCATTTCCTCTCTATCCTCACAATCCTTATAATCCTCTGGATGTTTCGATGTTAGATATTCAATTTCATCCTGAACTTCATTATAGGAGTTAAAAGCCTTCACTAACCAATCACGACGTAATATATAATCCTTAACATCATATACGTCTTTATCTATATTTTTTGCAATAAATGTCTCCAATCTAGTGAAAACATTTTTTTGTGCCGTTCTTTGCTTAGTGAGAGCTTCCATTCTTAGTAAATGATGAAAATATTATTAACAATACCTAATATCAAATAGGAGAAAATATAAAGTTGAAAACTTGATAATGATGAAGTTGAATTAGTCCTTTAAATGTTGTGAGCAGTGTAGTTCAGATATTCCCACTGTCAAAAATCAAAAATCAAAAAATTCAAAGAAAACAGTAACTGTCATGAATATAAACTGAAGAAGTGATACAATCAAATGAATTGCTGTTGAGTATTATTGAAAAATAGTTATTGCAAAATATCGAATCAAAATTATCACAATAAAATCAAACACAATGTTTATTAAATTCAGATTTTCACTCGATGGAATGAAATCAAAACAATCAAACCTGTTGTTCTTGCGAGGTAATCTTGATAAGGGGACGGCAGCACTCGAAGATTCGACAGATGTGGGCCTTGAAGATAAGGAAACTGCGTTGACTATGGCGAAAATTTTACCATAAAATGGAAACTGGATCGTGAATAATTTGCGTTGACTGGATTGAGAATTCTTGCGTCCCTTGGACCACAGGAGAGGGCTTCGAAAAACTTCAATAGTAGGGTTGAAGAAAGTTCCCTGGTTTCGGCACCAAATTTTATGTTACGGATTTTCGCTTCCGTACATAAAGAGCGTTAGAGTTTTTACAATTTTATTGTGAATAAATGCATACAGCTGTGGTACAAATATATATAATTTGTTGCTGGATGGAGATGTGAAATTTTTGTGAGATTTTGTCTCGAAATTGTCGTAATGAAGATATGATCAATTTGTACGAACTTATGTGTGGACATTCATTCAATAATTTTCTTATGTGTGTGCATTATTAACTTTCAGCGCCTGCACCTGACTGAGAAGGTGGGGGTCAAGTGCATGCGCTGATATGTTGTGAATTTCAAGTAAATGAAATTGAAACAGTAATGTTGTTTCAAAAATTTTTAGTTTTGATTCCTTATTAATGTTGATTATTCTCTTACAGGTCAAGAAACAAACTAGGTCAGCTCGATGAATTTTTATGCATACCATTTCATGATTCGTCTAAACGAGGACAACCATATTTTGAAATGCCACCGATTGTTCCATCTGTTGGTCGTTGATATGTATGTCAAAATTGATCCAAACTAGAAATTAGTGCTGAGATACATAATGTGGTATTGATATCTTTAGAGGATTTCTGCATTAAGATGTCAGACAAGATGTTGCCTGAATTAGGAATGCCAGTGCCTAAACGCCCCATGCAAGATTTATTTAATCGTGAATTTCAACGAGAACAAGAATTTGATAAAAATGCATCTGTACAAAGTAAGGTCCCACTCTTAAATCAGCATCAAAAGTCAGCATATGATACGGTCATAAAATCAATTAATGAGGGCAATGGAGGTATTTTTTTCCTTGATGCACCTGATGGGGGAACTGGTAAAACATTCCTTATTTCTTCAATTTTAGATACAATTCGGGCTCAAAATCAAATAGCGCTGGCAGTTACATCATAGCTGCTACATTATTAGAACGAGAAAGAACCGCTCATTCTTCGCTCAAATTGCCATTGAATTTACAGACAGTAGATGAACCAACATATTAGAAATGGGAAAGTTCCTGTTTAACACTTCTACTGGTCTCATTTCGTTTCCACAAAGCATTTGTCAGCTCACATTGTCAAGAGACGAATTAATGAACAAATGAACTACAGTCACCATGCATAGCTGAGTGATCAAGCCATTAAAGCGCCAAAAAATAAGGATGTTGATGAATTTAATTTAAAAATTCAAAGTAAAATTGATGGACATACATACATACTTATAAGTCAATTGATTTCATTATACAGGGTCTTTCACGAGGAAACTCACCCATATTTATACGGGAAACTACAGAACGTATTTTCATGAAATTCAGCACTTATAAGTATTTCACGATGCTGATGAAATCTAAAATATTTTCAAGGCATGAGCACCTCCGGTTTTTCCGGAAATGACGTCAACTTCCGTTTTTCAAATTAGAACACCATTTTTTTATTGCAGAAATAGATTTCTTAGAAAATTTCAAGTTATTTTGATGTAACATTTTTCAGTTTTCGTTGGAAAATTCTCTCTGAGCGGGAAAATTCGAAAAAAAAATCGAAAATAGAGCTCTGCTGAAACAAGAATAACTTCGAGGTTTTTGGATGGAAATTTTTCATTTTTGGGATTTTTCAAGATGTAAGATTGATATATCCACTTTAAAAATCGAAATCGCGATTCATGATACAGGGGGTGAAAAAATCGCTTTCAAAGTTAGGGATGACAAAATCGTGAAAAATCAATTTTTTCAAATTAGAACCCCATTTTTTTATGGCAGATATTGAATCTACGTTAATAAATAGTGTGAGTGTATGCATCACAACCTTGCCCTAAAATGGATATTTTCTGAGTTATTCACAAAAAACTGTTTTTCGTCTTGAATTTTCAGCTATTTCTTTTCCCTTCACGCCAAAAAGATGAAATTTTCAGGAACTGTTATTTGAACCATGCTGTAGATTTTTCACCCCTTCTTGAAACCGACTTCAAGTTACTATTAGGAGAACCATGGCAAACTCTCGCAGTTATAACTAGAGAAGATGCTCAAAGTTTTGACCGTTAATTTCTAGACATTTATTTATACGTCTCCGGAATGCTTCGTGCGTTGCTCTTCTTATTTCATCGGGAGGAAGAGATCTGCAAAAGTGTTTAAAAACCAAATTGAGTTTCAAAACTATGAATCTAAAAATCTAAACAAACCTGAACGCATTTCTGACTCGTTCTATGCTGCCTCTTTATCAGTCAGGGGAGTTGAGTAGACAATATTTTTTATCCTACCCCAAACATAATATTCTAAAGGAGTTAAATCGGGAGAACGTGGTGGCCAAATATGTGGACCATTGTTCGACAACCATCGATCTTCAAATAGCCTGTAGAGGATATTTGACACATTGAGTGAATTGTGTGGAGGCGCGCCATCTTGTTGATACCATAAGTCATTATGGTTCTGTACTAGCGGCTCAATTATTTGAGTCAATATGTCAGAATATCTATTTCCTAAGGGAGAACATTCTTTAAATAATGCAAACATGTGTAGTGTTCTATCTTACCAGTTAAAGTCCCATCATAAATGTGAACATCGAGAATTGCATTATTTTTGATGGCGCAAAAAACATTGAAACTCCAGGTCTCTTGAAAGTTCCATTGTCTGAAGTGGTGGTTGTTCTCTTCATCCCAATAATGACTGTTATGCCTATTGAAAGAACCATTCTTTGTGAATTTAGATTCATCTATCCAAATTATACAGTCCAAAAAGTTTTCATTCTCTTGAAATCGAATCATCATAGCTTCGCAAAACTCTGTTTTCCTGACGAAATCAGTTTCCTTCAAATGCTGTACCCTATTGAATTTATATGGGTGCATTTTATGTTTTTTTAATATTCTCCAAACACTCGATTGAGATAATCCCAGATCAATCTCGGCATCTTTGAGAGAATTTTGAGGATTCACACGAAAATATGCAAGAACTGTAATTTCGTTGTTCTCATCTTCTTCTACACTTTTTTCTCTGTGTATAGTTTTCTTAACGAAAGATCCGACATTTCTCAAGTTTGTCATGGTTCTGTTAATGGTATCTCTCGTTGGTCTGGGTCGGTCAGGAAACCTCTCAATGAACAGTCGAATCGTTCTATCTACAACTTTATTACATTCTCCATGAAGTAGAATGAGATTTAAATAATCTTCATTGGTAAAATTAGGCATAGTGATCGATTTTATAACTTAATACGAACTATCACCAAATTAATAGTAAACACAAAATGCTACTGAATAAAGAGGAATTTGGCAGATGTAATTAATGATATCTATCATTAAAAAAAAAGAATGTAAAACATGGTAAATTTTTGCATATGGTTCATAAGGAATTATTTATTTATCACTGGAGAGAAAACCGATGGCCGATTAGTTGAAATAAAGAGGTTTCCGATACAAATTCGAATCAAAATTCGCCATCTATTTAGGAACAACCTGTAACTTTTTTCTCTTGCATATTAGGGTAGTAAAATCTAAAACATGGTTTAAGTAACAGTTCCTGAAAATTTCATCTTTTTGGCGTGAAGGGAAAAGAAATAGCTGAAAATTCAAGACGAAAAATAGTTTTTTGTGAATAGCTCAGAAAATATCCACTTTAGGGCAAGGGTGTGATGCATACACTCACATTATTTTTTAACGAAGATTCAATATCTGCCATAAAACAATGAGGTTCTAATTTGAAAAAATTGATTTTTCACGATTTTGTCATCCCTAACTTTGAAAGCGATTTTTTCACCCCCTGTATCATGAATCGCGATTTCGATTCTTAAAGTGAATACATCAATCTTACATCTTAAAAAATCCCAAAAATGAAAATTTTCCATCCAAAAACCTCGAAGTTATTCTTGTTTCAGCGGAGCTCTATTTTCGATATTTTTTTCGAATTTTCCCGCTCAGAGAGAATTTTCCAACCAAAACTGAAAAATGTTACATCAAAATAACTTGAAATTTTCTAAGGAATCTATTTCTGCAATGAAAAAATGATGTTCTAATTTGGAAAACGGAAGTTGACGTCATTTCCGGAAAAACCGGAGGTGCTCATGCCTTGAAAATATTTTAGATTTCATCAGCATCGTGAAGTACTTATAAGTGCTCAATTTCATGAAAATACGTTCAGTAGTTTCCCGTATAAATATGGGTGAGGTTCCTCGTGAAAGACCCTGTAGATCCAAATGAAGTCGTCAATTATCCTACCGAATTCTTAAATTCGTTACTTGCCAGGATTTCCTCCTAAGAATTTGCAGCTGAAGGCTGGCTAAGTAATCATTATGCTACGCAAACCTGAATCAGACAAAATTGTGTAACGGAACAAGACTTAATGTTAAAAAAGTTTTTACAAACTTGATAGAAGCTATTATAATCATGGGAAAGTTCAAAATCGAGGAAGATCTCACTCCAAGGATTCCATTAATGCCATCTTACTTTCCTTTTGAATTTAAGCGTGCCCTGTTTTTCGCATGGCCAGTTGTAAGTTGCATGTCGAGAGTTGGTGAACCATCTGCTCTATTTGTTTTTGTCCAGAGAGGAAAACGAAAAATTTTGTACATTGTGGGGCATTGCAATAAAGTATAATTGAAATATTTGTGTGTTATTTTATTTCAAAATATATTTTGTCTAATTTTTTTCATTAATTTCACTACCCGTGCGAAGCCGGGGCAAGCAGCTAGTTTACAATAATTCATTCCTAACGCTTTTATAATTTGATTCTCTATTTGAATAGATTGAGTAACGGTAAAAAATTCAGATCTAATTGTTCATTTACTAAATTACCCGTATGTTTTGCTCTATGTATTTCCACCATTTCCCAATGATTGAGTTGCGCACCTTTACTCAAATTGTGTAGAATTTTGAAATCCGTGTTAAACTTATGTCGTTCTGCTTATAAATGATTCGAATAATATGAATTAATTTTGTTGTTGTTGTAGCTGTGGTTCAAATTATTCGAATCATTTATTAGCAGAAGGACAAGTTTAATCCGGATTCCAAAATTCTACACAATTTGAATAAGAGTGCGGACCTGGTGGGAAATGGTGGAAATAAATAGAGAAAAACATGCGGATAATTTATTTAATGAACAATTAGATCCAAATTTTTCACCGTTACTCAATCTATTCAGATAGAGAATCAAATTATAAAACTCGACGAAAAATTATATAATTATTTACACTAATTTCTACTATAATGTGACGCGTTTCGTCGACACAGTGACTTCATCAGACTGCATCATACTAAATTCTTAACAAGTAATGATCTCCCTATACCTACATAACATGGACACAGAGACCTATTTAAAACTAATTACATGAGAGACTCATTTAAAACTACTTACATACTCTTATGCTGCTAGTTCTTTGTACACATTTACGATAATTCATTCCTAACGGTTTTATGAATTGATTCTCTATTTGAATAGATTGAGTAACGGAGAAAAATTTAGATCTAATTGTTCATTAACTGAATTGCCGGTATGTTTTTCTCTATTTATTTCTACCATCTCCCAATAATTGAGTTGCGCACCTTTATTCAAATTGTGTAGAATTTTGAAATCCGGGTTAAACTTATGTCCTGCTAATGAATGATTCGAATGATTTGAATTAATTTTGTTGTTTTTGTAGCTGTGATGATGTTCCTTAATTCATATGCCAAAATTTCTATCAGATTTTCCTAAATATGATTTATCACAACTCCCTCAATTTAATTGAAAATATCGGATTTATCTTCTTTATTTCTTTTTGATTTATTGTTCTTTATGAGTTTTGCAAGGTTATTGATTGTCCGGCATGAGATATTCACCTGTTGGTTTCGAAGAAACCTTTTAAGTTGTTGACTCGGTGTACCAAAATATGTTGAGCTATTGAATATTTTATTTCTATCCTTAATTTCTGGAAATACTAAACTAATTGTTTTTCTGAATTGTTTTTTCTGATAAACACTATATTATATCCATTGTTAGCCGCTATTTGTTCGATAATTTTTAATTCTGTACAATAATTTTCTTCGGATAAAGGTATATTATTTAGCCGGTGTAACATACCATGAAATGCCGCGACTTTATGTTCGAATGGATGACACGAGGATCGATAAATGATTGCATCCGTATGGGATGGTTTCCTAAATATTAAAAAATCATGTTCATTGTTTTTCCGCGTTATTGTTAAATCCAAAAAATTGCACCATCATTTTCCACTTCTGTTGTGCATTTGACATTTGGATGAATGCTATTAATAAAATCTACAAATATTTTCAGTTGCCGGTTTGTTCCCTCAAAACACGCGAGCACCTCATCTACGTAAATTATAAAAGCGTTAGAAATGAATTATTGTAAATGTGTACAAAGAACTAGCAGTGTAATATTATGTAATTACTTTTAAATGAGTCTATCATGTAATTTGTTTTAAATAAGTCTCTCATGTAATTAGTTTTAAATTAGATTCTGTGTCCATGTCATCTAGGTATAGGGAGATCATTACTTGTTAAGAATTTAGTATGATGTAGAATGATGAAGACGCTGTGTCGACGAAACGCGTTACAATATTAAATAAATTAGTGTAAATCGTATATAATCTTTCTTTGAGTTACTATGGATTTGCATCAAGTAAGAGTCACAAGCATTAAACACATATAATGTGCAATTTTCTCAATATTTTAAAAACTATTCGAATGAATACAATGGTTTTAACAGAAATGTATTCAGCATTGAATACTTGATCATACCAGGTATGCAAAAGTTGAAAAAAAAATTTTTTTCATCATATTCATTTTCACCCCCTGTATAACCGGAAGTGATTGGGCTTCGAAAATATTTTAGCTCTGTAGACAATTTCAAGCAATATCATAATTCCAATTTTCAGTTTTCAAATATGTCCAGTTCTCCAGAAACGTCTAATAGGCACTCGAACTAGGGACACCCTGTATTGTGCTTCAATTCACAATTTGAACCATCCTTCACTCAATCAACTCCCGCTCGAAATTGCTCATTCGCAATCAACCCATTGTTTTCTTCCTCGATTTTCGGTCAACCGGGGATTCCGATCACGGCCCGGGTCGCAGAAATTGCAGACTTCAAATTCAAGACCCGCCCACGTTGCAAAATCCGCAGGTAGGAGCGATATAATTCCTTCCCCCTAATCGCACAGATTGTATATAATTCTCGAAATCGGCTTTCCGATGCACATCTCAAATAGGGCGACGTAATAGCTGCGATAATATCCCCAAGAGCGCCGTTCGCGATCCGTTGAAAGCGGTCCTAGAATCGGAGAACCACGGCACCATTGATTCACGATCGGCAGCCAGAGATAATTCATTACTCTTTGAAGGCGATCTTCGACGTTCTGGCCTTTATATCCGAACGGATTCGTATGAGAGTGTGGATGGGATTTGAGAGGGTTGTAAAGGGATGGAATTTGCATCCAGCAGAGAGGATCAGGTATTTGAATGAACATAAATCGGAGATGTGCCAAGAGGAATTAGGAGGTTAATAAAGATATAAGAGGAGTGTCGGCTATGAGCACGGATATTTAGTACTGGATTTGATGTATTTCAATTCAATTGATGAGTGCTTCAATATCGTCAGCAGAATGACGAAGGGACGTATCTACAATAAGCAAATTCCGAGATTTTCACGTTTCAAAGTTTGGGGGTAAATGACGAATCAAGGAGTGAACGAATTCAAGTGATAATCTCGACTGATACCTCAGATGTAACGCCAACCATATGCCATTTCGAAACAGCCTTTGGAACGATCATAAGAGAGCGGTTGAGTGTGGTTAATCGATTGGTAAAAATGGTTCAAACTTTATCAAACTTTGACAAATTATATCTCCAAAAGTATTGGGTTCTCTGAGTTGGGAATCATATCAATGGATTCCTATGATAGAAATGCATCATGAAAGATTTTAAATTTAAAAAATGGGTTGAAGCCCTGTGGACAGGAGCTTTCTGGCGCTCTAGTTCAAACAGACAAATTATATCTGGTATTGGTTTCTCAGAGTTGGGAATTATATCAATGTATTCATATGATATCACTGCATCATAAAGGAAATTCGATTCAAATAATAGTTTATTAGATAAGTAATAATAAATTACCTTGTAATCGATCAAAAATTTCCTGATCTACGTTCATCAAATTTTCTCCTCTCTCGAACTACAGAATTATGCTTTCAATATTTACGTAATATTTTCAAACATTTTCGGGTGAGGTCCCCGTTGCATCGCTAAAATACGAGTATTTCAACCCCAATATTCTTGAAGTTACAATATTCCCTTCTGTCAAGTTGACTTTATGACAATTCATGCAAAGAATATACATAGAATAATTATATCAATCTGTGAAATACGATTTACATTGAAATTTTGAAAAATCATATCTCCGAAAGTATTAGCTTGTTAGAGTTAAAAATGATATGAATGGATTCTTATGATAAAAGTGCTTATTAAAAAAAATTTAATTTGAAATTTGTTTCGTAAAAAAAAAATTTTTTTTTTATTAGTCCGAAACCTTCTGTCCGATTTTGCCCAGTAACGAACTTAGCCGAGATATTCATCCCTCAAACCTACTCTGAAAATTTCAACTCTCTAGCTCATCCCGTTCGAGAGTTATCGTGCCTACGGCCGGCCGGCCGGACGGCCGGCCGGACAGAATGAATTTCGACCACGGATTCTTGATCAGTGAGTCGAACCAAATCGTTTAAGACCATTCTCATCGAAATATTCGAAAATTACAGACATTTGGGCAAATTGATAAGCACTCAGTTCCGAGGAACTAGAGCGCCAAAAAGTGTCGTTTGAAAAAAAGGCTTCAAAAATTATCTTATAGAAAAAATAGCAATGTACAATGCTTCAATGCTTTAATGCTTCAAAAATTGTCATTAAATTTATTTATCAAGCTTAAATGAGCAATCTGCACCGATTCAACCTCGTGGAATGGGTTGTTGCAACTTACACTCGGTGCATAGTTTTCACATCTCGAAATACCTAAGGAAAGTATCATCGAAATGTCTAGAGCAAGGCTGGAGACAATCATAGCAGATGATCCATTTATTACTGACATTTGAGTAGGTAGTGATTACGAACAAATTATTGTAATAGTTCATAATATATTGATAAGAAAAAAATTATGAAAAGAGGATAGTAATCCTTTTTTCAAAATTTAAAATTTAATTGTTCATACCACAAACGCATTCTTTTCTGTATTATGAACCTTAACTCAAGAAAAAATGATTGTACACAAATGTAGATCCATATTTCAGTATTTTTTTGCTAGCAACATCATGAAAATACTCTATATAGGAACATGTCTCACTACTCAAGGAAGTAAAGGGTAATATTAACCTCACTGGTCAACGAACAGTAATTTCTATTGATGATTCCATTATGTTCATCTCCTCCATAAACTACATCAAAACAGTCCTGTATATATTCACAAATTCAAGAATCGAATACTTGCCTTCCAAGAGGAAACTTCGAATTGACACTCTCTCATAGCTAAAAAGATGACATTTATGAATAGTGATGACAGACAGATTCTGTGTTCACATTCTGTGAATACATAGAACTTACGATGTATTATTGAAACTTTGAAACATCATATCTCCGAAAGTATTAGCTTGGTGGAGTTTAAAATGATAACAATGGATTCTTATGTTGAAAGTGCATCTAGAGAAATTTGAATTCAAAAGTTGTAATGTAAAAACAATTTTTTTTTCGTTACTCTGAAAGTACTGGACTGATTTTGCCCAATAACGAACTTAACCGAGATACTTATCCCTCAAACCTACTCTGAAATTTTCAACTGTCTTGTTCATTCCGTTCGAGAGTTATCGTGTTAACGGTCGGACGGACGGCTAGCCGGACAGAATCGATTTCGACCACGGATTCTTGTTCAGTGAGTCAACCCAAATCGTTCAAGACCATTTTCAACCAAAAATTCGCAAATTACAGACATTTTGGCAAATTGATAAGCACTCTGTTCCGAGGAACAAGAGGGCCAAAAATGGTTCAAACTTGTTCAAATTTTGACAAATTATAACTCCGAAAGTATTGGTTTCTCAGAATGGGAATGATATCAATGGAAATTTATGATAGAGCTACATCATAAAATAAAATAAATTGAACAAGAATCCATTGATATCATCCCCAACTCAGAGAAATCAATACTTTCGGAGTTATTATTTGTCAAAGTTTGAACAAGAGCGCCCAAGCTTCTGTCCACAGGGCTTTCCCACTTTTTCAATTTGGCTTGTGTGCGCCAATTCTCAAGAATTTTCGTATTTAATTTCAAAAGGAGGTCTATGACTCATCTCCTGTTGGATTTATAAACATCAGGAAATCATAATTAGTGTATTCTATGAAATCATAATATAGAATTGAGAATAATTATTGAAATTTTGAAAAATCGTATCTCCGTAAGTATTAGTTCATTAGAATTGAGAATGACATCAATGGATTCTTATGATGAAACTGCATCTTCGAAAAAATTGAATTCAAAATTTGTAATGTAAATTTTTCTTTTGTTACTCCGAAACCACCTTGCTGATTTTGCCCAATTACAAACTTAACCTTGATATCCATCCCCTAAAACTGCTTTGTAAATTTCAGCTGTCTAGCTCAGTCCATTCGAGAATTATCGTGTTAACGGATGGACGGACGGCCGGATAGAATGGAATTTGACCATGGATTCTTGATCAGTGAGTCGAAACAAGTCGTTTAAGGCCATTTTCAGCCAAAAATTCGCATTTTACAGACATTTGGGCAAATTGAAGAACACTCTGCTCCGAGGAACAAGAGCGCCAAAGAGTGATAAAGCCCAGTGGATAGGAGCTTTGGCGCGCTGTTCAAATTTATAGCCAGAGCGGTCCCCATCCTGGTACTGAACTCGCCCAAAGGTCCTGAGATCCAGGAAATAAAATAATATTTCCAAGAATTTAAACTCGACAGTCCGTCGTTAACACGATAACTCTCGAACAAAATGAGCTAGACAATTGAAATTTTCAGAGTACGTTTGGGACATAAATATCTCGGTTGAGTTCGTTATTGGGTAAAAACGGCAAAATGGTTTAGGAGTAACGAAGAAATTTTTTTTTTTACATAACAACATTTTAATTAAGTTTTTAATTTAAGATGCAGTTCTATCATAAAAATCCATTGATATCTATTTCAACTCCAACAAGCTAATACTTTCGGAGATGTGATTTTTCAAAATTTCAATGATACATCGTAGTTCTATGTATTCACAGAATGCGAATTCTAATTGTTCATAAATGTCATCTAGCTATTAGAGACATGTCAATTTTTAGTTTGAAAATATTCGATCTATTCGAGTGATTTGAGGTCATTTTGTTCTTAACACTCAAGCTAATTGCATTAGCAGCAGATTAAGTCCATCCACATGCGATTTGTCGGAGAGACACAGCTATTTTTCTAGATTTGAAAAAAATCCACTAGACGAGCAACTGCCTCTCCTCCATGCCACGCAAATTATACTGCAGCAATATGGTGAAATTTACGCACAAGACCTTCAGGAGTATTTTAGTCACATATTATTCTGTTAACTTCAGACAAATTTAACGAAACTGAACCGGATTTACGTTTACATAGATCTGCTTTTAGTTTCTTCCTTATTATATCCTGGTCTGCTTTGAATAATATATTGTCGAATAGGTAAATCATAATATTAGTCATTATAGTATCAATATTCCCAAATGTACCTATACAGGGTCTTTCACGAGGAACCTCACCCATATTTATACGGGAAACTACAAAACGTATTTTCAGCACTTATGAGTACTTCACGATGCTGATGGAATCTAAAATAATTTCAAGGCATGAGCACCTCCGGTTTTTCCGGAAATGACGTCAACTTCCGTTTTTCAAATTAGAACACCATTTTTTTATTGCAGAAATAGATTCCTTAGAAAATTTCAAGTTATTTCGATGTAACATTTTTCAGTTTTAGTTGGAAAATTCTCTCTGAGCGAAAATAGAGCTCCGCTGAAACAAGAATAATTTCGAGGTTTTTGGATGGAAAATTTTCATTTTTGGGATTTTTCAAGATGTAAGATTGATGTATCCACTTTAAAAATCAAAATTGCGATTCATGATACAGGGGGTGAAAAAATCGCTTTCAAAGTTAGGGATGACAAAATCGTGAAAAATCAATTTTTTCAAATTAGTACCCCATTTTTTTATGGCAGATATTGAATCTACGTAAAAAAATAATGTGAGTGTATGCATCACACCCTTGCCCTAAAGTGGATATTTTCTGAGTTATTCACAAAAAACTGTTTTTCGTCTTGAATTTTCAGCTATTTCTTTTCACTTCACGCCAAAAAGATGAAATTTTCAGGAACTGTTACTTAAACCATGTTTTAGATTTTACTACCCTAATATGCAAGAGAAAAAAGTTACAGGTTGTTCCTAAATAGATGGCGAATTTTGATTCGAATTTGTATCGGAAACCTCTTTATTTCAACTAATCGGCCATCGGTTTTCTCTCCAGTGTAATTCCTTATGAACCATATAATTCCTTATGAACCATATGCAAAAACTTACCATGTTTTACATTCTTTTTTTTTAATGATAGATATCATTAATAACATCTGCCAAATTCCTCTTTATTCAGTAGCATTTTGTGTTTACTATTAATTTGGTGATAATTCGTATTAAGTTATAAAATCGATCACTATGCCTAATTTTACCAATGAAGATTATTTAAATCTCATTCTACTTCATGGAGAATGTAATAAAGTTGTAGATAGAACGATTCGACTGTTCATTGAGAGGTTTGCTGACCGACCCAGACCAACGAGAGATACCATTAACAGAACCATGACAAACTTGAGAAATGTCGGATCTTTCGTTAAGAAAACTATACACAGAGAAAAAAGTGTAGTAGAAGATGAGAACAACTAAATTACAGTTCTTGCATATTCTCAATCCTCAAAATTCTCTCAAAGATGCCGAGATTGATCTGGGATTATCTCAATCGAGTGTTTGGAGAATATTAAAAAAACATAAAATGCACCCATATAAATTCAATAGGGTACAGCATTTGAAGGAAACTGATTTCGTCAGGAGAACAGAGTTTTGCGAAGCTATAATGTTTCGATTTCAAGAGAATGAAAACTTTTTGGACTGTATAATTTGGACAGATGAATCTGAATTCACAAAGAATGGTTCTTTCAATAGGCATAACAGTCATTATTGGGATGAAGAGAACAACCACCACTTCAGACAATGGAACTTTCAAGAGACCTGTTTTTTGCGCCATCAAATATAATGCAATTCTCGATGTTCACATTTATGATGGGACTTTAACTGGTAAGATAGAACACTACACATGTTTGCATTATTTAAAGAATGTTCTCCCTTAGGAGATAGATATTCTGACATATTGACTCAAATAATTGAGCCGCTAGTACAGAACCATAATGACTTATGGTATCAACAAGATGGCGCGCCTCCACACAATTCACTCAATGTGTCAAATATCCTCTACAGGCTATTTGAAGATCGATGGTTGGCGAACAATGGTCCACATCTTTGGCCACCACGTTCTCCCGATTTAACTCCTTTAGACTATTATGTTTGGGGTAGGATAAAAATATTGTCTACTCAACTCCCCTGACTGATAAAGAGGACTGCATAGAACGAGTCAGAAATGCGTTCAGGTTTGTTTAGATTTTTAGATTCATAGTTTTGAAACTCAATTTGGTTTTCAAACACTTTTGCAGATCTCTTCCTCCCGATGAAATAAGAAGAGCAACGCACGAAGCATTCCTGAGACGTATAAATAAATGTCTAGAAATTAACGGTCAAAACTTTGAGCATCTTCTCTAGTTATAACTGCGAGAGTTTGCCATGGTTCTCCTAATAGTAACTTGAAGTCGGTTTCAAGAAGGGGTGAAAAATCTACAGCATGGTTCGAAAAACAGTTCCTGAAAATTTCATCTTTTTGGCGTGAAGGGAAAAGAAATAGCTGAAAATTCAAGACGAAAAACAGTTTTTTGTGAATAACTCAGAAAATATCCATTTTAGGGCAAGGGTGTGATGCATACACTCACATTATTTTTCAATGTAGATCCAATATCTGCCATAGAAAAAGGGGGTTCTAATTTGAAAAAATTGATTTTTCACGATTTTGTCATCCCTAACTTTGAAAGCGATTTTTTCGCCCCGTGTATCATGAATCGCGATTTCGATTTTTAAGGTGGATACATCAATCTTACATCTTGAAAAATCCCAAAAATGAAAAATTTCCATCCAAAAACCTCGAAGTTATTCTTGTTTCAGCGGAGCTCTATTTTCGATTTTGTTTTCGAATTTTCCCTTTCAGAGAGAATTTTCCAACCAAAACTGAAAAATGTTACATCAAAATAACTTGGAATTTTCTAAGGAATCTATTTCTGCAATGAAAAAATGGTGTTCTAATTTGAAAAACGAAAGTTGACGTCATTTCCGGAAAAACCGGAGGTGCTCATGCCTTGAAAATATTTTAGATTTCATCAGCATCGTGAAATACTTATAAGTGCTGAATTTCATGAATATACGTTCAGTAGTTTCCCGTATAAATATGGGTGAGGTTCCTCGTGAAAGACCCTGTATATGACTATAGGTTGTATTTCTGGGATTATTTTCTTTGATTAGCGCATTCATACTTTGAACATTCGCATCGACAAAACGTGATATTTTGAAATTTATTTGGAATGAAGTTCTCAAACTCAGTGTGATTGTGAATTCTATTTTCCATTCTCTTGTATTGGATACTAGAATTTATCATGGTGAATTCGATTAAGAGTGTCCATTACAGGAGAGTGGATAATATAATTTACCATGGTTAATACGATTAAAAGTGTCGAATACAGGAGAATGGGCAATAGGGATACGCGCAAAAGCTCCTGACTTCGCGTCAGTGCTTGAACCATTTTTTTTTGTCGTAAATTTTTAATAATTTTACAGGGGTACGGTTCTCACAACATTTTACACACGTCTTTATGTCGATATTCTACAACTAGTTACGAAGCTTCAATTCGATCAACTCTACATTTTTTGATTTATCGAGGAAATAATATTCCAGGTGGGTATAACTCCGGAACCGATAGACCGATAGGCCGATTATGCCCAGAAATGAACATAACTCTCCCATTCAGATGCACAACCTCACCCGAAAATTTCACTGTCTCTTCCCGTTCTCTGGTTATCGTGACATACATAATAGTTTTTGATATATTTTTTTAAATTTTCTAGTGATACTATTCTCACAAAATTTCTCAAATTTTAGGTTTGTATTGTACAACTACTCACCAAGTTCGAATTCGATCGGATCTGTATTGTTTGATGATAAAATTTTCACTCGGGAACCATTTGGCCAATTTTGCCCGTTAACGAACCTGTCTGTCGTATTGGGATTCGCCACCTACCCTGAAAATTTCAAGTGGCTATCTCTTTCCGTTCTCAAGTTATCGTGGCAACGGATGGCTGGCCGGCCGTCCGGACAGAATGAAATTTGACATAGAATTCTTCATCCGGGAGTCGAACCCAATGGTTTGAGACCATTTTCGACGAAAAATTTTAAAATTACAGACATTTGGGCAAAATGATATCCCGATGTTCCCCAGAACATACGCGCAAAAATTACGTTGCATGATAATTATTCAGAATTGCATAGTGGAAAGCTGCAAAATAGTTTGTTGCAACAGTCTCTTGGTTTCTTGCAAATACCTAAACTCTGGTAAAACGGCAATAATTTTGACTTAGCAAAATTTTTAGAAAAATTTAGCAAAATTGAAAAGTTACCAAGTAATTTGGTACAACAGGTCCCTGGTGCGAGCACGCAGAAACTAATTGAGAAACGAACTGAGAATAGTATATTCTAAAACAAGTTGCAGAATGGGCTCCAATCAAAACACGAATGCGAAATTCGAAAAGGAGCGACGAAGGAGCGAGTTTTCGAACGCATGAGTGTTGGAATTACCATCTGTAGCGAGTATTAGACGATATTTTCTCTATTTCCGGCAAGTTTTATAATATACTGTTGAAATTTAATGAAACATTATACATCCTAGTAACTTTTGTATTGTATCTTGGTAGTTGGCGTGACTG
Organism: Halyzia sedecimguttata; assembly: GCA_937662695.2. Taxonomy (NCBI): domain Eukaryota; kingdom Metazoa; phylum Arthropoda; class Insecta; order Coleoptera; family Coccinellidae; genus Halyzia; species Halyzia sedecimguttata. Next base: position 70,344,613 of record OW569414.2, read on the forward strand.
TTACGAAAGTTGACAGATTACGGAATTTGAATTTGAAACGTACGTATTAGGGCATGGTGGTCAGATTCAAAACAGTTTCCTAATAGCATGAATGATACAAAATTAGCGAGAAGGAAATCTCTAGTACCATATTTTTTAATGAAAATAAAGCTTTTCCTCAACAATTATTTCACTATATCCAGATTATATTGTATTGTCAATTGACGTGTGTTGAAATTTGATAGGATCGAATGTCAGTGCTGAACACCACGAAACGAAAAATATAACTAGAAACAATGCGGGAATGAGTTAATTCCAGCACTGGAAATAGTGCTGGAATGGAATCATTACGATACTGAAATAGAGAAAAGTATATTATATAATTAGTGGGGAAAGCATAATATTCCCAAACGACTGTGATAATTACCAGACGAGGTAATACCACAGGAGCTCGGGAATATGCCTTTGCCACGAATTATACATAGGTACTATTTTTTCTTCGATCGTTGATATAGATACATTTAAGAAATTAATTAAAAAATATTTCATTTAAGATGTAATCAAGTAAGTTTGAATAGCTTTATCTATGTTCATATTGAAATATAGAAGTGGTAACCATGAAAATTACTTCGTTGTGACAAAAGTAAAATTATTTTCAAGCTGGATTTATTTGATTTGTTATATTTTATAAGGAATTAAAAAAGAATTAATAAATATGAACACTGATCGTGATCAATTGTTAACTTGCACGCCTCCTGAACTAGTAGAAGCCGCGAACGCGGCTTCACTTAATTTACTACCGGCGAAATCCAGAGAGAAGTATGAACTTGCGTACCAAGGCTTCATGGATTTTTGCCGAAAAAACAACAGTGGATCCTTTCCTGCGAATGTACTGATAGCTGAATTGCTGAATAGGCTAAAACAATGAAATCTTCGACGTTGTGGGCACATTATTCCATGCTTCGACCAACGTCTGTTTAAAATAATATGGATATTGCCCAGTACCAAAAACTGAGAGCATTTTTAAAACGTCAAGCTATAGGATACAAACCGAAAAAATCCAAAATTTTAACCCAGGAACAAGTTCAGAAATCCATTTTAGAGGCCCCAGATGATATCTTTTTTTCGACGAAAGTAAGTAGATATAGATAAAATAGTATTACTTAAAAGGCATAAAATACGAAATATACAATTTTTGATTAAAATAATATAAAAATCAAAACCATACTTTGTAACATTACCGCACGCTACAGCAGTGCGTTAAGAATATTACCGCGCTGTTATTTTCTAATTGCTTAGCAACTGCTCACTATTCTGGAATGTTGAGCCTTGCGCATAGAAAACAGGTCAAAATAGTGTCACTTTTCCCACGATCGAAGAAAAAAGCTGTTTCCATTCCCATGGAGATCTAGTCACGCACTCCCATAGCGGATTCATCCCCCATTTCAACTTATACTACTCACCCACGTAGCTCTAATTGACCCCTCCCGAGAATTTGAGACGAAAATTCATCACAGACATGGAGCAATTAAGGCGTGAGTAGCTATATGAGCTGCCGCCCCGCTTAAGTAACCCCACTGAATACGGACTCGATGAAGGAATTACCTACCAATGTCGCAATTCGACACACTATGATTGTGTCGAAGTTGGAATTCGATAACAATAAATAATTGACTAGAGCTCAAACCGGCGTAACGTATGGAAAGTAATTATAAATTAGACATCCGACATCAATTGCGGTCTGAGCTGCTGATTCACGGGCTGAATTGCCCTAATTCGTGATCGATAAGCGGCATTTATTACATTCGGAGTGCGGAGGAAAATTGCCTGCCTCCTCAATAGCCGCTGTCGGCTCTGGAGAGGTTGATTGAAGAATTTTCTGCCTGGAAGAAAAATGGCGATGGTATAATCGAATTCTTTACAGGAGAATGGTTCATCATTCTTCATGAATTGATCTCCATTAATGAGAGATGGCGCTACATTATATTTCCGTCATAATTCTCCTCTTCATTCTACTCTTTGGAGTGAGTTTTGGTTAGCCTCTGCCTCCATCAATACATCATTTGGCTACGCATTATGATGAACTATACCAAAACATTAATTCATATCATATTATTAGATTATTTGTATCGAAATGGTGTCAGAAAATGTGTGAATCTGGGTCATTGAATGACATAAGTAATGCAATGCTTCCCAGCAACTGTGCACCAAGAGGTACTTTTTTGCGCGTATGTTTTGGGGAATATCGCGTTATAGTTTTGCCCAAATGTCTGTAACTTTCGAACTTTCTGACGAAAATGATCTCAAACGATTTAGTTCGACTCCCCAATGAAGAATTCGAGGTCAAATTTGATTCTGTCCGGCCGGCCGTTGCCACGATAACTTGAGAACGAAAAGAGCTAGCGACTTGAAAATTCCAGGGTGGGTGGCGCATCCCAAAATGACGAACAAGTTCGTTAATGGGCATAATCGGCTCAGTGGTTTCCGAGTAATAATTTTGTTTTCAACCAATATGAATCCGATCGAATTGAAACTTGGTGAGTATTTGTAGAATATGCACCTAAGCACGTTTGTGAAATTTTGTGTGAATCGTACGGCTAGAAAATTTTAAAAAAATTATTAAAAAATATTTTTGTTGTCACGATAACTTGAGAACGGAAAGAGATAGCGGCTTGAAGTGTTCAGGTTAGGATGTGCACAAGAACGCGACATTTCAGTTCGTTTATGAGCATAATCAGCCAAACAGTTTTAGAGTTATAGTCATCTGAAATTTGGTTGTTTTTTGTTCCTCATTAACTCGAAAAATACTGAACCGATTGAATTCAAACATGGTTATTAGTTGTAGAATGCCAACGCGAAAATTCTTGCGAAAGTTCGTGAGGATAGAATTTGTAAAAAATTCTTAAAAAATCATTGAAAATAAGAAAAAAATTCTATATATCAGTAACTATTCGTTTGAAATTGCAGAAATTTTGCAACTCGCTATCTCTTTCCGTTCGAAAGTTATCGTGGCAACGGTCAACCGTCCAGATACTGAACTCAGTCAATGGTTCTCAGATCTCCAACAATATAGGTCCGATCGTGTTCAAATTTGGACATTTCATTTCAGCGATATCAGACGGAAGATTTCTCAGATAGTTACCTATAAATTTTTTTTCAAAGATTTTCTATGCTTTTTGCGCGTATGTTCTGGGGAACATCGCGTTATCATTTTGCCCAAATGTCTGTAACTTTCGAATTTTTTTACGAAAATGGTCTCAAACGATTTGGTTCGACTCCCCAATGAAGAATTCGAGGTCAAATTTGATTCTGTCCGGCCGGCCGTCCGGCCGTTGCCACGATAATTTGAGAACGGAAAGAGCTAGCGAATTGATATTTTCAGGGTAGGTGGCGCATCTCAATACGACGAATAAGTTCGTTAATGGGCATAATCGGCCCAGTGGTTTTCGAGTAATAATTTTGTTTTCAACCAATATAGATCTGATCGAATTGAAACTTGGTGAATAGTTGTAGAATGTAAACCTAAGCACGTTTGTGAAATTTTGTGATAATCGCATACCTAGAAAATTATTAAAGAATTATTAAAAAATATTTTTGTTGTCACGATAAACTGAGAACGGAAAGAGATAACGGCTTGAAAATTTCAGGTTAGGTTGTGCATCTGAATGCGACATTTGACTTTGTTTACGAGCATAATCAGCCAAACGGTTTTAGAGTAATGGCCATCTGAAATTTTCTGAAATTTGGTGGTTTTTTGTTCCTCATTAACTGAAAAAATACTGAACCGATTGAATTCAAACATGGTTATTAGTTATAGAATGCCAACGCAAAAATGTTTGCAAAATTTGGTGAGGATAGCATTTGTAGAAAATTTTTAATAAATCATTGAAAATGAAAAACAAAAATTCTATATATCAGTAACTATTCGTTTGAAATTGCTGAAATTTCGCAAGAGCCTTCATAACCTAACTCTTCTGCCAAGTTTCAAGTTTTAACACGATTGGTTGAATATTGTTGGAGATTCGAGCATTCTTGTGTGAGTTCAGTAGATGGGTGACCGTTACCTCGATTACTTTCGAACGAAAGGAGATAAGGAGTTGCAATTTCCAGGGTAGGTTGCGTATCCGAAAGGGAGAGTCGAGTTCGTTTTTGGGCATAATCTGTCAAACGGTTTCCGAGCTATACCCACCTGGAATATTATTTCCTTGATAACTCAAAAAATAAATATTCGACCGAATTGAAGCTTGGTAACTAGTAGTAGAAAATCATCATAAAGACGTGTTTAAAATTTTGTAAGAACCGTACCCCTAGAAAATATAAAAAAAATGAAGAAAAAAAAATTGTAAGAACCGCACCCCTAGAAAATTTCAAAAAAATCTGAAAAAAAAAAAATTGGTTCAAGCACTGACGTGAAGTCAGAAGCTTTTGCGCGTATTTTCTATAGTCCATTCTTCTGTATTGGACACCCTTAATCGAATTTACCATGGTAAATTATGTTGTCCATTCTCCTGTATTGGACACTTGATTCGAATTTACCATGGTAAATTCGAAATAAGAGTGTCCAATACAGAAGAATGGACAACATAATTTACCATGGTAAATTCGATTAAGGGTGTCCGATACAGAAGAATGGACAATAGAACATACGCGCAAAAGCTTCTGACTTCACGTCAGTGCTTGAGGCAATTTTTTATTACTTATCATAAAAAGTAGGTGCATCGAAAATGATGAAAAGTTATATAAAACTGGGCCAAATTTGGCTTCACCATTTTAAAAAAAAATGTCGATTTTTCATGAACCTTCGAACTTTTTGTATGCCATACTCTAAGTGAACTTGTTTGAAATTACAATTAAGATGAATGTGCAAAAATTATATATTACATATGACTGTAACTAAAAAGTGTTGTTTGAACTTGTTTTTTCGACATTTGGTCGACTTTTCCCTAAAAAACATGCTTCAAGCACTGACGTGAAGTCAGGAGCTTTTGCGCGTATGTTCTATTGTCCATTCTTCTGTATCGGACACCCCCAATCGAATTCAGAAAATGGAGAATAGACAACATAATTTACTATGGTAAATTCGATTAAATGTGTCCAATACAGGAGAGCGGACAATAGAACTTACGCGCAAAAGCTCCTGACTTTACGTCAGTGCTTGAAGCAATTTTTTTTTCGTAATTTTTTTGAAATTTTCTAGGGGTACGGTTGTAACAAAATTTTAAACACGTCTTTATGTTGATTTTCCACTACTAGTTACCAAGCTTCAATTCGATCGAATCTTTATTTTTTGAGTTATCGAGGAAATAATATTCCAGGTGGGTATAACTCGGAAACCGTTAAACCGATTATGCCCAAAAACGAACTTAACTCTCGCATTCGGATACGCAAGCCACTCTGAAAGTTGCAAGTTCCTATCTCCTTTCGTTCGATAGTTATCGAGGCAACGGTCACCCATCCACTGAACTCACACAAGGCTGCTCGAATCTCCAACAATATTCAACCGATCGTATTAAAACTTGAAAATTGGCAGTAGAGTTAGGATCTTAGGGCTCTTGCAAAATTTCAGCTATTTCAGACAAATAGTTACTGATATATAGAATTTTTTTTTTTAATTTTCAATGATTTCTCAAAAATTTTCTACAAATACTATCCTCACGAATTTTTGCGTTGGTATTCTACAACTTATGACCATGTTTCAATTCAATCGGTTCAGTTTTTTTTGAGTTAATGAGGATAAAAAAACAACCAAATTTCAGATGGCTATAATTCTAAAACCGTTTAGACGATTATGCTTATAAACAAACTCAAATGTCGCGTTCAGATGCACAACCTAACCTGAAAACTTCAAAAGCCGCTATCTCTTTCCGTTCTCAGGTTATCGTGACAACAAAAATATTTTTTAATAATTTTCTAGCGACAAGATTCTCACAAAATTTCATAAACGTGCTTAGGTTCATATTCTACAACTGCTCACCAAGTTTCAATTCGATCGGATTTATTTTGGTTGAAAACAAAATTATTACTCGGAAACCATTGGGACGATTATACCCATTAACGAACTTGTCCGTCGTATTGGGATGCGCACCTACCCTGAAATTTTCAAGTCGTCAGCTGTTTCCGTTCTCAAGTTATCGTGGCAACGACCGGACGGCCGGCCGGACAGAAACAAATTTGACCTCGAATTCTTCATTGGAGAGGCGAACCAAATCATTTGAGACCATTTTCGTAAAAAAATTCGAAAGTTACAGACATTTGGGCAAAATGATAACGCGAAGTTCCCCAGAACATACGCGCAAAAACGTTTCATTATGTTGCAAAGTTCCTCCTATTCGTATTTTCGCTATTAAAATCTCAGAATTTCACATGCAACTCACATCTGAGAATCCCAAGAATGAAAATCTTCCTGCAAAATGCCAATTTATAACTAATTTTTTTCATTGAAATACAATTTTCCTACAAATATCCATCGTCAGATCAACTAGTTCATTATTTTCTATGATCACAGATTTGTGAAAATTCGTAGAAATGTAAAAAATCCGAGTTCAAGCAAAATTTTCTATTTGCAATCATATTCAATCTGACACTAGTCACTAAAAAAGATTCCGTTAGGTTATTATCCAACTTTTTAAATAGTTATATGCAAGAAAAGAAAATTTTTCATGGTTTTCCGTCCTCAATTTTTGCACAATGATCTAAAATGCAATTGCAAACAAGTTTACTTAGATGGTTTCATACAATCAATTCGAAATATCTGTGATAATTGACACCTTTTGCGCGTTTCTCCTGGGGAACATCGCGTTATCATTTTGTCCAAATGTCTGTAATTTTCGAATTTTTTGTCGAAAATGGTCTCAAACGATTCAGTTCAACTACCTGATGAAGAATTCGAGGACAAATTTGATTCTGCCCGGCTGGCCAGCAGTCCGTTGCCACGATAACTTGAGAACGGAAAGAGATAGCGACTTGAAATTTTCAGGATAGGCGGCGCGTCCCAATACGACGGACGAGTTTGTTAATGGGCATAATGGGCCCAATGGTTTCCGAGTAATATTTCTGTTTTCAACCAACATGAATCCAATCGAATTGAAACTTGGTGAGTAGTTGTAGAATACAATCCTCAGAACGCCTGTGAAATTTTGTGAGAATCGTGTCACTAGAAAATTTCAAAAAAATTATTAAAAAATATTATTTATGTCACGATAACCTGAGAACGGAAAGAGATTTCGAAATTTTCAGATTAGGTTGTGCATCTGAATGCGACATTTGAGTTTGTGTTTAGGCATAATCGGCCAAACGGATTTGAAGTTATACCCATCTGAAATTTGATTGTTATTTCGTCAATAACTCGAAAAATACAAAACCGATCCAATTCAGTCGTAGAATGTCAACGCGAAAATTCTCGCGACATTTCGTGGGGATCATATCACTAAAAAAATTTTAAAATATCATTGAAAGAATTCTATATATCAGAAACTATTCTTCTGACATCGCTGAAATTTTGCGAGTGAATTCAGAACCCAACTTCGCTGCCAAGTTCGAAGTTTGAACACAATCAGATACATATTATTGTAGATCCGAGCAGCCTTGTGTGAGTTCAGTAGCTGGATGAGTGAACGTTGCCTCGATAACTTTCGAACGAAAAAAGATGGGGGACTTGCAATTTTCAGGGTAGGTTGCGCATCCTAATTGGTGACTCGGTTTCGTTTTTGGGTATAATCGGTCCAACGGTTTCGGAGTTGTACCCACTTGGAATATAATTTCCGATGTTCAACTGGTTTGTGGTCCTTGCTAAACACAGCGTTTTAACGTCGCATGATGTCATATACATGTATACAGGTAGTCTGACCCCCTTGTGCGACAAAATAATGAATAAGTAGGTTGGTGGCTGTATAATCTGTTTCGTTATAACTGATAATTTTTCATTTCGACATGACCAGAATCTAGTCCCGGAAATTTTTTTCATTCTGTGGTTAACCTAGAAATCGAAATTTGATATTCATGTCATTTTATGTTGTTTTGTTTTCGATAAATTCTTCGGATTGGCGACTGGGTTACACAATATTAACACACAAACTACACAGATTTCCAGATCTCTTTTTACTTATGCTGGTTACTTTGTGTTTCATGTTTTCATGACTTATTTAAGACAAGTAAATTATTGTCATTGTCCTTTGTGATTTTAATTTATTTGACCAAACAAATTGATTTTAGCGGTACTGAAAATGGCTTAATAGCCGAAAGCGCTCTACAATATTATATACCAAAAAAAAAATTGCTCAAAATTATACGCTCCTTTTAATTAATCATTGAAAAGAATGAATGCCATAAACGTCGCTAAAAGTTTCCGCATCACAGAGGTTTGGAGTTCGCAAGGATCTTCCTAGGTGGCGCTGGTGTGATTACTTCTCCAGAACATCAGCACCATAGGGTTTGAGTTCCCTAGAGCTCCTTCGTTTGTCGTTCAGTGGCTAGATTATGAAACCGATTGGCAAAAACCATGAAACCAGTATGTATCCGCCCTGAATGACACTTTTGTCCTTCGAGGGGACGTTAGGCTACGACATGGCTATACCGGATCACGAGGGAATATTTGTTGATGTTTAATTGACGAGTATTTCACCTTGTGTCTTTGGGTATAGATTACATTGTTCTGAAGCAGCAAAGGTTTCTTCAATCTTGTGTGGCCAAAGACTCGATTCTTTCTGGAAATTTGATAGCGATTTCGTTTTTCTCTTCTAGATGGCGCCCTTCAGAGGGTACGAGATTTTGAGATTTTTAAAGGATATCCTGATAAGAATTTCGGACTGCTACGTTTACGGGAAACATTGAAATATTTGACAAAAATGAAAACATAATTATATTTCGGCTAGACCTGTTTGGATTACAAACGATAATTTACCCAAATTATTACTGGCCACCTTTCGAAGGATCCTCGCTTTATACTACCTGCCCAATGGGTTCGTGGACCTGCGCCTGCTGAGGTTCATACCTGACGGGAGGGAAGTTATTCTCTCTGTTTCCGATACCGGGAATTTTTCTCCCACTAGAGAAAGTTGATAGGATACCGGTAATTAGGAAGTTGAGAGTTGGTCCCATGAATTCCATTATTACAAATGTGCAGATATATTTAATCTGAGCATGCGATGAAAAAATCGGTTCGAGCCATCAGGTATTATGTCGAATCGCATACATGAATGATAGTTGATTGGTGACAAAATAATAAATGACTTGACATCTATCGTCTACAGCAAACTTGATTTAACCTCAACTGACGTGTCTGTGTACGAGTATGTGCATTTCGAAATTAGACAGCAAAGGTTTCTGGGAGGATATTCGGCAATGTAATAACATGAATGATGGCTTGGGTCCCTCATTAGAGAGTACCCCGTCCCATATGCATCTCTGTAGTTCCAAATGTTCCGTAGCTGTTCGGAATCGGTTCATTTTCATGAGATTTTTCGAAAAACAGTGAAATGTTCACACAAATTAGTGAGTAATAAGTTATGCAGACATTTGCTTATAATTACTTAGTATTTATAACGATCGAAAACCATTTGTTGCATTGAAAAAAAATTCTTGAAAAGAACTGATTTAGTGATACAGAAATCCAACTTCTTTTATTAATGAAGCCCTTATTCGAAGGTTATTTATTCACAGTTATCACGGCAAATTTATATTTGATATATTAATTAATTGTTAAATTATGTCTTCAGCAACATGCATTTATAGGGAGTAAAATATTCATTCACAAGGTATTCAATAATATTTAATATGCATTGGTATTATGTATTTTATATTGATTCATGATATCATCAAATATAAGACATATTCATTGGAAACAAACTTCCAACTGGTAACTAAGAAACATTTGCTTTTTGTTAATAAACTGTTATCAAACTTCTACCAGTTCATGATTTATTCACTCAAAATATAGGATTTATTAACAATGAACAAACAGCATTTGACTTGTTTGAGTTATTCAGGAGTTGACAGGAAATAATCCCTCATTACAAATGAATAGATTTTGTTACTCTTTGGGTCCAATATATGAACAGCATTCTGTCACATGCTCAAAATCTCTATTACAATTGGCGATAAGCGTTGATGAGCTAGCACCAAGTTCGACTTCTTACTTTCCAGTTCCTATATCCTGTCCAGTTTGGTAGATGGTTCGTTTTAAGGTTTCGTTTATTTGTGAAACTGCGAAACAATAAAATTGGTTCAAGCACTGACGTGAAGTCAGGAGCTTTTGCGCGTATGTTCTATTGTCCATTCTCCTGTATTGGACACTCTTAATCAAATATACCATGGTGAATTCTTTTGTCCGTTCTCCTGTATTGGACACTCTTAATCGAATTTACCATGATAAATTCGATTAAGAGAGTGTCCAATACAGGAGAACGGACAATAGAATTCACTATGGTATATTTGATTAAGAGTGTGCAATACAGGAGAATGGACAATAGAACATACCCGCAAAAGCTCCTGACTTCACGTCAGTGCTTGAACCAATTTTTTATTATTTCAACTTATACGTAGCGAAGCACGTACCGGGCCGCTAGTAGTAATCTTTAAATATTAAATTATATCGATTGTTATATCGACTCAAATAAGAATTCCATTCATTTTTCTGAATTTTATGTGTTTTTTTCAAATCAAATCCAAAAGCTCTCAAAAAATCACCCGTTATTACATAAAGATATATTCTCATTAGTGATAGAAAAACTGGCCTAAAATTCCTCTCTACCCATCACGAGATTTAATATCCACAAATGAGCCTCACACCTTACAAGATCAGAAGCCTTCAGCAAAATTCAAAGGTCCCCTCTCGCAAATATACTCCTCTGAAGGCACATGGATCTCTTAAAGAAGAATCGCCTCTCTATTCCTCAAAGATATTCACTCTTGTTCGTAGAAATCCCTTCAATATTTAGTTGCCTCCTCCTAAGGAGGATCTCTTTCAAAACCAGGTCTGACCACTAATGTACGGATATATAATATACATATATATTATATATGTATAATAACATGTCATCATGACATTCATAGACCATAGACAACATATCATACGACGATTCGCATCCACCTACCGAACTCACAAAAGGCTGCTCGGTTCTCCAACAATATAGATCCGATCGTGTTAAACTTGGAATTCTGCAGTAGAGTTAGGTTCTGCAGGCTCTCCCAAAATTTCAGCCATGCCGGACTAATAGTTTATGGTATATAGAATTTTTTTCAATTATTTTTAATTATTTTTTTTTTAATTTTCTAGTTATACCATCCTCACGAAATTCGCAAAAATTTTCGCGTTGGCATTCTACAACTAATAACCATGTTTGAATCCAATCGGTTTTGTATTTTTCGAGTTAATGAGGAACAAAAAACATCCAAATTTCAGAAAATTTCAGATGGCTATAACTCTAAAACCGTTTGAACGATTATGCTCATAAACAAACTCAAATGTCGCATTCAGATGCACAACCTAACCTGAAATTTTGAAGCCGCTATCTCTTTCCGTTCTCAGGTTTTCGTGACAACAAAAATATTTTTTAATAATTTTTTAATAATTTTCTAGCGATACGATTCTCACAAAATTTCATAAACGTGCTTAGGTCTATATTCTACAACTATTCAACAAGTTTAAATTCGATCGGATTTATTTTGGTTGAAAACAAAATTATTGTTCGGAAACCATTGGACCGATTATACCCATTAACGAACTTGTCCGTCGTATTGGGATGCGCCACTTACCCTGAAAATTTCAAGTCGCTAGCTCTTTCCGTTCTCAAGTTATCGTGGCAACGGACGGCCGGATGGCCATACGGCCGGACGGCCGGACGGCACCACAGAATTAAATTTCACATTTGGGCAAAACTATAACACGTATGTTCCCCAGAACATACGCGCAAAAAGGCTACCGTGTAATGAAAATGGATGATTCCATAAAATTGGTGCTGGAAAAAAGTGGGCTGGCACACCTTGCGCCAGTATTTGAAACATTTCGATTGAGAATTCTCAGATTGTGCTAGTTGCATATAATTCACCGATTTTGCGGTCTTTCCAATTTTGTTGGCCGTTGTTAATTTTAATCACTGTTGCCATATTTTCAATATTTTTAACGTTAGAATTGATCTTATCCAATATCCACTAATAATTGAATGGTAAATGTTCTGTTGAAAACAGATGCAACAAGTCTATTTATGTACTCATAATGCGTTTTTATATTTTTTGCAGCCAATGGAATAGATCATTATCTTCTGAGAGTTATATTCAAAAGTCCAGAGGATTTTAAGGATCTAGATCCCAGTATTAAAGATAGATTGAATTTTGTATTGTTGCGGTCTTTACTTGACAGAAATTCATTATGAACGATTAAAGTAAACAATTTATTTCCACTTAAATTTGTTTATTCTCACAAAAATTGTTTCGCCAATTACATATTGACGTCTTCAGGTAAGTATTGTAATAGAACTATTTCCATACTAGACAGCTACCATACTAGACAGCCTATGTTCCCAAGAACATACGCGCAAAAAACATTGAACTTACTGAAACAATCAACCAATACAATGAAATTTAAATAATAGCAATATGTAAATACCCTTAAATGTGCAAAGTGCTCATGACCCTTAGCGTTCAAAGCACTTACATTTATAATAAAAAAAAATTGACAAATGGAAGAATTCATCCTCGAAATATCCTTCTAGTACAAATGATATTGTTCTTTCTCAAGATACGTGCAACGTTCCGCGCTGCTCTCCTATTTAGCTTCGGGTTAACGTTAAATGTTCGCATATATATCAGGTCTCTCAGACATGTCAGCGCTCTCTCGGATTCCATAATATTTATGCAGTTGCTAAGCTAGATACTCTGCTATTTACCTAAAGATATACCGCAGACAAATACATTTTCCTCGAACTCACTAATTACTTAATTTATTTCTGTGAAGAACTAAGGGGATGTTCGCTTTAAATACCTTGTGGCTGGAGAAGATTTTGGTTGGATATTTCAAGAAGAATGATAGTTTAATGGAGATTAAGTAACGTGTTACGTGACATGTACCTTCATCGTGATTTTATGGAGTTAATAACTTATGCATGTTTGTCGTAACATTCACAAAATACCTGGTGCGGAATATTTTAAAATGGAGTCTGTTTCACACACGTACATGATCTTTCAATTAATTTTGCCCTTTAGTCATATACTCCATTCACTTTTATACAGTATCCCGGTTGGCCATGATTTAGTTCTATCACGTTTTTGTGACTAAAACTTTGGCAGGTTGGCACTCCTGAAATATCGTCAATGCTAAAACAGTTCTCTGAGACGTTGCCAATTTCTACTCTCAACAGTCAACATGATGTTCCATCTTAGACAAGATTTTATCACAGATCATTATCTTTGAATAATAAAGAACTTCTCGCTTTGAAATTGAAAATGCCGAAGGCAGTTCTGAGGAAGCAGAGGCAAAGTATCAGGAAGTGCTATACAGAACTGAAATCTGCAACAGAAAAACCTCCTTCTGTCTAAGGACATGTGGAACTCTCGAATGAAATTACTTAATTTCCTATCCTATCGCTATATTTTATGAAGGTTTAACATTGCCTCCGGTTTCGTAGTACTACTACATTTTGAATCTGGTGTGTTTCAAGTTGTGTGACAGGGTATTTAAATGTCTTCTGTATGCTCATTTCTTAAGAATTTCGAAAAGTGGGGAATTCAATAGGTACGTCTGTTCGTTTAGAAGTTTTCCTCCCAGGTTATTCAGGTACTTTCATTCTTCTTGGCGCTCTAGTTCCTCGGAACTGAGTGCTTATCAATTTGCCCAAATGTCTGTGATTTTCGAATATTTCGATGAAAATGTTCTTAAACGATTTGGTTTGACTTACTGATCAAGAATCCGTGGTCGAAATTCATTCTGTCCGGCCGGCCGTAGGCACGATAACTCTCGAACGGAATGAGCTAGACAGTTGAAATTTTCAGAGTAGGCTTGGGTGATAAATATCTCGGCTGGGTTCGTTACTGGGCAAAATCGGACAGATGGTTTCGGAGTAACAAAAAAATTTTTTTTTTTACAGAACAAATTCCAAATAAAATTTTTTCAATGAGCAGTTTTACGATAAGAATCCAATGGTATCATTTGTAACTCTAACAAGCTAATACTTTCGGAGATATGATTTTTCAAAATTTCAATGATAAATCGTATTTCACAGAGTGATATAATTATTATTCTATGTATGAATTGTCATAATGTCAACTCATTTTCCTGAGACATGTCATTATCTAATCAATCGAAGAATTGTGAGCGAAGTGAGAAAAATCTCAGTTGTTTGCTCCGAAATTAGATTTTCTCAGAAAAGTCTCACATTTCGGAACGGAAAATTAAATTAAGAGATCTGAGAGTAGTGAGACTGCTTTTCATCCATAGACATAGAATGCAAATAGAATGTAAATATTGAAAGCATAATTCTGCAGTTCGAGAGGGGAGAAAATTTGGTGAACGTAGATCAGGAAATTTTTGATCGATTACAAGGTAATTTTTCATCATTACTCTTCTTTGATACATGTTTTATGAAAAATCTACTATTTGTAGGTACTTTAAACCTGTTTTGGGCAATTGTCATACGAAACTTGTTGGCGCTCTAGTTCCTCGGAACTGAGTGCTTATCAATTTGGCCAAATGTCTGTAATGTTCGAATTTTTCGATGAAAATGGTCTTAAACGATTTGGTTCGACTCACTGATCAAGAATCCGAGGTTGAAATCGATTCTGTCCGGCCGGCCGACCATAGGCACGATAACTCTCGAACGAAAGGAGTTAGCGGATTGAAATTTGCAAGGTGGGTTTGGAGCGTAAATATATCGGACGAGCTATTTATTGGGAGAAATCCATCAAGCGGTTTCGGAGTTATGGCCGATTTTAGTAAAAATATTTTTTATGAATATTTCCGAAACCGATCACTCGATCTATCTAAAATTTAGCATCAAATTGTACAATCATGACCTTTATACGCATGTGAAGTTTTGTATTGACCAGATTACCGCAAAGTGTAAAAAAAATTTTTGATAATTTAAAAAAAGTTTTTCTACAATATCTCTCGAACGGAATGAGCTAGGTAGTTGAAATTTTCAGAGTAGGTTGGGGAGATGAATATCTCGGTTAAGTTCGTTATTGGGCAAAATTGGCCAGATTTAATTCGATTTCTTCCATGGTGCAGTTCTCATTCTCAGATTGCTCATTTAATCTTGATAAATAAACTATTATTTGAATTGAATTTCCTTTATGATGCAGTTCTATCATAAGAATACATTGATATAATTCCCAACTCTAAGAAACCAATACTTTTGGAGATATAATTTGTCTGTTTGAACTAGAGCGCCAGAAAGCTCCTGTCCACAGGGCTTGAACCCATTTTTCAAATGAACTATCACAAAGTAACGGACTACTGTATAAATTATTTTTCATTAAAACACTTGATTCTCGTTTCCGTACAAGAAAATAGCATAACTGAATCTTCCAACCAGTTTATATACGTGAAATATTTCCATAGTAACAACAGATGAAAAATTTTCTTCAACAGTCCCCAGGCCTTTTAAATTGTTGAATTCACATATCTTCTCAAATTCATTATTTTTCCCAAGAAAATTCACATTGTGAAAAATACGTAATCACTACGACTTCTATGTAGAGTGGACAACGTTGCGTAGTTATCTGAGAGAAAAATGAGCATAAAGTAACATTCTCAAAATATACACAGTGAAATGTGCCGAGATTTCATGGCCAACCAGGACCCTTTATAAAAGTGAATGGAGTATAGGAAGGAAAGATTTTGTTTTAATAGTAAAATGTCATGTTTGTGTATTTTGTGCCTTATTGCGGTTCATCTTCAGTATGCGAAAAGGTGAGGTTTAATTATTAATTCCTGGACAATTAATTGCCGAGTAACCAAGACTTTTCTTCCCACATTCGTACGACAAAGACGAATTTTCTGTATATACAGGGTGAGTCTTTAAGTTGTACATTAAGTTTAACCCCTGGTTAAACTCAGGGATTCGTCACATCAAATCAAACAATTTTTTCATTTCCATTTTCAACCCTAAAAGTTCCCATAATCATATACCCTAAATTGGGAGAAAATATTTTTTTTTTACAATAACTCCAAAGTGGCTGAAGATATTCCGATTAAACGCAGAACAGCCCTAGTTCCCGTCAAAAGTTAACTTCAAACATTTATCACATGAACCCCAACTTTCGACTGGTTTGTATTTCTTGGAGAATTTTATTCAATAAATGTGTTATATATCACAGGCTCTAAACATCAGCGCTTTCAACAACATCGGCTTCAAACATTTGAAGATTTGATTATTTGAGCGATTGCTTCATGGCAAAATGATTGAAAGATTCTCCTTGCAGAACGATAATGCAAAAAATTAAATAAAAAAATTCGAATGTGTGTTTGACTATGTTTCCTTACTTAACTTATTAACTTCTCCCATACCCTCTCACTGCCTCTGCCAAATTTCCGTCATTCTTCCATGGAACAATCCCAACAAAATCTGATCTTATAATTCTTGTGGACGATTTTCTCGTAAATGGTAAAATTTAGAGCCTTCGACTAGGGGTACAATTCTTAAAGAAAAATGTTCAAGAATCTCAACCTCGTCAAAAAATTTCCAAAAATGTCAGTGGCGTTCGAGTTAGAGGAGTTGTAATATCGAATGACCTCCTATTTACGCCACAGAAAATGTTTGAAACAAGTGAGAAATATTTTAAGTTAACTTTCACCGAGAACTATGGCTGTTATCGGACTTTTATTTTATCGGAATGTCTTCAGCCGCTTTGGAGTTATTGGCAAAAAATCAAATTATTGTCCCTAAATTCAAGTTCCTTTATATTTTGAATATATATTTATGTGACCTTTCAGCGATGAAAAATAGCCTTTAATATGATGGTGAAGTCCTGCTACGAACAAATGACTCATCATGTATAATAATATACTATTATGGTGAGTTATTGTCATTTCCACAGCAAATTTGGATGAATAAATGTTTTAGAATTGTCATGTTTTTTAAGAGAATACAAAAACAAGATATGAATCGAATAAATTTCGGAAATAGTCTAGGAGGAATTATTTGACAATGAGACAGAAAGTATGGAATCCACACCATTATCAGAAAATACAAGCATTAGGTATAAATATATTTTGGTGAAGAACCAAGCCACACACACATATAGGTATAGACATATACAGGGTGATTTTTTTAAGTGTTTCATTAGAACTTCAATTGTAAAATATTTTCAAGAGGAATCTACTTCCGGTTTCACCGGAAACGAATGTAACTTCGCTATTTCAAATGCAACACCCTGTATATTTTTACGTATTCGAATTCTTCGTTTAATTTTACACTGATTTGATGTATGATATGTGCAACCATTCAAGCGGTTTTTGAATTATAGCCTGATTATCAAATTTTTCGAAAAAAGGGTTGTCACAGATTAGTGTCCATATCTTAAAAATCCCTCATTACAAGAATTTCTTTTTGCGAAAGTGGAACAAAAGAAAATACGCTGATACTGTTTCTTGTATAACTTATGAGGAAATATTATACAGGGTGTCTGAAAAAGGGCCCCAAAGTGAGCCTCAATAGAACTATGAAATCTCACTTTTTTCAAATGGCAACCCTATAATTTTGTAATTCCAATCGATTGCTCTTCAAAAACCAGTTATGGTGTCCCGAACATTTCATGCCTCTAAAATCAGTATTTTTTCCGTTATTCAATAAAATTAGAATTTCACGATTAAAGACAGGTTTCGCACAGTTTGTAAGCTTGCATTTTTGAAGTAGGCTATGTTAAGAACTGTCATTCTTACTTTTTCTTACAGATCAAGCACTAAGCAAAGTATGCAATAATAATTTCACTGGAATGATATATCAAGGGTATGTTCTTTATTTGCGGCAAATGTAACAAATTCCTAGAAAAGGTAATTAGAAATTCAACGAACGAAATTCACATTTACTGACTTTAACGAAATCAAAGTTCAGGAGGTATCAAATCAATTTTCTCCGTACTGGAAGCCTTAATCCTCTAAACGGACTCGAGTGAATACAGTAATAGATAATAATGAATGATCTCTTAGTTTAAAACTATCACAAAAATTTTATTCACAACAAGAAACTAATACTACAATAAATTTTCAAAATATTGGCCGCCTACCGCCATTCATTCATCAATTCTTCTACGAACTCCATCTGATGTAGTTTTTCTTATTTGTTCAGGTGGTAATCCCCTTAATGCACCCCTCACCCTCGCTTCAAGTTCTTCCTTTGAGTCGATGTTATTTTTGTAGACCTCTGATTTTATAGTACCCCATAAATAAAAATCAAGGGGCGTTAGGTCTGGAGAACGAGGGGGCCACTCTAATGGACCATTTAGTCTGATCCACCTCTCTCCGAACATTGCGTTCAGTTCGGTAGTGACAGGTCTCGTGCAATGTGCCGGTGCTCCGTCTAATTGGTACCAGCAATGGAATATCACATTAAGAGGTAATTCTTCCAAAAAAGGGGTAACCACCGACCTTAAGATTTTCAGATACCTTTGTCCGGTTAAATTCTCATCATAAATATGATAACATAGTTTATCATCCATCAACATGCAAAAGACATTGAAACCAAACCTATGTTGATGGTTTTTCTCATGAATCAAATGTGGATTTGTATCATTTGCCGCAAATAAAGAACATACTCTTGATATATCATTCCAGTGAAATTATCATTGCATGTTTTGCTTAGTGCTTGATCTGTAAGAAAAAGTAAGAATGACAGTTCCTATCATAGCCTACTTCAAAAATGCAAGCTTACAGACTGTGCAAAACCTGTCTTTAATCGTGTAATTCGAATTTTATTGAATAACGGCAAAAATACTGATTTTAGAGGCATGAAATGTTCGGGACACCATAACTGGTTTTTGATGAGCAATCGATTGGAATTACAAAATTATAGGGTTGCCATTTGAAAAAAGTGAGATTTCATAGTTTTACTGAGGCTCACTTTGGGGCCCTTTTTCAGACACCCTGTATAATATTTCCTCATAAGTTATACAAGAAACAGTATCAGCGTACTTTCTTTTGTTCCACTTTCGCAAAAAGAAATTCTTGTATTGAGGGATTTTTAAGAT
This sequence comes from Halyzia sedecimguttata, assembly GCA_937662695.2. Classification (NCBI taxonomy): domain Eukaryota; kingdom Metazoa; phylum Arthropoda; class Insecta; order Coleoptera; family Coccinellidae; genus Halyzia; species Halyzia sedecimguttata. The sequence goes on from OW569414.2 coordinate 70,363,768, forward strand.
ATGGACACTAATCTGTAACAACCTTTTTTTCGAAAAATTTGATAATCAGGCTATAATTCAAAAACCGCTTGAATGGTTGCACATAGCATACATCAAATCAGTGTAGAATCGAACGAAGAATTCGAATACGTAAAAATATACAGGGTGTTGCATTTGAAATAGCGAAGTTACATTCGTTTCCGGTGAAACCGGAAGAAGATTCCTCTTGAAAATATTTTACAATTAAAGTTCATGTACTCTAAAACGAAAATCCGAAATCTTGAATCTGTATTACAATTCCTTCCTCGAAAACGTCTAATGAAACACTTAAAAAAATCACCCTGTATTTAGTTGAGTTAATAAGCTTCATATCATACATATTTGGCTTTATGATGACAGGGCTGTATTAGGGTTAATTTTGTCGGTAAGCTGATGAACTCCATTATTTTGCAACTTTTCCATGTTTTTTATTGGGAAATGTTTAGGAAAGAGACTCATCTTAGCCAATATACTCTGTAATTCAAGTCTACGGAGATATCTATATTAATGTCAGTGGAAAGGACGATTTGAATCAGTTGAAATTCTCAGATCTGCGAGTTTGATGATATATCTAGACTACACTAATAGTGCAAAGGATTCATTGTCAATTTCCATAGCAACCACTACCTCATTGTCTGTTCGCCACGACTGACATCAATAACTTCTGAATACAAATAATCTCTGAGGAACCCAACTAACCCTGATTCCGTCCCATCTTTTGATTTGAACCGCACGTCCAAATAACCTCGCTGAATAGGAAACCGTTCAGGTCCATTATATTATTGTTTATTCCTAATACGTCGCTCGCAACCCGCTAATGCATGGGGTCGACCACAACATCCCCTCCGTTATTGTATCAAAACCGGCTAAACGGATTATTTCGCGTCGTCATCGCGTAATCTGCCGTTAAAAGATCCATTGCCGTGGGATCATTGGATCGTCGTGATTGGTCCGCCTCGGAGGATAATGCCGAATATGGTAAACAAAATATACTACACAAAGAATCGAGACACAGTATAGGATTTTCTTTCTAGTGGATCTAGGACTGCTCGGATATTGTTGGACGCATAAGCACATCAAACTACTTACAAAAGCTCACAGTTAGAACGGCGACGTTCAAATGCAAATTGATTGGGGAATACGGGCGCACTATAAATATACTCTATATCCAAATATATATCTACGGATAATACATATGAAGCAAATATATGGGTTAAACCATGATCTTATTCAAGCCTGGTGTTAACTGGCTGAGCCCTTCAACAGATGTTGCAGATCTAACCAACGATAGAGAGCCTGTGAGTTCTGCTGGATACTCATTTTAGACGAGACCTCCACAAAGAAAGCATTCAAGCCCTCCAAATGGAGACTATTAAAAAGAATTGAATGGGTAACGAGAACCTTCAAGCCCTTCAAATCAGCAGGCATGTACGGTATATTTCTGTGTATGCTTTAGAAAATTGTTGAATATAATGTCTGAGCTCCACCTGAAACAATTTGCCCAAATATCAGGTAAATCCATGGCAGATGTACTCCATCATCTTATTGTAGAAGTGCAGAGTACCTCCTCTGCAAAAGAGATCCAACTATGTTTGATGTTATTGACAACATCCTGCACGCCTCCATATGCAATGCAGCCAGGCGCAGAGGGATATCAGCAATGTTGAAACGGCGAGCCCTCAAAGCCTACCTGGAGGAAATAGAGGTTACTGTGCTGACATGTAGGTTGCCCAGAAGGTGGGGTCCTAACACCCCTGGTTTGGAGTTTAGTCACGGATGCACTTATGGAAAGTATTTCGACCGTAATTGTTGCAGGTAAGCGTGATGGAATACTGAGTAGCCGAATGCAAGCTGCGCCCAATATCACCGAATAATGGTGAGAAGATGAAGGGCGTTAATCCCTCTAAGATCACCATGATTCCTACCCCTCTTGGGTCTGAATCTCAGAGCTCCGGTCCTGGCCAGACGTTGAACTTCTCCAGTGATTGCAAATATCTAGGAGGAATTCTAGATATTAAACTCAAATGGAGAACACACATAGACCAAATTATTCCCAAAGCCACAAAAGGTTATCTGGGGACACCTGGGGGCTGAAACCGGATATGGCAATGAGGTTGTACACATCAGTAGTATGCCCAATTAACACCTGCGCATCCTAAGCATGGCGGACAAAAACTGATGAGGCAACCACACGCCTGTGTTGGTGATATATATGAGTGAGTCAGTTCCAAAATCTCACGACGCGACAGCCGATGACGTCATTAGGTATGTTAACAACATTGAAAATGTCCTTATTATTGAATAAGTAGAATCATATAACTAAAGATCGTATAGGTCGCAGTTCTGAAGCGCTGGACCAAGCCTCACGACCCTGTTCTGATAATAATAAACCAACGAAAAGTTTGCGCAAGCAGAAATATCGGCAATGGTTGGATCATCACGAACCGTGCACAGGTACCTCGTGGCAAAAAAGGCAGAGAAATTTCTGATTCGAGTCCGCAGACACAGTTGACTTTTTTTTATCGCTGCTCGAGAGCACTCATTTGTATGTATGGACTCGAATCAGAACCAGCTGCGCCCGGTTCGTCATATCTGAACCTCGGTTCAGATATGCCAGTGATTAAGTTCCAAAATACACCTCCACGGGTGAACTGTCAATTCCTATACATATCGTCTTTTTGGCGCACTTTTCTATGAACAGAGTACCTATCAATTCGTCCAAATGTGATTTTTTTGATGCGTGGATCGAAACACTGGTACTCAACAGATTTGTTGTTACAGTATTATTGTATATGCGTAATAAGTCGGTCTCTACTCTACCCGCCAATGAATCGGGTCAAACCAGCTCTCTCTGCGTAAGCGTTCCGATACGGCTAAGCGGATTATTTTACGTCATCACAGCGTAATCGGCCGCATAATATTTGAGCCGCATTGATGAAAGATTCATTGCCGTAATTTCATTAAATCGTCGTTTGGGGCTTGTCTTGCACGGTAATGCTGGGTTTGGATGTCCTCACTTTTGGTCCAACGGATTTGCGGGTCGATTTCTACTCCCTTAGATCCATTGGTTTCAATCCGGTTTAAGTGGGAAGTTTGTTAGGGATTATAGAAGGGGGGTGGGGAGAATATTGCTTCAATGTGATCTCGACGAGGAAACGTTGTACGGAATTAATTGCCTAGTTAAAGTACATGAAGTAATTACACATTCCCTTGCAATTGCAGTGGGATTAATTCTTCAAAGAAATCATAGGAGAGCGCATTGGTAATAAATTCAGTCTAGTCAAGCAGGGGTCAAAAATGTTATGTGACTGAACTATCACGGGTTTTCGATTCTTATGAAATATTCTGTCTTATTCTCAAAAATAATTATTAATCATGTAAAACTAATACACTGTGAGCATTGAATTTATACTTTTTTGATAACTGAAAAACGAGTGAAATTTTTTGAAGAAACAATGTTTACCCGAAACACATACAACCAAAGAAATAATTGATCATTAGTGGGATTCATAATTTTTATTAAATTTCTTTGGTGTAGTTGAGCATTTCAGGAAAAAAATGTGTGGAACTTGGCGTACACAAATTAAAGATAATAATAGTTCCTTGTTTCAATAGCTTTCTAAAACCGGGACCAATCCCAACCAGTCCAGCAGTACTCTCCGGAAATGTCATATATTTCCATCGGTGAGGACATGGTTGAGAGATACCTTTCAAGGTTGAAACTAAATACTTCTCCGGGCCGTGATGGTAACACTTCACGTTTGCTCAAAAATGGTGCTAAGGCAATAGCAATGCCGTTATCTATTATCTTGTCTGAGTAATTTTTCCCACTCTTCTCTACCATCGGACTGGTTATCTGCCATTGTTACTCCGGTTTTGAAAGAGGGTGATATTATCACCCATAAACTGTCGCCCTATTAGCCTGGTGTTCTTGGTAGCTAAGGTTCTGCATCGAATGGTATCCCAAGCACTCTATTATACCGCCAGAACAACATGGCTTCATTACAGATTACATATTTTCAATTTGCCCTACTTTAAGGATATAGAAGAACTAGAGGAGATATGATATTTACCTTTAGTGTCCTTTGCAACCATTTAGGCACGGTTGCCCGACGCCAATACTCCTTAAACATCAATCCCTCGAGTGGTCACTCGCTGAAAACTTGGAAGAGATGATATCCGGAGATCGCAGAGACAATATTTCACCAATAGGGTGTTTCATCTTTGGAGCAGATTACCCGAGGACCTTGTCAATGCATCTTCCACCAATGCTTTCAAGAACGGATACGACTGCTGAATAACACAACATTGAAAATGATCTTTTCCTTTTTGTGCGTATGTTCTGGGAAACATCGCGTTATAGTTTTGCCCAAATGTCTGTAACTTTCGAATTTTTTGACGAAAATGGTCTCAAACGATTAAGTTCGACTCCCCAATGAAGAATTCGAGGTCAAATTTGATTCTGTCCGTCCGGCCGTACGTCCGTCCGTCCGGCCGTTACCACGATAACTTGAGAACGAAAGGAGCTAGCGACTTAAAATTTTCAGGGTAGGTGGCGCATCCCAATACGACGGACAAATTCGTTAATGGGCTTAATCGGCCCAGTGGTTTCCGAGTAATAATTTTGTTTTCAACCAATATAAATCCGATCGAATTGAAACTTCGTGGGTAGTTGTAGAATATGAACCTAAGCACGTTTGTGATTGTGCGATTCGTATGGCTAGAAAATTAAAAAAAAAATTTGTTGTCACGATAACTTGAGAACGGAATGAGATAGCGGCTTGAAATTTTCAGGTTAGGATGTTCACCAGAACGCGACATTTCAGTTCGTTTATGAGCATAATCGGCCAAACGGTTTTAGAGTTATAGCCATCTGAAATTTTCTGAAATTTGGTGGTTTTTTGTTCCTCATTAACTCAAAAAATACTGAACCGATTGAATTCAAACATGGTTATTAGTTGTAGAATGCCAACGCGAAAATGTTTGCAAACTTTGGTGAGGATAGCGTTTGTAGAAAATTTTTAATAAATCATTGAAAATAAGAAAAAAATTCTATATATTAGTAACTATTCTTTTGGAATTGCTGAAATTTCGCAAGAGCCTTCATAACCTAACTCTACTGCTAAGATTCAAGTTTTAATACGATCGGTTAAATATTGTTGGAGATTCGAGCATTCTTGTGTGAGTTCAGTAGATGGGTGACCGTTGCTTCGATAACTTTCGAACGAAAGCAGATAGGGACTTGCAATTTTCAGGGTAGGTTGCGTATCCGAAAGTGAGAGTTGAGTTCGTTTTTGGGCATAATCGGTCTAACGGTTTCCGAGTTATACCCACCTGGAATATTATTTCCTTGATAACTCAAAAAATAAATATTCGATCGAATTGAAGCTTGGTAACTAGTAGTAGAAAATCAACATAAAGACGTTTTTAAAATTTTGTAAGAACCGCACCCCTAGAAAATTTGAAAAAAATGAGGAAAAAAAAAATTTAAGAACCGCTCCCCTAGAAAATTTCAAAAAAATCACGAAAAAAAAATAGGTTCAAGCACTGACGTGAAGTCAGAAGCTTTTGCGCGTATGTTCTATTGTCCATTCTTCTGTATTGGACTCCTTTAATCGAATTTACCATGGTAAATTATGTTGTCCATTCGAATATACCATGGTAAATTCGAATTAAGTGTCCAATACAGGAGAATGGACAACATAATTTACCATCGTAAATTCGATTGAAGGAGTCCAGTGCAGAAGAATGGACAATAGAACATACGCGCAAAAGCTTCTGACTTCACGTCAGTGCTTGAACCAATTTTTTTAATTTTTTTGCCGCTCTAGTTCCTTGGAACAGAGTGCCTATCAATTTGCCCAAGTGTCTGCAATTTTCGAATTTTTGGCTGAAAATTGTCTTAAACGATTTGTTTCGACTCACTGATCAAGAATACGTGACCGAAATCGATTCTGTCCGGCCATACGGCCGGCTGTCCAGCCGGCCGTTAACACGATAACTCTTGAACGAAAGAAATTAGAGGATTGAAATTTGTAGAGTAGGTGTGAAGCGTAAATATGACGAGTTCGTTAACGGAACCCATCAAGAGTTATGGCCGTTTTTAGTAAAAACATTTTTTATGAATATTTCCGGAACCGATCACTCGATCTATCTGAAATTTAGAATCATGTCCTTTAGACGCATGTGAAGTTTTGTATTGATCGGGTCACCATAAAGTGTCAAAAAAAAATTCCGAAAATTTTTAAATTTTGTTTCTACAATAACTCTCGAACGGAATGAGCTAGGTAGTTGAAATTTTCATATTAGTCTAGGGAGATAAATGTCTCGGTTAAGTTTACTATTGGGCAAAATATGCCAAATGGTTCCGGAGTAACAAAACAATTTTTTTTTTTTACTTAAAAATTTCAAAATAATTTTTTTCAAGAAGCAGTTTCACCATTTAAACCCATTGATATCACTTTCAACTCCAACAAGCTAATACTTTCGGAGAAATGATTTTTCGAAATTTCAATAATGAATCGTACTTCTATGTTTTCACAGAATGCTATAATTATTCTATCTATGATTTATTAAATGATCTGTGTTTATACTCGTACGTGTCATCTTGTTCTATAAGAGAGAGTCGAATTCATTTCAGCTGTTTCAATTTGATTTCTTTCATGGTGCAGTTCTCATTCTCAGATTGCTCATTTAAATTGAATTTGAATTGAATTTTCTTTATGATGCAGTTCTATCATAAGAATACATTGATATAAGTCACAACTCTGAGAAACCAATACTTTCGGAGATATAATTTGGCTATTTGTTTTTTAATTCCCATACTGGATTACATCCATAATAGGTCACGACTCAAATGAAAGAGAGGAGTTTAATTACAGGGGATCCAAGAAAAATGGGCCCAGGGGCCAATTTAATAATTCCCGCTCCGTAATGAAAACTGCATATTTGTCGCAATGCAGGCTCGTTCATAATACCGCGATTTTAATAACTATGCATTTCGCAGGAAGGCGTTTTCGTATTCTGAGCTGGAATTGGATAAATGAGAATCTAGCAGAGAGGCCCGCTCAGTCTGGCAAGAAAGCATGTTACCCTAGAAATGCCTGACACTGATTTGAAGCTGTCAACCTAACTTTTGCATAACTGATGTTACCGTGGATGGTACCAGTAATCCTATTAGAGTCCCACATGATCAATTCACATGGGGAAAATAATATTTTAACCATATTTATTTACTACTAGCTGCCCGCCCCAGCTTCGCACGGTTCAAATGCTGATACTAAATATACTACCTACAGAATTTCTTTATATACAACGTTCACAGCATTTTGTCGTTAGACAATACAAACATGTTTTCTTTGGAGATTACTCTTGAAAGAGCGACATATAATTGGCCATGTGAAAATACTCAACGCTAAAATATAAGCCTGTAGCGTTGAAAGTGACCCTGCTATTTATTAATGGTCATTGCAAAATATATCATTAGCGGAAATTGTAGGCGTTTAAATTGGATCAATAAATCCGATGGTATCAGAGGAATTCGGGAAATCAATACATCTATCCTGGCTTAGGCATGCCTCACGCTCTACAGATGATTCTCTGGCTCTCTGTATTCGATTTCTATCCCTATCCTGGCTGTGCCGGCCCCCCAGTCGGTACCACCGCAACCACTATGTCCCTGCATTTTAAATCTGCAATATCTTCGAAAATATTCACTTAAATTACATGCTGTAAATGGCCATGTTGATCAGTATTAAATGCACAATGCATTTAAGGTACTCAATGGGATGAGGATCAATGCTGTATTGCTTAAAATAACTTTGTAATACAGCCATTATTTTTCGTAGAATGTAAAGGATAAAAATGCTTATTGTGGGTTATCCTTAAGAGATAGACATATACCATCGCGGACTTTTTTGTAGACCTTTGTTAGGTGTACCATACTTTACTACATTATTTTGATCTATCTCGTAGGGTTCAGCCAGCGTTTGCAATGTAAGCGCAAAAAAATGTGTTTATTTACGACATCACATTAGAAACCTCTAAAATTATCAGTGTTTCTCTAATATATAATGCATGTATTATACATATAAACCTTCCTATTGAATCACTCTATCTATCAAAAAAACCGCATCAAAATCCTTCACGAAGTTTTAAAGATCTAAGCATACATAGGAACAGACAGACAGCGGGAAGCGACTTTATTTTATAATAAGTAAGGAAGTAAGCATCATGTATGGCTTCCCCTCTGACACTACGGGAGTCTGATGTTATAATGGCCACAATTAACAGCTTGGCTGCTTCCATGACCAAGCTGGACCAACTAACTTCTAATGTATTCTTGATAAAAAAATCGGTTCAAGCCCTGTGAACAGGAGCTTTGGCGTTCTTTTTCAAACTTTGACGAATCATATCTCCGAAAGATTTGGTTTTCAGAGTTAGGAATGATATCAATGGTTTCTTTTTTGGCGGCCTCCCGCGAGGTCCGCCCAAGAACTAAGCATAAGCAATTTCCAACTCAAAAACAAGTGGAAGGAACAACGAAACAACGCGCCATATTTGGCAATGCAACAAATGCCATGCATCGAAAAAACTCCACCGGGATTCGCCCTCCCGCGAAGAACATGGGCTAGTCTTAACAGAATCAGAACTGGCCATGGAAACTGCCGGGATTCCCACCACAGATGGAATATGGCCCCGTCTCCGGAATGCGACTGCGGAGCGGCAAGACAGACCGTCCATCATATCGTTACCGAATGCCCTCTCAGAAGGTATACCGGAAGCACCGAAGACTTTGCCTTTGCGACGCCAGACTCGATCGAATACATCAATAGATTAGACATTAAATTGTGAATTTTTTACTTTGCTATATTGTGTACAAGCCATACGCTAAATAAATAAATTTTGATAGAACTTCATCATAAAATAAATTAAATTGAAACATCATAAAAGAATTTGACCTCAACAAGAGTGCCAAAAATCATTAATCCAAAACCAACAGACCAATTTCACCCAACAACGAACTCATCTGAGATATTAATTTCTCAAATCTACTATGAAAATTATTTTACTTCAATTGAAACTTAGCCAATATTCCAGTTTTGTTCATACTGGAAATATTCTGAACCCAATTTACATACCAAAGTATACATTTCCATCATCATATGGATTATCCACGGGCATTATATTATCACCTCAAAAGTATATAATATCATATCCTCCTCATAATTCTACGATAGCTGAGGTTATTTCATTGCTCATTTTGCATTCAATCATACTTTATTCTTTATAACAGGAATGTCAAGAATAACGAACCAGAAATAAACTTGAAATGTCACTTAAAGCAAAATAAAATGACATGAACGATCACTTCTGATGCGGAGCCCAGAATGGTTGACCCAATTTAGGCCTGCACTCATGGAAAAATGGTACAGGTTGTTATTCCTTAGGAACACTATTTAATGTTTTCTACATAAATATTCTGATTTGAGTTCTCTCTGGCTATTTCATTTACATCGGAACAGAGTGCTTATCAATTTACCCAAATGTCTGTAATTTTCGAATTTTTGGCTGAAAATGGTCTCAAACAATTTGGTTCGACTCACTGATCAAGAATCCGTGTTCGAAATCGATTATGTGCGGCCATCCGTTCGTTTACACGATAACTCTCGAACGAAGGGAGATAGACGATTGAAATTTACAGGGTAGGTATGTTTGAAGCATAAATATCTCGGACGAGTTCGTTAGCAGGCGAGCGGATTCGGAGTTATAGCAGTTTTTAGTAAAAACATTTTTTATGAACATTTCCGAAACCCAACACTCGATCTATCTGAAATTTAGCATCAGATTGAAGTATAATGATCTTTATACGCACGCGAAGTTTTGTATTGATCGGCGGGTTGCCGCAAAAATTTTTTTTATTTTTAGATTTTTTTCCACAATAGATGAACAGAATGAGCTAGGCAGTTGAAATTCAGAGTAGGTTCGGGAGATAAATATCTCAGTTAAGTTTGTTATTGGGCAAAATAAGCCAGATGGTTTTGGAGTAACGAAAAAAAAATGTTTTTTTTCGATTACAAATTACAAATTGAATTTTTTTTAAGATGCAGTTCCACCATAAAAATCCATTGATATCATTTTCAACTTTAACAAGCTAATACTTACGGAGATATGATCTTTCGAAATTTCAATGAGAAATCGTACTCCTATGGTTTCACAAAATGTTGTTATTATTCTATCTATGAATTATTATATGATCTGTGTTCATACTCGTATATGTCATTCTGTTCTTTAAGAGAGAGTCAAATTCATTTCAGCTATTTTAATTAAATTTCTTCCATGGTGCAGTTCTCATTCTCAGATTGCTCATTTAATCTTGATAAATGAACTATTATTAGAATTGAATTTCTTTTATAATGCAGTTCTATCATAAGAATACATTGATATCATTCCCAACTCTGAAAAACCAATACTTTCGGAGATATGATGTGTCAAAGATTGAACAAGAGCGCCAAAGCTCCTGTCCACAGGGCTTGAACCAATTTTTTCAGAATGACTCCTGATAGTTTTGAAACACTTGTGGCCAAAATTGGGCCGTACTATAAAAATAAAATGCAAAGGGGTGACAATTTGCTCGTTAGTGTGAAAAAAGCGGGTAGAAATAATAATAATAATAAAATAAATTAAGGAAACTTCATAAATTTGTAACGTAACTCAATTCCCCCACAAGTCTCAACGTACAAATGACAGCAAACATATATCCGAGAATTAACAATGGTGTTTTTATCGGTTATAGGAACATTAAAAGACTATACCTCTATGGCGACGTTTCGGCGATTTATTTTCGCCTTCCTCAGGCTAAAAAAATATAAGTATATAAGAAAAGAGACATTTTTTCACACACACAATGACATTATACAAATTTAAAACTACATCTAAGTTACAAAAAATCTTCATTAAAACCAATAAAAGCTGACCACAATTCATTCAAACACGATCCCTATGCTACAGACTACAGGGGTAATAAAATGAAGGGGTAAAACTCACCCCAGAGATCAAAACTTCACTATGCAAAACAAGGATACGTTCTTGAATTGGATTTTGAAATGCGTAAATAAAGAGGGTTATCTCCAATATTGTCAACAAACAATTCTTTCAGATGTACATTCATATTAACACAGCTGGAAACTGGAGTCTCCCCGATAAAACACACGTTTACACCTCCGGTAACAACCCATCATAACATGCGCGGTCCTAGTACATCAATTTCCTACTTGCATTGCCCTATCAAGTTAATATAGATGTTACTGAGGGAAAAAGTATCAGTAATTAAATTAACATTATTTTCAGTGTTCTTTATGGATATCATTTCTTTGGTCAGCCTTTTTTCTAAATTAATTTCTCTGTGAAGGATTGATGGGTTATCAAAGTTGAACCTGTGTCCCGTATTTTTGCAGTGATCAGATAGACCTGTGGTGGTAAGGCCTTTTCTACAGTCAATTTAGTGCTGTCGAATTCTATTTTTTAGGAGCTGTTTTGTTTGGCCTACATAACATGCTTGACATTCGCTGCAATCTATTTTGTATACAAGATTACTCTGAAGTATACTAGGAACTGGGTCTTTTACCTTCGAGAAATAATTTCCGATAGTCTTCCTGTAATATTCCACAATCCTTATACCATCATTAGTCAATAATCTAACAATCTGTTTAGTGAGTCTAGGTACGAATGGGAGTTTGAACGTTCGTGGCTGTACCGGTTCAGAAACATCTTCAGATCCCGTCAATGTTTCATCTATTTGGACGCGGTCTGTACTATGTGATGAATAGAATACGTTGTTGATGAGTGTTGAGGGATATCCATTATTTTTCAGATATTGCGTAAAAAACAAAAAATTTTTTTCATGGAAACATGGATCTGATAAATTTATGATCTTGTGTTTTATGTTCTTCAAAATCGCAATCTTATGTTTGAAGGCATGACAGGACCTGTAATTCAAAATTTGTAACGTTTCTTTTTAACTCAGGCAAGGGTTTGTTTATGTTTTGTTTACGATAAGGTTGTCGTTTGTGTTGACGTCGAATTTGAGGTTGGATCTCAGTGGTGCCAATCGACGCTAAATAATAATTGTTGTATTCGAAGAGCCGAATGACTGTTGGCAATATTGTTGCATTATGACAGTCGGAAATTTGTGAGGGTCTGCGCCAGTCAGGGACATGAGGTCGTCCATTTTGTCAACATTCGACGGAGGAGCAGTAGGTTTGGCGTATTTTCGGAACTTCGTAAGAATTGGTGATTTCTTCTTAGTTGGATATAGTTTCGAAAATCGAATTAGGAGTGAGGGTTACATTGGTTTGATTTGGGAAGATAACAGGTACCTTGCACTCGTCTCGAAAGTGGATCTAACGACCTTTCTGCAAATCTAAGAGTTGAACACGTGAACGATCTTGGCGACTTTGACAGAACATCGCTGTGTGCTTGAAGAATTATTTGGTGGAGGCACGACAAGATTTGGTTTCGAAGCAAACGTGCGCAGGACAACCCCGAACATCAGGGGTTTTTGGTAACATCAGAAGTTTTTGTAACATCAGGAGTTTTTGTGTGCCAGCACGATTTTTATATCAAGAGGAATAGAAGGATTTTTTGTAACATCAGAAGTTTTTGTGGCAGTCCGAAGTTTATGGTGGCAGGAGTTTTTGTGTGCCAGCACGATTTTTATATCAAGAGGAATAGAAGGATTTTTGTGGCAGTCCGGAGTTTCTGTGGCAGTCCGAAGTTTTTGTGTGCCAGCACGAGTTTTGAGGCCAGCACGATTTTTTATATCAGGAAGAGTATAACTGAGACAGCGAGTACAAAGGGAAGGAGAACGGTATTGCGAACCATCGAGGCAATAATACGTTCAGGCACAAGGATTAGCACGCAAGTTATAGAAAAACATATCCCGAATCATCTTATACCTACTATATATATAACTTGAACATATATTGTTATCAATTATCTAGGTTATTGTTATTGGAAAGCGGAAATTGGGGCAAGATTTGTAGTAATCGTATATGATCATAGAGGAGAAACGTGAATGCGCCTGAGCTCAAGCGACGCGTATTTGAATCCAAGAATAATATCTACGTACAATTTCCGCCACCCTTATTCAGGGTTTCATAATAGTTAAATTTTGCTGGATCTAAAGACCTGGGTTGTATGCTATTAGAATAAACTGTTTGTTATTAGCGTGAATATTCTTTTGGTGAATTTTGTCGTTATTACTATTACGCTGTTGCAACGTGGGGCTAGATAACGTGGGGCCTGGCTCGATCCAATGTGTGGCCCGACCCGATGTAACGTAGGTCTGATTCAGTTGTAGAGATAATGTTGTTCTTTATATTGACCCAATTTTTTTTAGGGAACTTGCTTTATTGTGCTTTAGTATTTCTAGTCATTTTGCTTCTTGGCCTATATCTGTCTTGTCTCGTCCTAATTTATTGAGAATTATTTTTATACAATTTTTTTTGTCTCTAGCGATAGTCGGTCAGAGTCGAGTTTGGAAATGTATACGAGCAGAAGTTTGAATTGTAGTAGTTGTCTTGTGCTCAAAGATTTTATTATTGTATGAATTGTGTTGAATTATGTTCATTGTTGGAAAACTTACCCCTGTTTATATGGGACCATTTAGAGTTGACGATAGAATTTCGCCGCGGACATATGGAGTACATGGTCGGAGAATGCATGAAGATTGAGGGTAATTGCTGGATGGATGGAGTAATGAGAGTAGAAGAGGATTTCCGGGACGACTGTGATGTATGATAGGGCATTGGATGAGGTATGATTCTGGGTAATGATTGGATGAGAAGAGTATGCTTGTTGTGATTGAGGACGTAGGAATGATTGGGTATGAGTGGATTGCTTCTTCCTTCAGGAATACTTGATTTGAGTGGGCTCCAATTGATGGAAACATTTCGGTATCTATCTGCCGGCATGTATGAGTTATTTAGTCAGTTTATACAATTTTTTTTAGATCATATGTATTTTAATCCCTAGGTGAAATTTACGAGGTAAATTTCTTCAAGTGAGGGGGGATTTTATAACGTTTCTTTTTAACTCAGGCAAGGGTTTGTTTATGTTTTGTTTACGATAAGGTTGTCGTTTGTGTTGACGTCGAATTTGAGGTTGGATCTCAGTGGTGCCAATCGACGCTAAATAATAATTGTTGTATTCGAAGAGCCGAATGACTGTTGGCAATATTGTTGCATTATGACAGTCGGAAATTTGTGATGGTCTGCGCCAGTCAGGGACATGAGGTCGTCCATTTTGTCAACATCCGACGGAGGAGCAGTAGGTTTGGCGTATTTTCGGAACTTCGTAAGAATTGGTGATTTCTTCTTAGTTGGATATAGTTTCGAAAATCGAATTAGGAATGAGGGTTACATTGGTTTGATTTGGGAAGATAACAGGTACCTTGCACTCGTCTCGAAAGTGGATCTAACGACCTTTCTGCAAATCTAAGAGTTGAACACGTGAACGATCTTGGCGACTTTGACAGAACATCGCTGTGTGCTTGAAGAATTATTTGGTGGAGGCACGACAAGATTTGGTTTCGAAGCAAACGTGCGCAGGACAACCCCGAACATCAGGGGTTTTTGGTAACATCAGAAGTTTTTGTAACATCAGGAGTTTTTGTGTGCCAGCACGATTTTTATATCAAGAGGAATAGAAGGATTTTTTGTAACATCAGAAGTTTTTGTGGCAGTCCGAAGTTTATGGTGGCAGGAGTTTTTGTGTGCCAGCACGATTTTTATATCAAGAGGAATAGAAGGATTTTTGTGGCAGTCCGGAGTTTCTGTGGCAGTCCGAAGTTTTTGTGTGCCAGCACGAGTTTTGAGGCCAGCACGATTTTTTATATCAGGAAGAGTATAACTGAGACAGCGAGTACAAAGGGAAGGAGAACGCTATTGCGAGACCATCGAGGCAATAATACGTTCAGGCACAAGGATTAGCACGCAAGTTATAGAAAAACATATCCCGAATCATCTTTTACCTACTATATATATAACTTGAACATATATTGTTATCAATTATCTAGGTTATTGTTATTGGAAAGCGGAAATTGGGGCAAGATTTGTAGTAATCGTATATGATCATAGAGGAGAATCGTGAATGCGCCTGAGCTCAAGCGACGCGTATTTGAATCCAAGAATAATATCTACGTACAATTTCCGCCACCCTTATTCAGGGTTTCATAATAGTTAAATTTTGCTGGATCTAAAGACCTGGGTTGTATGCTATTAGAATAAACTGTTTGTTATTAGCGTGAATATTCTTTTGGTGAATTTAGGAATTAGTACATTACGCAGGGGTATCTGGGAGACTTAAATTTACCTGGCGCCCATTTACTAGGTTCCCTTTTTAGGAATCCACTCCCATCTCCACTGGAGCTAGACCGCGGATCCCTGAGTTCTAGTAGCTCCGATCTTAACCACTGCGACTTGGGAACAGTCGTATGTCGTTATAAATTCTTCCCGATGATGTTGGTTTTTGGTATAAGTCAGTAATAATTTTCTCCTCCTTTCTTATGATTAATAGGTCCAAGTAGGGTATAGAGCGATTGTTTTCTAGTTCATAAGTGAACTTCAAATCAGGGTGATATGAATTCAATTGTTCCAGCGTATACCGAACCTTATCGGCTGGTATGCATGTAATGATGTCATCAACATAAATATACAAAAAGGTTATCAAAAAATTACACCTCTCCACAACTTACGATAACAG
Source organism: Halyzia sedecimguttata (assembly GCA_937662695.2). Classification (NCBI taxonomy): domain Eukaryota; kingdom Metazoa; phylum Arthropoda; class Insecta; order Coleoptera; family Coccinellidae; genus Halyzia; species Halyzia sedecimguttata. The sequence goes on from OW569414.2 coordinate 70,379,548, forward strand.
TGAGTTCAAAACAATTTCCGCGAAAATGGGGGATGCTGGATTTCCCATAGCGGATCCTTTTATTTGTTTGTAGAATTGATTCATGTATTGACAATAACTGGTATCAAAAATGAGATCCATTGCGTCGATGAAACGTTGTTCAGATATATCCGTGAATCCCTCGATTTCACCCCAATGTTCGTGTATTATCTCTATTAATTTACTCCTTGGAATATTTGTAAACAAGGACGAAACATCAAAACTGACCAAAACGTAATTATCAGGTATTATGACATCCGATAATTTTTCTTTTAAGTGTACTGAATTTTTGGGCGCATGTTCTAGGGGAACATCGTCCTATCATTTCGTCCAAATGTCTGTAATTTTCGAATCTCGAGCTGAAAATTGGCTAATAGACTAATTCGGACTCCCTGATCACGAATCCGGTGTCAGATTTTTGGGTGCCGTACGGCCGGCCGGCCGGCTGGCCGGCCGTACTTCCGGCCGTAGGCACGATAACAGGAGCACCGAAGGTCCTATCGACTTCAAACTTTCAGGGTAGGTTTCTGATCAAAATGCGACGGTTGAGTTCGTTAACGGGCAAAATCGGCCGGAAGGTTTAGGAGTTATAGACATTTCAAATTTTGAGGTTATTTCCCTGATATTTCAGGAACTAAAGAAGATGTTGAATCGAAACTTAGTAGTCAGTTTGAGGATATAAACGCGCAACTTTTGGCGAAATTCTGTTATGATCGAAATGTTGGTAATTTTTAAAAAAATATTTCTTTTAATTTTTTCGAAAAAAAATTTTTTTTTCGTGAACTATTCATCAGATTGCAACAAAAACTTGTACTAACGTCAATTGTAGTATTTTGCAACATTGTGCAAAATTTTGGCTCTATACGATTTCAATTTCTGGAGATATAAGACAAAATGTGTCAAATTTCCTGGGTCTCTCTCAGTATTTTCATCGATTATTCTATGAACTCTTTGAATTCCACCGAAAACAAATTCAAAGACATAAACATAAAGAATCAAGTCATAGTTTAGACGTCGAAAGAAGGACGATGTTGATCGACTTGAAAAGGTACCTATTTCAAGAAATGCAATAATGAAATGCTTAATTTATGGATATAATATTATCTAAGTATTGTTGGGATCGGGCAGTTGAAAAATTTTTTAATAAAAAAATTTGTACCGACGTTAAATCAAGCATTCTACACGAGTGTGCAAAATTTCAGTTCGATACGATCTCAATTCCAGAAGATATTACTTAAAATTCACATTCCAGCGTGTTTTGACGTTCTATGGTCACAGAAAATCGTCACAAAAATCTATTTACCTCATTTGACGGCTGTTTGTCAAATCAATTAATTCCAATAATTGATGTCAGATTTCCTACATACCAAGTTCAAACACATTTTATTATATGGAAAACACTTATTATGATCACGTTCTACAGGAATTGATACTAAATAGAAGCTAGATGAAGATTATTGTAATGGAAAATTTGAGTTCCAGAATAATATTAAGGTATTCAACATGATACTGCTTTTTTTCTTTACTGGTCAGTACGGGCCACAAGGAAGATGAACATGCGCCCAATAGCTCCTGTCCACAGGGCTTGAACCAATTTTTTATGTTATATTTAAATGTTGTACTTATATTTGCAAGAATGTCAGCAACGAACTTTGAAACCTTATATGTCGGGGATCCAGTACATGAAATAATTGGTCTTAGTGGTCGTTCGGGTTTGTGGATTTTTATTAAACCATAAATTTTAGGGGCTACAGAATTATATGTATTCATAGACTTAGCCCTTGCTTCTGAGATAAAACTATCATTTTTTAATGACTTTATGAACGCATTACATTTATTCTGCATTGAAGTGGTTGGATCATTTCTTATTTTCTCATATGAGGATGTATCAGACAATAGACATTCCATTTTTTCTTGATATTCATCCTTTCTTAAAATAATGACGCGATTACCTTTGTCCACTTTCATAACTAGAATGTCAGCATGTGATCGTAAAAACTGTTTTGTTTTATGGGCAACCCGTAGTAAAAAACTAGTCACTGCATTATAACTGACCATTTTCATCCTGTTAAAGTGATTGTATATTGTACCCGATACTAATGATCTTAAGCTGTTTTTTTGGTCGTTACACAATTGTTGTTGACCACTGATGATGTACTCAGAATCCGTCAAGATATCTGTTAACGGAAAATCCACTTTGTTGAAAGGTAAGGCGAATTTTGGACCTAAAGATAAGAAACTCTTAACATCTGTGGGTATGTCTACATTTGTGGTATCTACCAACCATGAAGGGTCTGTTCTTATATTAAATTCTTTTTTATCGTTGATCAATTTAGCAAACTTAACGGTGTTACGATCGCGTATGGTGGTCAACTTCCTTACATATGTTATTTTCTGGAATTTTTCAAAAGATTCTACATGGAATTGGGGTATACTCCCCAATAGGTACTGTCTGTGACCATCTATATCTTCTCCTATATTATTGATTTGCCAATTCACAATTTTGATTTCCAGATTAAGAATTTCTTTTTTTAATCTTTCGAGTATTCTGTATGTTTTGAATTGATACGGATGGTCACAATTGTATAGTGTATATAAACACTTCAATTCATCGACAATATGCCTTGGAAAAACTGCACTCGTTCGACATCCAAGTAAAAATATTCTTCGGTTTATTGAATTGGCCAACCTCTCAGTGTCCCTAGACCAACCCTTGAAATGCATCACAACACGCGCTCCATACAATGTCATCATCGTGTTGAAAAAACCCATGTCTTAGTCTGGTAACCGGTACTTTCGTAGATGATTATAATTTTCGTTCCAATATGAATATTAACAATGGTGTTTTTATCGGTTATAGGAACATTAAAAGACTATACCTCTATGGCGACGTTTCGGCGATTTATTTTCGCCTTCCTCAGGCTAAAAAAATATAAGTATATAAGAAAAGAGACATTTTTTCACACACACAATGACATTATACAAATTTAAAACTACATCTAAGTTACAAAAAATCTTCATTAAAACCAATAAAAGCTGACCACAATTCATTCAAACACGATCCCTATGCTACAGACTACAGGGGTAATAAAATGAAGGGGTAAAACTCACCCGAGAGATCAAAACTTCACTATGCAAAACAAGGATACGTTCTTGAATTGGATTTTGAAATGCGTAAATAAAGAGGGTTATCTCCAATATTGTCAACAAACAATTCTTTCAGATGTACATTCATATTAACACAGCTGGAAACTGGAGTCTCCCCGATAAAACACACGTTTACACCTCCGGTAATTATTTACGCATTTCAAAATCCAATTCAAGAACGTATCCTTGTTTTGCATAGTGAAGTTTTGATCTCTCGGGTGAGTTTTACCCCTTCATTTTATTACCCCTGTAGTCTGTAGCATAGGGATCGTGTTTGAATGAATTGTGGTCAGCTTTTATTGGTTTTAATGAAGATTTTTTGTAACTTAGATGTAGTTTTAAATTTGTATAATGTCATTGTGTGTGTGAAAAAATGTCTCTTTTCTTATATACTTATATTTTTTTAGCCTGAGGAAGGCGAAAATAAATCGCCGAAACGTCGCCATAGAGGTATAGTCTTTTAATGTTCCTATAACCGATAAAAACACCATTGTTAATATTCATATTGGAACGAAAATTATAATCATCTACGAATATATCCGAGAATATTTGCTCGTTTGACGTAAACAGATGAACCACAAATGAAAGTAATGCAAAATGCTAACAGACAGTTAGCTAGTATTTGCAATCGAAAGGGAGGCTTATATTCAGCCCTATTCTGTAACTTCAAATCGAATTGAGATGGTATGCATCGAATAGAAATACACCGGTCAAATCGGAATCGCTTCAAATTGGTATTCTGTAACTCAACTCGAATTCTATTATCGAGATCTGAAATAGAAATCGAATAGAAATGCTCTCTACCGCCGAAACCATATCGGAATCGCTTTACGAGATCGGAACCATGAGCGGGAGCATGCGCCGTCGCCGTATTTTGACATATGAAATCGACGAATTCAATTTAGCATTTGTAAATACGGAAAAGTTTAATAGGTGTTTTGTCAGAAGAAGGAACCATTTTAAAACAAGTGTCGATTAATCGGAGTGAAAAACATGGATATCATGTATGAATTACGTTCCGCGATAAAAGAAAAAATCGAACAGAAAATGTTCAGAATGGAACGTCATGGATACCAGTTAGTAATCCTTTTGAAATCCCAGAAGAAATATTTAGGAAGCTTTACCATATACCTTAAACAATTGCTGTCGAAATCATAAATGAAGTCAGTTCTCACTTTGAACAACCAATTCTGAAGACTGCCGAATCTTTTGAAGCTATTGGAGGATTGTAATTTCTTTCTGTTTTTAAATTCCACGGGATAAATAGAAAATTTATTTATTTATTAAAAAAAAACTCCTTTTCTTTTCTTTTTACGCGCTTGTTCCGCCAGAAACAGCGTGTTATTGTTTTCTACTAATATGGCATGAAAAGTAAACTGCATATCTTTATGGAATTTGCTAGGTTATGTTACCCAAAATAAACAAACTGATAAATGTCAGTGGTTATTAAGGGCGAGAATTGCGTGCACATGCAACGTTGCCGGCTGCTTCCAAGAGCGTCGAGTAGAAATAAGAATTCCGATTCTGCAGCGTCTTCTACATTGGTTATAGAATACCAAAATTGGACGCGATAGAAGAGAAACATTCTGATTTGTCAGATTACGATCCGATGCGTTCATTTCTATCCGAGTTACAGAATAGGGCTGATTATGAATTTTTCGAGATTATCAAGAGAGACAGCTAAGCTATAAGTGGGCTAGAACAGCGCAAACAGTTTCCGGTAGCATGCTATGTTAATGAGTAAGGTTGAAACTTTTTGCTTCAAGCAAACTAACTACTATCCAACATCACTATGATCGAATTTCAATGCGTCCTTTTTCCTTTGATCTGGCGGATAATAACAGCCAGCAAGCTTCCGGAGCGCATTCGCGAAGCTCGACTTGAATTGAACGATCCGGCCATTCAGAAAAGTGAATCGATATAATTTATCGCCACTTTATAACTTGTGTGTGCCCATCACATTGTTGTGAATCGGCTGTGACCTACTTCTATTGTATGTAGTCGAACATGCTCTGATATCAACGGGGAAGAGGTAATTTATTATTTCTGATGAATTATGGACGCGATAAGTTCTTTTTGATTAGCTCGAGTTTTCGGATGGATGGACATATCAATTTAGTTATCGCACTAGGGTCATCTGAAGGGGAAGCTATGTAGTCGAGCCTAATTTTTTGCGATCAATCACCAAAGCAGGGAGTTTTTCGTCCTTGGACTGAAATAAAATTGACGCAAGATTTTCTTCAATTCTCTCCCTGCACAATGATTTCGATAATCGTGCCTTTATCTTCAGTAATGGACATTATCATAAATTCAAGAATCAACTTCGAATTTGAGACAAGTTACATGATTAAATGGTTTCTTTCTGGGTCTTCTCTCCGAAACTTTGAAAAATATCTATTGAATAAAAATTTATTATTTTGTGAATTGCTTATATGCGTGTGAAACACAAAATATTTGTCAGATGCAATAAATCGAACAATGTTGCCTAACAATATCGAAATAACATCAACGATGAAGGTCTTTATTTCCATAGAAATCGCAAGGGGAAGTTCACCCAGAGGTGTTCTACCACTTATCCCTTGTTACAAATTATAAATTGGGCATGAGCCATAAAAAAAATAAACAAAATAATAGAACATTGGTGAGCATACTAAATAAAACACATATACATTCTATCATGGGAGACTGATTTTTGAGAGAAAAAAAAAAAAAAAAACAGAAACAATCCAAACAGAAACAATCCAAAATTTCGTAACGTTTTGGAGCGTAAATCAGACTCCTTCGTCAGACACTAACGAAAATCTTCAGAAATATTTTTTGTTGATATACAGCGATATATAGCTATTCTGGAATTTGAGAATTGTCACTTTGACAATATTTAAAAATCATAGTAACAAAACTGAGCATTGAAATTTCCAAGTTCCAACTCCTTTTTTAATAAATTCAGCCAACTATTGTTAATTCCGATTGAGCAGCTTGCAAAATTGCATTCTCACATGGGATATCGCGGGTTTTATGAGTGCGTACTTGGTTCTATGGTGCATGGTAATCCCATAATCAACCTAACCTATTTGTTAATCTAAGGTTGCACTCAAGGTGGCTGTAACTGTGTTACATTCGTTCTAATAACAAGAGTCCCAAAAACCAAGTCATTATTATCATTATTATAGTCTCATTATTTATATATTATCGACCACCATACATGGTGTCAGAAGCAGTTCGTGATCTATTTGCCATAAAAATAAAGCAAATTCATTACGTTTATGTACAGTCATGTCCAAGAAAATCAAAAGCCCAAGAAGCTTTCTGGAATGCTCAGTCCACAGCCTATGGTAATGAATAGTAATTTAGCCCAACATTGGAAAAAAAGGGTTCTGTCGTTTAATTGTATTTACGGACATCTAGTATAGATAAAAAAAATGATAACGGAAAGGTAGCTTTATTTTTACATTGGATTGGCGAAAAAGGAGTGGATGTATTGAATACGTTTCGCAAAAATGAGGATAATGTAAAGTATGCGGACCTCAAAGAATTTTTTTAAAAACATTTCGCCCCGAAAGCTAACCGTGCATTATGAATTCCATAATTTATTCACATATAAACAAGGAGAGAATGAAACATTAGACAACTTCGCATTTACACTAAATCCCAGATCACAGAACTTTGGGTTGGGACAACTGGAAGCACCTCTGAATAAAATTATGTTCATATCTAACATGCATCATAAATATAATTATTACATTCGAAAAAAATTATCGCTAGAAGGTAAGCTTGACCTGGATAGTACCCTGCAGAGTTGGCTATGCTAGCATCTAGGCATCACACAGATGATCTGGCAGCAGATCATATAGGTCAGTTATTTAAAACAAATGTCAAGGATCACTTTCAAGATCAATCCAGAGGTGTCAGTCAACTAAGTCAGAGTAAACAGTCGAAGGACACTTGTACAAGGTGTGCTCATGTGCATCATCATAAATGTTCGGCATTAGATGCAGAGAGCAGAAAATGTGGAAAAGTTTGTCATTTGGCAGTCTATTGTAAATCATCTAACTCAAGGTCAGTAAAATATGTACAGTTGTGATGTGCAGCAGGCAAAGCCCGAACAAGACGAATGGTTTACAGGTAAGTTGTGCTATTGATACAGTCAGTGATGTAAATTTTATGTCAAAGAATATTCATGATTCACTTGAAATTCAGAATTAATTGTTGAAAACTGATTAAAAATTAAAACATACTTAGTAGTAGTCTAGAAGTATATACTAGGTCATCAAAATGTTAAATGTAAATTACAGTTAAACAATGACAAAACAATTTTATAATTGCAAATCTAAATACTCCAACTGTGCTAGGTAAAGCTACTTGTTCTGTTGATTGGCAGTGGACTGACAACATTGAAAAAATATTTTGTCATCTTGAGAAATTAATATGTCAAGTTCCACTGTTGTAACATTTTGTCGTGTAGGATCCTACTGTCCTATAAAGTGATGCTATAGTAACAGTGCTGTTGGAGCGGTGTTGTTGCAGAATCAACATCCGGTATATTATGCCTCAAAAACAGCAAATAATGGCTCTGATACAGAAGGAACTGTATGCAATAGTATATGCATGCATTAGGTTCCATAAATTCATATGTGGACAAGCTGTAATTGTAAACATGCTCCCTTACTGACATTTATTTTCAAATCTTTAGTCTATAGGTTCCAGCTCGTTTACAAAGAATGATGATGAAAATACAAACTTTCAATCAAAATGTAATTTACAAGTACAATCGAACATAATATCTATAAAATTCCATACAAGTTATAATGTGAAGTCAGGAACTTTTGCTTGCCTCAGCGACCCTCACGAAATATTGCATGAACCTTCAAGTTTAAGCGACAATACGTGAAATAATGCATTGGGTATCAACTGAATTGACATCTAAAAATGAATAAATAGTGAAATTACTCAGGAGCGATTCTCCTGCACTGCAGACAAGTATGCTCACATCTCGGGCATCGATATGTTGTTATAATTCTGAGATACACATGATTTGAAATTTCAAAAGAAGTAGATACCAGTTTGAAATTTTAATTTCACAATAACTGCTAGAACACAACGCGCATAAAACCAAATTCCAGTAATCGAATGGCGGCTGAAATTTTTGAACGGAAGTTGAACGGAATCTGACATATAGTTTCCGAATATATTTTATAAACTTCTGAAGAAAAAAATTTTTTTTAGTGATACCCACTATCATAACAAAAATCTGCAAAAACGCGTTGGCATTCTACAACTAATTATTAAGTTCTAATTCGATCGGATCTGTATTTTTTGTGTTATTGAGGAAATACCAGTTCAGAGAAGTAGATACCAGCCCGAAACTTTATTTCCACAATAATTGCTAAAATACAAAGCTGACCGAGATAAAATCCGTTATTCTACTGTTAAAGTTTCAGAAATATAAAATCTCTGAGGAGTAAAATTACTTTAGAGCGATACTGATCCCCACGAAATTCCGCAAAAATTTACATGTCGGCATTCTACAAACTATAATACCAAGTTTCAATTTGATGGGATATGTAATTTTTGAATTATTAAGGAATTGCAGATGAATAAATCTGGAACCATTTGGAAGATTGTGCCCATTAATGGACTCAACCAGGTTATTCGGGTCTGCAACCTACCCAAAATTTAAAGCCATCGCGACTACATGAATTAAGCCATATTTATGATCTCGCTCCTGGTTCCTCCGCCAATTTGCAAAACGTTGTGGAACAACTTCCTAATACTGCTCATCCTATATTGGGTTGGGTATAGCTGCGACCCACGACTAATATAATTGTACTATGCCTTAAGTGATCCTGTAAGTACAAGAAATGAGTTGACAAAGTTTTATCACAATCGGGTGGCGCATAAGGTACGATAAAAATAACAAACACTAATTTTATACTTTATTAGATTCCATGGTCAATGAAAACTCTAGTCTTTAAGGTGTAAGATAGCCATCTAACTCGCTCTCATCTTCAATTGGATTAACTTTTTCCGAAATAGGTTTTGTTTTTTTCGAAATTACTTTTTCTGATATTGAAATTACTTCTTCCGAAATTGGTTTTTCATTTCCGAAAGTGGCATTACTTTTTCCGAAATTGGTTCCACTATTCCGAGAATGGTTCAACTATTTCTAAAATTGGTTTTAGTTTTTCTGAAATTGGTATTACTTTTTCCAGAACATGAGAAGTTATATAGATGGAAAATATAATGAACTAGAAGTATAAAGAAATATAAAGCATGCTACATACCTACATTTCCCAAGAATTTTCTGTAAGTAGGTACGCTAACCTTATAACTTCCAAAATAAACCTTTATATTTCCCCTCGTTCCTAATCCAGGAAAGCATATCTACAACAAAATATGCATATTTGAATGTAATACAACGTCGTTAAATGTCAAAAAATATTGTAAGTCACACTCATACACAAGCTTCCAGCCCACCGTATGTTCTCCATACCTAAAGAATCGTATTTTGTTCTTGAATATAATAATAATACCTGTAACGAACGAAACACTTCATACACTCTAAAAAAAATCTCAGTGTGAATGTTGATTTCATACTATCAAGAATATTGTCGATGCAATTTACCACTAGAATGTCACATTCCTATCAATATTTTCGTTATTATGATCATATTGTGTTGAGTAGTGTAATTCATGACAGAAAATATCACAAACAGTATCCAGAATTAATAAAATTTATTTGAAATTTCACAGTTTCCATCAAGTTTTAATGCAAATTCTTCATACAAAAGTCAGATAGGTGATATCTTGGGTGAAAATGAGCACTGCATGGTGAACTGTGAAAGAACGATAGAGATTTAATCCGATTACCATACTTTACACTCAGTTATCAACTTTATGTATATCCAAGTATAACTTTTGAAACATGTGAAATCATCGAAAGTACCAACAAGTGCTTTTCTACCAACAAACTATCCAAATTCGCACCAGGAATATCAAAAGAACATTATACTTTATTTCGTCAACTTATTCATTGTTACATAGTTGCCAAATATTCTTTCTCGAAAGACAGATATCCCTGCTGACTCTTTTCAATATAAAGAAATCGCCGATAGTTGTGAAGAATTAATAATTATAAGATGACATGAAGAATCGTGCCCTTCCATGGGGAATTCTCACAAACAATATTGATGTTATTTCGGAACACTCGAATCAATATTGGAAATATCAATGTATCCCTTTCTTGACTATGAAAATCAATTCCTCCACGCTCTCAATGATTCACAAATTTATTTTCTGCTATTTAATGATTTCGTAGTACAACAATAGTTGAATATTTGTAGTTACCTATCAAACAAGAGATATATTTAGTCACGAAAAATAAACATATGGATTATTGTGATAAGTATATCATGAATAGTCTGATAGAAAATGACTTCAAAGTGAGTATGATATAATTTTACATTGCAGGTTTGAACAAATAGCTACTCATTGCACCATTCCATAAAAAAATCGTCTCAAGTGCACAAAATTGGAAATATCCAATTTTGGAAAATGGATATTTGCGAAACCAAAGGATTCTTTTTAAAATATCAGAATATAATTATATCCGGCAATAATGTGCAGGGATTGGTTATGTCGCAATACTTCTGACTAGTTCTAACACAACACGTGCATTTCATGGGTGACTACAATGCTGTGTGTTGTATCGGGTTGATTTTATTATTTTGTGCATTGAAGACGATAAGTTGGTTCATGATAATTTTTTTGGGTGCCTACGTAATTGGGTATCCTCATTTCATCAATTTTTCCCGAAAATTTTGATGAGATATTTGTGTTGGTTGGTCAATTGGATTTACAAATTCGTCCATCGCCGACTTTGAAATTTTACATTTGTCAGTGAAAAATATTTCATTCAATTTTCTTTATTTGAAATGTGCAATTATCTGAATTAGATGAAATTTCATATTTATGATTAATTTTATTACAGTTTCTTTATTGAAATTTATTTTCGTAATGTTCTTCAAACAAATGGGGCTTATTCATCTAACCTTTTGCGAACTATCAATAGGATTTTTTAGGAAGCCTTGCAGGTGAGTGTTTTTTGTAGTAGGTAGTCTAAGGGAACATATTTGTGTGTCTTAATTGTACATCACACTGTCGCAAAAACCTATTCTCCAGGATATTTTATTTCAGATAAGAGTGAATTCTTGATATCTATAGCGAATAAAACCAGCGTTGATAGTCAATTATCGGTCCTAAGCACGTTGAAAAGTTACAACTTTTAATTATATATATAAAGACCTGCCAGCTTCACATTATTTTGTAGGCACCAATTCGAATTGTATGATTATATATGATTAATATATAAATGCTTTAATGTCAGTAACCCTCACCATCAGAAGAAACAATTGGCAAAATTGAAAAAAACTGCCAGCGCTTTATCATTGACACCTGATCTGGAAGAATTTTGTGTCATGTTGGACCAGAAAGTGCTGCCTCAAAAGTTCGATTGGTTTGTCGATAGTTTTGATTATGTCTTTAAGCTTCAGTAATCACTAAATATTTCTATAAAAATTTATTGTTTATTGTATTTTCACAAATAATATATAAAAAATTAAACTGTCTATTAAGTAATCTTTGAAATAATAAATTCATATGTACTAAAAAGTTTTTTTCGATACCTGTACCCTTTTCATAGCCTTTCGGTGATTTATATGATATTGAGTTTCAAATTATAAAACGAACAATATCATAAAAAACACCGAAAATGGTGTAAATTTCAACTAAATAATACCTACACCCCGAGGGTTTAAAACGCATCTGATTCGGTGTTAAATAACACTGAACAAGATATTGCACATGCACTAGGTCAGTGCAAATTCACACTGAACTAAAGTTAAATCACACTAAACCACTGCAAATTGCACTACGGTACTTGTGCAAATTCACACCGAACTAGTGCTAAATCACATTGATCTAGTGCTACCTCACACTCATCCGAATGATATATCTCAATCGGTCTGTTGTGAAAGCTGATTACTTATTATGGCAGAAAATACACCTGAAAGTCGGTGTTATTTCGGATGGTGCTAAATAACACTGAAAAGATCAGGACCTCTAAGGAAATCAGGCCGGTGTTAGCGGGTGTTGGCCGGTGTTGTAAAATTTCTAAGAGTGTAATAATGTAGGATCAATCGCCTAGGGGTTGATTGAATTACGCTCCTTACATTTTGTCTTTCACGTTTCTCGTTTTCAGTAACACTTGCTCTGATATTTACACACTTTATTTACAATAGAACTCGAAGAAACATTTACAACTTTGATAGGATTTTATTTTTGCAATAACTGAAGTTCGCCAACTACCGCAATATACTCTAAATTCGTCTAAGTCTCAGGGATAAAAATTTGTATGTGCAAACCGTCTAAATTCTTCCGTATTCGCCTCTGTTCATCTAGAACAAGGAAAGATATACTGTATTGCAATATAAAATACATAAATATGGATACTTAACATCATATAAATGATATCATATCTCCGAAAGTATTATCTTGTTAGAGTTGAAAATTATATCAATGAATTTTCATGGTGAAACTGCATCTCAAAAAAAATTGAATTTGTGAGTCAAAATTTTTTTTTTCTTTTGTTACTCGGAAACTATCCAGGCTATTTTGCCCAATAACGAACTTAACCGAGATATTTGTCTCCCGAATCTACTCTGTAAATTTCCACTGCCTAGCTTATTCTGTTCGAGAGTTATTGTAGAAAAAAAATAAAAACAAAAAAAATTTAAACTTTACGGCAACCCTATCAATACAAAACTTCGCATGCGTATAAAGGTCATTATTCTACAATTTGATGCTAAATTTCAGATAGATCAAGTGATCAGTTTCCATAAGAAATATTTTCACTAAAAATGGCCATAACTCCGAAACCGCTCTGTGGATTTCGCTTGTTAACGAACTCGTCGGAGATATTTACGCTCCAAACCTACCCTACAAATTTAAAACCTCTGACTGCTTTCGTTCGAGAGTTATCGTGTTAACGGACTGCCGGCCGGACTGACAGAATTGACTTCGACCACGGATTCTTGATCAGTGAGTCGAACCAAATCGTTTGAGACCATTTTCAGCCAAAAATTCGAAAATTACATATATTTGGGCAAATTGATAAGCACTCTGTTCCGAGGAACTAGAGCGCCAAAAAACGTAGTTCTTTAAGATGCAGGCAACTGAAGAATTTAAATTATTAACATCAGGTTTTGATTTCAAAATATAGAATCAGAAAACTTTTCATTACTTCCCAACTAGAATGACAATGAGGCTCATATTTCAGTTACCTCATCATTTTATATAGCTTCCTATCTGGTTGTGATCGAATATGAGTAAATTTTAGCGGTACTGACTAAAGCGTGGTGCACTTTGTCGCATGCACCGAATACCTTTGAGGTCTTGCGTGTTACATTTATGTCTAGTGATACTCAATAGTCTGTTATTAAACCATATTGCTGTATAATATACCTGAAATTGAAATGTAAAACATTCCACTGGTTAGTTCGTGGTTGTCTCACGCCATTTAATGTTCGATGATCGAACTTTGCAACATGTCAACTTGATATTACCGGCTTGACTGCGCATCAACCCTCCTTTCTACCGTTACACGTTCTAAGGTGTGCTCCATGCAGTTCAACTCATTCGAAATCGGCAAGCATTGTTAATATTATACCATGCGCGTCAAAATTATGCAATATTGGATATATGTTCTCCCCTTTCAGGAATAACTTATTTTTTTACCATGTCGCGTTGCCAAGCAGTGACGACATCGATATTCCATTCTGGTAATCAGGTACATCTTGCAAGGAACGCAGTGAAGCTCCATCCTATTGAAACCACAAAGTTTCCTCTTGGGGATCTGGATCTGCATCATTCGAAAAAAGAATCGCTAATGCCGGAATCAGGTCATCCCGTTAGAAATCCAAATAAGTATTTTGGACCTGTTGATGGTCCTTCGATGAAGACAGGCCCTATTGCCCTGTTCATATTTTCACTTTTCAGGACATTTTGTATGTGACCCCATTATCCCCTTTGAATTGTGATCTGGTCAATAGTGACAGTTTTGTCTGTTGACACTTCCATTTAAATTGAACGGTCAACCGGTTAAAGTGTTTGCCTAGTTACTAATTGAAATTCGAGCTGTAAACCCCTCTTCGGCATTTTAAACTTCCATCACGTGTTCGTAAGACTTAGTTCGGCGGTCAAAACCATTTCAAATCAAACCGTGAACTGAATTTATCTTGATTGGGTGCTATTTATGGCATTTTAATTTTGTCAGAGTCGATTTTTGCGATTTATGATTATTCGCCACTAGTGGTCAAAGACAAATGAGGGTTCTCCTCCACCTCTGATAAAATGTTCAACTTTACCTGCTCTGGAATTGCCGATCGACCACTTTTTGGATGATACTTCACGTATTCGAACTCCTCACACTATATTATATTGTATGTACATACCTGATTATAGGTTCAGCATTTGGATATTTTTCATTGCAATCATCACAGACTTCTTGATGGGTACATGTTTCATCTCCACGACCGCTAATCAGAATTTGAACCATTTTCAGATTATATTCTGAAAGTAGGTGAATGAAAATTAACAAATTGATTCGAATTATATTCATATACGACCAACGGTTCCAACGATTTACAATATTTACTGTAGGCAAGTAGGTACTGAGAGAACTGACAAGACATTTAGAAGGTCTGAAATGAATATTGTCAGTTTCAGTATCAATATTAGTATCGTCTTTGTAATATAAAGGTGTTCATTTGATGAAGTTATAACTTGAAATTTTCACATGTTATTAAAATTTAAAAAAATCAAGCTTATTCAGAACTTAAGAAGCAGATTGACACCAAGGCAATGCTTTTTAGGCGTTTTCACTCCTTTCGCAGTTAAGTCAATCTGCTTTGTCGGGCTTGCTAATGACATGATTATGATTACACTGACTCTCCTAGGTGTTCCCTAAAGAGACCTCTCAGAAGCTTGTGCAAGTTAGGAGAGCAAGTTTTCTTGTATGCAAGCCTTATTATTGTATAGTAACGCCAGCTTAGGCACAGTAATGAAGGATTTATTATATCCCTGACTGAAGAAATCCTGAAACATGCCAATGATATTGAATACCTCTGGAGAAGCCTCGAGGGCACTCAAGTTGTCTAGACTGGAAAACTACTTTTCGTCGAACAGAAAACTGATAAAAACATTTCCATGTTTACATGTCATCTAAATCATGAAATTACCTTCGTGGGTTCCCATGAAACCCCATTGGTTCCAGCAAAGTATCGCAAGGTAGAGGATATACCAAGCAGCTTTGACCACTACCGTGAATATACAGCCCTAGTTCATGGAGGAGGAAGAATGTACTTGGGGTTGATCGGTGGTAGAATTGGAAGAAACGAATAGGGTCAACGTTGGGCAGCCGAGCGCAACATTAGAATCGCGAAGGGAGTTGAATTTCTGCTTAGACGGAAAAACTGATTAGACGTTAAAGACTGTTAAACGTATAACGTACAAGTTTATTGAACAGAGAATGCAATTTTGCAAATTGCTCAATTGGTATTGACCATATTTGGCTAAATTTATTGAAAAAGGAGTTGGATCTTGGAAATATCCATGCGAATTAAAACTATGTTAGCTATGATTTTTAAATACTGTCAATGTGACAATTCTTGAATTTCACAAAATAACTATCAACAAAATAATTCTAAAGATTTTCATTAGGAGTCTGACGAAGGAGTCTGATATAGACTCCGAAACGTTACGATATAATTGTTTCTTCGTTGATGTTGTTTCGTTGTTGTTTGTTAGGCAACATTGTTCAATTGGTTGCATCTGACAAATATCTTGTGTTTCTTACGCAGAAGCAAATCACAAAATAATTAAATTTTATTTTATAGATATTTTTCAGAGTTTGGGAGAGAAAACCCAGAAAAAAACCTTCCAATAATGAGTATACCTCCCACAGTATCCTATAATGATTACTCATATTTTATGTGACGGCGAATTTGAAGTTTGTGGAGTTGTGTAAATAATGAAATGGTTTCTTTGTACATTTTCATTCCGAAACTCTGAAAAATATCTTTAAAATGAAAAATTAATTATTTTGTGATTTGCTTTTGCGTAAAAAACATAGATTTTTCAGAAGCAATCAATCGAACAATGTTGCCTAACAAACAATAACAAAGCATCAACGATGAAACAATTATATCGTAACATAAATAAACCTGTACATATTAGCAAACAGTGTTCTATTTATTCCAAAGTGTAAATATAGAATCATTATCCCCTAGACAACGATAAAAATCCTACAGTGCTGTTGAATTTTTATATTGAATGGTAAATAAATTTCCACACACCGATCATCCACTTTTCGAATCACATCTGTACACTCAGTCGATCACAAATTAACTAAAATGCATCGTATATCACATATGCTTGCACCTATCTGTGATTAGAATTTCCCGTTGTGAATAAGCCAGTAGGTATTTCGAATTTCATATTAGGATTTGTTTATTGAAGCTCCTAAGGGTCAGTTTTCGAAGAAATTTTTATACACTCCAAAAGGTCATTATTAGTCATTTAAATGTCAAAGTTCGGATTTGACCTCGGATTGTTACCCATGAGTGAAACCCAATCATTTAAGACTATTTTCGGCAAAAAACTCCAAAATTACAGGCTTATGGGCAAAATGATAGAACGCTGTTCCTGGCGAAGGAAGTCCGCAAAAAGGTATATTTTCTCTAATCGAAGACAGTAATGATGTTTTATCTTCAACTCTTCAATAGAATACCTTTTTCTTTTAGGTACAGTGGCCCCGTGGTAATCCGGTCCTCATCTTATCCGGCGCCCCTTGTAATCCGACATGCGTGTCACTGCTGAAATATGTATTTTGATCGGTAATTTGTCGGATTACAAGGTACTTTCTTTCAAAGAATTCCGGACTATAGGGGGTCTTGGTCAGTAATGTAAAATCCGATAAATTCGATGGCCTGACACTGCCTTGCAAAACGTTTGTTGGACTACCGGGGGTCCACTGTATATTATAAAGTTGGTGGTAGGTATTGTTATTAACGGCACAGATAGACAACAGCAGAACACATAGTTGCGCCACTTCAACAGGACGGAAATTCTACTACTTCCATTATTTGAATCAAGTGTAATTATTGAACGCGGAGTGGGCGACAAAGTGTATCGCGTTTTAGTCAGAACCCCCACAATGCATACGTGTTTGATCACAGCCAACCAGAAAGCTAAAGGGTTTTCCAATAATAGGTGTTATTTTGATATTCAAAGAAAAATGCCAATTTTCAATAAAATTGATCGGATGTTTATTTCATTATAAAGAAGAAGCTATGCCTTTAATAGTGGAAAATAACATCAGGCAAATGACCACCACGACCACGCTTACAGAACCATATCCTTTTAATGACATTTTCCACAACTAAATCGCAAAGTGGCTGTCCTATATCCTCGATAGCCTCACGAATTCCATCTTTGAGGTCTTGAATAGACACTGGGCTAATGGCGTAGACCTTCTCTTTCACGTGGCCCCAAAGGAAGAAGTCGCAAGGTGTTAAATCACAAGATCTCGGTGGCCAATTGTGATGACCTCTTCGAGAGATAACACGGTCCGGAAACTTCTCCGCAAAATATCAATGGTTTCGTTGCTTGTGTGGCACGTAGCGCCGTCTTGTTCGCAGTAAACGTTGTCCAGATCAATAACATCCAATTCCGGCCATAAAAAATCATTAATCATCTCTCGATAGCGCAATCCATTCACAGTTACTATTGCTCCAGCATTATTTTCGAAAAAGTAAGGTCCAATGACTCCGCCGGACACGTTGAGGATAGAGAGGCTTTTCTCTTGGGTTTTCCGAGCCCCAGATGCGACAATTTTGTTTGTTGACGAAGCCACCTAGGTGGAAATGGGCCTCATTACTCAAGATGATTTTTCGATGGAATTCCGGATCATTTTCATGCATTTCAACAACCCAATCAGCAAAGACAGGACGTTGTTGATGATAGGCCGGCTTGAGTTCTTGTGTTAATTGAACTTCATAAGCCTTAATCTTTATGAAAAATACGGTGTAATGACGTTTGTGGAATGCCTAATTCCAAAGAACGATGAGGGATGGACAAACCTGGGTTTTCTACAACACTTTCGGCTACAGCAGCAATATTATCGGCTGTTCTTGAGCGACGTGCACGGGTTTTATTCTTCACATAGCTAACTTCTTCCAACAGCTTTCCACCAATTTCTTTATTGCGGACCGACAAGGTGCTTCACGACGACCCAAAAACGTTCGAGTTTTACGAACCGTCTCTGCCAAATTTTCACCATTTTTATAGTGAATTTAAATAATTTCAATGCGTTTTTAGAGCGTATATCGTTCTATTTTTATTAATGGCGTAGTTTCTACTTGTCAAATGTCAAAAAATTACAGCTTCAAAAGTGACATCTAACGAAATAGCGGGCTATTCAAAATAACACCTCTTATTGGAAACCCTTTAGAATAACTTCGTTCACTGAAAAGGGTTGCATTCTTCCTATTATGCTTCCGGGATATCAATATTCAGCATTAGAGAGGAATTTTCTGAACTATTGTTTATTACTGCTTTTGAATCTGAAAATTCCATATGAGCATTGACGCCATTGACTAGCATGTGTCACGAGTACAGACGACCCAACATATTCTAGGCGCTGAACAGTATCTTCACAAAAGGGAAAATCCAATTGGATAGTTTAATCTCATCGCAACGCATCGGAATTTCTGTTGAAATACGTGCGATAAGTTACAACGTACCTACAAACGTGTCTCTCGGAGAAAAACTTTTAATGGGATATACAGTATTTCCTGAAGCGTTATATCATCACCGAAAGGGGACGCTTGGGTCAATTCTATCCAGGTAACGGATTAACATTTTCGAGCTTGTTGTCGTGCTTCCTAAACTTTTTTGAACGGAATACTGGTGTGAAGCCGGATTTGGGAAATGCACCAGTTTGTTTTGCATGATAGGGATGGTAATAACAATGCAAGATGTGATTAGGTACTGATGGTGAAACACTGAGTGATCATGAAATAAGTGTATTGATGAATAAACAGTAAAATACAGACAAAGGGTGCCTAATATGAGATAGGCAAATATGAGATAGTAAAGTTTTAATCAAACTGGCTACCATTTGGTGCTAGTGCACCTAAAGCCACACCTCAGCGGATCTGA
Organism: Halyzia sedecimguttata; assembly: GCA_937662695.2. Taxonomy (NCBI): domain Eukaryota; kingdom Metazoa; phylum Arthropoda; class Insecta; order Coleoptera; family Coccinellidae; genus Halyzia; species Halyzia sedecimguttata. The sequence continues at coordinate 70,398,988 of OW569414.2, forward strand.
AAGTGGGTTATTACTTCCTAGTTCCCATAGCAGAGGCGAAGTTAGTTTCTCACGGAGATTCTCATGAAACCATCAAACCAATTTTTTGACGCAGCCATTCTACTGAACATAGTGCCCATCAATTTGCCCAATTTCTGTAACTTTCGAATTACTGGCCGATAATGGTCTCAAACGATTAGTTTCGACTCTATTATGAAATCAATTCTGTCCGGTCAGTCGTCAGCTTGATTACTTTCTTATGCAATGAGTTAGAGAGTAGAAATTTGCAGTGTATGTTTGGAGTCTAAATGCACAGGTCGAGTTCGTTAATATGCAAAATCCGCCGAGTGGTTCCGGAGTTGTAGCCATCTGAAATATTGTTTTCCAAATAACTCAAAAAATACTGATCGAACTGAATTTCACCCAGCTGGTTAGTAGAAAAATACCTACACGTAGACATACAAATTGTCGTGGGAACCATATGACTAGAAAATAAAAAGATATACTAAGAAGATGTTGTACCTTAGAAATAATCCGTCAAAGGCTGAATGACTTAGGTCGATGGCCTTTTGGTTTCCAATAAAGTATGGTTCTATCTATCTAATCCGTCAAATATCGCTGACATTTTACAGCAAATTTGCAGATTTAAACTGTAACAGATCTGTTGAAGATATTGGCAAAATATCGAAATTTGAAATTCATGTAACCCCTTACGGATATTTTTCGTTTCACGCATGAACAGACTAGTAGTGATTTAACTGCTGGAGTTTTCGTCTGAGAGGATTGGAGTTTTCAGGTGCTGATAGCACCCTCCAAAGAATCCCCTTGGAAGTGTCTTAGCATGCGTGGATTGGAGCAGTGATATCTCCTGAACGGTGTTGAAGAATCAGAATTTTGTGTGAAGTGTTATTTTCAGGGGACTTAAACCACGGGTAGATTGCGTATGCGCAGAGGGGACGTTTGGATTGTATGGCTTATGTGGGGAGTGGTTTGCGTCTAGCGGTGATGAATTTGGTTCTGAGCCGTCATTTCAAGATTTCAAGAGAAATTTCATGGCAATTTTGTGCACGGACAAGTCAGTTTCGGGGAAATAGCGTTGTTTCCGAGTTGAAATGTCTATATCGTGGCCTTGAGGCGAATTTATAAATAACCACATCCGGTAGATCTATATTAAATTACATTCGGATTTGGCGAAGAGGCAATTGCGTTTCTAACGGAGGTTCCATAACCGCAATTTGTTTCGATCTACGGTAAAGCTAACAGCCAAACTGTATTGATAGCCATATTTGTTGAAGGAACTTGAAAAAAAAGCACTGACGTGAAGTCAGTACTCTTTGGCGCAAGTGTTCATGGTGGCTAATTTGAATTGAATGATGAGTACTTCAAGCTCAGTGGATAGAGCGAGCCGAAGATCTACCCAAAAGATTATGGACACCATTCACTGTGGGTTCAAAAATTAACAGTGCTTCATCTAAGCTGCCATTAGGATAGAGTAACAAAGTTGAAAAATAACACAACTGACTCTGCTTAGTCGCAAAAGCTCCTAAAACATTCTGCGGGATCTCCTTGGGAAAGACTTGGGTCGGTCAGTATATAATCATAATCATGTTTATAGCACACGCGCCAACTGCAGATTGACTTAACAATGAAAGAAAAAGTGTAAAAAAGTATTGACGTGGGGTCAATTAGCTTTGGCGCGCATGCTATAAACATGATTATGATAAGATACGATAGAAATAAAAATATATTTCTTAAAAGAAATTTAAAAATTTTCTTCACAAATTTCTTATTTCAGAAACTATCTGTCAGGTTCCGCATATAGCTCATTCCGTTCGGGTGTTATCGTGTTAACGGATGGACAGCTGGACAGAATCGATTTTGACAACGGATTCTTGAAAAGTAAGTCGAACCAAAACGTTTGAGACCATGAGACATTTGGGCAAACTGATAAGCACTCTGTTGTGAGAAACAAGAGCGCCAAAAGGACGGCTTGAATGTCCATGTGTAGTGTGTTTGCTTGAGTGCGAGTGAGGCGTTAATAAACAAAAGCGGGAATAAACAAAAGGACAGGTGCGCAAAAGCTCCTGACTTCAGTCAGTCATTTCTTTTTATATTCCACGTTCTATTTTTGTGAGCCATATATTATTAACTAAATAGGAGGAAAGAGGGTTATACCTATGGCTATATCGAATGTTTGTTTTTATATAATATTTATCGTTATAAGAAAAGATATTTTTGCCATGTAAAGCAGGTAAACATCAAGTAGGTACTAAATCATTTCTATTAGAGGGAGATCTAAACTAGAAATCCAATCTTTCAAAAGTTGCAGGGTAGGTTTGAAGCATAAGTATCTGGGTAATGGGCAAAATCCACCGTGTGGTTTCGGGGTTATGGTCATTTTAATTCAAGGCATTTTTTATGAATATTTCCTGATCTGATCACTTAATCTATCTGAAATTTAGCATCAAAAATACTATTCTGATTGAACTGAAACTTGATAGTTAGATACAGAAGACCGACACAAACACTCGGATGACTATAAAACTTCAAAAGAATGTTCAACTATTTTGCGGAATATTTTGATCGTGAACAAGCACGCCAAAGGGTACCGACTTCGCATCAGTATTTTTTGGCACTCTTGTTTTTATTTTTATTGTCAATCTCTGAGGAGTTTGAAAACTTCTGAAAATATCTTTGGTCAAATAACACAATTTGTAGTGGAAAAGACGCACCTGTCGTGAAATACTGTAAAATCTCTTGAAATTTCGATTTTGAGTTTGTTACACCATAACGTTATGCTTATGCTGAATTTACCATGGTAAATTTTATTAAGATTGTCCTATTCAGGAGAATGGATAATAGAACATACGCACAAAAGCTCCTGACTTCACGTCAGTGCTTGAAGCAATTTTTTAAATACCTATTTTATTAGATTTATTTTATTCTTAAGCATAAGAAGTTAACAAAATGAAAGAAACTGTCCACAAAAAACAGTAAAAAACCCTAGAGCAAAAGGGTTCATGTATGAATGTAACCACGACTTATATAAATTGTGCACATAAAACCTGCACTAAGATAATAACAATAATAAAAAATTGGTTCAAGCACTGACGTGAAGTCAGAAGCTTTTGCGCGTATGTTCTATTGTCCATTCTTCTGTATTGGACACCCTTAATCGAATTTACCATGGTGAATTATGTTGTCCATTCTCCCGTATTGGACACTTAATTCGAATTTACCATGGTAAATTAATTAATTCGAATTTACCATGGTAAATTCGAATTAAGAGTGTCCAATAAAGGAGAATGGACAACATAATTTACCATGGTAAATTCGATTAAGGGTGTCCAATACAGAAGAATGGACAATAGAACATACGCGCAAAAGCTTCTGACTTCACGTCGGTGCTTGAACCAATTTTTTATTTATAATATCATTTAAATTAATATTGTAGGACGTTACTTTAAAAGTTCTAAGCTATACTGACTTACAGCAAAAATATTATAAAGAAAAGAAGCAATTGGATAGTCTAACTATCATTTTAATAAAATGATACATTTTTATTGTTCAAATAAAGATATTTTGTCAACTTACAAGAATTTCTTCATTCAATGGTATTTCAAAGATCTAATTACAGTTTTAAATATTAAATACCATGGTAAATTCGAATTAAGAGTGTCCAATAAAGGAGAATGGACAACATAATTAACCATGGTAAATTCGATTAAGGGTGTCCAATACAGAAGAATGGACCATAGAACATACGCGCAAAAGCTTCTGACTTCACGTCAGTGCTTGAACCAATTTTTTTTTTTGAGTTATCAAGGTAATAATATTCCAGGTGGGTATAACTCGGAAACCGTTAGACCGATTATGCCCAAAAATGAACTCAACTCTCCCTTTCGGATATGCAACCTACCCTGAAAATTGCAAGTCCCTATCTCCTTTCGTTCGAAAGTTATCGAGGCAACGGTCACCCATCTACTGAATTCACACAAGAATGCTCCAATCTCCAACAATATTGAACCGATCGTATTAAAACAAACTTGAAACTTAGCGGTAGAGTTAGGTTATGAAGGCTCTTGCAAAATTTCATCAATTTCTAACGATTAGTTACTGATATATAGAATTTTTTTTTTTATTTTCAATGATTTATTAAAAATTTTCTACAAATGCTTTCCTCACCAAATTTTGCAAACGTTTTCGCGTTGGCATTCTACAACTAATAACCATGTTTGAATTCAATCGGTTCAGTACTTTTCGAGTTAATGAGGAACAAAAACCACGAAATTTCCGAAAATTTCAGATGGCTATAACTCTAAAACCGTTTGGCCGATTATGCTCATAAACAAACTGAAATGTCGCGTTCTGGTGCTCATCCTAACCTGAAAATTTCAAGCCGCTATCTCATTCCGTTATCAAGTTATCGTGACAACAAAAATATTTTTTAATAATTTTTTTAAAATTTTCTAGCCATATGATTCGCACAAAATTTCACGAACGTGCTTAGGCTCATATTCTACAACTACTCACCAAGTTTCAATTCGATCGGATTTATATTGGTTCAAAACAAATTTTATTACTCGGAAACCGCTGGGCTGATTATGCCCATTAACGAACTTGTCCGTCGAATTGGGATGCGCCACCTACCCTGAAATATTCAAGTCGCTAGCTCTTTTCGTTCTCAAGTTATCTTGGCAACGGCCGGCCGGACAGAATGAAATTTGACCTCGAATTCTTCATTGGGGAGTCGAACTTAATCGTTTGAGACCATTTTTTTCAAAAAATTCGAAAGTTACAGACATTTGGGCAAAACTATAACGCGATGTTCCCCAGAACATAGGCGCAAAAATGGTTCAAGCCCTGTGGATAGGAGCTTTGACGCTCTTGTTCAAACTTTGACAAATCATATCTCCAAAATCATTGGTCTCTGGGAATGATATGACAGGATTCTTATGATAGAAATGCATCATGAAAGAAATTGAATTAAAACAGACGGATTCTCCCCAATAACGAACTTATCCGTGATATTCATTCCTCAAATCTACTCTTAATATTATATTATATCAATTAAAACTTAGACAATATTGCAGTTTTGTTTTAAATGGAGATATTCTGAACCCAATTTGAATATGTATCTTACCTAAGAATATATTTCCATCATCATATGGATTATACGGGCACTATAGTATCACCTTAAATTTATAATATCATAACATCCTCATAATTATACGATAGCTGAGGTTATTTCATTGGTCATTTTGTATTCAATCATACTTTGTTTTCTAGAACAGGAGGTGTATTTTATATCAAGAATAAAGAACCATATATAATTTTGACATTTATCTCTCATAGGAAAATAAGATGACATGTAAGAGCACATATCATATAATAAGTCATAGATAGAATAATTAGGTACAGCATTCAGTGAAAACAGAAGTACGATTTATTATTGAAATTTCGAAAAAATCATATCTCCGAAAGTATTAGCTTGTTAGAGTTGAAAATGGTATCAATGGATTTTTATGGTTAAACTGCATTTCGAAAAAAAATTGAATTTGAAATTTGTAATGTAAAAAAAATTTTTTTTCGGAATCCGTTAGGCCGGTTTTGCTCAATAACGAACTTAGCTGAGATATTTATCCCCCAAAGCTACTCTGAGAATTTGAACTGCCTAGCTCATTCTGTTCGACTATTATTGTAGAAGAAAATATATTTGACGCTTTACGGCAACCCGATCATTACAAAACTTCGCATGCCTATAAACGTCTTTTTTCTGTGACGGGAAAAAAATTTGACATTTCATCTCTGTTGACAGGTAACAAAATATAACTTTTCACGAAATTACTTTTTTCCCCGGGAAAAAAGTGAATACTTTTTTCCCGGATATATATACATATAGATAATGGAAGATATTTGCTACTTGCGCTGCTTCTATCAACTCCGGTGGAGTCAGAGAAAACTCAGAATCAAGCATTTTCAACTTTATAGTATTCAAAATAACTACTAAACAATTACTGAGTTCGCAATTTTTGTATCAAATCACAAAATTAAATTGACAGATATTTGATTACACTGAAGTTTTCCTTAGCAACGCAGGTCTAATAGCTTACTAGTTTAAAAATTCAAATTTCATATCGATAACATTCTGACTTTAATATATTGTAATAATATGTTCTTTCACTATTAAATCGTCGTTTTTCCTGTCACAGAAAAAAATAGTGTATTATACACGGGAAAAATATTAGATTTCAGCTCTCGGTTTTTTGTCTCCCTCCGCTTCGCGTCGGGAGACAACATAACCTCGAGCTGAAATCTAATACTTTTTTCCCTTGTATAATAAATAACTATTATTCTACAATCTGATGCTAAATTTCAGATAGATCGAGTAATCGGTTTCTGTTTAAAATTGAGCATCCCCTCAATTTCAATCTCCATAGAGTTCCTGAATTCAACCTACATAGGGGTACTTCTACAAGTAAACAAGTCTGCACACTATATTTCCGCTCTATAGTATTTTTGAATTTAGCGCCTTCAACTCTTTAATCTCAAAGTATGCATTTCTCAAGAAACCTGCGCCGAGGTGAATTTTAATTCGACCCCCGGTCAACGACGACTTCTCTTGCGAATTTGATTCATTGCGGATAGCCTCACTGCCTTCTCTTGCGTTTATACAAGTTTCACATTCATTTTCTATACAGCTCATTAGTTCATCTCATAATTTTGTTAATCTAGTGCAATCAGTGTCCTGAAAATACAGGTAATTTACAGCTCTCAATGTTAGTTTATTTATTCTCAAAATTCACAATACGTAAATTGTAATTCAGAAGTGCACATGTTCCGAGTGAAATGCTGATGGCTGAAATCGTTCTTTCATTCATCCACATGTGTCTGAATTAATTCGAATATCTCATAATGATTTATCTTAATTGGATTTGTGCATACAACATGATTTCCTATATTACGATGGAATTATTGATCTTCTCAAAATATATCATCTCGTATTGAAACCAACTCGTATTGAATAGCATCAGCTGTAAATTTAAGTCAACTCATTTATTGTCTAGATATAATAATCAATGGTTTGTTCGATATAAAATATCAGAACGTCTGCTCTTTTCGACAGTTTCAATATGAATTTTAACTAGCTCGTTTGCAGGACAGGTTGCACTAGAGTTCCACCATTTTAATTGTCTCACATGTTTGATCTCACAGAATTGATTCAAGTCACAATAGTTTATTGTTTGAAAATTGCTTCAATTTTCCAACTCACTTTCAGCTCAAATTTACTCAAAACATTATTACTGGTATCCACTCAGAATTGCTCACAGAATTGATTCAAGTCACAATAGTTTATTGTTCGAAAATTGCTTCAATTATCCAACTCACATTCAGCTCAAATTTACTCAATACATTATTACTGGTATCCACTCAGAATTGCTCACAGAATTGATTCAAGTCACAATAGTTTATTGTTTGAAAATTGCTTCAATTATCCAACTCACTTTCAGCTCAAATTTACTCAATACATTGTTACAGGTATCCACTCAGAATTGCTCACAGAATTGATTCAAGTCACAATAGTTTATTGTTTGAAAATTGCTTCAATTATCCAACTCACTTTCAGATCAAATTTACTCAATACATTATTACTGGTATCCACTCAGAATTCCTCACAGAATTGATTCAAGTCACAATAGTTTATTGTTTGAAAATTGTTTCAATTTATCTCAGTGGTCCCTTGTTTCTCACTAGTTAAATACTTACTCAAGAATAGTAATGTGCATCCAACTTATACAAGCTTTTTACCTAGATCAAATTAATTCAGTAATTAAAATCTCAACTTAATCTCATGTTCTACTCTCGATGTGAAATTTCATAACATAAAAGCTAATCGTTGGTGCACTGCGCTAGTCTGCTCTCAGTTCATACATTTATTTTCTTCTCTATTTAGTACTCTCACGCAATACGCTTTCCACCTAGATCCTCATTGTAAGCCTCCTGTTTTTCTGGTGGAATCGCTCATCTCACAATTGAATAATTGTCCATCACTGTAAACGTTGTGTTTGATTGATGATACCTACTCATTATTGTGAATTTATATGTATTCTCATGTCTCTCATTCTCTATCAACAATGTAGATATGTAAATAAATTGCTTTTAACAATTTTTCCAACTCAATCGTCTGTAACAGTCCACTACTCTAAAATTTGACAAAATCTGAACAACCCCGATTTTGAACAGTTTCGGACATTTTCATAAAAGATGTTTTTACTGAAAATAGCCATAACTCCGAAACCGCTTGGTGGATTTCGCCCGTTAACGAACTCGTCCGAAATAATTACGCTCCAAACCTACCCTGCAAATTTCAATCCTCTATTTCTTTTCGTTAGAGAATTATCGTGTTAATGGACAGCCGGACAGAATCGATTTCGACCACGGATTCTTGATCATTGAGTCGAACCAAATCGTTTAAGACCATTTTCGGCCAAAAATTCGAAAATTACAGACATTTGGGCAAATTGATAAGCACTCTGTTCCGAGAAACAAGAACGCCAAAAAGGTCAACTGAAAAAAGTTAAAACTGTAAACACCATTTCCTGTAAGGTGAGAATTTCGAGATGTTACAGTATTCCACGACGAAGAGGCGAAGAGTGTAGTGTTTATAGTCAGTCCACAGAAAAAGCAAGCTAGAATATTCTAATTGAATTCTGAATTTGCCGCGGGACAATCAGCAATCATCTCAAAGATCAAACATCGCCTTTCAAGGCATATAGAACGTCGAATTTCCCGAAGGAATCGATAAAGGATAAACTCAATTTAGTTATTGCATACTCGAAAGACTTTCAATGAAACGCCGCTGCTCATTACAGAGTCACTCGTCTTCCTTGAAATAAAAATCGTGTCGTCCGTCTGCGAAGCCTAAAGTGGAAGACGTTAAACCATTCAACCAAAAGATATCAATTACACAAGGATGTAGCTCGTAATGGTAAAGGCCGATCTGAATTTCAGATGAATTTTTTCGAGTGGCGGCAGTTAGGAGGTTTCCGTGGTGCTGTAATCGAAACGAGGAGGGTTTGAAACTGAGCTGTGCCGAGCACTGAAGAAAAGTGCTTCGAGCCCTAAGCACTAAGCACTCAATGAGAATTGGTTCAAGCACTGACGTGAAGTCAGGAGCTTGTGCGCATATGTTCTATTGTCCATTCTCCTGTATTGGACACTCTTAATCGAATTTACCATGGTGAATTATATTGTCTGTTCTCCTGTATTGGACACTCTTAATCGAATTTACCATGGTAAATTCGGAGTGTCCAATACAGGAGAACAGACAATATAATTCACCATGGCAAATTCGATGAAAAGTGTCCAATAAAGGAGAATGCACAAGAGAACATACGGGCAAAAGCTTTTGTTTTCTCGTGAGTGCTTGAACCAATTTTTTTGGCAATGGTTTTTACAAATTTTCTAGTGCTACGAATTGAATTGGATTTGTATTTTCTGAGTAATTGAGGAGGTAACAACCAAATTTCAGATTGATATAACTCCAAAACCATTCGGCCGATTATGCTAGTTAACGAACTTAAATGTCGTATTCAGATGCGTAATCTACCCTGAAAACTGCAAGTCGCTATTTCTTTCCGTTCTCAAGGAATCATGAGATACATGATATTTTTTCGTAATTTTCTAAAGAAGTTTCTAGTGGTACGGCCCCCACAAAATTGCACACACGTCTTCATGTCGATATTCTACAACTAGTTATCAAGCTTCAATTCGATCAAATCTTTATTTTTTGAGTTATCGAGGAAATTATATTCCAGATGGGTATAACTCCGAAATCGTTCGGCCGATTATGGCCAACAGCGAACTCAACTCTTCCATTCAGATGTGCAACCTATCCTGAAAATTGCAAGTCCCTATCTCCTTCCGTTCGACAGGTAACGGTCACCCATCCAGCTACTGAACTCACACAAGGCTGCTCGGATCTTCAATATAGATTCGATCTTGTTCAAACTTGGAACTCAAATGGCGCATTAAGATTCTCAACCTAACCTGAAACTTTCAAGTCGCTGTCTCTTTCCGTTCTTAGGTTATCGTGACGTAAATAGTATCTTTTAATATTTTTAAAAATTTTTTTGGTGATACGATGTTCACAAAATCTCGCCAACGTTCTAGGGTTTATATTCTACAACTACTCACCAAATTTCAATTCGATCGGATTAGTATTGGTTGTAGACAAAATTATTACTCGAAAACCGTTGGGCCGATTATGCCCATTAACGAACTCGTCCGTCCCATTGGGATGCGCCACCTACCCTGAAAATTTCAAGTCGCTATCTCTTTCCGTCCTCAAGTTATCGTGGCTACGGTCGACTGGTCTGCAGGACAGAATCAAATTTGACCTCGAATTCTTGATCAGGGAGTTGAACTCAATCGTTTGAGACCATTTTCGGCGAAAAATTCGAAAATTACAGACCTATGGGCAAAATGATAACGCGATGTTTCCCAGAACATACGCACAAAAATGATCACGAGCATCGAGCACAAAGCACAGCGTTTTCACAAAAGGATTGCGATTACTAAGGACTTTATCAAAGTAATTCGATTTTTCGAGCACTAAGCCCTAAGCGCTTTTAGAAATCTGTTGGAAATGAGGATATTTACTCCGAATTGTTATATAAAATTGTATTCAATTGGAGAAATATGTTAACTAGCAAACTTGCATTCCTCATATGCATAATTGACGGATGAGGAATGGAGTGCAGCGAAATGAATTTCTATAAAACTAACGAACTCAAAATTAGTTCTGTTCTCACACAGTTTGAAAAGATCTTCATTATTTTGGGATATGATAACACAATCAAAGGAAATATGAATTCTATAATCGTCTCAATTTTTCTGCACGTGTAAAATGTATTTTCTTTATTTCAAAATGGGATAATACCCGAAACTATATGACAACAACATCGTAGTATAATATGAAATTTAGGCTAAGTGTTTTCTTTCCCTTACTAATAAAACAAACACTGACGTGAATTCAGTGCTTCTTGAGGCAGTTTTCCATCAATACATAATTTAATTCGAATTGATCAACATGACATAAATGCTTTTTTGAATTTTTCAAAATGTCAAAAATTTAATCTGCAGAAACCGGATAACATAAGCTATTTTCTATTGTGATTCTATTAATAAGCAATTAAACATTGGAACTTTAAATATGAATATATCAGATAAATCTGTGAATTCACAGGACAATTCTCGAAAATAATTCACTTATATCTTCTTATAGAATCATAATAATGCTTTGATGCTGAATAATTTTCAGGAGTTGGTAATATTCATATATCCAAATCCCATTCCGTGAATCTATAACCAACAACTGATAATAACAAGTTGCCGTTCATGCGTCAATTGATCTCCCTCTGGTACACATACATTCCTCCGACCACAGCGCGTCAGCGTCTATTCGTGTTAAGACATGATTTCGGAAAGGCTTAGTGCTTTGTAATTCTCAGAAGTGCTCGGCAGCACTTAAGGGATTACTAAGCACTAAGCCTTTTCAAGAAGTGCTTGAATTACTAAGCACTAAGCACTGGTTTTAAAAAGTGCTCGGGGGCACAGTACTCGGGAGCTTCGAGCACTTTCACAAGCACTAAGCACAGTGCTTTGGCTCAGCTCTGGTTTGAAATGCGTGGTGCGTGGCCAGATATATAATCGAATCTGCGATAGATCGCAAAAATTTTTCAAGAGCAATGAGTTCATTAGATTGTGATTCATTTTCAGATATTTATTACCAGAAATAAGTTTCAGTAGGCCGGCCCGGTAGTCTAGCGGTTGAAGAGCTAGCTAGGGTGCCGGAGTCGCGGGTTCGAATCCCGCTCAGGGCATGGATGTTAGTTGTGATTGTCCGGTATGAATGTTAGAACTTGAACTCTGCTGGTTAATGACGAACGTCAAGACCATACTTAAGGACTATGTCCACTGTGATCAAAAAAAAAAAAATAAGTTTCAGTAGGTATTATTTCTAGATGTACCGGGTTTCCCACTATAATTTGACCCCCCCTTTAACTTTGTTACGAATGGAGATGCAAAAAATGTTCTGTACAACAGTTGTACCAAATCAACTGAGTTTTTGGCGCTCTTGTTCCTCGGAACAGAGTGCAATTTGCCCAAATTTCTGTAATTTTCCAATTTTTGGCTGAAAATGGTCTTGAACGATTCGGTTTGACTCACTGATCAGGAATCCGTGGTCTAAATCGATTCTGTCCGGCCGTTCGGCCGGCCGTTAACACGATAACTCTCGAACGAAATGACTCTCGAACGGAATGAGCTAGATAGTTGAAATTTTCAGAATAAGTTTGAGTAATAAATATCTCGGTTTAGTTCGTTATTGGGCAAAATCGGTCGAACAGTTTCAGAGTAACAAAAACAAAATATTTTTTTTACATTACAACTTTTGAATTCGACATTTTTTAAGATGCAGTTTCATCATAAAAATCCATTGTTATCATTTTCAACTCTAACAAGCAAATACTTTCGGAGATATGATGTTTCAAAGTTTCAATAATACATGGTAAGTTCTATGTATTCACAGAATGTAAACACAGAATGTAAACACAGAATGTGTCTGTGATCACTATTCATAAATGTCATATTTTCTAGCTATTAGAGATTGTTAATTCGTAGTTGTTATTTTCTCTTGGAAAGCAAGTATTCGATTCTTGAATTTGTTTGATGTAGTTTATTGAGGCAATAGGAAAGAAGAACATAATGGAATCATCAAAAGAAATTACTGTTCGTTGACCACTGAGGTTAATATTACCTTTTACTTCCTTAAGTAGTGAGACATGTATTTTCATAATGGTGCTAGCAAAAAAAATACTGAAGTATGGATCTACATTTGTGTATCAATTAATTTTTCTTGTGTTAAAGTTCATAATACAGAAACAATTATGTAAGTGGTATGAACTATTAAAATCCAAATTATGAAAAGAGGATAGTATTTTATCAATACATTTTGAACTATTAAAATAATTCGTTCGTAATCCACTACCTACTCAAATATCAGGAATAAATGGACAATCTGCGATGATTGTCTCCAGCCTTGCTCTAGACATTTCGATGATTCTTTCCTTAGGTATTTCGAGTTGTGAAAACTATGCACCGAGTGTAATAAGTTGCAACAACCCATTCCACGAGGTTGAATCATTGCAGATTGCTCATTTAATTTTGATAAATGAATTTAATGACAATTTTGGAAGCATTAAGGCATTGATGCATTGTAGATTGCCCTTTTTGGCGCTCTAGTTCCTCGGAACTGAGTGCTTATCAATTTGCCCAAATGTCTGTAATTTTCGAATATTTCGATGAAAATGGTCTTAAACGATTTGGTTTGACTCACTGATCAAGAATCCGTGGTCGAAATTCATTCTGTCCGGCCGGCCGGCCGTAGGCACGATAACTCTCGAACGGAATGAGCTAAGGAGTTGAAATTTTCAGAGTAGGTTTGGAAGATGAATATCTCGGCTGAGTTCGTTACTGGGCAAAATCGGAAAGAAGGTTTCGGAGTAATAAAAAAAAAATTTTTTTTTTTACAAAAAAAATTCCAAATTAAATTTTTTTTAATAAGCAGTTTTATCATAAGAATCCATTCATATCATTTTTATCTCTAACAAGCTAATACTTTCCGAGATATGTTTTTTCAAAATTTCAATGTTAATCGTATTTCACAGATTGATATAATTATTCTATGTATGAATTCTCATAATGTCAACTTGACAGAAGGGAATATTGTAACTTCAAAAATATTGGGGTTGAAATACTCGTATTTTAGCGATGCAACGGGGACCTCACCCGAAAATGTTTGAAAATATTACGTAAATATTGAAAGCATAATTCTGTAGTTCGAGAGAGGAGAAAATTTGGTGAACGTAGATCAGGAAATTTTTGATCGATTACAAGGTAATTTTTTATTATTACTTATCTTCTTTGATACATGTTTTATGGAATACCCACTATTTGTAGGTACTTTAAACCTGTTTTGGGCAATTGTCATACGAAACTTGTTTTTTTGGCGCTCTAGTTCCTCGGAACAAAGTGCTTATCAATTTGCCCAAGTGTCTGTAGTTTTGGAATTTTTGGCTGAAAATGGTCTCAAACGATTTGGTTCGACTCACTGATCAAGAATCCGAGTGCGAAATCGATTCTGTCCTGCCGGCCGACCGGCCGTAGGCACGATAACTCTCGAACGGCGGATTGAAAATTGCAAGGTGGTTTTGGAGCGTGAATATCTCGGACAAGTTCGTTAATGGGCGAAATCCATTAAGGGGTTTCGGAGTTATGGCCGATTTTAGTAAAAATATTTTTTATGAATATTTCCGAAACCGATGACTCGATCTATCTGAAATTTAGCATCAAAATGTAGAATCATGACCTTTATACGCATGTGAAGTTTTGTATTGACCAGATTACCGCAAAGTGTCAAAAATGTGGTGCAGTTCTCATTCTCATGATTGCTCATTTAATCTTGATAAATAAACTATTATTTGAATTGAATTTCCTTTATGATGCAGTTCTATCATATGAATACATTGATATAATTCCCAACTCTGAGAAACCAATACTTTCGGAGATATAATTTGTCTGTTTGAACTAGAGCGCCTGAAAGCTCCTGTCCACAGGGCTTGAACCCATTTTTTTTATAAGGTTATTTTTGAAGAATTTTTTTTAAACGATACTTTCTTTAAATTCAATTTATTTCATGATGCATTTCTATCATAGGAATCCATTGATATAATTCCCAACTCTGAGAAACCAATACTTTCAGAGATATAATTTGTCTGTTTGAACAAGAGCACCAAAAAGCTCCTGTCCACAGGGCTTGAACTAATTCTCTTTGCAAAACATAGCTCCAATTCAACATTCATTACTTTGTTACTTGGAATCATATAGAAAGCCAAAATTTCGGGTATGGATTACCAATATCCCGTCTATAAATAATGACATACGCCTGAGCAAACCGGATTCATGGAAAAGGGTCCAAGTCGTTTTACTTTCCAAAAAAAGGAGAAAAACTTGACATAGCCAAATATAGGCCAATAAGACTTCTTCCACACCCTTATAAACTCTTGACAAAGATAATAATGAATCGACTTTCGAATAAATTTGATGAATACCAATCACCTGAACAGGCCGGATTCCGAAAAGGTTTTAGTACAATAGATCACATACAAACAATACGCACCCTCACTGAAAAATACACTGAATACAACATAGCCTTTATTAATTACAAAAAAGCGTTCGATTCTGTAGAACATTGGGCTATCTACGAAGCTATGGACAACGCAAGAATCGACTCCAGATACAAAAATCAAGTACATTTATGATTCCGACTTCTTCAACGTCAAAATTTCAGGTGACATAAAAACAAATAATATTCGAGTTGGAAAAGGAGTTCGTCAAGGAGATACAATATCTCCAAAACTCTCGCTCTCGAATATGAATTTAAGAAGATCAACTGGGATGACAAAGGCGTAAACATCGATGGTCTTACACCCCTTCGATTCGCAGATGACATTGTGCTGATAAGCAACGATGCCGCCGAATTGTTGAAAATATTGGGAGAATTAAGGAAGGCTTCAAAGGAAATAGGACTGATGATGAACATCTCCAAAACCAAGGTCATGTCTGGAGAGAACACAGAGTTCACACTGAGTGATATACAATTGGAAAAAGTTAATCAATATATATATCTGGGCCATACAATTAAACTTGGAAAAGAAAATCAGACAGCCGAAATAGAAAGACGCATACGTATGCCTTAGGCAGCAACGGGTAAACTGGGGTTTGTTTTGCGGGATCCGAACATACCAATAAATTTGAAAACAAAAGATTGCAACTCTTGTGTTCTCCGCGTTATGACATATGGGATGGAAACTAAGTCCCTGACTGTAAACACCGCAAACTTCGAATAACACAGAGAGCTATCGAGCATGCCATGTTGGGAGTAAGCCTGAGAGATCGATGAAGGCATAAGGAGACGAACGAAAGTCGAAGAACTCATGGTCAGGATTGCCAGACTGAAGTGGAGCTAGGCAGGACATATAGCCAGAGATCGAGAAAATGAGTGGACTAAACATCTGTTGGAATTGAGACCAAGGGAACAAAAATGGAATAGACGTAGACCACAGAGACGCTGGGTGGATGATATAACCGAACAAGTAGGAAGAAGTGGGTGAGAGAAGCTCAAGACGCAAGGAGTGGGCAATGAGAGGCTGCTGGTGATGATGACATACGTCCCTAATCATACAGGGGTTTTTCAAAATCCGAGGCTTTTCTGAGATATACTTAAACGATAAAAAGTGCGTTTTTTCGAATGGAATGATCAGTATATTATAATACCTATCAAAAGAGCATTGAATTTATTCCCAAACGATATAACATGTTTTCATGCCCATGGGAATATTGAGCAACCTTTTTTATCAGCTATGCATGAAATGTTCTAAATTAGATATCATTCAAATGGAAGGCAATAATGATACAAATGATGTTTTGATGAAATTGTTTATTGTTCACGGACGATGCGATCAAATTGTAGTAAGATCATACAGAATGTTCTGGGGGTGGGACTCAGTATCTTGCATTCCAAAGCGAACGTAAAGCAGTAACTTTTATTGCTCTCTATTATATTGCATGCTCCGTATCAGGATTCGGATTAGTTCGGCAGCATCGAAATCGAACATGTATTCGGAAGCGGAGTGAGGTACTAACAACTACAAAGCGAAGTGAGACCCTATCACCTGACGATTACGCCTGACATGTTCGGTGCTGCCGAACTAATCCGAATCTGGATATAGAGCATACAATACGATAGAAAGCAATAAAAATTGGTTCAAGCACTGACGTGAAGTCAGAAGCTTTTGCGCGTATGTTCTATCGTACATTCTTCTGTATTGGACACCCTTAATCGAATTTACCATGGTTAATTATGTTGTCCATTCTCCTGTATTGGACACTTAATTCGAATTTACCATGGTAAATTATGTTGTCCATTCTCCTGTATTGGACACTCAATTCGAATTTACCATGGTAAATATAGGAGAATGGACAACATAATTAACCATGGTAAATTCGATTAAGGGTGTCCAATACAGAAGAATGGACAATAGAACATACGCACAAAAGCTTCTGACTTCACGTCAGTGCTTGAACCAATAATTTTTTCGTGATTTTTTTTAAATTTTCTAGGGGTGCGGTTCTTAAATTTTTTTTTTTCGTCATTTTTTTCAAATTTTCTAGGGGTACGGTTCTTACAAAATTTTAAACACGTCTTTATGCTGATTTTCTACTACTAGTTACCAAGCTTCAATTCAATCGAATCTTTATTTTTTGAGTTATCAAGGAAATAATATTCCAGGTAGATATAACTCGGAAACCGTTAAACCGATTATGACCAAAAACAAACTCAACTCTCCTTTTCAGATACGCAACCTACCCTGAAAATTGCATGTCCCTATCTTCTTTCGTTCGAAAGTTATCGAGGCAACGGTCACCCATTTACTGAACTCACACAAGAATGCTCGAATCTCCAACAATATTCAACCGATTGTGTTGAAACTTGAAACTTAGCAGTATAGTTAGGTTATGAACGCTCTTGCAAAATTTCAGCAATTTCGAACGGATAGTTACTGATATATAGAATTTTTTTTTTTTATTTTCAATGATTTATTAAAAATTTTCTACAAATGCTATGCTCACCAAATTTTGCAAACGTTTTTGCGTTGGCATTCTACAACTAATAACCAAGATTGAATTCAATCGGTTCAGTATTTTTCGAGTTAATCAGGAAAAAAAAAACCACCAAATTTCAGAAAATTTCAGATGGCTATAACTCTAAAACCGTTTGGTCGATTATGCTCATAAACAAACTCAAATGTCGCATTCAGATGCACAACCTAACCTGAACTTTTCAAGCCGCTATCTCTTTCCGTTCTCAGGTTATCGTGACAACAAAAATATTTTTTAATAATTTTTTTAAAATTTTCTAGCCTCACGATTCGCCCAAAATTTCACATACGTGCTTAGGTTCATATTCTACAACTACTCACTAAGTTTCAATTCGATCGGATTCATATTGGTTGAAAACAAAATTATTACTCAGAAACCACTGGGCCGATTATGCCCATTAACGAACTTGTCCGTCGTATTGCGATGCGCCATCTATCCTGAAAATTTCAAGTCGCTAGCTCTTTTCGTTCTCAAATTATCGTGGCAACGGACGGCCGGACGGCCGGCCGGACAGAATCAAATTTGACCTCGAATTCTTCATTGGGGAGTCGAACTGAATCGTTTGAGACCAATTTCGTCAAAAAATTCG
Organism: Halyzia sedecimguttata; assembly: GCA_937662695.2. Taxonomy (NCBI): domain Eukaryota; kingdom Metazoa; phylum Arthropoda; class Insecta; order Coleoptera; family Coccinellidae; genus Halyzia; species Halyzia sedecimguttata. Next base: position 70,417,340 of record OW569414.2, read on the forward strand.
AAAGTTACAGACATTTGGGCAAAACTATAACGCGATGTTCCCCAGAACATACGCGCAAAAATACTGCTTTGCCTTCGCTTTGGAAGTTACCCACCCCTGGTTAGGCCTAAATGTTATTCTGCACTTCTGGTGAAAGCATGAGAATTTGCGTTAAAATGAGTTAATAATAATATATAATATAATAAGTTGAAATGCTATCTTCTTTTAATTTTAAGTTTTGATCGATAAAGGATAGGATTATTCTGCATTTGTTTAAATTCTGTCTTGTTCAGTAGTTCATTCCATCAAAACTTCATTTGTATAATTATTGCCTCCATTTGAATTGTTTTTGGCACTCTTGTTCCTCAGAACATAGTGCTTGTCAATTTGCCCAAATGTCTGTAATTTTCGCATTTTTGGCTGAAAATAATCTTAAACGATTTGACTCGACTCACTGATCAAGAATCCGTGGTCGAAATCGATTCTGCCCGGCCGGTCGGCTGTTATATATGATAACTCTCGAACGAAAATAGCTAGAGGATTGAAATTTGCAGGGTTAAGGGCCAAATTCACCAAACGGATTCGGAGTTATAGCCATTTTCGGTAAAAATATTTTTTATGAATATTTCCGAAACCAATGACTTGATCTGTCTGAAATTCAGCATCAGGTTGGAAAATGCTAATCTCCATATGCATGCGAAGTTTTGTATTGATCAGGTTGCTGTAAGCAGTAAAAAAAAAATTTCAAAAATGTTGAAATTTTGTTTCTACAACAAATCTCGAACAGAATGAGGTAGGCAGTTGAAATTTTGGGAGTAGGTTTGGGAGATAAATATCTCGCTCATTTTCATTATTGGGCTGAGTCATCCTGATGGTTTCGGAGCAACGAAAAAAAAATCTTTTTAAATTACAAATTTCTAATTCAATTTTTTTTGGGTGCAGTTTCACCATTAAAATCCACTGATATCATTTTTAACTATAACAAGCTAATACTTTCAGAGATATGATTTTTAGAAATTTCAATAATGAATCGTATCTACTTCCATGTTTTCACAGAATGCTGTACTCAATTATTCTATCTATGAATTATTATATGATCTGTGTTCCTACATGTCATCTTATTTTCTTATGAGAGATACATGTCAAAATTATTTCTGGTTTGTAATTCTTGATATAAAATACACCTCCTGTTCTAGAAAACAAAGTATGATTGAATGCAAAATGACCAATGAAATAACCATAGATATCGTAGAATTATGAGGATGATGTGATATTATTCTTTTAAGGTGATGATATAATGCCCGTGGATAATCTATATGATGATGGAAATATTTTCTTTGGTAAGATACATTTTCAAATTGGATTCAGAATATCTCCAGTAAAAACAGAACTGAAATATTGTCTAAGTTTTAAATGATATAATATAATTTTCAGGGTAGATTTGAGGAATGAATATCTCGGATAAGTTCTTTGGAAAAATCGGTCTGCTTGAATTTAATTTCTTTCATGATGCAGTTCTCATCCAGTTATATCATTCCCAGATACCAATAATTTCGGAGATATGATTTGTCAAAGTTTGAACAAGAGCGCCAAAGCTCCTGTCCACAGGGCTTTCCCATTTTTTTCCTGTTTTAAATAGCAGGGAACAGGAAACCATATCAAAACCTACCAATTCATCAGAGTATTTATTTCATTCGGTGAAAACGATACATCTTCACGAATAGCATGCAATAAATTTCGAACCAAATAGGCAAGAAGAACCTCACAACTCGCCGCGAATAATGAAATCAGGATATATCTTCCAATTTCCACCTCACTTCGACGCTTAATAGCCGAATCCATTTTGTGATAGTCCCTCCATTCTCACCTCTTTCAGCCACAATGACTGATACCGCATGAATCTTAATCATGCGGCGCCTTAATTTCTCCGGCTTCTACCTGTTAATGTCCCTCTTTCAACGTCCCAGACCTTAACGAGCATTTGAGACGCGTCTAGGACTCCCATCTTCGTGGAAACGGATGGCCGTTTGCCGGATGTAAGTGGAAAAAAGTGAGCGATAAATACGCCACATATACAGCACTTTAATGTTCCCCAGGGCATTTATTTAACGGGGTTCCATTTATGCAGCCGCGTGGCGTCAGTGTTCCCCCGTTGAAAACGCTCATTTGGATTAGCACTAAGTGAATTTTGCCGAATGTAAATTATGCCCTTAGGGGAAGAGAATTATTATGAATTCAAGGGCTATTGGGTTCATATTTAAGGATTATATCCCAGTAACTACGCTAGAAAGTGTACAAATAAGAGTGTCAACTTTAAATTTAACATGATTTATGTTTTCGAGTTTTGTGCTATTAACTTCAACTGACTTCATTAATCACAGGAAATATTCTAACCAATTATCTTTGACAATTGATTCGGCAAAGAAGAACTTTCAGAGGAAGTTGGTTTCTGATAAGAATGAGATCAAATTTTTCAAATATATTCGTCAAGCATTCAACACCACTGTGTCAGTGCCCACAATTCGGAATGGTTCTGGTGCAGTGTGTGAAGATCCTGTGGAAGCTGCTAACACATTGGTAGGTACTTCACCACTGCGTTTTCGGAGGAGCCTGATGGTGTTCTGCCGCTTACTTCCACCTGATTGCAATTTCTTGATAGCGTTGTCATAAGTCCGGCGGTGGTAAAGCGAGTACTTCTCCTGGTGTGGATTGACTTCCCATGAAGTTGTTCAAGAGTTGCGTGAGTTCACTTATGTTTCCCCTCTCCGAGATTATGAAAACTTCATTCAGAACGCATTGTCTGCCGAGCTGTTGGACAAAGGTCTCAGTGACGCCAATATTCAAGAAGGGAGACCGGCTGTCTTCTGAAAATTATAGGCCCATATCGATAACATCCATTGCTGTGAAAATTATCGAGAAGATTATCTCTGAAATGGTTTTTAACTTCTTTAATTTCAAATATTATTTTACCTGAGACACAGCATGGATTCATTCCAGGAAGATCTATCATCACCAATTTGTTACAGTATTCAAATACTTGGACCAGAGCTATTGATGATGGTGAATCGGTAGATGTTATATACAGGGTGGCCGGACGATTGACGTCCATAAAAAAAAACAGGTCCCTCATATCATGGGGTATTCGAATCACCCCCATGTATGTTATCCGATTTTTCACGGTTTCCGAGTTATGAATTTTTTTATGAAATTTGAGAATTTTCAACTTGAACATCTTCAAATTTAAAAAAAAAAAAAGTACAAGACTTTTCTGATATTTTTTTGTTGTAAATAGATCGCCAGGAATTGTACTTTTATACATAAAATAACCAGCTTTGATAAAAATTATGGAAATGTTGGTCTCAAGTGAGAAAGTTACGTATTTTGGATCATGATCTAAATTTTCAAATTTAAATTAAGAATGTAAACAGGTTACATCATGGTTTCTTAGTAGGCTCAAAAACTGCGCTCAACACTCAGCTTTCAGAATCATTAATAAAAAATGGTACTCAACAGTCTACTTTTGCTAGTATTAGCCTTCAAAGTCAGCGAGGTGAAAAAAATCAAAGAACTAGACGTTTACTCAAAAATTATTTTTTGCCATTTTAAGATTTTTCTGATCCAGCTATGATAGAAAATGCTGAAAATTAATGAAAATTAGCTTTATAAGAAAAGTTGTAGATAAAAAAAAGAAAAAAGGTATGGCAATAAATCACACATCATGTAGATAAAAAGAAATTCATTTATAAAATTTACAATAGGTTTTCAAAGTGGCCACCTCCAGCCTCAATACACATTCTACACCTTCGCAAAAAATTTTCTTTCAGTCGCATAAAACCTGCCCTGTTTTCTCTTAGGACACGTTCGGCTTCTCTTATCTTCAGTCGCATTTCGTCTTCATTAGAACATTCTCGGGCGTAAATGATTTCTTTGAAATAACCCCAAACGAAAAAATCGATGGGATTAAGGTCAGGTGAGCGTGGGGGCCACTTGATAGGTCCGCTTCGTCCGGACTTTATGATGAAGGATACTTCAAAGCTCCCTTGACCTTTATAAGTGGTTCATGGAAAGCGGAAAGGAGACTTTCTCTTTTATTATTATGGAACTGGCCCTAAATAAATAAAACCCCCAAATGTTTCAATATTAGCTTTTTGTAGTAATTTCAGGTTGGTTAACGAAGGGAGTTAACCTAGAGAATCTGAAAATGGCAAAAAATAATTTTTGAGTAAACTTCTAGTTCTTTGATTTTTTCCACCTCGCTGACTTCGAAGGCTAATTCTAGCAAAAGTAGACTGTTGAGTACCATTTTTTATTAATTATTCTGAAAGCTGAGTGTTGAGCGCAGTTTTTAAGCCTACTAAGAAACCATGAAGTAACCTGTTTACATTTTTAATTTGAATTTGAAAATTTAGATCATGATCCAAAATACGTAACTTTATCACTTGAGACCAACAATTCCATAATTTTTATCAAAGTTACGATGCTGGTTATTTTATGTATAAAAGTACAATTCCTGGCGATCTATTTACAACATATCAGAAAAGTCTTGTACATTTTTTTTTTTTAAATTTGAAGATGTTCAAGTTGAAAATTCTCAAATTTCATAAAAAAATTCATAACTCGGAAACCGTGAAAAATCGGATAACATACATGGGGGTGATTCGAATACCCCATGATATGAGGGACCTGTTTTTTTTTATGGACGTCAATCGTCCGGCCACCCTGTATTTAGATTTCTCCCATGCTTTCGATAAGGTACCGTTGAGAAGACTGATGCATAAGCTGAAGCATCTTGGTATTCGTGGCTCTTTAGCGATTCGGATTGAGAAGTTCCTTTCGGATAGACAGTTTTCAGTCAGAGTGGGTTCAGCGAGGTCATCGTTAAGGGACGCTGTGAGTGGCGTGCCTCATGGTTCCGTAATGGGTCCCTAATTATTTCTTATCATCATCTCTGATCTGCCCTCAGTTATTCGATTTCATTGCTCTTCATACGCGGACGACACAAAGCTATTCAGCACCCCTTCGAATGATCTTGATTTTTTGGTGAAGTGGTGCAGTGAGTGGCTGCTTCCCTTGAATTTTGATAAATGCAAAGTATTGCATTTGGGTAAAAAGAATCCCAGACTAACCTACTTCATCGATGGAAGACAGATTGATTGTGTGTCCCCACACAAGGACTTGGGAGTGATCATCACCGATGACCTATCGTGGAGTCAGCATGTCAATTGCTGCACAGAGAAGGCGAGGAAACTGATGTACCTTTTCGGAAAGACTTTCTCCGGTTGTGATCCCTCAACTGCAGCACTGCTTTATAAAGCATATATCCACCGTGTTCTTGAGTTTGCTGGTCCCGTTTGGCATCCATGGGTGCGCGATGACACTAATAATTTGAAAAAAATTCAACGCAGGGCCACTCGGATTCCTTATGGTTTTGCACGTCCTAATTACCAGGAGAGGTTCCCTTATGAAGCTGAGCACGTTTTCACAGAGAAGGATTAGAGACTTGGGATTCATGTATAGGTCATTGCATGGACTCTTCGGCTGTGAGCTCGGATATCTATTTCAGTTAAACCGAAATAATCTGAAAGGTCATGAATTCTAGCTTTCAAGTAAGATGTGTCGAACCACCGCAAGGCGATATTTCATCTCAAATCGAACGTTCGATGTTTGGAATCGACTAAGGCCAAGGTGGTTGCTGAACCAAGTGTAAACACTTTTAAAAAAAGATTTGATGAGTGGGCTTCAAGAAATTATTTTTCACGTTGATGATAAGTTTTTTATTTGGATGGTGTTTGTTAATTTCTGGGTGCAATTAGAGAAAGTGCTTTTTTTTCTTCGGTATTTTTTGTTTGGTTTTGTTACAGTGATATGAAATATTTTCTGCTTAAGTTTTATAGATATAGCTTCTACTCTGTATTTTTCTTAATGATTTAATTAAAAACTACTTCTTCAAATGTCGGTATTTTAAGTGTCTACAGGACTCCTGGAGGTGATTTTATTTTGTCGAGTGTTTTCTTGCGTGTTGGATTATTGCCTCACAGGTTCCAAAATAATCTTTGTATGTGGCGATTTGAACATTAATCATTTCCACCTCCAGAGGTGCTCGGAATCCCTACAGATGTGCTTTGGTCTTTCGGTCACTTCATCTGAGCCTACTAGAGTATTCACAAATAGGCATGGAGTTACCAGTTCCCCTAAGATAGATTTTATTCTCACGAATAGAAATGCTGCTCTTGTTTCGACCAGAGTTGTTGATGCAAATATTGCAATTTAACCGAGATCTACAGTGGCGTATTCACGGGGGGAATAAAGGGGATATATCCCTACCAGGAAGATCCATTGTTAGGTCCAAAAATATGTAATTTGATAAAAGCGGAGTGGGAACGTTCCTGACATTAAAAAATATTATTATTATTTGTTTCATATCCCGTCCAAGACAAATGTCTAGGTACGACACTGGACATCTACTTTTCCATATATTTTCTTCCATAAATAATTTCGACGCATAGGCACACTTCTTTAATATTTTTTTCTGAAAGGTCGCGGGAATGAAAAAAAACGCCGAATAAAAAAAAAAGTATGAAGGAAACGAGATATAAAATCATTAATGTATGTTGTACTTGATTGGAATTGTTTTTATTGAAAATGCCAGGAAAATACAATTTCAAGAGAGTATAACACCGAAAAGATTTGGCGGATATTGCCCATTGGCTTCGAGCATGAATTGAAATCAGTTAGTCAGTCTAACATAATCGTTTGAGACCCTTCTGGGCTTGTAATTCGAATATTATTTAATTTGCACATAATGATAGCGCTCTGAAAGAGCGCACAAAAACGATCGAATCTAAATGTCTCGATTCAGCGAGAACAATGTACAGCATTCCATACAGCTTTCGAATGGACATAACTTAGTCTTTTTATAACGATGAAATATAGAAATTATTTCTTTGAGTTGATTCTTCCTGAAAAGATTGGAAAAATACCCTCCCGTTTCCCTCACAAATCTTTCACAAATGAAATCTCCCCTATTTCTCACCCAGCTAAGTGCAACAATGTCAGCCTTGGCTATCATCAAACGACCCACCTAATCGGCTTACGATATTTAATTTTCCTCTGCTCCTACCTTTCTGGTTGAGGAATATAATAATTTCATCTCGAACCAGCCCCTATCCAACGTTGCCGGGATGTTTACACCTTATTGGATTCTGCCGGAACCGAAAAAACGACCTTTATCCACTCCGGCTCGTCCAGATGACACTTGTGAAGGGTGAAGCGTGTGATCTTACCTGAAACAAGAAGATAAATGTTAGAAAAGGGAGTATGCAAACATCATTTTCGGGTGAAGGTTGCGGTGAGACGGGATAGCTGAAAGGATTGTCGTCTTGACCTGATCTCCATGTAGTCGACATGGTCAATGTAGTTGACGTCAATGTGTGGCAGAATGTGGGCATTTTCCATAAATCATGTAATAATTCATTTCTGTTTGCAAATAATTATTTTGATGGATATTTAATCGAACAGCATTCTGGAAACTTAAGAGTAATACAGCATATCTCCCACGAAGTATTCGTCAACTTCGACTTGCACAGGAATTGCTTTCCTCAATTCTTCCAATTTTCGAATCTAATGGTATAGTATAGTCATAAAGTTAAATTTCAGACTTTTGGTTTTAATATACACAAATTTGGGTTTTCCCTACATTCAACCCAAAAGTATGTTCATAACTAAATTATTGTCGTTATTTAGGTGTTTCCTAATTTATATCGTTTTCAATATATTTAAATTCAGAATTTTCAGTTAATTGTGTAAAATTTCGTCTGTCCCCACATTCAACCCAAAAGTCTGAAATTAAGTACTTATACATATTGGAAACGATTGAAAACAAGAAACATCTAAATACCGACAATAATTTATTGAATAATCAAGTAGATATATATTATTCACCAATAATAAACTATCTCAACTGTAAAGCCCCGAACAATCCTTGGACCTATACGATTCTCAGAAAACATATCTACCTTTTAGGTAGCCTATCCTTGTACTATTTATGGATATTGATGTAATTATGTTGATAACTCGCTCAACTGATGAGAGAGTCAAATTTAATACGTTTGAGAACATTTTGAGCATAAAATTAAAAAAATGACCAAATGTAGGCAGATAAAAATGCCATGTTGTGAGAGCACAAAAAAAATGAGAAAAAACAGGGTTAGTTGGTTCGTGGGTAAACTGGTGTGTTTTCGGGAGCTGGGCCTGGCTTATTGCTGTATACTCAAATAGGTATTGGATTCTCTTGAGCTATAGATGAATTTAGTAGCTTAAAAAATATTTTGCTCGCACCATATTTACGTGCAAACAATTATTATAAAAAATGGGTTCAAGCCCTGTGGACAGGAGCTTTCTGGCGCTCTAGTTCAAACAGACAAATTATATCTCCAAAAGTATTGGTTTCTCCGAGTTGGGAATTATATCAATGTATTCATATAATAGAACTGCATCCTAAAGGAAATTCAATTCAAATAATAGTTTATTTATCAAGATTAAATGAGCAATCATGAGAATGAGGAAAGCACCATGGAAGAAATCAAATTAAATCTAACCAATTTTGACCAATAACGAACTTAACCGAGATATTCATCTCCCTAAACTACTCTGAAAATTTCAACTACCTACCTCATTCCGTTCGAGAGTTATATCTATGTCTATGGATGAAAAGCAGTCTCACTACTCTCAGATCTCTTACTTCATGTTCAGTTCCGAAATGTAAGAACTTTCTGAGAAAAACTAATTTCGGAGCAAACAACTGAGATTTTTCTCACTTCGCTCACAATTCTTCGATTGATTAGATAATGTCTCAGGAACATCATTTGACATTATGACAATTCATATTCATACATAGAATAATATCATTCTGTGACAACGTTGAAATACGATTTATTATTGAAATTTTGAAAAATCATATCTCCGAAGGTATTAGCTTGTTAGAGTTAAAAATAATATGAGTGGATTCTTATGATGAAACTTTTCATTAAAAAAAATTTAATTTGGAATTTGTTGCGTAAAAAAAATATATTTTGTTTGTTACTCCGAAACCATCTGTCCGATTTTGCCCAATAACGAACTTAGCCGAGATATTCATCCTTCAAACCTACTCTGAAAATTTCAACTCTCTAGCTCATTCCGTTCGAGAGTTATCGTGCCTACGGCCGGCCGGACCGGCCGGACAGAATGAATTTCGACCACGGATTCTTGATCAGTGAGTCGAACCAAATCGTTTAAGACCATTTTCATCGAAATATTCGAAAATTACAGACATTTGGGCAAATTGATAAGCACTCAGTTCCGAGGAACTAGAGCGCCAAAAAGTGGGAAAGCCCTGTGGACAGGAGCTTTCTGGCGCTCTAGTTCAAACAGACAAATTATATCTCCGAAAGTATTGGTTTCTCAGAGTTGGGAATTATATCAATGTATTCATATGATAGAACTGCATCATAAAGGAAATTCAATTCAAATAATAGTTCATTTATCAAGAGGAGCAAATCATGAGAATGTGAACTGCACCATGGAAGAAATCAAATTAAATCTGGCCAATTTTGCGCATTAACGAACATAACCGAGATATTCATCTCCCTAACCTACTCTGAAAATTTCAACTACCTACCTCATTCCGTTTGAGAATTATATCTATGTCTATGGATGAAAAGCAGTCTCACTACTCTCAGATCTCTTACTTCATATTCCGTTCCGAAATGTAAGACTTTTCTGAGAAAAAACTAATTTCTGAGCAAACAACTGAGATTTTCCTCACTTCGCTCACAATTCTCCGATTGATTAGATAATGTCATGTCTCAGGAAAACAAGTTGACATTATGACAATTCATACATAGAATAATTATATCATTCTGTGACCACGTTGAAATACGATTTATTATTGAAATTTTGAAAAATAATATCTCCGAAAGTATTAGCTTGTTAGAGTTGAAAATGATATCATTGCATTCTTATGGTAAAACTGCTTATTGAAAAAAATTTAATTTGGAATTTGCTTTGTGAAAAATTTTTTTTTTCTTACTCCGAAACCATCTGTCCGATTTTGCCCAATAACGAACTTAGCCGAGATATTTATCTCCCAAACCTACTCTGAAAATTTCAACTGTCTATCTCAGTCCGTTCGAGAGTTAGCGTGCCTACGGCCGGCCGGACAGAATGAATTTCGACCACGGATTCTTGAACAGTGAGTCGAACCAAATCGTTTAAGACCATTTTCATCGAAAAATTCGAAAATTACAGACATTTGGGCAAATTGATAAGCACTCGGTTCCGAGGAACTAGAGCGCCAAAAACAAAATCAGACTTCCTGCAAGTGTACGATAGAATACATACATATATTATTGATATCCTGCCAACCTCATTTATCGCCAATTAATTACTATCACTTCCTTGCATCGCTAATAATAATGAAGCTAATTGGGATAAATATGCAAGTTCACATGATCATCACAGGTGCTTCTGGTCTCTAAACAGTGGACTCATAGTTTCGAACGATCTCTATTGTACCAAAGTATAAGATTGTTTAATCATTTGCCCCTCATTTGAAATCTATGAACAAATTGACATTCAAAACAAAGTGGGAAAGCCCTGTGGCACAAGCTTTGGCACATTGTTTAAATTTATAGCTATAGCGATCACCCATCCAGGTACTCAAAAAATCCAAAGCTGCTTAGCTCCAGGAAAAAAAAACAATATTTCCCAGAATGTAATACTGTTGGGTCGAAAACAATGCTATTTTTGTGGTGGCGTGAGAATCCGTTCGGGTACCTACTGTTGGGTCGAAAATAAATAAGTAATCATTAAAGGATATTGTGGGAGGTACACTCATTATTGAAAGGTTTTTTTCTGGGTTTTCTCTCCCAAACTCTGAAAAATATCTATAAAATAAAAATCAATTATTTTGTGACTAATGTTACCTAACAAACAACAACGAACAACATCAACGAAGAAACAACTATATCGATATAAGAATCTTAACGCTGGAGGATTCCTTCTCCGAGCAAACAGAATCACTATGATATATCATCAAATGATACTTTGTGAGGTATAATCATTATTAAATGGTTCCTTTCTGAGTTTCTCTCCCAAACTCTGAAAAAATCCTTACATAGTATAAAACAAAGTCGCTTCCCGCTGTCTGTCTGTTCCTATGTATGCTTAGATCTTTAAAACTACTTGAAGGATTTTGATGCGGTTTTTTTCAATAGATAGAGTGATTCAATAGGAAGGTTTATATTTATAATAGATGCATAATATATTAGAAAAACACCGATAATTTTAGAGCTTTCTAATGTGATGTCGTAAATATAATTATTTATTATACAAGGGAAAAAAGTATTAGGTTATGTGTCAAAAAACCGAGAGCTGAAATCTAATATTTTTCCCGTGTATAATAAACTATTTTTTTCTGTGGCAGGAAAAACGACGATTTAATAGTGAAAGAACCTATTATTACAATATATTAAAGTCAGAATGTTATCGATATGAAATTTGAATTTTTAAACTAGTAAGCTATTAGACCTGCGTTGCTAAGGAAAACTTCAGTGTAATCAAATATCTGTCAATTTAATTTTGAGATTTGATTCAGAAATTGCGAACTCAGTAATTGTTTAGTAGTTATTTTGAATACTATAAAGTTAAAAATGCTTGATTCTGTACTTTTGATATAAAGGAAATGTAAGTTATATTTAATAAAATATTCTAAAATCAAATATCTTCCATTATCTATATGTATACAGGGTGAGTCTTTGACCACTGCATTAATTTTAACCAAATATTCCTCTCATCGAATGAAACACTTTTTTCATTTACCATTTTTCCAGATTCGGCTCAGGTAAAAAGTTGCAAGCGTTTAAAGATTTCACAATGTGCTAATACACTCCCGCATATAAATTATCTATGACATTGTTGGTGGACGAGAATAAGGCATGGTAACGTGGTTTACAGCTTGATTCGGGATTCCAACGCTCAGGGACGGATCCATAAAAGTGGTGAAATTTCTGGAGTTTTCCATTTTAAAACATTCAATGAAGAATATCTCGAAAACGGTGCGTTTAAGGATAAATGATGAAGAATAATATAATGTTATAAAATGATGGAATATTCTTGAAATGACTCAAGAAAAACTTTATATGCTTTCTTTATGCTAATTTCGTTTAGTTTTATGAATCCACGAGTCCATAACTAGAAAACCAGTAGAAGTTGAAAATAACTCATATTTGGAAAATATGTATCATAGTTATAGGAAACTTTACGCCAACATTCATTTTATTCGAAAAAAGGATGTCAAAGCTACAAAATAAAAACTGATTTTTTTTTCAAAATTTCAACAGCCTGTATCTTTTTACCTGAGCTGAATTTGGAAAAATGTTAAATGATAAAAGTGTTTCATTTGATGAGAGGAATCTTTGGTTAAAATTAATGCAGTGGTCAAAGACTCACCCTGTATATATCCGGGAAAAAGTGTTCACTTTTTTCCCGGGGAAAAAAGTAATTTCGTGAAAAGTTATATTTTGTTACCTGTCAACAGAGATGAAATGTCAAATTTTTTTCCCGTCACAGAAAAAAACACATTTTTTTGCGCTTACATTGCAAACGCTGGCTGCACCCTACGAGATAGATCAAAATAATGTAGTAATGTATGGTACACCTTAAAAAGGTCTACAAAAAAGTCTGCGATGGTATGTGTCTATCTATCAAGGATAACCCACAATAACCATTTTTTATCCTTTACTTTCTACGAGAAATAATGGCTTGATTACGAAGCGGTTTTAAGCAATACAGCATTGATCCTTATCCAGTTAAGTACCTTGAATGCATCGTGCATTTAATATTGATCAATATGGCCTTTTACAGCATGTAATTTAAATGAATATTTTCGAAAATATTGCTGATTTAAAATGCAGAGACATAGTGGTTGCATTGGTACCGACCGGGGAGCCGGCACAGCCAGGATAGGGATATGATATAAATCGAATACAGAGAGCCAAAGAATCATCTGTAGAGCGTGAGGCCCACCTCAGCCAGGATAGATGTATTGATTCCTTGAATTCCTCTGATACCATCGGACTTACTGATACAATTTCCGGTAAAGATATATTTCTCAATTGCCATTAATAAATCGCAGGGTCCAACTTTCAACGCTACAGGCTTATATTTGGGCGTTGAGTGTTTTTCACATGGTTAATTGTATGTCACTCTTTCAAGAGCAACCTCGGAAGAAAACATGTTTGTATTGTCTAACGACAAAAATGCTGTGAACGTTGTATATAAAGAAATTCTGTAGTTTATTAAGTATCAGCATTTCAACCGTGTGAAGTCGGGGCGGGTAGCTAGTCTATAATAATACGAAAAAGCTCACAAAACTCATACGAGGATCATAAAAAAAATTTCGCTGATTTGGCAATCAAGAGCTGTCAAAGATTCATGAAACCCTTGACAAGAATGTATTGATTGCTTTTGAACATTCTGACTAGCTGAGGGTGGGATGGTATCTGTATATGTAAATATATTATGTTATTTGCGAGAAAGTATTTGAAATTCTTCACAGAATACTTAAATGTCAATAATATAAGACATAAGGTACCTTACATGCAATTGTGCACTGCGTTAGGAATAAAATATATCAATTTCAGCAAAAATCCTGCTTACTTAAGCTCGCTCGGACCAAATACTTGCATTTATCAAATCGTTGAAGTTTTCTTTACTTATTTTTACTTCGAAATACATATTTGTTTGAGAATTCAACAAAATGGGAAAGACTCTTTCGGATATCTAACCATTTTCCAACTTATTAACATTAACGTTTTATTAAAAATATTTTCTATGAATATTTCCGAAACCGATCACTCTATCTATCTGAAATCAAATGGTAGAATAACGACCTCCTTCCGCATGCGAAGTTTTGTATTGATCGGATTTCCGTAAGGTGTCAAAAAAAATCTTTTTAATATTTAAATTTTGTTTCTCCAATAACTCTCGAACAGAATGAGCTAGGCAGATGAAATTTTCAGAGTATGTTTGAGAGATACATATCTCGGCTGAGTTCGTTATTGGGTAAAATAGGCCGTGTTTCGGAGTAACGAAAAAAAACTTCAACTTACATATTTCAAATTGAATTTTTTTAAGATGCAATTTCACCATAAAAATCCATTGATATCACTTTCAACTCTAACAAGCTAACACTTTCGGATATGTGATTTCTCGAAATTTCAATAATGAATCGTACTTCTATGTTTTCACAGAATGCCACAATTATTCTATCTATGAATTATTATATGATCTGTGTTCATACTCGTACATGTCATACTATTCTATAAAAGAGAGTCAAATTCATTTAAGCTATTTTAATTTGATTTCTCCCATGGTGCAGTTCTCATTCTCAGATTGCTCATTTAATCTTGATAAATAAACTATTATTTGATTTGAATTACCTTTATGATGCAGTTCTATCATAAGTATCCATTGATATAATTCCCAACTCTGAGAAACCAATAGTTTCGGAGATATAATTTGTCTGTTTGAACAAGAGCGCCAAAAAGCTCCTGTCCACAGGGCTTGAACCAATTTTTTATTATTTTCAAACTGATTCTCAATCAATGACATGAACCCGAAAATAGGGAGATATGAAATATGAATGACATCACATATGAAATATGACATGACAACAACCGCCATGCAAACCCGTCATGACTCATGACTACTTGAATTCTTCAAAAAATCAAAAACAGAATCAATTTTGACCTCGGATTCTTGATCAGTTAGTCGAAACTAATCGTTTAAGACCATTCACGGCCAAATATTCGAAAATTACAGACATTTGGACGAATTGATAGGCACCATGTTCATAGAGCAGCGTGCCAAAAAGTATTGTTGTTAATGAACCTACTCGTTCCTGTGTATTCTCCCAGCTCCGAACGAGAATCTCTCTCTCAAAGTATCTGCAAAACCGAGCAATAGAACACCCTGTAATCCGACAACATCCATCAACCATACGTACCTACGAAGAAAAACTTCAAGTGGGTACGCAGGAACGTCAGTCCGAACTCTGCGAAGATGAAATGAGACCGTATTTACATTTTTACGATTGCGAAATGTATATCAAGATGGCAGGGGAGCATTCGGGCGACATCTGAAGATTTTTAAACTAAATACAAGAAGATATATTCTGGCGTTTCCTTCGCCCGTGAAGTAATATATCTTGTTGATGTATGAATCTTTTAAAAGACGTCAGAGTTGCGGAAAATAGAATTTTTATCGGGATTTTCAATTTAATTTCCATTTTAACGTTATCTGATGGAATGTTTTTATAATGAGCCGAGACAGGATATTTATTCAGACGCGTATTTAAACTCTGCAGCTAATGGCTGGCACTTACTAACAGGACCGAGAATTGAATAATCGTCGAAATGAATTAGGTGAAGCTGTGACAATGTGCAATAATTAAAAAAAAATGGGTTCCAGCCCTGTGGACAGGAGCTTTTTGGCGCTCTTGTTCAAACAGATAAATTATATCTCCGAAAGTATTGGTTTCCCAGAGTTGGGAATTATATCAATGGATCCCTATGATAGAACTGCATCAAGAAAGAAATTAAATTAAAAAAAAAGAGGCGCTTAAAAAGAATGCTTCAAAAATTATCTTAAAAAAAAATAACAATCTACAATGCTTCAATGCTTTAGTGCTTCAAAAATTGTGATTTAATTTATTTATCAAGATTAAATGAGCAATCTGCAATGATTCAACCTCGTGGAATGGGTTGTTGCAACTTACTCTCGGTGCATAGTTTTCACAACTCGAAATACCTAATAGTAGGGGAGCCCACGTAGCTAATTCGGGATTTACTCGAGCGTCATAGAGAGCTATTGGGTTGTCAAGCTTAGATGATAAGAAGAAAAAAATGTTATATAATATATACCTGTTCATCGGTGGGGTGAGCAGATATAAATTTTCAAAAATGTAAAAAAAAAACCGTTACGTGGACATACTCGAGCGCGTCAGATATGTATAGCATCTGTGTCCTACGTATTCTAAAAAATGTACAGATGTTAATCTGATCGTTTCCATGATAGAGGTGATCATACGTAAGGGTTGAAATTGAAAAAAAAAAATTTTTTGTCGAGCTCGTCAGATTTTCGAAGGGAGTGTTGAGTGAACCTTAAAAGATGCTCTTGTATAATAATCTGACGATCAGGATGTAACGCAAACTCGTGGTCATTATTAGAATATGCAAAAAAAATCGCCATTTAGAAATACTCAAGCGCGTCAGATTAAGATAAATGTGGTTCATCAATATGGCCTAGACGTGCTGTCTCCCAATCTGACGATTGTCTAGAGGGATTTGCTAAATCTGACAATTTTTTTTTTCAATTTTTTTAAATCATTGAACTCAATTAATCGAAAAGCTCAGAAAATAGCGTGCAAATGAAAAAGCTTATGTTGTTTTGAGGATAATATTCATACAAATAATAAATATACAAAATTTAATTCTTAATTTTTTCGTGATTTTCGAAGAATCGGTTTGCTCCGACGATATTCTAAAGTGATGATACATTTTTGTAAAGTTTCTAATGAATATTTGATTGTTTTTTGTGGAGTACTTTCACCACAAAATACACAATTCACATTAATATCACTCAATCACTCATAGTAATTATTTATTAACTTTAATTCACATAACTTTTATTAAAATCGCAAGATAACCTAATACGTTGGAAATACGTTGTAAACAAGATCATACCGCGAACGAGTATGCGTGACCAGCTGTTATGGCGTCATGGCAACAGAAACCGGAGCTCGAGAATGTCAAGATGTCGTTTTTTTTACAACTTTGTAACCCTCCCCCTTCTTTACGTCACTCTTAAATTGTCAGATTAATGGTATATACACTTTTTAGCATGTAACTAACTCACCCTACCTTAATCTGACGCGCTCGAGAATTTCCGATGATAAACTTTTTTTTACTAATCTGATGCTTTATCCTTGACGGGCGGCCATATATATATGGCTCATGTTTGGTGAAAACTTAACCAGGTACAAGGTATCCCCCTATATATTAATCTGCCGCGCTGTAGTAAATCCCAAAATCCCCGCTTGGGCTCCCCTACTATAAGAAAAGTATCATCGAAATGTCTAGAGCAAGGCTGCAGATAATCATAGCAGATTGTTAATTATTTCCTGATATTTCAGTAGGTAGTGGAATACGAAAAAATTATCTTAATAGTACAAAATATATTAATAAAATACTAATCGTCATGTGTTATTTCATTTAGATCATAATTTTAAATTATCTCGGCTTCAGTAGCCCTGGGATTCTCATTTACACTAGGCGTTTTAAGATCCTCATAGTAAAACTCCTCCTCATCAGTCATTTCATCAACCTCTGAAGGCAGGGCAAGAATGTCTGCTTCAATCTGCTGGGAAAATCAATATTCAGTGGCTTGTTTCAATGTTTTAAAAGTATTTCTACTCATGATTACCACTATACTACCAAATCTGAAATCGAATGTTTACATAAGAAATTATAAGTGGAAAAATTTAACGGGTAATTCCGCAAAATACACAATTCAGCAGAATTATTTTTAATCTGCTTCTTTTGCGGAATTACCCGTTAAATTTTTCCACTTATTGATATTACTCCGCATGATCCATATTTCTATAAGAAATTATGCACGATTACACCCAGCTTCATATTAATAGGATACCAATATTTAAAGAATGGAATACAAGAGTTGAATAAAACTTTAAAAAGGCACTGACGTGAAGTAAGTACTCTTTGGCGCGCGTGTTGACGTTAGATAATTTGAATTGAATGATGAGGGCTTTACGGTCAGTGGATAGAACGAGCCAGAGATCTACCCAGAGGGTAGTGAACACTATTTGCTGTCGGGTCATAAATTAAGAGTGCTGTGTCTAAGATGGTATAAGGATAGATTAACAAAGTTGACAAGGAACACAACTGTCTTTCCTTAGTCGCACAAGCTGCCATGAGCTTCTTAGGGAAGAATTGGGAGGGTCAGCCTAATCATAATCATGTTTATAGCACGCGTGACGAAGCAGATAAGACCCCAGGCCAATGCTCTTTTAGCCTATTTCTTTTATTATAATGTCAATCTGCATTTCGCGCTCGTGCTATAAACATGATTATGATTATACTGACCGTCCCAAGTCTTCCCCAAGACGCAGACGCTCATGGGAGCTTGTGTGACTAGGAAAGTAGGTTGTGTTCCTTGTCAACTTTGTTAATCTATCCTTATGCCATCCTAGAGACAGCACTCTTAATTTATGACCCAACAGTAAATGGTGTCGACCACACTCTCGGTAGATCTCTGGCTCGTTCTATACACTGAGCTTGAAGCCCTCATCCTTCAATTCAATTTATCCAACGTGAACACGCGCGCCAAAGCGTACTGACTTCACGGCAGTGCTTTTTTATATTTTTTCAAGTTCCTTTTACAAATTCTGGCTATTTTTATTTTTATATTTTACCGTAGATCAAACTGATAACAATGTGGTTATTGGAACCCCGTTGGGAACGCAAATGCCTACGCCTATTCTCCCAAACAAAACGTAATTTAATACAGATTTTCCAAATATCCAAAAGTAATTCAATATAGATCTTTCCAAGTATGTTTACAGACAATTCAACTTGGAAACAACGCTATTTCTTCAAAACTGACTTGTAGGTGCATCAATACAAATTTTCGCAGGCATAGAAGATCATGATTCTACAATTTGGTGCTAAATTTCAGGTAGATCGGGTGATCGGTTTCGGAGATATTCTTGAAAAACATTTTAACTAAAAATACCCATAACCACGAAACGGCTAGATGGATTCTGCCCATTGAAGAACTTGTACGAGATATTTACGTTACAAAACTAACCTGCAAAATTCAACGCTCTAACCCATTCCGTTCGAGAGTTATCGTGCTAACGGCCGAACCCGCCGGACCGGACGTACAGAACTGAATTTTACCCCAGATTATTCATCAGTGAGTCGAACTGAATCGTTTGAGACCATTTTCAGAAAAAAAAGGGAAAAAGACAGACATTGTGACGAAATGATAGCCCGCTGTTCCTTGCGGAACACGCGCGCAAGAACTAATCAAAACAAATAGAATGTACAATAATGTTAGTCATAAACCTTACCAAATAAATAATAACATTTTACTCACTTGCTTTATCAAGACAAAATCACTAAAATAATAAAATCGGACATACGATTGAAATAAAGTCGACGGTTTATGATACCACTGTGTCTATTATTATGCGGAGTTCCAGGTACTGATAGGGTATGCGAAAGGGGTTGAAGAAAAACATTAAACATATGTCCTATGAATAGGACGCTGGCTGTTAATGGGATCGACCAAATTGTCATCAATTGAGTGGCCTTGTTCGAGCAAGGAGAAACTGACAATGAAAAGAGTCCAGAAAGATGCTCAGATGGGAACTATATTTTTCCATAATCAATATCAAAGGGTAGGTACAAGTATTTCAACTGCAGGATTATTTCCAGACCATTATTCAATTAGAATACTGAATAAAAAGCTTCTAGTTCGAAACAAAACCATGACAACAGTTGGTCGGAAGCATCATTTTACCCTCATTATGTTTTTGACATTTTCATAACAGAATAATGCAAACGAATTAGGGCTTTTCGATTTTTAGAAATCCACACTCGGATCTGACAAACGTCGGAAATCTCGTGTTGATAACCAAATGAGTATACTCATTCACCACCCCAAGCCGTGAAGATGCAGCATTCGAACCCGTTTGATAAATTGCTTAATGAGATTTTGCGCCTCGTAAACGAGGCTGGCGTTATTACACCTCGGTTTCCACTCTTCTGATCTCTGCATCTCGTGATGAGATATTCAAAATATACAGACAGGAGCGGCATCTGGGAAGTACAGGATTTGATGTCCCCATTTGGTTAAACTATATTTTCATCCAGATATGCCTATTATAATTAATTTTTTATAATATGGGACAATGAGCTATGAAAAAGTGTAAGTAACTTATGATCTGCAAGAATTTTACAGATTCGCTAATTTACTGATTCAATACGAAGTAGGTTCCAGCACTGACGTGAACTCAGGAGCTTTTGCGTGCATGTTCTATTATCTACTCACCTCTATTGGACAATCTACTATGAATTTAGCATCGATATATATCGTTTTCTCAGCTTTTATACTATATGAAAACATTTCATACCATGGCATGACATACTTCAGTAGAGCATCCTCTATGATCACATAATTTGGAATTCTGACATATGTATTCTATTGAAAATGACATACGAAAAAACTTACGCCTCAAGTAACTGCAGGAAGGATATTAGCGAAATTTCCCCGAAAATTTGTTGGTCAGTATTTCACAAGTAATCGCCGAGTTTTAATTGGGTTATAGAGGAAATAACAACAAACTTTCTGAAAAGTGTAACTACAAAACAATTTGGCCGATGATGCCAACTAACGAACTTGAATGTCGCATTCGGATGCGCAACCTACCCTGAAAATTGCTTCTCGCTATCTCTTTCCGTTCTCCAGTTATCATGAGATAGATTTTTTGAGTTATCGAGAAAATAATATTCTAAATGGGTATAACTCCGAAACCGTTTGACAATTATGCCCAACAAAGAACTTAACTCTCCCATTCAGATGCGTAACCTACCCTGAAAATTGCAAGTTCCTATCTCTTTTCATTCGAAAGTTATCGAGGCAACGGTCAGCTATCCAGCTGTAATAACTCACACAAGGTTGGACGGATTTCCAATAATAGGAATAGATCCGATCGTGTTCAAACATGGAACTTAGCAGTAGATTTAGCTTCTGAAGGCTCTCGCGAAATTTCAACGATGTCGGAACAACAGTTCCTGATATATAGAATGTTTTACAATATTTTTCAATGATTTTCAAAAAATTTTTTAGTGATACGATCCTCACTAAAATTAGCAAAAACTTTTGCGTCGGTATTATACAACTTATAACCTTGTTTTAATTGGATCGGTTCTGTATTTTTCGAGTTATTGAGGAAATAACAACCAAATTTCGGATGGGTTTCTCCGAAGCCGTTTGGCCGATTATGCCTATTAACAAACTCTTGTGTCGCATTCAGATGCACAAACTACCCTAAAAATTGCCAGTCGCTCTATATTTCCGTTTTCAGGTTATCGTGACGTGAATAATATTTTTCAATATATTTTTTTTCAATTTTCTAGAGATACGATTCTCACAAAATTTAAAGAGCGTCTTTGGGCTTGTATTCTACAACTACTCACCAATTTGATCAATTTAAACGGATTCTTATTGATTGAAAACAGAATTATTTTTCGGAAACCATTATGCTCATTAATGACCTTGTCCGTCGTATTAGGACGTGCCACCTACCCTGACAATTTCAAGTCGCTATCTCTTTCCGTTCTCAAGTTATCGTGGCAACGACCAGACAGAATCAAGTTTGACCTCGAATTCTTCATCAAGGAGTCGAACCCAAACGTTTGAGACCATTTTCGGCGAAAAATTCGAAAATTTCATTTGGGAATAATGATAACGCAATGTTCCCTAGAACATGCGCTCAAAAATCATAGTGAAAATATTCAAATGTCAGTTTCAGATGAGGTTGGAAATCATTTATTTAGTTGCATTGAAATCGATATTTAAAACCATTCAATGGTGTGAATCAAATATGGTGAATTGGGCGTATTCAGATGAATTGAGACAGATATTTAAACTCGATCGGATATTTATTTGTGGCAGTATTGTCGAAATATTATTTCTCTTCCTGGAAGACAAACTGCCTTGATTGGGTTCAGTACCTGGACAGGTGATTGAAGGGGCCATAAGTTTGAACAAGCGCACCAATCTCCTGACCTCTGTAATTTTCAAACTAGTTACCATATAACTGGTAAATATCAAAGCTCTAGGCTCTATCCATTCTGGTCGAATCGTAAATCATAATTCATTCTTAAAAAATTACGGGACTTGCGCGTTTATGCAAAATCCTCGGATTCCTAAACTTATGTCGGTAAATCCTAAGATCAACTAGTTAAACCTTAGATTTACACATATACAGGATTCAACAGTAACAAAAATAAATGACTTGTTTCATAGCGAAAAAGACTCTGATCTACACGTAATTATTTATATTTGGCAATATTGGTTAGATTTATACAGCAAATAAAACAAATTTAAATGAAAGAGACAAAGTTGAACATAGACATTTCCATGAATGCGTTTATACACGGAACTGGTTAAAACAATAGATGAGACTAAGAACTAAAGATTGCCAAATTTCATCTTTATTTCTTATTATATTTTACTTTTTTGGAAAATCTTATTTTCCCTTATCTTTCTTTCATTTAAATTTGTTATTATATGTCAAAGTGACATATAAAATAGTAACGCCAAATTTTTCTTGGAGATTTTTATATCGATTTTCAATTTGAATGTGAAACTTTTATCTATGGGAGATTATTGCCCTTCTTTAGGGTCCTGTAGCGGTCTTTGAACATCTGAAGTTCCGAAAAATCATCGCTTGGATTGCCGAACTAGGTTCCAAGAACCCTCCCGGCAGAAGAGCAGTAGCGAAGCTTCTATTTAAATTTGTTTCTTATTTTATTTTGATTGATTTCATTTGCTTTATAAAATCACATTATCTCAAAGGAATTGAGATCATATGGAATCTGAGTGTAAAGATCGTTGTGGGTTGGCCTCGATTCGGATCATCTCGATCCCGACCGGGGTCCGGGTCGGGCGTCAATGGGCATAATTGGCTGAACGGTTTCGGTGATATCATCTGTAGTTTTGTTGTTATTTCCTTAATAACTCAAAAAATACTTATCCGATAATATCGAAACTTGGCTATTAGTTGTAGAATGCCAACCCGCATATTTATGCTGGATGTCGATGAGAAATAAAAAATAAAAAAAAATAAAACAAAAATTTAACATTTTCTTCAAAAATTTAATATTCCTGGAACTATCTATCAGATTCCACTGAAATTCCCCAATAACCTTCAAGCAGGCATTTTACAATGGGGTATCGGATCGCCGAATCGTATTTGTATTTTTGGAATTATTTTATTTCAAAATTTGAATTAAGTTGAAGCTCAATGCATTTTTTCAAGAGTTAACGCTGTGAGGTGAGAATAGACAATATGACATGCGTGCAAAAGCTCCTGATTTCAGGTCAGTGCTTTTAAGGATTTTTTATTAAAGTACTTTCTTCCCCTGGAAAGAAGTGAGTATGTACTTTTTCATACACATAAATGGAGTGTCGGGAACTACATCCTTCCCTCCGATCCATCTGTGTCCTCGGCGTTCCCACCAGTAGATGTCGCCTCTGTATCGATGCACACCTGTCGACCTGCGCGTGATGTATTAAAACCGAGACACCGTACTAGATACATCACTTCGGCACTTTCGTGCTGAAGTCAGATGTGTCTACGGCAGGCTCACACTGAACAAGCCGTATTGATAAGTTCACCAGTAAGAGCTGCAACGCAACTCTAACCAAACTAGAGGTTGTGGGTCCTGACATCACAGCACATATCGAAACCCACAGCTGGTATTAAATTCGACCAATGTCAAGTCGGAGCGCAATGGAAGAGGTCCAAATATTTTCACGGAAAATATACCGATACGGACCGTTTCCATACTAGAATCAAATCAAAAAGTGAATAAGATGAATACAAATTGTTAAATAATATGTATAATGATGGTTTCCTGAAAATCGAAAGTCGAAAATGATATTGAAGTTGAGCACTAAAATTCGTTCCACCTTATCTCCATGATTCCGTGTTGACCGATTAGAATAGGGAATAAGGCATCTGACTCATAATCCGTATGGAGCGGGATCGATTCCTGAGCTGGAAGAAGCTAATATATTGTAATAATAAGTTTTTTCAATATATAATCATCATTTTTCTCGTCCAAAAAATAGTGTAGGTATTGTAACGTTCCTTTTTGATCCAGGCAGAGGTTTGTTTATGTTTTGCTGGCGACAAATTTGTCGATTGTATTGACATTGAATTTGAGGTTGGTTCTCAGTAGTGCCAATCGACGCATAAGGAATTGTGTTCGGAGAACCGGAAGGATTGGTTTATATTGTTTCGTTTCGACGTTCTGAAATTTTGTCAGATTCGGCGTCGGTGAGATAAGATCGACCATTTTGTGGAAATTCAGCGAAGGAAGCATTTGGTTATACGCAATTTCGAAACTTTGTAAGAATTATTGGAATCTTCTTAGTCGGATATAGTTTCGAAAATCGAATTAAATTAGTGAGGGTTTTATTGGTTTGATTTGGAAAAATAACAGATAACCTTCACTTATCTCGGAAGAGGATTTTAAGGCCTTTTGCAAATCCAAGTTGACCACGTGAATGTTCTTGATGACTTTGACAGGTATGTGTTAAATTTTCTATTATCGTCATTTCTAATAGAAACAATTCATGTTCTAATCATCTTTCTGTATACAGAACATTGCTGTGTGCTTGAAGAATTATTTGGTGGAGGCACGGCCAGATTTAATTGTGAAGCAAACTTATACAGGACAACCCCGACTATCAGGGTATGTCCGAAGTATATAAATAATAACAAGTATATAAATAACAACGAATAACTTGTCTGTTTGATATTCTGATAACCGAAATTATTATGCATTGGGGATATTCATTTATTTCTTATCTGAGAAGCACTGATGGTTTATTTTCTGTCATCAGGGTTTTTATGTTAGCAAGAGTAGAACTGGGTCATTGGCTTATATACAAGGTGGTCAGTAAGTAACGCTGTGAGAAAGCCAACGCAGGGCTGCAGATCCCGAGTATATAGAAGGTGGTCAGTAAACAGCGCTGTAGAACATCCAAACCAGGGTTGCAGATTACGAGCACCGAGGGAAAGGGGACAGTATTGCAAGACTATCAACGTAATACTACGTTCCGAAATAGGCATAGAGGAGGATACCAGGATACCTGATGGGTGGATTGACGGAATAGGAATACCCAGCACGCAAGTTATTGGAAATAGATCTCAAAACATATCTTATACATGCTATATATGACCGGAACATAATACCATCAGATTAAATAAATCATTATTGTTGTAAAGCGGAAATTGGGGAAAGATTTGTGTTAATTGTATATGATCATAGATAAAAACGTAGATGCGCCTGAGCTCAAGCGACGCGTAATCGGATCAAGGAAGAATATCTACGTACAATTTCCGCTGCACCCTATTCAGGGTTTCACAGTGGTTTTTTTGTTGAATCTAAAGATCTGGGTTGTAAGCTTATGGAATAAATTGTTTATTTTTAGCGTGAATAATTTTTTGGTAAATTTAGGAATTATTACATTACGCTGGGGTATCTGGGAGAATTAAATTTGCCTGGCGCCCATTTACTAGGTTCCCTTTCGGAATCCACTCCCATCTCCACTGAAGCTAGACCGCGGATCCCCGAGTTCTAGTAGCTCCGAGTTTAACTGCTGCGACTTGGGAACAGTCGTAGTGGTTATAGTATTATACACGGAAAAACTCTAGACTTTAGCTCTCCGTTTTACGTCTCACGAAGCGGAGCGAAGGGACACAACCTTGAGCTAAAATCTAATACCTTTTTCCCTTGTAAAATAAATTACTGTTGAAGTCAACTGAATCAAATCGAAAGCAGCGAAAATGTCAGAGGTTCATAATTAATTATTTAGCTGCATGATTCAATATCTGAAAGGAAAACAAACCAAAAAGTCAACCATAATTTTCCGTCGAGTACGTCCCTGCGCTTCTTGATAGTCATCATTGAAAGCGCCAGAACGGGCGACCCTCCATCAACCCATGAAAAGTTCATCGCATTCATGAGAGAGGCGAAAATGGAAAAAAGAGGATTCATAATTTTCTACCAACACATTTTCATTTCTTTCGCAAATTATTTTGGTTCAACGCTGCTGCGTTTTATTTATGGGGTGAAGAGATAAATTCTAACGACGCCCTATACTGATAATTTGAAAGGAAGACACTGAATGGATGAAAGTATCAGCCGCAGAAGATGTTCGCTGAATACAAATTAGCGGACAGACGTCCTGAAAAGAGAAAAAAAGCGACTGGTAATGTAATTTCAGGCGTACAACGGGAACGTAATGAATACAGATGAATTTGCGACTGTATTGCACTCAACAAGAGCGGTGCATGACGAAATATGGAGTGATGCGGAAATATCGATGTGAAAACACAGCTTCAGTAGTGGGATTCTGTAACTTTTGCTGCCATAGCTAACGCAAATTAGCATTGATAGCATTACGAAGCGAAGCGAATGCCGTATTGTGTATTAGGGTCATAGACATAAAATAATATGGACTGATGGTTGTGAGAAAGAGACCATTGAAAAAAGACAGAATAGTTAAAGGCAAACCACGGTATAAGAATATAATCTTATAATGTGGCAATTGGCAAAACCACAGAATACAAAACATTGGTTTCCTTTATCCTTTGACCTTTCTTGTATGCTGTATTGTTTGGTTTCGTCTCTCCGAGCAGCCTTGGATAACTTCAGTAGCTGGATGAGTGACCGTTGCCTCGATAACTCTCGAACGAAAAGAGGTAGGGAGTTGAAATTTTCATGCTTATTAGGAATCATCAGTGGAGCACAGTTCAACGCTGATGAAATCAACACTACGAAGTAACCGGTTTAAAGAAAACCAGCATTCACTTGTGAGTAGAATTAAGACACAAGTGACACCTGGAATTCAATCAACCAAGCTCCTCGCTGTGGCTACCCAAAACTACAGATCTCTACGTATATTCTTTACCCCTATGTGGTAATCAGCAAGTACTCGGATTTGAGTCTCATGCATTAACAACTGTTAATTACTGTACGATCTCAAAGCAAAATATCCTCCCTAACCTACTCCTGAAACTTCTTGGTTTCGCATCCGAATGGGAGAGTTCAGCTGTTAAGAAGTCAATTCTCACAGACAACTGTTAATTACTGTACGATCTCAAAGCAAAATATCCTCCCTAACCTACTCCTGAAACTTCTTAGTTTCGCATCCGAATGGGAGAGTTCAGCTGTTAAGAAGTCAATTCTCACAAACAACTGTTAATTACTGTACGATCTCAAAGCAAAACATCCTCGCTAACCTACTCCTGAAACTTTAAATTTCGCCACCAGGTGGCTTGATGAACTTGAATTGCCAATACAATTTGGTGCTTAGTACCAGCCGTATTGCGTAGAATAAGAATATCTTATGATGGTATCTATCGAACCGACGAGCAATTTTTCAGATTTACTTTTGAGAATTGTGTCATCGAAATATGACTCAATTATATTTCTATCCACACATTATATAATCTCTACGAGTATTGGTCGAAGAAACAACAAAAAAAGAACTCATCAATCTAGGAGCAACATTTCGGCCATTCATTTTGCCTTCTTCAGGCTTAGGAATGATTATTATTCACACTGTTCTCCAACAATATGGTCAAAATCAATAATATTTTGCATTATACCAAATTCTCCCCAACCAGACTTCTTTCTGAATAAAAAAGGTGTAGGCAACGAGCAAGTAATGAATTTGTTAATAAAACAAGAATGCATTTTTGTCATTATTTCATCCATGACCAAGCTAGGCTAGAGTACAAAGTGTTGAGAAATTATGTTTTGAAAGCAATGTGTTGTCGCCATCCTTGGTCTGCATTACTTTATTTCAGAAGTATTAATATTCGAGAATTCTGATCGAAATTAGATTAACAACTAACACCTCTCATAAATGATGGCAAATACCTATGTTCCTTAGGTTAATATAAATTGGCGTAACGACACTTGGAAAATTTCATAAAGCGTAAATAATTCATATAAATAGGTACCTATGTCAAAACACATCATAAACTCATCTTGTTAAAAAAGGGTCCTGGTTGAATGTTACCTTCTGTTGTCTTGTATTCGATGATGATTGGAAATGGTCGAGTATATTTCGCCATTTCGGTTTTTGATATGCAAATATTTGTTATGTAATGTTTGTATAGTCCATCTAGGAAGTAGCCGGAAAAAACAAAGCTCAATTTGTATTTATTTAGTAAATATTTTTAATTCTCGAATTAGAGAATTATAACAAATGATTCATCTCATTTACTTATAGAAAACCTGCATTTAAGTGTAAACGCTTGACTAAACGTTGAAATATACCCGAAACTAGATCGCCTCCATAATTTTCGGTGATGGTAGTCCAGGACTGTGAAACTGACTGAATCAAATCATTTTTATTTTATGGCACTGCTCATTCTACTTCAATCTTCATTAGCCCCATGTGTTTTCAATGAGACTAAGATATGGTGAAGCTGCTGGCCATGGAATGGATGTCACTTGGTGTTCTTGCATCCAAGCTTGAGTATAGGCCGAAGTATGACATCTTGCATTATCCTGCTGAAAACATCAGCCCTCTGGATATAAAGCATGCACCGTTTCAAGGAGAAAATCGTTTAGAATGCCACAATACCTTTCACTATTTATGGTACCATCAACTATACAGAGAGGTGTAGCATTACCATTATTTTGGAGGGAAATTTCTCACCAGGTTGTTGTTTTGATTGAATTTTTGTGTGATTTCCATTAAAATTATCTTCTCCTTTTATAATGGTGTCATTATCAGACCTATTCTGTTTGCGTATTGATATAAACATTGCTAGTCAAGTCATATTGCTATCCTCCTAATTTTTAACAATATGGCTATGGTATTACTTATTCTGTTCGGACTGTTATAGCAATGTTGGTTATCAATTTTCTCCCTGCAATATTGCTATCAAGTAGGTCAAAATTCATTTATTTTAGAGCTGATAACACTGTATTTCATGACTTTTATGTGAATTAGAAGAAGAATTTAGTCTTAATTGATAAACATTTCGTCCGTTTTTCGGTGGTTATTCGTAATTCCTAACCAAAAATGTTAATTGTCACGAAAGCGAAAAACGAACTATTTTATTTTTGAAACTAACAAAATGGAATTATTGATCAATTTTCAGGAAACACATCGAATATGTGTAACCGCTACCATGACCGAAAAATTGAAGACTTGCAAACACCCAAACAAATATTAAATTTTAATTTTTTCCTGTTTTCAGTCAGACTTCGAATGCACAAGTTAAACGGAACAGTTCTTCAACTGAATCAAAAGAAGTCCTCTTCGTAGTAAGGCTGAATTAATAGTTTATTTAATTTTTTTCATCCAGTCAGTCAGTCTTCGAATGCATATCTAACTTAAAAGAAGCAGTATATCTTATGGTTTGCTCATGAACAAAATACCCTCGGCTGTTCAATGAAATCAAAGGCGGTCATCTTTTTACTAAGGCTGAATTAATAGTTTATCTAATTTATTTCATCCAGTCGGTCAGTCTTCGAATGCATATCTAACTTGAAAGAAGCAGTAAATCTCATAGTTTGCTCATGAACACATAAATAAATGAATAAAATACCCTCGGCTCTTCAATTAAATCAAAGGCAGTCATCTTTTTACTAAGGCTGGATTAATAGATCATTTAATTTATTTCATCCAGTCGATCAGTCTTCGAATGCCTCTAACTTAAAAGAAACAGTATCTATCTTAGTTTGCTCATGAACTAATAAATATATAAATAAAATTCTCTCAGCCTCTTATTATTGAGGTGGAATAGTTTATGAACTTTTCTGTTTACGAATAGAAGGGGTTGTTAAACCTAAGTCTTAGCAATTCCCTTGAAGTTAAGTATGTTAAAGTACCTTTAATAAATATATACGATTATGTATACCTATATTTATCAAAGTACCTACCTATTTTCAATATTTTCGATTTCTTGGAAGAAAAAAGTGGATCTTAGCCATATTCCAAATCTTGTTATGCTCTTAGCAAGTACTATTTTGAGGTTGCTGAGATAGCAATGTGGATAACAATATGTTTATCAAAATGACAGATCATATTGCTCAAAAACGATGATCAGAATAGCAATATTTCGGATCTTGCTGTGGTAGCAATATCTTTTTCTTAGCAATATTGCTATGCGCGAACAGAATAGGTCTGTATAGCGATTTTTTTGGTTTTCTTGATATGTAGCTTTGTCTTTTCAGGGACCTACGGACGGTTTCTAGACATACTCTTTTATTTCGTTGATTTCCACTTTGCGAAAACCTAGATGCAGATTGTGTCGTCGTGAGGCCAATAAAGGGTTTAAATTGTTTCCTTTAATCTTCAGCGGTATTCCTGAAACTGATGTATGCCTCGTGTCTATGCTATTTTTGCGCGTATGTTCTGGGGAACATCGCGTTATAGTTTAACCCAAATGTCTGTAACTTTCAAATTTTTTGACGAAAATGGTCTCAAACGATTTAGTTCGACTCCCCAAAGAAGAATCCGAGGTCAAATTTGATTCTGTCCGGCCGGCCGTCCGGCCGTTGCCCCGATAACTCGAGAACGAAAACAGCTAGCGACTTGAAATTTTCAGAATGGGTCGCGCATCCCAATACGATGGAAAGTTCGTTAATGGGCATAATCGGCCCAGCGGTTTCCGAGTAATGATTTTGTTTTCAACCAATATGAATCCGATAGAATCGAAACTTGGTGAGTAGTTGTAGAATATGATCTTAAGCAAGTTTGTGAAATTTTGTGCAAATCGTAATGCTAAAAAATTTTAAAAAAATTATTAAAGAATATTTTTGTTGTCACGATAACTTGAGAACGGAAAGAGATAGCGGCTTGAAGTTTCCAGGTTAGGATGTGCACCAGAACGCGACATTTCAGTTCGTTTATGAGCATAATCGGCCAAACGGTTTTAGAGTTATAGCCATCTGAAATTTGGTTAATTTTTGTTCCTCATTAACTCGAAAAACACTTAACCGATTGAATTCAAACATGGTAATTAGTTGTAGAATGCCAACGCGAAAATTCTCGCGAAATTTCGTGACGATACTATTTGTAAAAAATTTTTTAAAAATCATTGAAAATTGAAAAAAAGATTCTATATATCAGTAACTATTCGTTTGAAATTGCTGAAATTTTGCAAGAGCCTTCATAACCTAACTCTACTGCCAAGTTTCAAGTTTTAATACGATCGGTTAAATATTGTTGGAGATTCGATCATTCTTGTATGAGTTCAGTAGATGGGTGACCGTTACCTCGATAACTTTCGATAGAAAGGAGATAAGGACTTGCA
Source organism: Halyzia sedecimguttata (assembly GCA_937662695.2). Lineage (NCBI taxonomy): Eukaryota > Metazoa > Arthropoda > Insecta > Coleoptera > Coccinellidae > Halyzia > Halyzia sedecimguttata. The sequence goes on from OW569414.2 coordinate 70,448,523, forward strand.
ATTTCCAGGGTAGGTTGCGTATCCGAAAGGAAGAGTTGAGTTCGATTTAGGACATAATCGGTCAGACGGTTTCCGAGTTATACCCACCTGGAATATTATTTCCTTGATAACTCAAAAAATAAATATTACATCGAATTGAAGGTTGGTAACTAGTAGTAGAAAATCATCATAAAGACGTGTTTAAAATTTTGTAAGAACCGTACCCCTTGAAAATTTGAAGAAAATGACGAAAAAAAAATTTTAAGAACCGCACCCCTAGAAAATTTCAAAAAAATCACGAAAAAAAAAATTGGTTCAAGCACTGACTTGAAGTCAGAAGCTTTTGCGCTTCATACGCGCAGAAGCTTCTGAATTCACGTCAGTGCTTGAACCATTTTTGTATCCTCCTTATTGGCTCATATACTGCACTTTTTGCGAGTTCAATCAATTGCTTTAATTCTTTAACGTTTCGAAAACTTCTTCTATACAAATATTTCTACCTGTTTTCTTTTTTCATTATTTCATAAATTGTATACCTGTTGACTATCAACAATATAGGACAAATAGTATTGCCATGCAATTTTGCCCATAGCCGACTATCTACACAACCAATTTTATACATTACTCTTGTCTTAGAATGTTACATAAAAGAAATCTGTTAAAATTATGAAAAATAATAAAGTCAAGATTCCTTTCAGACGGACTATATTTTTGAATTGAAGTCTTTGGATATTTTTAAATGTAGATTGTTCAAGTAAATTCTTCTACTTTCCAGCCTTGATAAAAACCAGAAATACAGGTCGAAATATCGGTATGTTATATAAAATTTTTGATTTCCTGTCAACCAAAACCACCAAATAGATCAAAAATCATTAATGGGACGCAAGACCAAGGATGAATAATGGATGAATAATTGTATTACTAAAATTAGAGTGATTGAAATATTTTCCGATTCATTTCCATTAAATTTTCCACGGGTCTCTTCGATAATAGCAATAAAGTAAAATTTAAATACCTATATAAAAATCAATGCCACTTTTCATTGTAATTTTATAACTCAAGAACGGGCTCACCTATCCAAACCAAACGTTTAGTCTTTGTTCGGACTAATTAGTAGATGGTTTTTGTAAAGTTTGCACAAAATCGGTCGAGTGGTTCTTCATTTATCGAAGGAAACTTTTTGAAAATATTACTATAAACGTGATCTTTTTTTGGATGTTAGGAGAGGGGTTTTATGGAGGAAAAATACGGAAGTTTCGTAGAGGTTCGCGTTATCGGAGCGAAAAGATGGGAATGCATTTAAAAAAAAACGCGAATAGGCTAAAAAAGGCCGATTTTGGCAAAAGGAGCAAAATTGTGAAAAGGAATTTGGAGGAACGGTGGCGTTCGGAACGAAGGTATTTGCGGGAACGCGAAGACGAAATTAGTCCGTAACGGAGTACTTTTGCCGATCCTCTCTTTCGTTTTCCCGGAAGAACGATAGGAAAATATAGGCACGTAGGCAACGTGGACGAGTGAGCTGAGGCGTTGGATTGGGAATTTACAGCTCCCAAGCCTTCCGAGTCTCGCGAGGCAGCGGGATCGAATCTCGGAGCGTCCGGAATAGCTTTCTCTTAATTTTTTTTCACTTTTACCCAAAGAAAAACTTGAAGGAGCATTACTCCAGTAAACATTTCTTGGGCCTTGGATCTTTTCATTAAGTTACTAAATCTATAATGAATATCCGTTCGATCGGACGGGTTTTTGCATTAAAATTACTCAAAATATTCAAACATTAAGCAGAAAATTAACGGTCGAAAATGAAAAACCCCCAGCCGTTTGTTTATTCATGCTCAAAATGGAAAAACAAAAAATATTGTGTATCCAAATGTTTTGGATAAAGTTGTAAAATAGCTAGCAATAAATAATATATTTTTTTGTTTCAATAAATGAATTTGATGTTCCAATACATTTTTATTATTTCACTTTATACCTAGTGGATCACGTACCAGGCCGCTAGTAACTTTATAAACTGTTCGCCACATAAATATGAAACGAAAGATTAATATCAAAAGAATGAATATAAATTCGGGGAAAATTTAATCCGCTAAGTGTTTTATCGAATATCCAATCATAAATCCGCAAAAAACGTATGGAGAACCGACGGAGAATCTCTGTTAATTCCCGCCGTTCTCTCAGTCCGTTTCCCATAATATCCGCTGCCAGATTTGGATGCAAATTGGTCCAATTTCCGCATTACAAAGACGAATCCCACATAATTCGCACCGCAAACATCTTTCCACGAAACACCGACCAATTTGAATAATATATTCTATACTCTTTCCGCATCTATTGAACTCCCCGGGCCATCAAATATACAGCCGTACATTTGGTCTCGTTCCATTTTCATTGAGACTGGAGGAACATGGCCTCATTTTCCAGGCATATATACATAAATTTATACCCGTTCACATATCCGACTCCATCTTAGCGATCCTCTAGATGTAGCGCCATTTTCGATAGGAGATCTTCCCGAGTTATTCGTTCCTGTATATTCATACAGGTACGGCTTGGATGAACTCTGATCTCCGTATTATGCAATGTCGTACTTGAATATCAGTAAAAACAAATCGAAATATCGAATTTCCGGTATGGCAACCGTCTACGACACCGGAGGTTGCAGGTTCGTGTCCTGCTAGTTGGTGTGTGGATCTATACAGGGTGAGTCTTTAAGTTGCATATTAATTTTAACTATGGATTCCTCTCATCAAATGGAACAACTTTTTCATTTACCATTTTTCTAGATTCAGCTCAGGTAAAAAGTTATAATCGTTTAAGGATTTTACATTGTGCCAAGCCATCCCTGTACTGTCGTTAAGTGTTGAACACTTACTGGATTCAATATAGCAATATTAAATGAAAGCTTTATCATCTGGTGCTCTAAATTCAAGGAAATTGCCTGAGAAATCTTATTTACTCACTGAACCTATGAAATGGGTTTAAATAATCTTCAAGCTGTATTTTTGAAAAAAGCTCTACCTGAATATTAAAATACTGACTCCAGCTAGATTTTCATTGAATATCCAATATAATATTATCCACAATATCTTCTTCGCCTATTTTCTAATTCCTTACATGTTATAAATCGCATATAAACGAATATATCAATATCCAACATTTATTATAACCTCTACTCTATTGAATCGAGAAAAACATCTGTTCTCTATGCAAATCACAGAACACAAATAATTGCAAATGCAAGTGACAACTTCGTAAACAGTAAAATAATATTTTATTATACTGTGACAGAAGCAGGCACAGAAATTTAATAATCTAACCTGTTCTATGGTCTTACCTTAGATTATTACGCCGTCGGTTCTTTGTTTACATCCATAATTCCGTAGATCCAGATTAAGAATTTCTCCTCAAGAATAATTGGGATGAATAGGTGGAATGATACTAATAATTGATATTTCCCTTATGCATGCTAATATACTACAAACTGATAAGATTCAACTATATGTAGTGACGTGAGTTATATCTGTTGAAAATTAAGTAGATGAAATTATGTTCCATATATTAAAGAAATCCTTAGAATGATTGTGCAGAATCTAAGCAGTATGAAAATTAATGTTTAGATGGGACGGCGAACAGATAATTTATAACTGAAAAAGTTTAACGGGTAATTCCGCAAAAGAAGCAGATTGAAAATAATTCTGCTGGTACCTGCTGACATGATCCATATTTCTATAATTTATAAGTTTCATATTCACTATTGGGGATACACAGATGAATACAGATCATGGTAAGCCTATCCATCTATTTGCCAAAAGATAACTCACCTGCGAACTATTTGAATGAGTTGTTATTAACTTAATATCCCGTTTTTCCAGGTTTGATAAAGGTAGGTAAATTTCTGTAATTTTTTCTCATATTTTATGACATTCGACGAAGAATATCTCGAAAACGGTACGTTTTAGAAGAAATGATGAAGAATAATTTGATTTCCTAAAAGGATAGAGTATTACATAATTTTTCAAATGACCACAACTTTCTAAAAATTGAATTAATTCTTCGAGTATATAGGATAGTATCAAAATCAAAAGTATCAAAAGAATAAATACTAATAGATACTTCATTAGAAACAACTAGAGGAAACCGTTGTATAGCGTTCTACATAATTATTATATGGCTCTTGTGAATAAATATGCTGATGGGTATAGAACTTCTTCAATCTTCTTCATTTTTTGTATCATTATTTCGTAACTATTAAATTAATTCATAGATATTCGTAAAATCAAAAGTTGTACAGCTTGATTTGAGGCATAATCAGTTGATATTAGCAATGCCGTATATCGACTTGTATCTAAGTTTTTGGGCGCATGTTCTAGGGGAACATCGTCCTATCATTTCGTCCAAATGTCTGTAATTTTCGAATTTCGAGCTGAAAATTGGCTAATAGACTAATTCGGACTCCCTGATCACGAATCCGGTGTCAGATTTTTGGGTGCCGTCCGTCTGGCCGGCCGGCCGGCCGGCCGTACTTCCGGCCGTAGGCACGATAACAGGAGCACCGAAGGTCCTATCGACTTCAAACTTTCAGGGTAGGCTTCTGATCAAAATGCGACGGTTAAGTTCGTTAACGGGCAAAATCGGCCAAACGGTTTAGGAGTTATAGACATTTAAAATTTTGAGGTTATTTCCCTGATATTTCAGGAACTAAAGAAGATGTTGAATCGAAACTTGGTAGTCAGTTCGAGGATATAAACGCGCAACTTTTGGCAAAATTCTGTTATGATCGAAATGTTGGTAATTTTTAAAAAAATATTTCTTTTAATTTTTTCGAAAAAAAAATTTTTTTTTCGTGAACTATTCATCAGATTGCAACAAAAACTTGTACTAACGTCAATTGTAGTATTTTGCAACATTGTGCAAAATTTTGGCTCTATACGATTTCAATTTCTGGAGATATAAGACAAAATGTGTCAAATTTCCTGGGTCTCTCTCATTATTTTCATCGATTATTATATAATAATCAATAATATTAAGGTATTCAACATGATACTGCTTTTTTTCTTTTTTTTTTTCTTTACTGGTCAGTACGGGCCACAAGGAAGATGAACATGCGCCCAATAGCTCCTGTCCACAGGGCTTGAACCAATTTTTTATAGATTAATATACCTGATAGGAATAGCAACCACGTCGTTAAAAGTTTATTGAAAAATTAGTAATTAAATCAGTAAATCCTATTCGATTGTTGTCTGAGGCAAAGAGTAGCAACGCTTCTTCTCAGAAGATGGAAACATCGCCGCCGAAACATATCGATTCTCCGGAAGAACAATGACACAACTCCAAACCGTCAGAACCTCAATCGTCAATCTTCAATCGCGTCATTAAGGCTGAATAATGGTTATTTGGCATTGATGACGCAATCAATTAGCATCCGATACGGCAGGTACCAGCAGAATGATTCTTCTCTACACCTTTTGCAGAATTACCCGTAAAACTGTTCCATTTCAATATACTTGTCTACACTATCTTCCTTTCTATAATATTACCTATTTCGTCCTAAGGAAACCAAATCCCTGGCCCCAGTGCCGATTCTCTGGCAGCAAACAAAATTACCGTCTTTTGACCCTCTTCTGGGGTTTCTTCGATTCTTTCACAGGGTTGTACTTCTGGGGTGGTATTGAACGCTGATTGATCAATACCTTGGCTGCACAGGAACAAGATCCTGCATAAGGCTAATTCCTGGAACTTCGGTCTCCCAGGAAGTGCGATCAGCTTTGTCACAATTTTGTGACATGATCGTTGGAGAAGGATTAGATTTTGACAGCTTGCTCAATAGGTTTCGGGGCACCAGATGGCTGAACTTAGATAGCTCATAAATGATAGCTGATAGCGAATCTTAACTATAACTATTTACACGGGTGAGAATTGAATTCCTGCATGCATATAACCTCAATTTCTACAGTATAATCAGAACCAGCATTGATTTCATTTTCCTTTACTTCTACTCCTCCCGTGGTTCCTGGAGAACATCCATGTTTTCAAGGTGAAGTTCGGGATCACCCCTGATTCCAATTTGCGAGAATCGATTCTAGAAATCAGCGGTAATGTAATTATAAAGATTGGAACTCGCCTCGGCCCGGAATAACTCTCCAGGGAGGAATAATTGGGGGCGATATCCCAATAAAAAATGCCATTTACAACAGATCTGTTATATGGAAGTGGATATATAAATGAGGATGAAATGAATAATTGATGAACACTGGGTTAATCAAATACTGGGTTATGTCATAATATACCAATATTGTTACAATACTGGCACGCACCCGTGGTCGTGGAATGAGAGGAAGAATAATGTGCCATGATCAGTATGAAGGAGCATGAAAAGGATATAACAATTAGTCTCTTTATCCATTTCAGTCTGTCTCTCTTTAATTATCAAGAAATAAACTTGAATATTTCTTGTATTGATCTCTGATTCGTGGGAAGATATACAATAAATTTTCGTGATCCTATTAATATTATGATATAATGAGTATGAATTTGTTTTTTTGTTTGTTGCATATATTTTTATGCCTTAGTCACTTAGCTCGTTGTATTCATATTCCGTACAAAATATTGTCCTAATTTTCAACCCAATGAAACATAATGGTGATAAGTATGGAGAGGGTGAAAAATTTTAAGCAAAAAGTACAAGATTTACATACGGTATAATTTTGAGAATGCAAGTAGTTTTGTGGTACAGGTAAGATCCCGAGTTCAATCCCAGGCTAGGAATGAAATTTCCTTGTGAAACGCTAGCAGCTATCGATGATTGTTAGTTCGAAACTGAACAGTCCTGTGTCTATAAGATGGCGAGAAGGCCAAGGATAAAATCCTACTTAGAACACAGCTGATTCTACTAACAAAAAATGGTTCAAGCACTGACGTGAAGTAAGGAGCTTTTGCGCGTATGTTCTATGGTCCATTCTCCTATATATTGGACAGTCTTAATCGAATTTACTATGGTGAATTCTATGTTCCGTTCTCCTGTATTGGACACTCTCAATCGATTGAGAGTGTCCAATACAGGAGAACGGACAACAGAATTCACCATAGTCAATTCGATTAAGACTGTCCAATTCAGGAGAATGGACCATAGAACATATGCACAAAAGCTCCTGACTTCACATCAGTGCTTGAACCAATTTTATTTTCTTTATTTTGAAAAATTTTCTATGGGTACGTATAACTGTCACCAAATAAGCTGAAATTTTGCACATACCTCCCAGCCACCATTTAACCATTTCTTGTACAAAATTCAGTTTGTTCGACTTTATTTGAAGCATAAATACACAGTGGAACAGGCGCGCAAAAGCTCCTGAATTCACGTCAGTAATTTATGAGAATTGTTGTTCCCTCTAAATGTTTCCATTCTGCATTTGTCCTCATTAGTGATTCATAGATTTTGTGTTTGTACTTAATAAGAGGATATACTAAATTCTTGGTTTTATTAAAAACTCTCACTGCCGAGACCAATTTAGAGAAGCTCAATGGTGGATTGAAATCTGAATAGATGGCTGGGGCATTATCTTTCCCGGGTTATAACTTTGGAGTGGGTAAACACTCTACTGACGTTCTATAAATGTTCCATCAGTTTTCTTATATATTCACATGCACGTTCTATACAAATTCCAGAATATACCACTTTCAAATTTTGTTCCCTTGATATTAAGGATCTCTAAGTGTCAGAGATGGACGGTTTTCCAAATCAGTGAGATAAATATTGATTAACCATTAAAGGATACTGTGGAAGGTATATTCATTATTAAATGGTTTTTTTCTGGCTTCTCTTTCCCAAACTCTGAAAAATATCGATTTATTGCTTCTGACAAATATCTTGTGTTTCTTGTCCTGACGCAATCCACAAAATAATAATTTTTTAATTAATAATTGGTTCAAGCCCAAGAGCTTTGGCGCTCTTGTTCAAACTTTGACAAATCATATTATCTCCGAAATTATTGGTCTCTGGGAATATGGATTCTTACGGAAGAACTGCATCATGAAAGAAATTAAATTCAATAAGACCGATTCTCCCCAATAACGAACTTATCCGAGATATTCATTCTTCAAATCTACTCTGAAAATGATATTATATCAATTATAACTTAGACAATATTGCAGTTTTGTTTTTACTGGAGATATTCTGAACCCAATTTGATGATGTATTTCAGCAAAAAATATATTTCCATCATCATAATATGATAATGGAATAATCCATAATATGGATTATCCACGGGCATTATATTATCATCTTAAAATTATTATATCATATCATCCTCATAATTCTACCATACCTGAGGTTATTTCATTGGTCATTTTGCATTCAATCATACTTAGTTTTCTAGAACAAGAGGTGTACCAGAAATAATTTTGACATTTATCTCTCATAGGAGAATAAGATGACATGTAAGAACACAGATTATATAATAATTCATCGTTACAATAATTGAGTACAGCATTCTAGGAAAACATAAGAAGTACGATTCATTATTGAAATTTCGAAAATTCATATCTCCGAAAGTATCAGCTTGTTAGAGTTGAAAACGATATCAATGGATTTTTATGGTGAAACTGCATCTTAAAAGGAAACAAATTTGAAATTTGTGCTGAAAAAAAAAAGGTTTTTTCGTTTCTCCGAAACCATCAGGCCAATTTTGCCCAGTAACGAACTTATCCGAGACAATTATCTCTCAAACCTACTCTGAAAATTTCAACTGCCTAGCTCATTATGTTTGAGAGTTATTGTAGAAACGAAATCTAAAAATTTTGAAAAATTTTGTTAGATACCTTATTGCAACCCAATCAAAACAAAACTTCGCATGCATATAGAAGTCGTTATTCTACAATTTGGTGCTAAATTTCAGATAGATCGAGTGATCGGTTTCGGAAATATTCTCAAATAATGTTTTTACTAAAAAGGGCCATAACTCCGAAACCGCTCGGTGGATTTCGCCCGTTAATGAACTTGTCCGAGATATTCACGCTACAAACCTACCCTGCAAATTTCAATCTTCTAACTCCTTTTGTTCGAGAGTTATCGTGCCTACGGCTGGCCGGACCGGCCGGACAGAATCGATTTCGACCACGGATTCTTGATCAGTGAGTCAAACCAAATCGTTTAAGACCATTTTCAGCCAAAAATTCGAAAATTACGGACATTTGGGCAAATTGATAAGCACTCTGTTCCGAGGAACAAGGGCGCCAAAAACGTAGACATTTTCCAAAGTTTGGGAGAGAAAACCCAGAAACAAACCATATAATAATATATATTGATCACTAAATGAACGAGAGCTTCGAAACCCCCGACGTTGACTGGTGGCTTTTAGAATTTATCATTAATACTCCTGCATTACAGCTGAAAAGAGCATTCATGAATTGAAACAAACTCCAGCAAAAAGCACAAAATTGAATTTGAATATCCTATTTGTTTTCATATCGTTCCAAACAAACTCCACCTCAAGAGAAAATATTATGTTCCCTCTCCAAAAATCTTTCAGCAACATTAAATCATCACGAAACGAATTGAAATATACACAAATTCATTCCAAAAACCTACAAGGCATGCCCCTTTTCGCTTCCATTTACAATTCAAACAACCGAAATCAGTGGGGCCGTGAAATCGAATACGAACGAATAACGGAAGTATACCTACTCTTCCTTGCCCCTGCTCCATGAAGTACGAAAATGGAAGGAGGTTTGGAGGCGATTCTGATCACGTTCGATGTACCATTTGTTGAAGCTGTTCATCCATCACTTCACTACCACAACTTTCAAGATAACATGATTTTATGTGCGTGAAAACTTCCCTTGTTTGACCGGACTTGAATCATGGGATGACATTATCGTGGACGGTCCGGCACTTCCTCATAGTTTTCCGAGCGTTACATGATTTCCATGTAACATGTTGGCAATATAAAAAAAAATGGGTTCAAGCCCTGTGGACAGGAGCTTTCTGACGCTCTAGTTCAAACAGACAAATTATATCTCCGAAAGTATTGGTTTCTCAGGGTTGAGAATTATATCAATGTATTATTATAATAGAACTGCATCATAAAGGAAATTCAATTCAAATAATAGTTTATTTATCAAGATTAAATGAGCAATCTGAGAATGAGTTCTGCACCATGGAAATTAAATAATAAAGAATAAAGAATAAAGCTTAGATAGAATAACTATAGCATTCTGTGAAAACATAGAAGTACGATTCATTATTGAAATTTCGAATAATCATATCTCCGAAAGTATTAGCTTGTTAGAGTTAAAAACAGACAAATTATATCTCTGACAGTATTGGTTTCACAGAGTTGGGAATTATATCAATGGATTCTTATGAAAGAACTTCATCTTAGCAGAAATTGAATTCAAACATCATAGAAGAATTTAAATTCAACAAGAGTGCCAAAAATTTTCAATCCAAAACCAATAGACGAATTCTACCCAACAACGAACTCATCCGAGATATTCATTCCTCAATTCTATTATGAACGATTCCTCAAATCCACTCCAATACACCAATATTCCAGTTTTGTTTTTAGTGGAGATATTCTAAACTCAATATTTTTAACTTACCATTACCATTCCCATCATAATATGGATTAACCATGGTCATTAAATATCAAAATTTGACATATCATGTCTCAGGAAAATAAGTTGACATATATCAACGAAGAAGAATACATAATTATTCTAGAAAAATATTGCTAGAATTAATGTCATATTTAAATAATCAAAGTAAAGAAAATGAAAAGTTTAGTTACTAACATATTGAATGAATTTCAATTGAATTCCAGTAATATTCAATTACTTATTCTTAACCAATAAATAATATAAAGATATATTCTCATTAGTGATAGAAAAACTGGCCTAAACTGCCTCTCTACCCATCATGAGATTTAATATCGACAAATGAGTCTCTCACCTCACGAGATCAGAAAGTGTGTGGTTAATTTAAAGTTAAGTTTCGAAGCCTTCAGCAAAATTTCAGCGATATCATATTAAAAATAATACATAACCTTTCAACAGTCCCCTCTCGCAAATATACTCCTCTGAAGGCACATGGATCTCTTGAAGAAGAATCGCCTTCCCTATTTCTCAAAGATATTCACTCTTGTTCATAGAAATCCCTTCAATATTTAGTTGCCTCCTCCTAAGGAGGATCTCTTTCAAAACCAGGTCTGACCGCTACAGGACCCTAATGTAGAGCTATCATCTTCCATAGATTTGTGATGAAAAAATATGTCATCATGACATTCATGGTTTTGAAGGTTCTCGCAAAAATACAACGATTCGCATCCAGCTACCGAACTCACAAAAGGCTGCTCGGTTCTCCAACAATATGGATCCAATCGTGTTCAAACTTGGAACTTTGCAGTAGAGTTAGGTTCTGAAGGCCCTTGCAAAATTTCAGAGATGCCGGACGAATAGTTTATGATATATAGAATTGTTTCAAATTTTTTTCAATAATGTTTTTGAAATTTTCTAGTAATACCATCCTCACGAAAATCCGCAAGAATTTTCGCGTTGGCATTCTACAATTAATAACCATGTTTGAATTATATCGGTTTCTTATTTTTCGAGTTATTGAGGAAATAACAACCAAATTTCAGATGGGTATACCTCCAAAACCGTTTGGCCGATTATACCTATAGACAAATTCGTATGTCGCATTCAGATGCACAACCTAACTTGAAAATTTCAAGCCACTATATCCCCTTCCGTTCTTGTGTTATCGTGTCATAAATAATATTTTTTAATAATTTTTTTTTAATTCTCTAGTGATACGACTCTGACAAAATTTCACAAACGTGCTTAGGTTTATATTCTACAACTATTCGCCTAATTTCAATTTGATCGGATTTATATTGGTTGAAAACAAAATTATTACTCGGAAACCATTGAGCCGATTATGCCCATTAACGAACTTGTTCGTCGTATTGGGATGCGCCACCTACCCTGAAAATACCAAGTCGCTAGCTCTTTCCGTTCTCAAGTTATCGTGGCGACGGCCGGACGGACAGAATCAAATTTGACCTCGAATTCTTCATCAGGGAGTCGAACCCAATCGTTTGAGACCATTTTCGGCGAAAAATTCGAAAATTACAGACATTTGGGAAAAATGATAACGCGATGTTCCCCAGAACATACGCGCAATAATTGATCGATTTAATTAAATTCGGTTTATAGAACTATTCAATTACCTTCAATTAAAATTCTTCAGCGATATACAGAATAGAGGTGAAAGAAAAGTGAAGCAATGAATAGACGCAGATACAGAGTAGAGTGAAATGGTGAATTTCTGAGATTTCGCTTGTACGAGTAAATTTCGTGAAACATGGAACAAATGCTTAACTCTGTCTCGCGAACAATTCACTCCATCGAAATAATCACTGCTTGAACTTCCCCTCCCTTTCTTCCGGATTTCCCGGCAACTTCGGGGAATCCAGACTCCCAACATTGTTCTAGAAACTTCATCGTCCTTTCCAATCGACACACTCGCGTCGAATTCGAAAAGTTCACGGCAGCTCTTCTCGCCTCATTCATCAATTAACGCCGTGTTTATATTCAATTAAAATCTTCGCGAATTGAAATATGTTAGTGAGGACAGGACAGAGGGAACCAGCAAAAATTTAATTTACTTCATTAAGTGATTGGAATAGGAAATGCATTAGCTCCAATTGTTGTAGAATGGTATAGCATAAGTAATTATGCAACACCCCGTATTGTTGCTTGGCCGCACTGAGAAAAATCCAACTTTTTTGCGTGTATGTTCTGGGGAACATCGCGTTATCATTTTGCCCAAATGTCTGTAAATTTCGAGTTTTTTGATGAAAATGGTCTCAACCGATTTGGTTTGAGTCTCTGATAAAGAATTCAAGGTCAAATTTGATTCTGTTCGGCCAGCCGTCCGACCGTCCGACAGTCCGGCAGTCCGGCCGTTGCCACAATAACTTGAGAACATATAAAGCTAGCTACTTGAAATTTTCAGGTTAGGTGGCGCATCCCAATACGACGGACAAGTTCGTTAATAGGCATAATCGGCCCAATGTTTTCCGAGTTATAATTTTGTTTTCATTCAATATGCATCCGATCGAATTGAAACTTGGTAAATAGTTGTAGAATATGAACTTTAGCACGTTTGTGAAATTGTGAGAATCGTTTCACTAGAATATTAAAAAAAAATCATTAAAAGATATTTATTTATGTCACGATAACCTGAGAACGAAAAGAGATAACGAATTGAAATTTTCAGGTTAGGTTGTGCATTCGAATGCGACATTTGAGTTCGTTCATAAGGATAATGCGCGAAACGGTATTGAAGTTATACCAATCTGAATTTTGGTTTTTATTTCCTCAATAACTCGAATAATACAAAACCGATTGAATACAAGCATGGTTATTAGTTGTAGAACGCCAACGCGAAAGTTCTTGCAGAATTTTGTGAGGATCGGATCACTATAACATTTTAAAAGAAATAATTGAAACACATTAAGAAAAATTCTATCTATCGGAAACTATTGATCCGACATTCCTGAAATTTTCCGAGAGCCTTCAGAACCTAACTCTACTACCAAGCTCCAAGCTTGAACACGATTGGATCTATATTGTTGGAGATCCGAGCAGCCTTGTGTGATTTCAGTAGCTGGATAGGTGACCATTGCCTTGATAACTCTCGAACCTAAAGAAATAGGAAATTTTCAGGGTAGGTTGCGCATCTGAATGGTAGAGTTAAGTTCGCTGTTGGCCATAATCAGCCCAACGGTTTCGGAGTTATATCCCTCTAGAATATTATTTTTTCGATAACTCAAAAAATATAGACTCGATTGAATTGAAGCTTGCTAACTAGTTGTAGTATATCGACATAAAGGCGTGTGTAAAATTCTGTGAGAACCGTATCGTTAGAATATTTTGAAAAAACACGAAAAAAAATTGGTTCAAACTCTGACGTGCAGTCAGGAGCTTTTGCGGGTATGTTCTATTGCCCATTCTACTGTATTGGACACTCTCAATCGAATTTACCATGAAGAATTATATTGTCCGTTCTCCTGTATTGGACACTCTTAATCGAATTTACCATGGTAAATTTCGATTAAGAGAGTGTCCAAAACAGGGGAACGGCCAATGGAATTCACCATGGTAAATTCGATTGAGAGAGTCCAATACAGGAGAATGGACAATAGAACATACGCACAAAAGCTCTTGACTTCACGTCAGTGCTTGAACAAATGTTTATTAACAAAGCCGTAATTCGAAGGTTATTTATTCCCAGTTATAATGGCAAATTTACATTTGATATATTCATTAATTGATGAACTATGTCTTCAGAAATATGCATTCATAGATAATGAAATATTTATTCACGAGGTATTTAATAATATTTAATATGTATTGGTATAATGTATTTTATATTAACTAATGTTATCATCAAACAGAAGATATATTCATTGGGGAAAAAATTTCAACTGGTAATTAACAAACATTTGCTTTTTGTCAATAAACTATTATCAAACTTCTAGCAGTTCATAATTTATTCACTCAAAATATAGGCTTTATTTACAATGAACAAACTGCATTTGATTCGTTTGAGTTGATAGGAAATAATCCTTTATTACAAAGGAATAGATCTTGTTTCTCTTTGTATCCAATAGATGAACAGCATTCTGTCACATGCTCAAAATCTCTATTACAATTGGTGAGCCGCGTCGATGAGCAAGTACCAAGTTCGGCTTCTTCCTTTCCAGTTCCTATCCTGTCCAGTTTGGTAGTTGATTCGTTTAAAGATTTCGTTTATGCGTTAAACTGTGAATTTTAAATGACTATCCAGGATTGAGAATGGATGATTCCATAAAAATGAATTTGGCCTGTCCTTGAAGGTAAGCAACCATTTCGATTGAGAATTCCCGAATAGTAATAGTTGCATAAAATTCACCGATTTGGCAGTCTTTACAATGTCATTGGCCGTTGTTAATTCGGATCACTGTTGCCATATTCTCAAGATTTTTAACAATAGAACAGATCGAATCCAATATCCACTAACAGTAAATAGTGAATGTTGTGCTGAAAGTTGAAAACGGAGAACTGCCAACAGTCCGAAAGTGAATTACTTTGCAGGACGCAACAAGTCTATTTATGTACACATAATGCTTTTTTATATTTTTTGCAGTCAATGAAATGTATCATTCTCTTCTGAGAGCTATTTATATTCCAAAGTTCAAAGGATTTTAGGGATCTAGTTCCGTCCGTTGCCACGATAACTTGAGAACGGAAAGAGATTGCAACTTAAAATTTTCAGGATAGTTAGCGCATCTCCATACGACAGAAAAGTGCGCTAATTGCCTTAATCGGCCCAATGGTTTCCAAGTAATAATTTTGTTTTCAACCAATACAAATCCGATCAAATTGAAACTTGGTGAAAAGTTGTAGAATACAAGCTTGAAGATGCCTGTGAAATTTTGTAATATCGCATCGCTAGAAAATATTGAAAAAATTATTAAAAATATTATTTTTGTCACGATATCGGTAAGGAACGAAAAAAAGGCTTATTTTGAGTTTTGTGTGTCCAATAGAGATGCTAAACATTTTTGGAGAGAGTTGCGTAATAATGGAGTTGTCGGTCGCAGGAATAATATTTCGATACCTACCCATTTACAGGATGTGGATAAAATAAACGAGAATTTTGTAAAGAGTATTCCCAAAAGTAATCAGGAATTTGATGAAATTGTGGACTATTTCAGCAGTACTTTGAAGGACCTTAGTGTTGAACCTTTTGTTTTTAAATTGGTTGATATAAGTGACATTGTGGAAGCATTGTCGAAAATTAAAACAAATGCAATTGGTAATGATCGGCTTAACTTAGAAATGATTAAATTGGCATTCCCTATTATAAATTGCTACATTCTTCATATTGTGAATAGCTGTCTGCTCGAAAATTATTTTCCTCCCTCTTGGAAGGTGGCGGAGGTTATACCTATACCTAAGAAAGAGGTGGTGACGGATTTCAAGGATTTGAGACCGATAAGCATACTCCCTACTCTCTCAAAGATACTTGAATATATTATGAACAAGCAAATAAACAAACATCTTCATGACTCAAATTTTTTTCCTGGTTTTCAGTCTGGTTTCAGACGGGGACACGGCTGTGGTACGTTGCTACTTGACCTCACCGATGACATTTTGTCTGGTATAGATAATGATCAGCTAACTCTCCTTGTCTTGCTAGATTTCAGTCGAGCTTTTGACTGCATCAATCATAAAATTTTGCTTTCAATCTGCCACTTCCTTGGATTTTCTCGGGATGCGGTATCTATGGTGGAGAGTTTCCTATCGGATAGGTCGCAGCTGGTGAGAGTGGGAGGTAATGTATCTAGTTTTGCACTGAGCTTGTCGCGAGGTGTACCCCAGGGATCTATATTGGGACCACTATTGTTTAGTTTGTATACTTCTGCCTTTGGAGACTATATCACTGACTGCAAGTTAATGGCCTTCGCCGATGACACTCAACTCAGCCACACTTTCTCACCTACTGAAGTTCGGGAAGCAGTTCAAGTTATGAATTCAAATTTAGAGAGAATATTTCAGCTCTCTAAGCGATATGATCTGAACCTTAATTCAGAGAAAACTGAGGTTATTTTGTTCGGTCCTAGTGAGTCGTGTGCTTCTAACCTTCCGTGTATTCACTTGAGTGTGAATAATTCACCTTTAGAGGTCGTTACTGAGGTGAAGAATCTTGGACTCAATTTGGATAATTCCTTCCGTTTCAGATCATATGTTTCCAAGATAATTGGCCGGGCTGTTTGTGCATTACGTAGTTTGTACCCTTACAGGGCTTCTCTTTCCACTAGTATAAAGGTCAAATTATGTGAATCGTTAGTTCTTTCCCATTTTAATTACTGTCTTCCCGTGTATGGTCCTTGTCTTGACAGTTCTGACCTATATCGTGTGCAGAAGATTCAAAACTCCTGTATAAGGTTCATTTACGGTATGAGGAAGTATGATAGGGTGAGTCATAAGCTCGGTGAGTTGAATTGGTTGAACATGAAGCATAGAATATATCTGCAGGTTGCAAGTCTTACTCACTCTGTTATATGTTCCTCCCAGCCGGAATATTTGCGAAAGAAAATAGTTCTGTCCAGGCAGAGACATGATGCTAATCTGAGAAACTATCATAATTTTAATATAACAGCTCCTCGCCACCGAAAAGCAATATTTGAAAGGTCGTTCAAATACAACTCATTCAAGATATACAATTTGATACCAGTGGATTTTAAAAGCTTAAAAGTTGCTCCCTTCAGACGAAGGGTACATCGATGGCTGATGTTCCGGCAGAGTTAGTTACCGGGTTTATTTGTTTATTATTATTTTTTTTTTTTGTCTTTCAACTTTCCCGCTGCATTGTGGTTGTAGTATTGCCCTTGCATCAGTTTAATATTTGCATTGTTTCAGGAAATTCTAATTTTAAGATTTTTTTTTGTTGGATAATATATATATTTTCTTTTTTTTTTTCTCTGTAAATCATACGATATAAGTAGCGTGTGGGTTTCTTGTTACTTTAATTGACTTATTTTCATCTTTTTTTTGTTTTTTTTTTTAATGTTCTATTTCACTCACTTGTGATGCGAATTATATTGGAGTTAAATAAGCAGAATCTGTTTACAGATTTCTGGATTTCGCTCCACAAATTCTATACTTTTTGTATTTTTGCTTGTTTTAATCTGAATAAAGTTGTTATTATTATTATTATTATTATTATTATATCCTGATAACGGAGAGAGATAGTGACTTGAAATTTCCTGGTTAGGTTGTGCATCTGAATGCGATATTCAAGTTCGTCTGTAGGCATAATCGGCCGAACAGTTTTGGAGTTATACCCATCCGAATTTCGGTTGTTATTTGCTCAATGACTCGAAAAATACAAAACCGGTCCAATTCAAACATGGGTATTAGTTGTAGAATTCCAACGCGAAAATTCTCGCGAAATTTTGTGAGGATCGTATCATTAGAAAATTTTGTAAAAATCCTTGAAAAAAATGTCTATATAATAATATATAAATGTCTATATAATAATGTATATCAGAAACTATTCGTCCAACATCGCTGAAATTTTGCTAGAGCCTTCAGAATCTGATTTTACTGCCAAGTTTCAAGTTTGAACATGATCGGATCTATTTTGTTGGATATTCGAGCAGCCTTGTGTGAGCTCAATAGCTGGATGGGTGCCCGTTGCCTCGATAACTTTCGAACGAAAGGAGATAGGGACTTGAAATTTTCAGGGTAGGTTTTTCATCCGAAGGTAAGAGACGAGTTCGTTTTTGGGCATAATCGGTCCAACCGTTACGGAGTTATACCCACCAGGAATATTATAACCCAAAAAATCTATACTAGATCGAATTGAAGCTTGGTAATTAATTGTAGAATATCGACATGAAAACGTGTGTAGAATTTTTTTGAACCGTAGTCCTAGAAAAGTTTTAAAACATTAAAAAAAAATTGTTGCAAGTCCTGACGTGAAGTCAGGGGCTTTTGCGCGTATGTTCTATTGTCAAATTTACCATGGTAAATTCGATTCAGAGTGTCAAATACAGGATAATAAACAATAGAACATATGCGCAAAAGCTGCTGACTTCACGTCAGGACTTGTTTCGTATTTTAACATTTTCTTTTTAGTTTATTTCATTTATACATATAGAATATAATCGGCATTCATCCATTATTTCTAGGTTCATGATTCATCATACTCTTGCTATTAGTTAGCAACCCATCAAACACGGTTTAATAATATAAGTTTGTTTTCGAGTCTAAGTTAAAAATTTTTCATCTCATGAATCCGTATTGATTTCCCACATTTACTTTCTCAATATATCTTAGAAATCATTTCAGTATAATTTTGTTTGATACCGTGAATTTACTGTTAAAATTCTGTGGGACCAGAATTTTGTGTGCTCATATGAGTATTCAATAGTGTCAAGGGTTTTCTCGTTCTATTAAGGTCGAAATATTGAGCGAGTTACTTCTCTGAAAACGTTCTCAATAGTTGAGATGAAAGAAATGGTTGTCTGAATATCGCTGAATAACGGTCTGTGTATAATTGTATATATTTGTGAATATATCGTCAGGTTTGGCGTTTTTGGTCGATGGGGCAAAAAACCTTATTGCTACGTTTTTGTGAGGTAGCATGCCTAATTCGCCCCATTCACATGCTGCTTTTTCGGTGTTCTGGTACCTAGGGAAACCGCTAGCAACCAAATCGCCCAAAGTCGCTCGAAAAACTCCTGTATATGTGTATCCGCTGCCACACTGGCGATTCACCGAGAAGCACGAAACGCCGTACACCAAGATCAGACGTGTTTGATTTTAGCTTCAGGATAGTCGGCAAAACGTTTAAAAATCGCTTGTGTGTGTGTGAACGTCAACAATGGCTGAAAATCGACGCACTGTACAGACAGAAGAGTGTTTGTTTCATCTTTCATGGAACTATTTAAAAATAAAAAGTGTTTATGGATGATTAAAGCCAAATAATATTCCAACAGAATTTTAAAGAATGAAGCTTACGAGGAATTATAAGCTTTAAGTAAAGAATGCAATAATGAATGCGATATTGACATCGTGAATAAAAAAATCGAGTGCAAGTAGTGACGACTTATACAGGGTGAGTCTTTGACCACTGCATTAATTTCAACCAAAGATTCCTCTCATCAAATGAAATACTTTTTTCATTCAACATTTTTCCAAATTCGGCTCAGGTAAAAAGATACAGGCTGTTGAAATTTTGAAAATAAATCAGTTTTTATTTTGTAGCTTTGACATCCTTTTTTCGAATAAAATGAATGATGGCGTAAAGTTTCCTTTAACTATGATACATAATATTTTCCAAATATTACATATTTTCTACTTCTTCTGGTTTTCTAGTTATGGACTCGTGGATTCATAATACTAAACGAAATTAGCATAAAGAAAGCATATAAACTTTTTAGTCATTTTGAGAATATTCCATCGTTTTAGAACATTATATTATTCTTCATCATTTCTCCTTAAACGCACCGTTTTCGAGATATTCTACATTGAATGTTTTAAAATGGAAAACTCCAGAAATTTCACTACTTTTAAGGATCCGTCCCTGAACGTTGGGATCCAGAATCAAGCTGTAAACCACGTCACCATGCCTTATTCTCGTCCGCCAACAATGTCATAGATAATGTATATGCGGGAGTTTATTAGCACATTGTGAAATCTTTAAACCCTTTTTACCTGAGCCGAATCTGGAAAAATTGTAAATGAAAAAAGGGTTTCATTTGGTGAGAGGATTCTTTGGTTAAAATTAATGCAGTGGTCAAAGACTCACCCTGTATATACCAAATTTATGGTACTTTGATTCTCTTTTATTTTTAAACGATCAAGAAGTGCCTGCGGTGAAATCAGTGCAGAAAATGTTAGATCTTCCAGAGATCGTCCAGTTGCTGAAGAGCGTAAAAATAAGTTTATCTTCTACACTAATAGCTCTTCTCATACGTGTATCCTGTTTGTTTAGCAGAGTAGTGACTTTATGCAATAATAATTTAAAAGTGTCCTCATCCATTCATAGATACTTTCTATAATCGTCCGGAAGTAATTTAAATTCATTTAAAAGATTTATATGGGATTAGGAATCTTTCCTCAGCAACCAATCTTTAACCCATATTCAACGTTTCTTGGATTCCCCCTTTTCACTTATTAAGACTATGGAACTGGCTATTTTTTTTGCTTCAGTGACATCTTTAAACCTCTCTCGTCAGCGAATGGCGTGCAACCGAGACGCTTGTGTGTGGTTATAATTCCACGAGCGTCTAGGATAGGGTGACCAGATCATCCCTAGTTCAATGATGGACGGACCTGTGCGGACTAAAAAAAATCGTCAAATACCCTTTCGGTCATGATGAAATTCACCCGTCTCGCCTCCCTTATTTCGCGTGATACAAAATTGAGAAATTTTCGATTTTCGCGACTAGGACTTTGACGGACACAATGACGGACGCTTGTTAATGACGGACATCTTGTACGAATGACAGACTGTCCGTCGCAATGAGGGACGTCTGGCCACCCTAGTCTAGGACCCTCGTAAAAACGCCAGCTACCAGAACACCGAAAAAGTAGCATGTGTATGGGCCGCACTAGTTGATCGAAGCTATTATTGGATAGAGATCCCTATATCAACATCATTGTGAGTTCCAGTTTGATAGACCCACACTCATTAACTGGAATTGTCCTGAAAGACTATCTTAAATTTTCTTTGAAAGAACTGTCTGAGTGATTTCCTTGTGAAGGAATTTCTTTATTACATCTTAAAAACCCAAGTTTTATCAGTATTTACCCTATATCCCAGGACGCACAATTGTATCATTGACTTACCATGCTAGTCGAGCAGACATCCTAAAGGGGGTCAGCGTTACAACATGATTTTTTTTGCTGAACCCGCTATTAGCTGGCAAGCCTAAGTTCAAGTGGGACAACGTATTTTAGGTCTCCTAGTGTTCTGTAAAATGTGGTTCGGAGCATGAGTGTCTTGCTGACAAAAATTTGGACACCTGTAGCATTAGCACCTATTTTACTTTCCGAAAAGGAAACCCGATATAGGTCCAATGAAATTATGAGAGCATAAAATACAACCCCACGTAAAAAAAGTGGGAAGAATATGCAATACAAAGGCTAAACTTCCCGAAAGGGAGAAAATGGCGTGTCGACAATAATATCCACTAAATTAGAATTGCTTCCAAATACATAGCCTACAAAGATGCAGAACAACCCTAATGAGGACTAACTACTATAGCCAAAAGAACAAAAGACGATGGGGACGACTAAATATAGCGACAAAATAAACATCAATTTCACGAAGTTATAATAACGCAAAAGCGGCATGAAGAATGAGAGTAATTATGATTTCATTTCAGGCCCAATAGAAAAAACAGTCCACATGAATCAAGCCATTGTGCTAGCAGCTCAGAAAGCAAGCCGTTGGCCAGGATAATTAGTTGACTTACCCACCGCTCCTTCCTTGAATTTTATTAAATTCACTCCGTCCCATGCCTCAGCAAATAAAGACTTGGTTGTAATTTGTGCTCCGGCAGTTTCAGTCTTCCCTCCATGGGCGTAGTTATGATTAGGCAAATCTTCCGCTTGCACGTTCAGCAATATTATCGATGAATTATGGTTTTCGTAATAACAACGCTTTTTACCTTTTTTACCTACAAATATTTTATCAGAGGATGAATAAGGACGCATGAATCCGTGGTATTTTCAAGAGAACCTAACTGAAGAAGTTTCTCCCCAATCTTGTAATTAATAAGCACTATTTCATATGCGGGGATAGGTCAGGAATTATTTTCCCGCACATAGAAGCAAACACATGAGAAGTATTAAGTAATCATTAAATGATACTGTGGGAGGTATAGATACTCATTATTGAAATGTTTTTTTCTGGGTTTTCTCTCCCAAACTCTGAAAAATATCTATAAATCAAAAATTAATTATTTTGTGATTTGCTTCTGCGTAAGAAACACAAGATATTTGTCAGAAGCAATCAATTGAAAAATGGTGCCTAACAAACAACAACGAAACAACATCAACGAAGAAACAACTATATCGTAACGTTTCGGAGTCTATATCAGACTCCTTGGTCAGACGCGTAATGAAAATCTTTAGAATTATTTTGTTGATAGTTATTGTGAAATTCAAGAATGGTGACATTGACGTTACGATATAGTTGTTTCTTCGTTGATGTTGTTTCGTTGTTGTTTGTTAGGCAACATTGTTCAATTGATTGCTTCTGACAAATATTTTATGTTTCTCACGAAAAAGCAAATCACAAAATAATTAATTCTCATTTTATAGATATTTTCCAGAGTTTGGGAGAGAAAACCCAGAAAAAAAAACCTTTTAATAACATGAGAAGTAAGGAATCTATTTATGTTTCAACATTGTCCCCTGCAACGTTTATAAACTTGATATATCGGTGTTTAATTGTTTCAAACCCTTTTGCAAAAAATTCAGAATTTTGAGTATCCAGTCATTCTTTCTGGGGGGAGACTGCCATTCCATACTTTATTTTTTGAATCAAAGTGATGAACCCATATTTCGTCGACCGTAAGAAAATTTGTGTCTACCTAGGGCCGTCTTTCACCTATAAGAGGCTCTGGAAACACTAGAATATGGGGCCCTATAACCATAACAAAGCACTATTAGGTTAGAATAGACAAAGAATGTTATTATACAAATTTTAAGCTTTGTTTTTATTTCATTACATTCACAATAGATATGATAAATTAATCAATACAATGTAATCCACACTAAGTAAACAGCAACCACGATTGTATAAGGATCTGTGCTGATTGAAAAGGTACACATCTAGATTTAAATTGAGCCAAATTGTTAATCACATCTTAAAATCTATGTTTTCGAGCATATGACATTATATCGACATTAGCGACAAACTTTTTAATCTCCCTTGAAGAATTGTACTTCTCAATTCAATTTTTACAATTCGACGTATGAGACAAGAACTTAGGGAAAAACCTCTGCAAAAACCCCATCTCCCCGTGAGTGTTGTGATTTGTAACTATTGTTTACAAAATTTGCTGAAATTTTAAATATTGATAGGATTTCTTTCTTCAATATGGGTTCCTTCGTCGAAAACGGAGAGGTTTCTCCAATGTACCCGAAACTCAACCTGAAAAATTGAAAGACAAGAGGAGGAAAAAGAACAAATTATAAATAATATATAACCTTTCAAAAGTCTCCTCTCACAAATATACTTCTCTGTAGGCGCTTGGGGGCTCATGAAAAAGAATCGCCTCCATTAGTTTTCAAAGATATTCACTCTTGTTCTTAGTAATTTCTTCAAGATTTGAATTCAAAAAGGAAAATGTCATTGCTCGTAAGGCCAGGAGGGTCTCTTTCAAAACCAGGGCTGGCCAAATTTCAAATTCAATTCATTTTAAGAAGCAGGAGGGTCTCTTTCAAAATCTGGTCTGGCCAAATTTCAAATTCAATTTATTTTAAGAAGCAGTTTCATCATAAGAATCCATTGATATAATTATAAACTCTAACAATAATAATTTAGGTAATTTCCAAAATTTCAATAATGAATTTGATGATTTCATAGAATGCTATAATTATAATTTGCTGATGTATGTAAATCCATCATATGAAGTGAGTCATAAATCTACACGTCGAATTTAATTCTTTATAATGCAGTTCTATCATAAGAATCCATTGATACCATTCCCAACTCTTGCGGTGGGCCACTTGCAGAAGTCCCGGATATGAATCCAGAGGATAAAATATCTTCTGGATAAATCTGTCGGATAATTATTTTCTGTTTCACCACGCGGGTCCCAGATAAAATATCTACTAGGTAGCTATCTGACAATTTAATGAGAGCTGTGTTTGGCAACGTCACATTTATGCTTGCTGCTGGTAAAACAAACGTAAGGTGAGCGCTTGTAACTTGTGTATTTATGTCTCTGTGAAAATTGTTTTATAGAATCTGAATATTTTGTGAATAATTTAGGAGGTTAGGTTAGACATTGTTACGTTTTTATTTTCATGTCCTCTTCTATAAAATATGGTAGGTGCATAGTCAACAGCTAACTTTTATAGTCGAAACCTAGACCTAATTTCTTCCTCATCGTATTCAGCAAAATTATCAACTCGGGTTCTAATTTCACTACATTTTCGTGGACGTGAGATACGTGCAAGGAAAAAAGTCGAACTCGTCTTCTAAAAACTCGAGAAGACCCATTTTCACACAAATAAGCTGCTGCTGCTCCAAAAATAGTTCAAAAAAGAATGACATCTTCGCCTGCCCAAATACACTCGATAAAATTTCATTACGCCTGTCATGATAAAAGTTGGGTTATCCAACGAATACAAATATAATGGCCGCTCTATCTAGGTGTTAAATTATCCGGGAGTTTATCAGCTAGTTTAACCTATCCGACACGTGTGAAACACAATTTTCAGGGTTATCGGTTGGATCAGTTATGAATAGCTTATCCGGGACTTTATCAGCAAGTGGTGAAACAGGCCCTTAATCTGTCAATTGTCAGATTTATCAGTAGAGTAAGAGACTAAGAAAAGTTGTCTATCATATCTAAACAGCGATTGATTCCAATTCCATGAGGTTTATCATAAGAATCTAAGTACCAACAAAAATTAAGCCTCCCTTTGATATACTGTCCCCTTCGCAACCTGTTCCTCATACTGAATTGAGCTCCTTCTCCAGACACTGTCTTGCGAGCCAATTAAACCTGCCCCTATACACTTAATGTGGATCCTATATTCTTATAATTGTGCAGTAGTAATTAGTTCATTACTGATAAATGTAAACAACATATCATAATCGGCATAATTCTTTTGTCTTAATGCACGCGAACTCAAACATCGCTTTAATTATTTCTTTTGACAAAATTTCCGGAACAATAATATTTCTTCAGAACTTAATCCCATCAGAAAGTAAATACGAATAAGCTGATTCATCATGAATACTCTGATTTGTCAGATTAAATGTGTCAATTGAGAGATGAAATGTGTCAATTGACCTCGTAATTGACAGATTAACCATCGTATTCAAAAACCATTCAATCTCCGTTAAGTCCTAACTGAGGTCCTCTATTATGGATAAATCTGAATCGCAACCTCAGTTAACGTATTTAACGGTGGAGAAACAGGCCTGTTCCAAGTTAATTTCGACGTTAACTGAGGTTGTGATTTCTATTCATCCTTAAGTCAGGACCTCAGTTAGGACTTAACGGAAATTGAATGCTTTGTGAATACGGCGGTTTAGTTTTTACGTTAACTGATATCAGAATTGTCAGATTAACCGCCGTATTCACAAAGCTTTCAATCTCCGTTAAGGCCTAACTGAGGTCCTCAGTTAAGCATGAATAAGAATCGCATCCTCAGTTGACGTGAAACAGGCCCGTTACGCCACCGTTAAATACTTCTCTTGAGGTTGCGATTCAGATTTATCCTTAACTGAGGTCCTTCATTAGGACTTAACGGAGATTGAAACACTTAACAATGCTTTGTGAATAAGGCGGTACATGTGTCAATTGAGAGATGAAATGTGTCAATTGATAGATTTACCGCCGTATTCAAAAAGTATTCTATCTCCGTTAAGTCGTAACTGAGGTCCTCAGTTAATGATAAATAAGAATCGTAACCTCAATTAACATATGTAGCAGTTGTGAAACAGGCCTGTTTCACGTTAACTGAGGTTGTGATTCTTATTTATGCTTAACTGAGGACCTCAGTTAGGACTTAACGGAGATTGAATGCTTTGTGAATACGGCGGATTGCGATTCAAATTTATCCTTAACTGGGGACCTTAGTTAGGACTTAACGGAGACTGAATGCTTTATGAATATGGCAGTATATGTGGCAATTGACCAATTAAATGTGTTTATTGACGGATTAAAATGTGTTAATTGACATATTAACCGCCGTATTCACGAAGAATTCAATCTCCGTTAAGTCCTTACTGAGGTCCTCAGTTAAGAATAAATTTGAATCGCAATCTCAGTTCTCGTAAAAATTAACGTGAAACAGGCCTGTTTCACGACCGTTAAATCCGTTAACTGAGGTTGCGATCCAAATTTATCCTTAACTGAGAACCTCAGTTAGGACTTAACGGAGGTTGAATGCATTGTGCATACGGCGGTTAATGTTTTTATTTTCTACATTGGCACTAATACGCCGTCGTAGAAAATTACCTGTCTGCTATCTGATGTAAATATGCGTGGAGGAAGAGATTGGAGGGTTAGTTAATGGATATAACATAATATAACTAACCTACAATACAAGGTGACAAACTGAAAAAGAAACAGAGCTAATTTAAAGAACTACTCCAACACGATTTTCCTGAATTATTAGTATTTGTTTTTGCCCAAATACTTTTTCGAACTGAATATCAACACAACATTACATAGAATGAAGAAAAGAATAATTACGCATCTTTAAAATGGAAACTTAAAGACAAATGATGTTGATTTTAACACACAAATAATATTTCCCCGTGTTCCGGCCTAGCCACCTCATCGCGCAGTGTTCCCTCAAAAAGGAAAAATGTAGTTCAGTGCAGATACGTACCGGTTTTATGGTTGTTACGCTGACGATTGGTAACAACCATGAAACCGGTACATATCTGGCCTGAATAAAACTTTTTTCTCTTTGGGGTATTACTGAGCGATGAGGTGGCTAGCCTGGATCACGAGAGAATATTCCTTTCCACGGATGGTTATCCAGAAATGTTCAACAGTATTTCAA
Organism: Halyzia sedecimguttata; assembly: GCA_937662695.2. NCBI lineage: Eukaryota > Metazoa > Arthropoda > Insecta > Coleoptera > Coccinellidae > Halyzia > Halyzia sedecimguttata. The sequence continues at coordinate 70,475,823 of OW569414.2, forward strand.
AGAGTTTCAACACAAAGCTATCGCCTTGTTTTTTTGTGCGCTAATGGTCATCTTCTCATTTTTATCACTGCCTAATGCAAACCGTGGCTACGCTCGTGTCTCTCCCGGACTAATTCTCTGTAAAAAGTTCGCAATTATAACCGTCTCGCTAGGACATCGTCGCAAATGTGCTGCGTTTCAATTGTTGAGGGCAGATTTTTGTACGTTCGCAAAATTGGCTGTTTAAAAATGGACGATGCAATTTTCTGAATTCGCCACTCCCATAGCGTCGACCCCTTAATAATTTAAGGTAATTGGTGGAGTAGATTCTCATAACCTGTTATTTCGAAAGGTTAGTAGGTTATTTGGTTCAGTCAATAAAGGGGGAAAGACCTGTGGCAGAGGCTTTGACAACTCATATCTCCGAAAGTATTGGTTTCTCACAGTTGGGAAGATTTTTATAATTATAGGAATTAAAAAAATTTAATTCAAATAATAGTTTATTTATCAAGATTAAATGAGCAATCTGCAATAATTTGACCTCGTGGAATGGGTTGTTGCAACTTACACTCTGTTCTATTCCTGATATTTGAATCGTCAGGCTATACCTAGCCTGACGATCAAATTATTTCAATATTTCCAAATATATTAATAGAAGACAATCTTCTATTCATAATTAAATAGTTCATTCAACTAACACTTTCATTCTGTATTAAGAACCTCAACTCAAGAAAGAATATTTGATTCAGAAATGTAGATCAATATTTCAGCATTTTTTTCGTGGCAACATTATGAAAATACTGTAGTTATATAGGAACATGTCTCTCTACTGAAGGAAGTGAAACGTAATATTAATCTCGGTGGTCATCGAACAGTAATTTCTTTTGAGGATTCCATTATGTTGTTCTTTCATATTGCCTTCATAAACTACACCATTAAAATGACCCAATTCTAAATCTTCTGAAACATCATCCCCAATATTAGCATATAAATTATTCAATATGCAGCAAGTCGATATCATTTTTGGTCTTGTATATATTCACAAATTCAAGATGTGGAATCTTGATTTCCAACAAAAAATATATTGAATGTACGAATTATATAAACAAACTAGAACAGAAAAAATTAAAATGTCTCTTTTAGGTAGATAAGATGACATGAATTAACAGTGAACACAGACATATAGAATTCGCATTCTGTGAAAACATAGAACGACGATGTTTTATTGAAATTTTGAAAAATCAAATCTTCGAAAATATCAGCTTGTAAGAGTTGAAGATGACATCAATGGATACTCATGATGGAACTGTATCTTAAAAAAAATTGAATTTGCAATTTGTAATGTTCGTTACTTCGAAACCATTAGGCCGATTTATATTATATTATATATTATTATGATAGAACTACATCATGAAAGAAATTGAAATCCCTTTGGATCTTTTCTTCATATGACGCTCCAATGTTGGCTACAAGTGTTTCAAAGCTATCAGGAGTCATTCTGAAAAAATGAGTAAATGAAATAGCCAGTTTTATTTATGAAACCCCCTTCTAAATCTTCCATAATTAGAGAATGATTCGTAAATTATGCTCGACTTCCTTGTTTACATACTTGCATCAACCAAACTCTCCAGAAATACACTTTCAGTTTCGTTTGAAATCAATCAAATCATTTATCTTTCAAACTGGACCTAACGCAAACAGATAGAACACAGACAGATATAATTCGGATTCCGTGAAAATGTGGAAGTACGATGTATTATTGAAATTTTGAAAAATCATATCTCCGAAAGTATTAGCTTGCTAAAGTTGAGAATGACATCAATGGATTCTTATGGTGAAACTGTATCTTGAAAAAATTGCACTCAAAATTATTTTTCGCTGAAACCATTCAGACGATTTCGCCCAAAAACGAACTTGACCGAGATATTTAGGTCCCAAACCTACTCTGAAAATTTCAACTGTTCAACCATTCGAGAGTCATCGTGTTCACGGACGGCTGGACATAATCGATTTCGACCACGGATTCTTGATCAGTGAGTCGAACCAAATCGTTTAAGACCATTTTCTGCCGAAAATTCGAAAATTACAGACATTTGGGCAAATTGATAAGCACTCTATTCCGAGGAACGAGAGCGCCAAAAATGGATAAATTTGACTTGCTTTAGTCTCAATTAGGTAAAAAAAAAATAGACATCATTTTGACTCAAGTAGAAAAAGACAAAAGTAAGTTTTATATTCGAGCTGAGTGCTCACTGTTACTCTGCGAGAGAGAAATGGTTTCAAAATAACTGTGAGAGAAATTGTCAGTCCTTTGGGGTCCCCTGGCGATGGGGGCCCTAGGCACGACTCCCATGTGCCCTTATGATAAAGACGGTATTCGTGGCAACGGACAGCCTCCCGGACATAATTGCATTTGACCTCGAATTCTCCATCAGTGAGTCGAACCTGATCGTTGGAGACCATTTTCGGCAGAGAATTCTAAAATTACAGACATTGACAGACAATGATGACATGCTGTTCCCTAGAACACCCAACCAGCAAATTCTTATAACTCCAATGATTCGCGACTAATATATTTTATAAGTATCATTTTAGGGCTTCCAAAATATTAATTCATTATATTAAAGCTACATAAACTCCATTCTGATGTGGATAATCGAAATACCTTATGAATTTATCGTGAAAACGTCTATACAGCAGAATTATGAAATATATTATATAACTATTCCTCAACCATTTGTTAAGTGGTTTATAACTTACTTATAAAACAATTCAGCTTATAAAACTGAATTGCTTTTTGATTGTTGCTTTTTTAATTCTGGGGATATTTATAATTTTATTTTAAATATATTAAAACACTATTTCAAAGATATTCTGTATCACCTCATAAAACAGTTATATAGAAGTGCTTTTAGTTACAATTTTGCTTCCAGAAGTAAATTGTCGTGTCGGTAACCACTTCATAACTATTTTGTAGTATTCCAATATTATCCAAAAGCAGCTGATCATTCTGTTCCCACAATGAAGGTGTTTTATTCCTTTCTCAACTGTCTGCACTATCTTCGTTTCTGAAAAAGTTATGATTACCATTAATCAAATGAAGCAAATGCTTATTAGTTTTCTAGCTAAAAGCACGAATCTCTTACCAATGCATAACTTTATTACTTCGCAGTTCATCAAGAATTGAAGGTTCAATAATAACATATCGTTGTTTTTTAATTTGGAATTATACCTATATACACGTTCAGGAAGCATTATGATACTGCTGAAGACAATTTTCTCGTAGGTGCAAAATTATCTCCACAATCATGTATGCGTTCAAGATATCGACATAAGATACCTTCATCCGATTACCTGTTAATTATTCTTTTGAATTTGAACATAATGACCTGTTTTGTAGTAGTTCTAAACTAGCTAAATTACCATAAAATGCTTGAAACTGATGCAAAATCATTTTATAAGAGAACGCCAATAAACATTGCGGAATTTGTGATGACTCAGAGTGGGGAGTGTTTTGAACACACTAAAAATCGCCAATGTTTAGGTATTTCAACAGTCCAGAGCATAAAATTACTCAAAAATAATCTGTAGACCAAGCTGGAATACATTTTCGAACGAAGGATTATTAGACTGACAAGCCCTATTTTTGTTTTGTTCAATTTTTTTATGTGAAACATTCGAAACAAGTGGGCGTGTTTAAAATATGTTATTTTTGTGCTACATTTCACGGAGAAATTTCATTTGCATTGAGAATTTCGTTGTGCGCATCCAAAAATATATCTGTAAGTTCAGAAGTATATACCTATAAATAAAAAAGAAGTATATACCTATAAATAAAATATACCTATAAACAAAATGACACCTGACATCTATATTTTTGTTGATATAACTCAGGATTGCCTTTTGCAACTTAAAATCAATTGATTTTATAGATCATATCAATATTTTTGACATAATATTGGTCATGTCAAATGTCAACTTAAACCTTCCAGAATCTTCTATATATATTTCCGTTGATTGTTGTTTCCGGTTTCCGTTAACATTACTCCGTGTTTTAATTTTATGGAGTGTGTCCATTGTAGTCGTTTGAAAGCTTTAGAACAAGATTTTTCTTCAGGAGATTTTCTATATTAATGTTGCAATTTATTTGTTGATGTGGTTGGCCATTGGGTTGTATCCTGTTGTAATTTTTTATAATTTTGACGAAGTTTTTCTCACATTGTTGTAAGTATTAGATTTTCACAGTTGTATTCAGCCATTTTCTTGTTAGTTTTACTGTATTACCATGTATTTTTCAGCACCCTGATGAAGGAAACGATGATTTCCGAAAGCTTGGTTATGATACAATAAAGAGATTAATAGCCGATTGTTGAGACTAATTTTCCCGAAATAACTTTTGAAATTCAACTTATAAGGTAGTCGCTAATTCCACCTACTTATTCTTCACTAATTGCTGGTCTGCCACCCTAGAAAATGGGATGCACGTCTCAAGCCTTCAGTTACCCGATCCATATTCAGTGGCTATTTATCCGGCAAATTCTGCTTATGAAAATGGGGGAATTGATATAACCGGATAGAGTTATCCGAGTGGGCCATCCCTTGAATAATTCATCGCTGACGCGCATCAATCCTCGGGCGGGCGCTTCTTAATGGACCCTCGGTATAATTATTATTAGGTATTCATCGTGTAAACGGCGGTATGAGCTGGCCGGTAATATTGATCAACGTTAGCTACGCCAGAACCTCCTGAATTATATCATGTTTTAAGGCTTTTATTAAACATGGATACCACTACCTTGCTCCTGCTCACCCGCTAAGTATGCTAGGGGTAGGCTGTGAGAGAAAGCTGGGGCCCTTATCGCAGATACTGTTTACAGTGTGGGTATGAATATACTAATGAGGTGTAATGTTGAATCATTAATTAGCGCATTTGAAGTGTAAAAAAATTGGTTCAAGCACTGACGTGAAGTCAGAAGCTTTTGCGCGTATGTTCTATTGTCCATTCTTCTGTATTGGACACCCTTAATCGAATTTACCATGGAAAATTATGTTGTCCATTCTCCTGTATTGGACACTTAATTCGAATTGACCATGGTAAATTCGAATTAAGAGTGTCCAATACAGGAGAATGGACAACATAATCGTCTTCTGTTTTCGTTTCCCGCTACTTCCTCTGAGAAATTCATATACGCCAATGACATTGCCCTCGCATTTCGTCATTCTGATTTCCAAAGTATAGAAAATATTCTATGAGCAGATTTGTGGATCCTGGAAAATTACCTATTTGAGTGACCTTTGTGCCCCAACCCAAAAAATGCTTATTTTTGAACAATCATCCAAAACATAGAAAATCGAGTGAAGCTCTCGGTGATTATTTCTTGAAACATAATTTTAATCCTTAATACCCTATATTGAGACTAGATGCATATTCGAATTTCAAAGCCCATTTGGATGGCTTGGATAGCATTGGTTTATTCTTCAGCTGAATATTGTTTTCCACTCTGGTTTGACAGTGTTCATCCGGAAAGAATTGATGCACAGCTGAATAAATCTATGAGAATCATCACCTGAACTATTAGATCGACACCTATTCATTGGTTGCAATTTCTTCAAACATTATCCTGCCCCACATTCGAAGATGTGCTTTATGACACTCTCAATAGATTTGCTGCGATATATTCAACAGATATTTCATTTCTGATCCTTCGAATAGAGTTCGATAAGTTTCAATTCGATAGGATCTCTATTTTTTGAGTTATCGAGAAAATAATATTTCAGATGGGTATGATTCCGAATCCTTTGGGCGGATTATGCACAACAACAAACTTAACTCTCCTACTCGGATGCACAACCTACCTTGAAAAGTTCAAAAGTTTACGAGGCAACGGTCATCCATACAACTACTGAACTCACCCAAGACTGCTCGGATCTCCAACAGTAGTTCAAATTTGAAAATTGAGTGCAAAGTTAGGTTTTGAAATCTCTCGCAAAATTTCAGCGATGTCGGACAAATAGTTTCTGATATATAGATTTGGTTTTCAATGATTCATCTTGTTTAGCTATTAAGGAAATAACAAAAAAATTTCAGATGGGTATAACGCCAAAACCCTTTGGAACATCATGCCTTTTATCAACCTATCCTAAAAATTTCAAGTCGCTATCTCTTTCTTTTCTCAAGCTATCGTGAGATAAATAAGATTTTTAATAATTTTTTGAAAATTTATCAGTAATACGATTCTCACAAAATTTCTTTGTGTCAGTATTCTAAAACCAGCTACCAAGTTCCAATTCGATCGGATCTGTATTGATTGAAGACAAAATTAGTATTCAGAAACCGTCGAGCCATTAACGAACGTGTCTGAACCTACCCTGAAAATATCGCTATCTCTTTCCGTTCGAAACTTATCGTTGCATTGGTCGGCAGGACTGCCAGACGGCCGGCCGGATCCATATTATAGATACCTATGCGATTTTTGGTGAAATGATTTATTTGGATGAGGTCTACGTTCTGTATTAAAAAATGGTTCAAGCACGATTAAGAGTGTCCAATACAGGGGAATGGACAATGAAACCTACGCGCAAAAGCTCCTGACTTTACGTCAGGGCTTGAACCAATTTCTTTTCGAATTTTTTTTGAAATTTTCTAGGGGAATGGTTCATACAAATTTTTAAATACCTACGTCTTTATGTCGATATTTTACAACTATTTACCAAGCTTCAATTCGATCGAGTCTATATTTTTTGAGCTATCGAGGAAATAATATCCCAGGTGGGTATAACTCCAAAACTGTTGGACCGATTATGCCCAAAAATGAACTTAAATCACCCATTCGGATGCATAACCTAGCCTGAAATTTGCAAGTCCCCCCATCTCTTTCCATTCGAAAGTTATCGAGACAACGGTCACCCATCTAGCTACTGAACTCACCCAAAAGGCAGCTTGGATCTCCAACAATATAGATCCGATCGAGTTCAAATTTGGAACTTGGCAGCAGAGTTATAGATTCTGAAGGCTCTCGAAAAATTTCAGCGATGTCGGACAAATGGTTAGTGAAACATAGAATTTCTTTCGATGATTTTCGATTATTTTTTAAATATTTCCTAGTGATACGTGGCATTCTACAACTAATTACTATATAAAATAGAAAAATATTGCGGAACTAGGACAGTAACAAATACTATGACTCTTCTAAAACATATATTTGGCGACGTTTCGCAGAATATTTCGTCTGCTTCTTCAGGCTTCTTTATAAGCTAGTACAAAATGGTCTACAACATCACAAAGATAGCGTAGGAACAGGACGGCAAGTATAACGTAATTTACCCTAATCTCACTAATTCAATCATTACTTAGTCAAACTGATAAAATATTGTTCATTATATTTAACTAATAACTATGTTTGAATTTAATCCGTTCTGTATTTTTCGAGTTATTGAGGAAATAACAACCAAATTTCAGATGGTTATAACTCAAAAACCATGTGGCCGATTATGCCTATAAGCAAACTCAAATGTCGCAATCAGATGCACAACATAACCTTAAAATTCCAAATCTCTTTTCGTTCACACGTTTTCGTGACATTATATACTACAACTACTCACTCAAGTCTCAATTCGATCAGATTTGTATTGGTTGAAAAGAAGACTATTACTCGGAAACCATCATGTCGATTATGCCCATTAACGAACTTGTCCGTCGTATTGGGATACGCCACCTACCCTGAAAATTTCAAGTCGCTACCTCTTTCCGTTCTAAAGTTATCGTGGCAACGGCTGGCCGGACATAATTGAATTTGGCCTCGAATTCTTCATCAGGGTGTCGAACCCAATCTTTTGAGACCAATTTGGGAAAAAATTCGAAAACACAGATAATTGGTCAAATTGATATCCTGATGTTACCCAGAACATACGTGCGAAAAGACTTGCCTTTGAAAACACCCCTTAGGTATATCCAAACTTATACCAACTTATCAAAATGTTCTTAAATACGCAATTTTTGCGCGTATGTTCTTTGAAACATCGCGTTATAGTTTTGCCCAAATGTCTGTAACTTTCGAATTTTTTGAAGAAAATGGTCTCAAACGATTTAGTTCGACTCCCCAATGAAGAATTCGAGGTCAAATTTGATTCTGACCGGCCGGCCGTTGCCACGATAACTTGAGAAAGAAAAGAGCTAGCGACTTGGAATTTTCAGGGTGGATGGCGCATCCCAATACAACAGACAAGTTCGTTAATGGGCATAATCGGCCCAGTGGTTTCCGAGTAATAATTTTGTTTTCAACCAATATAGATCCGATCGAATTGAAACTTGGTGAGTAGTTGTAGAATATGAACCTAAGCACGTTCGTGAAATTTTATGTGAATCGTATGGCTAGAAAATTTAAAAAAAATTATTGAAAAATATTTTTGTTGTCACGATAACTTGAGAACGGAAAGAGATAGCGGCTTGAAATTTTCAGGTTAGGATGTGCACCAGAACGCGACATTTCAGTTTGTTTATGAGCATAATCGGCCAAACGGTTTTAGAGTTATAGCCATCTGAAATTATCTGAAATTTTGTGGTTTTTTGTTCATCATAAACTCAAAAAATACTGAACCGATTGAATTCAAATATGGTTATTAGTTGAAGAATGCCAACGCGAAAATGTTTGCAAAATTTGGTGAAGATAGCACTTGTAGAAAATTTTTAATAAAACATTGAAAATAAAATAAAAAAATTCTATATATCAGTAACTAATCGTTTGAAATTGCTGAAATTTTGCAAGAGCCTTCATAACCTAACTCTACTGCCCAGTTTCTAGTTTCAATACGATCGGTTAAATATTGTTGGAGATTCGAGCATTCTTGTGTGAGTTCAGTAGATGGGTGACCGTTGCCTCGATAACTTTCGAACGAAAGCAGATATGGACTTGCAGTTTTCAGGGTAGGCTGCTTATCCGAAAGGACAGTTGAGTTCGTTTTTGGGCATAATCGGTCTAACGGTTTCCGAGTTATACCCACCTGGAATATTATTTCCTTGATAACTCAAAAAATAAATATTCGATCGAATTGAATCTTGGTAACTAGTAGTAGAAAATCAACATAAAGACGTGTTTAAAATTTTGTAGGAACCATACCCCTAGAAAATTTTAAAAAAATTACGAAAAAAAAAATTTCAAGAGCCGTACTATTAGAAAATTTAAAAAAATTACGAAAAAAAAATTGGTTCAAGCACTGACGTGAAGTCAGAAGCTTTTGCGCGTATGTTCTATTGTCCATTCTTCTGTATTGGACACCCTTAATCGAATTTACCATGGTAAATTCGTGTCCAATACACCCTTAATCGAATTTACCATGGTAAATTCGTGTCCAATACAGAAGAATGGACAATAGAACATACGCGCAAAAGCTTCTGACTTCACGTCAGTGCTTGAACCAATTTTTTTTTTAGTCGAAATTATCAATTCGTAAAATTTTTCTTATCGCTACTAATAGCCTCTAAGGTTTCACAGCTTTCAAAACCGTACTTCGATTTTTATTCGATCTTTCTTTTCTGACTTATGGATTAGCAAAGTCAAAAGGGGTTTTTTTGCTTTGATTGACGATAACTCCTTAACGAATAATCTTACGGGGCATTAAAATTTTGAAAAAAAATTCATGGTAGAATTCTAAAAAAAATGTTTTGGAACCCATAGACCTTTAATAATTCAAACGAAAAATTGGAATTTTTTATCGGTGGTTTGGTAAGGATTACTTCCGCTACATAATAAAACAATTTTTGTGACTATTTGATCACACCAAACTGAATTCAACATACATTAATTCCTTTTCGTGAAAATTACTCCATCAAAATGACTGGTGGATTTAAACCATAAAAAATTACGAACGGTTTCCTTAACTTTTCAGTTCCCAACGCCACTTCCCATCGAAACAAATTAAGGCACTTAGGTCCAATTTTCAATTTGAAATGCGACGCGAGAAATCCATCCTTTCTCGTAATCTCGGGGTGCAACGTGGATCAAAAAAAGAACAAGTTTGTTCGATAGAACACTGCGAATTCTCCTTCGTTATCTTGCGGATTTTCTTCACAGCAGGTCTGGCGTTCTAATTCGTTTTATCAGGCAGATTAAACGCAATCTTCGGAACCTGCATGGTTTACCGTTGCTCACGATATATTTATCACATCGATTTTCGCTCAATTTTAACGTTGCTCGATAGCAACGAAAAATATGTCATCTAAACGATGGTATCCTTTGTTACTGTAGACAATTTCTACGTACTAGGATAAGATTAGGAGCAAAATGTTGCCAAATGGAAAATTAAACTGGAATAGCAATGAAGTGAGGTTAGTCCAGGTACTGAACTCAACCAAGCCTACTTGGCTTTTAGAAAAAATACCATTTTCCCAAATTATAGATCTCACAAGGAGGAAACCGCTGTCAAAACTTTTTACACCAAAATTCCAATTCAAGCGGAATTCCATTGGAATTCTATAAGAATTCTTTAGGAATTCAATAGGAATTCCTTAGGAATTCTATTGTAATTCTATTGGAATTCTATTGGAATCTAAGGAGAACAAACGAAATTGCACAATAACCCATTACCTTAGACTGACTGATGAACATTCGACACAATTGTTTTCGAAAGGATCGAATAACTAAAAAGGTGACGCAAGGACATAGTAACGGAGCCTTACACAAAACACAACTGATTCTCCTAACTCGTTCAAGCTCTTGAGGATTCTCCTTGGGAAGACCTAGGATGATCAGTATAATAGTATCAATAGCAATTGTGACCTGCATGGATGTATTAAAATATATTAAATCATACAAATGAGAACACTATCCAACACAGAGACAGCCGCAAACAGAATGAAAAATTCACGAGAATATATATTGAAAGCTCTTTACTAGATGTTTATCGAAGATGAAATATTTAAAACTCCAAGAATTGAAGAATATTGTAACAATACACACCATATTCAATAATACGTAAATTTGTCTGTCCAGAGGGAAAAGCATCCACTTCTAACTCCTAAAATCCGGTCAAAATCAACTATTTGGAGTTGCTTACATGATTGTCCGATAGGTGTCGCACTCTAACATCAGTAGGAATTCTTTATAATTCAATAGTAATTCTTTGGAATTCAATAGTAATTCTACAGAATTCAATAGGAATTCCTCGGAATTCAATAGGAATTTTACTTTCTTGTACACCAGAATTCCTTGCGGTTTACTCTTCGAGATCTCATCAAATTTAGATCTAGAATTTGACTGTACAATAAGATTTCGAAGACTCTTGAGAAATTTCATTGAAATCTGACAGATACCTTCAGAGATTCATACTTGTTTTAAATGACACCGTCAGGTCGTAGTTTTTCAAGTTGGTATTTCAGTTACATCGATTAGGTTGCTTCATAAATATTCGGAAATATAGCTTAAACTGAAATATCCATAACACCGAAACCGTTCGGCCGATTTTGCCCATTAACGAAGTCGACCAGCAACAGGGATTCACTTAATCTTCAATTACTTAATTCAAATTCCCAAGTTCCAACTTCTTCTTCAACAAATTCAACCAAAACTCGTCAATTCCAATTAAGCAAATTTTGAAATTGCATTCTCTGTTCAACAAAATACCAGTCTATTCCTCAAGTTCCTTTTTTATGCAATCAGAATCTTTGTTATGCTCCACTCCATTGTGTGATCTCCATGGTCTGCTATTCTTGTATGTCTTATGTCCTTAAGTTGTTCTTATGTTCCGACTTAGTAAACTCTACTGGTCTCGATGTTATACTCTTAGGTCTTTTATTTATAAATCACAACACTTACGGAGAGGCAGGATTCTTTGCTGAGGTGTTTTCCCTAATCTCTAGTATCATACATCAAATTATATGGTACCCCGTTACACTAACCTCTGCTCATACATTTTATTTTTCATACACATGCTTTATTGTTAGATACAGAAATGTAATGATCAAAGTTAAAAATAATATATTAATATTACAGATTAACGAAGAAAAAATCGTTTAATGAAAATGAAAATCCAAAAACTGTGTATGTAATAGGTATTCCTTGTATTTATGGTGAATCGTATACAGGAGGAACATCGAGACCGATAGAGGTTATGAAGTCCTTACATAGAAACAACTTAAGGAATAGCCTCATATCAAAATCAACATTTGGGAAAGCCCTGTAGACAGGGGCTTTAGCGCTTTTGTTCAAACTTTGGCAAATCATATCGCCGAAAGTATTGGTTTCTCAGAATGGAATGATATCAATAGATATCAATAGATTCTTAAGATAGAACTGCATCATAAAACAAATTGAATTAAAAAAAGTGTCATCAAAAAAAGACTAGAGTGCCAAAAATTATCTTATTCGATATATTGATTTCCCAAATCTACTCTGAAAACTGTGTTATATTCTGCAAAAATTTGTGTGTCGGCATTCTACGATTATCTAGTTTCGAATCGATCAAATCTGTATTTCTCAGTTATCGGTGAATAACAAAAACATTTCATATGGTTATAAATCCGAAACCGTTCGACGGATTATGCCCATTAAAGAGCAGATTCTTCTTTGAGTTCCTCAGTTGTCTCAGGATGGTTCGTATAGACCTTACTTTTCAAAAAACCCAAGAGAAAATATTCCTAACATTTTAAATCACAACTTATTTTCGGCCAGTTATGGTCTCCGAAACGAGAAATTACTCGACCTGAAAACTTGGCTTGTAACAAAGTCATTATTTGCCATGCGGTGTGACAGGTAGCACCATTCTGCTGAAACCACATCTCATTTAAGTCAATTCCGTCTAGTTCTTGCCAAAAAAAGTCTGTCCACATGGCCCGGTAGCGATGACCGTCGACCGTCACGGCGGCACCTTCATCATTTTGAAAAAAGTAAGAATGGGGTTCCACTATTAACAAACGTTCTTCCATACTATAAAGCACCATTTTCGTAAATATCTATATTTTAATCAAACAAACAACAAATATAGCTGACTCAACAATTGACAGTCAAACATTGCGCGCAATACGAAATTCTTGCTGAAACACCCTTTACAAGAGTAGGACTCCAGAAAGGGACCTGCGTATTCGATGATTGGTCGGATATATGTTTTATATAAAAAAAGTGGGAAAGATATGTGAACAGGAGTTTTGGCGCTCTTGTTCGAAATTTGACGAATCATATCTCCGCAAGTATTGGTTTCTCAGAGTTGAGAATAATATAGATTGGTAGAACTGAATCATAAAAGAAATTCAATTAAAAAAAGTGTCAATTCAATAAAAAGAGTGCCAAGAATTATTAATCCGAAACCATCAGACCGATTCTACCCAATAACGAACCTATTCGAGATATTCATTCCTCAAATCTACTGAAACTACCGAAAATTATAATATATGAATTGAAACTTACCTAATATTCCAGTTTTTTTCTTACTGGAGTTATTCTGAACCCAATTTAATTGACTTACCAAAGCATATATTTCCTTTACTACAAGGATTATCCAAGGGCATTAAATTATCACCCAAAAATTCTAATATCCTATAATTCCCATAATTCTACTATAGCTGAGGTTATTTAATTATCATTACATTTTGCATTCAATCTTACTTGGTTTTCTAGAACAGGAGGTATTTTATAGTAAGAATTTTGAATCGAACTAGAAATTAATATGACATGTCTCTTAACTGTAGTCTGTCATATATGTATGTATATTTATATATTTGTTATTGAACTGTAAGCAGAAGAAAAATAACCAACTCACACTGTAACCACGGTTTTTGAGGAATGAAGAAATCTACATCAACATTTTGCCCCTGATCCCAAATTGTTCCAATTCGTAGAGTAGAAAATAAAGAATTGAGATAAATGATCCGCCTTTTCCTCTAATTTCAGATGCGCCGACATTGATTTCTGATACTTTCTAGTTTGAAACTACTTTATGTTGGTTTAGTTGCTTTTCCTGAACTTCACTAGAACGTGTGTCGTTCACACTCGTTAATCTTCAAAGCAATATTTAGTTATCGAATAATTGTAAGTTTCCTACATCATGGTCCGTTTGAGCGAAAAGCACAGTTCGCTTCGAGTTTAAACTTTATTTAACAACGAATATTCCGATCGACTTATTACGCGTTCAACTGCGAGCAAAGTGGAAAATTAAGAAGTCTTGGCACATTTTGTGCAGTGCAGGTAATTTGTGAAATGAACAAAGACAATTTCGATGGCAGACAGTAATTCTGTGGATTAATGGTGGATTGTTGTAGTAATAATCCGCAAATCTGACGACAATGAGTATTCTCAGATGAATTCACCCTTTCCCTATAAATTGCACAGTGAATCAACGGAATTGTAGGTACTGGGTACTGGGCAGCTAAGGGAAACAATCCAATACGAGCTAGAGGAACGAAATATCGAGTTGTACTTCTGGCATATTTTGTTTATCGAAAAGATATTCAGCTCATTTCGAATAAGATTGAGTAAAATTACACTTTTGCGGAATTCGAAGAATCGCAGATTTTTATCCGATTATTTTAAATTCGAATGAAACGGGAAGACATTTCGTTGGTAGAGTCGAATTACAAAAAACGCATGTTCTATTGTCCATTCTCCTGTACCTATCGGACACTCGTAATCGAATTTACCATGGTGAATCAAATTCCAGTATCCAATACAGGAGAAAGGACAACAGAATATGCGCCCAAAATCACCTGACTTCACGTCAGTACTTCAACCAATTTTTTTTTTCGTAATTTTTATAAAATTTTCTAGCACGGTTCTTACAAAGTTTTACACACATCTTTATGTCGATATTCTTCAACTATAGTTACCAAGCTTCAATTCGATAGATTCTAAATTTTTTGAGTTATCGAGAAGTATATCTCCGAAACCGTTGGGCTGATTGTGCCCAAAAAAGAACTCAACTCTCCCATTCGGATGCCCAACCTACTCTGAAAATTGCCCTTATCAGTCCCTATCTCCTTCCGTTAGAAAGTTATCGAGGTAACAGTCACCCATCCAGCTACTGAACTCACACAATGTTGCTCAGATCTCCAACCATACAGATGCGATCGTGTTTTTAGATTGGAACTTAGCAGTAGAGTTAGGTACTGAAGGCTCTCGCAAAATTTCAAAGATGTCGGACCAATAGTTTCTGATATATAGAATTGCTTTTAATGACATTTAAAAAAAATTTTAATGATACGATCCTCACGAAATTCCGCAAAAATGTTTGCGTTGGCATTCTACAACTAATTACCATATTTAACTTTCGATAGGTTTTTTATTTTTCTATTTATTGAGGAAATAACAACCAAATTTCAGATGGGTATAACTCCAAAACAATTTGGCCGATTATGCCTATGAACTAACTCAAATGTAGCATTCAGATGCACAACCTAACCTGAAAATTTCAATTCGCTATCTGTTTCCGCTCTCAGGTTATCTTGTCATAAATAATTTTTTTCTAAATTTACTACTGATACGATTCTCACAAAATTTCACAAACGTTCTTAGGCTTGTATTTTACAACTACTTACCAAGTTTCAATTTGATCGGATCTTTATTGGTCGATGACAAACTTATTACTCGGAAACCGTTAGGACGATTATGCCCATTGGTTTACTTGTCCGTATATATATTCTTTTGAACTTGGAGTATAACATTTGTTTTATATCTAACAATGAAGCATGTATATTAAAAAAGTGTTAGCAGAGGTTAGAGTAACGCGGTACCATATAATTTGATATATGATACTAGAGATTAGAGAAAAACCTCTGCAAAAAAACCCTATCCCCCCGTTAGTGTTGTGATTTATGAAAAAGGAAATTGTTAACAAAATATGCTGAAATATTAAATATTGAAGGGCATCTTTTTCTTTACTATCGCTTCTTCCTTCAACAAGCAGATTAGTTTCTCCAAGGTAGGACCCGAAACTCAATCTGGAAAAGGAAAAGACAAAAGGAGAAAACAAACAAATTAAAAATGGATTATTCTATATTCAATCAAATAGATTTGAAACTCGCTACCCATTCCAAAAAAGATTCAGAAACATTATGAATAGCCCAAAACCATCCTTGAATCTATATCTATGCGACAATTGTTAACTAAATGATCTATAGTTTCCTCTGCTTCCCCGCATTCAGAACTAGGGCTCTCAAATGAATTCCACCTGAGAAGCATGCCTTTGCATAGAACATGACCGGTTCTTAGACGATTCAGAATAGACCATATTTTCCTTGGAAGATCAAACCCCGGAACTCTATTTGAAGGAACAGAAATTAAATCTTTGTTGAATAGATCGCAAGAAATCCCTTTAGACTGCCAAACTTCTTTATCACTTTTGTCCGTAAATCCTGTATTTGATTGTTGAATATAAAACCACATCCACCGGTCATAATTCAACTTTCAATCATCCCCATCATTAACGAACAACTCACACCTAACGAATGAAGCATAAGGAAATATCAGACAAGCCCACGAACCCTTCACAACAAGTTTAAATCACCCGTTACCAGAAATCCAACGAGCCGATCCCCACCGCACCAAACACAACCCCCCTTTAATTGCGTCGGACCGACCGCGACATACCCTAAAACTTTCATAACCTAGAATCCGGCAATTCCCCCGGCGTCTTTCATCATCGTTTTTGAGCCGGACCGAAACGGCTGAAGTGATTACTTCAATTCGCATCGCACACCGTCATAATGCGGGATACGGCCGTCCCGCCGAAGTCGTCCAGAAGGGATTAAGTCAGATGATATATATTTTAGGTAGCCTTACAGGATTAGGGAGGATCGGCACTTTCCGGGACGTGCAGGACCGCTAGGTAGCGTTCGGGCGGTCCAGATAATCGTAATCATAAATTCATGATATCGTTTGTAAAATGTGCGCTTAATCGGGGTTTGCATTCGACGATATTAATGCGGAGGAATATTCGCCGAAATTATTCGGGGACAAATTGAAATATTAGATTGTTGGGCATTATGCCTGATCGAAATTCCGCATGTGTGAGAATGGGGGGTGTAAAGTCAACGTATAGTTTTGGCTGAGGTCGTGCGGGCGAGTTTCTCACTCATTTCGGCAGGAGTGTTCGGAATTGTTGCAGTTTTGTGGAATAGATGTAGCTGTCAAACTTTAGACAGGTTCGCTCATATGTATGGAAACGGTCGATTATCTCCCAAAGTGAGATAGATAGCTAGCGAAAAACGTTAATATACAAATGTTTAACGGTTTACAAAAACTATTACAATAAAGAATAAGCACTGACGTGAATTCGAGAGCGTTTACGCGCTTTTAGTCGAATTTAGCTTCGATATACAAGGTGATTCAAAAATCGAGGCGAAAAATTAAGGAACGTATACAGTCTGATATTCTTGATAAAAAATTGGTTCAAGCCCTGTGGACAGGAGCTTTCTAGCGCTCTTGTTCAAACAGACAAATTATATTTCCGATAGTATTGGTTTCTCAGAGTTGGTAATGATATCAATGTATTCTTATGATAGAACTGCATCATAAAGGAAACTCAAATCAAATAATATTTTATTTATCAAGATCAAATAAGCAATCTGAGAATGAGAACTGCACCATGGAAGAAATCAAATTAAAATAGCTGAAATGAATTTGACTCTCTCTTATAGAATAGGATGACATGTGCGAGTATGAACACAGATCATATAATAATTCATGGATAGAATAATTATAGCATTCTGTGAAAACATAGAAGTACGATTCATTATTGAAATTTCGAAAAATCATATCTCCGAAAGTTTTAGCTTGTCAGAGTTGAAAGTGATATCAATGGATTTTTATGATAAAATTGCATCTTAAAAAAAGTTTAATTTGAAATTTGTTACTTAAAAAAAAATTTTTTTTTTTCGTTATTCCGAAATCATCTGACCTATTTTACCCAATTACGAACTCAGCTGACATATTTATCTCCCAAACATACTCTGAGAATTTCAACTGCCTAGGTCATTCTGTTCGAGAGTGGTAGAAACAAAATTTGAAAATAAAAAAAAATATTTTTTTACACTTTACAGTAATATGGTCAATACAAAAATTCTTCTGCGTATGAAGGTCCTTATTCTACAATTTGATGCCTAATTTCAGATAGTTCGAGTGAACAGTTCCGGAAATATTCATAAAAAATATTTTTACTGAAAACGGCCATAACTCCGAAATCGCTCAATGGATTTCACTGGTTAAAGAACTTGTCCGAGATATTTATGCTCCAAACCTACCCTGCAAATTTCAATCCTCTAACTCCTTGCGTTCGAGAGTTATCGTATTAACGGCGGCCGGCCGGACGACCGGACGGCTGGACAGAATCGATTTAGACCGCGGATTCTTGATCAGTGAGTAGAACAAAATCGTTTGAGACCTTTCTCAGCCAAAAATCCTAAAATTACAGACATTTGACATAAGCACTCTGTTCTAAGGAACAAGAGCACCGAAAATGTAGAAAAAAATTTTTGGATTTTTGGCTTTGTTGCCGAAATATCATACTCCAAAGTTTCTGCATGTTATCAATTTTCTTCTTTGAAACATAATATAAAATTGGTTCGAGCTTTGGCGCTCTTGTTCAAACAAACGACAAAACGACAAATACTATCTCCGAGGTATTGTTTTCTCAGAGTTGGGAATGATATCAATGGATTCTTATGATACAACTGCACCGTAAAGGAAATTCAATACAAATAGTAGTTTATTTATCAAGCTTAAATGAGCAATCTTCAATGCTTCAATACTTCAAACATTATCATTGAAAATAATAAGGAAAGTATCATCGAAATGTCTAGAGCAAGGCTGGAGACAATCATAGCAGATTGTCCATCTATTCCTTATATTTGAGGAGGCAAGAGGCTGACGAACAAATTATTATCTTTTCATAATAATTCATTAATTCTGTATTATGGACCTTAACTAAAGAAAAAATTTTTGATACAGAAATGTAGATCCATATTTTAGAATTTTTTTGCCAGCAACATTATGAAAATACTGTATATAGGAACATGTCTCACTACTTAAGGAAGTGAAAGGCAATATTTACCTCAGTGATTGATGATTCCATTATGTTCTTGTTTCCTATTGCCTTCATAAACCACATCATTAATTGATCCAATTCTAAATCTTCTCAAACATCATCCCGAATTTATACATAAATTATTCAATATGCAACCGCAGTCAATATTATTTTCGGTTTCAAAACAGTCTTGTATATACTCACAAATTCAAGAATCGGATACTCGTTTTCCAGCAAAAAATATTTTCAAACTACAAATTAACATGCCTTTAATAGCTAGATGACATTTATGAACAGTGAACACAAACAGTTAGAATTTGCATTCTGTGAATACATAGAACTATACGATGTATTGAAAATATGAAAACTCATATCTCCGAAAGTATTAGCTTGTTAGAGTTGAAAATGGTATCAATGGATTCTTATGATGAAACTGCATCTTAAAACCAATTAACTCAAAAGTTGCAATGTAAAAAAAATTGTTTTCGTTACTCCTAAACCATTAGACCGCTCCCAAAGCTACTCTGATAATTTCAATTGTCTAGCTCATTCCGTTCAAGAGTTATCGTGTTAACGGACGGATGGCCGGCCGGACAGAATCGATGTCGACCACGGATTCTTCATCAGTGTGTCGAACCAAATCGTTTAAGACCATTTTCGGCCAAAAGTTCGAAAATTGCAGACATTTGGGCAAATTGGTAAGCACTCTGTTCCGAGGAACAATAGTGCCAAAAATAGAAAAAAATGGGTTCAAGCCCTGTGGACAGGAGCTTTCTGGCGCTCTAGTACAAACATACAAATTATATCTCCGAAAGTATTGGTTTCTCAGAGTTGAGAATTATATCAATGTATTCTTATGATAGAACTGCATCATAAAGGACATTCAATTCAAATAATAGTTTATTTATCAAGATTAAATGAGCAATCTGGGAATGAGAACTGCACCATGGAAGAAACCAAATTGAAATAGCTGAAATGAATTCGACTCTCTCTTACAGAACAGAATGAAATGTACGAGTATGAACACAGAGCATATAATAAAGCTTAGATAGAATAATTATAGCATTCTGTGAAAACATAGAAGTACGATTCATTATTGAAATTTAGAACTTCATCTTAGCAGAAATTGAATTCAAACATCAGAGAAGAATTTAAATTCAACAAGAGTGCCAAAAATTATCAATCCAAAACCAATAGACGAATTCTACCCAACAACGAACTCATCCGAGATATTCATTCCTCAATTCTATGATGAACGATAATATATCTATATCTTTCCTCAAATCTTCTCCAATACACCAATATTCCAGTTTTGTTTTTAGTGGAGATATTCTGAACTCAATATTATTAACTTACCATTACCATTCCCATCATCATATGGATTGACCATCGGCATGAAAATATGAACCAACAAAAAGTATGATATTATATTATAATTCTCATATTTATACGATTGCTGGAATGAATGACAATAAGACAACGTCATGTCTCAGGAAAATAAGTTGACATTATAACAATTCATAGAACACCCACAGAATAATTATAGTATTCTGTGTAAACGTAGAAATACGATTTACATTGAAATTTTGAAAAATCATATCTCCGAAACTATTACCTTGTTAGAGTTAAAAATGATATGAATGGATTCTTATGGTAAAACTGCTTATTGAAAACAATTTAATTTGGAATTTGTTTTGTAAAAAAAATTTTTTTTTTGTTACTCCGAAACCATCTGTCGGATTTTGCCCAATAACGAAATTAGCTGAACTGATACACTGATGGAGTTGTTTGATGAACATTTTCCTGCACGGGTTATTAGAGCGTCGAAGAGGCGTGCACCGTGGATGACTGATAGAATAAGAGGTTTGATGAGGGAAAGAGACAAAGCTATAGCTCGACATAAAAAACATAAAACTGTGAATAGGTGGGAGGAATACAAGCACTTGCGTAATGTAGTGAATCATGCTATAAATAAAGAAAAGCGGTTGTTTTTTCATCATATCACCGTGAATGCTTGGAGTAGGGAACAATGGAAGGAACTCAAATCTCTTGGAATATCGAACATATCACGGTCTGATTTAAACTTCGATGACCCTGATGCAATTCATGATTATTTTCTGAGAAATTCATCCCTTAGTTCGGATAGTTCGGTATTGGATTATTATAGAGATAATTTGATTTGTTTGGAGGTGTTCAATTTTCGTCTTGTGGATGAGGAAACGGTTCTGAAATTCTTAAAGAATCTGAAAAATAGTGCTCCTGGTTTCGATAATCTTTCGATATCTTTTATCAAGATATGTTGTCCTCTTATCTTTCCTTTCATCCTTTCAATTTTGCTTGATTCAAAGTTCCCTGCATCCTGGAAGCATGCTCAGGTTACCCCTATTCCCAAAACTCATAGTCCTCAGGAGCTCTCTGATCTTAGACCCATCAGCATCTTGTCAGGTTTATCAAAACTGTTTGAGAAAGTAATGGCTGACCAACTTGCCGAATATCTCGAAAAAAATTCGATTTTGCCAGAAGTTCAATCGGGTTTTCGTCCTGGATACAGCTCCACTGGTGTACTGCTGGGGCTGACTGATGACATCCTGCGGTCACTTGTTGACTCTAGGTGTGTGGCTTTGTTTCTGCTAGACTTTAGCAGGGCCTTCGACATGGTTAAGCATGATGTTCTTTTGGCTGTTTTGGGATCGTGTGGAGTCCGCGGGGATGCTCTACGACTTTTCGGGTCATATCTGACGGGACGTTCGCAGAGTGTGAAGTTGGGTGGTCAAACCAGCCAGGCAAAATATATTCTGGATGGTGTTCCTCAAGGTTCGATCCTGGGTCCCCTCCTTTTTTTGGTTTACACCAGCCAGTTCATCAGGTTTAAGCGATATTGTAGCGTCCTTATATACGCGGACGACTTTCAGCTCTATTACGATTTCATCACCATGGATGACCTGGATGATGCAGGATTGAGAATTAATGAGGATCTGAATCGACTGGCTGACATCGCTGCGAAACATGCGTTGAAACTGAACGCAAAGAAATCATCTGCTCTCGTATTCGGTTCGAACAATAACAAAATAACTATTAAAGACAGATAAAAACCCGCTATAAATAATGATGTCATACAATTCGTGGATAGCGCAAGGGACTTGGGTTTGATAATAGATGATTCTCTCAGGTTTCGTGAACACGTGGTGAGTGTGGTTCGGAGGGCGTATGGAGCGTTGATATTACTGTACCCACATAGGTCGTGCCTTCCTGTGCAAACTAAGAGGGTTCTGTGCGAATCTTTAGTCCTGTCACAGTTCACTTACTGTTCACAGATTACATTATATTGACAATTGACGTGTGTTGAAATTTAATGGGATCGAATGCCAGTGCTGACTATCACAAAACGAAAAATATAACTAGAAACAATGCGGGAATGAGTTCATTACAGTACTGTTTTTAGTGCTGTAATGAACTCATTACTATACTGAAATAGAGAAACATTTTTTAAGATCCTGTATGTCACATGGAATTCAATTCTGAATTAATATGGTTGACTCACAAATTTACAAAGCTGCCTTAGCAAATTCAACGCTTATACGAGAAATGTTTTTTTCCCCATTGGAATCGAGCTGTCCTGGGAAAAACATCTCCAACTTCGATCCCATAAACCCCGGATTCACCGTAGGCCCTCAGGAACGTTACGCAGGCAATTACCTATATGAATATTTCTGGAGCACGTCGAAGCATTACGGTTTGAGGAGTTTTCGATTCGAAAGGGAATATATTTCACGAGTTGAAATACGAACAAGTCGGTATGATGATGGAGAAAAGCAAAATATTATTTCGGAGCTCCCCAAAGTTAAGAATTTGATTTCACTGGGAATTATTGCTTACTGGATTCACGAAATTAGCCTTAAATTAATTGGTAGGTCTTGCAAGAGCGATGTAGACTTTGAGAGTTCAGTCATCCTTTGAGTAAACAGGAATTGAATTATTGAAAATAATGACAATTCATGACTCATACCAACAGCTTCTCTTATATTTTATAAAACGTGGTCCACATTGATGTGGAATGAATTTGATAGCCTATAGAATGTTCAATTTCAAGACAAAGAGGTATAAATATAAGTACAGATCCGCTAGTGCTCTACAAAATTATAAGGTATTCAATTTGCTAGATTTTTTCGTTCTTTCTTAATAATTTTCATTATTTCCAAGATATTTGGATCAAACTTGAAGGATGAGGCACACTTTGGGCTTCGAATGGAATCATATTTGTTCGGATAATCTACCAGGTGATACTTGTTTCAAAGTAACTCTGCCTTTTTAAATCTGAATCAATTTTGTCATTCTCCCCTGACCATTTTGCATAGTAATTTCATTTTTCGGTTCTTTTATGAACTTTCAACCATCCATAAAAAAATATCGAAAGAAAATTTCGGTATTATTTACAGAAAATAATAAATATAAGAAATATATACAGAATATAGAGATATAAATAGTGCGGAGATTATATGAATGGAAAACCAAGTACCAACAACATGCTTTTTCTCTGCCCTTTTTGCGGAATTGCCCGTTGAAGTTTTTTATTTATATACAGGGTGTTTTATGAGCTCTATGACAAACTTTGCCAGATGATAGCTGTACTGATTCTTACCATTTTTTTTATGAACATAGGTCCGGTTCGTTTTCATATAAAAGATACAAGCATTTGAAAATAGGTATTTATGTACCAAGGAAGAAAAACTGTATTATTGCCTGAAAATTGGATCCGCCTTGGATAGCAAGCAAGGAGACGAGATAATAGATAGCTTTCCGACGAGGTGCATATTACATTTTTTCGTTGAACTCTACATATTTTTATGAATTTTCTTAAATAATTTCACAAAAGCCATGCACTTATTATGTTTTTGTTGAACTGTATCATGCAGAATTCATAGTGACCACAGCGGACAAAATAGTTATTTAAGTACCACGGACAAGAAATTGTACAGGGTGTCCCAAGTTCGAGTGCCTATTAGACGTTTCTGGGAAACTCGACATATTTGAAATCTGAAAATTGAGATTATGATATTGCTTGAAATTCTCTACAGAGCTGAAATACTTCTGAAGCCCAAGCACTTCCGGTTATACAGGGAGTGAAAATAAATTTGATGAAAAATTTTTTTTTTCAAGTTTTGCATTCCTGGTATGATCAAGTATTCAATGCTGAATACATTTCTGTTAAAACCATTATTGTATTCATTCGAACAGTTTGCAACAAAAAAAATGTTTTTTTTACATAACAAATTCCAAATTAATTGTTTTCAATATGCAGTTTTACCGGAAGAATCCATTGATATCATTTTCAACACTAACAAGCTAATACTTTCGGAGATATGATTTTTCAAAATCTCAAAATAAGTATTTCTATGTTTTCACAGAATGCTATAATTATTCTATGTGTATTCTATGAATTGTTATAATGACAACTTATTTTTCTGATGCATGACGTTGTCTAAATCATTCCATCAATCGTAGAATTATGAGAATTATAATATAATATCATACTTTTTGTTGGTTGATATTTTCATGCCGATGGTCAATCCATATGATGATGGAAATGGTAATGGTAAGTTAATAATATTGAGTTCAGAATATCTCCAGTAAAAACAAAACTGGAATATTGGTGTATTGGAGTATTGAAGTGGATTTGAGGAAAGATATAATTTATCGTTCATCATAGAATTGAGGAATGAATATCTCGGATGAGTTCGTTGTTGGGTAGAATTCGTCTATTGGTTTTGGATTGATAATTTTTGGCACTCTTGTTGAATTTGAATTCTTCTATGATGTTTGAATTCAATTTCTGCTAAGATGAAGTTCTTTCGTAAGAATCCATTGATATAATTCTCAACTCTGAGAAACCAATACTATCGGATATATAATTTGTCTGTTTGAACAAGAGCGCCAGAAAGCTACTGTCCACAGGGCTTGAACCCATTTCTTATGTAGTATTAGAAATTAGCTACATCAGCTTATTATATGTTGAATCAAGTTATAATGAAAGCTTAGAAACACCTCACATGGTACGTTACCAAAGGCTAATTATGAAGGAAATAATAAACAGAAAAGAAGGTCTCGAAAATTACCGAAGATATCTCGCACTAAAAATTCCACTGAAATAATTACAAACTCGAAAAGTTTCTGAGCCTACCAAATACAATTATCAGCCTTACGTGAAATTAACGACTTATTCTCCTGGGGAAAAATCGAGAGAATGCGAGAGAGCCTCCAGAAATGGCCGTAGGCTGTATCCACTCACTCAAGAGCCGCGACCAGCTACGAATTCAACATCAAAGCGTCCCCTTGCCACATCCAAAGCTGTAGAACGTACATCGAATAATGTGGAAATAAGCAATTGTTTGGTTCTGAAGCACAGAGAGCTCCTTTGTGGTTGAAGCGCTTTGTTGTTCCCGAATGTTCATAAGAATACCGTAATCGTCTAAAACGCCGCTGTGTTAATATATCCAGTAAATCACAATATGGAATATTATATCTATATAATAAAGTAGATGCACTAGATGAAATACGAAATATTATGGAAGGAATGTTATATTATGATATATCATATATTTTATACCTATATGACAGAGCTGTGCCCTAAGCCCTAAGCTCTAAGCACTAAGCACTCAATAAAAATTGGTTCAAGCACTGACGTGAAGTCAGGAGCTTTTGCGCGTATGTTCTATTGTCCATTCTCCTGTATTAGACACTTTTAATTGAATTTACCATGGTAAATTATGTTGTCCATTCTCCTGTATTGGACAATAGAACATACGCGCAAAAGCTCCTGACTTCACGTCAGTGCTTGAACCAATTTTTATATTAGCCCATCAAACCTTTTTAATTCTTCATAATCATTACAAGAATGTCTGTCGATATGGAATATGGTAATAATTTGACATTTGAACACATCGTTTAATGCATAATCAATTTCAATACTTTTGTCACTCGTTGATAAGATGAGATATCTGAAATTATAGATAAACTCTAAATATTCCATACAATATTGAAATATTAAAATTAAATTTACACTTATTCATTTGTATTTCAAGATAATGAACGTTTGAAGCTAATGATTCATGTAAATTGTCTGTGAATATTTGTTTTCATGGATTAGGGGAAAAGAGTTATTGTGAAAATAAGATTCATTTATTTAGATACCAATCTATATATTGTTTTATACTATCTACTAAGGGCCGATTTATTCAACCTCTCCGTAAAGTATTCTTCAACTATGTGCTCGTTGAATTTACTGATCCCCTTTAAAGTGAACATTCACAGATTACTTTCCTTTCGGTAAGGCTACTTGACAGTTTACAGGTCGTAAAATATATCAGCCCTCAGTGAACAAAAAAATTGTATACCTCACTTGAATCATTTTCAAAGTTAACGTTGAATTATCAAGCCATTCTATTATAATATTAGTAAAATCTGTTCTTCAGAGGTATTCATTGTTAAGCATGCTAAGCAACAAGCATTTAAGAAACATATACCTGAAGTTCCACGGGAAAACTATATACATAATATATACCTACACACATGTTATATTGCATCACCTTCTACTCCTATATTTTAAAATATTCTGCAATTAGAAAAATTAAAATGTTTCGTTAAAAATGCCTATTATATAGGTACACGCTGGCATCCAAACACCCTGATGATGGATCGTAAGAGACCCATGATATCAGGAAAACAGAAAAGTGTTCAAAATTCACTGGTCTAAGCGTAATTCAACTGTTTTTTTTGTGCAATAGTATTATGCAAATGTTATGTGTAAACAGGTAAAAGTGGCTAAGGGCCAAATCTGAATAATAGGGTAGGTGCAGAAGTCATTTGAAATGTAATTCATGCAGTTTTGCTTGCTAATGACATGTTTATGATTATACTAACCATTCTAGGTCTTCCCTAAGGAAATCCCACAGAAGCTCCTAGGAGAGTCAGTTTTGTTCTGTGTATATTTTATTAATGTATTCAAGCTTACGTCAGCTTAGTCAAGGCACTGGGTGGTTTTCACCTAAGTACATGATGAATAGAATACTTATCCCGTAATATATATAGCTTCGGCAAAATGACAAAACAGAATTAAAAGTAAAATGTCAAATTTTGAGTTGGCTTTATTTTTTATAGTCATAGCCTACGCATAACAACCACTTCCTTATTGCGGAACATATTTAAATGCACCTTGAATCGAGCATTTATGGTTTATTTCGTTCACTCCCTGATTTATCGCTCACTCTCGAATTTCAAAACGAGAATATCTTGAAACTTGCTTATTGCAGATACGTCCCTTTGTCATTTCAACGATATGAGAACCACCACCAATTTGTTTGAATAGAAACACTAGATTTTCTTCTTGGCTATTCCACTTTTGAACTTTAAAAATTTTAGTGTTCATGTCATCTTGGTTGCCTCTTATCAATATTAAATTTTCTCATGAGATATACTTAATCTTCACAAATATTCAATCGACTAAGTTCCATATGCCTTGTTTTGAATTCTATCTGCAGTAACTCCAAGAGTAACTCATGCATTCTATGTGTCGAAAAGCATTACTTTTTTGCTCTACGTCAACTGGACCTTAATTCATTCCAACCTGAAAGAAAATATTAGGACTTGGATTTCTCTGAGTAAAGTAATTCATTCAATTCACTTCTATTACTTACTGCTGATTTTTAGCCAGAAATCCTGAAGGACATATACCAGATATCTTCTTTCTGAACAACTTGTCCACAGTTCTCCATAATTTGGAATTTCTTTCACATACGTAAACAATATTCCTAGATTCCTCCAATCTTCAAATACAAGGTAATCTCGATTATTTTCAACGGAAGGAATACTCGTTCGTACTTCGTGGATTGAGAATATTTTGTTTACGTTTTGTATTTGTGTTATGTGTTTTGATCAGATGTTGAGGTTAAAACGGGGCGCATGCGATGTAGGGCTATCATCTCCCATAGATTTGTGATGAAATAACACAATTTTCCCATAACATACGCGTAAAAGATATGTCATCATGACATTCATATTTTTATTTTTGACGGTTCTCGCAAAAATACGACCATAGACAACATATCATACGACGATTCGCATCCAGCTACCGAATTCACAGAAGGCTGCTCGGTTCTCCAACAATATAGATCGGATCGTGTTCAAACTTGGAATTCTGCAGTAGACTTAGGTTCTGAAGGCTCTTCCAAAATTTCAGCCATGCTGGACGAATAGTTTATGATATATAGAATTTTTTTCAATTATTTTTAATTATTTTTTTTTTAATTTTCTAGTTATACCATCCTCACGAAATTCTGCAAGAATTTTCGCGTTGGCATTCTACAACTAATAACCATGCTTGAATTCAATCGGTTTTGTTCTTCGAGTTAATGAGGAACAAAAAACAACCAAATTTCAGAAAATTTCAGATGGTATAACTCTAAAACCTTTTGGACGATTATGCTCATAAACGAACTCAAATGTCGCATTCAGATTCACAACCAAACCTCAAATTTTCAAGCCGCTATCTCTTTCCGTTCTCAGGTTATCGTGACAACAAAAATATTTTTCAATAATTTTTTAATAATTTTCTAGCTATACGATTCTCACAAAATTTCACGAACGTGCTTAGGTCTATATTCTACAACTATTCACCAAGTTTAAATTCGATCGGATTCATTTTGGTTGAAAACAAAATTATTACTCGGAAACCATTGGGCCGATTATACCCATTAACGAACTTGTCCGTCGTATTTGGATGCGCCACCTACTCTGAAAATTTCAAGTCGCTAGCTCTCTCCGTTCTCAAGTTATCGTGGCAACGGCCGGACTGCACCACATAATTTCACATTTGGGCAAAACTATAACGCGATGTTCCCCAGAACATACGCGCAAAAATGATCCCGAGCCTCGAGCACAAAGCACTGCATTTTCACAAAAGGCTTGCGATTACTAAGCACTTTATAAAAGTAATTCGGTTTTTCGAGCACTAAGCACTAAGCACCTTTAGATGGAAATGAGGATATTCTCTGCGAATTGTTACATAAAATTGTATTCAATTGGAGAAACACGTAAACTAGCAAACTTGCAATACTCATATGCATCATTGAAGGATGAGAAATAGAGTGCAGCGAAACAAATTTCTATAAAACTAACAATCTCAAAGGTTGTTCTATTCTCACACATATTGAAAGGTCATTATTATTTAAGGAAATGACAATGAATGGAAATATGAATTCCATAAGCGTCTTAGTTATTTTCTGCACATGTAAAATGTATTTCCTATTTAAAAATGGGACAACACCCGAAACATATATGTCAACAACATAAGGTGCATATGGTAATTACATCCGATAAGATCGAGTAGATTTTATGATCACGTGATTTTCGAGCATCTAGGGATATCCAAACGCGATTGTTTATTCTGAGTTCGAAATTCTAACTTAAATATACTGCTTCCGTCATATTAAAATTTCGAAAATATGAATAATGAATTATTATTGAATCTATTACATATAGAGTAGAGGTAATAGATACCTGATAGCGATTCAGAAGATGAGGAAATCAACCATGAAGGAAAAATATGGTATTTTGCCGAAGACACCGCTATGAGATTTACCATGGAGGTAGAAAGAAGTGGAGGGGGCATAAAGATGGAAACTTGTCACATACTCCGCCATATTGGTGTGTCCCAATTTTCTATAGGAATGCGGAATTCCAACCATAGAAAACTCACAATATCATGTTTATAACAAAGAATTTGCCCATACCAATATGGCCGATTTTATGTGACACTTTCGTTACAAGGGAAATATAGCACATGCTCCCTCCACTTCCTCCTACCTCCATGAGATTTACAGATAATCAATTTAGGCATCATTTTCGAATAACTCCGGTCGCTTTTTTTTAATAAAATCGCATTAGGTTCATGAAGATAACGTGCCGAGAGGACATCCTGAAGTCGCAATGGAGAAGCAATTAATGATTTGCGTGTGGTACCTTGCAAACTTAGAATCATGTTTAAAAAAAAACATACGTTCTTCCATATGTATTTTCATATAACAGAAATGTATTATGTTGTTCCTTGGAACATTTCACATTCATAAATCATTTTCAATTTTTTTTGGGTAATTATTTCGTTGAAAGTTTGACGGTTATATTGACATTGAAAATAGTTGATAGCTTGATCCGCTCCACCGATTTTGCTCGGACGTCACTCGAAAAGCTCCGAGAAAATCGGTGGAGCGGATCAAGCTATCAACTATTTTCAATGTCAATATAACCGTCAAACTTTCAACGAAATAATTACCCAAAAAAAATTGAGAATGATTTATGAATGCAAAATTTGCCAAGGAGCAACATAAAACATTTCTGTTATATGAAAATACATATGGAAGAACGTATGTTTTTTTTTAAACATGATTTTAAGCTAGCAAGGTACCACACGCAAATCATTAATTGCTTCTCCATTGCGACTTCAGGATATCCTCTCGGCACGTTATCATGAACCTTATGCGATTTTATTAAAAAAGGCGACCGGAGTTATTCGAAAATGATGCCTGAATTGATTATCTGTAAATCTCATAGCGGTATCTTCGGCAAAATACTATATTTTTTCTTCATGGTTGATTTACTCATCTTCTGAATCGCTATCGAGTATCTATTACCTCTATCTCTTCTCTATATGTAATAGATTCAATAATAATTCATTATTCATATTTTTGAAATTTTAATATGACGGAAGCAGTATATTTAGGTTAGAATTTCGAACTCAGAATAAACAATCGCGTTTGGATATCCCTAGATGCTCGAAAATCACGTGATCATAAAATCTACTCGATCTTATCGGATGTAATTACCATATGCACCTATAGTATTATGTTATGATAGTTAGGACAAGTATTTTCTTTTCCTTTATAATAAGAAATCACTGACATCAAATCAGTGCTCTTTGGGGCATTTTTTCATTAATACGAATTGATCAACATCAAGTCATTTTTTTTCTAATATTTCAAAATGTCAAAAATTCAATCCGCAGAAATCGGGTAGCATTATTTTCTATTGTGATTGTATTCATTAGCAATTCAGAATTGTATATAACATAGAAATTTAAATGCATATATCGAGTATATCTGATCCGTTAACTCCTCCGACCGCAGCCGGTGACACCGAAATAACATTTCGGTGTTTACGCCGCAGCGCGTCAGCGTCTATTCGTGTTACAACAAGATTTCGGAAAGGATTAGTGCTTAGTAATCCTCGGAAGTGCTCGGGAGCACTTAAGGGATTACTAAGCACTAAGCTTTTTCATGAAGTGCTTGAATTACTAAGCACTAAGCACTGCTTTTAAAAAGTGCTCGGGAGCACAACAAAGCTTCAAGCACATTCACAAGCACTAAGCACAATGCTTCGGCTCAGCTCTGCTATATGACCCCAATACGATAAGAAAACGCTAGGCTTAGTGTGGTTAGAGAAGAACACAAACCAGTAAACACGGAATATACTGACTGTAGCTATACTCCATTCACTTTTATAAAGTCTCCCGGCGGGCCTTGATTTAGGTCTATCACGTTTTTGTAACTTTTTGTGAGGCAGGTTATTATTTTTATTTGACCTTAGAACAGAGTTGAGGTCTAAGAATTCAGCTAATCGGTTTTAGTCTTTTCATATTCAAAATGCTGAATTCTGAAAGTATTCTTTCCCACTCATTAGGATTCGTCCAATATACCATATTTTACGCCAGTATTGAGTTTGAATAATATCATTTCGGATCAATTTTACAATTAAAATCTTCATTCAGTAGATATAAAATTATCTACTCCAACATCTGAGCTACTTCAGCGCTGAGAACATGTTTATAGATCAGAAGAGAGTGATAAGATGTTTAGCTGGTATAAAACATAGAGAGCCGTGCAGACCAGTCTTTAAATCTCTAAATATACTCACTTAACCATCAATGTTTATTTTGGAGTTAGCCACATATGTATATTATTATAAAAGTACCTTCTACAACCGTGTGGGGTTGCTAGTCCCCCATCGGGCGCCTCCCCAGGTGGCGGATAGGGGAATGCCTCCCAGATATGGGTGGTACCGGTGAAATTAAATAGCCGGGGTGGACCAAAACTAGCACCGAGCAATGGCAGCTGGTTGCATCGGAACTGATCACAAGCAGATGTTTCACAATCGACATTTATGGTTGCGAATCAGAAATCAAGCGGCGAGGTGGCATCCACTAACACGGCGGTTGAACAGCGATGAGGAAGGCAACGGGAAACCACCTCATTCATAATCCCAGGAATAATCATGATGGCAGAATGTGACGTATTGAGACTTACTGTTCATGGAACTCGGACACCAAGATCCGGCAGGAGCGGGGAAACTGGGGCTGCTCAGGTCGTCATCCAGCGAAATCCCCATAATACTCGTACAAGAACAGATAAACATCTGAGACTGGATACGGACCTGGGACGAATTGGTACATGGAATGTTCGTACCATGTTCCAGGCAGGCAAAATTCGCAACACAATTCAGGAAATGGACAGGCTAAAACTTGGAATATTGGGCATCAGTGAAATGCGGTAGCCAAACCAGGGAGAATGCTCAATCAATGGTCATAAAATATTTTATTCAGGAACCGAGACGAACAATCACCAGCATGGGGTGGGTATCATCTTAAACCACTATACATCAAGATATGTGACGAATTTCGTGCCTGTCTCGGAGAGAGCCCTATTGATACAGATGAACACCAGTCCTGTGAAAATGAACATTATTCAAATTTATGCACCAACTTCGGAAAGCAGTGCTGATGAGATTGAGGAGTTCTATGGCTCTATAACAGAAATACTAAATTCTGTTCCCAAAAATGATGTAATTATAGTGATGGGAGATTTCAATTCAAAAATTGGTAAAGGTCCTGGAGGAGAACTTGTGGGGCCGCATGGTCTGGGTACGAGAAACGAAAGAGGAGAGCTTCTGAATGATTTCGTCGAGGAACACCAACTCGTTGTGCTGAATACATTCTTCAAATTACATCCAAGGAGATTATATACGTGGAAATCGCCAGCAGACAGCCCTCATAGGATAGTTAGAAACCAAATTGATTTTATACTCATCAACAAACGTTTTCGAAATAGTTGCTTGTGGACAAAGACCTTTCCTGGGGCAGATATCGGCTCTGACCATAATCCCTTGGTCGGTAGCTTCAAGCTCAAATTGAAAAGAGTTGAAAAGAAAAAAATTCCGATAAACTACAACATGAGACTTCTGAAACATGAGGAAATAAAAGAACGAGTTAAGTGTGACTTGAACCAAATAATATCTGAGGTGAATCAGAGTTAATCAATAGAGAAGGAGTTGAAGACAATCGGAGCTGCCATGACAACATGCGAAAAGCAGTTTCTCAGAGCTGAGCGAGGAAAACGGGACAAACCATGGATGACCGGCGATATATTAACTTTAATGGATAGAAGAAGACTGGCAAAAGCAAATCTGGCACATTATAATGATATCCACCGAGAGATCAGAAGAGAAATAAGAAAAGCAAAGGATAGTTGGCTGAATGGAAAGTGCGAAGAAATTGAGGAACTTGAGAGAAAACACGACAACTTCAACCTTCATAGGAAAGTCAGAGAAGCAGCCGGAATATACAAACATCGAACATCATCGTCATTGGTGGACGAAAACGGACTGTGGGTGACAGATAAACAGAAAGCCGTCGAAATGTGGAAA
This sequence comes from Halyzia sedecimguttata, assembly GCA_937662695.2. Taxonomy (NCBI): domain Eukaryota; kingdom Metazoa; phylum Arthropoda; class Insecta; order Coleoptera; family Coccinellidae; genus Halyzia; species Halyzia sedecimguttata. Next base: position 70,509,552 of record OW569414.2, read on the forward strand.
CAGTACCTGCAGGAGCTCTTTGAAGATGAAAGACCCAATATATACTTGCACAGCTGTGACACTGGTCCTTCCATAACCGAAGAAGAAACTCAAAAAGCTTTAAGTTCAATGAAAGATGGCAAGGCTCCTGGCCCAGATGGCGTGCATGTAGAGATTCTAAAACTGTTGGATGATAATAATATAAAGAGACTAACCAGAATATTCAACCGGATTTATGACACTGGCGTCATTCCAACTGAATGGCTTAAATCTACATTCATCGGCATTCCTAAGAAAACATCACCTAGAATATGCGGCGACTACCGAACAATTAGCCTCATGAGCCATTTGCTGAAGTCATTTTTGAAAATTATTCACCAGAGGATATACGCGTTATGTGAAGAAAACATGGGCGATACACAGTTCGGGTTCCGACGTGCTACAGGTACTCGGGAGGCTCTTTTTTGTACCCAGGTGCTGTTTCAGAGGTGTAGAGATGTGAATACGGACATATACGCCTGTTTTATAGATTACCAAAAGGCATTTGATAGGGTGGAACATCAAAAGCTAGTTGAGATATTGAAGAAGATAGGAATAGATGATAAAGATCTACGCATCATTAAGAATCTGTATTGGGGACAGATAGCAAACATCAGCTTCAAAGGTGTAATGTCTGACAATATTCGCATCCAACGTGGTGTAAGACAAGGCTGCATTCTGTCCCCATTGCTGTTTAATGTCTATGCCGAAGAGATATTCAGTACCGCGACTCGTGACGTTTCGATAGGTATCAGTGTGAACGGAAGAAAACTGAATAATATAAGATACGCAGATGACACCGTATTATTTTGCGATAATCTCTCGGATCTGCAAGTTCTTGTGAACAGAGTGGTCCAGACAAGTCAGGAGTTTGGCATATCTATTAACATCAAAAAGACGAAGTTCATGATAGTTAGCAAAAATTCCACTATTCGGGGACAACTTTACATCGGCAACAAGATGATAGAAAGACAATTTCGTACCTCGGCACTGCACTCAATGATGAATGGGATCATTCAAGGGAAATTCGCTGTAGAATTGAAAAGGCCAGAGCAGCATTCGTTAAAATGAAGAAACTTTTCACGAATCACGACCTGAAAAAGAAGACCAAAATCCGACTACTGAAGTGCTATGTCTTTCCTGTACTTCTGTATGGAGTGGAGTCATGGACGCTTACTGAAGCTTCGTGTAAGAGGCTTGAAGCATTCGAGATGTGGCTTTACAGAAGAATACTTCGAATCAGTTGGACAGAGCACATAACCAATGAGAGGGTACTAATATTGGTCAACAAGAAAACTGAAATTGTTGGTACCGTGAAGAGGAGAAAACTGGAATACTTAGGCCACATCATGCGAAATGAACAAAGATATGGCCTGCTCCAGCTGATACTGCAGGGCAAGGTTGAGGGTAGAAGAGGTCCCGGCAGGAGAAGAATTTCGTGGCTCAGAAATTTGAGAGTCTGGTTCTCAACAACAATAATTGGACTGTTTCGAGCAGCAGTGAATAAAGTCACGATAGCCAGAATGGTCTCCAATATCCGATAACGGATTGGCACTATCAAGAAGAAGACCTTCTACAAAAATAGTGACTATCATCAATACTTCACACGTCATCATGATAATCTCATTACTGCCTCATTCAGGTATAGAATAGGACGACATTGTTCTGGGTTTTCTCTCCCAAACTCTGAAAAATGTCTATAAAATAAAAATTGATTATTTTGTGATTTGCTTCTGCGTAAGAAACACAAGATGTCTGTCAAGTAATGTACAGGTAGTTATTCCTTAGTAATACTATTTAAGATTACCCCATAATTATTCTGGTTTGAGTTCTCTCTGGATTGATTACATCAGATTTGTTTTATAAATAAAACTGGCTTTTCACTTAATCAGTTTTTCAGAATGACTCCTGATAGTTTTGAAACACTTGCAGCCAAGATTTGACCGTCTTATAAAGATAAGATGCAAAGGGATATTAATTTCTTTCATGATGTAGTTCACAATGATCCATTGATATCATTCCCAACTCTGAGAAACCAATACTTTCGGAGATATATGATTTGTTAATTGGACAAGAGCGCCAAAGCTCCTGCCACAGGGCTTTCTCACTTTTAACCTACGAATGGTTTTAAATGTCGGTATAAATGCATCTAAATAACCGTTTTCCAAGCTCCTTTGAAACTGACAGTTGAGAATTTTCAAATTGAACTATTTCGTGGTGAATCTGTTGAAAATTATAACTTTTAATCTGGAAAAGTATTGAATATTATAAAACTCGAATCTTGGATACCCTATTATTTCTGCATAAAAATGTCGTTTAATTTTCAATTAAACCTCAATAGACAGGTCCAATTCTTTGAAATAATTCCATAAGTACCATATTTAAGTGGTCTCGACTTGCGATAGGTATTAAATATCTTGTCTTGAAAAAGTTACATGAACTTATACAGGATAATTCTAATTCCATAAATTCAAACTGCATAATTAAATTCGTTCGACTTCCGATATAATCGAAAATTTTGTTCTAATTAAGACATCAATACTGATGTGAACCAGTACTCTGTAATTGGTTTAATACTCTGAAATTTTGCGAATATCTGCAAGAATATAGATCCGAATGAGTTTATGTAGATGTAGAATTAGGTTTTGAAGGCTCTCACATAATCTCTGCGATATCTGACACATAGTTTTTGAGATACAGAATTTATTTTCAATTTCATGGCTATACAATGATCCTCACGAAAATCACAAGTCCTTGTGCCAACATCGTTTAACTAACTTCCTTGTTTCATTCCGATCAGTTCAGTATTTTTCTAGTTATCGTGCATACGCGTTTGCACGATTACTCTCGAACGAAATGAGTGAGAGTTGAAACTTACAGGGTAGGTTTGGAATCCAAATGTGCCAGCTTGATTTTTTAATGGGAAACATCCGGTGTTTTCAAAGCTATAGCCATCGGGTATTTTTTTTTCCCAATAACTCGAAAAATACTGAACTGATATAAATGAAACAAGGAAGTTGAACAATAACGACACAAGGACTTGTGGCGGGTGGCCGGCTGGAAATAATTTGTTTTGAACATGGAGACTTTATCAGTGCATCGAAACGAGTTCATTTTCGTTGGAGACCATTTTAGTTCAGCGAAAGAAGCGCGCCAAAAAGTAGTAATTGATGTATTATTGTGGAAAAACAATGAATTCTTATGTAATGGTTGCGCTGTTTTCCGTTCAATCTTTGCATAATAGGTTTTTCAATTCGGAAGGGTTGGAAAATATTTTCGATGTATGATTCCAAAGGTTTTGTTTTAATTGAAAAATAAAATACCAGAACAAACCTTTTTCCTACCGGTTCGAGAAAATTTCTGATACCCGATCACGCAAAACATCAAAACATTTCCTGATCCCCAGTTTCCTCCGTAAACGGACGCTGCTTGCCGCAAAAATCGACCCAATTTCCGGTTCTCCTTCGATCTGCGAACTCTATTATTTTTTCTCTCCCGATTTCTCGCCGTCATCGACCACTGGCGAAAAAATTCACGTTCTTGCAAAAACAATGTGGAAAATCCAGGCCAGCCCGAATTATTTTAATGAGGGAAATTCCCGAAATTGGATGTTCGTTCCCCCATCCAGTAAGGCCAAATATCTAACATTTGTTTTCGTTAGAACAACTGTTATTTACATAAAAGCCCAAAAATGGCCCCTTTATTGTTTCGAAGGAGGTCGTTTGGAGACTCGTCGCATTCAAACGACTTTGAAGAGATTTTCTATGAATAATGCTAATTACGCATTCTCCGTATTCTGAACCTTTGAGTCGGATTTCTGCTCAATCAGTTAAAGTGTGGGAAAATCCGTAAGGGGTCAATTGGAGACAGTATTACAGATTCCGGTAATATTGACGAGGTTAGTTTTTTTAAACGTATACTGTGCAAAATGTTAGGTTGTTATTCTTTATTTAGGAGTTTTATTTGTCATAATTAAATTTTATTGATTATTCTAAATTATAATAAATAATTAGGACAACTTGAATTCAACCATATTTCTCAGAATGTTTCATTTAGTTGGGCAATATTTACTAATAAAAATTGGTTCAAGCCCTGTGAACAGGAGATTTTTGGCGCTCTTGTTCAAACAGACAAATTATATCTCCGAAAGTATTGGTTTGTCAGAGTTGGGAATTCTATCAATGGATTCTTATGATAGGACTGCATCATGAAAGAAATTAAATATAAAAAATTTTGTTTTTTACAAAAAAATGCTTCAAAAATTATCATTTAAAGAAAAGAGCTATCTGCAATGCTTCAGTGCTTTAATGCTTCAAAAATTTTCATTAAATTTATTCATCAAGATTAAATGAGCAATCTGCAATGATTCAACCTCGTGGAATGGGTTGTTGCGACTTACACTCGGTGCATAGTTTTCACAACTCGAAATACCTAAGGAAAGTATCATGGAAATGTATAGAGCAAGGCTAGAGACAATCATAGCAGATGGTCTATTTATTCCTTATATTTGATTAGGTAGAGGCTGACGAACAATTTATTTTAATAGTTCAAAATATATTAATAAAATACTATCCTCTTTTCATAATTTAAAATTTAATAGTTCATACCAGTTACACATTCTTTTCTGTATTATGGACCTTAACTCAAGAAAAATTTTTGATACACAAAGGTAGATCCATATTTCAGCATTTTTTTGCTAGCAACATTATGAAAATACTGTATATAGGAACTCCAAAACCTTTCAGCCGACTATGCCTATTATAGGCATAATCAGCTGGTTTGTTAATAATTAACAAACTAAAATGTTCGGATATGCAACCTACCCTAAAAATTGCAGCCCGCTTTCTAGATTATCGTTGTCAAATTATGGTTGGATAAATAAAATTTTGTAATCATTATTTTTATAGGATCCTGACACAATTTCACAAACGTCTTTATGTTGACAACCACTTACAATGTTAAAATTTGATTAGATCTGTAGTGGTGGAGAACAAAATTAGTACTCGGAAACTGCTAGGCAGATTATGCCCATTAACTAAATTGTACGTCGCTGTTGGACCACCTACCCTGAAAACTTCTTTCCGTTCGAAAGTTATCGGACGTTGACAGATCAAATCTGGCAATTGTAGGTTTTTTTGTTTCTACAGTGACACTAATACGCCATCATATATAAACAGAAGAAATCTCACCCAACAGCACTATTATGGAATTAAATAGGTGCTTGTTAAATCGATACTACCCAATTTATCGTAGATAATACCGTAAACTTTAAAATTGCATATCTAAGAATTCGAAAGTAAAATGTTGTCAAAACTCTCGTATATGATAGTCAACACATTCAAATTTTTATGAGCAAATTAAGTTCCAAATCAAAGAGACAGTTTTTGAAATATTTATCATAAAACTTTTTAAATTCTCTAAAGAAGAACAATACCGCACCCTCTATCTCAATAAAAGATAATATTGAACAACTAAAATAATCAGGAATTTATCTTTTAGCTTTTTTGTCAATCAACATTATCGGTTAATTATTCAATTTGTGATGAAGAAGAATGTGTCAATTGTTCTTCATATAGAAGTATAATCCAAAATTTTAAAAACTCATAATTCAAACAGAGAAGAGTATCCAAGAGACAAAATGCATTCTTTTCACCTTCGAAAAACTAGAAACTATGATGTCTTACCAAAGTCCAAATTGTTCTTTTTGGAACAGTGCTGGAATAGTATATTTCAACACCAGTCCAGAAAGTGAGCTGTTTCCGTGCACGCGCGATGAGTTCCCGTGTGAGGCGAAGCCAAGATATATCTCAGCATACCGTAAAACTTCATATAGGCTCGCTTCACATCAACACGACACGTGTAAACGACACCGGCATCCGATTCCTGGGTGAAGGCTTGAATGATAGCTTTCGTAGCTCCGTCGTGGTCGTATGAACGACACACGGCTGCCGTGCACGGCTTGAGGGGACTGTCGGAAACCCTCGAGTCGTGCACGGCAGCCATGTGTCGTTTATACGACCACGACTTGGCCGGATAGCTGTGAAAGCTATCATTCAAGCCTTCGCCCAAGAATCGGATGCCAATGTCGATTACACAAAGCTGAAGCGTTTGTATCGTTGCCGTACATAAAACCATGTCGTGTTGAAGTGAAGCGAGCCTTGCGGTGCGGCCACACGGCAAAAGGGTCAACTTCGATACTCTAAAGTCTAAATCGTCATGTTAGGACTGGGTTTGTAATGCAAAAAAATTGGTTCAAGCACAGAAGTGAAGTCAAAAGCTTTTGTGCATATGTTCTATTGTCCATTCTCCTATATTGGACACTCTGAATTTACTCTTAATTACCTTGGTAAATTCGACTGGGAGTGTCCAATACAGGAGAACAGACAATAGAATTCACCATGGTAAATTCGATTAAGAGTGTCCAATAAAGGAGAATGGACAATAGAACCTGCGCGCAAAAGCTTCTGACTCCACGACAATACAATACTACCCTGAAAATTTCTAGTCGCTATCCTTTTCCGTTGTCTAAATATCGTGGCAACGGTAGGCCGGCCGGCCGGACAGAATCAAATTTGACCTCAAATTCTTCATCAGGGGGTCGAACCCAATCGTTAGAGACCATTTTCAGCAAAAAGTTCAAGAATTACAGACATTTGGGCAAAATGATAACGCAATGTTCCCCAGGACTCACAAAAAAAAAAAAAAAAAAGCACTGACGTGAAGTCAGTACTCTTTGGCGCGCGTGTTCATGGTGGCTAATTTGAATTGAATGATTCAAAAATTAACAGAGCTGTATCTAAGCTGCCATCAGGATAGAGTAACAAAGTTGGAAAAGAACACAAGTGACTCTCCTTAGTCGCACAAGCTCCTAGAAGATTTGGGAGGGTCAGTATAATCCTAATCATGTTTATAGCACGCGCGCAAAAGCAGATTGACTTAACAATGAAAGAAAAAGTGTAAAAAGTCAATCTGCTTTGGTGCGCGTGCTATAAACATGATTAGGATTATACTGACCCTCCCAAATCTTCTAGGAGCTTGTGCGACTAAGGAGAGTCACTTGTGTTCTTTTCCAACTTTGTTACTCTATCCTGATGGCAGCTTAGATACAGCACTGTTAATTTTTGAATCATTCAATTCAAATTAGCCACCATGAACACGCGCGCCAAAGAGTACTGACTTCACGTCCGTGCTTTTTTTTTTTTTTTCAAGTTCCTTTAACAAATATAGCTATCAATACAGTTTGGCTGTTAGCTTTACCGTAGATCAGAAAAAAATTCGGTTGTGGGTCCTCCGTTAGGGACGCAATTGCATCTTCTCCAAATCCGAACGCATTTTAATATAGATCTACCGAATATAGTTATTTAAAAATTCGCTTCAGGGCCACCATACAGACATTTCAAATCGGAAACAACGCTATTTCCCCCAAACTGACTTGTGTCCGTGCACTGAATTGACATGAATATTCTTTTAAAACCTCACAATATCGGCTCTTTACTCCCCAAACAACCCAAAACCATTCACTTCTCGTCTGCGCAAGCGCAGTATACTCGTGGCTGCAAGTCCTCCCAAAATTACACACCTCATGAAAAACTCCGATTCGCCAACACTAGTGGTTCAGGAGATATCGCTTTTTGAATCCACGCATGCGCAGACCCTCACCAAGGGATTCTATAGCGGAAAAGCATCCGCCACCCCAAAACCCCAATCCTCTCTGACGAAAGCACCAGCAGTTAAATCACTGATGGTCTGCTCATGCGCATAACGAAAAATGCCCGTAAGGGGTTACATCCATTTCGATATTAGCCCCAGGGCCACGGTACGGACACTTTAACTCTGAAACAACGCTACATCCTCCCAACTAACTTTTCCTTGCACTGAATTGCTATGAATATTCTTTTAAAACCTCATAATATCGACTCAGCACTCCCAACATAACCCATCCAACCCAAAAACAGTCACTTCTCTTCTGCGCATGCGCAATCTACTCGCGGCTAAAAGTCCTCTCAAAATAACACACCTTACAAAAAACTCCGATTCTCCAACACTAGTGGTTCCGGAGATATCACATCTTTAATCCACGCATGCGCAGACCCTCAACAGGGGATTCTATAGAGGAATAGCATCCGCCACCCCAAAACCCTACTCTTCTCTGACGATATCACCACCAGTTAAATTACTGATGGTCTGCTCATGCGCATAACGAAAAATGCCTGTAAGGGGTAACATCAATTTCAAAATTAGCCCCAGGGCCACGGTACGGACACTTTAACTCGGAAACAACGCTACATCCCCCAAACTGACTTGTCCTTGCACTGAATTGCTATGAATATTCTTTTAAAACCTCATAATATCGACTCAGCACTCCCAACATAACCCATCCAACCCAGAAACAGTCACTTCTATTCTGCGCATGCGCAATCTACTCGCGGCTAAAAGTCCTCTCAAAATAACACACCTTACAAAAAACTCCGATTCTCCAACACTAGTGGTTCAGGAGATATCACATCTTTAATCCACGCATGCGCAGACCCTCAACAAGGGATTCTATAGAGGAATAGCATCCGCCACCCCAAAACCCTAATCGTCTCTGACGAAAACACCACCAGTTAAATCACTGATGGTCTGCTCATGCGCAGAACGAAAAATGCCTGTAAGGGGTAACATCAATTTCAAAATTAGTCCCAGGGCCACAGTACGGACACTTTAACTCGGAAACAACGCTACATCCCCCAAACTGACTTGTCCTTGCACTGAACTGCTATGAATATTCTTTTAAAACCTCATAATATCGACTCAGCACTCCCAACATAACCCATCCAACCCAAAAACAGTCACTTCTCTTCTGCGCATGCGCAATTTACTGGCGGCTAAAAGTCCTCTCAAAATAACACACCTTACAAAAAACTCCGATTCTCCAACACTAGTGGTTCGGAAGATATCGCATCTTTAATCTACGCATGCGCAGACCCTCATCAGGGATCTGAATTCTATGGAGGAATAGCATCCGCCACCCCAAAACCCCAATCCTCTCTGACGAAAACTACAGCAGTTAAAGGACTTCTCATCTGCGCATGCGCAATACGGAAAATGCCCGGAAAGGGCAGCATGAACCTCAATAACATATGTTTCGGCATTAAAAGCAAAGTATTCCGCAAAATAGTAGTAATTTTTTTATTTTTTTCATGTCACGTGATCTTCACGAAATTTTGCAAAAGTGTTTGCTTTGGTCTTTTGCATCTAACTACTGAGTTTCAATTTAATCAGATCATTATTTCTCGAGTTATCGTGAAAATAAAATTTTCAAATTTTCAAAATTTTTTTTTGCCACTTTAGGGCCGTCCGTTCAACACAAAACTCTGCAGGCATATAAAGGTCATTATTCTACAATCTGATGCCAAATTTCAAAAAGTTCGAGTGATCGGTTCCGGAAATATTCATAAAAAACGTTTTTATTAAAAACGGCCTTAACTCCGAAACCGCTCGGTCGATTTTGCCCGTTAACGAACTTGTCCGAGATATTTACGCTACGAAACTACCCTGCAAATTTCAACGCTCTAAGTCGTTCCGTTCGAGAGTTATCGTGCTAACGGCCGGACCGGCCGGCCGGCCGGCCGGACCGGACGGACAGAATTGAATTTGACCTCGAATTCTTCATCAGGGAGTCGAACCCAATCGTTTGAGACCATTTTCGAAAAAAAATTCGAAAAATACAGACATTGTGACGAAATGATAGCACGCTGTTCCTTGCGGAACACGCGCGCAAAAAGACCATAGGAGGAAAATGAACAAATTAAAAATAATACATAACCTGTCAAAAGTCCCCTCTCACAAATCTACCCCTCTGTAGCCGCATGGATCTCTTGAAGAAGAATCGCATTCGCTAGATTTCAGAGATTTTCACTCTTGACATAGAAATCCCTTCAATATTTGATTTCAAAAGGGAAAATATTGTAGCTCCTAAGAGAGATCTCTTTCGAAACCAGGTCTGAGCAATCCAAACTATGATTATTCAGATATTCAGATGTTCGAAGACCGCTACAGGACCCTAATGTAGGTAGGGCCATCATCTCCCATAGATTTGTGACGAAAATTGAAGTTATAATTTAATATGTCAGCATGACATTCATGGTTTTGAAGGTTCTCGCAAAATTTCTGCGATTCCCATCCAGCTATACTGAACTCACACAACGTTGTTCGGATCTCCAACAATATGGATCCGATCGTGTTCAAACTTGGAACTTGGCAGTAGATTTAGTTTTTGAATGCTCTCGCAAAATTTCAGCGACGTCGGTCGAACAGTTTCTGATATATAGCATTTTTTTCCATTATTCTCAATTATTATTTTTTTAATTTTCTTGTGATGCGATCCTCACGAAATTTCGCAAGAATTTTCGCGTTAGCATTCTAAAACTGATAACCATGTTTGAATTATATCGGTTCTGTATTATTCGAGTTATTGAGGAAATAACAACGAAATTTCAGATGGGTACAACTCCAAAACCGTTTGACCGATGATACCTATAGACAAATCCGAATGTTGCATTCAGATGCACAAGCTAACCTGAAAATTTCAATCCGCTATCTCTTTCCGTTCTCAGGTTATCGTGACATAAATAATATTTTGTAATAATTTTTTTTTAATTTTCTAGTTACACGATGCTCACAAAATTTTGCGGGCGTCCTAACGTTTGTATTCTACAACTACCCACTAAGTCTCAATCCGATCGGATTTGTATTTGTTTAAAACAAAATTACCACTCGGAAACCGTTGGGCCGATTATACACATTAACGAACCTGCGCGTCGTATTGGGACGCGCCACCCACCCAGACAATTTCAAGTCGCTATCTGTTTCCGTTCTCAAGTTATCGGTGCAACGGCCGGACGGCCGGACCGACAGAATCAAATTTGACCTCAAATTCTTGATCAGGGAGTCGAACCCAATCGTTCGAGACCATTTGCAGCAAAAAATCCGAAAATTACAGACATTTGGGCAAAATGATAACGCGATGTTCCCCAGAATAGACGCGCAAAAATATTACGAGAACGATTTTTTTGACTTTCCCCTTTATACACCATTATTTACTATCAATAATGGGATATTAACTCCACATGTTCATGAGTTCCGATCTCTATATTTTCATGCTTAACTTGTTCCATTTCGACTAACAAAACAATGGCAATCCTACCCCAAATCGACATTTTAACGAACTTTGGCCGGTTATATCTCAGAAACTAAGCATACGAAACCATTTTAACTTACACATTTTTCCAAAGACCCATCCAAACAACATAATGAAATTTCAGTCAATTCGACCGAGAGCCAATTTCCCATATGTTTTCGTACGGGGTTCTTTAACTACAGTGTTGAATGTAGAACTCCATCATCGAAAATACTTGACCCTTTAACGGATGACGTCAGCTTACGCTAAGGAGCATTTCCCCGAACATAAAAGGAGTTTCGTTATGGAATTCGAAGTTTTCAGTTTTGAATGAGATCTTTTGTGAGGGTTGACGTCACTCTGACTAACTAGCGACAAGAGGCAGCGCCTTAAATATCAAACTCGAAACAGGATGAAAGTGAAGAGAAGAGAAAGGCAGGTAAAATCGGCCTTAATTACTGCTTTATAGACAGGCAAAGTCTGCTTTGTCGTTGACATCAAGGCAGGGATAATATTTTGCTTTCATAAAATCTTTCTGGAAATAACTGTTCTATGTGGGAATAAACTAATATTATGAAAATAAAAGATATTAAAGATTGCCGAAAAAAATTAATTCTGAAAGAGAAACATGATAAATTATTAAAATGAATTATTCGAATTTTCACATATTCATTACAAATGATACAATGGATGCTATAGCTGTCCATTTTAATATTAATATCCAAATTCGTCTTGGAAATGTTGTTCTTGTACAGGATGTACCATCAAAAACTGCATAACTCGATATCTCGAAAACGAAATATCGAACTTTCTGAAATTTTGTATATAGGCAAGCGGTCGGTTGGACACATACCTCTAAAATATGGAGAGTGAAGTACTTCCAGTTGTATGATATATACAGATCTTCTTCCATGTTTCAAACAGAAAACCCAGCATATTGTTGCAGTTTTGGAATCTCAGATTCATTTCTAGTTGCTTCCATCCAAATCTCCCCATAACTAGCAGTTATGCTGTGTTTTTCTGATAAATTAAGAGATGAAGGTTTCTACATTGCAAATATATACCGCAAAAGGGTAAACTATGTGCCTATTTTGAACTTATCGATTAATATCTCCTACAAATCATCCACTTTGAGTCTGAGGATTTCTTTACTCAATATTCTTCTCTATCTTAGCTTTCGACTAGTATATAGCGAAACCTATTAATGTGCATCGTAAAGGATGGAGATTTATATTTTAGTGACCCTAAGTAGGTTCCAAATTGTGCCACACTGTTATTTACCTTTGGAATACATTAAATATTGAACTTGACCCACGGTGGCAACTGATTTTATAGCAATACACAGTTTTTATTCATAGAAAACTCCTAAAAAATTATAAGTGATATTTTCGTTTTTCCGTATATTTTCTTATTTTACTCCAAGGCACATTAAATCAACCAAAAACTCTTAAGAAGCACTGTCAAGTCAGGAGATTTTGTGGGCATGTCAGCGTGCTATCATTTCGTTACAATGTCGGTATTTTTAGAATTTTTTGTCGAAAATGGTATCAAACGATTGGGTCCAACTCTTTGATGAAGAATTCGAGGTCAAAATATATTCTGTCCGTCCGGTCCGGCCAGCCGTTAACACGATAACTTTCAAACGGAACGAGTTAGAGCGTAGAAATTTGCAGGGCATGTTTGGAGCGTAAATATCTCGGAAAATTTCGTTAATGGGCAAAATCCATCGAACCGTTTCAAAGTTATGACCATTTTTAGTTCAAACGTTTTTCAAGAATATTCCCGAATTCGATCACCCGATCTATCTGAAATTTAGCACCAAATTGTAGAATCATGACCTTTATATGCCTGCGAAGTTTTGGATTGATCGGATAGCTATAACCTTGATTTATAAAAATACAGACATTGTGACGAAATGATAGCACGCTGTTCCTTGCAGAACATGTGCGCAAAAAGGCAAATATTCAAAAATGGAATTAAAATTTTGTTTTCACTATAACTCGAAAAATACCGATCCGATTGAATTGAGGGTCGGTAGTTAGATGTAAAGTATCTACGAAAACAATTGTGCAAAATTTCGTGGGGATAGATATGACATGAGTAGAAAAAATTAAAAAATTTTTTACTATTAGCGGAATATTTTGCTTGAAATTCCGAAATCAAATATCGGATTGAATTCAATTTTGGTACTTCAGTGAGCAATGATGATCTCTTGGGGTGTGCAAAATTTCACTGAGAACAGAACACTAGTAGCCTAAAAAAAAAATTGATAATTTTGAACCAATCTGAACAAATTATTTCAGTTCGAATTATATTCCTACACGGAATATCTAACATCAGGTGTGAACATATTTTGACGGTTTTATACGCGTTTATCTGAATCAGTGAGATATGTACGAGGGCAACTGATTAAAATATGGACGAGGATATACTGCGCCAATTGAAGTAATGCGTGAGAGATATGTGGAATTTTAAATTGGTTTTCAAAATTTTTCTGAATGGTGAACAACTGGGGGTGTAACTGAAAAGCAATATTAACAGCTCATGTCGATTCTGTGATTTTGCGAGCCAGTTTCGAGGAGACAACGTAGTGTCCAAGGTGTAGCGTTAATAACATAATCCTTGGGGCCAATATTGAAATTCATAATGCCTCTTTCGGGCATTTTTTGTTATTCGCATGAGCAGACGAGAAATTATTTAACTGCTGGAGTTTTCGTCTGTCTGAGAGGTTCTGCGCATGCGTTGATTCAAGATGCGATCACTAGTGTTGGAGGATCGGAGTTTTTTGTGGGTTATGGGATTTTGGTAGGACTTTCAGCCGCGAGTGCATCGCGCATGCGCATAGGAAAAGTGACTGTTTTTAGGTTGTGCAGGATGCTATTCTTCCATAGAATCCGCTTGGGAGTGTCCACACATACGCGGATTGAAGCTACGATATATCCGGAACCAATGGTGTTGAAGAATCAAAGTTTTGTGTGAGGTTTGTGATTTTGAGACTACTTTCAGCCACGAGTATATTGCACATGCGCAGAGGTGAAGTGATTTTTTTTGGGTTGTATGGCTTATGTTGAGAGTGATTTGTGTCTAGTGATCATGGATTGGGTGCTGAGCCAATATTGTGAGGTTTTAAGAGAAATTTCATGGCAATTCTGTGCACCAACAAGTCAGTTTCGAGAAAATAGCATTATTTTCCAGTTGAATTGCCTGTATCGCAGCCCTGGGGCCAATTTATAAATAACTTTATTTGGAAGATCTATACTAAATTACGTTCGGATTCGGAGAATAGGCGTAAGCAATTGCGTTCCCAACGGGCGTCCCATAACCACATTTTTTTTTATTTCGATCTACGGTAAAACTAATAGCCAGACTATATCGATAGCCAGATTTGTTAAAGGGACTCGAAAAAATATAAAAAAGCACTGACGTGAGGTCAGTACTCTTTGGCGAGCATGTTCTCGTTGGCTAATTTGAATTACCTCATGAGTGTTTCAAGCTCAGTGGATAGAACGAGCCGGAGATCTACCCAGTTGGTAGTGGACACCATTCACTGTTGGGTCAAAAATTAAGAGTGCTTTGTCTAAGCTGGCATAAGAATAGGGTAACAAAGTTGACAAAGAACACAACTGACTATCCTTAGTCGCACAAGCTTCTAGGAGCTTCTGAGGTATATCCTTAGGGAAGACTTGTGAGGGTCAGTATAACCATAATCATATTTATAGCACGCGCGCCAATTGCAGATTGACTTCATAATGAAAGAGAAAGGCTAAAGGAGCATTGACGTAGGGTCAATCTGTTTTTGCGCACGTGCTATAAATATGATTATGATTATACTGACCCTCCCAAGTCTTCCCTAAAGAGATACCTCAGAAGCTCCTAGGAGCTTGTGCGACTAAGGACAGTCAGTTGTGTTCTTTTCCAACTTTGTTACTCTATCCTTATGCCAGCTTAGACAAAGCACTCTTAATTTTTTACCCGACAGTGAATGGTGTCCACTACCATTTGAGTAGATCTATGGCTCGTTCTATCCACTGAGCTTGAAGCACTCATAATTTAATTCGAATTAGCCAACGAGAAAACGCGTGCCAAAGAATACTGACCTCAAGTCAGTGCTTTTTGCGCGTATGTTCTGGGGAACATCGCGTTATAGTTTTGCCCAAATGTCTGTAACTTTCGAATTTTTTGACGAAAATGGTCTCAAACGATTAAGTTCGACTCCCCAATGAAGAATTCGAGGTCAAATTTGATTCTGTCCGTCCGGCCGTACGGCCGTTGCCACGATAACTTGAGAACGAAAAGAGCTAGCGACTTGAAATTTTCAGGGTAGGTGGCGCATCCCAATACGACGGACGAGTACGTTAATGGGCATAATCGGCCCAGTGGTTTCCGAGTAATAATTTTGTTTTCAACCAATATGAATCCGATCGAATTGAAACTTGTTGGGTAGTTGTCGAATATGAACCTAAGCACGTTTGTGATATTTTATGCGAATCGTATGACTAGAAAATTAAAAAAAAAATATTAAAAAATATTTTTGTTGTCACGATAACTTGAGAACGGAATGAGATAGCGGCTTGAAATTTTCAGGTTAGGATGTGCACCAGAACGCGACATTTCAGTTTGTTTATGAGGATAATCGGCCAAACGGTTTTAGAGTTATAGCCATCTGAAATTTTCTGAAATTTGGTGGTTTTTTGTTCCTCATTAACTCGAAAAATACTGAACCGATTGAATTCAAACATGGTTATTAGTTGTAGAATGCCAACGCGAAAATGTTTGCAGAATTTGGTGAGGATAGCAATTGTAGAAAATTTTTAATAACTCATTGAAAATAAAAAAAAAAATTCTATATATCAACTATTCGTTTGAAGTTGCTGAAATTTTGCAAGAGCCTTCATAACCTAACTCTACTGCCAAATTTCAAGTTTAATATGATCGGTTAAATATTGTTGGAGATTCGAGCATTCTTGTGCGAGTTCAGTAGATGGGTGACCGTTGCCTCGATAACTTTCGAACGAAAGGAGATAGGGACTTGCAATTTTCAGGGTAGGTTGAGTATCCGAAAGGGAGAATTGATTTCGTTTTTGGGCATAATCGGTCTAACGGTTTCCGAGTTATACCCACCTGTAATATTATTCCCTTGATAACTCAAAAAATAAATATTCGATCGAATTGAAGCTTGGTAACTAGTAGTAGAAAATCAACATAAAGACGTGTTTAAAATTTCGTAAGAACCGTACCCATAGAAAATTTGAAAAAAATGATGAAAAAAAAAAAAAATTGAGAACCGTACCCCTAGAAAATTTTTAAAAATTACGAAAAAAAAATTGGTTCAAGCACTGACGTGAAGTCAGAAGCTTTTGCGCGTATGTTCTATTGTCCATTCTTCTGTATTGGACACCCTTAATCGAATTTACCATGGTATATTATGTTGTCCATTCTCCTGTATTGGACACTTAATTCGAATTTACCATGGTAAATTCGAATTAAGAGTGTCCACTACAGGAGAATGGACAACATAATTTACTATGGTAAATTCGATTAAGGGTGTCCAATACAGAAGAATGGACAATAGAACATATGCGCAAAAGCTTCTGACTTCACGTCAGTGCTTGAACCAATTTTTTATATTTCATTTCCTAAAAAATGTTCAACAAATGATGTGAATATAAATTTCCTAAGCAGTGATGTGTATACACATCACTGATTTCATCAATTTGCATCAAAGGTGTGAATATTTTGTTCCTACTGAATCTCAACCGACCTATTTAGTTTAAATTCTCAGACCAGCGATTAAAAACCGACCCCGTACTTTCATTACTCGACGGTGTCGAAAATTGCCATGCGGATCTGAAACAAGAGGGCCATTCTGAACCCGTGTTGCCGATAAATCAGGAAAAAGCCTGCCGCTGTGTATCCCATCAAGGACTCGTTATGGGATATTCTGGAGATAATGTCCTGCTCCAAACAGCGCAGCCATTCGTCTCTCACTGAAGAAGGAAAGGGGTGAAAAATCGAGCAAATTGAAAATCGATCAGGCTGCATAGAGCAAGAACAACTACGTGCTAACCAGTGAAAAGATTCGAATAATCGAATTTTTTCACGTTAGTGGCAACCTCTGTATAGGGTTTCTGTTTTTACGGATTCTTCTGAAAAATAAGGTTCCGCTTAGGTAGTAAGTGACATGTTTGCCACGGGCAGTGTTGATGATGTCGACGTTGATATACGGAAGAGCGAATACCATGAAATTGGGTCGAGGGGTTGAAAGAAAGGTTATATTAGAGATTATCTGAAAAATCTTGCATATTAACAGGATGTCCCGCAGACTTGTCAAGATCCTAAAGTAGATTCGATGGCAAATGCTAATCACAAAAGCTAATTTACACCTATTCACTTGTGTGTTTTGTTATCAAGATACATGATGTTCTTCTGAAAGAAAAATAAATATATATCCGCTCTTAGAAATTTTCAGCGTTATCGGATAGTTTCTGAGTTACAGATTTTTTAAATATTTCCTTTTAAAAATGTTTCAGTGATACCATTCGAACGCAATTTAGCATCAATCTTTGTTTCGATATTTTTCTACTTACTTCCTAGCGAACTTCCTAGTTTCAATCTGACCAGGTCAGTATCTTTCGAGTTATCAAGAAAACAAAACTTCAGATTGCTCTGAAACTTCTTGCCCATTAATGAACTAAACTGAGACATTCATGTCCCAAACCTACACTGAATATTTCAACACTATAACTCATTCCGTTCGAGATTTATCGTGCGCAAAGATTGCCGACGGACAATAAATGAATTTTACCTCGGATTCTTCATCAGTGAGTCGAAACTAAAAGATTGAGACCATTTTCAGCAAAAATTCGAAATAAACAGAAATGTTGGAAAAATTATAGGCTTACCGTACACTACTGAAAAGTATGGTTTTTAGATATTTTTTTTTTATTGAGGAGAACTGACTGTAAATAGCTTTTGAATATTCAGATAATTAAAAACGATTCTCGGTCCACTTATTTCATTGCCATTTTGGGTTTGATATCGATACATATTCTTTCAGATGCCCAGGCGAAGTCGTTGGAGACCATTATTTGCTCAAATTTCTTAAATTACAGACTTTTGCATAAAACGATAACGCGCTGTTAGATGCGCTCTAAATTGGTATGAATTTCAAATATATCTTGAAATAAAAGAAATAATAAGTAAGAATAGGTATATTTCTACTAGAAAAGGAAAAATTTCTCTATGAACTTATTAGTATCATAATTGTAATATCCAGCTGATCGTTCTCACCAATAAATTCGTATGAAAAGTTATGGCAGCTATGGAAAGCCTACTAGACTTCGCCCCCTTCCACCAATAGTGATCAGGAGCGTGGTTTGGATGGTGACCCATTGACCATATATACTTTTTCAAGTTCAATTTCAGAAAAAAAAAACCAATATCGGAAAAAGTACCAGCAATTACAAAAATGATAAAATCAATTTCGTATATTCGAGGATTGTGACAATTTCCGAATTTCAGAATAGCAATCAACAAAAATAATTCTGAAGATTTTCGTTAAGTGTCTGACGAAGGAGTCTGATATAGACTCCGAAACGTAACGATATAGTTGTTTCATCGTTAATGTTGTTTCGTTATTGTTTGTTAGGAAACATTGTTCGATTAATTGCTTCCGACCAATCTCTTGTGTTTTTTACGCAGAAGCAAATAACAAAATAATAATTTTTTTATTTTATAGATATTTTTCAGAGTTGGGGAGAGAAAAACCAGGAAGAAACCATTTAATAATGAATATACCTCCAACAGTATCCTTTAATGATTACTTAAAACAAAGATATTTTTCAGAGTTTGGGGGAGAAAACTCAGAAAGAAACTATTTAATAATAGAATAGCTATATCAACAAAAAATAATTCTGAAGTTCTCAGTTATTGTATGACGAAGAAGTCTGATTTAGACACCAAAACGTTACGAAATAGTGATTGATGTTGTTCGATTTATTGCTTCTGACAAATATCTTGTGTTCCTTACACACAAGCAATTCACATAATAATAAATTTTTATTTAACAGATAGTTTTCAGAGTTTTGGAGAGAAACCCCAGAAAGAAACCATTTAATAATAAATATACCTCCCACAGTATCCTTTAATGATTATTTAAATCTGAATATTTTGTCTGAAATTGGTTTTACTTTGTCTGAAATTGGTTTTACTTCTTCCGAAATTCAATTTACTATTTCAGAAATTGCTGTTACTTTTTCCGAAATTGGTTTTACTTTCCGAAATTGAACTTGAAGAGGTTTAGATTTCTGAATGAGGCTCGCAATGTACCTGATATGATCAGGTTCATGCCTTTCTCTGCAGGCTAAATTAGAGGCCAACGGGATAAGGTAATAAGGTGGCGGACTCATCCGTGGCACGCGACTCATTGGATCTGAAATGGCCAGTGGCATTTCTCTGGAACAGCATAGATATCTGGTCTCAGACATGATCGTTCAACAATTATTGGACCCTCTGCTTCAAGAGACAGACGATGGCTCAAACTCTCCAGCTCAGATCTGGGAGTTTTAACAGCTGAATATACGGGACACTGTGACCTCAGAAAACACCTACTCAAGTTCGGGTTTGTTGAGGACTTTGAGTGCAGACTGAACCTGGAGGACGATGAGTCTATCGAGCACATTATATGTTTATTTCCCGGCGGCGACAGGGTTAGATTTGAGGAACTAGAGGTCCACATGCTAAGACTGAGGGAACTCATCCACTAGGCTCATCTCCCTTATAAAAAATGGTTCAAGCCCTGTGGACAGGAGCTCTTTGGCGCTCTTGTTCAAACAGACAAATTATATCTCCGAAAGTATTGGTTTCTCAGAGTTCGGAATTATATCAATGGATTCCTATGATAGAACTGCATCATGAAAGAAATTGAATTGGAAAAAGGTTTGATTTAAAAAAAAATGCTTCAAAAATTATCTTTTAAAAAAAAGAGCAATCTGCAATGCTTCAATGCTTTAATGCTTCAAAAATTGTTACTAAATTTATTTATCAAGTTTAAATGAGCAATCTGCAATGATTCAACCTCGTGGAATGGGTTGTTGGAACTTACACTCAGTGCATAGTTTTCACAACTCGAAATACCTAAGGAAAGTATCATCGAAATGTCTAGAGCAAGGCTGGAGACAAACATAGCAGATTGTCCATTTATTCCTGATAGTTGAGTATGTAGTGGATTACGAACAAATATCATAATAGTTCAAAATATATTAATAAAATAATATCCTCATTTCATTTCATAATTTATAATTTAATGGTTCATACCACTAACACATTCTTCGCTGTAGTATGAAGCTTAACTCAAGAAAAAATGTTTGATACACAAATGTAGATCCATATTTCAGTATTTTTTTGCTAGCAACATTATTATTAAGTAAAAGGTAATATTAACCTAAATGGTCAACGAACAGTAATTTCTTTTGATGATTCCATTATGTTCTTCTTTCCTATTGCCTCCATAAGCTACATCATTAAAATGATCCAATTCTAATTCTTCTGAAACATCATCCCCAATATTTATACATAAATTGAGGAGTAACTTTTCAAAACGCATTATGTCCAATTTGGGCGAAATTGAGTTTGAAGCGGATTCAGAAATGTTTTCTATTGCTCTATAGCCCTACGTAAACAAAATCTTCCAAATAGCATTATGTCCCTCTGTAATTCAAATCCAAAGTAAGTAAGCCGCATCGCAATGAATTCTCCAAATGTATAAAAAATCGCAACAAACAGCAATATTTTCAATTTCAACCACATCAAAACGCATTATATGCAATGAGATGAATCAAAACGCATTATGTCCAAACGTTTTTTACATTTTCTGTGTATATCTGATCAATATTGATTTAAATGAGATTAGTTATTACCTTAAGATGTAAATTTCTATCAAACAAACTCGACCTACTCAAATTATAAGCCAGGATGGAAGAAAAAATCGTTTTTCGTTGATTCCCAATAAAATGGTTTTCGGACTTAATCCGTTTTGATAAGTTACTCCTCAATTATTCAATATGTAATCAGTCAATATTATTTTCGGTTTCAAAACAGTCTTGTATATAAATCGGATACTTATTTTCCAAGAGAAAGTATTTTCAACCTACGAATTGACAATTTCTAATAGCTAGAAAAGTTGACATTTATGAACAGAGAACACAAACAGATTCTGTGTTCACATTCTGTGAATACATAAAACTTACGATGTATTATTGAAACTTCATATCTCGGAAAGTATTAGCTTGTTAGAGTTGAAAATGATATCAATGGATCCTTATGATGAAACTGTTTCTTAAAATAATTTGAGTTCAAAAGTTGTAATGTAAAAAAAAATATTTTTTTTCGTTAATCCGAAACTTCTGGAACGATTTTGCCCAATAACGAACATAGCCGAGATATTTATTCCTTAAACCTACTCTGAAAATTTCAACTGTCTAGCTATATCTGTTCGAGAGTTATCGTGTTAACGGCCGGACGGCTGGACAGAATCGATTTCCACCACGGATTCTTGATCAGTGAGTCAAACCAAATCGTTCAAGGCCATTTTCAGCCAAAAATTCGAAAATTACAGACATTTGGGCAAATTCATAAGCAATCTGTTCCGAGGAAAAAGAGCGCCAAAAAGGCTCGAGTTTGTAACTTTAGTATAGATTTAGGTATGCCACTATAGGCTGACTGGTCGCGATGGTGGGGCGTGATCCGTTCGTCCGACACAAAGAATATCTTGAATCTTACAACACCATATATATATCTTGAATACGGATACCAACTACGATTTTTTTTTTTACTAAGCAAACCCCACTTATTTTTCAGTGTTCCATTTCTCCAAGCAACAGCACCACCTTGTTTCGAAACACCCTGTATATGTGACCGAAGTATCGAAAAACTTATCTCTATTTGACATATTTCATATTTTATTCGACCGCTCAAGTCGACTCATAGTTGTTGGGTCACCCTAAAATTCGGGAATCTTCGGAGGAATCTGAGGGTGCCCCTTTCGCTATGCGGGACCATGGCGACTCGATATAATATGTAGTAAACCGTACTGGAGTTCAGCCACTGTTAAATTAGATGAACCAGCATTGCGGTTGTTCGGATGCAGACTGTCCATCCATTCACATGTCACGGTTATTTTGCGAAATTCCCATTTCCGTCGGAATGCTTCGGAAGATGTCAGGATTCGTTTGCCAAATATGCGGTACATGGCCGCAACGAAGTGATTTTTTGCCGTTTTATGGGGCCACTGACGTAATGAGAAGCGAATGCCGATTTTGTATTGGAGAGCTGAATCTGGAGATCAAATTGATGTGTTCTGAGTGATTAAATTGGATTTCTTTGCTCGGGAGTTTTCAATTTGTTCTGACTCTATGAGTGTATTATGACAAATATGGAAGATATACATATTTTACATTCATTATGGTATATTATTTCCTTCAAGAGTACATTCCCGGCTGATCAGATAAATAGAACATTTATATATAAAGAATATCGAGCCAGAAGGACGTTTTCCTGTCCGTTGGATTGACTGCTATCAGCGGAATCAGCACACGTTTTTTGGCGCTCTTGTTCCTCGGAACAGAGTGCTTATCAATTTGCCCAAATGTCTGTAATTTTCGAATTTTTGGCTAAAAATGGTCTTAAACGATTTGGTTTTTCTTAAGATGCAGTTTCACCATAGGAATCCATTCATGTCATTTTTAACTCTAACAAGCTAATACTTCCGGAGATATGATTTTTCAAAATTTCAATAATAAATCGTACTTCTGTGTTTTCACAGAATGCGATAATTATTCTATCTATGAATTATTATAATATGATCTGTGTTGATCCATGTCAACTTATTTTCCTGAGACAGAATATGTCAAATTTTGATATTTAATGCCCATGTTTAATCCATATGATGATAGGAATGGTAATGGTAAGTTAATAATATTGAGTTCAGAATATCTCCAGTAAAAAAAAACTGAAATATTGGCTAAAGTTTCAATTGATATAATATAATTTTCGGAGTGGATTTGAAGAAAAAATATAGCGTTCATCATAGAATTGAGGAACGAATATCTCGGAGGAGTTCGTTGTAGGGTAGAATTGCTCTATTGGTTTTGGATTGATAATTTTTGGCACTCTTGTTTAATTTAAATTCTTTTATGATGTTTGAATTTAATTTCTGCTATTATGAAGTTCTTTCATAAGAATCCAATGATATAATTCCTAACTCTTAGCAATACTTTCGAAGATATGAATTGTCAAAGTTTGAACAAAAGCGCCATAGCTCCTGTCCACAGGGCTTGAACCATTTTAAATTTAATTTCTTTCATGATACAGTTCTATCATAGGAATCCATTGATTTAATTCACAACTCTGAGTTACCAATACTTTCGGAGATATAATTTGTCTGTTTAAAGAAGAGTGCCAAAAAGCTCCTATTCACAGGGCTTGAACCAATTTTTTTTAATGTTTAAACTTTCAGTACCGTAACCGGGGGTTACTGTGAACACAAGGGGTTACTTTGAACAGATACGTTGTAAAATCAAAATTCCTCATAGCGGGCTTAGTTCACAAGCTAGCGACCTCTAGTTGGTACTCAACATTCAATGATCATATGTAGACGGCGATGCGATCGCGAAACGTTGTCAGGTTGGCTAACCTGAGCCGCTGCGCGCCTCTTTATCGGAATGGTGGAATCAGCTGTTCTGAGAACAATCCTCAAACCTCCTCTGCCGCAGTGATCGTGTTGTGAAATACCGTTTCAGGTAAGTTATATATTTGTTATCAATCTATATGCAGCATTTTCTTCATTGTTTCATATCTCTAACTCATTTCGTTGATTTTATATGGCTAATCGAGTGAAAAACAGGAACTTTGAGGGGTTACTTTGAACATCGAGCTTTCATCTACTTTTTGTTCATTAGGGGCAAGCCAACATGCCACGAACTTATATTCGCAAGTTGGGAGCTCGGATGTACCGAAATTATTCACCAGAAATCCTTGCCAAGGCAGTAGAAAAGTGTTTAGCTGGAAAATCAACTATCAGGGCTGCTTCTACTGAGTGAGTTTTTTTTTCTGTTTACGTAGGTACCTACTACAGCACAATCAAATCCATTGTTGTTCCTAGTTACGAATATTTTCTTGTTTTAGATTCAACATTCCCACTGGAACGATTTGCATGTATGTACATTAAGGCGGCGAAGACAAACGCAGCAGCTGCTAACCTCCCAATTGTAGCGAAATCGCCAGGACGTCCAACCGTATTTTCAGCTGAAGAGGAAAAACTTATGTGCGCGTTCATAGTGGCAGTTGGTATCCACGGCTTCCCTTGCTCCATGAGAGATGTCAATGTTTTCAATAAAGTTATAATTTTTGTGTTTATTTGTGCATTCTTGAGTAAACTCAGCGAAAAAAAACTGAATTTAGGAGCATTTCGATGAAAAAATGAACATTGCCAGGGGTTAACGAGCTAAACCGTGAAGGAAAACCTAATTATCAGGCGACATTAAATTCTTTTAAAAACTCATACTTGCATACTCAAGGGGCGACCAAAACTGGCGTTTTCTACGGTAAACGCACTCTTGTTCAAAGTAGCCTCTTCTTGATGGGGTTAATTCTGAACAAAAAAAATATTCCCCCACCAACTTCTATTGAAGGTAAATGAGTCGTACAAACGGGAAATTGTAGCTGAGATGATAAGCCATCGATTGGTTGAAACATTTTTCAAAA
Organism: Halyzia sedecimguttata; assembly: GCA_937662695.2. NCBI lineage: Eukaryota > Metazoa > Arthropoda > Insecta > Coleoptera > Coccinellidae > Halyzia > Halyzia sedecimguttata. The sequence goes on from OW569414.2 coordinate 70,534,492, forward strand.
ATGTTTGCGCTGCAGTGAAATTGATGCAAAACTTGTTCAAAGTAACCCCCTGGTTACGGTATACTATATTCTAAGTAACATTTGACAATGTGTGACATTTCAATATTTTCGTTTCAACATTATCATTGTGCGATATGCTGTTGCCCAAAGCAAAATAAAAATTGGTTCAAGCACTGACGTGAAGTCAGGAGCTTTTGCGCGTATGTTCTATTGTCCATTCTCCTGCATTGGACACCCTTTATCGAATTTACCATGGTAAATTATGTTGTCCATTTTCCTGTATTGGCACTCCTAATTCGAATGTGTCCAATATAGGAGAATGGACAACATAATTTACCATGGTAAATTCGATAAAGGGTGTCCAATGTAGGAGAATGGACAATAGAACATACGAGCAAAAGCTCCGGACTTCACGTCAGTGCTTGAACCAATTTTTTTTTTCGAAATTTTTCCAAATTTTCTAGGGGTAGGTACGGTCCTTACAAAAAAATTTTTGCGTCATTTTTTTTCAAATTTTCTAGGGGTACGGTTCTTACAAAATTTCAAACACGTCTTTATGTTGATTTTATACTACAAGTTACCAAGCATCAATTCGATTGAATCTTTATTTTTTGAGTTATCGAGGAAATAATATTGCAGGTGGGTATAACTCAGAAACCGTTAGACCGATTATGCCCAAAAACGAACTTAACTCTCCCATTCGTATACGCAACCTACCCTGAAAATAGCAAGTCCCTATCTCCTTTCGTTCGATAGTTATCGAGGCAACGGTCACCCGTTTACTGAACTCGCACAAGGCTGCTCGAATCTCCCACAATATTTAACCGATCGTGTTCAAACTTGAAACTTGGCAGTATAATTAGGTCCTAAAGGCTCTCGCAAAATTTCTACAATTTCAGACCAATAGTTACTGATATATAGAATTTTTTTTTTCAATTTTCAATTATTTCTTAAAAATTTTCTACAAATACTATCCTCACGAAATTTTGCAAGAATTTTCGCGTCGGAATTCTACAACCAATAACCATGTTGGAATTCAATTGGTTTTGTATTTTTTGAGTTAATGAGGAACAAAAAACAAACACATTTCAGATGGCTATAATTCTAAAACCGTCTGACCGATTATACTTATAAATGAACTCTAATGTCGCATTCAGATGCACAACCGAGCCTGAAAATTTCAAGCCGCTATCTCTTTCCGTTCTCAGGTTATCGTGACAACAAAAATATTTTTTAATGATTTTTTAATAATTTTATAGCGATACGAATCTCATAAAATTTCACAAACGTGCTAAGGTTTATATTCTACAACTATTCACCAAGTTTCAATTCGATCGGATTAATATTGGTTGAGAACAAAATTATTACTCGGAAACCATTTGGCTGATTATGCCCATTAACGAACCTGTCCGTCGCATTGGGATTCGCCACCTACCTTGAAAAATTCAAGTCGCTAGCTCTTTCCGTTCTCAAGTTATCGTGGCAACGGCAGGCCGGCCGGACAGAATCAAATTTGACATCGAATTCTTCATTAGGGAGTCGAACCAAATCGTTTGAGACCATTTTCGTCAAAAAATTCGAAAGTTACAGACATTTGGGCAAAATGATAACGCGATGTTCCCCAGAACATACGCGCAAAAACCTACTGCTTTTTCTTGGTAGCATATTCTAGTGTAATTTCTGGACAATATTTGGTGCTTGCAATTGGATCATTTTGCAGAAGACCCTGTATTTTTCGGGTTATTGGTGGAGAGTAAAATGATGTGGTTGTGGATCAGATAAATAGTAGTAATATATGAGAAATACTCACTTCAATACTGCAGCTAACGAATCCAAAACTGTATAATTTTTAATTACATATCAAATCTTTTCACATATTAATTATACTTGAATATAATCTCACCTGTCTCTGAGAAGATTGAATGTTATCATAACTGGGTGATAGCGAATGAATGATAGTGCACTTATGGTATAGCGGGCGAAAAATATATGTTGAATAAAATATTGGCAAAGAAAAATTTCTGCATTATGTGAACCTTCATCTAGCTATGTGAACTGCTGCCCTTCTGTCAACCTGTTAAAGTCATGATATTAGCTTCTCTTTTGCCCTGAGACAGAATTTTTCGAAGCGTAGCATGCGTATCCATAGCACTGACCGGTGCCGATATTTGCATATTGTCAACTATTGTTCTATTGGTATTTATATATTTATTTATTTATTAACAGGATAAAGCCAGTATATCACATCTAAGTCATTAGAAAAGAAATCAGTATCACATAAATGAAAAGTAGAGCGAATTGAAAAAACCAACGAATTCAATTTCGTTTTTTTTATTGGAATCCGAATAGCCTTGGGCTGGCAGCTGGATGGGACAGAGATAGCGATTTATAACTTTCTGGGTTTTGCATATTCGAATGCGACAATTGTAGTTTCAATCAATTGGGTTAATCTAATAAACGGTTTCGGATTCATAACCATCTCAAATTTTGATGAATTTCTTCAGTAAGTCAGAAATTGCAAATCCGATCTAATTTGAATTTGACAATTACTTGTAGAATGCTGACGCACAAATTTCTGTAAAATATTTCATGAGGATCGTATCACTAGATCAAAAAATTTGAAATATTTCTTGAGTTGTGTTCGTGCCTAAATTTTTGCTAAAATCTATTTACACTATGTGGTACCTATATACTATCATTTATACTTGAAACTTATCTTTATCCTAACTTACATTTTTATTTATTTTTGGAACTATGTGTATCTTTTCAAGTAATTTCCATTGACACTAATATATTAAAATGTTGTAAAAACGAATAATTGATCGATGTTTTAACAGTGATCATATCCCTTAAAATCGAAGTAATTCAAAAAATTGGGCGCAGCCCTCTTATATATATTTCCAGAACAATAACGCAGCAATTATTTCAAATCTTTGAGTTTGCTATTGCTGTTAAGAATTTATTTGCAAATCACTATCTTGTGTAATTTTCCACCTTTTGTTGCTGATATAGAGCTCGTAGGAACATATTAATTACTGACACGTTTTCAAAGTGTCTTTTTGGGACGCTGAAATTACCCGTATTCCGCTTCGTGTCGGTCTTCTATCTGTATTTGGGTGCGAAAAAGTATAGAGCTTTGCGCGAATAACAAGCACGCCAAATCTGCTGACGAGTCTGCTGAAATGTCGGTGCTTTTAAACTTTTTCAGAATTCGATATCAGCTATACATACTGTACAATTTCATGCCTGTCATTAATTGCTACGACAAGTGCCATTGACATATCGCTTCGTGAAAACCGCTCTTTTAAGCCGGTAGGTATCCATCAGTTGTTTTGAAATTTTCAAGTTACGCCGGAAATGATACCTATGGGACTTTGATTGATACGGGATGTATCAGTGTCATAATTAGAATGTCAAAGGAGCATTTCCACAAATACTGTATCAGATAATTCTGAATGGAAAATCAGTCAATTTAGTGAGCGAATAATTCAAAGGATATATTTGACGCGTAGAATATCGTATACTCTTACAAAGAACTAGAAATCCGTGTTGATTCCAATAGCGATAACAATAACAATATTCAATCGTTGATATTATTTCTAGGATTACTAAAAATTGGTTCAAGCCCTGTGGACAGGAGCTTTCTGGCGCTGTTGTTCAAACAGACAAATTATATCTCCGAAAGTATTGGTTTCTCAGAATTGGGAATTATATCAATGGATTCCTATGATAGAAATTGAATTTAAAAAAAATGTCGTTAAAAAAAAAATCTTCAAAAATAATCTTATAAAAAACTAGAACAAGAGGTGTACCAGAAATAATTTCGACATTTATCTCTCATAGGAAAATAAGATGACATGTAAGAATACAGATCATATAATAATTCATAGATACAATAATTACGTAAACCATTCTATGAAAACATAAGAAGTGCATAAGTACGATCCATTATTGAAACTTCGAAAAATCATATCTCCGAAAGTATTAGCTTGTTGGAGTTGAAAATGATATCAATGGATTTTTATAGTTAAACTCCATATTAAACTGAATTGAATTTGAAACTTGTGTTGTAAAACAAAATTTGTTTTTTCCTTTCTCCGAAACCATCAAGCCAATTCTGCTCAGCAACGAACTCAACTTAGACAATTATCTCTCAAACCTACTCTGAAAATTTCAACTGCCTAGCTCTTTCTGTTCGACAGTTATTGTAGAAACGAAATTTGAAAATAAACATTTTTTTTTAATTCCTTATTGCAACCCGGTCACAACAAAACTTGTAATTATTCTACAATTTGATACTAAATTTCAGATAGATCGAGTGATCTCCGGAACCTCTTGGTGGATTGTGCCCGTTAACAAAATAGTCCGAGATATTTACGCTGCAAACCTACTCTGCAAATTTCAATCCTCCAATTCCTTTAGTTCGAGAGTTATCTAGCCTATGGCCGGACAGAATTGATTTCGACCACGGATTCTTGATCAGTGAGTCAAACCAAATCATTTGAGACCATTTTCAGCCAAAAATTCGAAAATTACAGACATTTGGGCAAATTGATAAGCACTCTGTTCCGAGGAACAAGAGCACCAAAAATCATTGAATATCAATGGAAAAAACTACATATCTCAGATACTATCCATCTGATATCGCGGAAATTTTGCGAGAGCCTTTAACACGTTAAACGCCACAGCGGTCCCTAGGGACCGCCGAAAGACTTGCAAGTAGGGCCACGGGCGGCGGTCCGTAGGGACCGCTACCTCGGAATTCATTCACGCATCGATTGGGGCCACGGGACCGCTCATCCTATGGATTGTGTTACTTTAGAGGGACCGCTAGGCCCCTCAGAGTGTAACATGTATAATGGTTTGGATTGTGTTCCTAATACTAGGTTATATCGTCATTAACAAATTTGCTTCCAGAAAAAGTTCAAAAATATGATTGTATATGAATATTCATACAAAAAATGGGTTCAAGCCCTGTGGACAGGAGCTTTCTGGCGCTCTAGTTCAAACAGACAAATTATATCTCCGAAAGTATTGGTTTCTCAGAGTTGGGAATTATATCAATGTATTCATATGATAGAACTGCATCCTAAAGGAAATTCAATTCAAATAATAGTTTATTTATCAAGATTAAATGAGCAATCATGAGAATGAGAAAAGCACCATGGAAGAAATCAAATTAAATCTGGCCAATTTTGCCCAATAACGAACTTAACCGAGATATTCATCTCCCTAAACTACTCTGAAAATTTCAACTACCTACCTCATTCCGTTCTAGAGTTATATCTATGTCTATGGATGAAAAGCAGTCTCACTACTCTCAGATCTCTTACTTCATGTTCAGTTCCGAAATGTAAGAATTTTCTGAGAAAAACTAATATCGGAGCAAACAACTGAGATTTAACTCACTTCGCTCACAATTCTTCGATTGATTAGTCTCAGGAACATCATTTGACATTATGACAATTCATATTCATACATAGAATAATATCATTCTGTGACAACGTTGAAATACGATTTATTATTGAAATTTTGAAAAATCATATCTGAGATTTTTCTCACTTCGCTCACAATTCTTCGATTGATTAGTCTCAGGAACATCATTTGACATTATGACAATTCATATTCATACATAGAATAATATTATTCTGTGACAACGTTGAAATACGATTTATTATTGAAATTTTGAAAAATCATATCTCCGAAAGTATTAGCTTGTTAGAGTTAAAAATGATATGATTGGATTCTCATGATAAAACTCTTTATTAAAAAAAATTTAATTTGGAATATGTTTTGTAAAAAAAAAATTTTTTTTTTGTTACTCCGAAACCGTTTGTCCGATTTTGCCCAATAACGATCTTAGCCGAGATATTTATCCCCCAAACCTACTCTGAAAATTTCAACTCTCTAGCTCATTCCGTTCGAGAGTTATCGTGCCTACGGACGGCCGGACCGGCCGGACAGAATGAATTTCGACCACGGATTCTTGATCAGTGAGTCGAACCAAATTGTTTAAGACCATTTTCCTCGAAATATTCGAAAATTACAGACATTTGGGCAAATTGATAAGCACTCAGTTCCGAGGAACTAGAGCGCCAAAAATAACACAGAAATAACCGTAATTCTTATAAAACAAATACAATTTTTAGACTGGGATTTCATTTGTGGCTTAAATTGAAACAGTGCATACAAAAATGGGGCTGATCCTCGCAATTTTCACAGAATGTATTGACTTTTTTGGCCTTGTCCTTGGAAGAATTTTCTGCCCTTTTCTTTGCATAGCATCCTCTGCAATACTTCCTGGCCTTTGGGCTGGTCCCTCTTTCTTCTTCAAAAGATGTTCCGACTTCCTTTTTGAAGTTCTTGACCTTGAGGTATTTGCTGCATTTTCATTATTTACCTCCTCCACAGTGAACAACATTTCTTCATAATCTTTCTCACGAAAATCAGTTATAGAAAGGTCAGAATCATTGATTTTTCGATAGAGATGTGGGTATTGACCATAATAATAATAATATCCCAAATATTACTTCAACAGCCACTTTGCGGTACCACTTCCTCAGGAAGTTCTGCCTTCCTCAGGAAGGTCTTCGCGTTCAGCAAGCTGCATAATCTTTTTGACTCGATCTGAAGACATTTGGATGAACACTTGTACTCGCAATCACGTTTTGACTAATACTGATTCAAATGAGAACATTGAGAACTATACAGCGGTAGAAAGAGACAGGACTCCACATGTTTTACGCGAAACGCTCGAGTGGACCGCTCGCGCTGGGCGAGTCCATTTCCTCCACGGGCCACAGCGGTCCCATGGGACCGCTCAACACTTTCTTCAAAATCGAGCGATATTGAACTTATCGAAAAAATCTTACAGGAGATATATCAAAAATGATGCATAACAAAGTCAAAATAGTAAAGAAAAATGTTTGGACCAAATCGAAAATATGTCGATATTCTGATGGCGTTTAACGTGTTGAACCTAACTTTACTGTCAAGTTTCCTTACCCCAAGCCGAATCCATTTTCGTCATAAAACTCATTCAAAAATACCCCTCATCCACTTATCTCTCCACATGGAAACACCTCATATCAGAAAATTAATATCTCCTCAAAACAAGCCCAATAACTTCAAGACACCCTCAAATATCTAACCCCATGCTGCCTCAGCACCATAGACAAGAGATAACACTTTTGTCAGCGATTAATTTTCTTATGAAATTAGATCAAGTAAAAACGACTCACCCTCAGCAATTTAAATGTTAATGTATTCCATTCTGGGTCATAGAGAAGGGACACCGTCGTGTCTGGAGCGAACGAATGTTGCCCTTCATGTCTACACATACCTGCAAGAGATGGAGATTGAATTTATTAGCTGATAAACTTGATTAAAGTAGCGGTCTTGTTTATAATTTCAGAGCAAGAGCTCGGTACACACGACGTTACTCATCATGGTTGATTGGTTGCTTTGTCTGGTAGAATATTCAATAATTTCAAGGCTTCACGCGTTTGGACCATTGATTTTCTTCTATTCAATAATTTTGAAATATGACAGCAAATGATGCAATCTAATAATCTAATCATTATCTAAACGAATAACGCAGTTGTATTTAGGTACAGTGCTTTCCCATCAGCAACTCTTCACAAAGGGGGACTTTTCTTTTCTAATAATATTTCCGCATTTCATTTTTTACAAAAATTTGGAGCATCAAAAATGATATAAAACTCGGCCAACTGTGGTTTGAGCGGAAATTGTCATTTTTAAACGAATTTTTCGAGATATTCGACATTTAAAAAAAAAATGTCAATTTTTTTGTATGAAACGCTCTAAGTAAACTTATTTAGATTAATGTGCAAAAATTAAGGTCGAAAAACCCTGAAAAATACTTTTCTCTATTTAAGTATCGTAATGAGTCCATTCCAGCACTTAAAACAGTGCTGGAATGAACTCATTCCCGCATTGTTTCTAGTTATATTTCTCGTTTTGTGGTAGTCAGCACTGATATTCGATCCTATCAAATTTCAACACACGTCAATTGTCAATATAATATAATCTGTATGTAGTGAAATAATTGTTGACAGGAAAAGTGTTATTTTCATTCAAAAATAAGGTACTAGATATTTCCTTCTTGCTAATTTTGAATCATTCCTGTTATTTGGAAACTGTTTTATATCTGATGGTCTCTAGTAGAGACCATCAGAGCGTATAGAGACTCTCTACGCCCTACGTACGATTCATATTCCGTAATCTGTCAACTTTCGTAACAGTCACACCAACTGCCAAGATACAATACAAAAGTCACTAGGATATATAGACCGAATTTTTCATTAAATTTCAACAGTATTTTACAAAACTTGACAGAAATAGAGAAAATATCGTCTAATACTCATTGCAGAAGGCTATTCCAACACTCCTCCCTTGGAAAATTCGCTCCTTCGTCGCTCGTTTTCGAATTAAGCATTCGTGTTCAAAAAGGAGCCAAGTCTGCAACTTGTTTGAGAATATACTATTTCCTACAACCGTGCCTAAATAACTACTTTCCCGCACTATTTTCGTCGCCGAAAGTATGACTTTCCCGCACACTTTTCGGACATGTAAATATTTGTTAAATTGGTAGATTATAATAACTTTAAAATGAGATCAATTTATCTTCTTACTAATCAGTTCATAATTATGAATTATGCAATTTCAACTATGTAACCATAATTATTAATGCAGTTGTTCATTTTAAAATGATCGAATTTTCAGAAATTATAAACTTGACATCCTTCCAAAATTATCAATAGCACCCATGGATCTGATCTATTTCTATGTCATGGCCTAAGACTTTCCATAGCAACTGGTTACTAAGTTAATTAATTTGTCAAAACGAATACCTGTCAAGATATTTATCCTTATAGAATGATTTTTGGCGCTCTTGTACCAGAACAGAGTGTTTATCAATTTGCCCAAATGTCTGTAATTTTCGAATTTTTGGCTGAAAATGGTCTTGAACGATTTGGTTTGACTCAAGAATCCGTGGTCGAAATCGATTCTGTCCGGGCGGCCGTTAACACGATTACTCTCGAACCTCAATATTTGTAGTAGTGTTTTCTTGATTAGACCTGGAACGTATCAACCGATTTTACTTGAACATAATTAAATTATTTAGTTAAATGTAACAAGTGTTGTGTTCTACCCTGAAATACATTTTCACTCCATATCTTAAGTATTTTGTCTTTATACAATAGTTACTTTTTGGGCTTCCTCCCAAACTCTGGAATATATCTATAAAATAAGAAATTCTTTTCAGAGTATTCAATAAAATTTGGTTGAAGCACTGACGTGAAGTCAGGAGCTTCTGCGCGCATGTTCCACGCCTCATACGGAGTCGATCGAGCATAGTTTCTGAAATATAAAATTTATCAAGATTAATAAATTTAGATTTAACCTTGAACTAGCACAATTACTGTCAATAATGTTTTATTCACGTGTATTGGACACACTCATTCGAATTTACAATCGATATAGACCGTTTGTTCAGCCTTTATAAGATTTGATTACATTTTTTACCATTTTAATGACAGACTTGAGTAATGAGAGCATCGTCTATGATCATGCACAGAAATTTCAGTTCTGACATATGTTTTCTAACGGAATTGAAATTCTTTATTTATCTAATGATAGACGGAACAAGTTGGAAAAGCACTGTGACCAGGAGCTTTGGTGCTCTTTTCAAATGTATAGCCAGAGCGGTCACCCATCCAGATACGGAACTCACCCAAAGCTGCTTAGCTCCAGAAAACAATAATATCCCAAATATTTCCAAGAACATAAATCCGATTATAAACACAAACGTCCAATAGAAACTGGTCCACTGTTTGGCCGAGAATGGTATCAAACTATTAGTTTCGACTCAAATTCATACTATTCACTCTTGAGTCGAAAATAAACAGTGCTGTACCTGTGGTGGACCTGCGGAGGATCTACTCAAATACATATATTCACTGTTGGGTCGAACATAAAAAGTGCTGTGTTCGTGGTAGCGTAAGGACCCATTCGAATACATACATTTACTTTTGGGTTGAAAAAAAAACTGTGCTTTCCCAACCAGCGAAGTTGTCTTATAACTCCAATGATTCGCGACTAATATATTTCATAAGTATCATATTAGTGCTTCCAAAATATCAATACATTATATTAAAGCTACATAAACTTCATTCTGTTGTGGATAATCGAAATACTTTTTAAATTTATCGTGAAAACGTCTATACAGCAGAATTATGAAATATGTTATAAAACTGTTACGTAACCATTTGTTAAGGGGTTTAAAACTAACTTATAATACAATTCTGCTTATAAAACTGAATTGCTTTCTAATGGTTTCTTTATTAATTCTGGGGATATTTATAATTCTATTTTAAATATATTAAAAAAATATTTCAAAGATGTTCTGTATAACCTCATGAAAATGTTATATAGAAGTGCTTTTAGCTACAATTTTGCTTCCATAAGTAAATTGACGTTTCGGTAACCACTTCATAACTAGTTTGTAGTATTCAATTTCCATGATAATATCATCCAAAAGTAGCTGATCATTCTGTTCCCACACTGAAAGTGTTTTATTCCTTTCTCAACTGTCTGCACGATCTTGAACGTTTCTAAAAAAGTTATGATTACCATAAATCAAATCATGCAAATGCATATTAGTTTTCTAGCTAAAAGCACAAATGTCTTACCTAAGCATAACTTTATTACTCCGCAGTTAATCAAGGTTTGTAGGTATAATAATAACATATCGTTGTTTTTTTATTGGTGATTATATATACAGGTTCAGGAAGCATTATTCTACTGCTGAAGACAATTTTCTGTAGGTGCAAAATTATCACCACAGTCATTTTTGTGCATGTTTAAGATATCGACTTATTAATAAGATACATTAATCAGATAACCTGTTATTTTTTTTTTTTTTCCTTGCAAAAATATGTGTTTATCAGATATTCCACAGGAAAACGTTAACTGTTTCACTGATTTTGCAGGTTATGTTGACTTTCACGCGGTAGAACATAATAACATGTTTTATAGTAGTTTTTAAGTAGCTAAATTACGACGAAATGCTTGAAACTGATGCAAAATCATTTTATAAGAGAACGCCATGAAAGATGGCGGCATTTGAGATGACTCAGAGTGGGGAGTGTTTTAAACACACTAAGAATGGCCAATGTGTAGATATTTCAACCATCCAAAGCATAAAATGACTCAAAAATAATCTGTAGAACAAATTGGAATACATTTTCGTACAAAGGATTATTAGACTGACAAGCCACATTTTTGTTTCGTTCAATTTTTTTTATGTAAAACAGTCGAAACAAGGGGGCGCGTTTAAAATATGTCATTTTATTGCTACATTTCACGAAGAAATTTCATTTGCATTGAGAATTTCGTTGTGTGTATCCAAAAATATGTCTGTAAGTGCAGAAGTATATATAAATAAAATGGCTTCGTGTAAACAATAATGACACCTGACATCTATATTTTCTCTATGCTGTTATAATTCAGGATTGCCATTTGCAACTTAAAATCAATTAATTTTATAGATATCCTTCTATGTAACGTTTTTATTTCAGAACGTTCATATGAAAAATCTTATAAAGCTATTACAAAACAGTTTTCTAGATGGCGCCAGAATGTTTATGAAATAGTCTTCTAATGTTTATGAAGAGCTTCATAAAATGTTTCGAATGACAACATTATTTTATAAAATGTGCCAATTTTGGGTTTATATCTGTTGTATAAACGTATTGAAAACAATTCGGCGACTAAGAATGTTTTATAAGATTTTGGTTGAAAACGTTTCCACAACTATTATAAAATATAAAATTGCTAGTTGGGTTGTTTGTGGTGGCGTAATGTATAGCACTGATTTTATTTTCAATAATTTATTACGAGAATTATTCCTATGATAATCAGTCGAATCGGCTGTGAATATCTGATAATAAAAGAAAGTACTCACGTGATTTTATGAAGATATCGACTGAATTATGTCCATATCCCTCTTCACAAAGTTATTATTTTGATAGAAATGGAAACAAATATGAAAAAGATCAATACATGCGGGTACGGGAATCAATCCTGGTACCTACTAGCCAAAAAGACGAATCCTTACAACTGGGCCACAGAAGAACTACATAATTAATCGTTACACATTATTCGATCAAGTTTAAAGCGAGAACTTCGCTGTAAAATAAGTTACATTTCATAGACAGGATATACCAATTTTCACTAGGTATTGAACGAATGTTATTAGTAGTAATACTACAGGGTTTCTGGATCAAACAATAGAAATCATGACGTCACATTTTGGGTGACCGCTTTGTAGGAATTAATGAAAAATTTCTCGGCGACGTAGAGATTCGAACCGGCACCCTTCAGATTATGAGCCCGACGTGTTACCCGACCCGGCCACTGAGGCTCGACGTTATGGAACCGTCTTTGGAACTACATATAGAGATCGAGCAGGTAGCGCCTTTTCAGAGGAACATTCTAGAACTAATTAACATGTTTGAATAGACATTGTGGGTGGGGTCGAGTATTTTCATTGTGAAATGCCTGTTATCGGAATCATTCAATAACATATTCCTATATACTAGTTAGAATTGAATGCAAAATGACCAATGAAATAGCGTAATCAGCTATGATTATATAATTTTCAGAGTATATTTGAGAAATTAATATCGTGAATAAGTTCGACATTATTGGGTAAAATCAAAAACAATTTTAAAGGCATTAAGTATTTTTATTGACATAACGTGAAATGTCTATTATCCACATCATTCAATACCTTATTCTTATAGTAGTACATACATTCTAAGATTACATAACTTTCAACAGAGGGATTAATTCTACAAAAGGAATTTATTAAATCTTCAATCGAATTTTGATTATTCTTCTGAGATAGATCTTTCATGATATCTAGGAACTTGTAATAGTAAAACGATATTTTTAAATTTTTCAACATCTCTAGGCGATGGGAAATTATAGCAGTATTTAATTGGATCAATTTATTCAAGTCGGCATCGCTGAAATACATGCATTTTTCCCATTTGGCAACGCGGGTCATCACACCTTTGGATTTTTCAACTTCAACGCCACAATCTCTTTGATCAGCATCATTTTCAATTAATGCAATAAACGATCCCCATTGCCAGTCGTCAAAAGATATTATACATTCATTAGATATGAGCATGACTGCAGGTTCAAAATTTCTTGCGGGACTTATACGACAATCAATAGAAGCAGACCCACATTCCATTTCCAGATGATTTTTATGTGTAAATTCCTATGAGGATTTCTAAGCTCGATTTTAGCAAAAATGGTTCTTTTCACATGAATATATGTAGATTTCTCAGCATCTCGAGATGATTGGAAAATTATTACTGCTCTCCACGCAATACTTTTTCAACCAAATAAACATCATGCTGCCGTGTTTTTTGCAATTCTTCTTGATAGAAAGCACCACTTATTGGTCTACCGGTAAAGTAGGTAACTCACTGGGTTGGTAAGTTGGTCTTTTGTGATTTTAAATAGTTTAGTAGTCCATCGATACCCTTTTGTGAAAACGTGTCTAAATTTACGTACAATTCTTCTGAAATTTATGAGGTCGTGCTATTTTTATGTGACTGAAGGCTAATTTATCTATGTCGTTCTTTGTATTAACGTCACGGGGTTTCATGCCAATAGTTCATTGTTTTTGCGCGTATGTTCTGGGGAACATCGCGTTATAGTTTTGCCCAAATGTCTGTAACTTTCGAATTTTCTGACGAAAATGGTCTCAAACGATTAAGTTCGACTCCCCAATGAAGAATTCGAGGTCAAATTTAATTCTGTCCGTCCGGCCACGATAACTTGAGAACGAAAAGAGCTAGCGGCTTGAAATTTTCAGGGTAGGTGGCGCATCTCAATGCGACGGACAAGTTCGTTAATGGGCATAATCGGCCCAGCGGTTTCCGAGTAATAATTTTGTTTTCAACCAATATAAATCCTATCGAATTGAAACTTGGTGAGTAGTTGTAGAATATGAACCTAAGCACGTTTGTGAAATTTTGTGCGAATCGTATGGCTAGAAAATTTTAAAAAAATTATTAAAAAATATTTTTGTTGTCACGATAACTTGAGAACGGAATGAGATAGCGGCTTGAAATTTTCAGGTTAGGATGTGCACCAGAACGCGACATTTCAGTTCGTTTATGAGCTTAATCGGCCAAACGGTTTTAGAGTTATAGCCATCTGAACTTTCTGAAATTTCGTGGTTTTTTGTTCCTCATTAACTCGAAAAATACTGAACCGATTGAATTCAAACATGGTTATTAGTTGTAGAATGCCAACGCAAAAACGTTTGCAAAATTTGGTGAGGATAGCATTTGTAGAAAATTTTTAATAAATCATTGAAAATTAAAAAAAAAAAATTCTATATATCAGTAACCATTCGTTTGAAATTGCTGAAATTTTGCAAGAGCCTTCATAACCTAACTCTACTGCTAAGTTTCAAGTTTTAATACGATGGGTTAAATATTGTTGGAGATTCGAGCATTCTTGTGCGAGTTCAGTAGATGGGTGACCGTTGCCTCGATAACTTTCGAACGAAAGGAGATTGGGACTTGCAATTTTCAGGGTAGGTTGCGTATCCGAAAGGGAGAGTCGAGTTCGTTTCACTACCATCAATAGACAAATTTTATAATAAATTGAACGATGCGCACATTGACGTGAAAAGCTATCGTCATGCTCAAAACGTTTGGCAAAAATTCGGTATAAAATCATTGGGTGAATACAGTGACCTATACATGAAAACAGATATACTTTTGCTCGCTGACGTGATGGAAAATTTTAGGCAAACAGCATTAATGACATACAAACTTGACCCAGCATGGCATTATACTATGCCTTGGTACAGCTGGGACTGTATGTTAAATTATACTAAATGTAAACTGCAATTACTTAAAGATATCGATATGATCATGTTCGTGGAAAAGGGTATACGAGGGGGTATGAGCTGCTGCATGCACAGATTGTCTGAAGCCAATAATCCCCAGATGCCTAATTATGACGTCTCAAAGCCCGAGTCATATCTGCTTTATCTTGATGTTAATAATTTGTATGGCTGGGCAATGAGTCAATATTTACCATTTGGGGGTTTTGAATGGGTAGACATATCTGTAGATGTGAGCATCATTCCTGACGATTCTCCTGAAGGATATATTCTTCAAGTAGACCTGGAATATCCTCACCACCTACATGATCTGCATAAAGACCTCCCGCTGTGTCCGGAGCACAGCATCCCCCCCGGGCTCAAAGTTTTCCAAATTACTCTGCACACTCTCTGATAAGAAAGACTATATAATTCATTATCGGAATTTGAAAACTGTTTTAGAATTAGGTTTGAAAGTAACACAGATTAAAAAAGTTTTGAAATTTAAGCAGTCTCCCTGGCTAAAACCCTATATTGACCTTAACACGGAATTGCGAGCAAAAGCAACAACAACATTCGGAAAAAATCAATTTAAATTTGCAAATAATTCAATTTTTGGTAAAACGGTGGAAAATATTAGATTGCACAGAGTTGTACGCCTGGTATCCAAATATGAAACCAGGTACGGGGGCAAAGCATTGGATTAGTTCGCCAAGATTCCATAGTCGCACAATTTTCGGTGAAGATTTGATGGCAATCGAACTTAATAAGAATGAGCTCTTATTTAACAAACCACTTTACATAGGTCAGGCATAGTATGCATTACCACTACTTTTTAGCAATCGACAAATGAGAGTATTGTTGAAACATATCTGGGGCGGTTTTAAGATCGAAACCCCCAATAATTGTTAATATTTCCCCTTTTTTACCCAGATGAAGGAACCTCCTATATTTCCTTCTATCTGGGCTTTGATATACATTTTGAGACTGAAACAACTCACTACTACAAATACCATTGTAACTATTACATCTCTCAGTGCAAGAGACATAACTATTCTTGATCTGTCGCGAAACAATAACATTGTCTTGTCTTCGTTGGCAACTAAGTAGTCACTTCTGCCCTTTTCCTATAGAAGGGAGATTTTATATTGTATCAATAGTGTATTGTACAATAATTCGTGCTTGTTATCGAAGTAACGGTAACAACAAAATACAGTTAATTGTTTATTAAAAGTGCGTTCGAATATTTCACCACTTCCTATCCTCGTAATTGTTACTTTATTACAAGTAACAACTTACGCAGTAATCAATGAGATTACTACTGGGTGCTTAATGTTAAGTATACCTCCTTCAAGCATCACCCTGATAAAACAATCAGGGTGTATAATTCTGGTCCTTCGAAAATAATTACCTATATCCTGATAAAAGCATCAGGACTCACATAAATATTATCCTTCGAAACCATAACAGTCCTGATAAACTAATCAGGATACAACAAGAGTATTTTTAGCAATTCTTGAAAATTGTATGTACAGGATGTTTTACAAGATGTGGAATACAGAAAATAATTTTCACAGTCTAGACCAGCGCTATCAACAAGTCATTATGAGTAAATATTAGGCATAGGCCTATACTCATTCCCTGAAATTGTCATCAAGATCCATGCAGGCTTTCAAGGATTATGCCGAATGAAAATTTTTGATGAAATACATCCTGTATCTCTTAAACGAATATAGTTAGGACACATTGCGAACACTGATTTAGACTCACCAAAATGTCCTGCACCTGTACTGAAAGCCTGCACAATCATTCGTGAAACACCCTGTATATATCGAATACGACACCTATAATGGACGATTACGTTGGAGGACTGGTAGTTAATTTAACGACAAATTTGATAATGTCCATCCGTGGGACCGTTTGTACGCACTGTAACTTTAGAAATTACTTAGTTACTAACTGCATAGCTGGGCATGATGCACCCAGTAGGTCTCAAAATAAAATCCTTCAAATTTTAATTATATAATAGAATATTTTACGAAAAACGAATTGAACCAAGTTTGAAGCCGCTTTAACTTTATGCCGAATTTCCTCCATATCAACCGAAGAAGCATAAATAAGCTTATTTTAACAAATTTTTTTAAAGGGTTCTGTTAAAGTGCGTTACGCTGCCATAGCTGCCAAACCAGACTTTTTAGAAATTTCCTTTGAAAGCATTTAAAAAATCACACATTTGTTGAATAATTTTATTTGGGAACACCCTGTATATTAGAAAATAATTTCCTGAGATACAGAATTGAAACTACAAAGGGCGTGCTTTCAAACGAAATTTCTAAAAGGTCGGGTTTGGCAGCTATGGAAGCGTAACGCACTATTGCAGGACCCTGTATACCTCGAGAACAACTCTCCATGTGCATCTTGGAATTTGTATACAAGGTGTTAAAAACAACTGTAAAAGAGCTCAAATACGTCTAGTTTGTTATATAAAACTTTTTCGAATTCACACCCCTAGCTGAGTTATAAACCCTTGAAAGGATGAATTGATTTTTCAGTTTTCAATTTTAATGTACCGACCCAAAATATTCAGACACATTCATTTTAAAAAGTATTAATATACGATACGTGGTATTAGTACCACTAATTTTTAAACCCGCTACTATATTTACTTGGGGTTGAAACAAACAAGCCCCTCTATAAATTATTCCATAACTTCTCAGACATTCGTGAAATTAGAAAAGTGAATATATTTTCCGAAAGAAAATGCAATTATGGAAATGTTTTGTCTCTCGTATTTAATTCGTAACTTCAGTAGTTTCGGAGGCAATTATTGAAATGTAAGATCAATTTTTCTACGGTTGATACCAGGACCCCGAGGTATCTGTAACTTTTAACAACTTACCCCCTTAACGGGGGGTGCAAGTCGGAATATTAAACTCATGAAAGGGGAAGTTTCCGAAGATCCAGAAACATTTAATCTGGTAGGTAAAGTAAAATTAGCGAACAAACAAGATAAAAATTATTGAAACTTTGTGTGGGTCTGTGTAGGAAACTAGGATAGAATCCTAGAAAGCTGAGATTTGGTACCTAGGCTAGGTCAAGCATACAAACAACAACAAAAAATGAGAAATTTATAATTTTCTCCCTCTATTCCCTTATTAAGGGGAGTGCAGTTTTGTATATAATTTTTATTAAATTCAATTACATTTGATGTAAATCCGGATGCAAAGATTCACAAGAAGCTTTTACAGTTAAAAAGTTATCAGATCACATAAATATGAAAGCCTCTAGCTATACAAGCAGTTTTTCTAGAAGGTCGAAAAGTATGGCTAGGCTAATTCATAGAACTATTGCATGACACAACTTTCTAACAGTGCAAGCTTCTTGTGAGACTTGGCAACCATCAGTTTTACATAAAATATTTTTGGTGCTAAAAGTATATCAGTAAGATAGTAAGTTTTTGAAAATATAATTTTTTGATGTACAATCATTTTCATTGAAATTCAATTGATACTTAAGGACTCAAAATAAGATAGCAGTTCACAAATGACCTATTAATTTTTTCACAGGAAGGATAATGAAAAAATATACTAATAGATGTATAAACTGTATCCGCTTTGTATCCGCTTTGTATCCGCTTTGTGTGAGCTTTGTATCCGCTTTGAATCCGCTTTGTGTGAGCTTTGTATCCGCTTTGAATCCGCTTTGAATCCGCTTTGTATCAGCTTTGTATGAGCTTTGTATGAGCTTTGTATGAGCTTTGTATCCGCTTTGTATGAGCTTTGTATGCGCTTTGTATGAGCTTTGTATCCGCTTTATATGCGCTTTGTATGAGCTTTGAATCCGCTTTGTATCAGCTTTGTATGAGCTTTGTATGAGCTTTGTATCCGCTTTGTATGAGCTTTGTATGCGCTTTGTATGAGCTTTGTATCCGCTTTGTATGCGCTTTGTATGAGCTTTGTATCCGCTTTGTATGAGCTTTGTATCCTCTCATCCGTTGTAAGTTTACTTTTGTAAGGCGAATTCTCCGTTTGGGCGGCAGACGAGCGTTACATGCAATGCTCGTAGACCGTCCACACGGACAATTCGCCTTACATTACGCGTTACATTACACTCGTCTGAACCCAGCATTAGAATGAGTTATCGGACAAGCTTGAGCCCAATTCAGAATCACGTTCCTCTTCATCTTAAAACATAATAATGTCACACCTGGAAATAAACTTGCCATCCCTAATATATTTTTGTGTGTAGTGCTAAGAATGCCTGCTTGATCTGAGATGTTGGTTTGACATGCGTTGTCAAATTTTGGATATTCGAAGTTCGAAATTGCTTCAATTAATTCAGTTGCTTTATTTATAGAAATTAAGAAAGAATTTACAAAATATTTGATGTGAGAGACTGGTTGAATCAGGATAACTCACAATATTCTGTTATTGGAATTGGTCATGGTCGCCAATTTTCATTACAGAAATTAAGGTGTAGGTTTTCCCGACAATATTTTGACTCTTTTGAAAATAACTTCAATATTGTAAATCCACTTCCAAAATTATTTTGAATGTTTATTGATATAATTAATATTGATTCATGTCTCAAGTTGTACTGCCTTTATTTTCTAGTCATTTCCTGTGCCATAGTTGTTATATATTGTGATATATTTTAATTCGGAAAGATTTATGTTGAGATATTTATTTTCATATTGTTAAAAATTCAAAGAAAAATATTGAACCAAGTGAATGTACCAGAAAGTTTGCTTAGTAGGTATATAGTTATTTTTGTCATGACTACAATTAACAGTGCTGTGCCTAAGCTTCCTGAAGGATACAGCAACTATTTTGGCGCGCCAAAACAGTTGCTATTAATTATATCAATAAACATTCAAAATAATTTTGGAAGTGGATTTACAATATTGAAGTTATTTTCAAAAGAGTCAAAATATTGTCGGGAAAACCTACACCTTAATTTCTGTAATGAAAATTGGCGACCATGACCAATTCCAATAACAGAATATTGTGAGTTATCCTGATTCAACCAGTCTCTCACATCAAATATTTTGTAAATTCTTTCTTAATTTCTATAAATAAAGCAACTGAATTAATTGAAGCAATTTCGAACTTCGAATATCCAAAATTTGACAACGCATGTCAAACCAACATCTCAGATCAAGCAGGCATTCTTAGCACTACACACAAAAATATATTAGGGATGGCAAGTTTATTTCCAGGTGTGACATTATTATGTTTTAAGATGAAGAGGAACGTGATTCTGAATTGGGCTCAAGCTTGTCCGATAACTCATTCTAATGCTGGGTTCAGACGAGTGTAATGTAACGCGTAATGTAAGGCGAATTGTCCGTGTGGACGGTCTACGAGCATTGCATGTAACGCTCGTCTGCCGCCCAAACGGAGAATTCGCCTTACAAAAGTAAACTTACAACGGATGAGAGGATACAAAGCTCATACAAAGCGGATACAAAGCTCATACAAAGCGCATACAAAGCGGATACAAAGCTCATACAAAGCGCATACAAAGCTCATACAAAGCGGATACAAAGCTCATACAAAGCTCATACAAAGCTGATACAAAGCGGATTCAAAGCTCATACAAAGCGCATACAAAGCGGATACAAAGCTCATACAAAGCGCATACAAAGCTCATACAAAGCGGATACAAAGCTCATACAAAGCTCATACAAAGCTCATACAAAGCTGATACAAAGCGGATTCAAAGCGGATTCAAAGCGGATACAAAGCTCACACAAAGCGGATTCAAAGCGGATACAAAGCTCACACAAAGCGGATACAAAGCGGATACAAAGCGGATACAGTTGAAATATGTTTATACATCTATTAGTATATTTTTTCATTATCCTTCCTGTGAAAAAATTAATAGGTCATTTGTGAACTGCTATCTTATTTTGAGTCCTTAAGTATCAATTGAATTTCAATGAAAATGATTGTACATCAAAAAATTATATTTTCAAAAACTTACTATCTTACTGATATACTTTTAGCACCAAAAATATTTTATGTAAAACTGATGGTTGCCAAGTCTCACAAGAAGCTTGCACTGTTAGAAAGTTGTGTCATGCAATAGTTCTATGAATTAGCCTAGCCATACTTTTCGACCTTCTAGAAAAACTGCTTGTATAGCTAGAGGCTTCCATATTTATGTGATCTGATAACTTTTTAACTGTAAAAGCTTCTTGTGAATCTTTGCATCCGGATTTACATCAAATGTAATTGAATTTAATAAAAATTATATACAAAACTGCACTCCCCTTAATAAGGGAATAGAGGGAGAAAATTATAAATTTCTCATTTTTTGTTGTTGTTTGTATGCTTGACCTAGCCTAGGTACCAAATCTCAGCTTTCTAGGATTCTATCCTAGTTTCCTACACAGACCCACACAAAGTTTTAATAATTTTTATCTTGTTTGTTCGCTAATTTTACTTTACCTACCAGATTAAATGTTTCTGGATCTTCGGAAACTTCCCCTTTCATGAGTTTAATATTCCGACTTGCACCCCCCGTTAAGGGGGTAAGTTGTTAAAAGTTACAGATACCTCGGGGTCCTGGTATCAACCGTAGAAAAATTGATCTTACATTTCAATAATTGCCTCCGAAACTACTGAAGTTACGAATTAAATACGAGAGACAAAACATTTCCATAATTGCATTTTCTTTCGGAAAATATATTCACTTTTCTAATTTCACGAATGTCTGAGAAGTTATGGAATAATTTATAGAGGGGCTTGTTTGTTTCAACCCCAAGTAAATATAGTAGCGGGTTTAAAAATTAGTGGTACTAATACCACGTATCGTATATTAATACTTTTTAAAATGAATGTGTCTGAATATTTTGGGTCGGTACATTAAAATTGAAAACTGAAAAATCAATTCATCCTTTCAAGGGTTTATAACTCAGCTAGGGGTGTGAATTCGAAAAAGTTTTATATAACAAACTAGACGTATTTGAGCTCTTTTACAGTTGTTTTTAACACCTTGTATACAAATTCCAAGATGCACATGGAGAGTTGTTCTCGAGGTATACAGGGTCCTGCAATAGTGCGTTACGCTTCCATAGCTGCCAAACCCGACCTTTTAGAAATTTCGTTTGAAAGCACGCCCTTTGTAGTTTCAATTCTGTATCTCAGGAAATTATTTTCTAATATACAGGGTGTTCCCAAATAAAATTATTCAACAAATGTGTGATTTTTTAAATGCTTTCAAAGGAAATTTCTAAAAAGTCTGGTTTGGCAGCTATGGCAGCGTAACGCACTTTAACAGAACCCTTTAAAAAAATTTGTTAAAATAAGCTTATCTATGCTTCTTCGGTTGATATGGAGGAAATTCGGCATAAAGTTAAAGCGGCTTCAAACATGGTTCAATTCGTTTTTCGTAAAATATTCTATTATATAATTAAAATTTGAAGGATTTTATTTTGAGACCTACTGGGTGCATCATGCCCAGCTATGCAGTTAGTAACTAAGTAATTTCTAAAGTTACAGTGCGTACAAACGGTCCCACGGATGGACATTATCAAATTTGTCGTTAAATTAACTACCAGTCCTCCAACGTAATCGTCCATTATAGGTGTGGTATTCGATATATACAGGGTGTTTCACGAATGATTGTGCAGGCTTTCAGTACAGGTGCAGGACATTTTGGTGAGTCTAAATCAGTGTTCGCAATGTGTCCTAACTATATTCGTTTAAGAGATACAGGATGTATTTCATCAAAAATTTTCATTCGGCATAATCCTTGAAAGCCTGCATGGATCTTGATGACAATTTCAGGGAATGAGTATAGGCCTATGCCTAATATTTACTCATAATGACTTGTTGATAGCGCTGGTCTAGACTGAGAAAATTATTTTCTGTATTCCACATCTTGTAAAACATCCTGTACATACAATTTTCAAGAATTGCTAAAAATACTCTTGTTGTATCCTGATTAGTTTATCAGGACTGTTATGGTTTCGAAGGATAATATTTATGTGAGTCCTGATGCTTTTATCAGGATATAATTATTTTCGATGGACCAGAATTATACACCCTGATTGTTTTATCAGGGTGATGCTTGAAGGAGGTATACTTAACATTAAGCACCCAGTAGTAATCTCATTGATTACTGCGTAAGTTGTTACTTGTAATAAAGTAACAATTACGAGGATAGGAAGTGGTGAAATATTCGAACGCAGTTTTAATACTTTTTTAATACAATTAACTGTATTTTGTTGTTACCGTTACTTCGATAACAAGCACGAATTATTGTACAATGCACTATTGATACAATATAAAATCTCCCTTCTATAGGAAAAGGGCAGAAGTGACTACTTAGTTGCCAACGAAGACAAGACAATGTTATTGTTTCGCGACAGATCAAGAATAGTTATGTCTCTTGCACTAAGAGATGTAATAGTTACAATGGTATTTGTAGTAGTGAGTTGTTTCAGTCTCAAAATGTATATCAAAGCCCAGATAGAAGGAAATATAGGAGGTTCCTTCATCTGGGTAAAAAAGGGGAAATATTAACAATTATTGGGGGTTTCGATCTTAAAACCGCCCCAGATATGTTTCAACAATACTCTCATTTGTCGATTGCTAAAAAGTAGTGGTAATGCATACTATGCCTGACCTATGTAAAGTGGTTTGTTAAATAAGAGCTCATTCTTATTAAGTTCGATTGCCATCAAATCTTCACCGAAAATTGTGCGACTATGGAATCTTGGCGAACTAATCCAATGCTTTGCCCCCGTACCTGGTTTCATATTTGGATACCAGGCGTACAACTCTGTGCAATCTAATATTTTCCACCGTTTTACCAAAAATTGAATTATTTGCAAATTTAAATTGATTTTTTCCGAATGTTGTTGTTGCTTTTGCTCGCAATTCCGTGTTAAGGTCAATATAGGGTTTTAGCCAGGGAGACTGCTTAAATTTCAAAACTTTTTTAATCTGTGTTACTTTCAAACCTAATTCTAAAACAGTTTTCAAATTCCGATAATGAATTATATAGTCTTTCTTATCAGAGAGTGTGCAGAGTAATTTGGAAAACTTTGAGCCCGGGGGGGATGCTGTGCTCCGGACACAGCGGGAGGTCTTTATGCAGATCATGTAGGTGGTGAGGATATTCCAGGTCTACTTGAAGAATATATCCTTCAGGAGAATCGTCAGGAATGATGCTCACATCTACAGATATGTCTACCCATTCAAAACCCCCAAATGGTAAATATTGACTCATTGCCCAGCCATACAAATTATTAACATCAAGATAAAGCAGATATGACTCGGGCTTTGAGACGTCATAATTAGGCATCTGGGGATTATTGGCTTCAGACAATCTGTGCATGCAGCAGCTCATACCCCCTCGTATACCCTTTTCCACGAACATGATCATATCGATATCTTTAAGTAATTGCAGTTTACATTTAGTATAATTTAACATACAGTCCCAGCTGTACCAAGGCATAGTATAATGCCATGCTGGGTCAAGTTTGTATGTCATTAATGCTGTTTGCCTAAAATTTTCCATCACGTCAGCGAGCAAAAGTATATCTGTTTTCATGTATAGGTCACTGTATTCACCCAATGATTTTATACCGAATTTTTGCCAAACGTTTTGAGCATGACGATAGCTTTTCACGTCAATGTGCGCATCGTTCAATTTATTATAAAATTTGTCTATTGATGGTAGTGAAACGAACTCGACTCTCCCTTTCGGATACGCAACCTACCCTGAAAATTGCAAGTCCCAATCTCCTTTCGTTCGAAAGTTATCGAGGCAACGGTCACCCATCTACTGAACTCGCACAAGAATGCTCGAATCTCCAACAATATTTAACCCATCGTATTAAAACTTGAAACTTAGCAGTAGAGTTAGGTTATGAAGGCTCTTGCAAAATTTCAGCAATTTCAAACGAATGGTTACTGATATATAGAATTTTTTTTTTTTAATTTTCAATGATTTATTAAAAATTTTCTACAAATGCTATCCTCACCAAATTTTGCAAACATTTTTGCGTTGGCATTCTACAACTAATAACCATGTTTGAATTCAATCGGTTCAGTATTTTTCGAGTTAATGAGGAACAAAAAACCACGAAATTTCAGAAAGTTCAGATGGCTATAACTCTAAAACCGTTTGGTCGATTAAGCTCATAAACAAACTGAAATGTCGCGTTCTGGTGCACATCCTAACCTGAAAATTTCAAGCCGCTATCTCATTCCGTTCTCAAGTTATCGTGACAACAAAAATATTTTTTAATAATTTTTTTTAAATTTTCTAGCCATACGATTCGCACAAAATTTCACAAACGTGCTTAGGTTCATATTCTACAACTACTCACCAAGTTTCAATTCGATAGGATTTATATTGGTTGAAAACAAAATTATTACTCGGAAACCGCTGGGCCGATTATGCCCATTAACGAACTTGTCCGTCGCATTGAGATGCGCCACCTACCCTGAAAATTTCAAGCCGCTAGCTTTTTTCGTTCTCAAGTTATCGTGGCCGGACGGACAGAATCAAATTTGACCTCGAATTCTTCATTGGGGAGTCGAACTTAATCGTTTGAGACCATTTTCGTCAGAAAATTCGAAAGTTACAGACATTTGGGCAAAACTATAACGTGATGTTCCCCAGAACATACGCGCAAAAACAATGAACTATTGGCATGAAACCCCGTGACGTTAATACAAAGAACGACATAGATAAATTAGCCTTCAGTCACATAAAAATAGCACGACCTCATAAATTTCAGAAGAATTGTACGTAAATTTAGACACGTTTTCACAAAAGGGTATCGATGGACTACTAAACTATTTAAAATCACAAAAGACCAACTTACCAACCCAGTGAGTTACCTACTTTACCGGTAGACCAATAAGTGGTGCTTTCTATCAAGAAGAATTGCAAAAAACACGGCAGCATGATGTTTATTTGGTTGAAAAAGTATTGCGTGGAGAGCAGTAATAATTTTCCAATCATCTCGAGATGCTGAGAAATCTACATATATTCATGTGAAAAGAACCATTTTTGCTAAAATCGAGCTTAGAAATCCTCATAGGAATTTACACATAAAAATCATCTGGAAATGGAATGTGGGTCTGCTTCTATTGATTGTCGTATAAGTCCCGCAAGAAATTTTGAACCTGCAGTCATGCTCATATCTAATGAATGTATAATATCTTTTGACGACTGGCAATGGGGATCGTTTATTGCATTAATTGAAAATGATGCTGATCAAAGAGATTGTGGCGTTGAAGTTGAAAAATCCAAAGGTGTGATGACCCGCGTTGCCAAATGGGAAAACTGCATGTATTTCAGCGATGCCGACTTGAATAAATTGATCCAATTAAATACTGCTATAATTTCCCATCGCCTAGAGATGTTGAAAAATTTAAAAATATCGTTTTACTATTACAAGTTCCTAGATATCATGAAAGATCTATCTCAGAAGAATAATCAAAATTCGATTGAAGATTTAATAAATTCCTTTTGTAGAATTAATCCCTCTGTTGAAAGTTATGTAATCTTAGAATGTATGTACTACTATAAGAATAAGGTATTGAATGATGTGGATAATAGACATTTCACGTTATGTCAATAAAAATACTTAATGCCTTTAAAATTGTTTTTGATTTTACCCAATAATGTCGAACTTATTCACGATATTAATTTCTCAAATATACTCTGAAAATTATATAATCATAGCTGATTACGCTATTTCATTGGTCATTTTGCATTCAATTCTAACTAGTATATAGGAATATGTTATTGAATGATTCCGATAACAGGCATTTCACAATGAAAATACTCGACCCCACCCACAATGTCTATTCAAACATGTTAATTAGTTCTAGAATGTTCCTCTGAAAAGGCGCTACCTGCTCGATCTCTATATGTAGTTCCAAAGACGGTTCCATAACGTCGAGCCTCAGTGGCCGGGTCGGGTAACACGTCGGGCTCATAATCTGAAGGGTGCCGGTTCGAATCTCTACGTCGCCGAGAAATTTTTCATTAATTCCTACAAAGCGGTCACCCAAAATGTGACGTCATGATTTCTATTGTTTGATCCAGAAACCCTGTAGTATTACTACTGTTATTACTGACGTATCCACTTGTCAAATTCGACTTCAGCCACTCTAATTCATTGAATCCTCTCCAACACATCAAAAATCAAAAATGGTTCACAACTTCGCTGGTTGAGTGTACAACTATTGGACCAGTACATCTCGGTCATTGGAATATTTCCATATTATGGCAATATCTTCACCAACATAGGTCCAATCGAGCTCAAATCTAGAACTTTACTGTAAAATAAGGTTTTGAAGGCTCTCACATAATCTCACGGATAGTTTCTGAGATACAGATTTTTTTTTGATATTTTTTTTCATTTTTCAATATTGCGGCCCTCACGAAATTTTGCATAAGTCTTGGTGTCGGTATTTTTCAACTATCTACCATGCTTTAATTGGATCAGATCAGTATTTGTCGAGTTATTAGGAACAAATTACAGATGGCTATAACTCTGAGACCACTAAGTACCTTTTGCCCATTAGTGAACTCAGCCGGCATATTTGGACTCCAAACCTACTCTGAAAATTTCAACTCTTCAACTCGTTTCGTTCGAACGTAATCGTACTGACGGCCGGCCGGACGGCCATACAGAATCAATTTTTACCTCGGATTCCTTATCGGTGACTCGAAACTAATTAGTTGAGACCCTTCTCGGTCAAACATTCGAAAATTTCAGACACTCTTCTTGTTTCTTCTAATTTATAAGGAATTGTAATATTTTATTGTATAGAAAATTTCCAGAGTTTGGGAGGGAAAACCCTGAAAAATATCATCGAATTATGAATGCATCTCCCAAAGTAGCCTTTAATCATTATTTTGTGTTTGAATTGAATACATAATTTATATGTTCGCATTGGAAAACCCAATATAATTAATATTTTTGAGCGGTAGCATGGCTTGAACAGATTTTCCTAATTGAATATCGATAGATATTTCGTTCAATACCTACTGAAAATGCGGTTTATGCGCCTACCTTGGACCACTTCACGATTCACCCATAATCAAAAAGTTTTACCATGTTTCCCCGCACGAACATTGAATAATAACCAAATTTTCTCCTCTGCCGAATAACACGAACCAGCAGACGAGAAAACAAAGGCCAATCGATAGCAATTAATAACTTCTGTGAAAAGGTACCGTGTAGGTATTTCAACAAAAGCACAGTCAAACTTCGAGGCTAATCTCCCAAGTTTTTGTATCGTATCACTCTTCTTCCCGAAAACAGGGTTTCGTGGGTAGTATCCTGAAAATTCCCAGACCATTGTTAGGATGAATAATGGATACGGAATTGGGAAACATCCGCTGGAAGCAAGCAAAGTTCAAGTGAATTGAACGAGGAGCTCGAGAAGTATATATTCTATCCCCCAGTAGCGTATTGAGAAACCGGATATGTTGAATTTGTCTTGACTAGTTGCAATGTACTACGGCTGCGACCTAGTTCTTGACTAATGCATGCAATGTGTGCATTAACACGACCCCGAATAGGCGATTGTATTCCTGTTGTATCAGGTTTTTCAATAAGAACATACAAATTCTGCATTTGAATAAAACACAGAATAATGGAGATAATAATCTGAAACCCATTTCAGGATCAGTGCAAATTCAACTATGCAATTTGATCCCGCTTTATGACCACTGCGAGCACGTTCGCAATCATCGATTCTTTGGAGCCATAACTCTTTCACAGTTTACCCGATAAAATTAAATACAACAGCGTTAAATCGCATAGCGGACAAACGAAATATCTCTCAAAATTAGCTGATCATCGAACTTCCTTTTCAATAGATTGATTGTTTGTTATACTTCAAATTAAGATCGCAAAAAGTGACTTTCCTCTAGAGAATTCAACCATACAGAGCGAAGTGGGAAAAATCTCAGAAGCTTGTTCCAAAATTAGTCTCTCTCACAAATTTCGTATTTTTCGTTACAGAACACGATGTGAAGGCTAGGCAAGATCAACGCATTCAGCTCGCGTCCACAGTGGCGTGCACGGTGACAATCAGTTGTTGTCTATAAACTTGTAGCGACGCGTTCACACCGATGCGTCCTGCGATTGGCCGCAGCGTCCGGTGCAGCGTTCGCACGCGGCTGTGGCGATCAGACCGCGCTTTGTACGGTAGGACGCTGCACGCAGCTATTATTTGTTGAGCAATACTGTATTATCATGGTTTTCTGTTTATAACCATTTGTCAGTTCAAAATGAATAATTGTTATGTTGCAGACAGAATCAAAACATCTTCAATTTCATCATCAGTATCAGACAACATTCAGACAGACTTTTGCACGCGCAATGAGAGCCACCATGTAAGTAAGACTGCTCTGTGTCAGACTTACTTGTCTCACTTAATGGCTACAGTGAGAATTATAACCTACAAAATTTAAAATTGAGCTTATATACTGAGTTAAGGGACCTCTTCCATTATCTTCCAATGATTCATCAGAAGAAGAGTTGTTTGTTAAAAGAATGTCTTGAAAAAAATATGCCTTTGCTTGATCGATCACCCAGTGAAGACTTTTGATAAACCCATAATATGTAACCTCGAAATGTAGTGAGCAGAATGTAAGATGAACGTGTTCCTTTTTATACGTGAGCGGTGAACTGAGAACACAATTTCTCACTTTGTGAGATGATCACATTTCGGAATATAGCAAGAATTTTGGTTGACTTTTCCAACGAGCCACACTGTCGTACGTTTCCGTTGCTCGCCACGCGGAGTCGCAATTTGACAAGTCGAGATCATAGACATAGAATAACATAGCCCGGTTGTGAGAAAGAGACCATTGATAAGAGCATTGAAAAATTGGTTCAATATCAGTGGATTCTTATGAAAGAACTTCATCTTAGCAGAAATTGAATTCAAACATCATAGAATAATTTAAATTCAACAAGAGTGCCAAAAATTATCAATCCAAAACGAATAGACAAATTCTACCCAACAACGAACTCATCCGAGATATTCATTCCTCAATTCTATGATGAACGATAATATATATTCTTTCCTCAAATCCACTCCAATACACCAATATTCCAGTTTTGTTTTTACTGAAAATATTCTAAACACAATATTATTAACTTACCATTACCCTTCCCATCATCATGGATTGACCATCGGCATGACAATATCAACCAACAAAAAGTATGATATCATATTATAATTCTCATAATTCTACGATTGCTGAAATGAATAAGACAATGTCATGTCTCAGGAAATTAAGTTGACATTATGACAATTCATACATAGAATAAGTATATCATTCTGTGAAAACGTAGAAATACGATTTATTATTGAAAAATCATATCTCCGAAAGTATTAGCTTGTTATAGTTGAAAATGATATCAATGGATTCTTATTGTAAAACTGCTTATTGAAAAAAATTTAAGTTGGAATTTGTGATGTGAGAAAAAAATTTTTTTTGTTACTCCGAAACCATCTGTCCGATTTTGCCCAATAACGAACTCAGCCGAGATATTTATCTCTCAAACCGACTCTGAAAATTTCAACTGTCTAGCTCATTCCGTTCTAGAGTTATCGTGCCTACGGCCGGCCAGTCGGCCCGACAGAATGAATTTCGACCACGGATTCTTCATCAGTGAGTCGAACCAAATCGTTTAAGACCATTTTCATCGAAAAATTCGAAAATTACAGACATTTGGGCAAATTGATATGCAGTCTGTTCCGAGGAACAAGAGCGCCAAAAAAGACAGAATGGTTGAAGGCAAAACCACTGTATAAGAATATATTCTAATACTGTGGCAATTGGCAAAACATTGGTTTCCTTTATCCTTTGACCTTCCCTGTATACTGTATTGTTTGGTTTCGTGTATTGTGTATGTGTTTTCGTAATTTGTAGACAGAAAAATTTCCATTTATGTAAATCCGAGACTCTTTTCTGAATATTCTGATACTTATAATCTGAAAATACGTCTCATAAATTTCCTTGCTGTAATTCATTCAGCTTTTTCGATACTCATTCAAAATAATCGGGGTTTTCCAATATATATATACATGGATTCGGGTGGGTCAAAAATATCAATAATTTTTTTTTACAAGTGATACGGAAAAATGGGTTGCTAGACACCTTAAAAAAATTCTCACCAAACATAAGCTCTAAATTTTAATAGGAAGATCCTCCGCATCGCAGTTTTGAATTTTTATCTGAGTCCAATAGAAAAAAATTCATCCCTTATCATTTATCGATTGAACAGAAGAATGTTCCAAGAGAATTTTTCAGGAAATTTAATGCTCTACAAAAAAGGAATGTTATATTTTTTCCGTAAACCTCACCATTTGAAAAATATTAAGGATTTAATTTTGATTATTTTAAGACAAATTTCCTTTTTGTTTTTGAATTTTATAACTCGACAATAAATGACTTTTACAAAATGCGCAATACAAATTTTTGTTGGAAATTAACTGCTCTATAAAAATGGTTTCATATGTTTTGGCGATGAAATTAACCGTTCAGAAGATATTCATAATCAAACTTTCATTGGGTTTCACAAAGCTCTGATAGCGCTTAATTGCCAAATTAGTGCCATTCTATGTCGATTCCCAGTTTATTTTTGACGCAACCATCAAATTGAATCCACAATTAAGCTACTCAGAGCTTCGTGAAACCCACCATAAAAATGCTGTAGAAATAAATGTATACAAACCAACGACAACATAATAATAAAGGAAAAAGTAGGTGGGGCTAGTTCACAATTCCAACAGATGAAATAAAATACAAAACAAAAATTCTCTAGACGAGAAATTTTCCCTAGGATCGTTATTTCTAATGATTTAAATAAAATGTTTAGAATAATTGAAGAAAAATTTTGATAATTTTGAAAATAAAACTCAAATAGTACTTATCTTAATGACGAGAAATGAAATTCATATGAAATTTATTAATTAAATTGAAATTTTTCGAATATCTAATCAAAAACTTTTAAAATGCGTACACATAAAAGTTTGATGATGAATATCTTATGAACGGTTAATTGCAACGCCAAAACAAAAAAAAACTATTTTTATAGAGCAGTTAATTTCCAATCAAAATTTGTATTGCATTGTATTTGTAAAAGTAATTTATTGTCGAGTTATAAAATTCATAAACAAAAATGAACTTTGTCTCAAGATAATCAAAATTAAATCCTTAATATCTTTCAAATGGTGAGGTTTACGGAAAAAATATAGGATACCTTTTTTGTAGAGCATTAAATTTCCTGAAAAATTCGCTTGCAACATTTTTCTGTTCAATCGATAAATGATAAGGGATGAATTTTTTTCTATTGCACTGAGAAAAAAATACAAAACTGCGATGCGGAGTATCTTCCTATTAAAATTTAGAGCTTATGCTCGGTGAGAATTTATTTAAGGTGTCTAGCAACCCATTTTTCAGTGTCACTTGTAAAAAAAAATAATCGATTTTTTTGACCCACCCTAATATGGATACTATGTGACAAATTTCGAACTTCAGAATTGCTATCAACAAAAAATAATTCTGAAGATTTTCGTTTGGAGTGTGACGAAGGAGTCTGATATAATCTCCGAAACGTTACAAAATATTTGTTTAATCGTTGATGTTGTTTTGTTATTGTTTTTTAGGCAGCATTGTTTGATACATTGCTTCTGACGAATATATTGTGTTTTTAACGCTGAAGCAATTCACGAAATAATACATTTTTTATTTTATAGATATTTTTCAGACTTTGGTAGAGAAAACCCAGAAAGATACAATTTACCAATTGAACAAACGTTTAGAAAAAATTTTTTTTGGTGGTGAGCGATATTTAAGGCGTGAGGGTTCTTTTCGGCCCATATACAGGGTGGGCCATGGTCGATGGTACCCTCGACTTTTACGGAGAACAGGACGTAAGATTTTATTGAAAATTTGGTTCTTCGGCTAGAAACCACTGCTCCATCGATCTAGAATGTTTTCAACACTTCGGTGTTGCCACTTATATGAAAAAGTACTAACAACTTTGCTATTTAAAATGGAACACCTATATATTATGTTTTTTGGCAATCCGCCGTAGCCTCCTGATTAATTCAGTATCAACTTGATCATCCCTATCTTTAGCGGTTTTCGTATAATTAATCAATTTACTTTCTTTTTTACTTCGTTACTTGGAATCCCAGAAAGCCGAAATTTTGGGTATAGATTAAGAATATAACGTGTATCATTTATGTATAATGACATACGTCCCATATCAAACATGGCTGTTCAAATCCTGAGTCTTCTCCGAGACTTAAACGATACAAATTAAAAAAAAATGACGAAAAAAAAAATTGGTTCAAGCACTGACGTGAAGTCAGAAGCTTTTGCACGTATGCTCTATTGTCCATTCTTCTGTATTGGACACCCTTAATCGAATTTACCATGATAAATTATGTTGTCCATTCTCCTGTATTGGACACTCTTAATTCGAATTTACCATGGTTAAGTAGTAGTAGTATTTTGTAGTTAGTTCTACTACTAGTTACCAAGCTTCAATTCGATCGAATATTTATTTTTCGAGTTATCAAGGAAATAATATTCCAGGTGGGTATAACTCGGAAACCGTTAGACCGATTATGCCCAAAAACGAACTTAACTCTCCCATTCGGATATGAAAGCTACCCTATCTCCTTTCGTTCGAAAGTTATCGAGGCAACGGCCACCCATCTACTGAACTCACACAAGGCTGCTCGAATCTCCAACAATATTCAACCGATCGTGTTAAATCTTGAAACTTGGTAGTAGAGTTAGGTTATAAAGGCTCTTGCAAAATTTCAGCAATTTCAAACGAATAGTTACTGATATATAGATTCGTTTTTCCAATTTTCAATGATTTTTTAAAAATTTTCTACAAATACTATCCTCACGAAATTTTGCAAATATTTTCGCGTTGGCATTCTACAACTAAAAACCATGTTTGAATTCAATCGGTTGAGTATTTTTCGAGTTAATGAGGAACAAAAATGAACCAAATCTCAGATGGCTATAACTCTAAAACCGTTTGGCTGATTATGCTCATAAA
The DNA here is from genome assembly GCA_937662695.2 of Halyzia sedecimguttata. Taxonomy (NCBI): domain Eukaryota; kingdom Metazoa; phylum Arthropoda; class Insecta; order Coleoptera; family Coccinellidae; genus Halyzia; species Halyzia sedecimguttata. The sequence goes on from OW569414.2 coordinate 70,568,517, forward strand.
TAAACTGAAATGTCGCGTTCTGATGCACATCATAACCTGAAAACTTCAAGCCGCTATCTCTGTCCGTTCTCAAGTTATCGTGACACCAAAAATATTTTTTAATAATTTTCTAGCCATATGATTCGCACAAAATTTCACAAGCGGGCTTAGGTTCATATTCTACAACTACTCACCAAGTTTCAATTCGATCAGAATTACATTGGTTAAAAACAAAATTATTACTCGGAAACCACTGGGCCGATTATGCCCATTAACGAACTTGTCCGTCGTATTGGGATACGCCACCCTGAAAATTTCAAGTCGCTAGCTCTTTTCGTTCTCAAGTTATCGTGGCAACGGCCGCACAGAATCAAATTTGACCTCGAATTCTTCATTTGGGAGTCGAACTAAATCGTTTGAGACCATTTTCGTCAAAAAGTTCGAAAGTTACAGACATGTGGGCAAAATGATAACGCGATGTTCCCCAGAACATACGCGCAAAAAGTGCCTTTTTTCAAGTGGAATGGCCTGTATATATTGAGATGTATTGAAAGAGAATTGGATTTCCTTTCAAACGATATATCATGTTCCTATACCTATGTTGTAAGGTTATCAAATTAAAAGCAAGTTTTCACGCCAATGCTACATTTTGTGTGCGGAATGCCGCCTCGCGTATCAATGTTCGGGGGTTTGCCGCGCGTAGTTTATGCGCAGCTTAATTGTTTGTTTCAAGTCTTTTGTCAGTGCCATGCGTGCTTCATTGTGTATGGTTTTAGAGTTTGTTCTGAAAATGGCCGATTTGAGAATTTTTACAAAAGAGTATTACAGAATTTTTCGAACTTTACAAAACTTATCCATATTTGAGGAAAACTAAGTCAAAAGACTATATCTTCGTTCTGCGCGAAGGACGGAAGAAAGACTGGAGTAAGGTAAATGTCCCAATTATCGACAGTGTCCCAATTATCGACAACTTAGGTTTATTTTCCATAAAACAAGACGAAAAAAATTTCCTTACAAATTTTAATTCAACAGTTATCTAGTTTATAGTTTCTTGAATGAATTTGTTCACACCATTAATTTCTCTTAAGCATCCTCAGTGAAAAATCAGCTGTTAATTGGCCGACTGTCGGTCTTCATCGAGTGAGCACTGTTTTCCTTGCTATTCTGATAAGTCCACACTCTTCATTTATGTCTCCCCAGATTCAACGAATGAAGGTGAAATTTAATTTTTTGAAGAATAATTAACTGTATTCAGTTCTATTAAAAAAATTTTAATGTGTATCATATTTTATGAGAAATTTGTGTGTCGATAAATGGTACTTCTGAAACATATTGTGTCCCAGATATCGACATCTATGTCGATATTTGAGTCGCTGAGGATGATTTTTGATTAACTTTCAGAAACGTTAACTCCATTTTCCTGGATACGATTGTTTCGTTATCCTACCCAAAAGATCCACAATTTTCAGTGTACCAATTATCGACACACTGTTTTCCATCGAATTACATGATAAAAGTACAACAAATTTTGATGTCGATACTACGTTCAACACTATGTCGATAAAAGGTGCAATATTCTGTCGACGGCTGAGACTCATACCATAAGTAAAAAAAATCAATTATATGGAGAAATTATTAAACTATTTTTGTTATCTTTTGATAATCAGCTCATAGAATATTCAAAATTGCTCTCAGTACTGATCGACATTCGATTGTGGTCCATTTATTTGATTTAATCATCCATTTTTTCATGACTGTCGATCATACGCACATTTATGTGGGTATAATTGGTCATATTTAGTTTCTAGTTATCTCATGATTACAAAATGTCTATAGAAGACTGCAATGCACACATGAAATATACTGTGTCCCGTCGGAAGCAACTTCTGACGCAAATAATAATTTTGAATCGAGTAGAATAGAAATCGCTAACTTTTCCCTGAATTCGTCTCTCTTGGATGTAAGGGAAGAGAATTTGGGTGTAGATTTACTACTGGATTGTTATGACCGTGATTACTCTGACACTGATATAAATGTTTGTGGGCTACATCAAGATATGAATGGTCAGAATGGGGGGATTACAGATTATCTTTTTGAAGCCCAAGTTCTTGGTGAAGCAAGCATACAAAATGCGAAAAATAGTGAATCAAATGAGAGAGCCCTTGAAAATGACAAAAAAGAAAATTGAGGACAGAGGAGAAACAAGTAGAATTACCGCGCCTAAAAAGTTGAATGAACGTGGCTTATAGGAAGTATCTGAAGTGAAAACGTTAATTTCTAAGGATTAACCAAAGATCAGCAAATATTTTTTCATATTAAGCAGAGAATTTATATATCACTTGTTTTTTAATTTTTGTGAACATTCTTAAACTGTTATTTTCACTAAATATATAAATATTTCTTTAAATACAAACATATTATTGATGCCAAAATCTGGATTTCCCAAAGTGTCGATATTTGGTGCACATGTATGTCGATGATTGGTAATTCATATTTTTCCGGTGTCGATAATGGGTACATCTGCTTTGAGACACCATTCATTTTTTTTATAATATTTACCCCTTTCAATATGTTCGTTTTTTGTACTTTTATCAAAAAAGAGGATTCAGAGAAGTAGAAGCAGATTATTTCATTCTTATAAAATTATTCTTTGAAGTCGAAATGTATTAGACACTTTGAGGAACACACTATTGTGTCGATAATTGGGACATTTACCTTACTGTCAAATGGGGTGAAATTGATTTTATGGGGACACTTTGATTAGGAAGGAAGGAAGGAATGGGGTTTGTGTGACCTACCCGTCCTATGACCGTCTACGCCCAATCAGCGCGCAGCATCGAGAACGCTACTTCCAGTATGGCTTTGGTTTCCATGACCTACACCCTCACTAGCAGGAGGAGGCACTATCCAAACTCTGCTAACTCTGCAGGTTAGTTCCCGAGTTGGTGGTACGCAACTCACACGCCGAAGAGGACAGAACCCTTCTAGCCCAGCTTGCGGGCTTTCAACCACTGCCACCACGAAACCTATCCCACCTTTGATAAGGAATAATATTTCTTTGAATTAATTTGAATTTTCCGCAATTAAATCGTCAGTCGAAAGATTGAAACTCCGCCATTATTGTGCCATGCCAGCATAGAGGTCAGTAGTTGTTCTTATGTTGTTGTATATTTATATTCTATTAGTATACGTGAAATTAACGGTAAAGTGACACTGTCCAAAATTATAAAGTATTTCATGAGCATTTTAATTTTTGTTTACAATATCGGTTATTTACGATGGAGTGATTTCTACATAACCTCAGCAAATTTGAAATTCGACAAAAAATACGTTCGGATGAAACTTTTAATGGATACGTCATGCGGGGTGGGTCACTTTGCTAACACTTTTGGGGTCAGATTGATAGTTCCCGAATTCACCCCATAGTTTTAAAACAATAACATTTTTGCTATTTTCCATTGTTTGTTGGTATAGACCAACGAATTTTTTTAAATTTCAGGTCTGTTCCATCCGAAAGGTTGAAGTTACGCCATTATTGTGTCGACATTCAAAATTGTTCCTTGTTCCGAACTACACGTTTACGGTGAGCTTGGAGAACATCATAGCCTTTTTAGAAACTTCAGCAGGAACTTCTGTTGGGCGCGGAACAAAATAGGTGTTTTCGAAACCCAGTTGATGTTTTGGAACGTTAAATTTTGTTCATTAGGTTTTGTACTTTTTCAGTGCATTTAGGTTGAGTTTGAACATATCATTTCATCTTATAACCAAAGAAAATGCCAAATTTGAGTTTTGTGATTTTTATAGGAAATATAGTTCAATTCTGATATCAACTGAATTTTTATTTTCATTTTTGCGAAAAAAGTTCATTGGACTCCAATTCTTATGACAAATGATAGTATGGGTGACTTTGGTAATCTATATGTAAACTTATGGATTATTATCAAATGAACTCCAAGTACCTGCATATAACATTGTTAACATTAAAATATTGAGAATGGAGGAATATGGTTTACATTGATAACTCTTAGATCCGAAGCAATCGTAGTGATGCTCGTGGTAATGCAAAGGCGCAGTGCCAATCAAAGTCACCCCAATTTGAGTATAACTTTGATAACGAAGTTTTTATTGATTTTGAGCAGGCAAACAATTATTTGAATCATTGTTTATAACCTAGATGTCTTCATTAGGCATAGTGCGAATTCTTATTTTAATTTCAAAACAATACTATATGTAGTTTTATTTTAATTCACGATTAATCAAAAATAACTATCAATTTCATCCCATTTGACCAGTACTAGTTTTGAAAATTCCATTAAATGAGTTGAAACGTTGACGCTGACAATCCTATACTTCCTCATGGAGATATGCTATGCTCTGCTGAACAAATCACAAAAAAATTTTAAAGATGTGTTTTAACAACATGGCCCCTATAACGCTAAAAATTTCTACCGCCCTATTGCCTGTCCCTCTGGGAAAAGTCTACGTCAATCCGCATCCTGTCTATCTTTTACCCTCTTGAGGCTGTAGCCGACAACCAAAGAATCCCTTTTGGATCCAGGCCTCATTTGACGTCTGACTTAATGAAGTATTTGGAATTAAATTCGCAGATTTGCATCTGAATGTAGAAATGACTGATTAGTCAATGACATAAGCGACAAGGAACAGTTTACAGAGAGTGGTATCTCGGAGATCTTCGAGGAGCTTATATCTGGAAATTCGTTTTCGTGAAGTAAAGTGCTTCGAGAACTTATGGGATATTTCCTTCCTCTCGGGTGTAATATTATTCTATGACGGATTTTATTCATCATTATTCGGACGAATGAACACGGAATCAGGAAATATTTCGTATATTCTGTGTTGCTGAGAGGCTATGACAGTTTCACGGATATCTTCCCTCTTGTTGATATGGAGTTATTTCAGTATCTATACAGTCAGACAAATATTTTTCAAGTACTGTTCCGACTTATGTTCACAAATAAAATAGTCTCTTCATTTATGATGTTTCGTCTCACATTAAATGAAAAAGTGAAGCATTGAGTATGTATTTCAATACCTAATTCTTATATCTCATATTATTGCTTTCACTTACTTTCTCTCAATTAGAATATCATAAAATTATAATACCAAAATAATGGTGGGGTTGTGGCAGTTTTCATTTTGTGTAGAGAATATTGAGTTTCGATACTGGTAGCGCCATCTATGGACGGAAATGCGTCTTCAGAATCGACTTGGAAGCACCAGCTTTTTGGCGCTCTTGTTCCTCGGAACAATGCGAATGTGTTAGTGGTATGAACTATTAATTTTTGCGCGCGTGTTCCGCAAGGAACAGCGTGCTATCATTTCGTCACAATGTCTGTATTTTTCGATTTTTTTTTCGAAAATGGTCTCAAACGATTGGGTTCGACTCCCTGATGAAGAATTCGAGGTCAAATTCAATTCTGTCCGTCCGGTCCGGCCGGCCGGTCCGGCCGTTAGCACGATAACTCTCGAACGGAACGACTTAGAGCGTTGAAATTTGCAGGGTAGTTTCGTAGCGTAAATATCTCGGACAAGTTCGTTAACGGGCAAAATCGACCGAGCGGTTTCGGAGTTAAGGCCGTTTTTAATAAAAACGTTTTTTATGAATATTTCCGGAACCGATCACTCGATCTTTTTGAAATTTGGCATCAGATTGTAGAATCATGACCTTTATATGGCTGCAAAGTTTTGTGTTGAACGGACGGCCCTAAAGTGGCAAAAAAAAATTTTGAAAATTTGAAAATTTTATTTTCACGATAACTCGAGAAATACTGATCTGATTAAATTGAAACTCAGTAGTTAGATGCAAAAGACCAAAGCAAACACTTTTGCAAAATTTCGTGAAGATCACGTGACATGAAAAAAATAAAAAAATTACTACTATTTTGCGGAATACTTTGCTTTTAATGCCGAAACATATGTTATTGAGGTTCATGCTGCCCTTTCCGGGCATTTTCCGTATTGCGCATGCGCAGATGAGAAGTCCTTTAACTGATGTAGTTTTCGTCAGAGAGGATTGGGGTTTTGGGGTGGCGGATGCTATTCCTCCATAGACTTCAGATCCCTGATGAGGGTCTGCGCATGCGTAGATTAAAGATGCGATATCTTCCGAACCACTAGTGTTGGAGAATAGGAGTTTTTTGTAAGGTGTGTTATTTTGAGAGGACTTTTAGCCACCAGTAAATTGCGCATGCGCAGAAGAGAAGTGACTGTTTTTGGGTTGGATGGGTTATGTTGGGAGTGCTGAGTCGATATTATGAGGTTTTAAAAGAATATTCATAGCAGTTTAGTGCAAGGACAAGTCAGTTTGGGGGATGTAGCGTTGTTTCCGAGTTAAAGTGTCCGTACTGTGGCCCTGGGGCTAATTTTGAAATTGATGTTACCCCTTACAGGCATTTTTCGTTATGCGCATGAGCAGACCATCAGTGATTTAACTGGTGGTGTTTTCGTCAGAGAGGATTAGGGTTTTGGGGTGGCGGATGCTATTCCTCTATAGAATCCCTTGTTGAGGGTCTGCGCATGCGTGGATTAAAGATGTGATATCTCCTGAACCACTAGTGTTGGAGAATCGGAGTTTTTTGTAAGGTGTGTTATTTTGAGAGGACTTTTAGCCGCGAGTAGATTGCGCATGCGCAGAAGAGAAGTGACTGTTTTTGGGTTGGATGGGTTATGTTGGGAGTGCTGAGTCGATATTATGAGGTTTTAAAAGAATATTCATAGCAATTCAGTGCAAGGACAAGTCAGTTTGGGGGATGTAGCGTTGTTTCCGAGTTAAAGTGTCCGTACCGTGGCCCTGGGGCTAATTTTGAAATTGATGTTACCCCTTACAGGCATTTTTCGTTATGCGCATGAGCAGACCATCAGTAATTTAACTGGTGGTGATATCGTCAGAGAGGAGTAGGGTTTTGGGGTGGCGGATGCTATTCCTCTATAGAATCCCCTGTTGAGGGTCTGCGCATGCGTGGATTAAAGATGTGATATCTCCGGAACCACTAGTGTTGGAGAATCGGAGTTTTTTGTAAGGTGTGTTATTTTGAGAGGACTTTTAGCCGCGAGTAGATTGCGCATGCGCAGAAGAGAAGTGACTGTTTTTGGGTTGGATGGGTTATGTTGGGAGTGCTGAGTCGATATTATGAGGTTTTAAAAGAATATTCATAGCAATTCAGTGCAAGGAAAAGTTAGTTTGGGGGATGTAGCGTTGTTTCAGAGTTAAAGTGTCCGTACCGTGGCCCTGGGGCTAATATCGAAATGGATGTAACCCCTTACGGGCATTTTTCGTTATGCGCATGAGCAGACCATCAGTGATTTAACTGCTGGTGCTTTCGTCAGAGAGGATTGGGGTTTTGGGGTGGCGGATGCTTTTCCGCTATAGAATCCCCTGGTGAGGGTCTGCGCATGCGTGGATTCAAAAAGCGATATCTCCTGAACCACTAGTGTTGGAGAATCGGAGTTTTTCATGAGGTGTGTAATTTTGGGAGGACTTGCAGCCACGAGTATACTGCGCTTGCGCAGACGAGAAGTGAATGGTTTTGGGTTGTTTGGGTTATGTTGGGAGTAAAGAGCCGATATTGTGAGGTTTTAAAAGAATATTCATGTCAATTCAGTGCACGGACACAAGTCAGTTTGGGGGAAATAGCGTTGTTTCCGATTTAAAATGTCTGTATGGTGGCCCTGAAGCGAATTTATAAATAACTATATTCGGTAGATCTATATTAAAATGCGTTCGGATTTGGAGAAGATGCAATTGCGTCCCTAACGGAGGACCCACAACCGAATTTTTTTCTGATCTACGGTAAAGCTAACAGCCAAACTGTATTGATAGCTATATTTGTTAAAGGAACTTGAAAAAAAAAAAAAAAAGCACTGACGTGAAGTCAGTACTCTTTGTGGCGCGTGTTCACGGTGGCTAATTTGAATTGAATGATTCAAAAATTAACAGTGCTGTATCTAAGCTGCCATCAGGATAGAGTAACAAAGTTGGAAAAGAACACAAGTGACTCTCCTTAGTCGCACAAGCTCCTAGAAGATTTGGGAGGGTCAGTATAATCCTAATCATGTTTATAGCACGCGCGCAAAAGCAGATTGACTTAACAATGAAAGAAAAAGTGTAAAAAGTCAATCTGCTTTGGCGCGCGTGCTATAAACATGATTAGGATTATACTGACCCTCCCAAATCTTCTAGGAGCTTGTGCGACTAAGGAGAGTCACTTGTGTTCTTTTCCAACTTTGTTACTCTATACTGATGGCAGCTTAGATACAGCACTGTTAATTTTTGAATCATTCAATTCAAATTAGCCACCGTGAACACGCGCGCCAAAGAGTACTGACTTCACGTCAGTGCTTTTTTTTAAATTATGAAATGGGATGGTATTTAATTAATATATTTTGAACTATTAAAATAATTTATTCGTAATCCACACCTACTCAAATATCAGGAATAAATGGACAATCTGCTATGATTGTCTCCAGTCTTGCTCTAGACACTATGCATCGAGTGTAAGTTGCAACAACCCATTCCTCGAGGATGAATCACTGCAGATTGCTCATTTAATCTTGATAAATAAATTTAATGATGTCTTTTGAAGCATTAAGGCATTGAAGCATTGTAGATTGGCCTTTTTTATAAGATAATTTTTGAAGCATTTTTTTAAACCACAATTTTTTTAAATTTAATTTCTTTCATGATACATTTCTATCATAGGAATCCATTTATATAATTCCCAACTCTGAGAAACCAATACTTTCGGAGATATAATTTGTCTGTTTGATCAAGAGCGCCAAAAAGCTCCTGTCCATGCGGCTTTAACCAATATTTTGAGGTTGAAATAAATTGATATAGTAGTCTATTGTCAAATCGACGGATTTAAATCAATTTAATCCAAGTCAGGGTGAAAGCTGATCAGTATTTGGTCGCCTTGGAAGCCTAAATGTTTAAGCCATAGCAGCACTGTTTTGAAAAAAATCTATTTTAAGATCGAGGCGCATGAAAAAGTTAATCTTTGGACTCTGTACTGTTTAAGGCTCTTCAATCAAGTTTTCGCAAAAATTTTGACCAATATATTCTTTGAAAATTTCTGAATACTTTGGTTACCGAAACTTAATTTTGGCTATTTGGCGGGTTACGCCTTTTGACCTGCAAGGCGACGATTTGTTGTATCGTCGATTTTATTGAGATCTGATTAGTTGGAATACAACAGAGAAGTGGATTTGCTTAGCGTGAGGATTGGTGAGTTTTTTCCGAATGAGAATGGACGTTTTGTCAGTCAATGATATTTGTAAAAGTGGTCCTTCCTCTAGCCCCCCATTATTTTGTTAGTTTCACCTTTTGTTGGAATCATCGATCGAAGCGACATACAATTGATGTTTCTAGAAATTTTAGGCAAGATATATTATGATCTTGCATTTGGAATGTTAACGTCGTTACTACGTCGGATGAATTAGGGACCCATACCAGAATGCCTATGCATCTGAGCATATTTTGGAGACAAAACAGCTATCCGCGATTCGTAGGAGCTCGTAAAAGATTTAAACACCTGAATAGTCAAGTAGGAACACAGAAAATGTCAGTTTCTATCGACTTGAAATGTTTAGGGTGGGTGGCACATACCAATACGACGGACAAGTTCGTTAATGGACATAATCGGCTCAATGGTTTCCGAGTAATAATCTTGTTTTCAACCAATATAAATCCGATCGAATTGAAACTTGGTGAGTAGTTGTAGAATATGAACCTAAGCACGTTTGTGAAGTTTTGTGCGAATCGTATGGCTAGAAAATTATTAGAAAATTATTAAAAAATACTTTTGTTGTTACGACAACTTGAGAACGGAAATAGATAGCGGCTTGAAGTTTTCAGGTTAGGATGTGCATCTGAACACGACATTTGAGTTTGTTTATAAGCATAATCGGCCAAACGGTTTTAGAGTTATAGCCATCTGAAATTTGGTTGTTTTTTCTCCTCATAAACTCGAAAAATAATAAACCGATTGAATTGAAACATAGATATTAGTTGTACAATGCCAACGCGAAAATTCTTGCAAAATTTCGTATTATTGTTGTAGATTCGATCAGCCTTGTGTCAGTTCAGTAGATGGGTGACCGTTGCCTCGATAACTTTCGAACAAAAGGAGATAGGGACAATTTTCAGGGTAGTTTGCGTATCAGAATGGGAGAGTTAAGTTCGTTTTTGGGCATAATCGGTTTAACGGTTTCCGAGTTATACCTACCTGGAATATTATTTCCTCGAAAACTCCAAAAATAAAGATTCGATCGAATTGAAGCTTGGTAACTATTAGTAGAAAATCAACATAAAGACGTGTTTAAATTTTTTTAAGAACCGTACCCCTAGAAAATTTGAAAAAAATTGGTTCAAGAACTCAGGAGCTTTTGCTCGTTTGTTCTATGGTCAAATTTACCATAGTAAATTCGATTAAGAGTGTCCAATACAGGAGAATGGATAATATACGCGCAAAACCTCCTGACTTCACGTCAGTGGTTGAACCAATTTGTTTTTATATTTCGAACAAGCATTGGTTAACTTTTATAGACAAATATCAAAATATAAAGAAAAGGAAAATATGTGAAAAAAAAATATATTTTGATACATAAACAATTTTTGTAGATTGAATCTGAAACCAGAAATTTTGAGGAGAATTAAAATGGATCCATCAGTATTCCCTTGGAATTTGGTCAGAGATAGATTACTCGCCGAAATGTCGTGCAGTATAAAACATTTATTATTATTTGACAATGTCAAAGGACTCACCTTAATATTTTACTGCTTCAATTCTCCTCAATATGTCTGGTTTCAGATTCAATCCATAATACTTAATTGTTTCTGTATCAGATATTTTTTTTCCTTTAGGTTTATTTTTAGCTATTTCTGTATAAACATCAGGCACATATTTGATACTTATGTATAGAGTAGTGACCGTATGAACAACATATTATAAAGACAAGTAATCATTAAAGGATACTGTGCGAGGCATACTCATTATTGAAAGGTTTTTTTCCTGGTTTTCTTTCCCAAACTCTGTTCCTTCGTTGACGTTGTTTCGTTGTTGTTTGTTAGGCAACATTGTTCAATTGATTGCTTCTGACAAATATCTTGTGTTTCTAACGCAGAAGCAAATCACAAAATAATTAATTTTTATTTTATAGATATTTTTCAGACTTTGGGAGGGAAAACCCAGAAAAAAACCTTTCAATAATATAAAGACAAGTTCAATATCCCAGAAACGAGTCGTTATCTGACAACATCGCAGTTAAAGAGATTTGATTGAGATTTATTCGTTTATATATTTCAAGCTGAAGTTGAATGCTCCTTAATCTACATCATACACCTTCTCAGAATACTCCCAGCCAAAGACATTAACCGAATAAGCTGTCCAGTTGCGGAAAATTCGAAATACATCTTGGAATATTACACTTCTCGCACGGTCATACGATCTGAAATTCTCGTCGTCGGTTCTCGGAAAGGAAAACCTGTAGTGAGCGTGGAAACCGATCCGAGTGGCCTAGGATGTAAGAGGATACCAGCACGCTCCCTTACAAGTGTTTGTTTTCGAACTTGAGCTGTTTTCCTGTCAACAAACACGTCCGTTGCATAGCCAGTAATTCATCTCACTGGTGAAGCTACAATCCATTGTTGAATGATTTTCTCGTTTGGGATTTGGACGATCTCGAAAACGTTTGAGGGAATATTTTTGCAGAAAATCTGAATTTGTTGATTTGGATATTATGCTTTAAATATCATTTTTTTTTCGGGCGTGTGCTAAGGCCTTATCATTCTGCCCAAATCTTAATATATATATTTCTTGTGTGCGTGTGTATGTGACTGAACTCCTCCTAAACGACTGGACCGATTTTGATGAAATTTTTTGTGTGTGTTCGTGGAGATTCGAGAATGGTTTAGATTTACAATTTGGTCTACTGGAAAATGTTTTTTCAATTAATTTCTTATTTATAAGGAGTTGTTGATTTTGGAATGTTTTACATTAGATCCGGCGGACGGCGCTATCATCGCATTCAATATTATTCTATTTCAATTTTAGTTTGTCCCGACAGATGGTGCTACGATCAATTTGAATTGGAGTTGGCGTTAGGGTTGGAGTTGTCGTTGGCGTTCAGGTTTGCATTGACGTTGGAGTTGGAGTTCACGTTGGAGTTGGAGTTCGAGTTCGAGTTGGAGTTGGAGTTGGAGTTGGAGTTGGAGTTGGAGTTGGAGTTGGAGTTGGAGTTGGAGTTGGAGTTGGAGTTGGAGTTGGAGTTGGAGTTGGAGTTGGAGTTGGAGTTGGAGTTGGAGTTGGAGTTGGAGTTGGAGTTGGAGTTGGAGTTGGAGTTGGAGTTGGAGTTGGAGTTGGAGTTGGAGTTGGAGGGCAGTACGAAGTCTGCCGGGCCAGCTAGTATTATTTAATTTTCAAATATAGTCACTAAGATGGTCTCAAACGATTTGATTCGACTGGCGAATCCATGGACAAAATCGATTCTTTCATTCCTCCCGGCTGTCTATCCACATCTCCGTCCGTCCGTAAACAGAAGAACTTTTCAGGGAAGAGACCTATAGACGTAAAATTTGCATAAAAAAGTGCATGTCAAAATGATCCGGCCCAGTTCGTGAATTGTGAAAATCCGCCTTAAAGTTTTGGAGATAAATTTCTTTGAAATATTATTTCCCCAAAATTTTCAAACCTACAGATCCACAAACTTGATCGAGTTGGGGATTGGCAATCAGATGTCGAGTAACGATTACAAGGTCCATGCAAAATTTCATTTGAATTGTAATACTAGAAGCGGAAACATTTCATTTAAAGATCTCAGAATATCTCGGAAAATACCATAGGGAGTACTTACACAAAGGCATCAAAATTACACACACAATTTTGATGACAGCGTATTTCATACACACTGCATGAGTCATCCCTATTTTATGGAGAAAGATGTGTGACAAATTATGAAAATGAATGGATTCAGGTTTTTTCGGGCTAGAATGCAAAATTATTTGATGCACGATTGTAATTCATTGGACTACTTTCCGAATAAATAAGAATTATTAAAATTTCGTCAAAATAATTGACGCAGGAAATGAAAAATATGATGATTTCATTTGCATAATGTCGTCTGCCGCCGTGACGTTGAAAAATTACAACGGGTTTTGCATTCAACTTAAGACGAGTTTTTGACATGAGTATGATTGTAATTAATTTTCAGATATTCGATAAAATCTTTTGCTCCATAAGAGTAAACGAAATTTTGAGGCTGTGTCAAAAGTTTCCATTTCTTTAAATATTTTTGATATAAGAAATCTAAATGTTTACTCACTTATCTAACTCATTCTTATGTCCATTTTTTCACATTTTCAGGTACAAAAGTTATTTTTAGTATTTCTAGAGCAATATCAGATCTCACAAAAATTAAAATCCAGTAAAGAGTATGGCCTTCGCATACTTTCGATCAGGTTGTTGAAGAAGCATTGATCAATTTCCCTCCAGAGTTGCGGTGAAAGCCGTCTGAGTTCTTGAAGTGTATGCGGAGATGGTTGCTGAGCTGATGTATCTTTTCCCGAGATTGTTTAATGGGATTGAGGTCTGACGAGCAAGAGAGCAAGGCCAAATGTGGAATACCCTGGATTTTCAGAGCTCCATCGACAATTCTCGCCAGATGGGGTGGCGCATTATCGTCCAAAAATAAGAAATTTGGCATGGTATCATCAAGCACCAGCAATGTACACACCGACTATCCGAAAACCGTGCATATCTCGACTCATCTGTGAACAATAAACACCTCCATTGATGGTTTTAATTCACTTGCTCATTGGCCAATTCCAATCGAAGTCGCAGAAGATTTTGAGTGGAATACTCTTCATAAGTAGTCGAGAATGTAGATTAACAACTCGAAGTCTTCGACGAACTGCTTCAGTCGAAACCAGAAAAATAACAGCGTTCAAGCTGTTGCATGATTCGACAAGTACCCAAAGCCTCTACGGGTAGACACAGTCTGAAACCGATTTTGTGCAGGAGTGGTAGATCTTAGGCGTCTACTTTTCGGTCTTTCGGTCACGTTTCTAGTTTCTCGATATCGATGGAAGAGCCGCTATCAATAACTTGAAAGAAATTCACAACTTCTGTCTGATTATGTCCCCCTCGATCATACCAATAGACTTTTTGGGCGCATGTTCTAGGGGAACATCGTCCTATCATTTCGTCCAAATGTCTGTAATTTTCGAATTTCGAGCTGAAAATTGGCTAATAGACTAATTCGGACTCCCTGATCACGAATCAGGTGTCAGATTTTTGGGTGCCGTACGGCCGGCCGGCCGTACTTCCGGCCGTAGGCACGATAACAGGAGCACCGAAGGTCCTATCGACTTCAAACTTTCAGGGTAGGTTTCTGATCAAAATGCGACGGTTAAGTTCGTTAACGGGCAAAATCGGCCGGACGGTTTAGGAGTTATAGACATTTAAAATTTTGAGGTTATTTCCCTGATATTTCAGGAACTAAAGAAGATGTTGAATCGAAACTTAGTAGTCAGTTCGAGGATATAAACGCGCAACTTTTGGCAGAATTCTGTTATGATCGAAATGTTGGTAATTTTTAAAAAAATATTTCTTTTAATTTTTTCGAAAAAAAAATTTTTTTTTCGTGAACTATTCATCAGATTGCAACAAAAACTTGTACTAACGTCAATTGTAGTATTTTGCAACATTGTGCAAAATTTTGGCTCTATACGATTTCAATTTCTGGAGATATAAGACAAAATGTGTCAAATTTCCTGGGTCTCTCTCAGTATTTTCATCGATTATTCTATGAACTCTTTGAATTCCACCGAAAACAAATTCAAATACATAAACATAAAGAATCAAGTCATAGTTTAGACGTCGAAAGAAGGACGATGTTGATCGACTTGAAAAGGTACCTATTTCAAGAAATGCAATAATGAAATGCTTAATTTATGGATATAATATTATCTAAGTATTGTTGGGATCGGGCAGTTGGAAAATTTTTTAATAAAAAAATTTGTACCGACGTTAAATCAAGCATTCTACACGAGTGTGCAAAATTTCAGTTCGATACGATCTCAATTCCAGAAGATATTGCTTAAAATTCACATTCCAGCGTGTTTTGACGTTCTATGGTCACAGAAAATCGTCACAAAAATCTATTTACCTCATTTGACGGCTGTTTGTCAAATCAATTAATTCCAATAATTGATGTCAGATTTCCTACATACCAAGTTCAAACACATTTTATTATATGGAAAACACTTATTATGATCACGTTCTACAGGAATTGATACTAAATAGAAGCTAGATGAAGATTATTGTAATGGAAAATTTGAGTTCCAGAATAATATTAAGGTATTCAACATGATACTGCTTTTTTTCTTTACTGGTCAGTACGGGCCACAAGGAAGATGAACATGCGCCCAATAGCTCCTGTCCACAGGGCTTGAACCAATTTTTTAGGCTTCTTCCGCACTAAGTTTACGTCTAGGCATTATTGAAAAACTAGTTTTCAGATTTTGAATCAAAGTTGATTGTAAGAACGTAAAACAATAACTGAACTTACTGAACCAAAATTCTCAGAAACGCAAATGACAAGAACTTACTGAAAGTGAAAAAGCTATCAAGCGAGGGGCAAAACCCCCATTCAGATATAAGAGAGTAAACATTTGATTTCTCATAAATGAACCTTCCGGGGACAAGAATTGGCAACTTTTGAAATGGTCAAAACATTTCTGAACATCCTTAACTTTTGTGTGGAGCAGTATATATCTAACTTATCAGCAGAAAGTACCCAAATCGAGAATAATTTGTCATTCCATAACTTTCTAGCTAAAATGAATTTCATTTGACAAAATATATGGAAACGTAATACTAGATTTTGAAACGGATATCTTCAGATTCTATGGTTAATTAATTCAATATACAGATTATATCAACGCGAAGGCAAATATCGACCTGCATTATATTCTTGATCCGTATTAGAAATACACCATTCAACAGCCGAAGCCTATTAAAGAAAGGGAAAATTGCAAACATTATTACATTAATAAAGTAAAATTTACAACATACAAAACTAAACTAAATGAGCATACTTAAAAAGAAATTAAAAAAAAATTAAAACAGAGTGCGAGCTGAAAAAAACTCAATGTGAGAAAAAAGGTCGCACCCAGTTTTATCACATAATCTGTGAACCCAGAATAGCCCTCCTTAAGCTTGATGGCTCGCAAGCAAAAATATCCACAACACCCTCATACAATATACAGGGTCTTTCACGAGGAACCTCACCCATATTTATACGGGAAACTACTGAACGTATTTTCATGAAATTCAGCACTTATAAGTTCTTCACGATGCTGATGAAATCTAAAATATTTTCAAGGCATGAGCACCTCCGGTTTTTCCGGAAATGACGTCAACTTCCGTTTTTCAAATTAGAACACCATTTTTTTCATTGCAGAAATAGATTCCTTAGAAAATTTCAAGTTATTTTGATGTAACATTTTTCAGTTTTGGTTGGAAAATTCTCTCTGAGCGGGAAAATTCGAAAAAAAAATCGAAAATAGAGCTCCGCTGAAACAAGAATAACTTCGAGGTTTTTGGATGGAAAATTTTCATTTTTGGGATTTTTCAAGATGTAAGATTGATGTATCCACTTTAAAAATCGAAATCGCGATTCATGATACAGGGGGTGAAAAAATCGCTTTCAAAGTTAGGGATGACAAAATCGTGAAAAATCAATTTTTTCAAATTAGAACCCCATTTTTTTATGGCAGATATTGAATCTACGTTAAAAAATAATGTGAGTGTATGCATTACACCCTTGCCCTAAAGTGGATATTTTCTGAGTTATTCACAAAAAACTGTTTTTCGTCTTGAATTTTCAGCTACTTCTTTTCCCTTCTCGCAAAAAGATGAAATTTTCAGGAACTGTTACTTAAATCATGTTTTAGATTTTACTACCCTAATATGCAAGAGAAAAAAGTTACAGGTTGTTCCTAAATAGATGGCGAATTTTGATTCGAATTTGTATCGGAAACCTCTTTATTTCAACTAATCGGCCATCGGTTTTCTCTCCAGTGATAAATAAATAATTCCTTATGAACCATATGCAAAAACTTACCATGTTTTACATTCTTTTTTTTTAATGATAGATATCATTAATTACATCTGCCAAATTCCTCTTTATTCAGTAGCATTTTGTGTTTACTATTAATTTGGTGATAATTCGTATTAAGTTATAAAATCGATCACTATGCCTAATTTTACCAATGAAGATTATTTAAATCTCATTCTACTTCATGGAGAATGTAATAAAGTTGTAGATAGAACGATTCGACTGTTCATTGAGAGGTTTCCTGACCGACCCAGACCAACGAGAGATACCATTAACAGAACCATGACAAACTTGCGAAATGTCGGATCTTTCGTTAAGAAAACTATACACAAAGAAAAAAGTGTAGTAGAAGATGAGAACAAGGAAATTACAGTTCTTGCATATTTTCGTGTGAATCCTCAAAATTCTCTCAAAGATGCCGAGATTGATCTGGGATTATCTCAATCGAGTGTTTGGAGAATATTAAAAAAACATAAAATGCACCCATATAAATTCAATAGGGTACAGCATTTGAAGGAAACTGATTTCGTCAGGAGAACAGTTGAGAACATTTGCGAAGCTATGATGATTCGATTTCAAGAGAATGAAAACTTTTTGGACTGTATAATTTGGACAGATGAATCTAAATTCACAAAGAATGGTTCTTTCAATAGGCATAACAGTCATTATTGGGATGAAGAGAACAACCACCACTTCAGACAATGGAACTTTCAAGAGACCTGGAGTTTAAATGTTTTTTGCGCCATCAAAAATGATGCAATTCTCGATGTTCACATTTATGATGGGACTTTAACTGGTAAGATGGAACACTACACATGTTTGCATTATTTAAAGAATGTTCTCCCTTAGGAGATAGATATTCTGACATATTGATTCAAATAATTGGGCCGCTAGTACAGAACCATAATGACTTATGGTATCAACAAGATGGCGCGCCTCCACACAATTCACTCAATGTGTCAAATCTCTACAGGCTATTTGAAGATCGATGGTTGGCGAACAATGGTCCACATCTTTGGCCACCACGTTCTCCCAATTTAACTCCTTTAGACTATTATGTTTGGGGTAGGATAAAAAATATTGTCTACTCAACTCCCCCTGACTGATAAAGAGGACTGCATAGAACGAGTCAGAAATGCGTTCAGGTTTGTTTAGATTTTTAGATTCATAGTTTTGAAACTCAATTTGGTTTTTAAACACTTTTGCAGATCTCTTCCTCCCGATGAAATAAGAAGAGCAACGCACAAAGCATTCCTGAGACGTATAAATAAATTTCTAGAAATTAACGGTCAAAACTTTGAGCATCTTCTCTAGTTATAACTGCGAGAGTTTGCCATGGTTCTTCTAATAGTAACTTGAAGTCGGTTTCAAGAAGGGGTGAAAAATCTACAGCATGGTTCAAATAACAGTGACTGAAAATTTCACCTTTTTGGCGTGAAGGAAAAAGAAATAGCTGAAAATTCAAGACGAAAAACAGTTTTTTGTGAATAACTCAGAAAATATCCATTTTAGGGCAAGGGTGTGATGCATACACTCACATTATTTTTTAACGTAGATTCAATATCTGCCATAAAAAATGGGGTTCTAATTTGAAAAAATTGATTTTCTACGATTTTGTCATCCCTAACTTTGAAAGCGGTTTTTTTACCCCCTGTATCATGAATCGCGATTTCGATTTCTAAAGTGGATGCACCAATCCTACATCTTGAAAAATCCCAAAAATGAAAATTTTCCATCCAAAAACCTCGAAGTTATTCTTGTTTCAGCGGAGCTCTATTTTCGATTTTTTTTTCGAATTTTCCCGCTCAGAGAGAATTTTCCAACCAAAACTGAAAAATGTTACATCAAAATAAATTGAAATTTTTTAAGGAATCTATTTCTGCAATAAAAAAATGGTATTCTTATTTGAAAAACGGAAGTTGACGTCATTTCCGGAAAAACCGGAGGTGCTCATGCCTTGAAAATATTTTAGATTTCATCAGCATCGTGAAATACTTATAAGTGCTGAATTTCATGAAAATACGTTCAGTAGTTTCCCGTATAAATATGGGTGAGGTTCCTCGTGAAAGACCCTGTATAGTCATGACATATATATATATACAGAGGCGAAAAACGAAGAACGTTAGAACGTGGGCAAGAGAGATAAAATGTTCTTAATGTACGTACGGGCAATCTGGGAACATGTATATTAATCATGGCCAGCAAATGGGGACAATCGACCAATGAGCACAAGATATTGCGCAGAAATAAAATGCCCAAATAGGTGCGTCGTCGTTCCAGAGAGTTAACCTTAAATCTATTCAAGAAATTTAAAAGCGGTGTACCACGCTCCGGATATACACCGTCAATTCTAAAACATAGATACTTCAGAAATCGCCTCTGTACATTCTCTAAACTATTAGGCTGGTTTTCCTGTCACGCTGACGGTCGGCGCTGATGGGTCAATATGTATGTAGCTATAGGTAGCGTTTTCGAGTCACGCAGCGCTGACGGCCGTCAGCGCTGAGCTATATACGCGCACGTACGCGCCGGCGCGTCGGCGCCGCTGACTAGCTGGCACCGACAAGCCTCCACATTCAGTGAGCCAGAGACAATAGCATCCTTCTATTTCTCTATGTGATCAGCGCGATACTAAAAGGATCCGAGCTGATCGATCAGCGCTGACCGTCAGCGCCTACCGTCAGCGTGACAGGAAAACCAGCCTTAATATGGACATTATACCCCGGGTTCCATACTAGGCAGCCATATTCGAGCCTTGACCTCACAAGCGCATTGAACAACATAAATAGCGTTTTGCTCTCCTGCAACCATTTCGAGTTTCTGCAGATGAAACCAAGTGTTTTAAAGCATCCCAAAGTGATAGAACTTATATGAGGAACAAAACTAAGTGCGCGGTCGAACAAGATACCCAGGTCTTTAAACTCAACAACCTTACCAAGAACGTGGCCATCAATGTTATAGGGGAAGTCAATTGTTGCCCTCTTGCGGCTGAGAGACATAACATTACATTTTTGAACATTTCGAGGGAGTAAATTATCCTTGCACCAACGGTTCAGCCTATCAATGTCACCCTGAAGGTCCCAACAATCCTCAGTAGACATAACACGACGAAACAATTTAAAATCATCAACATAAAGAAGAAAACAACACATCAGGTACAAACTAATATCGTTAATGAAAATCAAGAAGAGGAGTGGCCCCAAAATAGAACCCTGAGGAACGCCAGAGGACGCCACGAACATGTCAGATCCAAAACCGAAACATTGAACATACAGTCTCCTACCGGAAAGATAAGACTCAAAAAAGTAAAGGAAATCGAGACTCAGTCCGAAAGCAGACAGCTTCCTCACAAGTATGCCATGATCTAATCTGTCAAACGCCTTTGTGAAGTCTGTATAGATGACGTCAACTTGAGAAGACTCATCCAACGCGTTACTGATGTATTGAGTTACACAGGTTAAGTTGGTCACCGTTGATCGACCCTTGACGAATCCATGCTGACGATCTGAAATCTGACAGCTCACATGTGCATATATAATATCATGAAGCACTCTCTCGAAAACTTTACTGAAGTTGCTCAAAATAACAATCGGTCTGTAGTTCTCAACGTTGCCTCTGCTGCCCTTCTTGAGAACTGGACAAACTCTACCCTCCTTCCAGATAGCAGGAAGGAGGGTAGAGTTTGTCCAGTTTTCAAGAAGGGCAGCAGAGGCAACGTTGAGAACTACAGACCGATTGTTATTTTGCCATATTGCTTGGTTCAATATAGAATTAATTATTACTACAAGTGCAATCTATGTACGTCCATATTTCTAATTCATATGGAAGAATAGCTCACTATGGCTAGGTTGAAGGAAAAACTTCGAATGATTGTTATTAAACTTGTGAATGCTTCTGAAATTTCTGCTCAGAAAACTCCTTATCATTTTCTTGGAATGCCTTTATCGAAAACCAGTAGGACTCCTATTAGTATGAATAATAGCTAGGGACCTTAGAAAAGCCAGATAGAACGCTATTCATCAGAGAAACTCTCGGCCAACGATCGGTCGAGTAACTGAAAATGAACCAGCTGATTATTTCTGATCCCACAAGCCTCCAAAAATGCAAGCAGCAATCCATGAAGCATCAGATCAGGAGCTCGCGACAGATCAGAAAACAAACCCATAGGTAATTCCCTACGTCAACCCCAAAGATTCTGAAACAGCATAGACTTCGATCTAAAAACACATCTGGTAAAACTGCGATAGACAATTTGTTCAATAGGGCCGGCAATCAAATTGTTAGTGTTTTTGGGCGTATGTTCTAGGGGAACATCGTCCTATCATTTCGTCCGAATGTCTGTAATTTTCGAATATCGAGCTGAAAATTGGCTAATAGACTAATTCGGACTCCCTGATTACGAATCCGGTGTCAGATTTTTGGGTGCCGTATGGCCGGCCGGCCGTAGGCACGATAACAGGAGCACCGAAGGTCCTATCGACTTCAAACTTTCAGGGTAGGTTTCTGATCAAAATGCGACGGTTAAGTTCGTTAACGGGCAAAATCGGCCGGATGGTTTAGGAGTTATAGACATTTAAAATTTTGAGGTTATTTCCCTGATATTTCAGGAACTAAAGAAGATGTTGAATCGAAACTTGGTAGTCAGTTCGAGGATATAAACGCGCAACTTTTGGCAAAATTCTGTTATGATCAAAATGTTGGTAATTTTTAAAAAAATATTTCTTTTAATTTTTTCGAAAAAAAAATTTTTTTTTCGTGAACTATTCATCAGATTGCAACAATAACTTGTACTAACGTCAATTGTAGTATTTTGCAACATTGTGCAAAATTTTGGCTCTATACGATTTCAATTTCTGGAGATATAAGACAAAATGTGTCAAATTTCCTGGGTCTCTCTCAGTATTTTCATCGATTATTCTATGAACTCTTTGAATTCCACCGAAAACAAATTCAAAGACATAAACATAAAGAATCAAGTCATAGTTTAGACGTCGAAAGAAGGACGATGTTGATCGACTTGAAAAGGTACCTATTTCAAGAAATGCAATAATGAAATGCTTAATTTATGGATATAATATTATCTAAGTATTGTTGGGATCGGGCAGTTGGAAAATGAAAAACAATTATTATGATCACATTCTACAGGAATTGATACTAAATAGAAGCTAGATGAAGATTATTGTAATGGAAAATTTGTGTTCCAGAATGAACATGCGCCCGATAGCTCCTGTCCACAGGGCTTGAACCCATTTTTTTATCACTTCAAATTCATAGTTTCCGCCAAAAATCAACATAATGAAGAAATTTTCGACTCTTATTCATTTTTCCATTAAAATAACTTTTGCTTTGATGACAATCCTCAGTTATTCGATCTGAAAAAATTATTGAAAAAATTAGGAAAAAAAAATTTCACAAAAATTTAAAAATATTTTTCTTTTTAGTGTGCACATAAGTGTCAACGGGAAATGTCAGAAAGGCATTTTCAAGAAAATCTGACTAGTTCCCACTGTAGGTACAAAAAGCTTACGTCAAGAATTCTGTATTGGTAGAAAAGTTGAAATCCGTAGAAGGATAGGTATATCGATTTAGTTCAATAAATTTTTAAATTGATATTTGAAACTAAGGCTGTAACATCACTTTTGTGAAATTTTGTGAGAATCGTATCACTAGAAAATTCTAAAAAAATTATAAAAAATATTATTTATGACACGATAACCTGAGAACGGAAAGAGATAGCGGCTTGAAATTTTCAGGTTATGTTGTGCATCTGAATGCGACATCTGAGTTTGTCTATAGGTATAATTGGCCGCACGGTTTTTTGGAATTATACCCATCTGAAATTTGTTCCTTATTTACTCAATAACTCGAAAAATACAAAACCAATATAATTTAAACAAGATTATTAGTTGTAGAATGCTGACGCGAAAATTCTTGCAAAATTTAGTGAGGATGGTATCACTAGAAAATTCCAAAAAAATGATTGAAAATAAATGAAAAAAGTTCTATATATCAGAAACTATTCGTCCGGCATCGCTGAAATTTTGCAAGAGCCTTCATAACCCAACTCTACTGCAAAGTTCCAAGTTTTAATACGATCGGATCCAAATTGTAGGAGATCAGGGCAGCCTTTTGTGAGTTCAGTTGCTGGATGGGAATCGATGGAATTTTCCGAGAACCTTCAAAACCATGAAAGTCATGATGACATATTAAAATATATCATCCATTTTCGGGATGATTTTTACATCAGAAATCTATGGGAGATGATTTCCCTACATACATTACATCCTGTATTGGACACTCTTAATCGAATTCATCATGGTAAATTCGATTAAGAGTGTCCAATACAGGAGAACAGACAATATAATTCAACATGGTAAATTCGAGTAAGAGTGTCCAATACAAGATGGACAATAGAACATACGTGCAAATGATCCTGACTTCACGTCAGTGCTTGAACCAATTTTTATCCTTAACTGAGTACCTCAGATAGGACTTAACGGAGATTGAATGCTTTCTGAATACGGCGGAAAGTATTTCAATATATGCACAAAAAAAAAATAGTTCAAGCACTGACGTGAAGTCAGGAGCTTTTGCGCGTATGTTCTATTGTCCATTCTCCTGTATAGACACTCTTAATCGAATTTTCCATGTTGAATTATATTGTCCAATACAGTAGAACAGACAATAAAATTCAACATGGTAAATTCGATTAAGAGTGTCCAATACAGTAGAATGGACAATAATAATAATAATAATAATAATATTTATTGATCCTTATAGACACATCTTTGTGTATAGGACAAGTCAAACGTGTGTATAGGACAAGAACATACGCGCAGAAGCTCCTCACTTCACGTAATTTAGGAGAATAATCATGTCAGAAAACTATCATCATTTTTCACCGCAGAACCCAACGCAATCATAAAAAAAATTCAAATTTACCATGGTAAATTCGAATTAAGTGTCCAATACAGGAGAATGGAAGACATAATGAACCATGGTAAATTCGATTAAGGGTGTCCAATACAGAAGAATGGACAATAGAACATACGCGCAAAAGCTTCTGACTTCACGTCAGTGCTTGAACCAATTTTTTTTTCGTGATTTTTTTTTTATTTTCTGGAGGCGCGGTTCTTAAAATTTTTTTTTTCGTTATTTTTTTCAAATTTTCTAGGAGTACGGTTCTTACAGAATTTTAAACACGTCTTTATGTTGATTTTCTACTACTAGTTACCAAGCTTCAATTCAATCGAATATTTATTTTTTGAGTTATCAAGGAAACAATATTCCAGGTGGATATAACTCGGAAACCGATTATGCCCAAAAACGAACTCATACCCTCCCTTTCGGATACGTAACCTACCCTGAAAATTGCAAGTCCCTATCTCCTTTGGTTCGAAAGTTATCGAGGCAACGGTCACCCATCTACTGAACTCACACAAGAATGCTCGAATCTCCAACAATATTCAACCGATCGTGTTAAAACTTGAAACTTGGCAGTAGAGTTAGGTAGTGAACGCTCTTGCAAAATTTCAGCAATTTCAAACGTATAGTTACTGATATATAGAAATTTTTTTTTTTATTTTCAATGATTTATTAAGAATTTTCTACAAATGCTATCCTCACCAAATTTCGCAAACATTTTCGCGTTGGCATTCTACAACTAATAACCATGTTTGAATTCAATCGGTTCAGTATTTTTCGAGTTAATGAGGAACAAAAAACCACCAAATTTCAGATGACTATAACTCTGAAACCGTTTGGTCGATTATGCTCATAAACAAACTCAAATGTGGCATTCATATGCACAACATAACCTGAAATTTTCAAGCTGCTATCTCTTTCCGTTCTCAGGTTATCGTGACAAAAAAATATTTTTTAATAATTTTTTTAAAATTTTCTAGCCATACGATTAGCTCAAAATTTCACAAACGTGCTTAAGTTCATATTCTACAACTACTCACGAAGTTTCAATTCGATCGGATTTATATTGGTTGAAAACAAAATTATTACTCGGAAACCACTGGGAATGCAAAACTTGAAAAAAAACTGTTGTCATCAAAATTATTTTAACTTCCTGTACAAGCGGAAGTGATTGGGCTCAGAAAATATTTTAGCTCTGTAGAGAATTTCAGGCAATATCATAAACCCAATTTTTAGATTTTAAATATGTCCAGTTCTCCAGGAACGTCTAATAGGCACTCGAACTTGGTACACCCTCTATCCTATGAATACAATTCTTCAATTCTCCATTACGCTTCGTTTCCTGCACCGGTTCCCTCCTCACTGACCGAATAATCCCCCCAAAACCCACAACCTCCTTTCGTGCAAACCTCTGCCCGAAACACGAGAAATATTTGCACAGGCTGTCACATTTTTCGATGAAGTCCCTTTCGGATTCGGTAAGGTTGAACAATGGAACGGGCACGCCAGTAAATAAAGAGGAGCAATCTCCCTGATGCACGACAACCTTGAGAGCCGACGTACGACGCTGCAAAATAATTTTTCCGGATTTTACGGCTCCCCGTCGTCCCATTTAATTTTCTTGTATTCAGGACGGGGGTTAACTTTCCGCCTGAATAATCACTTATGTGTAACGCTTCTTCCTCGGTATTGAATTCGACGACTTTCCTCTGATGAATAGACTTTTCCGGCTTTTATTTTGAGGGAGTGCATTTGGAGGGTGTACTGAGGGTGTTCTGCAGGATAGTTATAAGTATTGCATCGGAAAAAAGGGGTTGGAATATCATAATGATATTATTAAAAGGTTTTTTCTGGATCTTCTCTCCCAAACTCTGAAAAATATCTATAAAATGAAAATGAATTATTTTGTAATTTGCTTCTGCATAAGAAACACAAGATATTTGTCAGAAGCAAGCAATTGAACAATGTTGCTTAACAAGCAACAACGAAACAACATCAACGAAGGAACAACTATATCGTAACGTTTCGGAGACTATATCAGACTCCTTCATGTATCATGAATTTATATAGAAGAGCAAATAAACAAGAACAACAAAATAATCAACAAGTACAACAGAATAATCAACAAGAACAGCAACCCAATCTGTTGAATGTTATCCCTTATGTTCGTGGTGTTTCTGAAAAAATAAAAGAATCGGTTCTAAGTGTTACGTATAGATTTTGATTTACGGATAATTTTATCGAAAACAGTAACACAAATTAAATTGGCTAGGCTCGCGACTTAGCTCTGAGTGGAGAAGGGGATGGGTTTCTTGAAAAATAGAGGGCGCCAGATAGTTTTAAAATTTTCTTTCGAATTGGTTACTTTCACTTAAGATCAAAACTAACAAAATAGAAAAAGATGTTCAATGAAAGTCTTTTTTTCTTCCTAAATTAGATCTTTGGTATTTATTCAAAAGTATATTATCAAAATAATATTCATCAAGAAACGAATCTCGTAATCAAGTTAAATTAGTAAATCTGACAATTTCAGCTGAGGGGATGAAGGCCGGCTTTCATTTACAGGTATTGAATACAATGAACGAAAATAATCAGGTGAAATTATTTCAAGATAATAATTCAATAATTGCTCCTTGAATTGAAAATAATGAATTTCATAGATTTTACTAAAATATGGTCCAATTCTTAATATATCAATTATAAGTGTTCTTGAAATTTGGTAACTGTAATTTAAGAAAAAAAATGTCTGGAGAGAATGAAAAGAAATTTGTACTCATCCAGTGTCAATTCCTGCCCTGAAGAGGCCTCAAGGTCAATTCCAAGGGGTGATCTCCCAAACGAAGGCAAGGGTTGTTCAAATTCTTGAAGTCACTGGATTTTCGAAGACGTTGAAAAGTGGGTGTTTTTCGTGTCCTTGTTTTCCGTTAATTGTTCTCGTTGCATATACCAAACGCCCAAATGTTGAAGATCTACATTAATAAAAGCCTAAGATGGTGGTCGGCTTTCTAGAATGTTCTTCAGTAAGTGAATATATATCCCGTATGAAACGGAAATTCTGTTTGATTCCCAAAAAATCCAAAATAAATCAACAGAATTCAATGAATTCAACAATTCAAAATATCCGAAAGAATCGTGTGATTATAATTTCACAAATTTGAAGGTTAAATTTCAAACACTTGCTTCAGAAGAAGACGTGAATACCATTGAAAATTCTCGAACTCATATGGCGCACGGAAGTGAGGACTTGAGGACAACTTTTTTTCTTTGTTAGATTGAAGATGTTTTATTAATTGCCTAATTTCGATGACTACAGGGGCATTCAATTACCACCTGGAATTTATAATATTTAACGTTACAAATCCCCCCCCTTACTAGAAAAAAAATTGGCTGATTTTATGCAAGTGACCCTAACTCTGGAATATAAATTTCAATAATACAAGAAAAGTGAAAAAGCATTCGGTTACTGAAGGCCACTTCAATAAAAGCAGAAGTGGGGCGAGGGTACCATCTCTTTGATAAATATCATCACCCAACCGAAGCCCAAGTCATGCCCAAAGACTCTAAATACAAAAAAAAACCGTCTCAAAAAAAAAACCTAACAAAGTAAACTAACATCTTGCATCCGAGACGATGATACAAGACGAGGGCATGGAGACTTATAGTTCAAGTCGAAAGTCCCTAAATGACCCCATCATCCTATTCTCAAAATAGAACGATGTCCTATCCAATATAAAAGATATTTTACGCCTAATCCATTCAGAAACCAAAACTAACAACGTTAAAGTGGACCAAAGCCGAGAAATGAAAGAAAACGTAGCGTCACACATTACATAATCAACCTCATCGTGACCAATAGAAAATTAATAATAAATAGCAACGTAACTATCGTGGAGCGGAAAATACAAAAGATGTTCAATGTATTTTCGACCACTGAATGGGGGTGGTGATCACCCTAGTCGATTTATGCACAAGGCAAGGGACAGCCATCCTCTGCCCCAAAATCCAAGGATTCGAACTCTTCATCAAATCCTTCTTTCAAATCGTTGACGTGCCAAACTCCACAAGTTTTACCCGATTTGTCTACAAGTTCATACGTCCAACGACCAAGCTTTTCTTTCACCCTGAACGGACCGACATAACGAGGACTTAATTTAGAAGAGAAAAACTTAGACTTATTCGATAGGGCATGATTTTTATGCCATACAATATCACCTATTTTAAATTCTACAGGGCGTCTTCGAAGATTGTACCTTTTTTCAGAGGTTTTATATGCCTTTGCTAATTTTTCCCTTATACTGGTATACAGTTGTTGGAAATGACTGTAGCGTTCTGGATTTATGTTATCCCTCACTAATTCAACATTTTTCTCGGATATTTCTAAATTGTGAAGATCTCCGCGAATAATATGCTCACGGCCGAAATTAATAAAATAAGGAGTATGTCCTGTCACTTCATGAACCAATGTGCGTATGGCACAACTTGCTGATGGAAGATATAAATCCCATTTTCTGTGATTTTCCTGAATATAACAAGAAAGCGTAGTTTTTACAACTCTATTGACTCTTTCTACGGGATTATGTTGGGGATGATACAAAGCATTAAAAAGTACCTTAACTTTATATCTAGTCCATAAGTTGGTGAAATGCTTTCCACGGAATTGACTCCCATTGTCCGAAATAATATATTTTGGCACACCAAACAGAAGGAATACTTCATTTTCGAGATGTTCGCAAATTTTCGCGGCATTCGCAGATCTTAGAGGAAAAGTCAATACAAACTTAGAGAAGTAATCGCTCACTACAAAAATGAAATTATAACCTTTTGTAGACCGAGGAAGAGGGCCCATTAAATCGACACTAATCATTTGAAAAGGTTTCGTTAATGTGGGTCTGGAACCCAGAAGACCTGAAGGAGATTTTTGCACAGACTTATGCCCGATACACACCTTACATCTTTTCACATAGGAACTTATATCCGAACGCATTTTCGGCCAATAGTAGCGTTCAAAAATTTTTTTGAAAGTCTTAAATACGCCAGGATGTCCACTGGTAGGGCTAGAGTGAACCTCTTGAATAATAGAACTTCGATTTTCTTTGGGAACAACCAGTTTCCAATTAGAATTCTCACCTGATAATTCTGAAAAGTCAGACTTTACATATTTAAGTACTCTATCGTTCTCTACACGCCACTGGGGAAACCTGAGGGAATTATCGACTATTTTCGATCTCATCGACAAGTACCACTTAGGTATCTTTTGTCAATTTAACATCGAATTCAGGAAAATCCTCGATGGAATGAACACTCTCCACTATTGGGACTGAACGTGAGAGGAGATCAGGGACAACATGATTCTTACCCTTGCGATGAACAATTTTGAAATCGAACTGTTGTAAACGTACAGCCCATCTACAAAGTCAACCATTCGGTTCTTTAAGGTTGTGAAGCCATATCAAGGAATGATGATCCGTCACAACCGTAAAGGTCGTACCCTCGAGATACGGTCTGAGTTTCTCCAATGCCCAAACAACACATAGAAGCTCCTTCTCTGTGGTGGAATAGGCACGTTCCTGCTTGGTCAATGATCTGCTGAGATAACAGATTACTCTTTCTCCCTCATCAGATTCCTGGGATAAAACTGCTCCCAAACCGAAGTTACTTGCGTCCGTTTGAACGATAAATGGTAGAGCGAAATCGGGACACTGTAACAAGGGTGCGCTAATAAGGCGTTCC
The DNA here is from genome assembly GCA_937662695.2 of Halyzia sedecimguttata. NCBI lineage: Eukaryota > Metazoa > Arthropoda > Insecta > Coleoptera > Coccinellidae > Halyzia > Halyzia sedecimguttata. The sequence continues at coordinate 70,598,286 of OW569414.2, forward strand.
TTAACATAATTAAAAGCAATATCACAATCAGGGGTCCAATTCCATCTGGAATTTTTTCGCAAAAGCTGACAAAGTGGACTGATAGAAGCTGAAAAATCAGGAATGAACCTACGGTACCAGGATGCCATTCCAATGAACGATCTAACATCTTTGACGCAGGTAGGTAAAGGAATTTTTAAAATTGCATCGACCTTCTCAGGATCGACTCTTAGTCCGAATTTATCAACGACATAACCTAAATATCGAAGCTCAGGTCTATAAAACCTGCATTTTTCTTTGTTGACTGTGAGGCCAGCTTCAAATAAACGGGAGAAGACTTTCTCAAGTATCTCCATGTGTTTTTCGAAAGTATCCGATATTATTATGATATCATCTAGATATACAAACGCAAAAGATTCTAAGTCAGGACCAAGTACTCGATCCATCAATCTTTGCCATACAGCAGGTGCATTTCTCAAACCAAAGGGAAGACGTTTGAAGTGGAACAAACCCCTGTTGGGGATGGTGAAAGCAGTATATTCTCTGCAAGACTCCTTAATAGGTATCTGCCAATAAGCTGATTTTATATCGATGGAGGAAAGATATTTTGCTCCTTTGAGATTATCCAGAATGGTGGAAACATAGTGCAAAGGGTAAGCGTCAGGCTTTGTTACCTTATTTAATTTGCGATAGTCCACACAGAACCGATATCCGCCTTCTTTTTTCTTAACCAACAAAATTGGTGAAGACCACGGACTTCGTGATTCCTCAACAATACCCAAGTCCAACATCTTTTGTAGTTCGGCATCGATATGCTGCTGAACCACGTGAGAAACGGGATAGTAACGCTGCTTGATGGGTGGAGACTCCGTCTCTATATCAAACTCGACTAAATTCGTACATCCTAATCGATCACCCTGTAATTCGAACTTCTCCTCTACGAATTTTTCAAGAGTGTTCTTTTGATCGTCAGTCAAATCGGAAATTTGATTTTCAGATTTTTTCTGTACCTCGACTTCGTCACAAGAGAATTCCCAACAATCTTGATTAAGGTTTGGGACTATACCCATCATCTTCCAAAAATCTAACCCCAATATTAATGAATGCTTCAAAGTTGGCACAATCAAGACGTCTACAATCTTGATTTTACCTTTGAGTTCGATAGGAATGCTCGCTGATCCAAGACTCTCACAAATATTACCATTGGCTACAGAACAGTTTGGTGAATCACCCACATTAAGAGTAACTCCGAATGATCTCAAAAACTCCCAACTATTCTCACCCATAATAGTTCTAGTGGCACCTGAATCCAAAAGTCCAAGAAAAGTTTTCCCAAAAATTTTAACCTTGAGATATGGCCTTTCGTCACGTCCAGAATGAGATATAATATAATCAAGAATGACTTGCTGATCCGAATTTGAAATTGAGGCTATAGGACATTTGTTACAGTTGGTAGAACTAGGTGCATCAAGGGGGTCCAACGGTCTACCTTCGAAAGATCCCCTTAATTGTTTTCCGACCATGTTGAGACACGAGAACAATTTTTACAATCGCGGACCACTACATTTGGAGCACCACATTTGAAACAATGCTTTGTTTTCGGACCCTTACAAGCACGAGAAGTATGACCAGGCTTCCGACAATTCCAACACGTCACAGATGACACTCGAGAACTCGACTGACTTGAAGACGTTGAAGGTTCAATATATGCCAGATCTGGCTCTAAATCAGTTTTTCTTCGTATAGGTTTCGAATAATTTTCAACAGAGTGCCTCTTCATTTCTAATTTGGTACATAATTCTATTAGATGATCAATGGAATCGACCTCAGTCAATCCGAGATGTAATTGGAAAAAAGGATGAATATTTTTCAAGATCAGTTTCAGTTGAACTGACTCAGGAATTCTATAAGACAACCGAGAAAACATAGTGGTTATACAGGCAACGTATATGCCAATATTTTCATTTTCACCTTGAGTCCGCTTTTTTATTTCTTCGAATAAACGATCGTCGTAATCATGTGGTAAAAATTGTTTCTTCAAAGCAACACATATATCATTCCAAGAATTGAATTTTTTCTTATTTGCCCTAAACCAAGTTAACGCGGAACCACGAAACAAATCAGATGCAGATTCGAAAAGTTCAATTTTTCCTACATGTCTAGAGATGGATAATTCTTCAACCCGTTCAAGAAAAGCCGAAACTGACATATCTCGAGCATCTCCAGAGAATTGAAGATTCCATTTAGTTACAGGAACTGATTTTGGACGTTCTACATGATCTGGATGAAAGTTCGATGCTATATTATTTCTCGGAGTAGAATGATTTTGAATTCCCGCAATATCTTCTTCCGAAGAAGAGTCGTCAGTATCCTCCAACACAACATTCAACATACTCGCGTGCAGAATACTCGCATCTTGATTCCGTAAAACTTTCATGCGATGTTTTAATTTAGGTAATAATGTTAAAGACTGAGAAAGAAGATTACTTCTGATTTTTATTTTTTCCGCCTCGGTAGGATTAGTTCGATCAATTCGTTTCACTACGTGAGCAATCTTAGTTGAAATTTTCTTATATGGACTACTTTGTTCATCATCGTCAAAAGTGTCGATCAAGGTCAATATTTCCTTAATTTCGTTTTCCACGATCTTGAATTCTTCATCGCACTCCAAAGAATAAGTTGGATATTTTAATGACTGGCCGGTTCGTTCTAATCTCAAAACACTTCTGAGGCAGCTACGCATATTATCCACCGTTCCAACATCTTGGAAGCCTCTTATACTTAATTCATATTCGAGTTCATCTTTCGTAAGTCTATCACAATCTAAGTTAGAATCCATTATGCTTTGATAACCTCAAAATATACTCAAAGAAAATAAAATCGCTGAATGAAAATTGTAATTGCAATTATCCGAAAATAACAAAATCGATACCTAAGTTATCAAAATCAACAATATAACAATTATCGAGTTGTGGCGTCTAGCATATGCAACATACGGAAGCACAACGAGGAAACTCGTTTATTATGAATCCCAGTGATAACAAAAAAAAAGTTTCGAAACGTTAAATGAGAGATGGGCAGAATTAATGAATACTTTTTCAACAGAAGGGGAAAAAATATATTCCACCCAAATATTCGAAATACAAATTTTAATGAAAAATTTGAAACTCAAAAAGTACCCAATTTTACACAATAAGAATATGGACCAAATGAATTCCAGAAGAAATGCAAATGAAGGAGGAGGCCCTATACGTTGGGCGCCAATTATTTATGTTACGTATAGATTTTGATTTACGGATAATTTTATCGAAAACAGTAACACAAATTAAATTGGCTAGGCTCGCGACTTAGCTCTGAGTGGAGAAGGGGATGGGTTTCTTGAAAAATAGAGGGCGCCAGATAGTTTTAAAATTTTCTTTCGAATTGGTTACTTTCACTTAAGATCAAAACTAACAAAATAGAAAAAGCTGTTCAATGAAAGTCTTTTTTCTTCCTAAATTAGATCTTTGGTATTTATTCAAAAGTAAATTATCAAAATAATATTCATCAAGAAACGAATCTCGTAATCAAGTTAAATTAGTAAATCTGACAATTTCAGCTGAGGGGATGAAGGCCGGCTTTCATTTACAGGTATTGAATACAATGAACGAAAATAATCAGGTGAAATTATTTCAAGATAATAATTCAATAATTGCTCCTTGAATTGAAAATAATGAATTTGATAGATTTTACTAAAATATGGTCCAATTCTTAATATATCAATTATAAGTGTTCTTGAAATTTGGTAACTGTAATTTAAGAAAAAAAATGTCTGGAGAGAATGAAAAGAAATTTGTACTCATCCAGTGTCAATTCCTGCCCTGAAGAGGCCTCAAGGTCAATTCCAAGGGGTGATCTCCCAAACGAAGGCAAGGGTTGTTCAAATTCTTGAAGTCACTGGATTTTCGAAGACGTTGAAAAGTGGGTGTTTTTCGTGTCCTTGTTTTCCGTTAATTGTTCTCGTTGCATATACCAAACGCCCAAATGTTGAAGATCTACATTAATAAAAGCCTAAGATGGTGGTCGGCTTTCTAGAATGTTCTTCAGTAAGTGAATATATATCCCGTATGAAACGGAAATTCTGTTTGATTCCCAAAAAATCCAAAATAAATCAACAGAATTCAATGAATTCAACAATTCAAAATATCCGAAAGAATCGTGTGATTATAATTTCACAAATTTGAAGGTTAAATTTCAAACACTTGCTTCAGAAGAAGACGTGAATACCATTGAAAATTCTCGAACTCATATGGCGCACGGAAGTGAGGACTTGAGGACAACTTTTTTTCTTTGTTAGATTGAAGATGTTTTATTAATTGCCTAATTTCGATGACTACAGGGGCATTCAATTACCACCTGGAATTTAAAATATTTAACGTTACATAAGTTCAATATAAGAACCGTCTTCAAAACACAAAATGATCTTAGGTCTTTATTAACGAAAACAAAACCCATAAATGAAAAACAAAAATAAAAAAACTGTGTATATAATATTCCTTGTATTTGTGATAAATCATACACAGGAGAAACATCTAGGCCACTAGAAGTACGAAAGTCAGAGCATAAGAATAACTTGAGAAATAGAAACATACAGAAATCAAAAATAGCAGAACATGTATGTAAAAATCCAAGGAGATCACATGATGGATTAGTTTAATACAAAGATTCTAATGACAGAACATTACATTACATTACATTACATTAAAAGGAAACATAAAGAGTCAACTTGTATTTTATTGAACAGAGAATGCAATTTTGCAAATTGCTCAATTGGTATTGACCATATTTGGCTAAATTTATTGAAAAAGGAGTTGGAACTTGGAAATTTCTATGCAAAGTAAAACTATGTTAGCTATGATTTTCAAATACTGTCAATGTGATCATTCTTGAATTTCACAATAACTATCAACAAAATAATTGTCAAGAGTTTCATTAAGCTTCTGACGAAGGAGTCTGATATGGACTCCGAAGCGTAAGGACACAAATCAGTTCAATTGTGCCATGAGTTAAACAATAGTTTATTCCAAGAGCACTTTCTATGAAAAAAATCTGCTCAATCGTAAGGTTAAGCCATGATTCACTATGAGTTGATAATTCACAAAAAAGTAGTAGTAGTAGTAATTTTCACATCTACTTATATACGAAAATACTCACGTTTAACGCAATTTCATGAATATAAATATCCTTGACCAGAAGTGGTACTGCCTTATCGGCTGTGACACAGTCAATATTGCCGTTGACATAAAGACCGAAATATTACAACATAGGAGAATTAATTCTTTCATAGTAAAATGTGAGCCTTATAATAATAATAATAATACATTTATTCTCAACAGGTTTACACCCAATTATACAGGGTGGCCGGACGATTGACGTCCATAAAAAAAAAAACAGGTCCCTCATATCATGGGGTATTCGAATCACCCCCATGTATGTTATCCGATTTTTCACGGTTTCCGAGTTATGAATTTTTTTATGAAATTTGAGAATTTTCAACTTGAACATCTTCAACTTTTTTTTTTATAAAAAGTACAAGACTTTTCTGATATTTTTTTGTTGTAAATAGATCGCCAGGAATTCTACTTTTATACATAGAATAAGCAGCATCGTAACTTTGATAAAAATTATGGAAATGTTGATCTCAAATGAGAAAGTTACGTATTTTGGATCATGATCTGAATTTTCAAATTTAAATTAAAAATGTAAACAGGTTACTTCATGGTTTTTTAGTATGCTTAAAAACTGCGCTCAACACTCAGCTTTCCGAATCATTAATAAAAAATGGTACTCAAGGCTGGAGGTGGCCACTTTGAAAACCTATTGTAAATTTTATAAATAAATTTCTTTTTATCTACATGATGTGTGTTTTATTGCCATACCTTTTTCTTTTTCTGATCTAAAACTTTTCTTATAAAGCTAATTTTCATTAATTTTCAGCATTTTCTATCATAGCTGGATCAGAAAAATCTTAAAATGGCAAAAAATAATTTTTGTGTAAACGTCTAGTTCTTTGATTTTTTCCACCTCGCTGACTTTGAAGGCTAATTCTAGCAAAAGTAGACTGTTGAGTACCATTTTTTATTAATGATTCTGAAAGCTGAGTATTGAGCGCAGTTTCTAAGCATTCTAAGAAACCATGAAGTAACCTGTTTACATTTTTAATTTAAATTTGAAAATTTAGATCATGATCCAAAATACGTAACTTACTCACTTGAGATCAACATTTCCATAATTTTTATCAAAGTTACGATGCTGCTTATTTTATGTATAAAAGTACAATTCCTGGCGATCCATTTACTATAAAAAAATATCAGAAAAGTCTTGCACTTTTTTTTTTTAAAAAATTTGAAGATGTTCAAGTTGGAAATTCTCAAATTTCATAAAAAAATTCATAACTCGGAAACCGTGAAAAATCGGATAACAGACATGGAGGTGATTCGAATACCCCATGATATGAGGGACCTGTTTTTTTTTCATGGACGTCAATCGTCCGGCCACCCTGTAGAGAAAAATTAACAAGTGAGAAAAACTCAAAATAATCATATGCACAATAGACTCTTATGCTAGCATTGAAGGAAACCACAAATAATATATCGAAATAACGAATGATATAATGATACAATTTAGATAAAAGCAATAAATAAAAAAAAAAAACAGCACAAAAACTTTCTGGGTTTTCTCTCCCAAACTCTATCTAAATATCTATAGAATAAAAAATTAATTATTTTGTGATTGGCTTCTGCGTAAGAAACACAAGATATTTGTCAGAAGCAATCAATCGAACAATGCTGCCTAACAAATAACAACGAAACAACATCAACGAAGAAACAACTATACCGTAGCGTTTCGGAGTCTATATCAGACTCCTTCGTCATACGCTTAATGAAAACCAGTTAAAGATGAATATACCTCCCTCAGTATCCTTTAATGATTACTCTGTGAATCATTCAGCTCAATATTCTGGTATGACATGATATCAGTACTTTTTCGTTTGCACATAAGCCCAGAAGCTATTTGGGTCTTCACGAATTCTAGCCTCTATGCACTGCATATATTATGTTGAATAAGAACTACATACAGGGTCTTTCACGAGGAACCTCACCCATATTTATACGGGAAACTACTGAACGTATTTTCATGAAATTCAGCACTTATAAGTATTTCACGATGCTGATGAAATCTAAAATATTTTCAAGGCATGAGCACCTCCGGTTTTTCCGGAAATGACGTCAACTTCCGTTTTTCAAATTAGAACACCATTTTTTTATTGCAGAAATAGATTCCTTAGAAAATTTCAAGTTATTTTGATGTAACATTTTTCAGTTTTGGTTGGAAAATTATCTCTGAGCGGGAAAATTCGAAAAAAAAATCGAAAATAGAGCTCCGCTGAAACAAGAATAACTTCAAGGTTTTTGGATGGAAAATTTTCATTTTTGGGATTTTTCAAGATGTAAGATTGATGTATCCACTTTAAAAATCGAAATCGCGATTCATGATACAGGGGGTGAAAAAATCGCTTTCAAAGTTAGGGATGACAAAATCGTGAAAAATCAATTTTTTCAAATTAGAACCCCATTTTTTTATGGCACATATTGAATCTACGTTAAAAAATAATGTGAGTGTATGCATCACACCCTTGCCCTAAAATGGATATTTTCTGAGTTATTCACAAAAAACTGTTTTTCGTCTTGAATTTTCAGCTATTTCTTTTCCCTTCACGCCAAAAAGATGAAATTTTCAGGAACTGTTATTTGAACCATGCTGTAGATTTTTCACCCCTTCTTGAAACCGACTTCAAGTTACTATTAGGAGAACCATGGCAAACTCTCGCAGTTATAACTAGAGAAGATGCTCAAAGTTTTGACCGTTAATTTCTAGACATTTATTATATACGTCTCAGGAATGCTTCGTGCGTTGCTCTTCTTATTTCATCGGGAGGAAGAGATCTGCAAAAGTGTTTAAAAACCAAATTGAGTTTCAAAACTATGAATCTAAAAATCTAAACAAACCTGAACGCATTTCTGACTCGTTCTATGCAGTCCTCTTTATCAGTCAGGAGAGTTGAGTAGACAATATTTTTTATCCTACCCCAAACATAATAGTCTAAAGGAGTTAAATCGGGAGAACGTGGTGGCCAAAGATGTGGACCATTGCTCGCCAACCATCGATCTTCAAATAGCCTGTAGAGGATATTTGACACATTGAGTGAATTGTGTGGAGGCGCGCCATCTTGTTGATACCATAAGTCATTATGGTTCTGTACTAGCGGCTCAATTATTTGAGTCAATATGTCAGAATATCTATCTCCTAAGGGAGAACATTCTTTAAATAATGCAAACATGTGTAGTGTTCTATCTTACCAGTTAAAGTCCCATCATAAATGTGAACATCGAGAATTGCATTATTTTTGATGGAGCAAAAAACATTGAAACTCCAGGTCTCTTGAAAGTTCCATTGTCTGAAGTGGTGGTTGTTCTCTTCATCCCAATAATGACTGTTATGCCTATTGAAAGAACCATTCTTTGTGAATTTAGATTCATCTGTCCAAATTATACAGTCCAAAAAGTTTTCATTCTCTTGAAATCGAATCATCATAGCTTCGCAAAACTTTGTTCTCCTGACGAAATCAGTTTCCTTCAAATGCTGTACCCTATTGAATTTATATGGGTGCATTTTATGTTTTTTTAATATTCTCCAAACACTCGATTGAGATAATCCCAGATCAATCTCGGCATCTTTGAGAGAATTTTGAGGATTCACACGAAAATATGCAAGAACTGTAATTTCGTTGTTCTCATCTTCTACTACACTTTTTTCTCTGTGTATAGTTTTCTTAACGAAAGATCCGACATTTCTCAAGTTTGTCATGGTTCTGTTAATGGTATCTCTCGTTGGTCTGGGTCGGTCAGGAAACCTCTCAATGAACAGTCGAACGTTCTATCTACAACTTTATTACATTCTCCATGAAGTAGAATGAGATTTAAATAATCTTCATTGGTAAAATTAGGCATAGTGATCGATTTTATAACTTAATACGAATTATCACCAAATTAATAGTAAACACAAAATGCTACTGAATAAAGAGGAATTTGGCAGATGTAATTAATGATATCATTAAAAAAAAGAATGTAAAACATGGTAAGTTTTTGCATATGGTTCATAAGGAATTATTTATTTATCACTGGAGAGAAAACCGATGGCCGATTAGTTGAAATAAAGAGGTTTCCGATACAAATTCGAATCAAAATTCGCCATCTATTTAGGAACAACCTGTAACTTTTTTCTCTTGCATATTAGGGTAGTAAAATCTAAAACATGGTTTAAGTAACAGTTCCTGAAAATTTCATCTTTTTGGCGTGAAGGGAAAAGAAATAGCTGAAAATTCAAGACGAAAAACAGTTTTTTGTGAATAACTCAGAAAATATCCACTTTAGGGCAAGGGTGTGATGCATACACTCACATTATTTTTTACGTAGATTCAATGTCTGCCATAAAAAAATGGGGTTCTAATTTGAAAAAATTGATTTTTCACGATTTTGTCATCCCTAACTTTGAAAGCGATTTTTTCACCCCCTGTATCATGAATCGCGATTTCGATTTTTAAAGTGGATATATCAATCTTATATCTTGAAAAATCCCAAAAATGAAAATTTTCCATCCATAAACCTCGAAGTTATTCTTGTTTCAGCGGAGCTCTATTTTCGATTTTTTTTTCGAATTTCACCCGCTCAGAGAGAATTTTCCAACCAAAACTGAAAAATGTTACATCAAAATAACTTGAAATTTTCTAAGGAATCTATTTCTGCAATGAAAAAATGGTGTTCTAATTTGAAAAACGGAAGTTGACGTCATTTCCGGAAAAAACGGAGGTGCTCATGCCTTGAAAATATTTTAGATTTCATCAGCATCGTGAAGTACTTATAAGTGCTGAATTTCATGAAAATACGTTCAGTAGTTTCCCGTATAAATATGGGTGAGGTTCCTCGTGAAAGACCCTGTATATCTCTTTTAATTTCAACACGTAGAGTTTTAAATCGAAGGTAAACATAATCACGCTTGTATTTCCTATAACTTATGGTAACGATCCTTCAGTCGTATGTTACATATTTTATCATGTGTAAACCAAGGAAGATAACGCCGAACCCCAGATGTACCATAATGTACATACCATTTCTTCAAGTGGCTGATAAAAAATGTTATCTGTTAGTAGAGGTTTCACTGTATTTATAATATCTCATTACCTGTTCCTTTCCTAGATATTCTGAGAATGGCTTCATGGTTGATTTTGTCTACTACAAGGTTGAGGGGTGTGAAATTTGTGATAAGTGCCCTGGTAGGACAGGTTCCCATAGCTCTAGTAACACAACAGGCAAGCCTTTGTATTTTGTACAGGGTTCTCCTCGTACTAATTCTGACCTATTTTTTGGTGCTCTAGTTCGTCGGAACAGAGTGCTTATCAATTTGCCCAAATGTCTGTAATTTTCGAATTTTTCGATGAAAATGGTCTTAAACGATTTGGTTCGACTCACTGATCAAGAATCCGTGGTCGAAATTCATTCTGTCCGGCCGTCCGGTCCAGCCGGCCGGCCGGCCGTAGACACGATAACTCTCGAACGGAATGAGCTAGAAAATTGAAATTTTCAGAGTGGGTTTGGGGGATAAATATCTCGGCTAAGTTCGTTATTGGGCAAAATCGAACAGTTGGTTTCGGAGTAACAAAAAAAAATTTTTTTCTTTACAAAACAAATTCCAAACAAATTTTTTTTTAATAAGCAGTTTTATCATAAGAATCCATTCATCTCATTTTTAACTCTAACAAGCTAATACTTTCGGAGATATGATTTTTCAAAATTTCAATGTAAATCGTATTTCTACGTTTTCACAGAATGATAGAATTATTATGTGGGTATTCTATGAATTGTTATAATGTCAACTTATTCTCCTGAGACATGACGTTGTTTCTTTCCAGCAATCGTATATATAAATATGAGAATGATAATAATATAATATCCTACTTTTTGTTGGTTGATATTTTCATGCCGATGGTCAATCCATATGATGATGGGAATGGTAATGGTAAGTTAATAATATTGAGTTCAGAATATCTCCACTAAAAACAAAACTGAAATATTGGTGTATTGGAGTAGATTTGAGGAAAGATATATATTATCGTTCATCATAGAATTGAGGAATGAATATCTCGGATGAGTTCGTTGTTGGGTAGAATTCGTCTATTGGTTTTGGATTGATAATTTTTGGCACTCTTCTTGTTTTTAAATTCTTCTATGATGTTTGAATTCAATTTCTGCTAAGATGAAGTTCTAAATTTCAATAATGAATCGTACTTCTATGTTTTCACTGAATGCTATAATTATTCTATCTAAGCTTTATTATATGATATGTGTTCATACTCGTACATTTCATCCTGTTCTATAAGAGAGAGTCAAATTCATTTCAGCTATTTTAATTTGGTTTCTTCCATGGTGCAGTTCCCATTCTCAGATTGCTCATTTAATCTAGATAAATGAACTATTATTTGAATTGAATTCCCTTTATGATGCAGTTCTATCATAAGAATAAATTGATATAGTTCTCAACTCTGAGAAACCAATACTTTCGGAGATATAATTTGTCTGTTTGAACTAGAGCGCCAGAAAGCTCCTGTCCACAGGGCTTGAAATCATTTTTTTATACCAGACAGTATCCTGGGGTGGCAGTCCCAAGTCTTACTGACTGGATTTCTACACTCTATTAAAACCATTATTGCTTTACTAGCAGTGATTGCAACATTCGCTTAGTACACAGAAGTTTACTATCTAGTGGTACTCCTAGTTATTTAACTTTAGACTTCCATTCTATAATATAAGAAATATAATATAATAATAATAAATAAAATGAGAAATTCACAGTGTTTAACATGAAAAAGATGTTTTTGGATATCTAACCATTTTCCGATTTTTTTTTGTAACTTGTGAAACTGGTTCCTGATAATATATCCTCATCCTCATCAACATTTACACCAAGCTCTATTATTCTTAATTCTTTTAATGTTTTCGTTTATCTGCCATGTGTCATGTGAGACAATGACATGACTGGAACATAGAGAGATATGAATTATGAATGACATCACAAAACAATAAGAATAATGATCTATGCAATAATATTTAAATTCTCATTTCAAAAATCAAACACTGTTGACAATTTGTTTGGTTGACTGTAAATCAGTGGACCAGTATGCTCCGATCTTTAGAATATTTAGAAATTTCGGCAATATCTTCGCCAATATAGATCCGATCGAGCTCAAATTTAGAACTTTGCTTTGATTTTTTTTAAATATTTTTTTTTTTTTTGCAGCCTTACGATCCAAACAAAATTTTGCATAAGTCTTCATGTCAGTATTTTTCAACTAATTGCCGTGCTTTGATTCGAACAGATTAGTATTTTTCGAGTTATTGGAAAAACAAAATTTCCAATGGCTATAATTCTGAAACCATTCGATGGATTTTGTCCATTAATGTATTCAGCAGGCGCATTTGGACTTCAAGCCTACCCTGAAAATTTCAACTTTCTAGCTCATTGCGTTTGAGCGTTATCGTGCTGACGGCCGGCCGCACGGCCGGTCGGACAGAATCAATTCTGACCTCGGATTCTTGATCAGGGAGTCGAAATCAATCGTTTAAGACCATTCTCGGCCAAATATTCGAAAATTACAGACATTTGGACGAATTGATAGACACTCTGTTAATATAACAGCGCGCCAAAAACTGTTGCGTCCTGTCAAAAATTATCGATAGTCTGAAGTTGTGTGGCAAATGCAATCGTGCACTACGTGATAATAATGAGTCGGAAGACTCGATTATTAACACAAGAAAACGAGAATGTGACCGGTTCTATACGTACTTTAAATTTAATATAGTGCATGGTTAATATTTAAAATTAATATAGTCATTTGGTGTCAACGTTTTGTGGAATATGTAATTTTTTTTGTTTTAATATCGAAGCCACTGACTGAAATGAAAGCTGTTTCTCTACTTTAAAATTGATCAAGGCGTTTCTGAGGGATCCAATGTCGGAAGAAAGACTGACGTCGCTCGCAATGTTGTCCATCCAATAAAATTCAGTTAAAGACATTCCTGACTTCAACGAAAAGGTAATTATGAATTTCATCTGCGACAGAAGGATTAAGTTGATGTAGGCATTTGGAAATTACCTTTAAAAATATATATTTACTTTTATTGTATTATTGAATCAGTGCCTCTCTGAACAAAATATCACCAGCGGCCAATGATTTTAAGGCTAAATCGGTTAAAAACAGTACAAACAAGATAGGATTGGAGAAAACCAATGCGGATTCATAATCTCCAAAATAAACTAATGATAACTTTCATCACTGTACTCGTCTCGAATTCGGAAACCTCCCAAAGACCGTCATTCAACTCCTCCTCTCCCCTGAAGAAGACCGTCAAAAACAACGTTCTAATTCTTGCGGTGCAGTTGAGGATTATGAACTCGGCAAATATAGCTGGCAAAAACCACTGCATCGGTCTGGCTTCCTAAATAAATCAAGCTCGAACTGCTTCAGGCTCCCACAGTGCATGCAAAGCCTTCCGTCTTTATCTAGGCACAAGTTCAAGAACGATACCCTGCTCGGTCGAGGTAACCCACGACCTAACTTCCGAAAATGTTTGATTTATTATTCTTATAAAGTGGGGGAGGGTTTTTTGGGTATGAGAAAACTCAGGCATGAAAGAGAATTAAAATTGTGGGTTGGTTTTTTGGCGCTCTTGTTCCTCGGAACAGAGTGGTTATCAATTTGCCCAAATGTATGTAATTTTCGAATTTTTGGCTGAAAATGGTCTTAAATGATTTGGTTCGACTCACTGATCAAGAATCCATGGTCAAAATCAATTCTGTCCGGCCGTCCGGCCGTTAACACGATAACTCTCGAACGGAATGAGCTAGACAATGGAAAAATATTTTTTTTTTACATTACAACTTTCGAATTCAATCTTTTTTAAGATGCAATTTTATCATAAGAATCCAATGATATCATTTTCAACTCTAACAAGCGAATACTTTCGGGGATATGATTTTTCCAAATTTCAAAAATACATCGTAGTTCTTTATATTCACTGTCTGTATTCACTGTTCATAAATGTCATCTTATCTAGCTATTAGAGTCATGTCAATTCGTAGTTTGAGAACAAGTATCCGATTTTTGAATTTGTGAATATATACAAGACTGTTGTGAACCCGAAAATAATATTGACTGGTTGCATATTGAATAATTTACGTATAAATTTGGGATGATGTTTCAGAAGATTTAGATTTGGATCATTTTAATGATCTAATTCATGAAGGCTATAGGAAAGAAGAACATAATGGAATCATCACAACAAATTACTGTTTGTTGACCACTGAGGTCAATATTACATTTTACTTCCTTAAGTAGTAAGACATGTTCCTATATACATATATATAGCGTCTACCTAATCAAATATCAGGAATAAATGGACAATTTGCTACGATTTTCTCCAGCCTAGACATTTCGATGATAATTTCCTTAGGTATTTCGAGTTGTGAAAACTATGCACCTCGTGTAAGTTGCAACAACCCATTCCGCGAGGTTGAATCATTGCAGATTGCTCATTTAATCTTGATAAATAAATTTAATGACAATTTTTGAAGCATTGTAGATTGTTCTTTTTTTTTGGCGCTCTTGTTTGAATGATAATTTTCGAAACATTTTTCTTTAAACGACACTTTTTGGCGCTCTAGTTCCTCGGAACTGAGTGCTTATCAATTTGCCCAAATGTCTGTAATTTTCGAATTTTTGGCTGAAAATGGTCTCAAACGATTTGGTTCAACTCATTGATCAAGAATCCGAGGTCGAAATCGACTCTGTCCGGCCAGCCGGCCGGCCGGCCAGCCGTAGGCACGATAACTCTCGAACGAAAGGAGTTAGACAATTGAAATTTGCAAGGTGGGTTTGGAACGTAAATATCTCGAGCAAGTTCGTTAATGGGCGAAATACATGAAGCGGTTTCGGAGTTATGGCCAATTTTAGTAAAAACATTTCTTATGTATATTTCCGAAACCGATCACTCGATCTATCAGAAATTTAGCATCATATTGTAGAATCACGACCTTCATACGCATGTGGAGCTTTGTATTGAACAGGTTACCGCAAAGTGTGAAAAAAATTTGAAAATTAGAATAAAATTTTCTACAATAACTCTCGAACGGAATGAGCTAGGCAGTTAAAATTTTCAGAGTAGGATAGGGAGATGAATATCTCGATCAAGTTCGTTATTGGGCAAAATAGGCCAGATGGTTTCGAAGTAACGAAAAAAAAATTTTTTTTTAAGTAACAAATTTCAAATTTAATTTTCATTTAAGATGCAGTTTCACCTTAAAAATCCATTGATATCATTTTCAACTCCAACAAGCTAATACTTTTGGAGATATGATTTTTCACAGGATGTTATAATTATTCTATCTAAGCTTTATTATATGGTCTGTGTTCATACTCGTACATGTCATCCTGTTCTATAAGAGAGAGTCAAATTCATTCCAGCTATTTTAATTTGATTTCGTCCATGGTGCAGTTCTCATTCTCAGATTGCTCATTTAATCTTGATAAATAATTTATTATTTGAATTTAATTTCTTTCATGATGCAGTTCTATGATAAGAATTCATTGGTATAATTCCTAACTCTGAGAAACCCATACTTTCGGAGATATAATTTGTCTGTTTGAACAAGAGCGCCAATAGGCTCCTGTCCACAGGGCTTGAACCAATTTTCACTAAGTTTTCAATAGACTCATAGTATCATATAGGGTCTTTATTAATGATTGTAACATCGTAGTTGTTTCTGAGACCCTCTCATTTTGCTGCTTCATATGCCCACTGAACACATTTGCAATTCCAGCCACAGAATTCATTCATACTTTATAATAGACGCAGAACCTTAGTACTACAACTTTTAAACTTTGGGAGATAGCAAAGATCTGAAACCCCATCCTCGATCTCATTTCGAGAGGAACCAAAGATGCCGCTTATCTTTTTTTTTCTATCTCCTTTTGTTTTCTAGTCATGAGCGAAAATTGAAAAAGTGGCGATGTTGAAAAAAATCCAATTCTCCTTTTATACTGAAGATAGAGATCTCAAATTAAACCATTAAGCAGACACTTTTTTGTGCAGAATCCATTGGCTTACTCATTATTTTTTTCAGTCTCGAAATTTCGGAGATATAAAACAAACTTATGTTTTGTTAAAGATGATTGAAATAGAGGTTCTTTTCGAATTCTTGGTATTTAATTGAATAGGAATTATATCATGTTATATATTTCAGAAAAAAAACCAATTGGCAATTCAAAAACGTCATAAAATAGAGAGTTTCCCATTCAAAAAAAAACATATGTTGGTTTTATATCTTCGAAATTTCAAGCCTGAGCAAAATAGTGAGTACGCTAATGGATTCTGCACAAAAAAGTGTCTATACAATGTTTAATTGATCTCTAGCGTCAGTAGAAAAGCAGATATGAATTTTTTTCGATATCGATACTTTTTCAATTTTCGCTTTCAACTAGAAAACAAAAAGAGATAGAAAAAGAAGAACAGCGGCAAATTTGGTTTCTCTTGAAAAGAGATCGAGAATGGGGTATCAGATTTTTGCTATCTCCCATAGTTTAAAAGTTGTAGCAATAAAACATCAAAATGCGTCCAACCTGTACAGGTAGTAATTCCTTAGTAACACTATTTAAGATTTAAGACATAGGTAGTCTGGTGTGAGTTCTCTCTGGACTGATTACATCAGATATTTTTCATAAATAAACTGGCTATTTCATTTCCTTAATTTTTCCGAATGACTCCTCATAGTTTTGTAACACTTGTAGGCAAAATTGGGTTGTCGTATAAAGACAAGATCCAAAAGGGTGACAATTCGCTCGTTAGTGTGAAAAAGGGGATAGAAATAATTAAACGAAGGAAATTTCATAAATTAGTCACGTAACCCATTCCTTCACAAGTCACAAGGTACAAATGACAGCAAACATATATCCGAGAATGTTTGCTTGTTTGACGTTAACAGATAGCAACCAGGTTGTTTCAGGTAGCAAACAACCACAAATGAAAGAAAACAAAATGCTAACAGACGTAAACAGTTAGCTACTGTTTGTAATCGAAAGTGAGGCTATGATATGAAATACCTCACCTGTTCTAAAAAGCAAAGTATGATTGAAATTAAATCACCAATGAAATAACTTCAGCTATTCTAGAATTATGAGGGTTATATGATTTTATACTTTTTGGGTGAAAAAAACAAAACTTCATATTAATAATTTTTGCCACTCTTGTTTTGTCCTAAATGAAACTTTATTTAATTCAATTTCTTTCATGATGCAGTTCTATTATATGAATCCATTGATATCATTCCCAACTCGGACAAACTAATAGTTTCGGAGATATGATTATTAAAAGTTTGAACAAGAGCGCCAATGCTCCTGTTCACAGGGCTTTCCCACTTTTCTTTACATATTTTTTCACGTCCCACAAAAGCTTAGTAATCATCACAATGACAGGTCTATAAAAAAGAAATCAGTAATGCTTTCTCAGAATAATAGCCATTTGGAGAGAAAATAGGTACAGAATAATATAATAACAGTAGCAAAGACAAGCGGATCATTTTCCCCATGAGTCTCATATCAGTGAACATTCTCAACTCGATATATAATCAAATACAGCCCCTACCACCACTAAAAGCTATCAACGCCATTGTAATATAATAAACGACTAATAGTCATCATGGAAAAGAGCGAAAGCGCAAACTGCTAAATAAAGATGATAATACGAAATTAATTAATAGATCAATTTGGTGAATCCACATAGAACGCCTGAACATTTCAAGAACTTGAGAAGTTCAAAAGTTTATCTACTTCACAAGGATTGAAACTGCAGGAATCTGAATGAGTTAACTAATAGTTACCCGAAAAAAAATCTCTCCGAAGTTCATCTCTCGCTTGGAATAAAAAAAAATTGAAACATAATATCCTTGAGAGGTTGTAAATTTCGATTCTAAGGTCGTTCTCCCCGTACTTCTTATAACTTACGAACTTTGTGCTGGAATTCCGCTGAAAGAGTCTTGAAAATCTCCACCTCTCATAAATAAACACGCAAGTTTCAGACATGAATAATTCACTGAAGAAATGAAAATGTGTTGAAGGAACATTATGAATTCCGTTTTCAATTTTCACCTTTCCCAACTGCAAGAGGAAATATTCTTCTCAGAAAGGATGAGTGTTGATTTTGTGTATTTACTTTTCTCGATCATACAACCGCTCAAATTTGATCCGGAAGTTTCAAATTTTTGCGGGAGGGTGAAATGGTGGTGGCAGAGTTAAACAAAGTCCTTTCATCAAGTTTTCTTTCTGTCAATTCAATCCAGGAAGACAGAAATTCCCTTTGCAAATATTGTGATAAAAGTTCCCCATAATGCACGCATTTTAATTAGCCTTTACTGCTATTGCAAATTTGATAATTAATTTTGCACAAAGGCATATTATTTCTAGTCAATAATATGCGAAATCATACTAAGTAGTCAGGTTTAGTTAGGCTACCTCGGTTTGGCTAAGCCCGTACTCTGAGACACATCCCAGAGCCCCTGCGGGTTTGTTTTAATAATTATCATTGTGTATCATTATACTGATCCTCCTTGGTCTTTCCCAAGGACTCCCCTCATAACCTCTCGAAGAGCTTGAGCGAGTAAGGAGAACCAGTTTTGGTCTTTGTAGGCTTTGTAACTGTATCCTTACGACACTTTGGGCACAGCACTGTTAATTTTTTTATTCAACAGTGAATGGTGGCGATTACCGTGACTAGAAAATTTCTTTCCTAATAATATTTAGGATATTTATAATTTTTCATCTATTTTTACTTTTTTAGAGAATAACAATTATTCACTCAATGATTTGAACAAATGTACATTTAATAATATTGTGGAAAAATGTAGAAAACTGATTTAATGGTTTTGAAAAAAATTAAAAAATTATCACTTATATGAATCTATGTATATTTAAACACGTCTTAGAGACGTGCTGTTAGTAATTATGTGCCAAATATATGATGTTATAATTGAGGGTTAATCCACCGTATTCACAAAGGATTCAATAGCTGGCCATACACGTACATTCTTTCGCGCGGTTTATCATGGCGCGTTGTAACGTGGTGGTTATCATTCCGAAAAAAACGGCGTGGCAAAAAAACCGTCGTCGCCCATACACGTTATGAACTATTCAGATGATTTTGCACGTGATGGTTCATAGCGAATCTTTTGGAAGGATAAACCGTGTGTGTATGGCCGAAAAACGTCGGAAAAAGTGTCATTTGGAACGGCATTCAATCATCTTGAAATTTTCAACATGATGAACTGACTTTATGGCGATTCTGCTACAGGATGGCGTCGTTTCACCATCCAGTTCAATTTAGTTTGTTGAATATTTTCGTGTTCTCCGAATGTATTAGTTTGTTGTTGTTGAGAATGATATAAATGGATTCTTATGACTAACTAAAACCTAAAAAAAATAATTTGAAATTTGTAGTGTAAAAAAAAAATTTTTTTCCGTTACTCCGACACCAAATTTTGGCCAATAACGAACTTAACCGAGATATTTATCTCCCAAACCTACTCTGACAATTTGAATAGTCTAGCTCATTAAATTCGATAGTTATCGTGTCAACAGGCGGCCGGACAGAATCGATTTTGACCATGGATTCTTGATCAGTGAGTCGAACCAAAACGATTAAGACCATTTTCAGCCAAAAATTCGAAAATTTCAGACATTCGGGCAAATTGATAAGCAGTCTGTTCCGAGGAATAAGAGCGCCATGGCCGAAAAGTTGGCTGGCCAACAATGAAAAATATTGTCACATGGCGCTTTTACGGGAATTAAGAGTTAATAATCCTGATTACTTTCAAGATTATTTAAGGATGGAAGCAGATACATTTATCCCCCATTCCAGAGGAAAGCACGTGTGAAATCCCTTAACGCTCTTTCATGGCGTGCTGCAATGCTCACTCACAAAAGTGATTTTGCGCATGATGTTTTAGATAACACGATAAACCGTGCGAAAGAACGTCCGTGTATGGCCAGTTAATCTCCGTTAAGTCCTAACTGAGGTCATCAGAAGGATAAATTGGAATCGCAACCTCAGTTTAAGTGAAAATTAACGTGAAACAGGCCTGTTTCAGCACCGTTACATACGTTAACTGAGGTTGCGATTCTTATTGCGCGTATGTTCTGGGGAACATCGCGTTATAGTTTTGCGCAAATGTGAAATTTAATTCTGTGGTGCCGTCCGGCCGTTGCCACGATAACTTGAGAACGGAAAGAGCTAGCAACTTCAAATTTTCAGGGTAGGTGGTGCATCCCAATACGACGGACAAATTCGTTAATGGGTATAATCAGCCCAATGGTTTCCGAGTAATAATTTTGTTTTCAACCAAAATAAATCCGATCGAATTTAAACTTGGTGAATAGTTGTAGAATACAGACCTAAGCACGTTTGTGAAATTTTGTGAGAATCGTATAGCTAGAAAATTATTAAAAAATTATTAAAAAATATTTTTGTTGTCACGATAACCTGAGAACGGAAAGAGACAGCGGCTTGAAAATTTCAGGTTAGGTTGTGCATCTGAATGCGATATTTGAGTTCGTTTCTGAGCATAATCGTCCAAACGGTTTTAGAGTTATAGCCATCTGAAATTTTCTGAAATTTGTTTGTTTTTTGTTCCTCATTAACTCGAAGAATACAAAACCGATTGAATTCAAACATGGTTATTAGTTGAAGAATGCCAACGCAAAAATTCTTGCAGAATTTCATGAGGATGGTATAACTAGAAAATTAAAAAAAAAATAATGAAAAATAATTGAAAAAAATTATATATTATCATAAACTATTCTTCCGGCATGGCTGAAATTTTGGAAGAGCCTTCAGAACCTAACTCTACTGCAGAGTTCCAAGTTTGAACACGATCGGATCTATATTGTTGGGGAACCGAGCAGCCTTTTGTGAGTTCGGTAGCTGGATACGAATCGTCGTATGATATGTTGTCTATGGTCGTATTTTTGCGAGAACCTTCAAAAATATTAATGTCATGATAGCCCTATATTAGCGGTCAGACCTGGTTCTGAAAGAGATCCTCCTTAGGAGGAGGCAACTAAATATTGAAGGTATTTTTATGAACAAGAGTGAATATCTTTGAGAAATAGAGAAGGCGATTGTTCTTCAAGAGATCTATGTGCCTTCAGAGGAGTATATTCGCGAGAGGGGACTTTTGAAAGTTTATGTATTATTTTTAATATGATATCGCTGAAATTTTGCTGAAAGCTTCTGATCTTGTAAGATGAGAGGCTCATTTGTGGATATTAAATCTCGTGATGGGTAGAGAGGAATTTTAGGCTAGTTTTTCTATCACTAATGAGTATATATCTTTATGTTTCACCTCATCACCTTTACATCTATCAGTGGACATTTATTGGTTAAGAATAAGTAATTGAATATTACTGGAATTCAATTGAATTTCATTCAATATGTTAGTAACTAAACTTATAATTTTCTTTACTCTGATTATTTAAATATGACATTAATTCCAGTAATATTTTTCAAGAATAATTATGTATTCTTCTCCTAAAGAAGAATTGAAGGTAGACAATAATGTGTTAATTTTTTCATCATTGCTTTCTATCCTGACTTCACGAAAAAAAAAATTGGTTCAAGCATTGACGTGAAGTCAGGAGCTTTTGCGCGTATGTTCTATTGTCCATTCTCCTGTATTGGACACTTTTAATGGAATTTACCAAGGTGAATTCTATTGTCTTTTCTCCTGTATTGGACAGCCTTAATCGAATTCACCATGGTAAATTAGATCAAGAGTGTCCAATACAGGAGAAAGGACAATAGAACATACGCGCAAAAGCTCCTGACTTCACGTCAGTGCTTGAACCAATTTTTATACTTAACTGAATACCTCTGATAGGAATTAACGGAGATTGAATGCTTTCTGAATACGGCGGAAAGTATTTCAATATATGCATCCTGCAGCATCAAATATCGTCGGAATGCTAAATCGTCTGTCCGTTATATGCGAATGCCATCGGATTGCAACAAAATTTATCGTTTTCAATGACAGCACTGGCGTTTTATTGACGCAGTTTCAATTTTCTGAATAGAGTTCGTTATAGAATTTCCATTCATTCATTGGAGATTTATATCAAATGAGATTCTTCATGATGAATCCAATGCTCCACTACGGGTTATATTAGCGATGAAAGGAACACTAATACGAAATGAAACCTAATTTGCACCATGCCGGTTCTATGAATGATTGGACAGTTCTAGAATTTACATGCAATACGTCGATCGTAACGATACACGTGATTAAGGGATGATTGTTGGCACGGTTGTTCCCTTGACGTATCATGTGGCATAAAAGTCTGTAATTTCCCAATTTTTCGCCGAAAATGATGTTATACGTTTAGATACTCACTGATGAAGAATAAGAGGCCAAACGAAATGAGCTGGCGAATTGAAATCTGCAGGGAAGGTTTGAGGCATCAATTTCTTGGTTGGGTTTGTTATTGGGAAAAATTAACCGAAAAGCCGGAAAGGAACCATTTAGGTATTTTCAATAATTGAGCTTTTGATATATACTAACTGACAAAGGAACTGCAACACCCAGAAGGAGCTGTCTAAATTTTAAATTTTGTTTGGTAAAACATAGATAGTATAGAAGGGAGTAAATGATTAAAATTTGGAGAAAAAAATCGTGAAGGTTTTTTCATGCAAACATTTTTTGTTACTTACATATTGTAGTCGTTTTTTGCAAATTTTTAAAATTTTACTACAAACCAGTTGTTCGAGGAGATCCAAAGTCGATGTTCAGTTGTTGTTAAAATGCCTAGAGCACGTGTATGCGGAATTTATCGCCAGCTAAGTGAATTTGAAAGAGGTCAAATTATTGGTCTACGGGAGGCGGGGTTGTCATTTCGAGAAATCGCTAACCGTACTAACATAAATCCAAATACTGTTATGAGATGTTGTCATGCGTGGTTTGATAATGCCCAAAATTGAAGAAGAGTAGGCACCGGACGTCGAAAGGGCAGAAATGAAGTTCAAGATCGACGTCCAAGACTTAAGGCTATTAGAGACCAATTTGCGACAACTCGATCTTTGGCTGATGAGTGGTTAGGAGAACACGGCCATCCTGTAACTGTCCCAACGGTTTACCGCCGGATCAGGTTTTTTTGGACTGTGGCATTATCGACCGCATCTTGTGTTACCTCTGACGGTTGAGCATCGCCGGCAACGATTACAGTGGTACAGAGAACGTCAACATTGGAATGTGGAATGTCATCAGTTCGTTTTTGCGCGTATGTTCTGGGGAACATACGCGTTATAGTTTTGCCCAAATGTCTGTAACTTTCGAATTTTTTGAAAAAAATGGTCTCAAACGATTAAGTTCGACTCCCCAATGAAGAATTCGAGGTCAAATTTGATTCTGTCCGGCCGGCCGTCCGGCCGTCCGGCCGTTGCCACGATAACTTGAGAACGAAACAAGCCAGCGACTTGAAATTTTCAGGGTGGGTTGCGCATCCCAATACGACGGACAAGTTCGTTAATGGGCATAATCGGCCCAGTGGTTTCCGAGTAATAATTTTGTTTTCAACCAATATAAATCCGATCGAATTGAAACTTGGTGGGTAGTTGTAGAATATGAACCTAAGCACGTTTGTGAAATTTTGTGCGAATCGTATGGCTAGAAAATTTTAAAAAAATTATTAAAAAATATTTTTGTTGTCACGATAACTTGAGAACGGAATGAGATAGCGGCTTGAAATTTTCAGGTTAGGATGTGCACCAGAACGCGACATTTCAGTTTGTTTATGAGCATAATCGGCCAAACGGTTTTAGAGTTATAGCCATCTGAAATTTTCTGAAATTTGGTGGTTTTTTGTTCCTCATTAACTCAAAAAATACTGAACCGATTGAATTTAAACATGGTTATTAGTTGTAGAATGCCAACGCAAAAATGTTTGCAAAGTTTGGTGAGGATAGCATTTGTAGAAAATTTTTAATAAATCATAGAAAATAAAAAAAAAAAATTCTATATATCAGTAACTGTTCGTTCGAAATTGCTGAAATTTTGCAAGATCCTACATAACCTAACTCTACTGCCAAGTTTCAAGTTTTAATACGATCGGTTAAATATTGTTGGAGATTCGAGCATTCTTGTGTGAGTTCAGTAGATGGGTGACCGTTGCCTCGATAACTTTCGAACAAAAGGAGATAGGGACTTGCAATTTTCAGGGTAGGTTGCGTATCCGAAAGGGAGAGTTGAGTTCGTTTTTGGGCATAATCGGTCTAACGGTTTCCGAGTTATACCCACCTGGAATATTATTTCCTTAATAACTCAAAACATAAATATTCGATCGAAATGGCGCTTTGTAACTAGTAGTAGAAAATCAACATAAAGACGTGTTTAAAATTTTGTAAGAACCGTACCCCTAGAAAATTCGAAAAAAATTACGAAAAAAAATTTTTAAGAATCGTACCCCTAGAAAATTTTAAAAAAATCACGAAAAAAAAAATTGGTTCAAGCACTGACGTGAAGTCAGAAGCTTTTGCGCGTATGTTCTATTGTCCATTCTTCTGTATTGGACACCCTTAATCGAATTTACCATGGTAAATTATGTTGTCCATTCTCCCGTATTGGACACGAGTGTCCAATTGGACACGAGTGTCCAATACAGGAGAATGGACAACTCGTGTCCAATACGGGAGAATGGACAACATAATTTACCATGGTAAATTCGATTAAGGGTGTCCAATACAGAAGAATGGACAATAGAACATACGCGCAAAAGCTTCTGACTTCACGTCAGTGCTTGAACCAATTTTTTTCTGATGAATCTCGATTCTCCTTGGGTGCACATGATGACCGAAGAAAGGCTAGACGACGTCGGGGAGAAAGGCGTGAACCTCAGTTTGATATTGAGTGTCATGTACACCGGACAGTAGGCGTTAAAAATTGGTTCAAGCCCTGTGGACTGGTGCTTTGGCACTCTTGTTCAAACTTTGACGATTCATTTCCGAAATTATTCGTTTCTCAGAGTTGGGAATGATATCAATGGATTGGTATAATAGCACTGATTCATTAAAGAAACTAATTTAAAATGAAATTACGAACTTAACGAGATATTCACTCCTCAAATTTACTCTGAAAATTATATTATATCAATTGAAACTTACCCAATATTCCCGTTTTGTTTACACTGATGATAATCCGAAACTACCAAATTATATATTTCCATCATCACATGGACTATATCCAAGGGCATATAGGGTAGGGGTGATATTAATATCCTATAGTTGGTCATTATGCATTCAATCATACTTTGTTGATAGATTATTATAGATTATTGAGAGATACATTTGACATGTCTGGTATATGTAAGTAAGATTACATGCATGAACAGTGAACACAGATAAAACACAGACAGATAGGCTGTGAAAACATAGAATTACGATGCATTATTGAAAAATCATATCTCCGAAAGTATTAGTTGCTTACTCAAACCGTCAAATTCATTGATCTATCTCAACCGGTCTCTTACTTGTCCCGAACTTTACTTTCAAAAATAGCGTTATACTAAAATTATAATTAACTAATGACGAATGTCAAAGAGACATCTCCAGGTCTTTGAGAAGAGTCGATGTTCTAATAATGCTAACGGCACATCTACCATTTCGTACTAAAAACAAACTAAATATTCTATAACCTGATTACGGTGTACCTACTGGTTCCGATTGTGAACCCAATCCATAGAGGAAGCAACTAAAAAACGCAAAAATCAGTCACGTCTCTCTAGAAGATTTCAACGAAATACACACTCAAGGTATAATTGTTTTTAGGTAGTACTACTATATAATAAAAAATTGGTTCAAGCACTGACGTGAAGTCAGAAGCTTTTGCGCGTATGTTCTATTCTTCTGTATTGGACACCCTTAATCGAATTTACCATGGTAAATTATGTTGTCCATTCTCCTGTATTGGACACTCGTGTCCAATACGGGAGAACGGACAACATAATTTACCATGGTAAATTCGATTAAGGGTGTCCAATACAGAAGAATGGACAATAGAACATACGCGCAAAAGCTTCTGACTTCACGTCAGTGCTTGAACCAATTTTTTTTTTCGTGATTTTTTTAAAATTTTCTAGGGGTACGATTCTTAAAATTTTTTTTTCGTAATTTTTTTCGAATTTTCTAGGGGTACGGTTCTTACAAAATTTTAAACACGTCTTTATGTTTATTTTCTACTACTAGTTACAAAGCGCCATTTCGATCGAATATTTATGTTTTGAGTTATTAAGGAAATAATATTCCAGGTGGGTATAACTCGGAAACCGTTAGACCGATTATGCCCAAAAACGAACTCAACTCTCCCTTTCGGATACGCAACCTACCCTGAAAATTGCAAGTCCCTATCTCTTTTTGTTCGAAAGTTATCGAGGCAACGGTCACCCATCTACTGAACTCACACAAGAATGCTCGAATCTCCAACAATATTTAACCGATCGTATTAAAACTTGAAACTTGGCAGTAGAGTTAGGTTATGTAGGCTCTTGCAAAATTTCAGCAATTTCGAACGAATAGTTACTGATATATAGAATTTTTTTTTTATTTTCTATGATTTATTAAAAATTTTCTACAAATGCTATCCTCACCAAACTTTGCAAACATTTTTGCGTTGGCATTCTACAACTAATAACCATGTTTGAATTCAATCGGTTCAGTATTTTTCGAGTTAATGAGGAACAAAAAACCACCAAATTTCAGAAAATTTCAGATGGCTATAACTCTAAAACCGTTTGGCCGATTATGCTCATAAACAAACTGAAATGTCGCGTTCTGGTGCACATCCTAACCTGGAAATTTCAAGCCGCTATCTCATTCCGTTCTCAAGTTATCGTGACAACAAAAATATTTTTTAATAATTTTTTTAAAATTTTCTAGCCATACGATTCGCACAAAATTTCACAAACGTGCTTAGGTTCATATTCTACAACTACCCACCAAGTTTCAATTCGATCGGATTTATATTGGTTGAAAACAAAATTATTACTCGGAAACCAGTGGGCCGATTATGCCCATTAACGAACTTGTCCGTCGTATTGGGATGCGCAACCCACCCTGAAAATTTCAAGTCGCTGGCTTGTTTCGTTCTCAAGTTATCGTGGCAACGGCCGGACGGCCGGACGGCCGGACGGCCGGCCGGACAGAATCAAATTTGACCTCGAATTCTTCATTGGGGAGTCAACCTTAATCGTTTGAGACCATTTTTTTCAAAAAATTCGAAAGTTACAGACATTTGGGCAAAACTATAACGCGTATGTTCCCCAGAACATACGCGCAAAAAGTGAGAAAGCCCTGTGGGACCTTTGGTGCGCTGTTCAAATTTATAGCTAGAGGGGTCACCCATCCAGGTACAGAACTTAAAGCTGCTTAGCTCCAGAAAAAAAATAATTTTTATCCATTATTTCCAGTAGTACAGATCCGATCGAGTTCAAATCTAGAACTTGGCTGTAAAATAAACTGAATGTGTCAACCATATATCCATTCTAAAGACATTAAAACAAAATAAAATGGATCCCTATAACCTACCAATCAGGAACTCTTGCAATTTTGTTAGGAGAACCTATTTCTGTGAACAAATGATGAACATGTTGGGTAACAATATTATCCAATTAGTAGACGTTTTGTTTTCTGATTAGTGCACTTTTTCATTAAACGGCCATGCTAATCGTCAAAATTGCTGCTACTGGTCTACCGAAAATCCTCACTGGATGAGAGAGAAATACACGCAATTCCCTCAAAAGTTTAATATTTGGGCAGGAAATATTCGAAACCATACCATAGGCCCATTTTTGGCGCTCTTGATTCTCGGAACAGAGTGCTTATCAATTTGCCTAAATGTCTGTAATTTTCGAATTTTTGGCTGAAAATGGTCTTAAACGATTTGGTTCGACTCACCGATAAAGAATCCGTGGTCGAAATCAGTTCTGTCCGGCCGGCCGGCCGTAGGCACGATAACTCTCGAACGAAAGGAGTTAGAGGATTGAAATCTGCAGGGTAGGTTTGTAGCGTAAATATCTCGAACGAATTCGTTAAAGAGTGGAATCCACCTAGCGGTTTCAGAGTTATGGCATTTTTTAGTAAAAACATTTTTTATGAATATTTCCGAAACTAATCACTCGATCTATCTGAAATTTAGCGTCACATTGAAGAATAATGACCTCTATATGCATGCAAAGTTTTGTTTTGATCAGATTGCAATAAGGTATACAAAAAAAATTTAAATTTTTAAATTTCGTTTCTACAATAACTCTCGAACAGAATAAGCTAGGCAGTTGAAATTTTCAGAGTAGGCTTGAAAGATAATTATCTCGGTTAAGTTCGTTACTGGGCAAAATGGCCTGATGGTTTCGGAAAAACGAAAAAAATTTTTTTCAGAACACAAAATTTCAAATTTAATTCCTTTTAAGATGCAGTTTCACCATAAAAATCCATTGATATCATTTTCAACTCTAACAAGCTGATACTTTCGGAGATATGATTTTTCGAAATTTCAATAATGAATCGTAGTTCTGTATTTCGTATGTTTTCATAGAAAGCTCTACTGAATTATTGTATCTATGAATTATTATATGATCTGTGTTCTTACATGTCATCTTATTTTCCTATGAGAGATAAATGTCAAAATTATTTCTGGTACACCTCTCGTTCTAAAAAACTAAGTATGATTGAATGCAAAATGACCAATGAAATAACCTCAGGTATCGTAGAATTAAAAGAATGATATGATATTATACATTTAAGGTGATAATATAATGCCCGTGGATAATCCATAATATCGATTATTCCATTATCATCTTATGATGATGGAAATATATTCTTTGGTAAAATACATCATCAAATTGGGTTCAGAATATCTCCAGTAAAAACAAAAATGCAATATTGTCTAAGTTATGATTGATGTAATATCATTCTCAGAGTAGATTTGAAGAATGAATATCTCGTATGAGTTCGTTATTGGGGAGAATCGGTCTGTTTGAATTTAATTTCCTTCATGATGCAGTTCTATCATAATAATTCATTGATATAATTCCCAACTCTGAGAAACCAATACTTTCGGAGATATAATTTGTTTGTTTGAACAAGAGCGCCAAAAAGCTCCTGTCCGCAGTGCTTGAACCATTTTTTTGTTGAGGTCATAAATATTTAGCACTACTTCAAAATGATGGGGTTCCAACTTTGGGTAATTTATATCCTGAGCAAGGAAGTCCTCAAATTCCACAAAATACAATATGGTTCCAACAGGATAGAACATCACCACATTACCAACGCAATGTCGGTAGTACCTCCACGCAATATTTCCAAATCCGTGGATAGGAAAGCATTGTGTACAAAACTAAACCCCTTCATTTGAATGTCCTTAAAGATGGAATAACGCTTGCGATTAGGTCGATCACTCCTGAAATGTTGAATAGGTACTGTGGTTATTTTTTCCTGATTTGATTTTTGAAATGAAAATGAAAGTGGTAACATTTCTGAATAGAGAACGACGAGACCTTTCAAACGATATATCACAAGCCCGTACTTGCTGTTTGAAAAATTAGGGGTTATACCTGTCTTTCGAAGGGGCTTGAAGGTAGGGCTCATATTTTTACGACGAAGAATGATAATTCACAATTTAAATTTGATGTGTTTTGAGATTTTTCATAAATATTTACAGTAAATGGTGAATTCATTCCATTTTGCTTTTCCATACTGTATGTATAAATAAGTGATTAATTAATATTTGAATAAAAAGTTTAAAATAAAGACATTTTTCACTTTCCATACTATTCTAAATTACTTTTTGGCGCTCTTGTTCCTCGGAACAGAGTGCTTATCAATTTGCCCAAATGTCTGTAATTTTCGAATTTTTCGATGAAAATGGTCTTAAACGATTTGGTTCGACTCACTGATCAAGAATCCGTGGTCGGAATTCATTCTGTCCGGCCGGTTCAGCCGTCCAGCCGTAGGCACGATAACTCTCGAAGGGAATAAGCTAGACAGTTGAAATTTTCAGAGTAGGTTTGGGAGATAAATATCTCGGCTAAGTTCGTTATTGGACAAAATCGGACGGATGGTTTCGGAGTAACGAAAAAAATTTTTTTTTTACTGAACAAGTTCCAAATTAAATTTTTTTCAACAAGCAGTTTTATCATAAGAATCCAATGATATCATTTTTAACTCTAACATGCTGATACTTTCGGAGATATGATTTTTCAAAATTTCAATAGTAAGTCGTATTTCTACGTTTTCACAGAATTATATAATTATTCCATGTATGAATTGTCATAATGTCAACTTATTTTCTTGAGACATGACATTGTCTAATTCCTTGCTAATAGTTGGTTCGAGAAACATCAAAATCGACTTAGAGAGACAAGGGTAAAAAACCGTCAAATAAACCCCCATGTGGCGATTTTATGTCGAAAAGTGAAAATTAAGAATATATATCCCAGGTACCGACGTTTTATTCTAATACCGGAGATCGACAAGATCGTACGAGGAGCCCGATAGCCGGTTGGTCTAGGCCGTCGGGTTTTCGGTTTCGGAACGAGAGAAGGCGGGCTCAAATCCCGGAAAGGGAATTACACTTTTTGGTGCTCTAGTTCCTCGGAACTGAGTGCTTATCAATCTGCCTAAATGTCTGTAATTTTTATTTAAGATGCAGTTTCACCATTAAAATCCATCAATATCATTTTCAACTCCAACAAGCTAATACTTTCGGAGATATGATTTTCCTAAATTTCAATGATGAATCGTACGTACTACTATGTTTTCACAGAATGCTATAATTATCCTATCTAAGCTTTATCATATGATCTGTGTTCATACTCGTACATTTCATCCTGTTCTATAAGAAAGAGTAAAATTCATCTCAGCTATTTTAATTTGATTTCTTCCAGATTGCTCTTTCAATCTTGATAAATAAACTATTATTTGAATTTAATTTCCTTTATGATGCAGTTCTTTCATAAGAATATATTGATTTAATTCCCAACTCTGACAAGCCAATACTTTCGGAGATATAATTTGTCTGTTTGAACTAGAGCGCCAGAAAGCTCCTGTCCACAGGGCTTGAACCCATTTTTTTCTCTCATTTTACATCCAATTGCTGAATAATCACTCGCTATGGCAGGGCAACGTCTGGCGGGTCAGCTAGTATTCAATAAAATCATCGTGCATCGTGCAAAGCTTCTGATGCCATGTCACTGCATTCCTAATTTTACCGCAACCCTCTTCCCCCAAAAGGATAACCTAAAGGATGAAAAGAATCCTCCATTTATGCTTCCTTCCCGACGGAAATTTCTTGAGTTTTGCGAGTGCAACCCCCAGGCATAATCACCAACTAACTCTCTCCTTTAAAATATTCAAACGGCGGAAATAGGTGGCGCGCACAACAAGTCACCCAACCCCTTCACTCCCCATTACACCACACCGTCTGTCCGCTGTAGATAAAAGTTCCCGAATGACTACAACACACCTGAAACTTACATGGTAATCAAACTCTCCCACAAGCAGCTACGAAGTAGCTGTAGCACAATGCACCTGGCGCATTCTACCCCGATAATGGAAACTTTGACTTCCTTGTTCCGAGTTTGAGAGCTAGCCGGAGTTATTTTAATTAATTATTTACGAGTAGAGAGCACTTGTTACGCTGGTAGCTTTTAAGTGGTTTTCTTCCTATCAGGAATTTATGACATACGTACGTATCCTGGATAATGCCTCTTCGGATGAGAGGTTGTTAAAGAGACTCTGACGAAAGTGATGGGGGATGATAATTCGATTGTTGACTTGAGGATGATTCAGTTAACGTTGCAGCTTTCCACTGACTTGAATTGGCTTGAGATGTTATTACAAGATAAGTTAATCCGTTTGATATCTACCGTTGAGACAGTTGGATTTACCATGGTAAATTCGATTAAGAGTGTCCAATACAGGACAATGGACAAAAGAACAGACAGTTGGATGCCTTTTCCTCAAGAGATGATTTCCACAAAAATCCTAGAAATTGATCACCTGAGAGCAAGTAGGATATCCCGTGCAATGGGATATAAAAAAAAAATTGGTTTAACACTGACGTGAAGTCAGGAGCTTTTGCACGTATGTTCTATTGTCCATTCTCATATATTAGACACTCTTAATCGAATTTACCTTGGTGAATTCGATTGAGAGTGTCCAATACAGGAGAATGGACAATAGAACATACGTGTGAAAACTCCTGACTTCACGTCAGTGCTTGAACCAATTATTTTTTCGTAATTTATTAAGATTTTTCTAGGTGTACGGTGCTCACAGAATTTTACACACGCCTTTGTGTCGATATTTCACAACTAGTTACCAAGCTTCGATTCGATCGAGTCTATATTATTTGAGTTATCGAGGAAATAATATTCCTGGTGGGTATAACTCCAAAACCGATAGAACGATTATGCCCAGAAACGGACTTAACCCTCCAGTTGGGATGTGCTTCCTACCCTGAAAATTGCAAGTCCCTATCTGCTTTCGTTCGATAGTTATCGAGGCAACGGTCACCCATCCAGCTACTGAACTTACACAAGGCTGCTCGGATCTCCAACAATATAGACCCAATCGTGTTAAAACTTGGAACTTGGCAGTAGAGTTAGTTTTTGATGAAAAAAAAAATCATAAAAAATAATACATAACTTAACTCTCCCATTCAGATGCGCAACCTACCCTGAAAATTGCAAGTCCCTATCTACTTTCGCTAAGGAGTTATCCAGGCAACGGTCACTAATCCAGCTACTGAATTCACACAAGGCTGCTCGGATCTCCGACAATATAGATCCGATCGTGTTCATACTTGGAACTTGGTAGTAGCGTTAGGTTTTGAAGGCCCTCTCAAAATTTTAGTCATGTCGGATGAATATTTTCTGATATATAGAATTTTTTTCAATGATTTTCTATGATATTTTAAAAAATTTCCAGTTATACGATCCTCACGAAATTATGCGAAAATGACCATATTTGAATTGGATCAGTTCTGTATTTTTCGAGATGATGAGGAAGTAACAAAAAAATTTCAGAGGGGAGTAACTCCAAAACCGTTTGGCCGATTCTGCTCATAGACAAGCTCAAATGTCACACTTAAATACACAACCTTACCTAAAAATTTCAAGTTGCTACCTCTTTCCGTTATTATGTGATCTTGTCATAAAAAATAATTTCTTAAAATTTTTTCTAGTGATACGATTCTCACAAAATTTCACAAACGTGCTTGGGTTTATATTCTACAACTGCTCACGAAGTTTCAATTCGATCTGATTTATATTGGTAAAACTGAACTCGCACAAGGCTGCTCGAATCTCCAACAATATTTAACCGATCGTGTTAAAACTTGAAACTTGGCAGTATAGTTAGGTTCTTAAGGCTCTTGCAAAATTTCAGCAATTACAGACGAATAGTTACTGATATATAGAATTTTTTTTTTAATTTTCAATTATTTCTTAAAAAATTTCTACGAATACTATCCTCACGAGATTTTGCAAGAAATTCCTCGTTGGCATTCTACAACTGATAATTATGTTTGAATTCAATCAGCATTGTATTTTTCGAGATAATGAGGAACAAAAAACAGTCAAATTTCAGATGGCTATAACTCTATAACCGTTTGGCCGATTATGCTTATGAACGAACTCAAATGTCACACAACCTAACCTGAAAACTTCAAGCCGCTATCTCTTTCCGTTCTCAGGTTATCGTGACAACAAAAATATTTTTTTATAATTTTCTAGCGATACGATTCTCACAAAATTTCACAAACGTGCTTAGGTTTATATTCTACAACTAGTCACCAAGTTTCAATTCGATCGGATTTATATTGGTTGAAAACAAAATTATTACTCGGAAACCATTAGGCCGATTATGCCCATTAACGAACTTGTCCGTCGTATTGGGATGCGCCACCTACCCTGAACATTTCAAGTCGCTAGCTCTTTCCGTTCTCAAGTCATCGTGGCAACGTCCGGACGGCCGGCCGGACAGAATCAAATTTGACATCGAATTCTTCATTGGGGAGTCGAACTAAATCGTTTGAGACCATTTTCGTCAAAAAATTCGAAAGTTACAGACATTTGGGCAAAATATTAACGCGATGTTCCCCAGAACATAAGGAGAGAATACGAGTAGAACGAATATTTAGTCCGTTAGTTTTATAGAAATTGGTTTCGCTGCACTCCGTTCTATAATTTTCTACAGTTTTCTAAAAGTGCTACTGCTTAATGCGTGCAAAATCGAATTTCTTTTATAAAGTGCTTAGTAATCGCAATCTTTTTGTTGTGAAAACGTGGTGCTTAGTGCTTGAGGCTTGGGAATATTTTCATTCAAAGCTAAGTGGTTAGTCCTCGAAATACTTTACTTCAGTGCTTTTTCACTGCGAAAGCTTCTTGTGATTATTGGCAACAATATTTACATGAAATATTCTTGATGGCAACGAGCTTATGCCTGAATATCAAATTTGATCTCAGATCCGTAGTTTCGGAAAAATTGGAAAAATAATATATCAAACCGGAATATCTCCCAATCCATTGTTCGGATATTGCCCATTTATGATCTAAACCGACATTTTGACTAAATTCTAGTATCCTGGAACAAGGGTGCGAAAAAGAAGGTAATCAAATAATCTAGTCTTTAGGGTGAAGTAATGATCGAGAAATTAAATCTACAAAACACCACTCGCGAGAACAACTTCCCCCATTGTTCCCGCATCGAAACACCCTCATAATGCCCGATCCACGAGCGACTTTCCCCCATTCTTTCACCGTTAAGTATTCACGACAGAAATTCAACCTTAATCGTTACAACTAAAGTATCAAATTGCATGTTTACGACCAGGAATTTTATTGCCATAGAGTACAATTATTCGGCGTTCTAAGCGCCCTTATTCATACAAATTCTATGTGCATTTCGCCGGTTCATTTCCATAGAAAATGGTTTTGGTTGTTTTACGACAAATCGACCAGCAGTTGACGAATTCTTGGCTGCATTAAGGAAATGAGTTTGCTAACGGAAATTTGGTTACTTTATTCTCATTTTTGCGGTAAGTGGTAAGGGTGGAAGTAGTTCGAGGAAGAAGGGCTAAATATTCTGCAGAATTATGTGGAAGCCCTTCGAAAGCTATGAATTTCAACTAATTGGTATGAAAAGTTTAGTTGCGACTCGCCAAGAGCGGGTTGACTAATATAAAATAACTAGCTGCCTGCCCCGGCTTCGCACGGTTGAAATGCTGATACTAAATATACTACAACATTTCTGTATATACAACGTTCACAGCATTTAGTCGTTGGGCAATACAAACATGTTTTCTTTAGAGGTTACTCTTGAAAGAGCGACATAATATAATTGGCCATGTGAAAAACACTCAACGCTCAAATATAAGCCTGTAGCGTTGAAGGTTGGATCCTGCGATTTATTAATGTTCATTGCAAAATATATCTTTACCGGAAATTGTAGGCGTTTAAATTGGATCAGTAAATCCGATGGTATCAGAGGCATTCGAGGAATCAATACATCTATCCTGGCTGAGGCGAGCCTCACGCTCTACAGATGATTATCTGGCTCTCTGTATTCGATCTCTATCCCTATCCTGGCTGTGCCGGCGCCCCGGTCGGTACCACCGCAACCCCTATGTCCCTGCATTTTAGATCTGCAAAATCTTCGAAAATATTCATTGAAATTACAAGCTGTAAAGGGCCATATTGATCAATGTTAAATGTACAATGTATTTAAGGTTCCTAATTGGATAAGGATTAATGCTGTATTGCTTAAAATCGCTCCATAATTAAGCCATTATTTCTCGTAAAACGTAAGGGATGAAAAATGGTTATTGTGGGTTATCCCTAAGTGATAGACATATACCATGGCGGACTTTTTTGTAGACCTTTTTAGGGTGTACAATACTGTAGTACATTATTTGGCACTAGCTCGTAGGGTTCAGCCGGCGTTTGTAATGTAAGCGCAAAAAATGTGTTTATTTACGACATCATATTAGAAACCTCTAAAATTATCAGTGCTTCTCTAATATGGTATGCATGTGTTATACTCGATGTTATACACATAAACCTTCCTACTGAATCACTCTATCTTAAAAAAAAAATCGCATCAAAATCCGTGGCGTAGATATAAAGATCTAAGCATACATAGGAACAGACAGACAGCGAGAGCGACTTTGTTTTATACTATGTAAGGATAATACTTAGGTATAATACATAATCCGCCGTATTCACAAAGCATTCAATCTCCGTTAAGTCCTAACTAAGGTTTTCAGTTAAGGATAATTAAGAATCGCAACCTCAGTTTACGTTTGTAACGGTGCTTAAACAGGCCTGTTTCACGTTAATTTTCACTTAAACTGAGGTTGCGATTCTTATTTATCCTTAACTGAGAACCTCAGTTAGGACTTAACGGAGATTCAAACACTTAACAATGCTTTGTGAATACGGCGGTATATGTTTTGAGGGACAACTCGTTTACCTACAAAAGCACTTTAAGTCATTTATTGTTGTAACATGTATGTATAACATCGGGTAGTGTTTAGATAAACCAACTTTTTGTGTTGGTTATACTGATCAGCAACGTTCGTTTCCACTGATATTACTGGCAGAGTTACATTTTGGTTCCACTAACTATAGATAAGTAAATTAAAATCAAGATTTATCCGTGGATGTTGAATTACTTTTTCCGATAATCAGATTGACTTATGGTGGGTTTCACGAAGCTTCGATTAACTCAATTATGGATTTAATTCGACGGTTGTATCAAAAATTACCTGAAAATCGACATAGAATCGCACTAACTTCGCAATTAAGAGCTTTCAAAGCTTTGTGGACCCCACCGTAATTTTTGGAAATAATACTATAAATAAAGATTAATTCAAGCACAGACGTGAAGATAGGAGCTTTTGCGCGCAGGTTCTATTGTCAACTCTCCTTTATTGGACACCCTTAATCGAATTTGTCATCGATATATACCGTTTTCTCAGCTTTTATAATATATGAATACATTTCATACCATTCTAACGACAGACTTCAGTAACGAGAGAATCGTCTATGATCACAGAATTCTGACATGTTATGTATTATATTGGTCGGCCTGAGGTGGCTTGGTGGGAGAAGATCTCACTTTGGTGCCGATGGTCGCGGGTTCGAATCCCGCTTAGGACATGGATGTGGTGTATTAAAGAACTGTGTAGGTGGCCTAAGTTGCCTGGCACATTAAAAAGAGAATGAAATGAAATGAAATGTATTGAATTGGAATTGAAATACGATATTCAGGAAATTCCGCGAAAATTAGTGGTACGGCATTCTACAAGTAATCACCGAGTTTTAACTGGATCAGATTTCCATATCTTGAGTTATAGAGGAAATAAGAATAACAATTCAGATGAGTATAACTCGAAAACCATTTGGCCGATTTATGGCAATTAACGAACATAAATGTCGTATTCGAATGCGCTATCCCTCCTGGAAATTGCAAGTCGCTATCTCTTTCCGTTCTGAAGTTATCGGGAGAAACAAAATATTATTTCGTAATTTTTTTAAAATATGGTACGGTCCTAACAAAATTTAACACAGGTCTGGGTATATCTCCGAAACCGTTGGGCCGATTATGCCTAACAACCAAATTAACTCTCCCATTAGGATGTGCAACCTACCCTGAAAATGACAAGTACCTATCTCTTTTCGTTCGAAAGTTATTGAGGAAACGGTCACCCATCCAGCTATTGAACTCACACAAGGCTGCTCAGATCTCCAGCAATATAGATCCGATCGTGTTCAGACTTGTAACTTGACGGAAGAGTTAGGTTTTGAAGGCTGACGCAAAATTTCAGACAGGTCGGACGAATAGTTTCTGATACATAGAATTTATTTCCATCATTTTCAATGATTTATTAAAAATTTTATAGTTAGTAATCACAAAATTTCGCAAAAATGTTCGCGTCGGTATTCTAAAAGTAATCACCGAGTTTTAGTTGGAAATAACAACCAAATTTCAGTTTCGAAAATGGACTCTAACGATTAGGTTCAACTGAATGCTGAAGAATCCGAAGACGAATTCGCTTCTGTCCAGCAAGCCGGCTGGACCTGAAATTTTCAGGGTAGGTTGAGCATCCGAAAACGGCGGTTGAGTTCGTTAACGGCCATTATGAACCAAACGGCTTTGGAGTTGAAATTGTGGTTTCCTGAAATTATACAGATCCGATAGAATTGAAACTCCTAACTAGTGGTAGAATTCCGACACAGAGATCTCTGCGAAATTTATTGAGGACCGTACGTATATCTAGAAAATTTTTAATATTTTTTCTGTATCTCAGAGACTGTCCTTCCGATACCACTGAAATTCAAGAGCTTCAAAATATAATTCTAAAGCCAAATTGCAAATTTGAACAAGATGGGATATATATTGTTCCAGTTATTGAAGGAATACTGGAAACCAAGCTCCGCTGGGTGAATTCAGTATCTGGATGGGTGATTGTTACCATGATAACTTGTGAATGAATAGAGATAGCGGCTTTCAATTTTTAGGGTAGGTTTGCGCATACAAATGTGGCTAATATCGGTAAAACAGTTTTGGAGTTACACCCATCTGAAATTTTGTTGATATTTCCTCAATAACTCAAAAACTAGGGATCCAATCCAGTTAGTTGTAGAATACCGACGCACGAGTTTCTGAGAATTCTTGTGAGGATCATTCATATGACTGAATTAAAAAAAACCAGTAAAGAAAAAAAGCAGTATCATGTTGAATACCTTAATATTATTCTGGAACACAAATTTTCCATTACAATAATCTTCATCTAGCTTCTATTTAGTATCAATTCCTGTAGAACGTGATCATAATAAGTGTTTTCCATATAATAAAATGTGTTTGAACTTGGTATGTAGGAAATCTGACATCAATTATTGGAATTAATTGATTTGACAAACAGCCGTCAAATGAGGTAAATAGATTTTTGTGACGATTTTCTGTGACCATAAAAAAAATTAAGCATTTCATTATTGCATTTCTTGAAATAGGTACCTTTTCAAGTCGATCAACATCGTCCTTCTTTCGACGTCTAAACTATGACTTGATTCTTTATGTTTATGTCTTTGAATTTGTTTTCGGTGGAATTCAAAGAGTTCATAGAATAATCGATGAAAATACTGAGAGAGACCCAGGAAATTTGACACATTTTGTCTTATATCTCCAGAAATTGAAATTGTATAGAGCCAAAATTTTGCACAATGTTGCAAAATACTACAATTGACGTTAGTACAAGTTTTTGTTGCAATCTGATGAATAGTTCACGAAAAAAAAATTTTTTTTTCGAAAAAATTAAAAGAAATATTTTTTTAAAAATTACCAACATTTTGATCATAACAGAATTTTGCCAAAAGTTGCGCGTTTATATCCTCGAACTGACTACCAAGTTTCGATTCAACATCTTCTTTAGTTCCTGAAATATCAGGGAAATAACCTCAAAATTTTAAATGTCTATAACTCCTAAACCGTCCGGCCGATTTTGCCCGTTAACGAACTTAACCGTCGCATTTTGATCAGAAACCTACCCTGAAAGTTTGAAGTCGATAGGACCTTCGGTGCTCCTGTTATCGTGCCTACGGCCGGCCGGCCATACGGCACCCAAAAATCTGACACCGGATTCGTAATCAGGGAGTCCGAATTAGTCTATTAGCCAATTTTCAGCTCGAAATTCGAAAATTACAGACATTTGGACGAAATGATAGGACGATGTTCCCCTAGAACATACGCCCAAAAAGTAATTAAAAAACTTCTATATCTCAGAATCTATCTGTCACATATCAATGATATAATGCAAGAGCGTTCAAAAACTATATTAACAGCAATCTTCTAGATTTAAATTCGGATCTATATTGTTGGAGATATTGGCAAAATATCGAAATATTACAACGGTTGCAGTGTATTGGTCCACTTTTTTATACCCGAACAACAAAGTTGTCGTCGTTTTTGGCGCTCTTGTTTCCCGGATCAGAGTGCTTATCAATTTGCTCAAATGTCTGTAATTTCCGAACTTTTGGCTGAAAATGGTCTTAAACGATTTGGTTCGAGTCAATGATCAAGAATCCCTGGTCGAAATCGATTATGTCCGGCCGGTCCAGCCGGCCCTCCGTTAACACGATAACTCTCGAACGAAAGGAGTTAGAGAATGGAAATTTGCAGGGTAGGTTGGGAGCGTAAATATCTCAGACGAGTTCGTTAAAGGGCGAAATCAACCAAGCGATTTCAGAGTTATGGTTGTTTTTAGTAAACATATTTTTTTATGAATATTTCCGAAACCAATTACTCGATCTGTCTGAAATTTAGCATTAAATTGTAGAATAATAACTTATATATGCATGCGAAGTCTTGTATTCATCGGGTTACCGTAAAGTGTCGAAAAAATTTCTGAAAAATTTTAAAATTTTGTTTCTACAATAACTCTGGATCAGGTAGAGTTAGGCAGTTGAAATTTTCATAGTAGGTTTGGGTGATAAATATCTCGGCTGAGTTCGTTATTGGTCAGACTCGATCAGATGGCTTCGAAGTAACAAAAAAAAAAAATTTTGTTACATTACAAATTTCTAATTATTTTTTTTTTAGGATGCAGTTTTATCATAGGAATCCATCGATAACAATTTCAACTTTATCAAGCAAATACTTTTGGGGATATGATTTTTCAAAATTCCAATAATAAATCGTACTTCTATGTTTTCACAGAATGCACTCATTATTTTATCTATGAAGTATCGCATGATCTGTGTTCACACATGTCATCTTGGACTTGCGTCCAACTTTTACGTATGAGTTGGACGCATGTCCAAGATCTGTTTGAAACGAAACATACCAATATGAACTTTGTCAGATACAGAGATAATGAATTTATGACTAAACCCCGACACTCTAGCACCTCCAACTCCTCCAAGGAAGTCTCTGTTGTGAAATTTCCCGAAGAGCGCTTGACGTGCAACATCGCCAACGGCAATAGATTTCAGGAAACCGTGGAAAATTTCTCAGGGAGTCCTATTGGACTATGGGGAGCGGTTCAGCCAGAGAATCACCAATCATGGACTACCCTTTAAGATCTAGGGCAAGCCAAGTGCGGAGGGGTTAAAAACGGACGAGGTACCTATATAGTACGAGCAATCAAGGGGTGTGCTCTGAGCAGGGAAGGAAGGTAGACGGTTCGGAAGTACGAGTTTTTATCCCTGATGC
This sequence comes from Halyzia sedecimguttata, assembly GCA_937662695.2. NCBI lineage: Eukaryota > Metazoa > Arthropoda > Insecta > Coleoptera > Coccinellidae > Halyzia > Halyzia sedecimguttata. The sequence continues at coordinate 70,639,715 of OW569414.2, forward strand.
TTGAAACATTTTAATTGCATTCTGAGTTAGACGAATTGATAGTATATTGCGGTAGTTGACAAACTTCAGTAATTGCGGAAGTAAATACTGTCAGAGTTGTAAATATTTCTTCGAGTTGAATTGTAAATGAAATTTTTTAAATATCAGAACAAGTGTTTTGTTGAAAACAAGAGACGTTAAGGACGAGTGTTAGTAAAGTAACTCAATCAACCCTTAGGCGCTTGATTTAAAAATGCTACATTATTAAATTGTGAAACTTGAGCTATTTGAATCAACAAGTCCAGAGCGTTCCTGCCAATCGGGTCCTTCATGAATGGCTTCGTATAATAAATATACTTATGCATATATTTCACAAGTCAAATAGATCCCAGGGGGTTCATTGATTTGCCGAGAAAGCAAGAGCTGACGCGTTTCTGGCTTCTTGGCCTTCATCAGTACTCTGTAGCTTCTCGACAAATTCAACTAAACTGACCCGGGTCAAGCCTCTAAGAGCCGGCTTGGTCGATCATACTTAATCGCCCACGCCACCTATGAGACAAAACACGGAAATCAGCCTTTCCCCACTAGTGAATATTTGAAGCGTGAAATCATATGCCATCATTCACTCGATATTAATCGAGAAACGAGCCCCGCAGAGCTCAGACAGTATCTTCCCAATGGCCATGAACGCTGTTTAGCGTTTTCAAATATAATAATGAAAAATGGCGATACCGTTGTTGATAAATCAACAAGTCCAGAGCGTTATTCCTGCCAATCGGGTTGGGACTTGTTGATTTATTAACAACGGTATCGCCATTTTTCATTATTATATTTGAAAACGCTAAACAGCGTTCATGGCCATTGGGAAGATACTGTCTGAGCTCTGTGGGACTCGTTTCTCGATTAATATCGAGTGAATGATGGCATATGATTTCACGCTTCAAATATTCACTGGTGGGGAAAGGCTGATTTCCGTGTTTTGTCTCATAGGTGGCGTGGGCGATTAAGTATGATCGACCAAGCCGGCTCTTAGAGGCTTAACCCGGGTCAGTTTAGTTGAGTTTGTCGAGAAGCTACAGAGTACTGATGAAGGCCAAGAAGCCAGAAACGCGTCAGCTCTTGCTTTCTCGGCAAATCAATGAACCCCCTGGGATCTATTTGACTTTTGAAATATGTGCATAAGTATATTTATTATACGCCATTTATGGATGACCCGATTGGCAGGAACGCTCTGGACTTGTTGATTTATTAACAATGGTATCGCCTTTTTTCATTATTATTGAGCTATTTGTCTTCCTTCAAGAATTTTTCAAATGAAATCTATTGAGACCATTTTCTGCTCAAAATTCGAGAATTAAAACAATTTGGCCAACATGATGTACGAGCACGCAAACAAATTGAACCTTATGTAACATTTTCATTGTTTTCCATCATCAAATCGATTTTTTCGAATTCTATTTTTTCCCTAATCGTTACAGTCCAGAAGACACATCTCAGAATCTTGAGTCGATGGAACAACGAGCCACCTCTCCCTAACGCACGGCTTTATTTATGTCCTCTAGTCCCCATTATTCAACCCCAGGGGGAGGCCCCATCGATTCCGGAATGATATACACCTCGGACAAATTGTAGGTATTCATAATTTAAGAAGAGCCTTTCACGATTCCGTTCGCTTCGAGTTTTTGACCTCTCCACGCCTGAATGCTCTGCTGGAACCGTTCGTTTTCGTCCCCTCCAGGATTGTATCTTTTCTGTATTCCTTTCTTCACGGGCCTTAATTTTTATTGCGGTTGGGTCATAATAGCCTCTATGAGATATTCAATGTTTTCCGGACCCTTTATATAATAAAAACGTCCTAAAAGCACTGATGTGACCTAGGAGCATCACATGTCCATTGAATAAACCTTCTTAAAAATTGGTTCAAGCACTGACGTGAAGTCAGAAGCTTTTGCGCGTATGTTCTATTGTCCATTAGAGTGTCCATTAGAGTGTCCAATACAGGAAAATGGACAACATAATTTACCATGGTAAATTCGATTAAGGGTGTCCAATACAGAAGAATGGACAATAAAACATACGCGCAAAAGCTTCTGACTTCACGTCAGTGCTTGAACCAATTTTTTTTTCTTGAGTTTTTTGAAATCTTCTAGGGGTACGGTTCTTAAAATTCTTTTTTCGTCATTTTTTTCGAATTTTCTAGGGGTACGGTTCTTACAAAATTTGAAACACGTCTTTATGTTGATTTTCTACTACTAGTTACCAAGCTTTAATTTTATCGAATCTTTATTTTTTGAGTTATCAAGGAAATATTATTCCAGGTGGGTATAACTCGGAAACCGTTAGACCGATTATGCCCAAAAATCTACTGAACTCACACAAGGCTGCTCGAATCTCCAACAATATTTAACCGATCGTGTTAAAATTGGAAACTTGGCAGAAGAGTTAGGTTATAAAGGCTCTTGCAAAATTTCAGCAATTTCAAACGAATAGTTACTGATATATAGAATTTTTTTTTTCAATTTTCAATGATTTTTTCAAAATTTTCTACAAATACTATCCTCACGAAATTTTGCAAGTATTTTTGCGTCGGCATTCTACAACTAATAACTATGTTTGAATTCAATCGGTTTAGTATTTTTCGAGTTAATCAGGAACAAATAATAACCAAATTTCAGATGGCTGTAACTCTAAAACCGTTAGGCCGATTTTGCTCATAAACAAACTACTTTCAATTCGATCGGATTTATATTGGTTGAAAACAAAATTATTACTCGGAAGCCACTGGGCCGATTATGCCCATTAACAAACTTGTCCGTCGTATTGGGATAAGCCACCTACCCTGAAAAATTCAAGTCGCTAGCTCTTTTCGTTCTCAAGTTATCGTGGCAACGGCCGGACAGCTGGCCGGACAGAATCAAATTTGACCTCGAATTCTTCATTGGGGAGTCGAACTAAATCGTTTGAGACCATTTTCGTCAAAAAATTCGAACGTTACAGACATTTGGGCAAAATAATAACGCGATGTTCCCCAGAACATACGCGCAAAAACCACTGACGTGAAGTCATGAACTTTTGCGCGGATGTTCTTTTGTCTATTCACTCCTCGCACCCCCTCACGAAATACTGCATGAAGCTTCCATCTGTCTTTTTGCGCGTATGTTCTGGGGAAGATCGCGTTATCATTTTGCCCAAATGTCTGTAATTTTCGAATGTTTCGACGAGAATGGTCTCAAATGACTAGGTTCAACTCAACGATGATGAATTTGAGGTCAAATTTGATGCTGTCCGGCCGGCCGACCTTGAAATTTTCAGGGTAGGTGGCGCATCCGAATACGACGGACAAGTTCGTTAATGGGTATAATCGGCCCAACGGTTTCCGAGTAATAATTTTGTCATCAACCAATACAGATCCGATCGAATTGAAACTTGGTTGCAAATTGTAGAATACAAATACAAAGACGTTATCGAATTTTGTGTGAATCGTTCCGCTAGAAAATTAAAAAAAAATTATTAAAAAATATTATTTACGTCTCGGTAACCCGAGAAAGGAAAAAGATAGCGACTTGCAATTTTTAGGGTAGGTTGTGAATCTGAATGCGACATTGGACACTCTAAATCGAATTTACCATGGTGAATTCTATTGTCTGTTCTCCTGTATTGGACACGCGCAAAAGCTCCTGACTTCACGAAAAAAAAAATTGGTTCAAGCACTGACGTGAAGTCAGGAGCTTTTGCGGATATGTTCTATTGTCCATTCTCCTGTATTGGACACTCTTACTCGGATTTACCATGGTAAATTCGAATAAGAGTATCCAACACAGGAGAACAGACAATACAATTCATCTGGTAAATTCTATTAAGAGTGTTGGACACTAAGAGAATGGACAATGAAACACACGCGCAAAAGCTTCTGACTTCACGTCAGTGCTTGAACCAATTTCAATCGAGTACCGAGTCAAGTACTATATTTCAATTCGATCGAATCTGTATTTATGAAAATATTGGAAAAATATAATTTGGCTTGAAAGATTGTGCGGAATTTTCGCGGAATCTGACGAATGGTTTCTGAAATATATAATTTTTGAGAAGAATTTGCATTTTTTTTTTGGGAAATATCTTTTTTTCATTAGACCACGAATTCTTCATCAGTTAGTCAAACCTAAACTTTCGAGAACATTTTCGGCAAAAAATTCGAAAATTACAGACGTTTGAGCAACATAATATAATGATGTTTCCTAGAACATGTGCACAAAAAGTTAAAATTCGGAACACTTTAGTTACCTAGTTATATTTCTCACGATCTTAATTCATGGTGTCTGGACTGAATTCAATTATTGAAATAAATAAAAAAGCAAACTTCCTCAGAAAGGAACCGGCAACTTAAAATGTCGTTGCGTGACACGACCGGCGTCACCGACTATAATCCATTCATCTTTATAAAGTCTACCAGTTGGCCATGATTTAGGTCTATCACGTCCACTAAAACTAGGGCAGGTTGGCTCTCCTGAAATATCGTCAATGTCAAAATAATTCTTTGAGACGTTGCCAATTTCTACTCTCAATAATCAACATAACGTTCCATCTAAACAAGATATCATCACAGATCATTTACTCAGAATAATAAAGAACTCTTCGCTTTAAAATTGAAAATGCCGAAAGCAGCTCTGAAGAAGCAGCGAGGAAGTATCAGGAAGTACTATACAGAACTGAAATCTGCAATAGGAAAACTTCATTTTGTCTTAGGATATGTTGATCTCTCGACTGAAATCACTTAGTTTCCTAACCTATCCTATCACTATTTATTAAGGTTTATCAGTGACTCGGGTTTCGTAGTGCGACTACATTTTGAAACTGGTGTATTTTAATTTCAAGTTGAGCGACTAGGCACTTCAATGTCTTCTGTAGGCTAATTTCTTGAGAATTCCGAAAAGTGGGGAATTCCCCGTACGACTGTTCGTTTAGAAGTTTTCCTGTCGGGTTATTCAGATACTTTCATTCTTTTTTTCAAATTTTGAATTCAATTTTTTTAAACGCAGTTTCACCATAAGAATCCATTAATGTCATTCTCAACTCTAACAAACTAATACTTTCGGAGATATGATTTTTCAAAATTTCAATAATTATTCTCAATTCTATATGATTTCATAGAATACTCTAATTATAATTTCCTGATGTATAGAAATCCAACATGAGATGAGTCATAGACCTACGTTTTGAATTTAATTACGAAAATTCTTGAGAGTTGAAGCACAGAAGCCAAACTGAAAAAGTGGGAAAGCCCTGTGAACAGGAGCTTTGACGTTCTTTTTCAAACTTTGACAAATCATAATTCCAAAAGTTTTGGTTTCTCCAAGTTTGAAATTATATCAATGAATTCTTATTTGATTTATTTCATTTTATGATGCAGTTATATCATAGGACTCCATTGATATAATTCCCAACTATGAGAAACCAATACTTTCGAAGATATAATTTGTCAAAGTTTGAACAAGATCGCCACAGGGCTTTCCCACATTTTTGATTAAAAAATGAGAAATGCAATCACTCGAAAGATATGATTTAACTGTAAACTTTTGAAACCTTGCAGTTGATCGGTTCAAGATTTATTTCACTCAATATCCGAAAATCATCTGAGGCGATTAAAATGCCTCGACATGACTCCACTTTAAAGGCCTTAGTTTTCCGTTTGCCACATTCCTCTTCGGACACCCTTTATAATAGAATACAATTCTATAATCCAACAATAACGTAGAGGGATTTTTGTGCCACATGATTCACTCTAAAGCCCCTGATCGACGGGCGAGTAAAACCGCGGTTTTATGGCTCGTCGCGTCGATGCTCGCTGGTGAAACAATGCAATAGACCACATTAGTTAGGTTAGGCGGGAAATCTGAATTACGATCCATCCGTGGATCCGAGCTAACATTCACGCGAATTTCTCGCCTGTTTTTAGATACTTTGGCTAATTTCTTAAGGTTTATTTCGGTTGAAATAGATTAATAATTAATAAATATGAAAGTGTTCACCAAATTCGATTGACGTATGTCTTAGCTCAATCGAAATCAGTCAAAAATAATAACATAACCCTAAATCGGCCTTGTAATGACGCACAACAGAAGTCATCAACGACATACGGAAAAATTTCGAACTACACTGGTTTCAATTTTGATTTAAGAATATATAGAAGTAGATTTTAATGTGGAAATAGCTTGAAAACATGCACCCAATACTTGATGTCTCTGTACTAACATTCTCTTTTAAATAGGGTGGTTTCATCTCAAAGTTGAAACTCCAATTTAAAAAATTTGAATATGGATCTGCCGCCAAGAGAATGATTCTAACCTAACTGATGTGGTCTATACCGCAGGTTTTACAGGTTACACTAATTCTTGACAAGCACTCTCTAATCCCGAAGAAGCTGTGATTGCGCGTGCGCAACGCTAGTTTACAAATCTTCAACGACATTTGAATATTATACTGTCTCTCTAAATTTCGACTTTTCAGGATCGAGAATATTATATGTAAACTCTCGTCAAATGTAGATTATTTGAATCGTCAAATCTTACTGTTAAGGCTGGCTAATGGCTATACCTACATTACCATACAATACGTAGTTTTCAATTTCTTTGAAATTTCCACTCGTATGTTTATTGTTCCAAGATATTCTAGAAGGCATTATTCAAACGAATGTAAGTATTGTATGAAGAACAGTCATAATTATACTGGAAATAATAGCTCGTCTGGAGTCCCAAATGAAAAAATTTAAGCTATTTACCATTTGGGGAATGAATTATCAGAATGAATTATTCGAATGTCCATAATGTCTATAATCACAAGTGTTTTATGAATATTGCTTTTTTAATCCTCTATAGTCAACGAATAACTTTGAATTATTGCTTAACCATAATATGGTAAAGCAATAATTCAAAGTTATTCGTTGACTATAGAGGATTTATATTATATTATATTATATTATATTATATTAGCCATCAAACAATTTTAATCATTCATAATCATAAGATTAGGGATATTCGAACTGATCCAACTGATTCAAGTTACATAAAATCACTTTGTTCAGTACTGATTCAACTGATTTTAGTAACATCAATCCTTTTGTTCAGTACGAAAGAACATGCATAATGTCTACCCATATTGAATATGGTAATACTTTGACACATTGTTTCATGAATAATCATTTTCAAAACTCTTGCCACTCGTTGATATCATGCAATATTATCTGAAATATAGATAATCTCTAAATATTCCATTCAAACATGGAGATATTAAAATTAAGTATTCAGACATTTCCAGGTATTGAGTTGTACTTCAAGATAATGAATGTTTGCAGCTAAAGATTAAAGTAAATTGTCTGTAAAAATGGGTTTTCATAGGTTTATGGAAACAAGTAATTGTGAAAATAAGATTCATTTATTTAGATACCATTATCTATAGGTATATTATAAAGCTACTATTCACTAAGTAGGTACACACAAAAATTGTATACCTAACAGATGCCGTATCTCAGACACAGGAAATAATTTCGAATCAAACAATTAACATTTTGATTAACTTCAAGATAGATCAAGAATAACATTCATTTTGAAATTTCAAAACCACATCAAGGAGCATGCAATTTTTTTTTGAGTTTGGACCGCTTCTAGCTCACCATAGTCTTGGAGGATTCCTGAAACACTACAGGAAGGATAAATATATGGATCATCATTAAAACATGATTATTAACTTTATCCATTTCCTTATATCCTACTTCTCAGTGGAAATTCAAACATGAATATCTTTCTTATTGCAGATACGTCCCTTTGTCATTTTGCCAACGATATGAGAACCATCACCAATTTGTTTGATTTTATTGTTGGCTGTTCCACTTTTGAACTTTCAAAATTGTAGCGTTCATATCATCTTCATGTCGCCACTTATCAATATTGAATTTTCTCTTGAGATAAGCTATAGATATTCAATCTGCAAGTCCCATATTCCTTGTTTTTATTAAGAATTCTATCAACAGTTACTCCTGCTTTCAATTTGTTGACAAGCATTTCTTGTTCGCTTTACGTGAACTGTTAGGATCTTAATTTATTCACTCCTGAAAGGAAATATAAAGACTTGGATTTCTCTATCTAAAGTAATTAATTCAATTCACTACTAGTACCTACTGCTGATTTTTCGCCAGAAATCCTGAAGGACATATACCAGATATCTTCTTCAAGAACAATTTGCGGACAAACCTTAAATAAAATATAACTCAATACCTATATCATTATTTAGAAATTATGAATAAGTACATGTACCTGATATGGTATTACTGCGGTTACAATTGCTATCCCACAGTTCTCCATAATTTGGAATTTTTTTCACAAACGTAATCAATATATCAATTATCTAGATTCCTTCTATCTTCAAACTCATCAAATACAAGGTAGTCTCGATTATATTCAACATATGGTATACAATAGATTTCAACAGGTGATAATTATTCTGAATAATTATATTATGAGGCTCGTTCCTAGATTGATATGTTTTGTTTACTTAAAAATTGGAATTCAGATTCGCGGTTGAGGGTAAATGTCGGGGGAGCATGCGAAGAAACAGCTTTTTGAAGATTGGCCGGTGCTTGCCTAGAATTAGTGTATCCTCGGTTTTGCAATGATCGACCGGCGAGCTTTACCGCGACGAGCCGCAGTTTTACTCGACCCTCTTTCAGGGGCATAACAGACACTTACGCCATCGTAACCGGAATTAAAAATCAGTAATGAGTTCGATAGAATATTTATATTGTGTATCTACTTGGGGAGGAGCTATTATGCCCACACCAACACTGAATATTTTTGTCTTAGGTAAACGTAGTTTTAATGGCCATCGAAACATCAAAAAATCTTGAAATCCGATACCATCATCACGACATTATCCATTATGCATCAAAAATAAATTTATCCTTCATAAAATATTGATTGCCTCATTTCCGAGTCTCATACAGCAAACATTGTAGTAGATTCTTCGATACTCCAAACACATTTTTTCCATTGGAAGTCGATATCATAAAATTGGTTCAAGCCCTGTAGACAGGAGCTTTCTGGCGCTCTAGTTCAAAGGGACAAATTATATCTCCGAAAGTATTGGTTTCTCAGAGTTGGGAATTAAATCAATGTATTCTTATGAAAGAACTGCATCATAAAGGAAATTAAATTCAAATAATAGTTTATTTATCAAGATTGAATGAGCAATCTGAGAATGAGAACTGCACCATGGAATAAATCAAATTAAAATAGCTGAAATGAGTTTGACTCTCTCTCTCATAGAACAGGATGACATGTACGAGTATGAACACAGATCATATAATAAATCATAGATAGAATAATTATAGTATTCTGTGAAAACATAGAAGTAGGTACGATTCATTATAGAAATTTCCAATGGATTTTTATGGTGAAACTGCATCTTAAAATAAATTGTATTTGAAATTTGTAAGTTAAAAATAAATTATTTTTTCGTTACTCCGAAACCATTTGGCATATTTTGCCCAATAACGAACTCAACCCAGATATTTATCTCCCTAACCTACTCTGAAAATTTCAACCGTCTAACTGATTCCGTTCAAGAGTTATTGTGGAAACAAAATTTAAAAAATTTCAAAATTGTTTTTTGTCACTTTACGGTAACCCGTTCAATACAAAACTTCACACGCGTATAAAGGTCATGATTCTACAATTTAATGCTGAATTTCATATAGATCGAGTGATTGGTTTCGGAAATATTCATAAAAAATATTTTCAGTAAAAACGGCCACAACTAGGAAACCACTTGATGAATTTCGTCCCCTTTAATGAACTCGTCCGAGATATTTACGCTCCAAACCTTCCCTACAAATTTCAATCCTCTAACTCCTTTCGTTCAAGATTTATCGTGTTAACGGATGGACAGCCGGACGGCCGGCCGGCCGGACAGAATCGATTGATCAGTGAGTCCAACCAAATCGTTTGAGACCATTTTCAGCCAAGAATTCGAAAATTACAGACATTTGGGCAAATTGATAAGCACTCTGTTCCGAGGAACAAGAGCGCCAAAATTTGTAATTTACTGAATAATTAATAGATCTCCATTGAATATCTCTTCCTAGTTACACGTAAGTGAAATCGATATTTTGGAAAATGAATTCCATAATGATTTCCTGATCTCATCATATTAATATTGGAAAATTCTTAAAATGCACTGAAAAGGAGTTTTTGCTCCTTCCACCCTCATGAAACACTGCACGAAGTTGGGTATGAATGAAGAAAGCGTTAACACTTAAAAAAGTGGGGAAGCCCTGTGGACAGGAGCTTTGGCGCTCTAGTTCAAAGTTTAACAAATCATCTCCGAAATTATTGGTTTATCAGAGTTGACAATCATATCAATGGATTCTTATATTAGAACTGCATCATGAAAGACATTAAATTGAAACAAAAGCACCAAAAACCACGAACTTACCCGTGATAGTCATTCCTCAAATCCACTTTGAAAATTATATTATATTAATTGAAATATTATAGTTTTGTTTTTACTGAAGCTATTCTGAACCCATTCTGATAAACTTACCAAAGTATATATGTATTTCCATCATCATATGGATTATCCACGGTCATTGAAATATCACCAAAAAGCATAATATCATATTATAATCCTAATAATTCAACGATAGCTGAAATGAATTTGATTCTCTTTTATAGGAAAACAAGAGGAGAAGTACGAGGATGAACACAGATAATAGAATAATTCTAAAATAGAATAATTATAGCATTCTGTGAAAACATAGAAGAACGATTTATTATTTTGAAATATCATATCTCTAAAAGTATCAGCTTGTTAGAGTTGAAAATGATATTAGTGGATTTTGACAGCTAAACTGTATCTCAAAAAGAATTGAATTTGAAATTTGTAATGTAAAAAAAAAATTTTGTTCTGTTACTTCGAAACCATCTTGCCTTATAACGAATTTAACCGAGATATTTACCTCCCAAACCTTCTCCGGAAATTCCAACTGCCTTTGAAAGTTTTCTTTGCCAATACAATAACTTCGCATGGATATAAAGGTCATGATTCTACAGTTTGATGCTAAACTTCAGATAGATCGAGTGACCGGTTTCGGAAATATTCCTAAAAAATATTTTTACTAAAAGCTGCTAAAAATTCGAAACCGCTTGGTAGATTTCGCCCGTTAACGAACTCATCCGAGATATTTACGCTCCAAGCCTACCCAGCAAATTTCAATCCTCTAACTATTTTCGTTCGAGAGTTATCGTGCCTACGGCCGGCCGGACATAATGAATTTCGACCACGTATTCTTGATCATTGAGTCGAAACAAATCGTTTAAGACCATTTTCAGCGACAAATTCGAAAATAACAGACATTTGGGCAAATTGATAAGCACTCTGTCCCGAGGAACAAGGGCGCCAAAAAGTAGGCATCAACTGAGTTCAAATTTTAAAATGAATGATTCCAAAAATACAAAGCCGATCAAGCTCAAATCCGATAATCTACTATAAAATGGCTGCCTGGATGTTTGTGCGGAATTTCCACGGAATTTGACCGAAAGTTTCCGAGATGTAAAATTTTCAAAATTTTGAGTGTTTATTGAATAAAAGAAATTTTGTTTTTGTCGTCATCAAATTCTCACGAAATTTGTCACAACTTTGCGGGTCGGTATTCTACAACTAATTACCAAGTTTCAATTCGATCCCTTTTGTATTTTTTGAGTGATTGGGGAAATAACAACAAAACTACAGATGGGTATTAGTCCGAAACCATTTTGGCGATCATGCCCAATAACGAACATGACCTTCGCACCGTGAAATTTGGGCAAAATCATAGCACGCTGTTCCTTAGCACATGTGCGGAAAAATGGCTGACACCGTTGTTAATAAATCAACAAGTTCAGAGTATTGTGCCAATCGGTTCGTATAATATTTATATTTATAAATAAAGTACATAGATCGAGCCAACCCACAGGACATTTCATTGATTTTCCCAGAGCAAGAACAGGCACTTTTCAGAATTCATGATTTTCAATAGTTTTTTCGACCAATGCAGCTAAGCTGAGCCGTTTTAGCTTTCCATAGCCGACGTGAAACACTATGAGAAAATTCTCACGCCACCTATGAGGCAGATATTTTCACGGTTCAAATTTCAGCAGGGGGGAGAAGGCTAAGTTCCTATTTATCTCCCATAGTAGTCTAGTCAATAAGTGCTCCTTAGCGCAAAATTTTTGCGTCCTCTCCGAAAATTATGATTCAGGTGTCATTCCATTCGGAAGGGCATGTAGATAGTTTTTGATAAAAATCCAAGGCCGCTCGCAGGAGTTGCAATAGTTATAAACAATTAATTGAAAAAAAGAAGGGGGTTTAGGTTTTCGCCAATATAACAAAAAACTATTCGAGATAATTCAAATTTGAAAAAAGACTCAAATAGAACAAGAAATTTCCTAAGAACTAGTGATGACTGCTGGAACTGTAGGATCAATATTTATAATTTTCCTAGAGGGTTGAAAATACGCCCGAAAACGGGTAATCCGGCTTGCGCAAGCCTTGTCCCCTTCGTAACTTTGATGAACAAATATTATTCAAACTTACTAAATATGAGAATAAAAAATTTAAAAAATTCAGGCACCTGCGCAGGATAGATCAGTGAACAATAATTCGTGGCATAAAAATGTTCATCACGATCTTTCAATCAGTTATCCATTAGATAATTAACAATTTTTTTGTTGTTTATGAGATAATTCAAAATTTTCTTTTGAAAACATAATTGAAGCTTATAATTTGTCACTTAAGTAGATTGTTAATAACAAAACGAAAATTAACAATTTTTCATATTTTCCAACTCAAATCTATTCCAAGACCTTTGAAAATTAGCTCTTCGAACGGAAAAAATTCTCAGATTAATAGTTATAATAATTATCGCACTTGCAATGTTAATGTACGTACATGCTTCAAAAAATTGTTAATTAACTAATGGATAACTAACTGATAAGTCGCAGGTGCCTGTATTTTTTCAATTTTTTATTTTCATATTTAATTAGTTTAAATAATATTCATTCATGAATGGTCCGAAGGGGGCGAGGCTTACGCAAGTCGGAGTACCCGTTTTCGGGAGTATTTTCAATCATCTGGGAAAATTATAAATATTGGTCCTAGTTCCGGGAGTTGTGACTTTTTTTAGGAAATTTCTTCCTCTTCTTGAATATGTTTCCAAATTTGAATTATCTAAGATAATTATTGAGCACCTTCCAAGCGAGGTTGCTGTGTCTGTCCAAGCCCAAATGCTATTAATTATCGTTTATGCAGTGATCCTTTCTCAGATTATGATAATCCAAGAGTACTTACATGTCATCATCATGAAGCTATCCCTAGATTTTTGCCCTATGTAACTGCCCACGATGGTTATCGTTATGCACGAAAATCTTCTTTTGATTTGAATATCAACAGTACCTGTATTTCTCTATACATTCTTTTCCTAAGTTTAATGCTGTGTTTTTTTATCAAGGACACTCTTCAAGGATGAGACAGCCTAAGAGAAGATGCCTACCTGACCGATGAGCACTGCGATGTTATATTATATTGTTTTAAAGTATTTTTTGAAGCATGTTTCTTTTTAATTATCTAAATATTTTTGAATGATTTATTCAATTGTATGTATATTTTCCTTCTCTAAATTATTAGTTTCCGATGTAAATTATGGCTTTCAATCATTAACTTTGTTTGAAAAATCAGATTTTATAATAGAAGATGTAAATTTACATTGAAGGTGAATAAAATACACGAAAAGTACTTGCACCTTGAATACATATGTAAATTCAAAATTACCGCCGTTAGATCATTTCTTGCAACCAAACATGGCGACTGTATAAAGGCATTATGTGTTGCCTACGATTAGTTAGTTTTAATTTCTTATTATTAGTATTCTGTGGTGAGAGCTACAGAACACTGATGAGGACCAAGAAGTCTGAAGCACATCTGTTCTTGCTCTCGACAAATGAAATCACCTGGCTGTTAATTCAATTAGTGAACTCTATGCATAAGTACCTATATAAATTATACGAACACATTTCGAGATCCTATTGGCATAGCGCTCTGAACTCCATGATTAATTACTCTAATCATTTCCTTCCCACACAAAACATTATTTACACAATATTCTGAGTACAGCATTAGTGGAACGCCGTCGAAGTAGTATTTGCCAGTTTCTAGGAAAGGAATCTCTGTTCAAGATTCTCGAAACCTCCATTTCTTCGAACTCAATTACATTTCACAGGATTACACGGTGCTGAGTTTTCCATTTAATACAGATCATTACATTAATGGATCAATCTGAATCCTGCTTCCTCACAACGAAACTTAAATTAACTCGTACGAAATAACATTACAATATCTATGATATATTGTTATTCGACATCACATGGAATACTGAGTTTCCAACAATTAACTGGTTTGATCCAACTGTGGCTTAAACTTCTTGGTTTGCTAGATTATTCGTCTCTCACCTGAATGAAGAAACCCTATGAAAAATCCGTAGAATAATCGCTAGATATAAAGTAACCAGATAATTTTGTGTTTTGATACAACGTGAATAATTTTTCATACAATTTTGTGACTTAATCGTGGTGGTTTGCCAATGTATATTTGTCAGAGAACTGTCATATCAGGAGAAGCGAATTTTAAATTATTATGCATAAACGAGCACTGACGTGAAGTCAGGAGCTTTTGCGCGTATGATCTATTGTCCATTCTCCTGTGTTGGACACACTCTTAATAGAATATACCTTGGTAAATTCGATTAAGAGTGTCACTTAAGTAATGGTACAGATACTCCAAGATAAATATTCATACGGTTGATAGAGTTCGTTTTCAAGGCCAACTAGCCAACTTGAGTAAGAAACTGAAGTCCACTACATGTGCTCTTAGAAGTATTTCCTTCCATATGGATCAGACGACATTGAAAGCTTTGTATTACACGTTATGGCCGTTTTTAGTAAAAACATGTTTTATGAATATTTCCGAAACAGATCACTCGATCTATCTGAAGTTCAGCATCAGATTTTAGAATCATGACCTTTATACGCATGTGGAGTTGTGTATCGATCGGGTTACCGTAAAGTGTAAAAAAAAAATTTGAAAATTTTTGAATTTTGCTTTTACAATAACTCTCGAACGGAATGAGCTAGGCAGTTGAAATTTTGAGAATAGGCAAGGGGGATAAATATCTCGGTTAAGTTCGCTATTAGGCGAAATAGGCCAGATGGTTTCGGAGTAGCAAAAAAAAAATTTGTTTTTTAACATACAAATTTCAAATAAAATATTTTTTAGATCCAGTTTCACCATAAAAATCCATTTTCAACTCCAAAAACCTAATACTTTCGGAGATATGATTTTTCGAAATTTCAATAATGAATCGTACTTCTATGTTTTCACAGAATGCTGTAATTATCCTATCTATGATTTATTATATGATCTGTGTTCATACTCGTACATGTCATCCTGTTCTATAAGAGAGAGTCAAATTCATTTCAGCTATTTTAATTTGATTTCTTCCATGGTAAAGTTCTCATTCTCAGATCGCTCATTTAATCTTGATAAATAAACTATTAGTTGAATTGAGTTTTCCCAAATGTCTGTAAATTTAGAAATGTTTGCGGAAAATGTTATTAAACAATTAGGTTTGACTCAGTAATGAAGATTCGAGGTTAAATTTGATTTTCTACATACGGCCGGCCGTTGCCACGATAACTTTAGAGCGGAAAGAGATAGCGACTTGAAATTTTCAGGATAACAGGTGCGTCTAAATGCGACGGACATGTTCGTTAATGGGCATAATCAGCATAGGTTTACTTCGATTGAATGGGTTAAAATGCCAACCGTACGAAGAGCCCGAAAAAGTGAAATGATAGGTAAGTTTTTATATTTCTATAATTATAAGAAAAATAGTTGATTATAAATACTTGTATTTTTCTTATGAGAGATACAAATGATTTTGACGCGGATCAGTATCAGTTCCTAGGAAAAAGATGCATGTGAATTTAGTAGCCTGAGAGACTCCACGTCCGCACTAGTGTTGAAAATATTTAACGTCCATACTTGATGGTTAATTCGTGATTTCGTGTTTCGTGATTTTCAGTGAATATGTATACAGTAACTGAAATAATGAATTTATTCTATTTGGCTTTTCCGCGCTGCACATGTTTCGGGTTGTATCCCATTTACAAAACTGAATAGGATAAAGATAACAATACAATTTCCAAACGGATCAAACAACTGAATGTTGGTGAAATTCCAGTTGATCATTAGTGACAGGTAGATTTTGTTTGCAAGAATAATGGATTTGTAGGGATTCCAACATCCAATCTAACATTCTGCTTTCATAACCTGAATGTGATATTTCGCAAATGGTAAAAACACAACATGAGCCAATATACTCCATCAAAAATATTCTACAACTTACTGGTAAATTCAAAACTAAAAATTCCCCCTAACGCAAAATTAAGCAAGGCCAGTCGTTCATTGAATTGTTCCATTCGCTTTTAACATATAACTCCATTCACCTTTATAAAGTCTCTCGGTTGACCATGAAAGTTTGACACATTTCACCATGTATATTTTAAAAATGATAGGTTATAGTCATTTTACTGTCAGATAACTACGCAACGTTGTCCTCTCTACTTAGAAGTCGTAGTGATTACGTATTTTCACAATGTGAATTTACTTCGGATAAATAATGAATTTGTGAAGATATTATGTGAATTCAATAATTCCGCAGTCATGGCGACTGTAGAAGAAAATGTTCCCTCGTTTGTTACTGGAAATATTCCACGTATATAAACTGGTTGGAAGATTCAGTTATGCTATTTTCTTGTATGGAAATCAAGAATCAAGTGTTGAAATTTTATTAACAAATTGGTTCAAGCCCTGTGGACAGGAGCTTTTTGGCGCTCTTGTTCAAACAGACAAATTATATCTTCGAAAGTATTGGTTTCTCAGAGTTGGGAATTATATCAATGGATTCCTACGATAGCACTGCATCATGGAGGAAATTAAATTTAAAAAAAGTGTAATTTAAGAAAAATGCTTCAAAAATTATCTTTAAAAAAAAAGAGCTACCTACAATGCTTCAATACTTTACAAATTGTCATTAAATTTATTTATGATGATTATTTAAGATTAAAGGAGCAATCTGCAATGATTCAACCTCGTGGAATGGGTTGTTGCAACTCACACTCGATGCATAGTTTTCACAACTCGAAATACCTAAGGAAATTATCATCGAAATGTCTAGAGCAAGGCTGGAGACAATCCATTTATTCCTGATATTTGGGTAGATAGTAGATTACGAACAATTTATTTTAATAGTTCAAAATATATTAATAAAATACTATTCTCTTTTCATAATTTGAAATTTAATAGTTCATGCCACTAACACATTCTTTTCTGTATTATGAACCTTAACTCAAGAAAAAAATGCTTGATATTCAAATGTAGATCCATATTCCAGTATTTTTTTGCTAGTGCTAGCAACATTATGAAAATACTGTATATAGGAACATGTCTCACTACCACTACTTAAGGAAGTAAAAGGTAATATTAACCTCAGTGGTCAACGAACAGTAATTTCTTTTGGTGATTCTAATATGTTCTTCTGACAACTGACAATCTCTAATAGCTAGAAAAGAGGATGTTTATGAATAGTCACACAGACAAATTCTGTGTTCACATTCTGTGAATACATAGAACTGACGATGTATTATTGAAATTTTGAAACATCATATCTCCGAAGGTATCAGCTTGTTAGAGTTGAAAATGATAATAATAGATTCTTGTGATGAAACAGCATCTTGAAATAACTTGAGGTCAAAAGTTGTAATGTAAAAAAAAATATTTTTTTTCTTTACTCCGAAACTATTAGACCGATTTTACCCAATAACGAACTTAACCGAGTTATTTTTTCCTTCCCACCTACTCTGAAAATTTCAAAACTAAAAGTTGAAATTCGCGAAACTTCTAGGTACGGGAATAAGTTAACGTCTGAGCATAAACCATAGCACTAGAATTCTATATTTCAATTTTTAAATTCAGGGTTAAGTTAAAGTTACCGGCCAGCATAAACCAGCCTTAAGGTTTTAAAGGGCAAGAACCAACTACCACATTTGAATTGAATCGGCATCGTATTTTTTGAACTATTGAGGAAATAAAAACCAAATTACATATTGATATGAATCCAAAACCGTTTGGCTGTTTATGCCTATTGACACGCTCAAATGTCGCATTCGGATGCGCAAATGTCAGCAATATTGGACGGATAGTTTATGAGATATAGAATTTTTTGCAAAGAAGAGATTTTTTTTTAAATTTTCTAGTGATACGATCCTCACAAAATTTCGTAAAAATTTGCACGTTGGCATTCTACAACTAATTACCATGTTTGAATTGGGTTGATTTCATATTTTTTGAGTTAGGGAGGAGATATATGAGCAATAACTCCTAAACCATTTGGCCTATTACAGCTATTAACGATCTCAGATGTTGCATGCGGATGTTCAACAATACCTGAAAATTGCAAGTGGCTATCTCTCTGCGATCTCAGGTTATCGCGAGATGAACAAAATTATTTAATAATTTTTTTTTAATTTTCTATTAATACGATTCTCACAAAATTTTACATAGGTGTTTAAGTCTGTATTCTACATCTACTCGAGACTCAATTCAATTGGATCTGTATTGGTTGAAAACAAAATGATTACTCGGAAACCGTTTAGCCGATTATGCCCTTTAACGAAATTATCCGTCGTATTGGGACGCGCCACCTACCCTGAAAATTTTAAGATGCTATCTCTCTCCATTCTCAAGTTATCTTGGCCGGCCGGACGCACAGAATCAAATTTGATCTCGATCTCGATCTCATCAGTCATTCGTCATCAACCCAATCCATTGGGACCATTTTCGGCGAAAAATTTGAACATTACAGAAATTTGGGCAAAATGATAACGCGATGTTATCCAGAATATGCGCGCAAAATAGAATTGATATTCTTTTCCATGCTGCTCTTCCAAAATGAATTACATACCACCATTCGTTTCAGGGATGTCACTGAAAATTCCAAGTTAAACTTCTATACCAGAAGCCACCCCTGATCCTTAAAAGAAGAGGATAATAATTTCATGGAGATCTGAATGAAATCCTAATATGGAAAAAGCCATTTCCACACAGCAGAGACAGCGAAAATCATAACTGCCATACACACGTCCGACTTTCCTCCTAATTTCGAACGTGTCAGAACATGTAACCCTAAAACGAGTTGACATGGTGTTCATATTCGAGTTATTTGCTATTGAACTTGTTTGTTTTCATGAAGGTTATCAAGTTTCTGCGACTAACTCATAATCTCCGGGGTATAAGCGATATGAGAACGCTGTGAAAACAGTTTAACTATGATTTGTATAAATTTCGACGACCGTGGTCTATAATTCAGCTTATCCACTATCACTTTCTGGGGAATAATAGTTTTAGCGCACAAAATTCATTATGCCCTGGGGTGGCCGATGAGATGATATCCCTAGAGGGCGACGAGATATACGGGTCGTTGATGACGTTGTCTTGGGCTTAGCAACCTCGAACACTTAGATGCCCATGTTGTTTCTATACTGAAGGGGTGGTTTTGGTATAAGATGCTTGTAATTTAATCCGTAGGGTCTACTAATCTTTTCTTCTGATAGTTATCCATATAATTAACCTGCGGAATAATGCAACAAACAAAAATGTTCGTAACCCTCCTGAAGTTTTAATAGCTGTTTACGTAAATGTATGAAGCGTTCAAGAATCGCATAATCAAATATCTATCTATCTCCCGTCCATTCATGCTTACCTCTGGAGGAAAATTCATGATAACTATGGAAAGGAGGCACCTTAGCAAATATTCTTCATATTTTGACTCAAAACAAATCAATTATAAATGGAAATTAGAACAACATATTGGTGCTCTTGTTCCTCGGAACAGAGTGCTTAACAATTTGCCCAAATGTCTGTAATTTTCGAATTTTTTGCTGAAAATGGTCTCGAACGATTTGGTTTGACTCACTGATAAAGAATCTGTGGTCGAAATCGATTGTGTTCGGCTGGCCGTCCGGCCGTTAACACGATAACTCTCGAAGTTCGTTATTGGGCAAAATCGGTCTAATAGTTTCGGAGTAACGAAGAAAAATATTTTTTTTACATTACTACTTTTGAATTCAATCATTTCATCATTAGAATCCATTGTTATCATTTTCAACATTAACAAGCTAATACTTTCGGAGATATGACGTTTCAAAGTTTCAAAAATACATCGTAAGTTCTATATGTATTCACAGAATGTAAACACAGAATCTGTCTGTGATCACTTTTCATAAATGTCATCTTTTCTAGCTATTAGAGATAGTCAATTCGTATAGTTGTTATTTTCTCTTGGAAAGCAAGTATTCGATTCTTGAATTTGTGAATATATATAAGACTGTTTTGATGTAGTTTATGGAGGCAATAGGAAAGAAGAACATAATGGAATCATCAAAAGAAATTACTGTTCGTTGACCACTGTGGTTAATATTACCTTTTACTTCCTTGAGTAGTGAGACATGTTCCTATATACTTATTTTCATAATGTTGCTAGCAAAAAAACACTGAAATATGGATTTACTCTTGTGTATCAATCATTTTTTCTTGAGTTAAGGTTTATAATACATAAAAGAATGTGTTAGTGGTATGAACTATTCAATTTTAAATTAAGAAAAGAGTATAGTATTCTATTAATATATTTTGAACTATTAAAATAATTTGTTCGTAATCCACTAACTACTCAAATATCAGGAATAAATGGACAATCTGCTACGATTGTCTCCAGCCTTGCTCTAGACATTTCGATGATACTTTCCTTAGGTATTTCGAGTTGTGAAAACTATGCACCGAGTGTAAGTTGCAACAACCCATTCCACGAGGTTGAAGCAGATTGCTCATTTAATCTTGATAAATAAATTTAATGACAATTTTTGAATCATTAAGGCATTGAAGCATTGTAGATTGCTCTTTTTTAGGCGCTCTAGTTCCTCAGAACTGAGTGCTTATCAATTTGCCCAAATGTCTGTAATTTTCGAATTTTTCGATGAAAATGATCTTAAACGATTTGGTTCGACTCACTGATCAAGAATCCGTGGTGGAAATTCATTCTGTCCGGCCGTCCGGCCGATCCGGCCGGCCGGCTGGCCGTAGGCACAATAACTCTCGAACGGAATGAGCTAGAGAGTTGAAATTTTCAGAGTATGTTTGGGAGATAAATATCTCGGCTAAACTCGTTACTGGGCAAAATCGGAAAGAAGGTTTCGGAGTAACAACAAAAAATTTGTTTTTTTACGAAACAAAATCCAAATTAAATTTTTTTTAATACGCAGTTTTATCATAAGAATCCATCCATATCATTTTTAACTCTAACAAGCTAACACTTTCGGAGATATGGTTTTTCAAAATTTCAATGATAAATCGTATTTCACAGAGATATAATTATTCTATGTATGAATTGTCATAATGTCAAACTTATATTCCTGAGACATGACATTATCTAATCAATCGAAGAATTATGAGAATAAGGTGTATTCCGAAATGTGAGTGAAGTGACAAAAATCTCAGTTGTTTGCTCCGAAATTAGTTTTTCTCAGAAAAGCCTTACATTTCAGAACGGAACATGAAGTAAGAGATCTGAGAGTAGTGAGACTGTTTTTCATCCATCGACATAGAATGCAAATAGAATGTAAATATTGAAAGCATAATTCTGCAGTTCGAGAGAGGAGAAAATTTGGTGAACGTAGATCAGGAAATTTTTGATCGATTACAAGGTAATTTTTCATTATTAAGCTACATTCACAATCACCAAATTACAATTAAAATTAGCAATTGGAATTAGTCGTAGAAGTTTGGTATACGCTATAGAATTGGACCGATCACTCGATCTATCTAAAATTTAGCATCAAATTGTAGAATCATGACCTTTATACGCATGTGAAGTTTTGTATTGACCAGATTACCCCAAAGTTTCAAAAAAAAATTGGAAAATTTAAAAAAAGTTTTTCTACAATAACAGTAGGTAAACTACCGGGGTCCTAGGACATTTCAAGGCCACCAAAACCATGGTAGTTCCTGGTACACTTCAAGGTCACCCAAATGGAACCTAACCCAAGTGGGTAGGCAACCAAAAATTAATGTAGTAAACGTGTGACGTCATTGCAGGTGACCTTGGGCTGGTAGATCAGGCCTAGACAGGCTTGCGCAGGTTAATTTTGCGAGAGAAGTGAAAAAAATTTTTTTTCGGACTAAAAAAAATTTCGAAAATTTCGGACTTTGAAAAATTTCGTAAAGTTCGGACTTACAAAAATTTCAACAAGTTCGGATTTCAAATCGAATAAAACGATGATTAATTTTGTGAGAATTGTGAAAAAAAAATATATTTTTGAAAATTCTTTATGTTGGACTTGGAAAAACTTTGAAAGGAACAATTTTAGCTACTATAAACCTTAGATATCCTTATGGGAAATTACATGTTAAAATAAGTGAAATTGAACTAGAATTCTGGGAGGAAATAAAACAAGACAATTATAATATTTGTTTTTTATTGACAAGCCAATCGTATAGTAAATTAACATTTTCGAGTGCACATATGAGTTCATTCTTTACATGTAACCTACAATGATAACTTGTTGTGGATGCTTCTTTTAAGAGTTTTAGCTTGGGGCAGTCAGACATCTCTAGGATGATACATCGATCGGAGTCTTTATGTAATAGTGTTCTTAGAATCCTTACTTTCGGCAATCCTTTTACGTAAATTAAGCTTTGTGCATCAGGTAGTAGGTGGCTCTTCAAAACAGAAATTAGCATTTCTACAGGTATATAGTAATCATAGTTGGTCGTCCAATCCAAACCATGGATGTTGTTTGTTGTGTAATCTATCTGCCATTTGAAATGCTCAGATAGTAGATGAAATTGCACTGGTGTTCTTATAAAATAATGTTTCCTTTCACAAGTGTTAATATTTAGAATTGAAAGTTCCCTGATGTAAAATTCACTATCTTTGTAGTGGAACCCTTGGAAATCCACAATAAATGCCATTTTGTGCCGTCGTATGAGCTCTAGATAATCCTTACAGTCCCACTTAATGGATTATATATCACGTTTCGGTCGTGAAGAATTAAACAATAAGCACTTGTTTTGTTTGGTACCGGTTTTGCTGTTTCAATTTCAAGTCTGATATCGACTGCACCGTTCTTTATTGTCTCATTCTGATGAGTACAATCTATGACAGCTATTGGTGCTGTATGTTTGAATGAACTGGGTGTAAACGCTGGTTCAGCTTCGTTTTTATAATAGTACGCTCTTTGAAAATGCGCATACATTTCATATAATAACGACCATTGATTCTTGTCCCAATCAAGGTTAAGGTTATCATACGGATATGCGTCTGCATTCAGGAATAATTTAATATTCCTTAGATTGCAATGAACAAATAATGCCGAATCTCTGTTTAAGCTATTTTTACGATCCGTTTGGAAGGCAAAAATAACAATTCGGGGTTTTTCCATCAAGCTGCTTGATTTAACAGTCCAGGTGTGATGGGTAGTCTCTTGAAGAGTGGGTAATTGTTGAATTTCCCAATTTCTAAATGAAATGGATAAATCTCTGCTCTCCTCAACATATTTCAATAATCTTAATTTTTGCACATCGGCCACTTTAAGATGTGGCACTTTCCAATAAATTTTGTTGATTTCCACAAAGGGTTTTTCAGTTCCTGTTACTGGTTGATTAATAATCGCGTTCAAATCATTGCTGCTCCTAATCAATACCAATTCTTGACGAACATTCATAATAACCTTTTGGAAATCCTCTGCAAATCCCAGCCACAATTTAAGAGGTATACAAACGGTAAAATTACCTTTTTGATCAAGGATATCAGGTAGTCCATCTAATGCCAATCCAGCATTTTGCAAACGATCAAATTGATTCTTCGTGTAGGATAAGTAACTCTTCAATGTGCTAGTTATTCCCAAATTCCGTGTTTGATCAATCACAGTGCCTCCTATTTCATAACGAATTTCATCGAAAAGAAATGAAATTCCATTTTTTATAAATTTTATATGTGTAGTTTCAGTAGGTGGATGTTTAACATCATCACTATTTTTTAATAATTTCCCCTCAATATAAATGTAACTATATGATGGTAAAGTGTATAGATCTTGCGTTTGGATGGGTATTCTTATTTCATCACTGCACTTATATGTCGGTTGATGAGTATGATATTCAAAATTCGCAATAGATTCATCAATTAGAACATTTTCAGCTACATTTAAATTTAGGAAACTCATTTTGTCTTCACTTTAAAACCCAAGGACCTTAAAAATAATTTATTTGTCGCTGTTAACGGTACACTGGTTTTTGTAGTACTGAACAATATATTTCTTTCAGCCCCTTTTTTATTATTTTTCATACCATTAGATTGTTGTTGTTGTTGTTGGTTGCTTGAGAAAACGTTATAATATCTCATGATCGCTCTTAGTTCACTTGTTGTAGATTTTTTTCACATGTAATCTTACTGTTACCACTTCTCCGTTGAAATTGACCAAGTTACCCTCTTGGTCTGTTAGTTTTATAGCAATTTCATTGATAAATTTCGTATTTATCGGTAAATAGATAACATTAGAGGGGTTTTCAACTATCTTGGTGCCTGGTGCATTTTTTGGATAGAAGACGTGCAAAATATGTTTTTTTTCATCATTAGAATATGAGTTTTGCACTAAATTACATTCAATATTGATCGCATTCACTCTGAAAATATTGATAGGCTTGTTGGAAATATGTTTTTTATTAGCAGCTAATATTTGCGGTGTAAACCCCAAAACTTGTGCTATACTACAATTCTGTTGAAAATCAATAGGTTCCGTGCATTTCACTTCCGATCTCAGGGTGGTTCGATTCAACGAAATATTTATGGCTGGTCTATCTGTTTGACCTTTCAATGGATTATTTTCATAGTTATCAATTATAAATTTTTGTAGATAGTGATTTATATCACTTATTTCATAGCAACCAGGTGGAAGAATGATTATGTTGTTTACACCAAAATGGAAACGATTATTTGTTTCATCGACATTGGGAATGCTATTGTAACTGACAAAGTTTATTAATCCGATAACATAGTCATGAGATTCACTTAACACAATTGGTGGATATATAGTGGCTTTCAATTCTGACGACTTGTCGTTTAACGTGAACGTGTAGGACATGATGATGATGCTTGCATAACACTGACCATATTTTTCATTTGAATGATAATTTATTTAATAAAAATTTTATACATAAGTGTCCACAATTATACGATGTTTTTTTTTGATATGTTTTATAATTATAGAAAATATTCAATTGTTTCTTATGCGTACAATGATGTTTACAATCAGATTTAAAATATTTACAAACTTCAAGAGGTGGAGGTAGATTTCCATAACTATCAAAATATGAAATGTTATCCCCCTTTTTGCGATAGCTGACCCAATGTGTGCCCGGCCCATCAGAGTTGTCTAAATTCACAATTCCGCATTCATTTTTTCGAATACGTTTAGGCATCTCATCTTTCATAAAGCATCCACGAAAATTAGCAATTTTTAATTCTGTAACCAAATTGCTAATATCCCGATCTGTTAGTGCTCGCTTTGGAAGTTTCATCTCTCTCTCTCTCTCTTTTTTTGTTAATTGTAACGATCTGCTTCACTGTCTCGTAGAAAAAGTCCAAATCCTTTTTTGTATTTTCTCAAGCACATTCCTTTTCCCATAGCAATAGCTTCCATAGTTTTATTGTGTCGATTTGCCTCTTCGAATTGTTGTTTGGCCTGTTTAGCAGCATTAATTGAATCAATAATTTTTGCAGTTCCCCCACCTAGTGCACCTAAAGCACTCAATCCCGCAAAAATCGGAATTAATGGTAAAATACCTCCTTTTTTAGGTAACCTTATCACTTTTGTTGACTTTATTTTGGATTTGAATTTATTGGCTAATTTCTTTGCCAAAAATACCCGTGAAAATAGATCCTTAGGTTTTTTTCTTATTATATGTTTTTTTATTTCTTTCACCACTTTATTGAAAGAAACACGTTTAATCTTCTTTTTCTTCATGCTCATTCTTTTTACACCATATATACACACTCAAAGTTGAGCAGGACTGCACCCCAATTATGTAAAGCTCACATATTTATAGGTAAAATTCTTGTTCGTTTAGCACCCCCATTCTCGTCCTGATCTTCATCTGTGGTTCTTTTTCGTTTTATATAAGGTATTTCTTCATAATCTATCTTGTCATTGTCAGTATTTATTTTCAATCTTTTATATTCAATCTCATCGTTGCTATAGACGCTTTTACGCTTTTTCACCCTCAAAATTGGTTTTCGATTTTTCTTTTTATTGATGGTATCAGCGACAGCAGGAGCAGCATCAGCAGCAGCAGTCCTATTTGATGTCATAATTTTAATCATCGCAGGAGTAGGAATTTGATTTTGTTGTTGTTGTGAAGGTTGAGTAGGTTTGGATTTTAAAATTCTTGGTTTTAACAGTTTTATTGCCTTTTCCCCTGAATTTTCTTCTTCTACACTTAGAATGATTTCATTGCACTTTTTTCTGATGAGCAACAAATTCTTTAGGAGTTTTCGTAAAACATTTCTTTGTTGTCTCTTATTACCAATTCCCATCCCTAATTTAACTTTGCTTCGCATTATACCGCTAACACCTAATGCAGCCATCTTTTCAGTAAGCGAAGCATCAGAAGAATGATATCTTTCCATAGCTTTAGTAGCTAAAATTTCATCTGCTTTATGGCGGTGTTTTAAATCCTTCTCTTTCGAATATTTAATATCATGTTCCATGCATGCCTCATCCAATTTATTTATAGGTTTGGATCCTGACATTAAACGTTTCGATAGACGTGTTCCAGGACCACAATAATTGTACCCAGGTATATGTAATTCAAATGGCAGGGAATTTATAAGGTTGTTAACAAGTCCACCACCCGTATAAAATTTCATATTTTAACCAAAATATATATATACATATACACACACACATACACAACCTTCGCTTTATAAAGAAAAGCTATAAATGATATAGTTTTAGTTATGTTAGTCATTTTTATTCGAAATATTGTTCAATATGAAAGTTCATCAACAAAAAGTTCATCTAAAAGTTCAGAATAATGATGTGTTGCAGACTGCAGGTGCTCATCAACATTCGAAACATGGTGATTTATTTCCCGCTACTATTAGATGTCTTATAGTAGGACCTTCAAATTGTGGGAAAACTAATGTTATGATTACACTCATTGAACATCCACATGGATTGAAATTTGAGAATATTAACTTATACTCAAAATCGGTACATCAACCGAAATACCAGTACCTCGAGCAATTATTAAAACCAATAAAAGGAATAACTTTCAACACTTTCACGACAGCTGAAAATATAGATCCACCTAATAGAGCCAAACCTAATTCTCTATTCATTTTCGATGATGTCATCTGCAACAAACAAGATGTAATGCGTGAGTTCTTCAGTATGGGAAGACATAATCATGTGGATTGTTTCTATTTAGCACAAAGTTATGCTAGAATACCAAAAAATCTAATACGAGAAAATGCTAATGTTATTATTCTTTTCAAACAAGATGAAATGAATCTAAAACATGTCTATACAGATCATATTGGTTCGATGGATTTTTCCTTTGATACATTTAAAAATATATGTTCAATGTGCTGGTCGGGGGAACCATTTAGTTTCGTTTCAATCTTTAAGGATAATGAACTAAATGGAGGTCGATATAGAAAAGGTTTTGACGAATTCATCAATATAAATACCTAAACTCTATTACTGCTTATGTTAGTTTGCCAGTTCAACAACAGGTGTTGACAAGCAGAACGTTGATAACGGTGACCGAAATGAACACTTACAATAAGAGATTGAAACGACTTTTGATTCAAAAACGTAAAAATATTAAAGATAAATTACAATTACTCAAGTATGGAGAGAGAGTCAAAGAAAATGCATTTTCTCCAATAACGAAACAATTGAAGGAAATAAAAAAAAATTTGAAACATGAGGAAGACGAAAAGAATGGCAATCATGAAGAAGAATTAGAAGAAGAAGACTTAAAATGGGTGATGCCTCAATCGTCTTTATCACCGCTCACACCCATTGGGGAAACGACAGCAGGCAGCAGTAAAGACAGGACCAAGGAGACCGCTAATAATACTTCGTTTATCGATTACCTAGATCAATATCCACCCATTGCGAGGAAATATATTATGAGTCTGAATGAAAATCCTTCAAAATTCGATCGAAAATATGGTGTTCGTTTTGATCCAGAAACGGAAAAATTCTCGATTGGTAATTCACGAATGCAAATAATTGATAATGGAGATGTTATGGTAAAAAATAAAAGGTATCGAGGTACTAGAGGTTTATACGAATTAATATTTAAACGAAAACCTAAGAAATATTCTGAGGAAGACTTGCAAAATTACCATGATATAATTACTGAAACAAACGCATATAAATGTTATTATCACCCAAGCAATCAGATAGATGGTAACAATACTGTTAAATATAAAAAAATTGTTGCACCGTTAATAAAAAAAAAGGGGGGTTCTATCAATTTGAGATTACATAAAAACACAGCCTATATGTTTTGGAATGATCCTAATGAATTAGTTGAACGATTGAAATTATTATTGGCATCACATGAAGCTGGAAACAGTGGTGTTATAAATGAAATCACTTCAATTGTTGAAGAATTGTACGAGGCTGGTTTGATAGTATAACGATGACATCGAGAACCGAGAAGAAGTGGCAAATTGTCACCGAGCTGTATAAGCAGGCCCGAATAAATTTTAAACGTCGTAAAACAATTGTACGTGGCTTGTGGGACTTATGCCAAGCTGATCTGATAGATATGCAACCATATGCCAAAGAAAATAACGGTTTCAAGTATATTCTAATTGTCATCAATTGTTTCTCTAAATACGTTTGGACTGAACCGCTCAAGGATAAATCAGGGAAAAATGTGTCTACTGCTATGGAAACTATTTTGTTGATGATGTTGAAATCGAAAAAAAACAACAGTTTGAAAAATTTACAAACAGACAAGGGTACAGAATTTTATAATGTTACTTTCAAAAAGCTAATGGAAAAATATTCTATTAATCATTATTCCACCTACAGTGATAAAAAAGCAGCAATTGTTGAACGTGTAATTCGAACAATTAAAGGAAAAATGTATCCTCAATTTTCCTTTCAAAATACCCACAAATGGATAGGTGGTATTTTAGCTGAAGTGGTTAAAAACTATAATAATTCTGTGCACCGCACAATCGGAATGAAACCGATCGATGTAAAAGAAACAAATGAAGATTCTCTACGTGGAATTTATAGTAATCCAAAGTCACCAATAAGAAAATGTAAATTCATAAAAGGTGATCATGTAAGAATTTCCACAGCGCGGGGTGTCTTTGATAAAAAATATACTATGAATTGGTCTCCTGAAATCTTTATTATTAAAAAAAAAGTATTGAGCACACCCACAACATATATTTTGAAGGATATCAATGATAAAGAAATCAAGGGAGGATTTTATGAGGAGCAAATGCAAAAAGTGAAATATCCAGATATTTATTTGGTTGAAAAAGTTTTGAAACGTAAAGGTGGAAAAAGCCTAGTTAAATGGGTTGGATTTGACGATACACATAATCAATGGATATCAAATGACAATGTATCTTAAAGGTTACAATAAAACACCAATAATTTAATAATGATTCTTTTATTACTTCAAAGAGTTCAAAGTCCCAAATGGTTAACGTTTTTTTTCAAATGAAATCATGATCATCAATCTCGATTCTTGGCATTTCCCTTCTTCTTCTTTTCGACGGTTGTGATGAGGGTGGTTGTTGTGATAGGGGTGGTATTGTTTCCTCCTCCCCCGCTAATAATTGTGAATTAATTTCAAAAAGTTGTCTTTTGGCTGCTCTTCTTTGTCTCGAATCCTCCTCATTAAGCCCATTATTCACATGAGGTGTACTTTGGGTAATGGGAACTCCTGCTTCCCTCAAGGCTCTCTTCAATATCACCCCATCTGATTGTAATGGGGGTGTTTGTGAAGGTGGTGGTGGTGTTGATATACATGCTTGTGTTACTTGAGCACTCTCGATATCCTCTTCGTCGACAATATTGTACTTGTATCTTCTTATGACATCTTCCAATAACCCCAGATCTTTGTCATCCTCCAATCGTGTTTTCAGGTATTTCACAGGTAAATTACCAAATTTTTTTTTCATCGTTTTTACTTTTGGACTATATGATAGTTTTATTGTTACCTTATCATCATAAAGAGTGACTTTGGGGGCTCCATATCTTTGAACAAATGAAGGTAGTTTAAAAAAAAATAAAAATGATTAGGGAGGAAAAAAACTTACTGAAAAATCTGCTTGCACACCACCTCTAACATTCGGGGAGTAAAATTGTCCCGATCAGTAGAGAAAACAACAATAGTACAAGGAATATTCATGTTAAAGTTTTTTTCTTATTCACGTGCACGTTCGTAGCTGGTAACTCCAATAATTATACTAGTTTTTCAAGATGAATTGAACGGAATTTATACTCTGAAATCGCTGATTGTCAAGGACAAAATGTTTAAATTTTGGGACAGAATATTTTACTGTCAATCCTTCTTCCCCTTTATTTTATATGAAAATGTAAATACATATAATTCATGTGAAATATCAATTGAAATTTGTTTGAAGTTATTCATTTTCACCAAACGAATATCCATATTAAGAATTACATATATCAATTAATTGGTGTGAATCAATTACATATTTAATAGATAGGTTTATTTCCAAAGGTCCATACTGTATTCATATTACTTTGTTAGATATTGCTTATTTAGCATTTTGCATCCTAGCGCGTGGACCTGCATCGCACATTCCTTAGATAAGATAATCTTATAAATAGAACCCTATTAGATTTTCTCGAGGAGAATTGAATAGATAATTATTTATTAGGCGTACTCTCTAAGTAAACGCTTATCGGTATGCTAATTGAGACGGTATGCTAATTGAGCTTCGTCGGCGTTTATTTATCTCCGCGGATACATTGACCAACTTGACCATTTATTCGTCCTCTTAATTATATCGAATGATACATTGTTTTAATATTAATGATGTACATGCAAAAATCTAGATTGTTAGGATGCAACTTTGTCTACTATTATAATCTGAATTGAATTATTGCAAATTAACAAAAATTTTGGGGCACGTGTAATTGCGATCCGAATTGGTATATAAGAAATAGATTGCGTAGGTATTCTACTTGAGGTTGTGTTTGTGCATAGAGCAGAATCGAGGTAAGCAGATTTTATTTTCTACCTGTTTAAAAAAAAAAATGTTTGGGCTGATTTTTGAGTTTCCAATTTTTCAAATGAAAATATATTTTTCAGACATAAAAGAAAAAAAACCATAAAAAAACAGCAAAAATCCGTGAAAAAGGCAGAGAAAAAAAATGAGCGGTACAGCAACCACCCGTTTAGATAGTTTGTCGGCTGAAGCCGTTAAGACTATGGAAAGGGTGAGTAGATTAATCAAAACTAAAGAGGAATTTTTAAAATATATTACTTATTTGAAAAATATTATTTGCGTTTTGAATAGATCGATTAAAAATAAATATAATGATGCTATTGGGAATTTTGCTAGAGTTGAATCTAATCTTAGTATTTTAAAGTATTATCAACGAACATTTAGGAAAAAGTTATCAAAATTAATGGAAAAACGATGCGAAGAAAATTTAGAATGGCATGAAATTAAATCGGCATTTAATGGGCGTATATCTAGTGGTATTATTACAAATCTTGGATTCAAAGATCCTCAATTATTTTTGGAGAAAGCATTTAGAAGTTTTGCAATACAAATTCGTAAGTCGTTGAAAAAATCTGTACTAAAAGTTAACACTATTTTGGCTGGTTTATTTGTGAAACCCTCTGATTTAGAGACTAACTTTAAATTTTTTTCCACAAAAAATGAAGTTATTGACGTTAGTGTAAATTTAAAAGATTGGTATAAAAACAATGTATCGTCTGTTATTTTGAATCGAATGGGTGAGTTCCAAGAACGCGATTCGGGCTGGAGTCTATATGAAATTTTGTATTTGAAATTGAACATTAATCATTTCAGTCCAATAAATGTTGGTATGTCCACTTATGTAGATTTACCAGCATTTGTGAAAAGCACGCATAGTGTAATCAATATAAAAAATAATGATCAGTACTGTTTCCTGTGGTCTATAATGGCTGCTCTTTTTCCCGTTTACGATGAATCCAAAAATAAATGTAGAGTATATTCTTACCCCGATTTTGAAGGCTTTCTTAAGTATGAAAACATTAATTTCCCAATAGAATTGAAGGATATTCCAAAATTTGAATTATTGAACGGTTTAGGAATAAATATTTTTACTATTTCGAATAACAAGGAGATTGTTCCTCTTTGTCTTACCAAGAGTCCATTTTACAAAATAATAATAAATCTCTTGATGGTGCCTTGTGAAAATTTGACAAATGAAATAGCTGAAAATAATCCTGGAACGAGTTCAATGAATTTGAAAACTAAAACATATTACCATTTTGCTCTAATAAAAAATTTATCCCGTCTTTTGAGTCGTCAACTTAAAGATTCAAAAAATAGGAAATATTTCTGTGAAAGATGTTTGAATCATTTCGCTACAAATGAATCTTTGGAAAGGCATCTGGAATTATGTAGAGATTTGAATCACTGTAAAATAGTTTTACCTAAAGAAACTCATAAGATTTTAAAATTCAAAAATTTTACACATCAAATACCTATGCCTTTCGTTATTTATGCGGACATTGAAAGTCTTTTGGTTGATTATGATCTGTCCTCTTCCTCCTTTGCTCTCGATAATAAAACTATAAAGCGCAAAAAACATGAAGCCTTTAGTATAGCTTATTATTTCAAATGTGATTATGATGATTCTTTATCTAAATTCAATTTATATACAGGTTCTGATTGTATAAAATGGTTCATAAATGAATTGGAAAATCTTTCAGCATATGTTGGAGGAATTATATCGAACCCTCTTCCAATTGTAATGAACGATGAGGAGAAACAGAATTTTTATGAAGCGAAGCAATGTTATGTGTGCGATAATGAATTTTCTGTTAGTGATGGTAAAGTTCGTGATCATTGTCATTTTTCAGGAAAATATCGTGGTGCAGCTCATGAAACTTGCAATTTAAAATTGCAGATATCTAATACTATACCTGTGGTTTTCCATAACTTTTCCAATTATGATAGTCATTTTCTAATTAGAAGTCTTGCGAAAGATATTGAGGGTCCCTTGAATATTTTGCCTGTTAATAAGGAAAAATTCATTTCGTTCACAAAATACATCACTAAATATAAAATAAATTTGAGATTTATAGATTCCTTTAGATTTTTAGCCGGTAGCTTGGAAAAATTATCCTCGTATTTGGATGATGAACAAAGAACTATTGTTTCAAAATTCTTTCCTGATAAAACTCACTTTGAGTTAGTGACAAGAAAAGGTGTATTTCCATATGAGTATCTTGATAATTTTAAAAGACTAGACGATCAGGAACTTCCATCGAAGGAAAATTTTTATAATACGCTCACTGAGGAGGCAATATCGGATGATGACTTTAATCATGCAAATAATGTATGGAAAACTTTCAAAATTCAAAATTTAAAACAATATGCTGAATTGTATCTTAAAACTGATGTTTTACTTTTGAGCGATATTTTCGAATATTTTCGAATTAATTGCATGAAATATTATAATTTAGATGCACTCCATTATTTTACAACACCAGGATTGGCCTTTGATGCGATGTTAAAACTTACAAAAATTGAATTGGAATTACTCACTGACATTGAAATGATTAATTTTATTGAAAAAGGCATTAGAGGAGGAGTGTCGCAATGTTCGAGGCGTTATGCGAAATCCAACAATAAATACATGTGTGTTGATGAATACAAGTCTGATGAGCCTATTTCGTATTTAATGTATTTTGATGTGGTGAATTTATATGGAGCTGCCATGACAAAGGCATTACCATTTTCTGATTTTCAATGGGTGCAGATAGGGTCTAATGAAATAGGCACTATCTTAAACACACCAGATGATGCTGAATTTGGTTATGTTTTAGAAGTGGACTTGGAATATCCGAAATCATTATATGAAAAACATAAAGATCTTCCGTTATGTCCGCATCATCTGCCACCACCTGTATCTGATAATGATACAACTAATTTATTATTGACTTTATACAATAAAAAAAAATATATTATTCATTACCAAAGTTTGAAACAGGCTATTAAATTGGGGTTGAAGCTAGAGAAAGTTCATCGGTGTTTGAAATTTGCTCAAAAACCTTGGATGAAATCGTACATCGATTTCAACACAGAGTTGCGTAAAGCCAGTAAAAACGAATTTGAACGTAACCACTTCAAATTGATGAACAATGCGCCATTTGGAAAAACAATAGAAAATGTTAGAAGATATAGAGATATAAAGCTAGTAACACATTATGAAGGAAGATATGGTGCTAATTACTACATATCACAAGGGAACTTTAGTAGCATTACTATTATCGATGAAGATATTGTACTAATAGAAATGAAAAGGTTAACCATAAATATGAATAAACCAATTTTCATCGGTATGTGTATTTTAGATATTTCGAAAACATTTTTGTATGATTTTCATTATGAATACATTAAAGCTAAATTTAACGACAATGCAAAATTATTGTACACAGATACTGATAGCCTTATTTATCAGATTTTCACAGATGACATTTACCAACATATAAGGCAGGATATTGATAAATTTGATACCTCCGATTATCCTGAGAATAATATTTTTGATATTCCTAGGCGGAATAAAAAAGTAGTTGGTTTAATGAAGGATGAAAATAATGGTTGCATCATGAGTGAATTTATCGGGTTGAGGTCGAAGATGTACACGTATAAAGTTTGCGAAATTGAAAAAAAAAAGAACAGAATATTAATTATGCTGATAACCATGAACTTATTGAGCTTTTGAAAACAATTAAAAAAGTAAAAGGAGTAAAGTATGCTGCTATAAAAAATTATATAACCTTTCAGGATTTTTATAAAACACTATTCGAACAATCAACATTTTCAATAATTCAGAACAGTATAATTGCGAAAAATCATGAGATTTTCTCAATTCAACAAGAAAAGGTTGGTTTAAGTTTTGATGATGATAAAAGAATTGTATTGGAGGATAAAATATCAACGGTACCATGGGGGTATTTTGATTAATTCCTATCTTTATATATTTTGATTGATCTACACAGCCTCTCTCGGTGAAAATGCTGTATCGTTGTTTCTCAAAAAAAAAAAAAAACTAAAACAAAATATAAAATTTCATTACCAGAATGAATAATCTACCTACTGGAGCAGAGCTGCGGCGGTGCCCAATAGCCGCGTGGGAGCTTGAGGTACTTTTCCATGTACTGGAAAAACCTGGAGACTTAACACTCCAGGACCTGAGACGGCTGGTGGCACTGGCCAATATTCCAGGTCATTGGAAAGCCTGGCTTATTCAGCAGTATTATCTAACGCATTGTGCTGTAATGTGTCAGGACAACTAGATTAGGTTTTATATTTATCTTTAGGTTAATATTATATCTATTTAATAAGTTAAGAAATTGATGTTTAACCCGAAGTAGTAGTAGTACCATTAGGCGGTATTTTATTTAAGAAAAAGTAATCGATGAACTACCAGTTTCATTTCGGTCTCTCCACTGTTTCATTTGATACAGAATTTCTCAAAGATCAACATGCCTGTGCCCGTTAAATACGTCTGTCCTATATGTAAAGGTGAATCTGAACAATACTATGCACCTTGTATTCGTTGTTTTTTTCAATTACTAGACAAAAAACTGTATGGAGTAAAACATAGATGTAGTTGTTGTCGATTAATGTGGCAAGAGCAGTGAAGATGTGTCTTGAAAGTATGGATCACATGGACTTTGAACAACGACTTCTCACGTTTAAGAAGAAATTTTGGACCGGTGCTGCAAATCCTATCGATTTGGCTAGAGCTGGTCTGTATTTCACCGGTGAAGGAGACATTTGCCGTTGTGTTTATTGTTCAGTGCAAATTCATAATTGGAAGAAGGAGGATAGTGCTTTGGAGGATCATTATAAGTATTCCAAAGATTGTGCATTTGGTCAGATGTTGTGGAAATATTCCAGGACTACGCATAACGAAGATCATCACCCCCACAAAATACTACTACTACTACTACTACTACTATTACTACTACTACTACTACCACTTCTACTACTACAAAAAAATGAATTTAGTAATCCTTTACTCGCTTATTGGAAATATCTTATATGTTCATTTCCAACCTAAAGTGATAAAGGCTCAAATATGTACTAATAAAAATAAACTATGTGATAATATGGTTGTATGCAGGCTAAACAATGATCTACCTGTATTTAAATATTACTTTAAAAATGATGATGATTATGATGTCTACAACATACATACTTTCAAAATAATTTATACTTTTTCAAATCGAAGTTTTAAAGAATCTGATTGGCTAAACGTGCCTCCTTCTGAACCAAAAGAACATCACTCTTCTATAAAGATACTTATAATTTTGTTATTTTGCTTAATATGTATGCTCGTATCCATACTTACCTTTGTATTAAGAAATACTTTATTTCCTAAAATAACTACTTGTATATAACATAATACTTATCGATAATCTTCCTAATACATATATATTTTTTTTTAACATGAATGCAGCCTCAGAATCTTCCCTATGTACTCTGTTACGAGCTGTTTCCTTTCTTCCTTTATAGGCAGAACCTTTTTTTTCCCTGAAATCTTCAATCGGGATCTTAAACTCTTCATAGTATCATTACTGTGCCTCCCTTTTGTACTCTTATTCTTGTGTCGTTGGTCGCTGTCACTTATACTGGCACATTTCTACCTCCTGTCAAGTACGTTACCTGAACTAACTACTTGCGTATAATATAATTCTGTGAATGCAGCCTCAGAATCTCCCCTATTTAATATATGCATTAATCATTTGTTCTAGCACATTTCTACCTCAGGTCAAGTACGTTACCTAAACTAACTGCTTGTGTATAATATATACAATTTGTAATCTTTTTTTTTGTTAATATATTTACATACAACCCATTTGTACTTATAAACCAGTTTGTTGTACTACCATTTGTAATTTAAGAATTCTTATTACCTGACAAGTTCGTACTTGTATATTACACAATATCCATGGTTTGGATTGGACCACCAACTATGATTACTATATACCTGTAGAAATCATGTAAAGAATGAACTCACATATGCACTCGAAAATGTAAATATACTATACGATTGGCTTGTCAATAAAAAACAAATATTATAATTGTCTTGGTTTATTTCCTCCCAGAATTCTAGTTCAATTTCACTTATTTCAACATGTAATTTCCCATAAGGATATCTAAGGTTTATAGTAGCTAAAATTGTTCCTTTCAAAGTTTTTCCAAGTCCAACATAAAGAATTTTCAAAAATATATTTTTTTTTCACAATTCTCACAAAATTAATCATCGTTTTATTCGATTTGAAATCCGAACTTGTCGAAATTTTTCCAAGTCCGAACTTAACGAAATTTTCTTAAGTCTGGAATTTTTTTAAGTTCGAAAAAAAATTTTTTTCACTTCTCTCGCAAAATTAACCTAAGAAATTTTTTTAAGTCCGAACTTGTTGAAATTTTTTTAAGTCCGAACTTGTCGAAATTTTTTTAAGTCCGAAAAAAAATTTTTTTCACTTCTCTCGCAAAATTAACCTGCGCAAGCCTGGCTAGGCCTGATCTACCAGCCCAAGGTCACCTGCAATGACGTCACACGCCCTTTTATAGGCACCCTGGTCCTACGCCAGGGTAGTGTGAGACTCACCGGCACTGCCAGCATACTCGCTAAAACCCCCCCTCTTACCCCGAGATGGTCTGGGGCGACGGCTTTATTGCTCGCTGCCGAATTAAACGGTGTTTGGGTGCGAGTTACCCAGGATTGTGGCGGAAGGCAACTACCCACTTGGGTTAGGTTCCATTTGGGTGACCTTGAAGTGTACCAGGAACTACCATGGTTTTGGTGGCCTTGAAATGTCCTAGGACCCCGGTAGTTTACCTACTAATAACTCTCGAACGGAATGAGCTAGGTAGTTGAAATTTTCAGAGTAGGTTGGGGAGATGAATATCTCGGTTAAGTTCGCTATTGAGCAAAATTGGCCAGATTTAATTCGATTTCTTCCATGGTGCAGTTCTCATTCTCAGATTGCTCATTTAATCTTTATAAATAAACTATTATTTGAATTGAATTTCCTTTATCATGCAGTTCTATCATAAGAATACATTGATATAATTCCCAACTCTGAGAAACCAATACTTTCGGAGATATAATTTGTCTGTTTGAACTAGAGCGCCAGAAAGCTACTGTCCACAGGGCTTGAACCCATTTTTAAAATAATTTTTGAAGCATTTTTTTTAAACGACACTTTTTTAAATTTAATTTCTTTCATGATGCAGTTCTATCATAGGAATCCATTGATATAATTCCCAACTCTGAGAAACCAATACTTTCGGAGATATAATTTGTTTGTTTGAACAAGAGCGCCAAAAAGTTCCTGTCCACAGGGCTTGAACCAATTTTTTTAAATTTATTGCTTTTATCTAAATTTTGTTATTATTTCATTTGTTACTTCGATATATTATTTGTGGTTTCCTTCAATGCTAGCATAAGAGTCTATTGTGCATTATGATTATTTTGAGTTTTTCTCACTTGTTAATTTTTCTCTATAATTGGGTGTAAACATGTAATGTATTATTATTATAAGGCTCACATTTCACTATGAAAGAATTAATTCTCCTATATAGTAATATTTCGGTCCTTATTTCAACGTCAATATTGACTGTGTCACAGCCGATAAGACAGTACCACTTCTGGTCAAGGATATTTATATTCATAAAATTACATGAAACGTGAGTATTTTCGTATATTAGTAGATGTGAAAACTACTGCTTTACAGAATGTTTTTTGCGAATAATCAATTCATAGTGAATCATGGCTTAATCTTACGATTGAGCTGATTTTTCTCATAAAAATGGGTTCAAGCCCTGTGGACAGGAGCTTTCTGGCGCTCTAGTTCAAACAGACAAATTATATCTGGTATTGGTTTCTCAGAGTAGGGAATTATATCAATGTATTCATATGATATCACTGCATCATAAAGGAAATTCAATTCACATAATAGTTTATTAGATAAGTAATAATAAATTACCTTGTAATCGATCAAAAATTTCCTGATCTACGTTCACCAAACTACAGAATTATGCTTTCAATATTTACGTAATATTTTCAAACATTTTCGGGTGAGGTCCCCGTTGCATCGCTAAAATACGAGTATTTCAACCCCAATATTTTTGAAGTTACAATATTCCCTTCTGTCAAGTTGACATTATGAGAATTTATACATAGAATAATAATTATATCAATCTGTGAAATACGATTTACATTGAAATTTAAAAAAATCATATCTCCGAAAGTATTAGCTCGTTGGAGTTGAAAATGATATGAATGGATTCTTATGATAAAACTGCTTATTAAAAAAAAATTGATTTGGAATTTGTTTCGTAAAAAAAAATTTTTTTTTTTGTTACTACGAAACCATCTGTCCGATTTTGCCCAATAACGAACTTAGCCGAGATATTCATCCCCCAAACCTACTCTAATAATTTCAAGTCTCTAGCTCATTCCGTTCGAGAGTTATCGTGCTTACGGACAGAATGAATTCCGACCACGGATTCTTGATCAGTGAGTCGAACCAAATCGTTTAAGACCATTTTCATCGAAATATTCCAAAATTACAGACATTTGGGCAAATTGATAAGCACTCAGTTCCGAGGAACTAGAGCGCCAAAAAGTACTCTTGGAATACACTATTGTTTTAATCATGGCACAATTGAACTGATTTGTGTCCTTACGCCACCACAGACAAAGCTATAAAGCACTGTTTGTTTTCGACCCAACAGTTTATTTATGTATTTCAATAGAGACCATAAGCCACCACGAACACAGCACTGTTCATTTACGAACCAATAGTGAATGTATGTATGTATGTGAGTTGAAACTAATCGTTTGATACTATTTTCGGCCAAAATGTGTACCAGTGTTTTTTTGGACGTTTGGTTTTACTGTCGGATTCAAATTCTTGGAAATATTATTTTTTTTCCTGGAGCTAAGCAGCTTAGGGCAAGTTCAGTACCTGGTTGAGTGACTGCTCTGCCTATAGATTTGGTCAGCGCGCCAAAGCTCCTGTCCACAGGGCTTTCCCCTTTTTTTTTCTTTAAGCCGAATTTCTTCAAATCTCTTTGTTTCAATATAGTTATAAATATAGTTTTGATGGCTCTCGCAGATTTTTGACGATATGTGACGAATTGTTTCTGAAGGTATTCTTCAACTAACTACTGCGCTTCAATTCGATCATATCAGTATGAGTTATTGGGAAATAAAACTTCAGATGGCTATAACTCTGAAACCACCCGGTTGATTTTGTCCATTAACGAACGTAATCGTGCTGACGGCCGGCCAGCCCGACAGAATAAATTTTGACCTCGGTTTCTTCATCAGTGAGTCGAAACTATTCATTTGAGACCATTCTCCGCCAAAAATTCGAAAATTAGAGACATGGAGACAAAATAAAATTCCCTACCTCACAACCTATCAATTAAATATAGCATAGCATTTCAAAATATCATTTTACAGTCAAATTCTAGATTTAGACTTGATGGGATCTATATTGTTGAAAATATTGGGTAAATCTCAATTTTGATCCTGAAAACCAAGCACCCATTTTACGAATCAAAAACGTTTCTGTTTCCATTTTTTCATCTTGACCGACGGAAAAACTGAGAGGCTTAGACCAAACTGTCTGAATAAACAGAATTATTGTCAAAACATATTTTAGAATGCTGTAATTGTCTGTTCCCATGAACGGAGTACCATTTTTTTGTCGATCTATTACACAAGTCTTGTATAACAGTGTTAAAAGTTGATCAAATAAATTGGCAGTTGACCCACGTGCGGTGTTGCCACGTGCCTCACCTCCTCCATGAATCCCATTTTTTTACTCCCTCATACAACATCATTAAAAGATGAGCGTGCAACGCGAAACCAAAGTAACTCCACATTCCGCAAGTTCATAATGCTTCACATAATTTACTATTTCCACCCTTTCCGTCTCTATCCGCGCTAGGGTGACGATGGGATGACGCACAAACGTCGCTTCGAAACATAGGCGTTCGAAATAATTGCGGGAGAAATTCTTGCCGCAGTATTGGGACGATTGAAAGGACGGAAATATTGTACAATCCAGAAAACGAGGACCGAACCTGTTGAAATGGAGGGTGAGTGCTGTTGAAATGGAATGTGTCGCGGGTTTACTTAGGATGTGTCAGTCTAGGTATCCAGATTGCGAGGAGACTTCATATATCAGCGAACATCGGAAAACATTGTTCAACCTATCGAAAACAACGTTCTTTCGCTAAACTAATACTTTATGGTGCATAAAACTTGATAGGAATATGATGGATCAACTGCTGACAATGAACATACAATCGTCTTATCCTTATTGGTTCAAACTAATTGGAATATTCATACCGTCAGGATTATCAATCTGGGTCGAGTAATATTTACCAAATTGCGTCCGAAAAAGGAAGAGTTGAGTGAATTTTACTCTATGACTGTTGTTCGAAAAGTCAGAGTATTCGACTCGGAGTTCATTTTACTCCTGTCAAAATAGACATAACTCATAAGACGGAAAATCTAGTATCTTTGTCTCACTGTTTTATATATGTTCGGTGAGGTAATTTGATAGTTTTAATACTGCTCCCAATATATATTTATGATTAGAGTTACATATATGTGGAGAAAACAATGATAATTGGTTCTTTCTTAAACCAACATAACCTATTTTTCGATATTGGCACCTTCTGTCACTGACAATGTCAGTGTCAAAAACTCTATACTCTACTCCGTGGAGTTAATTTTCGAACACAACCCTGGGGATCCGCCAAGGCGAGTCAAAAAGAGCAGGGCACTACCTGCCTTTTTTCAAAGCATGTCGACGTATCTTCAAACTATCATAGTTTCGGTGCGGATAATACGAAAGCGTATGGGGGCCATGGTAGAATTTGATTCCATAATTCATACAATAAAGCACGAATTCACTAAAATGTATCGGATCGGAGTTATGATTCGTCAAAGTTTGAACAAGAGCGTCAAAGCTCCTGTCCACAGGGCTTTCCCACTTTTTCAATTTGGCTTATGTGCGTCAATTTTCAGGAGTTTTCGTAATTAAATTCAAAACGTAGTTCTATGAATCATCTCATGTGGGACTTACATACATCAGAAAATTTTAATTTGAGTGTTTTATGAAATCATATAGAATTATTGAGAATAATTATTAAAATTTTTAAAAATCATATCTCCGAAAATATTAGTATGTTAGAGTTGAGAATGAATGGATTCTTGTGATAAAACCGCATCTGAAAAAAAATTGAATTTAAAATTC
Source organism: Halyzia sedecimguttata (assembly GCA_937662695.2). Taxonomy (NCBI): domain Eukaryota; kingdom Metazoa; phylum Arthropoda; class Insecta; order Coleoptera; family Coccinellidae; genus Halyzia; species Halyzia sedecimguttata. The sequence continues at coordinate 70,682,474 of OW569414.2, forward strand.
TTTGTTACTCCGAAACCATCAGGTCAATTTCGCCCACTAACAAACTTAACTGAGATATTCGCCTCCCAAACCTACTCTGAAACTTTCAACTTTCTAGCTCTTTCCGTTCGAGGGTTATCGTGTTAACGGCCGGATGGACCTACGGCCGGACAGAATCTATGTTGACCGTGGTTTCTCGATCAGTGAATCGAACCAAATTGTTTAAGACCATTTTCAGCCAAAAATTTGAAAATTACAGACATTTGGGCAAATTGATAAGCATCTCTGTTCCGTGGAACAAGAGCGCCAAAAAAGTACTACGCTAGTTCGGCACGTAACTGTAAAAGTTGGCGCATTTAATGAGGATTACAAATTGGGACAACACTTGCAAGTAATTCTGCAAATTTCTCGGCTAGAATATTTCCTGCAGAGAAATATATGTTCGAACCAATTATTGCCACTAACTCTAATTGATTCTAGTGCATCAAAGGTGGATAATTTGAGTTTTGAGTTCTTTATTTGAAAGAGACGAAGTTAAAATGGTTAAAATGCTCGCGGTCTAGCTTGTCGAAAAGGGTAGTAATCTTATAATTCAGACCACTTTTGATGAGGGTTCACAGAACTCTATCGGTGAGCCGCTCGTTGGTTTGAGTTGAAGTCGATTGTTGAAGTCAAAAATTAATTCACAATAACATTTGATAGGGAGTTGAAATTTTCAGGGTAGGTTTTGCATCCGAATGGGAGAGATAAGTTAGTTGTTGGGCATAATCGGCCCGACAGTTTCGGTGTTATACCCATCTGGAATATAATTTTCTCGATAACTCAAAAAATTCTTGATAACTAGTTGTAGAATATCGACATAAAGACGTATATGAAATTTTGTGGGGATCGTACAACTAAAAAATTTGAAAAAATATACGAAAACATATTAATATGAATCACAATAACTTGAGAGCGGAAAGAGATCAGAATGCGACATTTGAATTCGTTGATATCTATATCATCGGTCAAACGATTTTGGATTTATACTCTTCTGGAATTTTTTCATTATTTCCTCTATAACTGAAAATATACAAATCCAATCCAATTGAAATACGGTAAATACTCGTATAATGCCGAAGCGCTAAGAATTACAATTCCGAAACAATACGCATTTCCGAATTACAAATTCTGTGATCTTAGACGATTCTCTCATTAATCATTAAAATAAAAATAAAAATGCTTACTTCAACGAATGCTATCACTGAACTTTAAATCTTGTTTCCAGATCAATAATTTCAGGAAAATGTCATCATGTTACATATTTTTCGACCAAGTTTGAATCTAAAACTTGGCTGTAAAATGAGGTACATATCCAATTCTGACTAGGTAATGAACGAATGTTGGTTCGACTTGGCAAATTTCACTTCGGTTGATCTATGCGCATGATAATTCATTGAATTCTCTCCATGCAGGCACGTCAAAAGTCAAAAGATGTTGACAACTTCGTTTGTCGAGTGTAGGTTGGCACGAAGTTGTAAGGGAAACCAATCCCAATATGTTACGATAAGACATAGTCAATGATACAATTCAAGATAACGCTCTTTAAATCTCAATTGTTGAAATATTTCGATTTTAGGCAACATCTTCAACAATATAGAGGTGATCGCATTCAAATCTATAACTTCACTTTAATATAAGGTTTTCAGGGCTCTCGCAGAATTTCAATGATATCTAACGGATAGTTTCTGAGATAAAGGTTTTTTTTAACTATATATTTTTTAAGTTTCCAGTAATACAATCCTCATGTAATTTTGCTCCTCCTATTTGTATTTTTCAATTATCTGCCATGCTCTTTATTTCGATCAGATCAGTATTTTTTGAGTTATTCGGAAAACATAATTTCAGATGGGGGATGTGAAACCACTCGGTGGATTCTGCCCATTAACGAACTTAGCCTGTACATTTGAACTCCAAATATACTTTGAAAAAATCAATTCTAACTCATTGAATTCGAACGTAATTTGCTGGAAAGAACCCGGTTTGACCTCGCTTTCATCAGTGACTCGAAACAAATCGTTTGAGACTATTCTTGGCCAAAATTCCGTTTTGACGAATTGATAGACACTCTCTTCACCTGAAGAGCGCGCCAAAATGCAAAAACTGTGTACCTATATAATATTGCTTTTATTTGTGGTAAATCGCATACAGGAGAAATATTGAGAACACTAGAATAAAGAAAATAGGAACAACTTGAGGAATAGAGACATACAAAAACCAAAAATAGCAGAGCACGTATGTACAACCAATTGAGATGACTTGATGTATTGGAGTAGAACAAAGATTCTGACATAAAAAGAAATCTTAAGGAGTCGAAATGTATTTTGTTAAACAGAGAAAACAATTTGGAAAATTGCTGAATTAGAATAGACAATAGCATTACTTTCATTCAACTACCTGCAGGTTGTTAGTGTTATGAACTGTCTTTTGGTGTAGTTTGACAGATAAACCTCATGTCTGATGTCAAACAGACGCAAACAGCTAACTAGTGTTTGACAATAGAGAGTTAGCCATATTTGTTAGACATATTCGGTTGAATATGTTGAAGGAAGAAATTTGAAATTTGTAAGTAAAGTGAAACTGTGTTACTATGTTTTTTCAAAGACACAAATTTCAGAATAAAAAATGTGTTTGCTTGTGTTCTGATTATTAGGCAACATTGTTCTACATATTGTTTTGATACATATCTAGTGCTTGCAACGCATAAGCAATTTCAAATTAATAAAATGGTTCTTTTCAAAGATATTTTTCATATTCAATTAAGGAGGGAAAACCCAGAAAGAAACCATTTAATGATGAATTATCCTCCCAATCAGGGCTGTGCCGAGCACTGAAGAAAAGTGCTTCGAGCCCTAAGCACTAAGCACTCAATAAAAATGATCCCGAGCCTCGAACACAAAGCACTGCATTTTCACAAAAGTCTTGCGATTATTAAGCACTTTATAAAAGTAATTCGGTTTTTCGAGCACTAAGCACTAAGCACTTTTAGATGGAAATGAGGATATTCTCTGCGAATTGTTACACAAAATAGTATTCAATTGGAGAAAGATGTAAACTAGCAAACTTGCATTGCTCATATGCATCATTGAAGGATTAGAAATAGAGTGCATCGAAACAAATTTCTATAAAACTAACAATATCAGAATTCGTTCTATTCTCACACATATGGAAAAGGTCTTTATTATTCAAGGAAATGAAAATGAATGGAAATATGAATTCCATAAGCGTCTCAGTTTTTTCTGCACATGTAAAATGTATTTACCTATTTAAAAATGGTACAAAACCCGAAACATATATGACAACAACATAGTATTATGTTATGAAACATGGGCCAAGTATTTTCTTTCCCTTTATAATAAAGAAATCACTGACATGAATTCAGTGCTCTTTGGGGCATTTTTTCATTAATACATAATTGAATTCGAATTGATCAACATGAAGTCATTTTTTTTTTATTTCTCAAGATGTCGAAAATTTAATCCGCAGAAATGGGGTAGCATGATTTTTTATTGTGATTGTATTCATAAGCAATTCAGCATCGTAAATAAGATAAAAATTCAAATGCATATATCGAATAAATCTGGTACTCATAAACTCCTCCGACCGCAGCGCGTCAGCATCTATTCGTGTGACAAGATTTCGGAAAAACTTAGTGCTTAATAATCCTCGGAAGAGCTCGGCAGCACTTAAGGGATTACTAAGCACTAAGCCTTTTCATTAAGTGCTTGAATTACTGAGCACTAAGCACTGGTTTCAAAAAGTGCTCGGGAGCACAGTACTCGGGAGCACAAAAAGGCTTCAAGCACATTCACAAGCACTAAGCACAATGCTTCGGCTCAGCTCTGCTCCCAATGCATTTTTTAATGATTACTTAGGTATAGAATCTATATTTTGCATTGACGCATTCTATATTGAGTTCATAACTCCGTTGTCGATTGAAGGAACTTTGCGCCGAACTTTGCCTACAAATCGAATCGGTATTGGGTTCATCGACTTCACAACTCGACACGATAAATGGTCGATTACTCGTGGTACCCCTACTGGCCTGCTCGAAAACCCAAAATCATTAATTCCAACCGCAGCAACAATTCAAGTTTTTAATTGAAGTTCATTCTTCACCATTTTGATACTCCCGATATAAAGCTATCAAACGCGAGTCATAAACACAATTAACAACTGACATCAACGAATCCACTTTGGCAAACAATTGCACGACGAATTCGTGAAATTGGCGGTAAAATTTCGCGGAACAATTGAATTTGAATAAGTCCCTTCGATGGGCTGTCAGGAACATTTGCGGCCTACAATTTAACGTTTATTTGTCGAACAAAAATGGCCTGAAATAACCATATTTCAGGTGCGCAAAAATGCACGTCGAAGTAAAACCTGGTGTTGGAACGTGTACCTCTGAGTTATAGCCGCAATATCGGGTTAGACGCAACTTTGCTGATTCGGGTCGCTATCAGGACCGTACTGTAATATTATTCCGAATGGTGAATGCCTATGATTAATGGAGTTGAGAGTCCGAGACCCAAATAATGACAGTGAGTACTTTTAGAAGAATTCTAGTGGTCAAATAGAAAACAAAACTATGTGAAGTCTATTCAAAAATCGTGCACAGAAAATATAAATGTAGGATTTTTATTGTTGTGTTGGGGATAGTATAGGGATAGGATTCTTAATTTACACTTACGGATTAAAGAGAATACTGTATGCTAATATTCACCTACAGGCTCATTTACATAACTCTATAAACTTTAACTTCGCCATCTCATCAAATATCGGCGATTACTGAGGTCTCTAACAGTCCCGAAAATATTAACTTGTACGTTGCACGTCTTTACCATCAAACAGTTTAAGAAGGAATACTCTTCCTTAACGATTCAAACGACCGTCGCGCTCGGCTGCACCCTCCGGTCAACCCCTAGTACATTCTACTCCCTCTCCCTGAGCTAAGGCTGTACTACCAAGGTAGTGGTCAAAGCTGATTTGTAGATCCTCTACCTTTTGATACTTCACCGGAACCAATGGGGTTCCATGAGAACGATATATGGAGCGTTACTGAGTTCCAATATAGGGTCGACTTGAGCTGACAGCCGTCTTAGAGGAAAAGTGCAGATTTGAAGACTCAAATCTATAATAAACTATGTAGGGGCAGAGCAAGGATAGAAGTGCAGTCTCTTATGACAAATAACGGAAAACATTACTCTCCAGTCGATACCTTATTGTGAAATTTGGTGATACATACTTAACGGACCTCCTCTTTGGTATCTATCACAGTTGAGCCTAACGGAAGCTGAGTAAAGGATGAGAATTTCCCATATTAACTGTCTCCTAGAAATGCACTGCTAACACGTTGGCAACATCCTGTATCATGATGGCTCACGGCCGTACTGGTAGTTCTTTTCTTGTGATGAATAAACCGCCATAACGCAGAACGATCTGATCTTATTTTTGCGACCATTAACTAACTTGTCCGTCACATTTGGACACGCAACCTACCCTGAAAATTTCAAGTCGCTATCTCTTTCCGTTCGAAAGTTATCGTGGCAATGGACGGCTGGCCGGCCGGAGTTCGCGCAAATTGATCGCACGCCGTTCCCTAGAACATGCGAGGAAAAATTGTCACTAAAGCCACTCGTACACCAGCACGATGAGACCGCAACGCGACCGCGACTTCATGTCGCTTCGAAGTCGCAGTGCGTGGTTATTGATAGAAGCGCCCACACCAAAGATACGGCGATGCGACGCAAATCCCTCGTTAAAATTTATCGTCACGGTCGCGTTGCGGTCTCGTCGTGTTGGTATACGAGCGGCCTTAGGCCGCTCGTACACCAGCACGACGCGACCGCAACGCTACCGCGACGATACTTTTTAACGAGGAAAATGCGTCGCGTCGCCGTATCCTTGGTGTGGGCGCTTCTATGAATTACCACGTACCGCGACTGCGAAGCGACACGAAGTCTCGGTCGCGTTGCGGTCGCGTCGTGCTGGTGTACGAGTGGCCTAAGACTTCACGTTTCTAGAGTCGTTGATGTTGCTATGGTGACTTTAAAAACGAGCATTTTTGAAAGTTCAATTTAAACACGCTGATGCGTGCTTGAAATAGGTAAAATGGGGCATTAATAAAAATAAATATATTAGTTTCATTCTTCTCATGTATGCGCTTCTATGTTAGAGACAATAATAAGACTTCGTGAATTATCGTCGCGTTCATCCATATGTATTGGAAACTCGTGAAGACCGCTGACGACACGTACATTTTTTCAACCTTTTATTGGATACTTTCGTTTCGGACACGATGAAAGTCTTAATTAATCTTTTGAGTTCAGTATCGTGAATTTGTGAAGTAGGTTTCGGAGATCAACCCATTTGAAATGTTGTCTTCCAAACATTCCCAAAACCACAGATCCAACCGAGATAAAATTTTATACTTAAATGTAGAAAAACTGTTTCAAGGCTTATGCGGAATCTTATCCCTAAAAGTGATCTAAAATATTCTCGCGAACTAAATTGGCTGAAATTGTGTATATACTAAGAAAACAACGATAAAATGTTTTATTCGAAAAATCTGCTCTATAGCATTCCTCTCTTATCATAAAATAAGATTTATGTGCAATATAGATAAATAAATGATCAATAAGATATTCTTGGAATGTTACATAAATTAGAGTATTTATTTTGAATGCTTAAATACAGTTTTCAGAATAAGAGGCACATTTGAAATCCCGCTTGCTTGATATAACAGATCTGTAGTAACAACCAATAAATTTCACCAATGTATAGTCTTATTTATATCACTGGAATATACTTGTATTGGTCATTAAATAAATGCCTAAGCTTCTGGTGTCTCGTGACCTATTCGACGTCATCTGCGGCGCCAATCTTGGGCTGAACGGATGCCTTGAGGCCTATTATTCCGTGAGGCATCGTTCTCTCCCTAAGAATGGTGGGTGTTGGGTTTCCTAGGAGGCCCAATCCTAGTTCGGTTAGGGTGCTGCAGCTGAATAGAATATTTTTGGCAGATTTATCTGTGTTCAGTCTAAGCCACATTCTCCTTTTATATTTATTGATCAGGTTGCCTGACAAAGCAGCAGTCATCAGAATTTGTTGGTTCCTCTCCAGAGCTAGGAGATTTGTAACCTCATCCTTTGAGGTTCCACAACTGCCTGAGGTCATCTCCAGTGCTCCATTAAGAGATTGCTGGAAAATTATTAAATTTCAAATATTTCTATATGAATTGGTACACTTGATGCAACACGATGAAATAAACCGTATTTGAACTATTTTAATTCAAAAATACATCTGCAGAACAGCTTTAGTAGGCTAAAATAAAATCTAATTCATAACCACTGACTCATGAATATAAATAGGTACTTTGCCTAAAACAATCAGGTCTGCAGGGATATTTTCTAACTCGAATACGGTTCATTTCAGCGAGTTGCAGAATATTTGAAATTTCATCATTGTACAGAAAAAATGCAGAAAAAATTGTTGAAGCACTTACATGAAGGTAGGAGCTTTTGCGCGCATGTTTTATTGTCTACTCACCTCTATTGGACACACCACTACGAATTTAGCATCCATATACAGGGTGAGTCTTTGACCACTGCATTAATTTTAACCAAAGACTCCTCTCATCAAATGAAACACTTTTTTCATTTAACATTTTTCCAAATTCAGCTCAGGTAAAAAGATACAGGCTGTTGAAATTTTGAAAAAAAATCAGTTTTTATTTTGTAGCTTTGACATCCTTTTTTCGAATAAAATGAATGTTGGCGTAAAGTTTCCTATAACTATGGTACATATTTTCCAAATATTAGATATTTTCTACTTCTACTGGTTTTCTAGTTATGGACTCGTGGATTCATAAAACTAAACGAAATTAGCATAAAGAAAGCATATAAAGTTTTTCTTGAGTCATTTAAGAATATTCCATCGTTTTAGAACATTATATTATTCTTCATCATTTCTCCTTAAACGCACCGTTTTCGAGATATTCTTCATTGAATGTTTTAAAATGGAAAACTCCAGAAATTTCACTACTTTTATGGATCCGTCCCTGAGCGTTGGAATCCCGAATCAAGCTGTAAACCACGTTACCATGCCTTATTCTCGTCCTTCAACAATGTCATAGATAATTTATATGCGGGAGTGTATTAGCACATTGTGAAATCTTTAAACGCTTGTAACTTTTTACCTGAGCCGAATCTGGAAAAATGGTAAATGAAAAAAGTGTTTCATTGGATGAGAGGAATCTTTGGTTAAAATTAATGCAGTGGTCAAAGACTCACCCTGTATACCGTTTTCTCAACTTCTATAATATATGAATACATTTCAACAGTTTGATGACATATTTCAATAGAGAATCGTGTATTATCACACAATTTTTAAATCTGACATATGTATATTATTGAAATTAAAATACTACAAAACTTACGCCTCAAGTGACTCCAGGAAACGATATTAGCGAAATTCCACGAAAATTATTTGGTCAGCATACTACAAGTAATTAGGTACCTACCGAGTTTTAATTTGATCAGATTTGTATATTTTGAGTTGAAGAGCATGTTATGCCAATTAACGAACTTAAGATACATACTATTTCATCGTAATTTTTTTATAATTTTCTAGTGGTCCTCACATAATTTCACGTATGGTTTATGTTGATATTCTCCAACTAGCTACCCAGCTTCCATTCGATCGGGTCTGGGTTTTTTGAGTTATCGAGAAAATAATTTTTCCAGTGTGTATATTTCCGAAACCATTAGGCCAATTAAGCCCAAAAACGAAATTAACTAACTCATTGGGACACGCAACCTACCCCAAAAATTGCAATTCCCTATCTCCTTTAGTTCAAAAGTAATCGAGGCAACGGTTACCCATCCAGCTAGTGAACTCACCCAAGGTTGCTCGGATATTCAACAATACAGATCCAATCGTATGCAAGCTTGAAATTTGGCGTTAGGATTAGGTTTTGAAGGCTATCACGAAATTTGAGCTATGTCGGATGAATAGTTTCTGATATATAGAATTGTTTTCAATGATAACGCGAAGCTCTTCAGAACATGCACGCAAAAATCGGAAACAAAAATGTTATGGATGATTTTTGGCGCTCTAGTTCCTCGGAACTGAGTGCTTATCAATTTGCCCAAATGTCTGTAATTTTGGAATATTTCGATGAAAATGGTCTTAAACGATTTGGTTCGACTCACTGATCAAGAATCCGTGGTCGGAATTCATTCTGTCCGGCCGGTCCGGCCGGCCGGCCGTCCGTAAGACGATAACTCTCGAACGGAATGAGCTAGAGAGTTGAAATTTTCAGAGTAGGTTTGGGGGATGAATGTCTCGGCTAAGTTCGTTATTGGGCAAAATCGGACAGATGGTTTCGGAGTAACAAAAAAAAAATTTTTTTTACGAAACAAATTCCAAATCAAATTTTTCTTAATAAGCAGTTTTATCATAAGAATCCATTCATATCATTTTCAACTCTAACAAGCTAATACTTTCGGAGATATGATTTTTTTAAATTTCAATGTAAATCGTATTTCACAGATTGATATAATTATTATTCTATGTATGAATTCTCATAATGTCAACTTGACAGAAGGGAATATTGTAACTTCAAAAATATTGGGGTTGAAATACTCGTATTTTAACGATGCAACGGGGACCTCACCCGAAAATGTTTGAAAATATTACGTAAATATTGAAAGCATAATTCTGTAGTTTGGTGAACGTAGATCAGGAAATTTTTGATCGATTACAAGGTAATTTATTATTACTTATCTAATAAACTATTATTTGAATTAAATTTCCTTTATGATTCAGTGATATCATATGAATACATTGATATAATTCCCAACTCTGAGAAACCAATACCAGATATAATTTGTCTGTTTGAACTAGAGCGCCAGAAAGCTCCTGTCCACAGGGCTTGAACCCATTTTTTTCAATCCTAATCCAATCTAATCTACTCATCAGTTTCTTGGAGAATCTCTATGGAATAATCTGATACACCGCAGAAAGATTGGCGATCTGAAAAATTTCCATTCGTTCAGATCTAAACATTTCGGAGATAGAGGAGGAAAACTATCCCCACATCACCCCCTTTAAGGAGCTATATCTCATTTAGGATGCATTTTGTACTAAGTTTAATAGAAACTGTTTGCATTAATTTTGAATGTAGAATTTACCTTTGAAATTATATTCTATTATTTCTGCACAAGCTTCAGAAAATGGATATTGTAATGTAGTCTTCGAAGCCTCCATTTCAGAGGTATATCATTCATTTATTATTTTAATAATTATATTGTACAAGACAAAAGTCTGGATACTCGTTTGCGGACGAAGAATAGTTAGTTAATGCTAATTCCTTTCCGTTCGTGAGGTTTATTAGGCTTGTTGTTGTTCACAGATGATAAAGTTCTTGGTATTGGGAACTTCTATAATATACCCTATTTATTTACTGCATGATATTCTTTCCAGTTAGTTCGTACAAGGTTTTTATTTTAATTATGGTTACCCACAGATAATCATTTCTTTTAATCGATTTCATTGCATGTTATTTATTCACTTTTTTTTTGTTATTATTCTTATTATAATGCATACTGGGAATACCACAAAGTACACTGCTTTAAAGTCAGGTTTACCAGAAATGTATGCCTGTGCCAGGAACCCGATAACATTTAGAACATTATCAAAGCTCAGGACGTGCAGAGCTGAAATTCTTCGCTGCAATATTCCACTAGATAGGCGTTGATCCTGATATCGGAGCTGGATTTCAGAGTTCCCTGACTATCACAGCATTAATCGATGTGTTTGTCTGAGTATCTTTTTAGAAATATTCTGCATCATGAAGATCAGACCAGACTATAGAATAGTCCTTCCCAAGAAGAATGTACAGATTGGTGCGAGGACTTATAATCCCGGCGTTGGTTCCTGTCGGCATGACAGAGCCATCGATACACCAGGTGAACCAGCTAAGCATCAGCAATGCGTCGAGTCCCAACAAGAGACAGAGTGTATATTGCACTAAATGCAGTATTGTGGCATGCACCCTCTATATCCAAAAATGCATCTAGTCATAGCTATGCCGAGCACTGAGGAAAAGGGCTTCAGACCCTAAGCACTATTAAAAATGGTCTCGAGCACAAAGCACCGCGTTTTCAAAGAAGGTTTGCGATTACTAAGCACTTTAAAGAAGTAATTCGATTTCTCGAGCACTAAGCACTTAGCATATTTAGAAAACAATTGGAAATGAGGATATTTACTCCGAAAGTGTTATATAAAATTGTTTTCAATTAGAGAAACATGTATACTAGCGCAATATTATGAAACTATTTTCTATTAACGCATAATTTAATTAGAAATGATTAACATGACGTCAGTACTTTTTGCACGTATGTTCTGGGGAACATCAAGTTATAGTTTTGCCCAAATGTCTGTAACTTTCGAATTTCTTGACGAAAATGGTCTCAAACGATTTAGTTCGACCCCCCAATGAAGAATTCGAGGTCAAATTTGATTCTGTCCGGCCGGCCGTCCGGCCGTTGCCACGATAACTTGAGAACGAGAAGAGCTAGCGACTTGAAATTTTCAGGGTGGGTGGCGCATCCCAATGCGACGGACAAGTTTGTTAATGGGCATAATCGGCCTAGTGGTTTCCGAGTAATGATTTTGTTTCCAACCAATATGAATCCGATCGAATTGAAACTTGGTGTGTAGTTGTAGAATATGAACCTAAGCACATTCGTGAAATTTTATGCGAATCGTATGGCTAGAAAATTTTAAAAAAATTATTAAAAAATATTTTTGTTGTCACGATAACTTGAGAACGGAAAGAGATAGCGGCTTGAAGTTTTCATGTTAGGATGTGCACTAGAACGCGACATTTCAGTTCGTTCGGTTTTACAGTTATAGCCATCTGAAATTTGGTGGTTTTTTGTTCCTCATTAACTCGAAAAATACTGAACCGATTGAATTCAAACATGGTTAATAGTTGTGGAATGCGAACTCGAAAATGTTTGCAAAATTTGGTGAGGATAGCATTTGTAGAAAAATTTTAATAAATCATTGAAAATAAAAAAAAAAAATTATATATCAGTAACTTTTCGTTTGAAATTGCTGAAATTTTGCAAGAGCCTTCATAACCTAACTCTACTTTCAAGTTCCAAGTTTAAATACAATCGGTTAAATATTGTTGGAGATTCGAGCATTTTTGTGTGAGTTCAGTAGATGGGTGACCAATGCCTCGATAACTTTCGAACGAAAGCAGTTATGGACTTGCAATTTTCAGGGTAGGTTGCGTATCCGAAAGGGATAGTTGAGTTCGTTTTTGGGCATAATCGGTCTAACGGTTTCCGAGTTATACCCACCTGGAATATTATTTCCTTGATAACTCAAAAAATAAATATTCGATCGAATTTAAGCTTGGTAACTAGTAGTAGAAAATCAACATAAAGACGTGTTTAAAATTTTGTAAGAACCGTCCCCTAGAAAATTTGAAAAAAATGACGAAAAAAAAATTTTAAGAACCGTACCCCTAGAAAATTAAAAAAAAACACGAAAAAAAAATTTGTTGAAGCACTGTCAAGTCAGAAGCTTTTGTGCGTATGTTCTATTGTCCATTCTTCTGTATTGGACACCCTTAATCGAATTTACCATGGTAAATTATGTTGTCCATTCTCCTGTATTGGACACTCTTAATTCGAATTTACCATGGTAAATTCGAATTGAGTGTCCAATACAGACCCCTCAAGTAAATTTCTAAACGTCCTTTGTCAGAAACTGAACTCGTCCAACCATTCTCGGTTTCCAGTATTTCTTCTTGGCTTAAGAATTAGTATTTGAAGGCTGTTGCAAGATTTCAACAATATCAGATGGGTAGTTTCTGATAAACATAAGATTTTGGACGCATATTCAATAATTATATTTTAAATTTTCTAGAGATACGATCCGCACGAAATTCCGCACAAATATTGATGCTAGCATTCTAGAAATAACTACCAAGTTTCAATTCGAACGGTTTTGTATTGTTCGAAAACAAACTTTGTACCAGGAAACCGTTAGGCCGATTACGCCCATTAACTAACTTGTCCGTCACATTCGGATACGCAACCTACCCTGAAAATTCCAAGTCGCTATCTCTTTCCGTTCGAAAGTTATCGTGCCAATGTACGGCTGGCCGGCCGGCGTTTGCGCAAATTGATAGCACGCCGTTCCTTTGAACATGCGAGCAAAAATTTTCATTAAGAGTTCACTTTTCTGGAGTCGTTGATGTTGCCATGGTGACTTTAAAAACGAGCATTTTTGAAAGTTCGATTTAAACACGCTGATGCGTGCTTGGAATAGGTAAAATGGGGCATCAATAAAAATTAATAAATTAGTTTCATTCTTTCCACGTATGCGCTTCTATTTCAAAGACAATAATAAAACTTCGTGAATTATCCTCGTATATTATCATGGATTCACGCATTCATCCATATGTATTGAAAACTCGTGAAGACCGCTGACGACACGTGAATGTTTTATATCTTTTATTGGATACTTTCGTTTCGGACTCGATAAAAATCTTGATTAACCATTTGAGTTAAGTATCGTGAATGTGTGATGTTGGTTACGGAGAACAACCCATTTGAAATGTTTTCTTCCAAACATATCCAACACCACAAATCCAACCGAGATAAAATTTTATACTTAGATGTAGAAAAACTATTTCAAGGCTTATGCGGAATCTTATCCCTAAAAGTGATCTAAAATTATTTCGCGGAACCAATTTGCTGAAATTTTGTATGTACCTACTAAGAAAAAGATAAAATATTTTATTCAAAATATATGCTCTATACCCTTCCTATCTTATCAGCCTATGACATCTACCACAAACAGGTAGATAACAGGACAGATAGAATTCGCATTCTGTGACAACATAGAAATACGATGTATTATTGAAATTTTTGAAAATCATATCTCCGACAGTATTAGCTTGTTAGAGTTGAGAATAATATTAATGGATTCTTATGATGAAAATGCATCTTAAAAAAATTGGAATCGAAATTTGTAATGTACAAAAATTTTCTTTTGTTCTTTTTTACTCCGAAACCATCCGATAGGTTTTCCCCAATAACGAACTTAACCAAGATATTTATGTCCCAAACCTCCTCTCAAAATGTCAATTGTCTAGCTCAATCCGTTCGAGAGTTATCGTATTAACGACCGGCTGGCCTGACAGATGGCCGGACAGAATCGATTTCGACCACGGATTCTTTATCAGTGAGTCGAACCAAACCATTTTCAGCCAAAAATTCGAAAATTACAGATAGTTGTGCAAATTGATAAGCACTCTGTTCCGAGGAACAAGAGCGCCAAAAACTGGTAATTACAAGTTCCGTTGTTCACCCTGGTACACATTAACTTTTCCGACCACGGCGCTTCAGCGTCTATTCGTGTTACGACATAGTTTCGGAAAGACTTAGTGCTTAGTAATCATCGGAAGAGCTCGGGAACATTTAAGGGGTTACTAAGCACTAAGCCTTTTCATGAAGTGCTTGAAATACTAAGCACTGAGCACTGGTTTTAACAAGATTTCGGAAGCACAGTACTCGGGAGTCTTGGCTCAGCTCTGCTGATCCAGTATGCATTTTTTGTAATGCTAAGAACTAAAATGGAGGCGTGGCTTGGCTGAAAGTCATTCGATTATTTATGCTATGCATTACCATATTTGGGTATAAAGGCAACCCGCATCCTCTTCTAAGAAAGATATATCCAGAGCCCGAAATATAATTTGGAGCACTGAATAACACCGGACATCACCTGGCTGCTTTCAAAATATTTCTGGTGCCAATGGTTCCACGGGGAGCCGCTACCTATTTTGTGACATTATCAAAGTAACTCCATAAATATCAACATAAAAGCAATTGTTGCGTCCCATGACTTCACATTTTGGGAAACGCAGATTCAATTTTATCAACAAAGAGACCAGCTTGTTAAACTTAAATGTTTTGGGTTAACTGGTTTAGTTTACCATGTGGGTCTCACCCTCGAAATTAATATTTTTCACAAAAAGATAGTTGCAAGTAAAATAACTTGTAAAAATTCAACCCTTGTAGAAGTATTTATGACCTATTTCCTGTGAAATATTGATAGACAGGATTCGGGAGATGATCATCTGCCTCGGTCCTCGCCAGCCAGTCTTCTCAACAATTAGGAACGGCGGGGGGCGATCGGCAGCCCTTTTTATTACCTCTCGATCGGGCCGTAGCGCGTCTCATCGTACGCGAAGATCGCTTACGTCCCAAGAATCCTGAACAGGTCCGCGCTAGGACCACCCTATATGCGGTGGGGCATCCGCATTGTCCGTTCAATGGTCACAAAACCACTCAAAAAATTGTAAATCGATGTATTCCGTGTTTCCGAGTTAAACAGCGAGCATCTGATCGTACTACGGTAATTCTTCCGAGTCAACGTTTGAGTCCGTTTCGTCCCTTTCTAAAGGTCGAGACACATCATTGCGGTCCGTTTTGCACAAAGAAAAAACGGTTCAGAAATCGCAACAAAATAAAAGGCTGCGTAGCCGTGTTCGTTTCCACGGGTCCCAAGGCCGTTCATTCAGAGGTGATAAGTGACCTCATTACCGAGGCCTTCATATTTAGCCTCAATCGTATCTTTTCCAGAAGAGGAAAATTCGCCGCAATATATTCGGATAATTCATCCAACTGTGTAGCTGCCAAATGCGAGTTAAATGATGTTCACACCTTGTTCACGTCCGATAAGTACAATAAGGAATTACAACCATATTGTGAGGACGAGCAATTCTCTTGGAATTTTATCCTTCCCAAATCACCTGGTTTCGACAGGAGTCGGGAGATGATCATGAAATCATTCAAGTTGAACCCTTTTCGCATCGTTGATACACTGCTTACATATGAGGAATCAGCGACATTCACAATCAAAAGAGAAGCAATCAGGAATTCCCATCCCTTATCGGCCTGGTTGTCTGACCCGAATGCCCCCATTCCTTTGACACCTGGTCCTTTCCTTATAGGTGGTGCTTTGACATTTATTTCCTTGATTGTATATATTGTACACATATCAGCTTTTGTTTCATTATTTTTATGTAAACATTATGTTACCTTATGTTTCTGAATTATGAACACACTACTCTCATCTGTTTTGAACTTTGATAGTTCAAGGCCGGCAGGATTTTGCGTCCCATGACTTCACATTTTGGGAAACGCAGATTCAATTTTCTCAACAAAGAGACCCGCTTGTAAAACTCAAATGTTTTGGGTTAACTGGTTTAGTTTACCATGTGGGTCTCACCCTTGAAATTAATATTTTTCACAAGAAGATAGTTGCAAGTAAAATAACTTGTAAAACTTCAACCCTTGTAGAAGTATTCATGACCCATTTCCTGTGAAATATTGATAAAATGCATACAACAACTAACACATTGCCAGAGCTGTTAGTCTTTTTGTCTAGACTATTCGAAGACCCCTAGTCTGTGAAAGTCATTTATCAGCTTTCGCTGATAGATTATATCCAGACAACTAGTGAAAATTAGTCCAAATAGGGGGAGAACTTCGAGATTTCGAATTTCTAAGATTAAATACGCTAGGAGTTCACTGATTGGTGCATTTAGTATGCATTCCTACTACTTTTTCGCAATCGACAAATGAGATTATTGTTGTAACATATCTTGGGCGGTTTTAAGATCGAACCCCACATCATTATTAATATTTCCCCTTTTTTACCCAGATCAAGGAACCTCCTATATTTCCTTCTATCTGGGCTTTTATATACAATTACACTGTTCAATTGCATTACTATTCTTGATCTGTCGCGAAACAATAACATTGCCTTGTCTTCGTTAGCAACTTAGTAGTCACTTCTTCCCTTTTCATATAGAAGGAAGATTTTATATTGTATAGATATTGCATTGTACAATACTTCGTGCTTGTTATCACATTGTCGGTAACAAGAAAATACATTTTGTTTTTGTGTTAAAAGTGCGTTCGAATATTTCACCACTTCCTATCCTCGTAATTGTTATTTTATTACAAGTAACAACTTACGCAGTAATCAACGAGATTACTACTAGGTGCTTCAGGTTAAGTATACCCCCTTACTCATCCCCCTGATAAAGCAATCAGGGTGTATAATTCTGGTCCTTCGAAATACATTATACCCTGTTAAAAGCATCAGGACTCAACATATGATCCTTCGAAACCATAACATCCTGATAACCTAATCAGGATTCAACAGCAATGAACGAATAATGCTAGATAATCCGCGGAAAGTATCTTCAGCAATCAATTACCAAGTTTTAGAATACTTCACTGATTAACGAAGAATTCAGGAACTCGGTAATGTGTGTCAACTCAGTCCAAATATACTCCCACCTCCAATCGTCATGAAGTAAGTTTCTCCAGTACAATAAATCCTCAGCAGACCATACATGTGATTCCTGCTTTCATTATAGATTCTTGTTCCGGGCGGAACAAAGGCGAATAATGAATTTCGGAGAAGTGAAGTTACACGAGAACTTCGAGCCTCTCCATCTCACCTGTCTGCCTCGATATATCTGACCCATTTGCGAAATGAACTACGGGAAGACTTTTCCAAGTTGCGAGTTCAGTGAATACCTTCTAGGGAATTATTGATTGGTTGGCCTGAATCTTGTTGAATTAACGGTTTCGAGAAGAGGGATATGCTAGCCAGACGGATGTTTCACAATTCTCGGAAATACTTACTTGCAGTATTATTGTTTCAGATGGCCAGTTGAGTACCTGGAAGATCCGATTGAACAAGATCTGACCCTTCTGCCAGTAGGGTTTCGTGGATTGAGTTCAGCTGATAAGGGCCAAGAAGTCTGAAACGAGTCTGTTCTTGCTCTCGGCAAATCAATGAAATCTACTGTTTGTAAATTCTAGTTATGAGCTCTATGCATAAGTATGCAGGATTGGGATAAATTATGGAACCGAGTAAATATCTTCAAAACGAAAAGGATGATATTTATAAAACTCTGCAGGCTAGTAAAATGACGCATGGAGCATATTATGCCATTTTTTGTTACTTCTGTTCTTCCGGTTTAACCAGAAATACTCTTAACTTTTTTTAATTTAAATGAGACAGACTTACCGCCGTATTCACAAAGGATTCAATCTCCGTTAAGTCCTAACTGAGGTCCTCAGTTAAGGATAAATTGGGGATAATAAGGGATAAAAGTTGTGAAACAGGCCTGCTTCACCACCGTTTAATACGTTAATTGAGGTTGCGATTCAAATTTATCCCTAACTGAGGACCTCAGTTAGGACTTAACGGAGATTGAATGCTTTGTGAATACGGCGGAATCTCCGTTAAGTCCTAACTGAGGTCCTCAGTTAAGGATAAATAAGAATCGCAACCTCAGTTAACGTATGTAACGGTGATGAAACAGGCCTGTTTCATGTTAATTTTAACTTAAACTGAGGTTGTGATTCTTATTTATCCTTAACTTATCCTTAACCTCAGTTAGGACTTAACGGAGATTGAATGCTTTGTGAATACGGCGGTATATATGTTTGCAGATTCTAAAAAACCTTGTGTTATTTTGAATTTGTACATACTGTTATGTAGAAAGAATTCGACAAAACGAGAAATACATTTGAGTTACAGAATAGGTTAATTTATTTACTCTAGACGAATGAGAATAACAATTTAAGCAAAATAACTTCTAATGTTCAAAATGCCCGCCGTTCATCTCCTGATAATACAATGCAAACCTATTAATTTATTTGCTTTAACACTAGCGGCAACATGAAAGTACGCAAGTGTTTATAGAAATTCCTTGTATTGATATAATCTAGTAAGAAATAACCATTCCATAGTTGGTAACTGTAATTCACATATAACATAACTGTAATTCACATATAAATTGTTCGATTAAGAATGATTAAAGTAAGTGAAAAGGATCGTATTGAAATATTAAGATGAGCAGTTATGATGATCGTGTTAGAATTTATGAAGAAGTGTGTAATATTTTTAATGATTTGCATCCTGAAGGAAATCCCATATCACGTTTAATGGTTAGGTACTGAAACGTTACACCCTTTTAATGCGAATGGGATGGTCGAAAATTGACCAAAAACTGAAAGGACGAGGATCGCAACGAAATAAGCTATTAAACAAAACATTGCCATAGATTAAGAGGAATCACCTAAACCTTCTACAATGATATTGGAACTGAATTATAGTATAAATCAACATCCTGTAGGGAAAATATTGATAAGTGTCAAATGACATATTGAAAAAAATGCTTCAAAAATTATCATTCAAAGAAAATGAGCAATCTGCAATGCTTTAATGCCTCAAAAATTATGATTAAAAAAAACAACAGTCCCAAAAATTATTAATCCGAAACCACCAGACCGTTTCTACACAATAACGAACTTATACGAGATATTCGTTCCAAATCTACTCTGAAAATTATATTATATCAGTTAAAATTTAGTCAATATTCCAGTTTTGTTTTTTTACTGGAGATATTCTGTACCCAATTTTATTGACTTACAAAGTATATATTTCCATCATCATATGGATTATCCAAGAGCTATCCATGATAGCTGAGATTGCATCATGGGTCATTTTACATTGAATCATACTTTGTTTTCTAGAACAGGAGGTATTTTATTTCAAAAATTTTGAATAGAACTAGAAATAAATATGACATTATACTCAGTTTGAAATCTCAATACAATACAATACCTTTTATTTCTCTATGAGATGACAATCACATAACACAATATGACAATGACGACACATAGAATATATCTTACCTAGAGCATATTCTGTGTTATGTATGAACACGGATCAAATTCATATTTACGATGACAGCATTCTGTGAAATCATAGAATTACGATTGAATGTTGAAATTTTGAAAAATCATATCTCCGAAAGTTTTAGCTTGTTAGAGTTCAAAATGATATCAGTGGATTCTTATGATGAAATTTTATCTTACAAAACATTGAACTTGAAATTCGTGATGTAAAAAAATTTTTCTTTTTCGTTACTCCTAAACTATCTGACCGATTTTACTTGATAACAAACTTAGCCGAGACATTTATCTCTCAAACCTACTCTGAAAATTTAAACTGTCTAGCTCATTCCGGTCGAGAGTTATCGTGTCTACGGCCGGACTGGCCGGACAGAATATATTCTGACCACGGATTCTTGATCAGTGAGTCAAACCAAAACGTTTAAGACCACTTTCAGCCAAAAATTCGAAAATTACAGACATTTGAACAAATTGATAAGCACTCTGTTCCGGGGAAAAGAGCGCCAAAATTGTCAGACGGTCAATTTGACCGACGACCCCATTCGAATGCATAAATCCACTATCGGTTCGAAAATGAACAGTGCCGTGTTCGTGGTGCTTAGTGGTCTCTATTCAAATATGTACATACTTTCACTGTTGTGTCGAGAAAAACCGTGCTGTGTTTGTGGTGTCATAAGGACCCATTCGAATACATGCATTTACTGTTGGATCGAAAATAAACAAAGCATTGTTTTAGGTGACGTAAGGACACAAATAAGTTCAATAATTGGGCCATGAGATATAAAAAATGCCTGGTATAGCAATGGTTTATTTTCAACAGTGCATTCCGGGAGTAATATCTATTAAACAGATCAGTCCAAGCCAGCGCCAAGAGTAATTATGAGTTGAGAATTCACAAAAAATTTCATGTATAGTAGTAATTTTAATATCTAAAAATTTACGAAAATGCTCACGTTCCACGTGATGACCGTTTCCTTAGATTTATTTCGATAGAAATGTAAACAACCTTGACCGGAACTGGCACTCTCTTTTCGGCAGGATATGGAAAAGTTTGTCTGAAGATCTTAGAAAATCGTGGATATATCGGGTGGCGCAAATTAATCGATCAGGCCAAATTTCTCCGTTGGTACGCTCCGGAGAAAAAAAAATTCGAATGAAATATTTGTAAAATGAAGGGAAAAATCCAATGAGGATGTCTGACTTGACCTTGACCTTGACCTTGGCTGTCATTCTGGGGTCACTTTTGAAATTTCAAATGGGAACATATATTTTTGACCACAGATTCGTGACGAGCGGAAAATTTCACGTTGGAATGACCTATCGTACATGATGTTCGGTGGTCATTGAGGACCAGCCAGCAGGTCATAACCCCCTGTTCGTGAAGTACACGAATTCTTGCCAATTAAATCTAATCGGCGCTTATTTATTAAATTTCACGGTGGAATGACTTATCGTTCATGATGTTCGGTGGTCATTAAGGACAAACCGGCAGGTCATCACCCCCTGTTCGCAAAAAGGGCTTGATTATTTCAAGTACCGACTCAGGTTATGACCTGCTGGCTGGTCCTCAATGACCACCGATCATCATGTACGATAGGTCATTCCAACGTGAAATTTTCCGCTCGTCACGAATCTGCGGTCAAAAATATATGTTCCCATTTGAAATTCCAAACTTGACCCCAGAATGACCGCCAAGGTCAAGGTCAAGGTTAAGTCTGACATCATCATTGGATTTCCCCCTTTATTTTACAAATATTTTATTCGAACTTTTCCTTTCTCCGGAGCGTACCAACGGAGAAATTTGGCCTGATCGATTAATTTGCGCCACCCTGTATATTTGCAAAACAAGCTTAGAATAGCTCATAGACTGTATTTATTGTCCAAGATAAATAAGCCAGATGTTCTTTGCCGAGTGTAATGTAGTTAACCAGTACATCTCGATTGTTGGAATATTTCGATATTTCGGCAATATCTTCACCAATACAGATCCGATCGAGTTCAAATCTAGGACTTCACTTTGAAATAAGGTTTTGAAGAGTCGTAGAATTCCAACGATATCTGATGGATAATTTCTGGGATACAGAATGAATTTTTTTTATTTTCCAGTCATGCGAATGTAACATAATTTTTCATATGTCTTCATGTTGGTATTTTTCACCTAACTACTGCGCTTTAATTCTATCAAATCAGTATTTTTCGAGTAATTAGGAAAACAAAATTTCATATGTACATATATACATTTATGTTGTCAATTTTCACAACAAGTATCCAAACATTATCTCAAACGAATATGTCTATTACTAGTGAAAGTGATGAAATTATGGGCGTAGAAGAACTATAGTATGATACCCGAGTTGTAAACCCATTATGCCCATTATTATTAATTAGTAGGATATTAGGGAATTAGCATGAAAACGCGTAAAGTTTTATGATAACTTCTATTGGTAGAGCGCTTTCGACTGCTTTAAAACAATCATTTTCAATACCTCGTCATTAATACATAGACCGCCGTATTCACAAAGGATTGATCCTCCGTTAAGTCCTAACTGAGGTCCTCAGTTAAGGATAAATAAGAATCGCAACCTCAGTTTAAGTGAAAATTAACGTGAAACAGGCCTATTTCAGCACCGTTACATAAGTTAACTGAGGTTGCGATTCACATTTATCCTTAACTGAGGACCTCAGTTAGGACTTAACGGAGAATTAATGCTTTGTGAATACGGCGGAGAATCTATCAGCATTGTCATATTAACGTGAGAGACATGATACTGTGAACGTCGTGTTTAGGAGCTCCCATTTAATAGATGATTTTAGTGGTATTGGTGCTGTGAATTATTTTGATTTATACATCAGATAGTAGGAGGGGCTGTTCGGAGGAAACTTGGCTTTTATCCCCAATAAAAGATAGTGAATAGCATTAATTTTGGAGAATAACTACTTGTGCAGTGTTGCCAATTCAACGAACGGCGAAGATGAGTCAGAAAATTCCTAGAGGTACTGGCAGTATAGCTCTTCTAGATGAAGAAACGTTGGAAAGTATTGTGAATAAGCTTGCACCGAAGCTAACAGCGAGAATTGAGGAGCAAATTAGTCAAATTGAGAGGAAGATTGATGGTATGAACAACAGTTTGAAGGATGTGATAACACAATTGTCATCTTTAGGAGAAAAAGTAGATCTCAATAGACAAGATATAGAGAGAGTGGACAATAAGGTGGAAATAATACAGCGCAAATCTGTGGAAAATTCGATCACTGTAGCAGGAATTGTGGAAGAAAATGATGAAAACTTACTATACAAAGTTATTTCATTTTTCAAAGACATCATGTGTATTGAATGTAGTACAATGGACATTTATAATGCATACAGGATAGGAAAGAAGACTGAAAACAGAATACGAATTGTGGTTGTGGTTTTAGTTACACAATGGAAGAGAAATATAGTGTATGGTGCTCGTGCGAAGCCTAGAAAAACCAATTTGTATGTAAATGAAAACCTAACTGAAAAAACCTACAAGGTTTTAATGAAGGCCAAGGAAATCCACGGTAGACAAGCTGCATGGTCCAGTAATGGAAGAATCTTTGTGAGAGTTGGCAACGTCGTCAATCAGATCCGAGAGGAACACGAGCTATACAAGTGATAAACTTTTGCGTTTGTTTTCGCATGTTTGTTTATTTTTTTCTTTTTATTATAGTATATACATATACATATACATATATATATACATATATATATACATAGAGCATTCGAATTAATTGACTCAGGAATGATAATTTGATTGATTATGATTAATTCTTGTTGAGGGCGGCACACGGTTGTTTTCATATGATTGTTGTTTTCAATTCTTTTATTTATGTACATGGGGATTTGTTGAGGAAGAATAGTCATCTGAGAATCTATTCAATTGGCATTTCTATAATTTTTGTTTTCTTTTTTTTTGACTTTCTTGTCTTCTTCTCAAATACTGAACATCCCTCATTCATGTTGTTTGATAGATACTGAATACGTAATTTGTATGAGAATTGTACGCAGAGAGTAAAGTATAATAATACCATATCATCTGGTAGATTTTTGGAATATATGAATGTAGGAGCTTGTTTGATTCACTGAACATGTCAACCCTTTTTGTGTATTACCAAAATTGCAGAGGACTGAACACTAAAATCGACGAGTTTTTCAGGTGTTCTTCCAGTGGTGATTATGACATTGTTATCGCAGTAGAGACGTGGTTGCAGGATGGGGTTTTAGATGGAGAGTTAGTTGATAATCAAATGTTCAATTTAGTTCGAGCCAACAGGGATCTGGAATTTACAAAGAAATCGACAGGGTGGGGAGTTTTGGTAGCGGTGAAGAAAAATTACAAAATTTTGAATGTTGTTCAACATAGTACTTGTTTTGAAGCTGTTATAATTGAGATTAAGGTAAAAAGTCACAAATTTAAATTATGCGGTTTATACATTCCTTCTGGAAGTATGGGTGATACGTATGAATCTGTGATCAGATTTTTACAAAGTAATATCATAGATATGAGTAGAACATATATTTTTGGAGATTTTAATATAAGTCAGATTACCGGTGTCAACTACAATATCAATTGCTCGAATGAAATAGTAGATAAATTCAGTGATTTTATAGATTTTAATGACCTTCAACTTTTCAACGATGTTAAAAACTTTCAGGGAAAAACTTTGGGTTTGGTTATCGGTCCGAGTAGTGGGGTGGTAAAATGTATTGTAGTTAGGGATGATAATGCATTTGTGCCAGAAGATAACTACCATCCAGCTTTGAATATTAATTTAGAAATTAAGAGTACGCATAAATCGGATAGCAGTCGTTCCAGAGTATATACATATAATTATAAAAAAGCGAATTTTCTAACTATGAGCAAAAGTATACGTGATAGTCGTTGGAGTAATATTTTGAACGAAAAACGTGATGTGAATTTGGCCTTATCTGAGTTCTATAAGGTATGGCAGTATATTTTGGATGAGTGTGTGGCAAAATATTCAGTGTATGAAGGATATAGAGATTTTCCAATTTGGTTCACAAAAGAAACTAAAGCACTCTTGAAAGAAAAGAATAAATATAGGAAACTTAGATTTAAGTCTTCTGTTTACGATGAAAAGTTCAAACTAACCAGGAAAAAATTGAAAAAGCTTATCAAATTTGAGGAGAAGAAATACATAAGGGAATTGGAGCTAGGGATATGTTTAAACCCGGGTAATTTTTGGAACTTTGTGAAAAAAAAGAGGGGTAGTAGTTTGGACGTCGGTTTATATGAGCGTGACGGTAAGGTAGTTGCTGAGGGTAAAACTGCAGATGCTTTTGCAAGTTATTTTTCATCTACGTTTGACAATCAAAAATCAACTTATGATCTTGACTTCTCTTCGGATGGCTTTTTATGCAACGATAGCTTCACATTAACACAACTTAATGAGATGGATTGGGATACTGGTATAAAGGGGTTAAAACCCAAAAAATCAGCAGGTATCGATGGTATGCCACCGTATGTTCTCAAGGCCTGCGGTGATTGGTTGAAGGTTCCACTGATTCATATATTTAACCTCATTATTTCTAGTTGCGTTTTTCCAACAGAATGGAAAACAGGTGAAGTTACATCAGTTCATAAATCTGGCGACAAGAGATCTTTTGAGAACTATAGGCCGATTTCTATAATGTGCGCTCCAGCTAAGCTCTTTGAACAGATAATTCATGCCAAAATTTATCTGTACGTACGGAAATATATTTGCCCTGAACAACACGGTTTTGTTAAAAAAAAATCAACAGATACCAATCTGTTCACTTATACCAACTACGCATATGAGGAAATACAAAACAGATCTCAGCTTGACACTATATATGTTGATTTCCAAAAGACCTTCGATAAAGTGAATCATGATGTACTTTTGTCCAAGCTCAGTCGATTTGGTTTCACAGATAACATTATTAAATTGATCAGTAATTACTTGGAAAATCGCTTCTTGATTGTGAAACATTGTGGGAACTGGTCGGGAAAATTTGAGGCTAATTCGGGGGTACCTCAGGGGTCCAACTTAGGGCCTCTTCTATTTGTTCTCTTCATCAATGACTTACCAAAGGCGATCAAGTTCTCGGAATGTCTTATGTTTGCTGATGATCTGAAATTGCTCAGAGCTATCCGGACCGTGAGGGATTGTATTTCGTTGCAGAAAGATATAGATAGTGTGTATGCATGGAGTTCTACCAATAGATTATACTTCAATATGGGGAAATGTAGTATTTTGACAGTGTCACGTTTGAAGAATCCTATTATATTTGATTATATGCTGAATGGCGAGCACCTGAGGCGGAGTACGGAGGTAAAAGATCTCGGACTGATATACGATCAGGCGATGTCTTACAGAAATCACATCCAAAATATCACAAGATCTGCAAATCGTCTTTTGGATTTTATTACTAGACAAACTTCAAATTTTATTGACATAAAAACCATTAAACTCCTATACTACAGCTTTGTTAGAACCAAGTTGGAATTTGCGTCAAATCTATGGTTCGGTGAATTCATGTCTACATTGAATCAACTTGAGAAAGTACAAAATAAATTTCTGCGTCATCTATATTTCAGAAAATATCATATTTGGCCGGACTATAAGATGGTCAGAACAGTTCACTTAAGACGAGAATTTAAGGTTTTATACCTTGATAATAGAAGAAAAATTTCCTTGTTGATATTTTTATATAAGATACTTAATAATAAGATTAATTCACCAGAAATATTATCATTAATAAGATTTCATGTACCAGCTAGGAGAACTGGTTCTGCAGTTATGTTTAACCTACCCTTTGTTTCATGCGCTTCCAGATCCCCCCTTTCATGTATGCTCAGTTTAGCAAATGAAATTAATATATTTGTTGATGTTGACTGGAACCAGCCACAAAACACTTTTCGAGCATCAGTAATTGATCATCTGCTCAATTTTTCCTTATAATATAGAGATAATTTTTATGCTGTCGTTTGAATAGGTAATGTGTTCGGTCCTCGGCAAAAAGGTATTCTAAACGTAGTTTATGTTTGTTGCTACGTTGTTTTCTAAGTTGGTGTTCTCTATTTTTAGATATGATTCATGAAAAATTTTGTTATCCATGTAATAAGACCTTAGGTTTGGATGAAAAATAAATAAATAAAAAAATAAAATAAAAATAAACATCTTGAAAGAATTTGATCTTGACTGAAATATTATGAAATCTAATTAACATAAAGTTGAATAACTTGAAATCAAAACTGAAAAACAAATGATGAGGTTATGTTCTGTGACAGAACATAACCTCATCATTTGACAACTTTTCCGTTGGACTTGGTTTGTTTTTCAGTTTTGATTTCAAGTTATTCAACTTTATGTTAATTAGATTTCATAATATTTCAGTCAAGATTGAATTCTTTCAAGATGTTAATATGACAATGCTGATAGAATCTATGTATTAATGACGAGGTAATAGAAATGATTGTTTTAAAGCAGTCGAAAGCACTCTACTAATAGAAGTTATCATAAAACCTCAAACGTTTTCATGCTAATTCCCTAATATCCTAATATCATTTAACGTGTACGTACCACCTATTACTTAATCATTATTATTAAGTTTGAACTTTTTGACAAGTACTCAAGGGGATCCAGACTAGAAAGATAATTTATTCAGGGATATTTGTGGATTTTGTTCAACTCGTGTAATCAGTTCTTCAACAACCTGATCCATTGCGGTAATATGATATCACAATAAATGTGTTCTGTTCTAAATCATAAGTCATTCCAGATTTAAATAATTTGGAAACTGAATTTTCACGGATTTTAGAAAGAATCTTAAGAAGTGACAATAATTCGATATTGGCTCTCAGATTAAAAAATCTATGATGTACAAAGAATATAAGAAATGAGAGGTGGCAAATAAAAATCCAACTGCAATGTTACAGTCATTTATAAAGAGCCTGTAAAAGTCGTCGTAATTATTTCATACTTTCTCTAAGCCAGATTTTGGCAAATCTCTGAAAGTCAATGATTCTAAATGTCGACACAATAACGTAATACGCAACATGAGAAACATAAAATTAAATCTTCGATAAAGCCGGGGTCTCAACCAGGATTGGTAGCCCATGATCCTCGAG
This sequence comes from Halyzia sedecimguttata, assembly GCA_937662695.2. Classification (NCBI taxonomy): domain Eukaryota; kingdom Metazoa; phylum Arthropoda; class Insecta; order Coleoptera; family Coccinellidae; genus Halyzia; species Halyzia sedecimguttata. The sequence continues at coordinate 70,710,441 of OW569414.2, forward strand.
GAGTAAGAAGGAAAAGTCCCTGAGACGGGCTCTCTGAGACTAATTGATATCTGAACGATGTAATTAGCGACGAAGCTAGAGGATTCAGATATAATTATAAACCAGGGCAAATTTGAGACTCTGAATCGGAACCCATTACTTCAATTAATACCTAATTTAGTTAATACCCGTAAATAAATAGCAGATGTAGACTGGATGATGGCACCAATTTCGGACCAATTTCGAACCCCATCAGGAAATTAATTGTCAGGATCGAAGTGAGGGTATCGGAGAAACCTCGAAGGAAATATGGATTTTACTAAATACAATAAAGCACTCATTTCATTATCGAAATAGGATTTTCATATTTCATGAGTGTGTTGGTTCTGCAATACTCTGTCGACATTTGAGACGCAATGCTACGTACTCTTCTACAAAAAATAAATATTTTCGCACCTAAATCTACAAATTATTTTGTTTTTCTATCTACAGGTTTTCCCAAAGTACACTCCCCCTCACTCGGATATGCATTCTACAATTAAACGTATATAATGCAGAAAAAATTGGTTCAAGCACTGACGTGAAGTCAGAAGCTTTTGCGCGTATGTTCTCTTGTCCATTCTCCTTTATTGGACACTCTCAGGGGCAGATCTACACATGGGCATTATGGGCTGAAGCCCAGGGCCCCGTGGATACAAAGGGCCCCCAGCCCGAATTTAAAACAATAGACGATATTGTAAAAAAATAATATCGACAATTTAAAAAATAATAAATCACAAGGTTTTCAAGCGAATGCCTGTATCACAGTGACTTCTGTTTCAGCACTTCTGTTTTCATCGTCAAAGTGAGGAATTGCTTCTGCTATTATTAGAGATGTGATTTTTGAGTGTTTATAGTAGTAGGTACACTCAAATATAAAAAAATTGCTTGCGCGCATGTTCATTTGTCTATTCAACTCTGTCGGACACTCTTACTAGAATTTACCATCGATATATACCGTTTTCTCAGCTTTTATAAGATATAAATACCTTTCGTAGTATTTTAATGACAGACTTGAGTAATGAAAGAATCGTCTCAGATCACAGAATTTTTAATTCTGACATGTTTTCAATCAGAATTAAAATTAAATCAATATCCAATGTAGTACGAAAAAATGTACGTCTCAATCAAATTCAGGATACGAGATTCACGAAATTCCGCGCAAATTAGCGTGACGGCATTCTACAACTAACTACCGAGTTTTAATTGGATCGGATTTGTATATTTTGAGTTAAAGAGGTAATAACAACAAAATTTCAGATGTGTAAACTCCAAAACCTTTAGGCTGATTATGTCTAATCCGAACTCAGATGTCGCATTCGGATGTGCAACCTACCCTGAAAGTTGACTGTTTCTCGCAACATTTCAGCCATGTCGGACGAATAGTTTCTGATATGTAGAATTTTTTCCAATGATTTTCAATGTTTTTTTTTAATTTTCTAGTGATACGACCCTCACAGAATATCACAAAAAATTGCGTGTCGGCATTCTACAACTAATTATCATGTTTGAATAGGATTGGTTTCGTATTTATCGACCTATTGAGGAAATAACAACAAAATTTCAGTTTATTATAACTCATAAACAGTTTGACCGATTTTACCTATTAACAAACTCAATAAGTGTCGTATTCGGATGCGCAAACTACCCAAAAATTGCAAGTCACTATTTTTTTCCGTTCTTAAGCTATCGTGAGATATGTAATAGTTTTTCAAATTTTTGTTTAATTTCCTTTTCGGACGATTCTCACAAAATTTCACATACGTCTTTATATCGGTATTCTACAACTAGTTACCACGTTTCAATTTGATCAGATCTGTAATTGGTTGAAAACAAAATTTGTACTCGGAAACCGTTTTGCCGATTATGTCCATTAACGAACTTGTCCGTCGCATAGCACTCTAGAACAAGCGCATTGATATTTTTTGTAGATGAGTAATAAGAATTAAAATAATAATATACTGTTTTTATTTTATTCTTCTTGACTTATTAAGGATTCTTCAATCGATTTTTGGCGAGCTTGTTCCTCGGAATAATCGCATAACTTGAAACAGAAAAAACTTAGAAAATTTTGTTTTCCCAATTACTGAATGAATTATGATCTGGTAGAATTAAAACTTGGAAGTTGAAAAAAATTAAAAAATACCGACACGAAGAGTTATGCATTTCGTGATGATCGTAGCACAATTTAATATAAATATTCTCTATCTTATTTTATAGCCAAGTAGATCTAACCTCGATAGAATCTATATTATTGGAAATAATGGGGAAATATATCGAAGACGATCTTGGAGGTACGATAATTCGTTCATGTACAGCCATCCCACTACCCGAACTTCAGTTCCGTGGCGCTTTGGTTAAGCAGTATGCTTCACGCTAAGGCTCTAGTAACGGTACCAGATTCGATTCCCACAGCAGAACTGTTTTTTTTTAATTGTTTTTCATTTTGGCTGACGGGGACCTCCTAAAAAATGTTAGCCAGGGGCCCCACAAATGCACGATCCGCCCCTGGACACTCTTAATCGGATTTACCATGGTGAAATCTATTGTCTGTTCTCTTGTATTGGACACTCTTAATCGAATCTACCATGGTAAATTCGGAGTGTCCAATACAGGAGAATGGACAATAGAACATACGATCAAAAGCTCCTGACTTTACGTCAGTGCTTCAATCCCAATTTTTTTTTTCGTGAAGTCTGGGGCTTTTGCGCGTATGTTCTATTGTCCATTCTCCTGTATTGGGCACCCTTAATCGAATTTACCATGGTAAATTCGGATTGTCCTATACAGGAGAACAGACAATAGAATTTACCATGGTAAATTCGATTAAGAGTGTCCAATAAAGGAGAATGGAGAAGAGAACATACGCGCAAAGGCTTCTGACTTCATGTCAGTGCTTGAACCAATTTTTTTTTCAATGATTTTTTTTAAATTTTCTAGTGCTACGATCCTCTCGAAATTTTGCAAGAATTTTCGCGTTGGCATTCTACAACTAATAACCATATTTGAATTAGATCGGATTTGTATTTTTCCAGTTATTGAGGAAATAACAACCAAATTTCAGATTGATATAACTCCAAAATCATTTGACTGATTATGCTAGTTAACGAACTCAAATGTCGTATTCAGATGCGTTATCTACCCAGAAAACTGCCAGTCTCTATTCTTCCCGTTCTCAAGGAATCATGAAATACATAATAATTTTTCGTAATTTTTTGAAAAATTTTCTAGTGGTACGGTCCCCACAAAATTTTAAACACGCCTTTGTGTCGATATTCTACACCTAGTTACCAAGCTTAAATTCGATCGAGTCTATATTTTTTGAGTTATCGAGGAAATAATATCCCAGATGCGTATAAAACTCCGAAACCGTTGGGCCGATTATGACCAACAGCGATCTTAACTCTTCCATTCAGATGTGCAACCTATCCTGAAAATTGCAAATCCCTATCTCCTTTCGTTCAAGAGTTGTCGAGGCAACGCTCACCCATCCAGCTACTGAACTCACACAAAGCTGCTTGGATCTCCAACAATATACTGAGAGAAGTATTTACTTGATATTATCGAACATGCATTGCAATTTATTCGCCATATGGACACATAAATACTTCTTCTATCGAAATATAGAATTTATTTAAATTCTTACAAATGATCATCACTTAATATGATACAACATTTATTCAGGATTAATTTCATTCAATATTGCTGAAGAAATATTCATTTCATTGAAATAAATATAGTTCAGTGTTAATAAAATATCGTGTAATGATTAATAAGCAGCATTAATGTTGAGTATTTTGTTCAATATTAAAATTCGCTTATTAAATATTAATAAAGCTGGAATGTATTAAGTTTTCTGTTATGCATTTTATATTTTCATCTGATAATCGTTAATAAATATTTTGTTCCTCGGAACAAGATCAAAATTATCAATTTGCCCAAGTGTCTGGGGTTTTCGAATTTTTCGTGGAAAATGGTCTTAAACGATTTGGTTCGACTCACTGATACAGAATCCATGGTCAAAATCGATTATGTCCGGCTGGCCGTTAACACGATACCTCTCGAACGTAATGAGCTAGACAGTTGAAATTTTCAGAGTAGGTTTGGAAGATAAATATCTCGGTTTGGTTCATTATTGGGTAAAATCAGCGAGGTGGTTTCGAAGTGGTACATTTTTTTTTTTTAATTAAAATTTCAAATTCAATTTTTTTTAAGATGCAGTTTTATCATGAGCATCTACTGATATCATTCTCAACTCTAACAAACTAATACTTTCGGAAATATGATTTTTAAAAATTCCAATAATTATTCTCAATAATTCTATATGATTTCATATAAGACTCTAATTATAATTTGCTGATGTATATAAATCCAACATGAGATGATCCATAAACCTACGTTTTGAATTCAGCTACGAAAATTCTTCAAAACTGACGCACAGAAGCCAAATTGAAATATTGGGAAAGCCCTGTGGACAGGAGCTTTGTCACTCTTCTTCAAACTTTGACAAATCATAACTCCGAAATTATTGGTTTTTCAGAGTTGACAATGATATGTGTGCATTCTTATTGAATTCATTTTATTTTATGATGCAGTTCTATCATAAGAATCTTTTGATATAATTCCCAACTTTGAGAAACCACTTTTGACGATATGATTTGTCAAAGTTTGAACAAGAGCGGCAAAGCTCTTGTCCACAGGGCTTTCCAATATTTTTATTTGATAATTAGCGCGTTTACGCAAAATTATCATTTCAAATACTTCCCAAATTTCTTCAATAAAAAGTATTACCTATCTTTGAGATATTTCGGCATTCTCTCCGAATTATTGTATATTATTAAATAGAATATATTCATGACCTAAGCAGTTTTAGAAATATCAGAAAAATTTCAACCAAAATGTGTATGCATGATTCGATTATTTGAATGAATATTTCTAAGGAAATTACCAGTAAGATCACGTGAATTAAATAGTAATTTCATGCCCTGGTCACCATAGGCAGCGATTGAGAATATCACAAATCCTTTTTGTGAGATCTCTTAAAGCCCGCTATCAACGCTGAATGAGAATTTCCCAATCTCCATAAGCAGTTCTAATTATCAAAATTGGTTCAAGCACTGACGTGAAGTCAGGAGCTTTTGCGCGTTGTTCAATAGTCCATTCTCCTGTATTGGACACTCAGGTCAGGTCAGTGTCCAATCCAGGAGAATGGACAACAGAACATACGCGCAAAAGCTCCTGACCTCACGGCAGTGCTTGAACCAATTTTTTTTTCATATTTCTTGTTGTATTTCTTTTTCTAGGAGTACGTTTCTTACAACTTCTTTTTTTTCGTAATTTTATTTTAATTTTCTAGGGGTACGGTTCTTACAAAATTTTAAACACGTCTTTATATCGATATTCTACAAATAGTTATCTAGCTTCAATTCGATCGAGATTGTATTTATTGAGTTTTCGAGGAAATAATATTCCAGTAGGGTATAACTCCGGAACCGTTTGACCGATTATGCCCGTAAACGAACTCAACTCGCCCATTCGGACACGCAACATACCCTGAAAATTCTAAGTCCCTACCTCCTTTCGTTCAAAAGATATCAAGGCAACGGTCACCCATCCATCTACTGAACTCACACAGGGCTGCTCGAATCTCCAACAATATATATCCGATCGTGTTCAAATTTTAGAACTTAGTAGTCGAGTTAGATTCTGAAGGCTCTCGCAAAATTTCAGCGATATCAGATGATTATTTTTTGATATAGAATTATTTTGAATAATTTTCAATGATTTTTTTTCAAGTTTCTGGTAATACGATCCTCTCGAAATTTTGCAAGCACTTTCGCGATGGCATTCTACATCTAATAACCATGTTTGAATTCGATCGGTTCTATATTTTTCGAGTTATTGAGGAAATAACAACCTAATTTCAGATGGGTATTACTCCAAAACCGTTCAGCCGATTATGATAAACAATCTCAAATGTCGCATTTAGATGTACAACCTAACGCGAAAATTTCAAATCGCTTTCTCTTTCCGTTCTCAGGTTATCGAGACATGAAAAATATTCTTTAATAATTTTCTTTTAATTTTCTAGCGATACGATTCACACAAAATTCCACAAACGTGCTTAGGTTCATATTCTACATCTATTCACCAAGTATCAATTCGGTCGGATTCATATTGGTTGAAGACAAAATTATTACTCGGAAACGTTGGGCCGATTATGCCCATTAAAAAAACTTGTCCGTCGTATTTGGATGCGCGATCGAAAAAAAAATAGTATGTATAATTCGTGGGAATAGTATATTCTAAAACAAGTTGCAGAATGGGCTCCTATTAAAACACGCATGCGAAATTCAAAAACGAGCGACGAAAGAGCGGGTTTTCGAAGGCATGAGTGTTCGAATTGCCTTCTGCAACGAGTATTAGACGATATTTTCTCTATTTCAGGCAAGTTTTGTAAAATACTGTTGAAATTTCATGAAAAATTCTGATTATACATCCTAGTAACTTTTGTATTGTATCTTGGTAGTTGGTGTGACTGTTACGAAAGTTGACAGATTACGGAATTTGAATTTGAAACGTACGTAGGGCATGGAGATCAGATTTAAAACAGTTTCCTAGTAGCATGAATGATTCAAAAATAGCAAGAAGGAAATCTCTAGTACCATATTTTTTAATGAAAATAAAGCTTTTTCTCAACAATTATTTCACTATATCCAGATTATATTGTATTGTCAATTGACGTGTGTTGAAATTTTATAGGATCGAATGTCAGTTCTGACTACCACAAAACGAAAAATATAACTATAAACAATGCGGGTATGAGTTCATTCCAGCACTGTTTTCAGTGCTGGAATGGACTCATTACGATACTGAAATAGAGAAAAGCATATTCCCAAACTCCTGTGTTACCAGACTCGTCACTACGCTCCTCGTCTGGTAATTATCACAGTCGTTTGGGCATATTATGCTTTTCCCAATAATTATACAATATACTATTCTCTTTTTCAGTATCGTAATGAGTTCATTACACCACTAAAAACAATGCTGTAATGAACTCATTCCCGCATTGTTTCTAGTTATATTCTTCGTTTTGTGGTAGTCAGCGCTGACATTCGATACTATCAAATTTCAACACACTTCAATTATTGTCAATATAATATAATCTGGATATAGAGAAATGATTGTTGAGAGGAAAAGATCTATTTCTATCAAAAAATGAGGTACTAGAGATTTCCTTCTTGCTAATTTTGAATCATTCATGCTGTTAGGAAACTGCTTTAAATCTGATCTCCATGCCCTACGTAAGATTCAAATTTCGTAATCTGTCAACTTTCGTAACATTCGCACTAACTGCCAAGATACAATAAAAAGTCACTAGGCCAATTTTTCATTAAATTTCAACAGTAGTTCACAAAACTTGCTTGAAATAGAGAAAATATCGTCTAATACTCATTGTAGGAGACAATTCCAACACTCATGCGTTCGTGTTTTAATAGGAGCCCATTCTGCAACCTGTTTTAGAATATACTATACCGTGACCGCTACCTCAATGACAGGTGAATTAATATCACTGAGTGGTAATTGCAATTCAAACTACGTGAGTTTAACCCACACAAAATAACATCACTGAATGGTTTATGACAGGAAAAAATATTCTCCCCAGAAATGTCAAATAACCACCATCGCTGCGCCCCCCTTATCCATGAGTGTAATACTTAATCGACAGGAATTCCACATATTTCTCATCCTTCCACATCTTTTCTCCACCACGCCCTTCACGGGACTGACCATCGTCTGGATCCCATTGTCCTTCCACAGACACCTATGAATTTGCGAGAATTCCTCCCTTCTGCCTCCAATCCCCATCCCACAGGAACAACTGAATGAAAGATGGGTTAATAATGTAGGCATACCTAGAGTTCCAGCAGGAATTCCGCGAGTGCACGGAGTTCCTTACGGCTTAATTCCGTGCTTGGGTGTCGCGTGACGAGGATAGACGGAGAGGTTTGGTTGAATATGTCCGTGGGGATTTCTGAGAAGGATGTACTTAGATGAGATTAACGGACGATATAGGTTGTTGAACTTTGAGCGGAAAGAGTCCCTATTTGCGGATATGTTATCCTCCTCTTTTCGAATCGAATTATTATCCACTCTCATCGACTAATTACAAATATACAAAACTCTGAAAAAACCAGGGATATTTCACACATTGAAATGTATTTTCAATAGGATTAAATATTGCTGCATTGAAAAAATATATGCATTAGTTTATTGAATGTTCAATACTCAAGAAATATTTTGAAGCATACGCAATGGCCCAAATGGCCTAACATACTGATGTAACTGATGCGTTCAACCCGCGTGCCTGATTTGGGTGTGACATTTGACTCCCATCTTTCGACTTGCACATCGGTAATGTCGTAACTCCTTCAAGTCACATGCTTGGTTTCATATTGAGACAAAGTAGATCGTTTTCCAACTATAGATCCTTTATCACGCTCTATTTTGCTTATGTCTTCAACAAATTGAATTTTGCTAAATATAGAGCAACTTGAAATTAAAAAAAAAAAATTGGTTCAAGCACTGAAGTGAAGTCAGGAGATTTTGTGCGTATGTTCTATTGTCCATTCTCCTGTATTGAACACTCTTAATCGAATTTACCATGGTGAAATCTATTATCTGTTCTCCAATATTGGACACTCTTAATCGAATTTACCATGGTGAATTCGATTAAGAGTGTCCAATACAGGAGAACACAGTGTTTTTGTGATGAAAGATGACATGTTAGTTAGGAGCGTAATTCAATCAACCCTAGGCAATTGATATCAAAATCCTACAATAGCTATCAGTTTAATGTATGTCACCGCTTAGACAGCGTTGGAGGCTTACTATATATATACGTACGTTTTTTGATATCGATGTAGAAATGAATGATATTTACCGATGGTCAATATATTGATGTTTATTCGATTGCTATTATACCGAAACATAGAAATGATAAAGAGAATAATATTTAGGTATAGGAAAGAAATTGTATTCGATTATAGGGAATATATCCATAAGGTCGTACGCCGAGGATATACTGGTGCCGCCTGCGCCGACGTCTCCTTCTCATCCATTAGCCTTGGTGAAAGAATTCTTTCGTTAGAAACATTACCTAACCTATTCTTTGTCATAAAACGAATCCTCAATATGTTAATAAGTATAGGAGCAATGCGGCGTTCCAGAAACTCTGAGAAATTTTGAAGAGAATAGAACCACATGCTAATTTAGAAGACGTGAAAAATAAAATAATTACGTTAAGATCCAACTATCGTCGGTTAATTCGAAAAGTTCAGGAGCTGGAGCAGATGAAGTAAAGTTAAATGTGTGTAGAATTCTGTTTTCATTAGTCACTTTTTGCACCATCGCTTCCTGTTTCTACAAATCCGTATAGACATGGGTTAATTGTATTATAGCAACACAAGCTTTTTCTTGTTAAAATCCGTAGCTAAGGCTGAGGTATGGAGTTGTCGCGTAGTTGTTTTCCGTTGGACTGATGGTCAGTCTGAATGACCGTGTAATGTGCTTCGTCAGTCTATCAAACTTGAATCAGTCTCATCGTGATCAAGGTCACGAACTGAACTGAACGCCAGAATGAACCTGTAACCTCCGTCTAATGCCGGGTCCAGACGGGTGTAATGTAACGCGTAATGTAATGCATAATGTAAGGCGAATTCTCCGTGTGGACGGTACTACGAGCATTTACTCGTACATTTACATTTACATTTACGTACATTTACGCGTTACATTACACCCGTCTGGTCCCCTGCGTAATACTTCGAACGGTTTTTGCTGGAGAACCGTTGCTTTCGGCTAAAAATCACATCAGTCAGATTGTATTACCATTAACACTGACAGCAATATTGGAAGTGGTGAATAGGTTTCTAGTGCATTGGCAACTAAAGTGGAGTTAGATGCTGATTAAGAATGAATTCCGATTATCCTCACATGAAACCATGGAGACCCTCGAATTGTTGAATGGTGAGAGGTATATGAGCTGAACAGTGAGAATAATAGAACGTTTTATTTAATTTATGGCAATAGAGATTTCATTTACTACTCATTTGAGATAACATGAACACCAATCGATATTCGAAGCAGCTGCTAGGCTCCAATTATATCCTTATATTGGAAAAGGTATTATGGGTTGTCAATTTGCAGATGATAATGTTAATCTCTCATGACCACATCGATCTTACTCGCATATAGCACGTTTGTGACCTGACGGGAAGACATCTGAGGAACTTACAGAATCCTCTGTGGACCAACCCTGCCTAATTCTAATTACTGGATGCTTGAAATGAAATATCTCAAGAGGATATTGACCACGAATAGTGAGGAAGTGCGTAAATGGTGAGCAGGGATCAACTCATCAAATAATGGAAATCTCACCCCTCTGTCAGTTCTCTCCGTGTCTTAGAATATCTTACAACCCTTTATAAATTGAAATTATCTGTCAAGATTGATCCAAATATTCGTGCCCTTTTCGCTAGTGTAATCTATATACCACTGAGTATAGTTTGTATTTGGCGCTTATTGTAAAACCAACCTCAAGTAGAAATCATTCATTTTTGGAAACCCATTTTTACTTACTGAAAGAGCGTCAGCAGGAAGGAAACTCACCTGGAACAGAAAACAAAGTTAGATAGCACACGTATTGAAGATCTTATCTGCTATTATTTGTGTCGATGTCTACGAGATCTAGAAAATATATACTTTTCTAGACATTCAAGTTTCCGCAAGATCAATTAATCATTTTGTTTCTCAAAGACCATGAATCTTAGCAGGAAATTACAGGAAACTTTATTTGTTAAGAATGGATCAGGCTATCCAAAACTAATTGTTTTATTGTAAAATATGAATATGGAAAAAAGTTCGTTGCGAAACAAGGTTTAGGGATGGTTTTTGCTACCCCTTACAATCATATAGGAATACCAACAATTTTTGAGTGCCTTCTCACTGCTTAATTTTATTCTTGTCATTCCTTCGGTTTACAAGAAATCAATAAAAAACTGTTTTTCGGGCGCCATCTCTAGAGGGCTCATACTAAGCAGGGGTTGTTTAAAAAAGAAAAGTTTTTATGAAAGACCCATCCTATTTTTTGACAAGAAATCATACCCTAATTTTTTTCACAACTATTCATATACACCCTGTATATAAACTAGGGTATTTTCTGAAGTTCAAGAAAACAGAGATTTGGAACTGATGCTAGGATAAGCATACAAACATACAACAAATAAATTTCTTCTGTATGTTTTTCGTCAAAACTGCATATTTTCTCTGAACTTATAACTGGATATTTGAGTTATCTTGATATGCTTGAGATTTTTTATTTCCTGATTTCAGGAGAACTCGGTTTAGAACATTCCTTCTTAATGAAATCTATGAATTCAACTACTCGAAAAATCTCCAATACCATGGATTAGCAATCATGTTAACATAGTATCTCTGTCTGGGGTCGACTTTTCTAATTGCTCTTTATCAGGTCAAAGGTAGGAGGTATGTCGTGCGGTCGAGGTATACATTCTATGAACTCTATATTTTCTTTGCTATTTAGCCTCAGTTAGGTGTCTTGTTTTAACGTTGGTGTTATTTCGTTATTGTTTGTTAGGCAACATTATTCGATGCATTGCTTCTGACAAATATCTAACGCACAGACAATTCACCAAATAATAAATTTTTTATTTTATAGATATTTTTGAGAGAGTAGCCCGTGCTGCACCCTAGAGGGGCTTATTGCATCTCGGTCGGTCTCCTATTAGCAGACAGGGTCTCATGGTTGATTCCCCCCAGCTCGGGTTGCTTGCCTCTTAGTCGATCCTCTGCAGCTCATGTTTACTTAAGCGAGCTAAGTCCTACACCACTGACATTGTATGGGTCTCATGTAACATCCCCACTGCCTTATCGGTGTATTACCTACATAAGGTCCATTTTCCTAGCAAGTAGGATTAGGCCTTTGACTAGGTTCCTCGCATGGTTTCTGGCACTCAGGGTCGTGTCGTCAACCCCATAGTGAAGTCTCCATTGTTTGTAGGCTAGACAGTCAAATATGACATGTGGGGCAGATTCATTTGCCTCCCCACATTCCCTACAAACAGTGTCTTCTCGGAGAATCCCCATGTTGTTTAGGTGCTTTCTTAGGGGACAGTGTCCAGATAGTAGGCCAGTTACTGCCCTGAGCATACTCCTACTCAGTAGTGAGACTTCTTTAGTTAGTGAGGGGCAGGGCTGCCCCCAAATACACCTTTCACAGCCGATTTGGTCACCCCTACTTCTGGCTATGGCGCGAAGAGGGGGATTGCCCAGTCCTCTTTAGCGAGTGCTTCAGCATTTCCTTCAACCCCTGTGTGCACTGGCACTAACCTGAGCTCAACTTGCTTTCTGGCAGCCAAGGTTTCTAGGTGCTGTCGGCGCTTCAGCACAGGCCTGCATACATTGCATGAAATGGTATCACCAGAAGATCTTTCCTCAATAAATATAATAAATAAATACTAGAGTATTGACGGAAATATTTTCGTAACATATATACAAACGGTCATCACTTGAGAAAATACCAAACCAAGGAGGTCCTTCTTATGCTCTGACAATGCCAATCGAATAATCCATGATTCAATCGCAATCTTCCCGGGAGATTTTCATTCCCGAATGACCAATTCTGCCTGAAATAGCAGCGCTCCAGCGACGCGTAACAGGAAATCGAAAGAAATCGATCAGTTTCCGATTCAAGGGCATATTGAAAAGTTCACAACAAATATTAAATGGAGCGGGGGAAAGATTCAAAGACCTTTTCATTATTCTCAGAAATTAATCACTGATGTTCGGATCAAAGATGGTAGTCACCGATGGAGCGTTTAATTAGATTTGGACTATGAAAAACGTGAATTCGGCAAAGTGGAAAATTTTATTGAGTTGAAACGGGATTTGGGTGGAATTATGGCGGTCCGAATGAACATTTTCACGTTTTAGCGCCAGGGCGATATAGTTTCGTCCAAATGTCTATAACAAAATTTGAATCGAGATGTAATAGATATGAAATTGCGGTCTGGATGGTTATGCAGAATTTATTGAGGTCACATTTATAAATTTTGAAGCAGCTGATTCACCTGAATCGTCGAATTTTTAATTCATGATTTGAAGAGTAGTTTATTGTCTGCTATGAGTCCTATTGGTGAAAATTATTCAAGGTTCCAGGAAGAGAGATGTTCGAACTTCGAGGAGGACAAATAATTTTTCGTTATTTATCACACACATTGTTGATCTTTGCAGTGAATATTCTTTCAGAATATTACTATACCTGGTGAGTCTTCAAGTTGTGCAATAATTTTAACCATAGACCCCTCTCAGCATATAAAACACTTTTCTCGTACACCATTTTTCCAGATTCACCTAATGTAAAGAGTTACATGCTTTAAAATATTTCAAAATGTGCTAATACACTCCTGCTCTTTGTTTACCGGTTCAAAAAATAACTATAATATTATGTGTTATAGAATATTCAAATGAATTATCATAGAGAGAGAGAGATAAACTTTATTGGATGGTTCCAAACGGCTATATACCTAAGTCTTCCTGCCTGTTACAAATACAATTACAATTTAGGTACTTCATATTTGGTGTAGTATGGATGTATATCAATTTAGGTTCATTAAAAAGTCGAACAAAGGTGTATCTGAATAAGAGGTTGCATGATATCTCTGTTGTGTTGTTCTGATATGAATTTTTTGCCCAATCTATTCATCCTGTTCAGAATAGGTTCAATTCCGATCATTTCACACAACGTATGATTAGGGGGGTTACGCAGGGGGCTGTTCGGGTGTCGTAGTCTTGTGATCTTACGGAGGCTTGTTCTTTCTCCCACTTCTATGGTTTTTCGCATAGTACAATTTCCATTCGATATAATCGGGTGTCCATATACGAGTACATATCATTTTATATATTTTACTGGCTCTGTTGGTGCTTATACCTTCGTTTTTATAGGTCAACGACCTGAAGTGTTTAGCTCTTGTTATTGCTGTATCTTTCTTGTGTTTACTATCTGATTTGAAGTTGAGTTTGCTATCTATCTGTATGCCCAGATATTTGCAGTTGCTTGTGGGACGAATAGTGTCGCCAATAAGTTTAGTGGTTGGAGAATTTGCGTTAATTTTGTGGTTAAATAATATAAGTTTATTTTTCGAGGGGTTCGGCAGAATTCTCCACTTTAGCATCCATGATGTCGTTTTCTTGTGAGTTCTTCAAGTCGGTCCATGCATTATTTCATCGAGTTTCCATGTGAGATAAGAGTCGTGTCGTCAGCAAATTGCAATAAGCAGGCTTTTTTGTTAAAGCGTCCATCGTTCTCTGAGTCGTGATTATATATGTCAGCACAGAAAAAATTGAACAAATATGGAGAAAAGGGTGACCTCTGAGGAACTACTTGTTGTAACGTGAATGCTTCTGAATACTCTCCCTTCACCTTTACATGAATAGTTCTATTCCATTAAAATTGGTGTATCAGTTTCAGTGAGTAAATTGGACATTTTAATTCGAACAGCTTGAAAATCAGACCTGCATGCCAGACACTGTCATTATTATTATTTGTTTGGATTTTTGATGTAAGGATAACTAGAAGATGTATTGTGGAGGATTTGTTCTAGAATCCAAACTGGTATGGGGTGATTGAATTATCATATACTACTGATATTCAATGAAATTGTTCAAGAAAATGTATTTACTCTCTCAATTGTTATTATTACCTTCTTAATGCAACATTTGAAATAAAAATATTACACTATTCCTTGAAACTAAAACACTACATCCAGTTGATTTTGATTCAATATCTATTTATATCCAATAAAAGATCATACACAATCTCAGAATCGCCAAAGCTTACATTGACAATTCCTTAAATATCCTATTTACCTTCCTCATATAAATGAATAACAAAATATCCTATAATATGCATATAAATAAACAGATATTATAAATCGGAAAAATCACAAATGGCATCAGTGTTGTGAACATAAATACTGTGATGGTGAACGAGAAAATGGCGCGGCAACGTGCCCTTGAAACTTGAAGCAATAGTTACTACGTCTGAACACCTCCCTGGGCTGAGTCGTGGTAAGATAATATGTCTGGGTAGAGAGAGCATTGGTTAAGTCATTCTTTACCGCGTTGCAACGACATGTTTGTCGTTGCAACATGGTAAACAATGCCAATACGCGCCCCGGCAGTCAGCGATCATTGCCGAGGTAGAATTTTCATAACCTTATTTTTTATTTGTTTATAATTCGTACTTCGAAAATATTTTGTGTTGGAAACAAGTTTCTGAATCTTGTATTTATGAATATAAACAAGACTGTTTTGATACGAAAAATAATATTGGCTTGTTGCATATTGAATAACTTATGTGTAAATATTGGGGATGACATTTCAGAAGATTTAGAATTGGATCATTTTAATGATGTAGTTTATGAAGGCAATAGGAAAGAACAACATAATGGTATTATCAAAAGAACTTACTTCCTTAAGTAGTGAGACATGTTCCTATACACAGTATTTTCATATGGTTGCTAGAAAAAAAAATGGGTTGAAGCCCTGTGGACAGGAGCTTTCTGGCGCTCTAGTTCAAACAGACAAATTATATCTCCGAAAGTATTGGTTTCGCAGAGTTGGGAATTATATCAATGTATTCTTATGACAGAACTGCATCATAAAGGAAATTCAATTAAAATAATAGTTTATTTATCAAGATTAAATGAGCAATCTGAGAATGAGAACTGCATCATGGAAGAAATCAAATTAAAATAGCTGAACTGAATTTGACTCTCTCTTATAGAACAGGATGAAATGTACGAGTATGAACACATATCATATAATAAAGCTTAGATAGAATAATTATAGCATTCTGTGAAAACATAGAAGTACGATTCATTATTGAAATTTAGAAAAATCATATCTCCGAAAGTATTAGCTTGCTGGAGTTGAAAATGATATCGATGGATTTTAATGGTGAAACTGCATATTAAATAAAAATTGAATTTGAAATTTGTTGCTTAAAAAATTTTTTTTTTCGTTACTCCAAAACCATCTGGCCTATTTTGCCCAATAACGAACTCAACCGAGATATTCACCTCCCTAACCTACTCTGAAAATGTCAACTGCCTAGCTCATTCCGTTCGAGAGTTATTCTAGGTAAGTTTTTTTTTTTTATTTTGAAATTTTTTTTTGACACTTTGCGGTAACCTGGTCAATACAAAACTTCACATGGGTATGAAGGTCATGATTCTACAATTTGATGCTAAATTTTGGATAGATCGAGTGATTGGTTTCGGAAATATTCATAAAAAATATGTTTTACTAAAATCAGCCATAACTCCGAAACCGCTTGATGGATTTCGCCCATTAACGAAATTGTCCGAGATATTTACGCTCCAAACCCACCTTGCAAACTTCAATCCTCTAACTCCTTTCGTTCGAGAGTTATCGAGCCTACGGCCGGCCGGCCGGACTGAATCGATTTCGACCTCGGATTCTTGATCAGTGAGTCCAACCAAATCGTTTGAGACCATTTTCAGCCAAAAATTCGAAAATTACAGACATTTGGGCAAATTGATAAGCACTCAGTTCCGAGGAACTAGAGCGCCAAAAAGTGCAATTCCCTTTCCGGGACTTGAGCCCGCCTTCTCTCGTTCCGAAACTGAAAACTCGACGGATTAGACCACCGGGCTATCGGGCTCCTCGTACGATCTTGTCGATCACCGGTATTAGAATAAAACGTCGGTATTTACCTGGGATATATATTCTTAATTTTCACTTTTCGACATAAAATCGCCACATTGGGGTTTATTTGACGGTTTTTTACCCTTATCTTCGCTTTTCGTCAACTTTCAGGCCCGAAAACTGCCTAGAACTGCCGTTTTCAGACCCCGTCTCTCTAAGTCGACTCTGAAGTTTCTCGAATCAACTATTAGCAAGGAATTAGACAATGTCATGTCTCAGGAAAATGAGTTGACATTATGACAATTCATGCATAGAATAATTATATAATTCTGTGAAAACGTAGAAATACGATTTATTATTGAAATTTTGTGAGAAATCATATCTCCGAAAGTATTAGCTTGTGAGAGTTAAATATGATATCATTAGATTCTTATGTAAAACTGCTTATTGAAAAAAATTTAATTTGGAATTTGTTAAAAAAAAAATTTTTTTTTTGTTACTCCGAAACCATCTGTCCGATTTTGCCCAATAACAAACTCAGCCGATATATTCATCTCCCAAACCTACTCTGAAAATTTCAACTGTCTAGCTAACTCCGTTCGAGAGTTATCATGCCTACGGCCGGCCGGCCGGACAGAATGAATTTCGACCACGGATTCTTGATCAGTGGGTTGAACCAAATCGTTTAGGACCATTTTCATCGAAAAATTAAAAAATTACGGACATTTGGACAAATTGATAAGCACTCAGTTCCGATGAACTAGAGCGAAAAAATAGTAAAATATTGATCTACATGTGTATCAAATATTTTTTCTTGAGTTAAAGTTCATAATGATACAGAAAGAATTTGTTAGTGGTATTCAATCTTTTATTAAATATGTATTTTATATTCTTGTTTTTCTTTATTTGAAAACTTATCTCATTAAAAGACAAAATATATTATTAAAATACAATCCCCTTCTCATAATTTAATAGTTCATACTACAAACACATTCTTTCTGTAGGTATTATGAACCTTAACTCAAGAAAAAATATTTGATAACTAATAGAATAATAGAATAATAGAATAATAGAATAATATAATAATAGAATAATAGAATAATAGAATAATAGAATAATAGAATAATAGAATAATAGAATAATAGAATAATAGAATAATAGAATAATAGAATAATAGAATAATAGAATAATAGAATAATAGAATAATAGAATAATAGAATAATAGAATAATATAATGTCTTGTTCGCCAGCCTATATCTATTCAAATATCAGGAATAAATGGGCAATCTGCTATGATTACCTCCGGCCTTGCTCTAGACCTTTTTTCGAGTTGTGAAAACTTTGCACCGAGTGTAAGTCGCAACAGCCCTTTCCACGACGTTTAATCATTGCAGATTAATCATTTAATCTTGATCAATGAACTATTATCAGAATTAAATTTCTTTTATGATGCAGCTCTATCAGAAGTATCCATTGATATCATTCCCAACTCTGAGAAAACAATACTTTCGGAGATATGATTTGTCAATGTTTGAAAGAGAGCGTCAAAGCTCCTGTCCTTAGGGCTTTACCACTTTTTTATTATTTGCTCCTTTCTTGGAATTATCTGTTGAATTTCTCCATTTAAATATACTTATCCGCATTATCATGATTTCTTTATTGCATATACTCGCGTTGCCTCCAAATTGCAGGTTCTAGGACTGAAGGCACAAATTTGTTGCTGACTTCTGTTTAGTGTTTTCAGAAGTGTTTCCATCTTTTCTTTGGTTTCTTGGTTACTTTGCCCTGAAGAAGCTAATTAGCAGAAATACTTGTTGGCAAATACCAGCATAATGAGTTTCCTTTGCTTCTTTTGTGGAATTACCTGTTAAACTTTTCCAATTAAATATACTTATCCGCATTATCCTGATTTCTCCATTGTCCAATATAAAATACGAATACTTTTCCTGAGAAGCTGTTGAATTCATTCGAGTAGAAAACACTGAACTTTCGTGTTAAATTCGCAGCGTGTTTTTGCGCGTATGTTCTGGGGAACATACGCGTTATAGTTTTGCCCAAATGTCTGTAACTTTCGAATTTTTTGAAAAAAATGGTCTCAAACGATTAAGTTCGACTCCCCAATGAATAATTCGAGGTCAAATTTGATTCTGTCCGGCCGGCCGTCCGGCCGTCCGGCCGTCCGGCCGTTGCCACGATAACTTGAGAACGAAAAGAGCTAGCGACTTGAAATTTTCAGGGTAGGTGGCGCATCCCAATACGACGGACAAGTTCGTTAATGGGCATAATCGGCCCAGCGGTTTCCGAGTAATAATTTTGTTTTAAACCAATATAAATCCGATCGCATTGAAACTTGGTGAGTGGTTGTAGAATATAAACCTAAGCACGTTCGTGAAATTTTGTGCGAATCATATGGCTAGAAAATTTTAAAAAAATTATTGAAAAATATTTTTGTTGTCACGATAACTTGAGAACGGAATGAGATCGCGGCTTGAAATTTTCAGGTTAGGATGAGCACCAGAACGCGACATTCCAGTTTGTTTATGAGCATAATCGGCCAAACGGTTTTAGAGTTATAGCCATCTGAAATTTTCTGAAATTTCGTGGTTTTTGTTCCTCATTAACTCGAAAAGTACTGAACCGATTGAATTCAAACATGGTTGTTAGTTGTAGAATGCCAACGCGGAAATGTTTGCAAAATTTGGTGAGGATAGCATCGGTAGAAAATTTTTAATAAATCATTGAAAATAAAAAAAAAAATTCTATATATCAGTAACTAATCGTTAGAAATTGATGAAATTTTGCAAGAGCCTTCATAACCTAACTCTACCGCTAAGTTTCAAGTTTTAATACGATCGGTTAAATATTGTTGGAGATTGGAGCATTCTTGGGTGAATTCAGTAGATGGGTGACCGTTGCCTCGATAACTTTCGAACGAAAGGAGATAGGGACTTGCAATTTTCAGGGTAGGTTGCGTATCCGAAAGGGAGAGTTGAGTTCGTTTTTGGGCATAATCGGTCTAACGGTTTCCGAGTTATACTTACCTGGAATATTATTTTCTTGATAACTGAAAAAATAAATATTCGATCGAATTGAAGCTTGGTAACTAGTAGTAGAAAATCAACATAAAGACGTGTTCAAAATTTTGTAAGAACCGTACCACTAGAAAATTCGAAAAAAATGACGAAAAACAAAATTTTAATAACCCCTAGAAAATTTCAAAAAAAATCACGAAAAAAAAAATTGGTTCAAGCACTGACGTGAAGTCAGAAGCTTTTGCGCGTATGTTCTATTGTCCATTCTTCTGTATTGGACACCCTTAATCGAATTTACCATGGTAAATTATGTTGTCCATTCTCCGGTATTGGACACTTAATTCGAATTTACCATGGTAAATTCGAATTAAGAGTGTCCAATACAGGAGAATGGACAACATAATTTACCATGGTAAATTCGATTAAGGGTGTCCAATACAGAAGAATGGACAATAGAACATACGCGCAAAAGCTTCTGACTTCACGTCAGTGCTTGAACCAATTTTTTCTTGGAAAACCTTATATTATCTTACACGAGCAGTGGTGAAATACGAGAATTCAAAAGGCCAATACAACAAGCGCTAGTGATTTATATCCCTGTAAAGTCTCCAATTGTGGGCATTTGCAGTCATTTGCGACGATGATGTAACCGATTAGTTCGACCGAGCGATAAAGTTCGATGAAAAGCGGAAAATGTGGAAAAACAAGAGTCACGGAGAATAATACTTTGGCCAGGGCGATGCGGGCGAGCGGTTGAAGTTCAAAGGAGCACTTCGTTTCGCGAAGCACAAAAGAACGATACTGAGCCTTTTGGTTTGTCGGAAATGAAACCGGGATATTGGTCGTTTGGAAACAATTCCCAACTTTTTTTCTTGTGGGACAGTTGCGACAATGTTGCGGTCATTGGGAGGATTATTTCTGTTTGAATCTGGATGTTTGTGCTGTACAACAAGCTTAAAACTTGTTGGCATAGATATCAAGAACGACGGATTCAATTAATTCCTCAGAAGTATAGGAATTCATTCAAGAATAACACAAAATTTAATTGAAAAGATGAGAACTCTGCATATGAATTTTCTAGATTTTACGATCGGAGATAAATAGAACTGAAATGGCTCACAATATGACATGTCTCTTTACTGTGGAAAAATATTTTCCAGGCAATTATCACTAAGTTGTGACAGTACCACTCCACCACACTAACACATTTCACTAACTTGCGCGCATTCCGATATCCAAATTATTTTCTTCAGAGACTGAAGCTAAACAGTTTTCCTTCAACCTCTGGAAAAGATAGCTTGGTTATCGAAACGCGCGTAAGATAGTGAAATGTGTTAGTGTGGGTGTAGTGGTAGTGTTAACTGTGTTCAGTACAGAGCAATTATCAAAATGAAGATATTCTTAAAAAGTGAGAAAGCTCTGTGGACTGGAGGTTTTGGGCGCTCTTGTTCAAACAGACAAATTATATCTACGAAAGTATTGGTTTCTCAGAGTTGGGAATTATATCAATGGATTCTTATGCTAGAACTGCATCATGAAAGAAATCAAATAAAAACAAGAGCGCCAAAAAAGTGCCGTGTAAAAAAAATGCTATATACAATGCTTGTCATTAAAAAAAAAATTGGACAAATCATATCTCCGGAAGTATTGGTTTTCAGAGTTAGAAATTATATTATTGGTTACTTATGATAGAACTACAACATAAAATAATTAAATTCAAATATCATAAGAGAATTTAAATGCAACATGAATACCAAAAATCATTAATCCAAAACCAACTGAGCAATTCTACCCAATAACGAACTTATCGGAGATATTCCTTCCTCAAATCTATGAAAACTATATTACATCAATTGAAACTTCCAATAATCCAGTTTTGTTCATACTGGAAATATCCTGAACCCAATTTACCTACCAAAGTATATATTTCCATCATCATATGGATGGATTATCCACGGGCATTATATCTTCAGCTTAAAAGTATAATATCATATCATCCCCTTAATTCTACGATAGCTGAGGTTATTTCATTGGTCATTTTGCATTAAATCATACTTTGTTCTCTATAACAGGAAAGGTATTCTATATCAAGAATAACAAACCAGAAAGAACATTTGAAATGTCACTTAAAGCAAAATAAGATGACATGAATGAACACAGATCATATAATAATTGATGGATAGAATAGTAGAAGTACAGCAAATGAACTCTCTAATTAGTATGGAGTTATATGAGTACAGTATTCCGTGAAAACATAGAAGTACGATTTATGTGTGAAACTTTGCAAAATAATTTCTCCGAAAGTATTAGCTTGTTTGAGTTAAAAATGATATAGATGAATTCTTATGATGAAACTACATCTTCAAAAAAAAATTTAATTTAATTTGAAATTTGCAATGTAAAAAAAAAAAAATTTTTTCGTTACTCCGAAACCATCATGCCGATTCTGCCCAATAACGAACTCAACCGAGATATTTATCTCCTAAACCTACTTCGAAAATTCCAACTGCCTAGATCAATCCGTTCGAGAGTTATCATAATAATGGAGGGCCAGCCGGACATAATCGATTTTGATCACGGATTCTTGATCAGTGAGTCAAACCGAATCGTTCAAGACCATTTTCATCAAAAAATTCGGAAATAACAGACATTTGGGCAAATTCCGAGGAAGAAGAGCGCCAAAAACGGATTCAAATATATGAAGGAGTAGTATCATTCAAAAGTGAATAACTGATATCGAGGTTAAGGTTAAACCACACATAATGTGTCATCATCAACGTTCATTAACGGCAAACTGGTTTCATACTTGTTTGGACTTGTCAGTGCAACGTTTAACTCAACAGTGATAAACAGTCCAACGAAGAGGGCCTCAACTTGGAAGCCAGCAATCACGCCTGAATACTAAGTAGATAGATGTGATATCTGTTGTTCAACCAATCAAGCTCCCTCGACTGTCCTAACTCCAAGCTATAGATCCCTCCGTATATTCATTTTCCCACTGCAGTGTTTTGCAGGTTCTCCGTTTCAATTGACGACAGTCCGAATAGGTATATTTCGAAAAACAATCTGTATATTTGTTTTTCATTTCATATCATCTTTGAAATGTGAATAATGTGAAGTGTATAAGTGAAGAAAATAGTTTCATTCAAAATTTTAAGAAATATATTCTTTTATTGAAAATAAGATATAAAATAGTGAACTATAAATTATATGCAGGAATCTAATTTTCAGCAACCAATTCGGCTTCTGAGTTAAGTCTCTTTCAAAGCTAGCGAAGATCAGAGCACCTTATTGAATCAAGGTCATAATACTACAAGATGGTATGATTTATTATAGTGTACACAGTTTACACCACCACTACACCAATACTAACACTTTTCACGATCTTACGCGCTTTCAATAACCCAGTTATTTTCTTCAGAGGCTGAACGTAAACTGACATTTTAATGCTGCGTCACCCTTATTAACTAGATTAGACAGTGTCAATATGGTGTTAAGGGTGAATGGATCCCAACGAAAAATTTAAACAATTCTTATTTTGCTAACAAACTATACAGACTAGAAGGTATAGGTCCTTTGTCTTTATTTAAACTATTGTTACATTACACTATTTCTATATTTTCAAATTCATCCAAAATTATATTGTTGGAACCATTTTTCACCAATTTCGCACTATCTAAACTTATTGAATGATCCCGATCTAAAAAATGTTTGGCAACACTGAACTTCTTGGTGCGCCCATATCCGAAATGAGCCATAATGTTCTTCGAAACGGACATTCACCAACCTTTCAGATTGCCCAACATATTTCATATCATATTTATATAGTTTATTGTTGAATAAAAAGAATCCCACTCCATTTTTTAACTAGCTTGATTGATGATACTTCACCACGTATGGCATTGATATAAATTTGCTTATATCCTATATCTATTCAGACAAAAAGGATTACCTACTACACATCAATAATTCTATGTAACTTGCCTTTCATATTCACAATATCACAAAAATGATTGAATAATTGTTACATTATGTATCCCCTAAATTCATATGAATCTTTGTGCCACTTTTCATTGAGAATTGGGATAAACTTATCAGTTTTGATAGTATTGAATTGTTAAAAAACTTTAACATCCTAATGAAAATGATTAATTTTTCAACAATTTTTTTTCCCAATTAACCAATGAAAATAACAAGGTAGGATTCTTATATAAATTGCCTAGGGGTTGATTGAGTTGCTTTCCTAACATTCGTCTTTAACCTCTCTGGTTTTCAACAAAACACTTGTTCTGCTAGTCACTCCCTTCATTTACAATTCAACTCGAAGAAATATTTACAACTCTGACAGGTTTACTTCCGCAATTACTGAAGTCAGAATTCAATTAAAACGTCTAAGTCTTAGGGATGAAAACTCGTACTTCCCGAACCGTCTCTAATGTCTACCGTTTTTATCCGGCTCGGAACACACGTGATCCCTTGCTTGTACTCTAGGTACCTCGTCCGTTTTTAATCCCCTCGCACTTGGCTTATCCTCGATCTCAGAGGATAGTCCCATGATTCGTGATTCTCTGGCTGATCCGTCCCCCTTAGACCAATAGGATTCCCTGGGAACTTTCTCATGGTTTTGGGGAAATTCATGGAATCTATATGGGTTGTCAATGTTGCACGTCAAGCGCTATTCGGGAAATTATACAGCACAGACCTCCTTGGAGGCGCCAGAGTGTCGGGGTGAAGTCCTAAATTCTTTATCTTCTATCAGTGTTACATCGTTCTCAGGATCTGCATAGTATCTCTAACGGTATGCTAATGGTTTACTGGCGACAGAGGTTCCAGAGAACGTCTGATGCGACGATCACACGTTGCTTGCACCCTTAAAATATAACACTAATTCTAACTAAATGCAAATAGAATTCCAATCATAATTGAGATCCTACAATAATAAACACAAACATGAATAAAATGAAGAAAAAATCAACAGCTTCAAATCTAATGTGAGAAATCAAAATAATTACTTGAGGTTGTGTTATCCATTGTCTGAATAATTATAGGATGCAAGAATTGCTATATCATTACTATACAGGGTGAAATATCAATCTAGGAAGTGGAATAAACGTCAGAATATATTTATTCAACGACAAAATTCATTAATCTCCCTGTATGATATCGCCAAGCAATAGTTTTGAATATTTTTTAATTACTCTTCTACGCTGAAGGTGGAAGAAAATTTTAGTTTCAACTTACCGGGTGAACTTATATTACCAAAGATACTAAATGTCCAAAATTGCCCTACTCCTGTCCTATTTTTTTTGATTGTCAGAAATGTTGAACGAAAAAAGTCGGAAAGGTTGATTGATATGACTGCAATTTTGGATATGTCAGTTGATTGGTTCAAGATTTATTCATCTTTGAGATTTCACTCAATATCCGAAAATCACCTTGTATATTGAAAATCATGGACCTAAGGCGATTGAAATCCTACGATATGAGACCACCTGGATGAAGTCAGTTTATGGTTTCCGTTTGCCGCATCCTCCCGAGACACCTTGTACAGGGTGGGCGAAATTGGACACTTTTGAAGGGAAACTCCTATTTCTGTACTAGATACACAAAAACTGATGGCGGTGTCTGGGGGCCAATTTTCATGAAAAATTCATAGGTGAAAACTGCATGTTGTCATCTATTACCGTTACATGGTCTCAGGATGTTTTTCGTTAATAAGCATTTTCCAAATATTGCTGCAACTTTACTTCTGTCCAAAATTTTCAATCTCTGTGAAAACATTAGGTATTATAGCTACTTTTTACGTATAATTCAATGAGTTAATTAAATATTCTGGAAACTAATATTTTATCTGACATCGACATTGAAATATTTTTGTCAAACGGGAGACCCAGTATATTTTTGCATATTTCGATAGAGCTTGAAATATCCATTTCAAAAATATTAGAAATGATATTTTTCTGAAGAAATCGAATTTCAACCTTTAGATAAGTAGGCTTCGAAGAATGCCATGATTAATTGAAGAATGCAAATTATAGTCAAACGTTTTTTCAAATAGTAAAAGCTCTATTCACTTCGTAACTCAACAATGCTTTATTTATGAAATTTTAATGTAAAGCCTTATCGAAATATGCAAAAATATATGGGGTGTCCCATTTGAAAAGAATATGTCGAGATCAGATAAAATATCAGTATCCAAAAAATTGAATTAACCTCATTGACTTCTACGTAAAAAGTAGCAGTGATAATTTTCTTACAGAAATGGAAAATTTTCAACAGAACAAAAGTTTCAGCAATATTTTGAAAATGCACAGTTCCGAAAAATATCCTGTAACTATACTCCATTCACTTTCATAAAGTCTCCCGGTTGGCCATGAAATTTTGACACATTTTACCATGTATATTTTGAAAATGTAAAGTTATGCTCATTTTCCTCAGATAACTAGGCGACGTTGTCCTCTTTACATAGAAGTCGTAGTAATTACGTATTCTTCACAATGTGAATTTTCTTGGGAAGAATAATGAATTTGAGAAGATAATATGTGAATTCAACAATTCCAAAGACCTGGCGACTGTTCAAGAAAAATTTTCATCTGTTGTTACTATTGAAAATATTTCACGTATATAAACTGGTTGGAAGATTCAATTATGCTATTTTCTTGCACGGAAATCAAGAATGAAGTATTGAAATTTCTATGAAAAATAATGGATACAGTAGTCCGTTACTTTATGATAGTTCATTTGAAAAAAGAATAAAAGTACCTGAATATCCCGGCAGAACTTCTGAACCAACAGACGTACCTAAAGAATTTCCACTTTTCGAAATTCTCAAGAAATAAGCTTGAAAAACACCAGTTTAAAAATGTAGTAGGCACTGTTAACCTTCATAAAATATAGTGATAGGATAGAAAACTAAGTAATTTCATTCGAGAGTTCAACATGTCCTAAGACAGAATGAAGTTTTCCTATTGCAGATTTCAGTTCTGACTAGCACTTCCTGATGCGTACTTTGTCTCTGCTTCTTCAAAACTCCTTTCGGCATTTTATATTTCAAAGCGAAGAGTTCTTCATTATTCGAAGATAATGATATGTGATAATATCTTATCTAAGATGGAACATCATGTTGACTGTTGAGAGTCGAAATTGGCAACGTCTCGGAGAATTGTTTTGACATTGACGATATTTCAGAAGCGCCAACCTGCCTTTGTTTTAGTCACAAAAACGTGATAGACCTAAATCATGGCCAACCGGGAGACGTGAATGGAGTAGACACCGACATCAGTTTTCGTCTATCTAGTATAGAAATAGGACTTTCGCATCAAAAGTGTCCAGTTTGGCCCACCTGTACCTAATGCTGGTCGACACGAGTAGAGTGATTTCTACTAATTTACTCCCAACACCAGCTATGAAACAGAACGTTCCAAAACAATTTTCTCGAAACGGGATCTGCATCTCAATGCACTCATAATTCTCTCGTTATTCTGTCAAGCAACTTATGGAGTAATTCCCTATAGCGAATATTCATGAATAGCCCCGTTCAGGATGGGAACGTTTTCTCTTCTGAAATATCGCCAGCATGACTCTGTTTCTCATCTCCAACAATATTGTAGCCATTCAATTTTGAGCCACGAATACATGACCAATTTTTTATAACCACTACGACTGTTCCCTAGTCGCAGCGGTTAAATTTGGAGCTACTAGAACTCGAGGATCCGCGGTCTAGCTCCAGTGGATATGGGTGTGGATTCCAAAAAGGGAACCTAGTAAATGGGCGCAGGGAAATTTAATTCTCCCAGATACCCCAGCGTAATGTAATAATTCCTAAATTCACCAAAAGAATATTCACGCTAAAAACAAACAATTTATTCCAGTACCTTACAACCCAGGTCATTAGATTCAATAAAAAAAAAACTACTGTGAAACTCTGAATAAGGGTGGCGGAAATTGTACGTAGATCTTCTTCTTTGATTCAAAAACGCGTCGCTCGAGCTCAGGCGCATCCACGTTTCTTATCTATGATCATATATGATTAGCACAAATCTTTTCCCAATTTCCGCTTTACAACAATAATAATTTATGTAATTGATGATAATAAGTTCACGTCATATATAGCAGGTATAAGATATGTTTCGAGATTTATTTCCAATAACTTGCGTGCTGGCTATTCTTATACCTGGACGAAATATTATGTCGATGGTCTCGCAATATTGTTCTCTTTCTCTCGGTGCTCGTAGTCTGCAACCCTCTATTGGATGTCCCACAGCGCTGTTTACTGACCACCTTGTATATACTCGGGATCTGCACCCTGCGTTGGCTGTCTCACAGCGTTATGGACCACCTTGTATATACTCGAATGTCTCAGTTTTACTCTTCCTGACATAAAAACCCTTATGACAGAAAAGAAACCATCAGTGACTCCTCCCAGATAGGAAATAAATGAATTTCCCCAACACATAATAATTTCGGTTATCAGAATATCAAACAGACCAGTTATTCGTTGTTATTCAATATTAATATACTTAGTACATACCCTGATATTCGGGGTTGTCCTGTATAAGTTTGCTTCAAAACTAAATCTGGTCGTGCCTCCACCAAATAATTCAAGCGCACAGTAACGAGCTGAATACAGAAAAATAATTACAACCTGAATTTTTTCCTATTAGAAATAACGAGAATAGAACAGTTAACACATACCTGTCAAAGTCGCCAAGATCATTCACTTGTTCAACTTGGATTTGCAAGAGATCTTTAAATCTTCTTTCGAGACAAGTGACGGTTACCAGTCATCTTTCCAAATCAAACCAATATAACCCTCACTATTAATTCGATTTTCGAAACTATATCCGACTAAGAAGATTTCAATAATTCTTACAAAGTTCCGAAAATGCGTATAACCTATGCTTTCTTCAGCGAATCTGCACAAAATGGACGATCTCATCTGACCGACGCCGACTCTGACAAAACGTAACAATATTGCCAACTCATTCGGCTCCTAGAATACAATAATTCTTTATGCTTCGATTGGTACTATTGAGATCCAACCTCAAATATAATGTCAATACGAACGACAACCTTATCACAAGCAAAATACCCCTGCCCGGGTTAAAATGGAACGTTACATTGTTTGTAGCTCGCATGGATAAAATATTCCATAACAAAATACTCGCGGAAAATCGGTATGGTATATCGATGTTGTTGTTACAAAATGAACATATTTCATCATGATTTTTAGCTTTAGCCCACTCGATTTTCTATGCTCTACACATGAAAATTTAAGCTCAAACGTTAATGAATGGGTAATCGGGAAATTTTTGTAGTTTTTGGCGCTCTTTTTCCTCGGAACTGAGTGATTATCAATTTGCCCAAATGTCTGTAATTTTTAGATGAGAATAGCCTTAAACGATTTGGTTCGACTCACTGATCAAGAATCCGTGGTCAAATTCGATTCTGTCGACTGGCCGTTAATACGATAACTCTTGAACGAAATGAGCTAGACAGTTGAAATTTTCAGAGTAAGTTTGGGAGGTAAATATCTTGGATAAGTTTGTTATTGGGAAAATGGTTTCGCAGTAACGAAAAAAATATTTTGTTTTTACCTTAAAAATTTCATTCAAGTGGTTTCATCAAAAGAATTCATTGATATCATTTTCAACTCTAACAAACTGATACTTTCGGAGATATGATTTTTCAAAATTTCAATAATAAATCGTACTTCACAGAATGCTGCAATTATTCAATTTATGAATTATTATATGATCTGTGTTCATACATGTCATAAATATACCTATGAGAGACATTTTTTTTTATATTTCTGGTTTGTTACTCATGTTATCAATTTGCGTTGAGAATATTTCCAGTAAAAAAAACTGGAATATTCGCTAAGTTTGAATCGATATAAAATAATTTTCAGAGTAGATTTGAGTGATGAATATCTCGGATAAGTTCGTTATTGGGTAGAATCGGTCTGGAAGTTTCGGATTAATAATTTTTAGCACCCTTGTTTTT
The DNA here is from genome assembly GCA_937662695.2 of Halyzia sedecimguttata. Classification (NCBI taxonomy): domain Eukaryota; kingdom Metazoa; phylum Arthropoda; class Insecta; order Coleoptera; family Coccinellidae; genus Halyzia; species Halyzia sedecimguttata. Next base: position 70,740,245 of record OW569414.2, read on the forward strand.
TTAACGACACTTTCGAATTTAGTTTCTTTTATTATGTAATTCTATCATAATAATTCATTGATATCATACCCAACTCTGTGAGACCAATAATTTCGGAGATGATTTGTCGAAGTTTGAACAAGAGTGTCAACATGTATCTGCATATTTATTTGAGAGTCAAAAACGATAACATAGAAGATTCAAATATAAAAGTTATTTATATTACCTACCACAAATAGAGAATCGAATAAAGCATACAGTGAAAAATAAACTTAAAATAACCTTTGTAAAAATATACCAACCTTATTGATTACCAACTTATGTGAGGTATGAGATAAATTTTTTGATATTGAACTTTATTTCAACTGTAACTACTTCTTCTTCATCACTTTAAGACCATTTATTTTCATCGTCATTTTTCTCTTCGGTATTTTCTCTTTCTTCATTACTTTCGGAACATTCAGTTTAACTGGTGTAATCAGAAAAAAATAATTAATTATCTGAAATAGCTATTGTGTTTTTCTCTGAAGTAACTCTCTATCTCATGATATCATCACTACACAGTTTCTAAATAGTATATTACGCACCGAGGGAGAAAAGTAGGACATTCACGCCCGCGAATGATTGTCTCCCGAGCCGGAGGCGAGGGTGACAATCGCGGGCGAGGATGTCCTACTTTTCTCCCTAGGTGCGTATACGATTTTTTTCTTCTCCGTCTAATTCACTTTCATCAGAGTTAATCAAATCTATTTTTTATTATATTTGTCGGTATTCACTGAAATAATTAACCTTTTTTTGACTCAGCTGTCATCAACTTGAGATATAAACACGCGGTTGCTAGGTAACCGGGAGATAAAGTAAAGTACCCGCATGCGCACATTTGCCATCTCACCGGGAGAGAATCGGGTACTTTTCTCCCGTGTGACAGGGAGTAAAAGTGAACTTTTCATCCCGGAGGAGAAAAAAAGTTTTTACTTCCGTTTGGACGAATCCGCGATGCCTAGTCTTCTTGACAAATTATAACGTCAATGGAAATCGCCATAAGTGTACGTGTACGGAACGATATGACGTTGGTTATGACCGATGTTGGCGAGAGACGCGTAGCCGATTGCGCCATCTACCAGGGAACGAGAAGTGGCTAGCAATGAAGTGGAGCTCTACAATTCAACTGTTGGATCCTAAATGCATCGAAACGTGAACGCTCGAAATTCCAAGGGCGTTGCAAAAATCATTTGGCTATGCGATTCCAATGGTTTGATATTCGAACAATTAACTGTTGAAATGATTATCCAACAGGGAATTCAGACCGATATTAGATTAACAGGCTCTAATTCAATTTTCGTCACACCCGAAAACACGACCTGGAAAAAATCCGCGGAGGCGCATAAGCGACGAGAGACCTCAATTAAATACCGATAAACGCCGGAAATTCCGGCCGGGTCGCCGCGATCGCATTAAAACGCAATCATGCAGCGGATTCTTTGGGGCGTCGAAAATCGTCATGAAGAGAATTCCATCGCGAAGCGATACGATCCTTACCGAAAAACGTCGGGATGCACGGTCCGTAAAAAAGTTAATCTCGTGATCCGAATAGCAGGATATCCATTCTTTGCAGCTTACGAGGATGCTGAGTCGGCGAGCAGAGAATCAGGAATTCAGAGATCAGACCAACTATATGGTAAGCGTATTTTAAAAACTATGTCTACGCGGTGATCGATAAGTTGTGTATGTATACCAACGAAGTAGGGATACTGAGAGGTTTGTATGTATGTTATATGGTTTTATTTTATTAATTCCAGCAAATAATCAATATAACTGCCCCCTAACTCCCTGTAGGCGGAGGAGTGGGTATATTGTATATTGTTGAAGGGGGTAACGTTGCACTGAGACCTTAAGGTCTATTGCGCCCCCCCCCTTCAGAGCTGTCCATGTCATTACCATCTACAGCTCGCCATCCAGTTCCAGAGTTCTGATGAGCTCCATTATCTGGGATGGCTTCAAGGAGGCTACGTCTTCACTCCTGCAGATTTCTTGCCCGAAGCATTCCTTACGTTGGTTTGAAATGGCGAGGCATTCCGGTGATCAGGAGTTTCATCCTCCTCCCAACAGAATCTGCACTCGTCAGTTTCTGCTAGCTCTAATCTCATCATATACTTCCTGAGGCTGCAGTGCCTTGTGAAGAAGCCAGTGAAGAGGTGCAGTCTGTTACTGAGGTCCAAGTATTTTCTGGATCTGACAGTATCAAACTTCCGGATGAATTTCTTGGAGTGATACATTCCGGGGAGAGATCTCCAGAAAATACCTCTCTGAGTTTCTTCTTTCGTCTGGAATTCACTTTTGTAGGTGTGTCTACCAACCCCACAATAAGGTTCCGGACCAATAAAAGGGGTTAGTGCTCCTTTCTTGGCAAGTGTGTTGGCCTGCTCATTTCCTATGATTACCGCGTGACCAGGAACCCAGACCAAGGAGACCCTGTTGTTCTTGCCTATGTCATTGGGTTTTCTTCGGTACTCCCATATTAGCTTGGATTTGATAACTTGGGAGCTCAGAGCTTTAATAGCAGCTTCACGGTCAGAGAGGATTGCTATATTACATCTCTGATAGCTTCTTTCTAGGTTCATTTCCACGCATCTTTCTATTTCAAGTACTCCTGCCTGAGAGGTGCTCGGATAGGAGCCTAGCGATAGTGAGCATTTGGTGCCTGGACTATATACTCCAGCGCCTGCTCCTGTATAGGTTTCTGAACTGTCTGTGTACCATTTAATGGCATTTCTTTTAAGAACTTGCGTGGCGCATTCCCTGTCCCAGTTTTTTTTCCTACCAAGCATCGTATTGAAGTTCTTTTCGATGCCTACTTTCTTGATCATTTCATCACTAGGAAGATTGGCTGATGAAATGTACCTGGTAAGAGAGTACCAGGTGCAGGTAACTTTCAAATCTTACATCACAACCCCTACTGTTTCAGCAAAATTGAATATTTTGCCTAAATATCCGTAAGATCTGTCTGTTAATTTCTTATTCGTTTGAAAGAAAAGGCGCTGTACGTAATGGAGTAAGGCCAAAAGCAGGAAAAACACCAATCCAACATGTGTTTAGCAATAATTTCCATAATTAACTGGAAACCTGTAAATAATTGTTAAATACATGTTTGCTTGGTGTTTTTTCCTCTCTTGCTCTGGTTTCCTTCGTTGGGCATACAGCGCCATCTATCTTAAACTAGCCAACAATTTTACGGACATATCATACATTTGATCTTGCCACCAAAAATAGGGGCAGCCATTTAAGTTTACCCCCCTCCCGCACACATTCAGTAGGAACCACCAGATGAGAACATAAGATTGTTGCCCAATGCATGTTAGCTTGTGTTGCTTCTTGTATTCAAACTTAACTGCTTGCAGTGTTTCTGCTTCTTTATTCATACTTAACTGCATGCACTGTTTCCTCAGGTTCTGTGAGAGATGAATAAATACAAGAATATGCGCGCTTAACCTGCTGACTTCAAGTCAGTAATTTTTAAGCCATTGCAGTTTTTAGCATTGAGTGGAAATACAATCTGGTGGTTCCCATTTTAATTGCTCTCTTTCATCCATTTCAAGTACCTCCCCATTCTCCCACTGCTGCTATGGGAACGGTCAGGAAGGAAACTGTTTACTGATTAACTACTAGAGGTAGTAACAAACTATCGAACACAAAGGGTGTCAGTGCGTATTATACGGTGGCCCCTGCTAGAGTTGCAGTGCTTGGGGGCTCACCTAAGTTATCGGAGGTAGGGCTCCCAGGAAAATGATGAAAAAATCGCTTAGGAGATAATCTTCCTGAAAAACTGATTGGAACATTATTTCGAAAAAAAGAACCCATTGGTGGACTAGAAAAGCACTTCTCGTGCATACGTTCTCTGAAATATGTTCTGCATTTAAACCTAACGGAACCGGAAATCTACAGAACGACGTTCACTTTTACACAAACGTGAGCCTTGAATTAAGGGTTTTCATTGAGTTTATGTGGATTTGCATCAAGTAAAAGCTACAAGCATTACATTTTTTACCACTTATCTTGCCATGCTTAAGGTGGCGGAGAACCATGAAGTAGACGAAACCTGTTGCAGATGGATCAGATGCACACTGCATGGCCGACAGGCACAGGTGTTGTTGTGCGGAGAAACCTAAAGACTTACTGCAACTAGGGGCACGACTCAGAGGGAAGCAATCTTCCCGCTGCTGTGCAACCTTATGGTGGATGGGCTCTTGGTGGAACTGAAAAATAGCGGATTCTACACCAAGGGTTATACACTACACATCTGCATATTACTCCGGGAAAGATTTCAAGGGTAGTCAAGGAGTTAACTATCCAGGCTATGAAAGTGTTAGTAAGCTGGTGCGAGAGGATTAGCCTCAGTGTTAACCACTCAAAAATAGCTATTATACCGTTCACACTCAAAAGGAATTTGGAGGGAATTAAAGCCCCCAAACTCATTGGGTGTGCAACTAAACCTGGCTGATGAGGTAGGCTACCTGGACGTTATGCTTGATACCAAGCTAATTTGGAACGCACAGTTACCAAGGGCAAGAAAACCCTCGTGATTGTTCGCAGGGCAATTGGTACAAAATGGGGCTTCTGCCTCAAAATCAGTAGGTGGATTTAGACTGCTATAAAGAGGTCCTTCCTCACATAAAATAGTGCTGTGTGGTGGACAAAAATGAACCAAGAGCAGGGCCGACAAAGATCTGGAGAAAGTTAAGATACTGTCCTAGCTTTGTGTTACTGGAGCAATGAAAAGTACTCTTCACCTTCACATATTGGTGAGGGCCGAAGCGAGGCTAGGGGCCTACAGGCTGCAGCTTAATGGTATCTGGAGACAACGGTCATACGGTCACGCTGGGTTTGGAGACTTCACTATGGGGCCGACGACACAACCCTGACTCCAAGAAACCGTGCGAGGAATCTAGTCAAGGGCCTAATACTACTTGCTAGGAAAATGGACCTTATGTAGGTAATAAACCGACAAGGCAGTGGGGATACTACATGAGATCCATATAATGTCAGCGGTGCAGGACAGTTAAGCTCGGTTAAGTAAACCTGAGCTGCAGGGGATCGATTAAGAGATCCTATGGAGGCTAGGAACCCGAGCTGACGAGGGTCAACCATGAGACACTATCTCGTGACTATGAGACTGACCGAGGTGCAATAAGCAAGGGCTTCTCGCTCAATCGGTATTGGTCTAACACAAAAAAACAAGTCTAACATTCACCTACAGGAAGAAACGCTTTTGTCAGGACTGCATTCGGAATATTTCAGGAGGAATTATTACCTGCCAAAATGCTGGGATTGCATCATATCTGAATGAAATAGAGCTTTGCATTTGCCATCATTATCTTTCCAAAATACGAGGTCCGATCTGGCAAACGAGCCGACAAACTAGGAAATCTCCGTTCCGGATTTCACGGAACCAATTTAGATAGGATCTTAGGATGAAATCGCAAGTGTAATGATTCAGTGAATCAAAACGCTCCCGAAGGGTTTATCGCAGCGTTGCAGCTTGCAGATGAGATTTATCTACTAATTTTAAGGGTGTTTATTAACGGAGATTTATATCTGGATTAAATGGGACCTGCACTGCAGCGCCTGTGATATTCCGCTATTTTTCAGCAGTTTATTACTGGATGAAGATGGGTGCCTCACGACCTTGAACTGCTATGGTTTCCTGAATTAATTCGTATGTTTTCATAGTGTAACACGTGTTGAGATTTTCCACCAGAAAAGCACTGATTCTAGTTCCGGTTCCCTGCGCGTTATTTTTTCTAGATATATTGATCGAATAGACGGCCACTATGTAGTAGAGGGAAGCGATGTCCACTACAAATCCGGTGGTTACAGTTTCAAGTCCTGCTTAAGGTATGGCTTCTGTGTATATCCTGTATGAATGAGAACTCTTATGCTAATGATTTATGACCTTCATAAAAACGCCGAAGGGTTTTTTGTAACATACGACACTCGAAGGATGTTGTTATACGGTAGTAAGGATTTCGAATGATAAATATTGTTGTTATCTCCGTATGCTACACATGTTCCATATGTAATTAGTAAGACGTGTAATTTTCTTTATATTGAATTACAAATATCAAAATATCAGAGTATTTAACATTGGGCGACGAGGATGTGATTTTTCGTCACAAAATCAATAATCGTTTCAACTTCTTGTTATCTAGATAAGAGTCTATAAAAATCAACAAACACAGAAGAAATATGACAGAGGACGCTAGAGACTTAGAAGGTACAAGTTTATATTATCGAGTCTGTTAGGAATCTGAGTAATCGACGATATTTGATGTGACGACGAAGTTGGAGTTTGTAGAAGTTGTGAAAATAAACCTGTACATATTATCGTACTAGTGTTTTTATTCCAAAGTGTAAATGTAGAATCATTATCGCCTAGACAACGATAAAAATCCTTCAAATATTTGGTTGAATTCTTCGAAAAAGGAGCTGAAACTTGGAAATTTATATGCGAAGTGAAACTATGTTACAATGACGGAAGTTGAAGGAAAATTAACTGAGGCCATCTTTCTGACCATCCCTTATAAAGAAAATTTACATAAAATCTCGAATAACTCTGGAAGCTTCGGAATATCAGTGAAGTCATATGATCAAAGTCATATTGAAATTCGACGGATAATCCAAAACTGTGTTGATCACGCCCTTTGAGAAAATTAAATTGATAGATACCGCGATGAACGGCAGTTAAAAAAAAAAAAGCACTGACGTGAAGTCAGTACTCTTTGGCGCGCGTGTTCACGGTGGCTAATTTGAATTGAATGATTCAAAAATTAACAGTGCTGTATCTAAGCTGCCATCAGGATAGAGTAACAAAGTTGGAAAAGAACACAAGTGACTCTCCTTAGTCGCACAAGCTCCTAGAAGATTTGGGAGGGTCAGTATAATCCTAATCATGTTTATAGCACGCGCGCCAAAGCAGATTGACTTTCTACACTTTTTCTTTCATTGTTAAGTCAATCTGCTTTTGCGCGCGTGCTATAAACATGATTAGGATTATACTGACCCTCCCAAATCTTCTAGGAGCTTGTGCGACTAAGGAGAGTCACTTGTGTTCTTTTCCAACTTTGTTACTCTATCCTGATGGCAGCTTAGATACAGCACTGTTAATTTTTGAATCATTCAATTCAAATTAGCCACCGTGAACACGCGCGCCAAAGAGTACTGACTTCACGTCAGTGCTTTTTTTTTTTTTTTCAAGTTCCTTTAACAAATATAGCTATCACTACAGTTTGGCTGTTAGTTTTACCGTAGATCAGAAAAAAATTCGGTTGTGGGTCCTCCGTTAGGGACGAAATTGCATCTTCTCCAAATCCGAACGCATTTTAATATAGATCTAACGAATATAGTTATTTATAAATTCGCCTCAGGGCCACCATACAGACCATTCAAATCGGAAACAACGCTATTTCCCCCAAACTGACTTGTGTCCGTGCACTGAATTGACATGAATATTCTTTTAAAACCTCACAATATCGGCTCATTACTCCCAACATAACCCAAACAACCCAAAACCAATCACTTCTCGTCTGCGCAAGCGCAGTATACTCGTGGCTGCAAGTCCTCCCAAAATTACACACCTCACAAAAAACTCCGATTCTCCAACACTAGTGGTTCAGGAGATATCGCTTCTTGAATCCACGCTTGCGCAGACCCTCACCAGGGGATTCTATAGCGGAAAAGCACCCGCCACCCCAAAACCCCAATCCTCTCTGACGAAAGCACCACCAGTTAAATCACTGATGGTCTGCTCATGCGCATAACGTAAAATGCCCGTAAGGGGTTACATCCATTTCGAAATTAGCCCCAGGGCCACGGTACGGACACTTTAACTCTGAAACAACGCTACAGCCCCCAAACTGACTTGTCCTTGCACTGAATTGCTATGAATATTCTTTTAAAACCTCATAATATCGTCTCAGCACTCCCAACATAACCCATCCAACCCAAAAACAGTCACTTCTCTTCTGCGCATGCGCAATCTACTCGCGGCTAAAAGTCCTCTCAAAATAACACACCTTACAAAAAACTCCGATTCTCCAACACTAGTGGTTCAGGAGATATCACATATTTAATCCACGCATGCGCAGACCCTCAACAGGGGATTCTATAGAGGAATAGCTTCCGCCATCCCAAAACCCTAATCCTCTCTGACGAAAACACCACCAGTTAAATTACTGATGGTCTGCTCATGCGCATAACGAAAAATGCCTGTAAGGGGTAACATCAATTTCAAAATTAGCCCCAGGGCCACGGTACGGACACTTTAACTCGGAAACAACGCTACATCCCCCAAACTGACTTGTCCTTGCACTGAATTGCTATGAATATTCTTTCAAAACCTCATAATATCGACTCAGCACTCCCAACATAACCCATCCAACCCAAAAATAGTCACTTCTCTTCTGCGCATGCGCAATCTACTGGCGGCTAAAAGTCCTCTCAAAATAACACACCTTACAAAAAACTCCGATTCTCCAACACTAGTGGTTCGGAAGATATCGCATCTTTAATCTACGCATGCGCAGACCCTCATCAGGGATCTGAATTCTATGGAGGAATAGCATCCGCCACCCCAAAACCCCAATCCTCTCTGACGAAAACTACAGCAGTTAAAGGACTTCTCATCTGCGCATGTGCAATACGGAAAATGCCCGGAAAGGGCAGCATGAACCTCAAAAACATATGTTTCGGCATTAAAAGCAAAGTATTCCGCAAAATAGTAGAAATTTTTTTATTTTTTTCATGTCACGTGATCTTCACGAAATTTTGCAAAAGTGTTTGCTTTGGTCTTTTGCATCTAACTACTGAGTTTCAATTTAATCAGATCAGTATTTTTCGAGTTATCGTGAAAACAAAATTTTCAAATTTTCAAAAATTTTTTTTGCCACTTTAGGGCCGTCCGTTCAACACAAAGCTTCGCAGGCATATAAAGGTCATGATTCTACAATCTGATGCCAAATTTCAAAAAGATCGAGTGATCGGTTCCGGAAATATTCATAAAAAACGTTTTTATTAAAAACGGCCTTAACTCCGAAACCGCTCGGTCGATTTCGCCCGTTAACGAACTTGTCCGAGATATTTACGCTACGAAACTACCCTGCAAATTTCAACGCTCTAAGTCGTTCCGTTCGAGAGTTATCGTGCTAACGGCCGGACCGGCCGGCCGGCTGGCCGGCCGGACCGGACGGACAGAATTGAATTTGACCTCGAATTCTTCATCAGGGAGTCGAACCCAATCGTTTGAGACCATTTTCGAAAAAAAATTCGAAAAATACAGACATTGTGACGAAATGATAGCACGCTATTCCTTGCGGAACACGCGCGCAAAAACATGAAAATATTTTAAATTTTCTCAGCATCCCGGATACCACACGGAACATTAATTTCTTGGAAATATTTCGAGTAGTTCTTTGTATAATTTTGGGTGAGGTCAAGAAAGAATAAACCTGTATACAGGTTGTTCCATCTCAGACGAGCCACCCTGTATATTTCCTATCCCATAGTGATTGGAAAATTTTCCCCGAAACACGTCCAACGATTTTGTTCGGGGGACATTTTTTGACGTACACTTGAAGCTTGAACGAGCAACCCCCTAAATAGGGACGCTTCAACCTTTCAAAATCGAATAGGAGAGAGGGGTTGAGTGATACTTCATATGAATGGTCTTGGAAGCCTCTTCATGACGGTGTATGAAAACCGTAATTTTGATAACCGTTTTCGCCAAATATCAATTTTTTTAGCTCAAATGAGCCACCTTGAATATTTTGGTTATTTTTACAATGTACAAGCCCATTTTTATTAAACCCTTTTTAAAAACTTGAAAAATCTTTAAAAAATCACATTATTGAAATAATTTATCTGTTTTATCATGCTTTCAATAAAAAAAAATAAAATCTGCTCTATTTAACTTCCATACAATAATACAATATTGACCTAAAACCGTCTCTAACACTGTTCAGCATAATTGGAGTTATTTGACGACACTCATTTACAATTCGTTGACGTAGTTCGTCCAAATATCCAGGCTGAGTCACAAAAATCTTGGACTTAAGATGTCCCCACAAGAAGAAGTCCAGAGGGTTCAGGTCAGGAGATCGGCCAGGCCACTCCATAGGACCTCTTCTTCCAATCCAATGACCTCGGTACTGCAAATGAAGGTATTGGTGAACTGGTGCGGTGTAGTGACGAAGAGCACCGTCTTGTTGGAAATGCAATTGTAGAGGGTCGTTTTCTAATTTTTCTGTTATTATCAGATCATTCGCATTTTTCAGTATTTCAAGATAAATTTCGCCATTTAAATTACCAGGAATAAACCAATTTCGCCAAGCTCTTGCCTTCGATCCAAATCGTCATCATTTAATTCATGAATTAGTTTAAATTTGTACGGATGGAACTTTTAAGTAAAATTCTGAAAACCTTAGATTGTCTAATACTGAAATCTGTAGAAAGTTGTCGTACAGATTGCGTGTTTGTCATAAGTTGGACATGTTCTTATACCACCACAGCTGCACATTCATCATTCGCAATTCTAATGGGTGCCCTTCTTTATCCGTTACCGAACCCGTCTCAACAAATTTTGAAATCAATTCCATAACGTACTTATGGCGAACGCTACGTTGAGTATGTGTTTGATTAAATATCCTTGCAGCCGCTCAGGCACAATTCTGATTTTGGTAACACAGGCTTACCAGCTCAACACGTTCTTGCAATTTGTACACCATAATTATTTTTAAAATTTCAAACAAATCAGCAAAGTAGTAACTCGACAGATTGATTCACAATATATCAAATGATTGGAGAAACGTATTATAACCAGATGAAGACCTTCTAAGATCAAAAAATGAAGGAAACATAAGGACAAGTTTTGTTTTTTTTTTTATTTATGGTTTGAGAGAATTTTTCATGTTACTTGAGAAAATATTGCAATTTAATCTTTTTAAGATTTTTGGAGAAAATAGTTGTCAAAATTACATTTATCATACACCGTCGTAAATTGATTTCCAAGACCTTTCAAATGAAGTATCACTCAACCCCTCTAGCATATTCAATTTTGAGGTGTTGAAGCGCCCCCTCTCAGGGGGTTGCTCAAATATACGTCAAAAGATGTCCCCCAAACAAAATCTTTCGATGTGTTTCGGGAAATTTGTCACATCACTATGGAATAAGAAAATATACAGGGTGGCTCGTCTGAGATGGAACACCTTGTATAACTCGGATGACCTGTGTATCCCAGGAGGCTCAGAAAAAGCCAACATCCATCTCCATCGATAGTCATGTGTTTTCGAGTACATTTTCAGACTGAACAAGATACAAAAATCGAATCCATGTGATAAAACCCCAACTCACTTCCTTCTATATACCCGTAAAGAGAGTGACAGATTCAAGTTCGCTCCCAACTTCGGAAAAAGTTACGACGAAGAATGAGAGTGGGGTCAACCCGTGGCAACGCTACGTGGGAGTGCTCTCTTTAAAAATGAAAAACGGCCAGTTTACTGAACAAAAACTTCACGGAAATGTGGCGCTGTGTTTTATGGTCAGCATGTTTTTCCTATATAGCACGGTTTGTTTCATTGTGGCGTTTTCAGCAGAGGCAAACGAGGGTAATACTGAATCTGGAAGACTCAGGTCTTTGAGTGTCACGGTAGGTGGTCTTGGGCCTCCCTCTGGGTTACAGTGAATATTCGAGAAGAGCAGAACGAGTTGGAAAGATGTATGTGAACATTAATGTGACAGTAAAGGCACGCTTGTTCTTTTTGGGTTGAAAGTATTAACTGAACTGATGCTATGCATACTAAGCTATCATTGTCTTCAGTTATATCACGTGCAGTGGTCTCAGGTTAAAAATTATAAAATCTGTCTCTGAAATACACGGAAGCGATTCAAAATATTGACTGTAACATGAAACTTTTTACTTTTATTTCGCACTTGCTCCGCCAGTAGCAGCGTGCTATAATTTTCTCAGATGTCCGTATTTTTGGCCGAAAATGGTCTCGAATGATTAGGTTCAAATCCCTGATGAATAATCCCTTCGAACGAAATAATTTAGAGAGTAGAAATTTGCGGGGTAGGTTTGAAGCATAAATATCTCCGATAAGTTTGTTGATGGGTAAAATCCACTGAGTGGTTTCAAAGTTTATTTATTTATTTATTTATATGCAAATGAAATACCACAAGCCAAGGCCCAGATTGCATTTTCAGTTGTAAGCTTATCGATTATCAATAAAAAAATATATTTGAACTCTGGGAATAACAGAAAAAGGAAATTCTTGCAAATATGTACACCCTGTACCGTTACAATCTTCCACTTTCGAGAATGAAAATCTACTAGTAATTTTCTATTGGTGGTTGGCAACATTGACAACGAAACACCCTTCCAGGTTATCGCAAAATATATTAAAATTGAATCTATGCAATAGGTCGACACTTGTTAACTCTACATAGTCTCATATTACTTAACTCAACAGAAAACAAGGAATTTAATGGCTTCCTTGCAGTACGATATTATGATCAGTCTGTAGATTAATCTAAAACTGTCCCAGTCGAAACTTCGGCACTGCAAATTCCAATTCAATGTTGTGAATCCAAAAAAAGTATCTCTCGATGATTTTCTAATTCCAAGGAAAATATTTCCTGATGGTTTTCCAATTCCAAGAAAAGTATCTTATGGTTATTTTCCCATCCCAAAAGAAGTACCTCGTTGATTTCCCAATTCCAAGATTAAGCAGATATTTTATCTTGGTGATATTTTGGTACAAATTCAATCCCAGCCAAGGTGCTATTGGGGAAACGAACAATGAAATTATAATTTTCATATAATAATTTCTTTTGCATCTACTTCTCGGTTTTCTGATCATAAATTTGCAAATAATCAGTCACATAATGTGTCCCAAAATAAACCTGAGAAAGAGTTTTTTTCAGAATATCGAACAACTTCTACGGAATTACCAAATCCGAGATTGCTTCCACTTAATGGTTGACACTGAAAATATTTTGATCTTAAAATTGTCTTTTCTCCCCTGGTCAGGATTCTGACTTATTATAATATCAAATTGAACACTCATCGAGAATTTCAAACAAAATTCTCGCTGATAATTCAATTTGGAAATATTATGATCAATATGCCTGCGTCCACGTGCAGCCTGACGCATGTGTTTGGCACGTTTTAATTGAAACAAGGCATTAAAACATAGGCGTATCATCCCCTTCATTTCTCCATAGACGCGCAATATCGTTGCTGCCACAACCGAATTAAATAAGAGTCTTTTGCTGACAGTAATAATTCCCGAAAATATCGATATCCTCACAAACCATATTGCAAACCTACATTAGTCTTTTTTAGTGGCAAGTAGAACAATTCGGTACTTCCCAACCTTATATCCTTAGCTTTGTAAAAGATATTCTTCGGGGACCAGCAACTGGCTGTGCGCAATTTTATAAAGAAAATCAGTTTTCTTTCTATAATTCTCTAATGTGAGCACTGCGAAGATCCGAGTAAGTAAGTTGGCTGTGCCCGACCAGCTGGTAATGAATCTATCCTGTATTCTGATCAGAATTTATATATTTTCTTCTTGTTGCAAGCCTTTGTGAAAATAAACTTTTGAATATCCACTTTTGAGCTTTCCTTCGGCTTTGTGGCCGGTGTCTCTAGTTCTAACCACTCATATCGATGGAGGACCATGCTTTGTGAGTGTTTGAGACGGAGTTATGTGAAGTCTGAGTGCGCTTCAGTGAAATTAGTCAGGATGAGCATCCTTTCGTATCCCGACTAGTTGTTGCTTGACTTCGTTACTGGGGTGGCGTGCAGTGGGTTCTAGCCTCCCCGTCGGATCATTAACTTATATTTCTGCTTTCAACTGTTTACATTGACGGACCAACTCGCTTTGTGAGTGTTTGAGACAGTTGAGGTGCACGTCTAAGCGTCCTCAAGCGACTTGATGTGACTTGGCCCGTTACTATTTCTGATCAGACCTACAATATGGATCCGTATACACGGTCCAACCCATATCATCCTTCTTTCCAGTTACTGGTCAATACTGTGTATGCTCTCAGAGTGTAATATAAATCACACCATTTCTGCACCTCCGCTTTCCCCCAGTATTCACTATTCGTATAAATTTGCGAATTAATCCATTATCATTTGATTCGCAGGCCGAGATACAGTTTTGCATGTCTGGTGGATTTGTTCACTTAATATCAATAGTTGATCTACACTCATAAGCTTTGCTTAGTAATTCATCACGTTGCTGGACATTTCATTAATTTCGATACACAGGGTAAACATTATATCTTTGTCCATCTGCCATTCGATTATATATTATATTATTGTGCACGTTTTATCTAAATCTGAATTTTCAATCATACCTAACTGCTCTGACAATGTAAATTACTTCTGATTTGACTTTTCAAATATTATAAATAAGGTAGTACATAATTTCTGAGAGTTTCACTGATACAACCCTGCAGTGTCAGAGTATGTTCTCTGAAAGAGACCAATACTCATTAATCGCTAACATCTCACACTAAATCGAATCCTTCTCCAACTATGTAAAGGTTACCCAGGTACTGAAGGCACAATTGGTTGCCCGCTCTTGTGGTGGTGTCACCTATTTTCAGTTTGATTTCCATCGTTTTCTTGGTTTCCTGGCTTTCCTGTCCTGAAGAAGACAAGTCGCAGAAACACATGTCGGCAGGTATCAGCAGAATGATATTCATCTGCTCCTTTTGCGGAATTACCCGTTAAACCTTTCCTGTTAAATATACTTTTCCGCATTATCCATATTACTTTAATCAGTGACCGATTTCATCAAGGGGTTGCAACCTTGCTAAACCAATTGCAACTGACGCCCGAGCCAGTTGTGATAAAGCGGGTTACATCAAGCCCCAGAAAATGTTGTCACAATACATTTCAGTGTGGTTTTAGGGCTACTCAACTTCACGTCAGTGTTTGATCTAATTTTTTTTCGTAATGTTTTTAAAATTTTATAGGGGTACGTTTCTTACAATATTTTCCACACCTCTTCATTCGATATTCTACAACGAGTTATCAAGCTTCAATTTGATCACGTCAATATTTTTTGAGTTATCGAGCAACTAATATTCCAGGTGGGTATAACTCAGAAACCGTTGGACCGAAAATGCCCAGAAACGAACCTGTCTCTCTCTTGCTGCGAAACCTACCCTGAAAATGGTAAGACCTTATCTCCTTTCGTTCGAAAGTTATCGAGGCAACGGTTACCCATCCAGCTACTGAACTCACACAAGGCTGCTCGGATCAGCAACAATATGAATCTGATCGTGTTCAAACTTGGAACTTGGCAGTAGAGTTAGGTTTTGAAGGCTCTCGGAAAATTTCAGCGCTGTCGGACGACAAATCAATTATTTTCAATGATATTTTGAAAATTTTGTAGTGGTACGATCGAGTTGGCATTCTACAATTAAGAACAATGTTTGAATTGTATCGATTTCGGTTTTTTGGAGTTATTGAGGAAATAACAACCCGAATTCAGATGGTCACAAATAATATGAACTGCTGCACAAGACTTAGGGATATCATATTAAGTTGTTCTGAGGGGCGTAAAATTTTAAAAACAATATCAAAAACATGATCAACTGCCTATAAAAACTTATTAATCCGATTTGAATGCATATTTTCACCATCTGGTCGTCTTTTTTATTGACTTTGGCAGTTTTTCACATTATTCGTAAGATTTAGCATTTCACTATGCAGTTAATTTATTGTCAGTCTCTTAGCGATATCGAACTTAGTAAATTTCACGAGCTTCTTAAGATGCCAAGACGTAAATTAACAAACGCCGAGGCTAATAGGGCTATTGGTATGCTACAGGGTGGCCTCACTCAAGTCGCTGTGGCAGAAACATTTCAAGTATCGCAAATTGTAATATCAGGACTCTGGAATAGGTCCAATGAGACAGGTTCGGTGCAGGAAAGACATAGGGTTGGTAGACCAAGAAAAGCAACACCCGCACAAGACCGTTTTGTCACCATTTCGGCGAGGAGATATCCTCTTTCTTTATGCAGGATGATGAGAAATCGACTTTTAAATGCTTATGGTCCTGGAATTCCCATTGAAACCATCCGACGTCGTTTGGGGGAGATTAACCTGGCTTCTATACGTCCATTGAGGGGTGTTCCGTTAACACGTGAGCATAAACGACAAAGATTAGAATGGGCCAGGCAGCATGTTAATCTGAACTTCCAATGGCGTAGTGTACTTTTCACAGATGAAACCAGATACGGTCGATTTTCAGATTCTTGAAGAATAAGGGTATGGACTATGCCGCGTATACCCAGAAATCGCCGTCATGTGAAAGAGGTTCATCCATTTCGAGGAGGCTCTTTTATGGTATGGGCTGGGCTATGTTGCAACGGGCGCACAGACCTTTTCAAATATTATAAATAAGGTAGTACATAAT
This sequence comes from Halyzia sedecimguttata, assembly GCA_937662695.2. Taxonomy (NCBI): domain Eukaryota; kingdom Metazoa; phylum Arthropoda; class Insecta; order Coleoptera; family Coccinellidae; genus Halyzia; species Halyzia sedecimguttata. The sequence goes on from OW569414.2 coordinate 70,756,711, forward strand.
TTCTGAGAGTTTCACTGATACAACCCTGCAGTGTCAGAGTATGTTCTCTGAAAGAGACCAATACTCATTAATCGCTAACATCTCACACTAAATCGAATCCTTCTCCAACTATGTAAAGGTTACCCAGGTACTGAAGGCACAATTGGTTGCCCGCTCTTGTGGTGGTGTCACCTATTTTCAGTTTGATTTCCATCGTTTTCTTGGTTTCCTGGCTTTCCTGTCCTGAAGAAGACAAGTCGCAGAAACACATGTCGGCAGGTATCAGCAGAATGATATTCATCTGCTCCTTTTGCGGAATTACCCGTTAAACCTTTCCTGTTAAATATACTTTTCCGCATTATCCATATTACTTTAATCAGTGACCGATTTCATCAAGGGGTTGCAACCTTGCTAAACCAATTGCAACTGACGCCCGAGCCAGTTGTGATAAAGCGGGTTACATCAAGCCCCAGAAAATGTTGTCACAATACATTTCAGTGTGGTTTTAGGGCTACTCAACTTCACGTCAGTGTTTGATCTAATTTTTTTTCGTAATGTTTTTAAAATTTTATAGGGGTACGTTTCTTACAATATTTTCCACACCTCTTCATTCGATATTCTACAACGAGTTATCAAGCTTCAATTTGATCACGTCAATATTTTTTGAGTTATCGAGCAACTAATATTCCAGGTGGGTATAACTCAGAAACCGTTGGACCGAATATGCCCAAAAACGAACCTGTCTCTCTCTTGCTGCGAAACCTACCCTGAAAATGGTAAGACCTTATCTCCTTTCGTTCGAAAGTTATCGAGGCAACGGTTACCCATCCAGCTACTGAACTCACACAAGGCTGCTCGGATCAGCAACAATATGAATCTGATCGTGTTCAAACTTGGAACTTGGCAGTAGAGTTAGGTTTTGAAGGCTCTCGGAAAATTTCAGCGCTGTCGGACGACAAATCAATTATTTTCAATGATATTTTGAAAATTTTGTAGTGGTACGATCGAGTTGGCATTCTACAATTAAGAACAATGTTTGAATTGTATCGATTTCGGTTTTTTGGAGTTATTGAGGAAATAACAACCCGAATTCAGATGGTCACAAATAATATAAACTGCTGCACAAGACTTAGGGATATCATATTAAGTTGTTCTGAGGGGCGTAAAATTTTAAAAACAATATCAAAAACATGATCAACTGCCTATAAAAACTTATTAATCCGATTTGAATGCATATTTTCACCATCTGGTCGTCTTTTTTATTGACTTTGGCAGTTTTTCACATTATTCGTAAGATTTAGCATTTCACTATGCAGTTAATTTATTGTCAGTCTCTTAGCGATATCGAACTTAGTAAATTTCACGAGCTTCTTAAGATGCCAAGACGTAAATTAACAAACGCCGAGGCTAATAGGGCTATTGGTATGCTACAGGGTGGCCTCACTCAAGTCGCTGTGGCAGAAACATTTCAAGTATCGCAAATTGTAATATCAGGACTCTGGAATAGGTCCAATGAGACAGGTTCGGTGCAGGAAAGACATAGGGTTGGTAGACCAAGAAAAGCAACACCCGCACAAGACCGTTTTGTCACCATTTCGGCGAGGAGATATCCTCTTTCTTTATGCAGGATGATGAGAAATCGACTTTTAAATGCTTATGGTCCTGGAATTCCCATTGAAACCATCCGACGTCGTTTGGGGGAGATTAACCTGGCTTCTAGACGTCCATTGAGGGGTGTTCCGTTAACACGTGAGCATAAACGACAAAGATTAGAATGAGCCAGGCAGCATGTTAATCTGAACTTCCAATGGCGTAGTGTACTTTTCACAGATGAAACCAGATACGGTCGATTTTCAGATTCTTGAAGAATAAGGGTATGGACTATGCCGCGTATACCCAGAAATCGCCGTCATGTGAAAGAGGTTCATCCATTTCGAGGAGGCTCTTTTATGGTATGGGCTGGGCTATGTTGCAACGGGCGCACAGACCTTCACATTTGTCCTGGCAATATGACTGCTTTACATTATAGGGAACATGTCATTGGCAACGTAGTGCCAAATTTTCATGCTACCATTGGTGAAGCTTTCCAATTTCTTGACGATAACGCGAGACCACATCGTGCAGCAATAGTAGAAAATGCGCGAGACGAGCATGGTATTCCACATTTACCAATACCTCCGCATTCGCCAGACTTAATCTGCATAGAACATGCATGGGATATGCTACAAAGAAGACTAGATGATCACCAACCTCCACCAGAAACACTGAATGACCTCAAAGCACTACTGCCTCGTTTATGGAATGAAATTCCTCAAGATATGCTCAACACCCTCGTTGACAGTGTGCAACGAAGATTTCAGGCGGTCATTGATGCCCGTGGTGGCCATACCTTGTATTGAAGGCATAAAAACACAAAAAACACAAAAAATACAATACAATCACCTTGTATATGTTGCAGACCAAAAAACTTACGTGCATTTATAGGTTTGATCCTAAAACTATATTAAATTACGTTTTCAACGCAAACAAAGGTTTCAGAATGTCAGTTATTTTAGTTGAAACAAACGATTATCCCTAACTCTTGTGGAGCAGTTTATTTTAATATATTACACAATTTTGTGGCAATCGCTAGATACTATAACCGCACAAGGACGCTAAAACACCTAAAAAGATGTCAGTGCTCTCAAATTATTTAAGTTTCTTCCCTATATTCATGATTTCATACGACTAGATTTCTTCATTAAATTTAGTTCATCTGTCCCCTTTGTGGAACCTCGAATTACTCAAATCTTCCCTAACTAAGGGAATTTTATTCCAAATTAAATTGCTGCATAAGTTTTCCTCCGCGGCAATAATGAAAAACTCCATTCTGAATTATATTCCCTTTACGAATTATGAAACCTTTCTACCCCAGTTCGTTGCTGAATTTCCGAAGTATTCATCCAATAACGCTAAAGAAAAGCTCGGTATATTTTTCCATTTTCTCGTTTCCTCACTGAAATTTCGCTGTCTACGCTACATCGTGACCATTGTATGTGGACAAAAAGCCTCAACAAATTTAAAGTCATTGTTGCCGGCCATATAATGTGTTTTGTACGTTTCTTTATCTGCTGAAAAGTATCGGAAACTAACTTATCCTCTACAATGTGTGAACCCTTTCACCTCTAAATAGAAACAAAGTTTGTTGCATTAGATGGAGATTTGAACGGACTACGAAGGGATATATTTTCATCGTCTAGCTAGATACTCCATGTAGACGTGGTCTGATTGCATATAGGAGATAAGCGTCTCAAACACCTGAGATATCCTTATAGAAAATCATTGAGTATAAGACATTTTTATTTGAAGAACGTAACAGAAAACAAGAGTTAGGTTTTGCACAGAAAAGTGCATAATAATGAATGAATAATTTTGTTCCTATATCGGAAGGAAAATGTTTAACCAGAGTCAATGTAATGAGAAAGAGACTGTACTGAGTAGGTAAATTCATTTCGAGAGATATTCTGTTTCACAAAATATTTTTTTTTTTATTATGAAACAGATATAGATAATAATCTATATCAAATATGAACCAAATTGAGTGTAACCTTTTTATAAAATTGTTGAAATGCCCCCCTAACTGCTGTTTCCTTTGTGGACCATAGAATCTCTATTGAATTTGACCTCGAGTTGAACTTAATCGTTTGAGACCATTTTCGGCAGAAAATTCGAAAATTACGGACATATGGGCAGAATGATAGCAAGCTGTTCCGTAGAACATGCGCGCAGAAATAAAGTGGTTACCCTATTCAATATTCTCTGAATATCAAATAACCCTCAAGGAATATATACATTTTTATGATCTTATGTCCAGGAATGAATTTTTTATAGTTTCCCTGAAGAAGAAGTTAAACAAGTTCGAACGCTCGGGAATAGTTCAATAAAGAGGATTTAATATATTGAAGCATGAATACATACCCGATAACTTTTCAGACAATATTCAATTCATCTGTGAAATCAGACGTTCAGCTAAGTTCGTTAACTTCCCATAAAGCATGTTCCAATACCTCCAAATAAACCGAAGGCGATTCTCCGATCTCTTGAGTTGACCTTATGACCCTTGAACTTCAAGTCGAAGCATAACCGATTCAGAATCCTGCCAGCTGCCAAGAAACCGCCTCAAATCTTTCGGGATAAGCCCGCAACTCCACTGACAGATCCAAGATCCTCCGCGTTACGATCCTCGGCAAGTCGAGACATGTCAGGAACAAAGACGAGGCTCGTGCCGATGGTCGCCCACTTTCTGTTCTGGAGGTTTGGGGAGAATTCGGCGGTTTATCCCTATCCGCTTCTTGCGGATACCGCGGCGCATTTAGTCGTAGATTCGGTATTCGGGTATGTTTCATTCGGAATATTCTCTTCTTTTGATGTATTCCGCTGATAATAAAGGGTTTTCCAATAAGAGGTGATATTTTGATTTTCAAAGAAAAATGCCATTTTTCAATATAGATGATCGGATGTTTATTTCATTGTAAAGAAGGAGCAATGCCGTTAATAGTGGAAACAGGCAAATGACCACCACGACCACGCTTACAGGACCATATCCTTTTAATGAAATTTCCATAACCCAATCGCAAAATGGCTGGCCTATGTCCTCGATAGCCTCACAAATTCCATCTTTGAGGTCTTGAATCCACGCTGGGCTATTGGCGTAGACCTTCTTTTTAACGTGGCCCCAAAGGAAGGAGTTGCAATGTGTCAAATCACAAGATCTCGGTGGCCAATTGTGATCACCTCTTCGAGAGATAAGACGGTCCGGAAACTTTTCCCGCAAAAGATCAATGGTTTTGTTGCTTGTGTGGCACGTAGTGACCTCTTGTTGAAAGTAAACGTTTTCCAGATCAATACCATCCAATTCCGGCCATAAAAAATCATTAATCATCTCTCGATGGCGCAATCCTTTCAGCTTAACTGTTGCTCCAGCCTCATTTTCGAAAAAGTAAGGTCCAATGACTACGCCGGACCATAAACCGCACCAAACAGTCACACGTTGAGGATAGAGGGGATTTTCAACAATTACTCTTGGGTTTTCCGAGCCCCAGATGCGACAAATTGCTTGTTGACAAAGCCTCCGAGGTGGAAACGGGCCTCATCACTCAAGATGATTTATCGATGGAATTCCGATGGAATTCATTTTCATGCATTTCAACGACCCAATCAGCAAAGACACGACGTTGCTGATGATCGGCCGGCTTGAGTTCTTGTGTTAACTGAACTTTATAAGCCTTAAGACCCAAATCTTTATGCAAAATACGGGGTAATGACGTTTCTGGAATGCCTAATTCCAAAGAACGACGAGGAATGGACAAACCTGGGTTTTCTTCAACAGTTTCGACTACAGCAGCAATATTCTCGGCTGTTCTTGAGTGACGTGCACGAGTTTTATTCTTCACATAACTAACTTGTCCCAACAGCTCGAATTTTTCCACCAATTTCTTTATTGTGGTTGACAATGTGCTTCACGACGAGCCAGAAATGTTCGAGTTTTACGAACCATCTCTGCCGAATTCTCACCATTTTTATAGTGAATTTTCATGATTTCAGTGCATTCTTGAAGCGTGTATCATTCCATTTTTACTAATGGCGTAGTTTCTACTTGTCAAATGTCAAAAAATGACAGCTTCAAAAGTGACATCTACCGAAATAGCGGGGTATTCAAAATAACACTTCTTATTGGAAAACCCATTACTATTATTATCGGTCTGTTGATCTGTCTGTTATATATCAGTCTGTTGAAGTCACAGAAATACATGAGCTAGCAACTTCCACATTTAATTTTTGCGCATATGTTCTGGGGAACATCGCGTTATAGTTTTGCCCAAATGTGAAATTTAATTCTGTGGTGCCGTCCGGCCGTACTGCCGTCCGGCTGTTGCCACGATAACTTGAGAACGGAAAAAGCTAGCGACTTGAAATTTTCAGGGTAGGTGGCGCATCCCAATACGACGGACAAGTTCGTTAATGGGTATAATCGGCCCAATGGTACCCGAGTAATAATTTTGTTTTCAACCAAAATAAATCCTATCGAATAGTTGTAGAATATAGACCTAGGCACGTTTGTGAAATTTTGTGAGAATCGTATGGCTAGAAAATTATTAAAAAATTATTAAAAAATATTTTTGTTGTCACGATAACCTGAGAATGGAAAGAGATAGCGGCTTGAAAATTTCAGGTTAGGTTGTGCACCTGAATGCGACATTTGATTTTGTTTATGAGCATAATCGTCCAAACGGTTTTAGAGTTATAGCTATCTGAAATTTTCTGAAATTTGGTTGTTTTTTGTTCCTCATTAACTCGAAGAATACAAAACCGATTGAATTCAAACATTGTTATTAGTTGACGAATGCCAACGCGAAAATTCTTGCAGAATTTTGTGAGGATGGTATAACTAGAAAATTAAAAAAAAAATAGTTGAAAATTATTGAAAACAAATCTATATATCATAAACTATTCGTCCGGCATGGCTGAAATTTTGGAACAGCCTTCAGAACCTAACTCTACTGCAGAATTCCAAGTTTGAACATGATCGGATCTTTATTGTTGGAGAACCGGGCAGCCTTTTGTGAGTTCGGTAGCGTAGTGGTAGCCAAGTGGCAGCGGTAGCGGATGGGAATCGTCGTATGATAATATGTAGTCTATGGTCGTATTTTGGCGAGAACCTTCAAAAATAAAAATATGAATGTCATGATGACATATTTTCGCTCTTATATTATGGGAAAATAGTGTTATTTCATCACAAATCTATGGGAGATGATAGCCCTACATTAGTGGTCAGACCTGGTTTTGAAAGAGATCCTCCTTAGGAGGAGGCAATTAAATATTGAAGGGATTTCTATGAACAAGAGTGAATATCTTTGAGAAATAGAGAAGGCGATTCTTCTTCAAGAGATCCATGTGCCTTCAGAGGAGTATATTTGCGAGAGGGGACTTTTGAAAGGTTATGTATTATTTTTAATATGATATCGCTGAAATTTTGCTGAAGGCTTCTGATCTTGTAAGGTGAGAGGCTCATTTGTGGATATTATATCTTGTGATGGGTAGAGAGGAATTTTAGGCCAGCCCAGACGGCACAAATTAATATTCTAATATTCTAATGATTCTAATAGCTTAGAACTTTCAAAGTAACGTCCAACAATATTAATTTAAATGATATTATAAATAAAAAAAATGGGTTCAAGCCCTGTGGACAGGAGCTTTCTGGCGCTCTAGTTCAAACAGACAAATTATATCTCCGAAAGTATTGGTTTCTCTGAGTTGGGAATTATATCAATGTATTCATATGATAGAACTGCATCATAAAGGAAATTCAATTCAAATAATAGTTTATTTATCAAGATTAAATGAGCAATTGAATACGATAGTACGATTTTTCGTGAAAAGCAGCAAGTTGCGATGGACGTTAAAAGAAGAACACCCTGTATAGAGATTTCTAAAAAATACATTATAAGAATCCATCCAAGATTTCTATTTAGATAACGGTTTGTTTGTGGCAAAAATCAAATCAATCGCGTGATATTGTGCCGATAGGAAAAGAACACCCTGTATAGTAATGGTTTGTTTTCAACGATGTAGGTCCCGAAAGTATATATTTTATCACAATTGAATACAATAGTACGATTTGTCGTGAAAAACAGCTAGTTGCGATTGACGTTAAAACAGAAACACCCTGTATAGAGATTTTTAAAAAATACATCATCAGAATCCATCCAAGATTCCTATTTAGATAACGGTTTGTTTGTGTCAAAAATCAAATCAATCGCGTAATATTGTGCCAATAGAAAAAGAACACCCTGTATAGTTATGGTTTATTTTCAATGATGTATGTCCGAAAGTATATCTTTTATCACAATTGATTACAATAGTACGATTTTTCGTGAAAAGCAGCAAGTTGCGATGGACGTTAAAAGAAGAACACCCTGTATAGAGATTTCTAAGAAATACATTATACGAATCCATCCAAGATTCCCATTTAGATAACGGTTTGTTTGTGGCAAAAATCAAATCAATCGCGTAATATTGTGCCGAAAGAAAAAGAAGATCCTGTATAGTAATGGTTTGTTTTCAACGATGTAGGTCCCGAAACCATATCTTTTAACACAATTGATTACAATCGCACGATTTGTCGTGAGAAGCAGCTTGTTCCGTTTGACGTTAAAACAGAAACACCCTGTATAGAGATTTTTTAAAAATACATTATAAGAATCCATCCAAGATTCCTATTTAGATAACGGTTTGTTTTTGTCAAAAATCAAATCAATCGCGTAATATTGTGCCAATAGAAAAAAAACACCCTGTATAGTAATGGTTTATTTTCAACGATGTATGTCCGAAAGTATATCTTTTATCACAATTGAATACAATAGTACGATTTAGCGTGAAAAGCAGCAAGTTGCGATTGACGTTAAAAGAAAAACACCCTGTATAGAGATTTCTAAAAATACATTATAAGAATCCATCCAAGATTCCTATTTAGATAACGGTTTGTTTGTGTCAAAAATCAAATCAATCGCGTAATATTGTGCCGATAGAAAAAGAACACCCTGTATAGTAATGGTTTATTTTCAACGATAAGAGCTTCGGAAAAAAAAGAAAAACACCCTTACTCAAAGTCGACAGATATAGCGTAATTCGAAGTTAAGATTCCGATAGAAATTGAAAAAAAAACACGAAAAAGCGTAATTCCCTTTCCGGGATTCGAGTCCGCCTTTCCGAGATCCCGAGATCCCGACGTTCTAGACCACCTATCTATCGAACTGCTTGTACGATGTTGTCGATCTCCGCTATTAGAATATAACGTCGGTAATTACCAGAGAAATTATATTCTTAATTTTCACTTTTTGGACATAAAATCGCCACATGGGGGTTTATTTGACGGTTTCTTACCATTAACTTCGCTTTTCGCCAACTTTCAGGCCCTAAAAATGCCAAGAACGGCCGTTTTCATACCCCGTCTATCTCAGTCGATTTTGACGTTTCTCGAACCAACTATTATCAAGGAAAATCCCCGGGGTCGAAAAAACCTACAGAACTTGTATCAATTTGATATAGTTAGACTTATTGTACGTGAATGAAAATGTAGAAAAGCAAAAATGGATACTTCTCCATCATCTCGATAATAATTTTAAGGGACAAAAAGTCCTTCGATTTGAGTTTCAGGAAAAATCAAATTGGAACCTCGTTTTTCTAGGTTACTTAGGAAAAAATAAAAATTTGTTCATAAATCATAAACTATTAAAGATATCGACTCGGGGTTTTCGGTTTTACCTTTTCTCTCTAGCAAATTTTCGTTATCTACCTCTTTCAAACCCCCACATTTACTGTGGATTCTTAAAAAAAATTTCTAAATTCTCGTTTTACTCACCTTGGATTGTTAATCTTATATTTTACTGATTGTGATCGAAAATCGTCAAACGAAGGTTCATCGGACGATTTTTCACAATTATCTTCTATTTTCTTCAAGTTTCAGGTCCCAAAACCACCTAGAACGGCCAAATTAGGCCTAAAAAAATCTCAAACCTCGTCTCTCATTACGTAGAATTTGTGACGTTTCTATGATCGAATTTACAAAGGAAAATTCTCCAGGTCAAAACTTCCAGAACATGTATCGAATTCTTATATTTAGACTTAATGTAGGTACATGAAAAGTTGGAAAATGACGAATTGATACTTCTCGTTCGACTCGGTAACGATTCCGGGGGCAGAGCAGTGGTTCCTTTTAAGTTTTAGACAAAACCAACTCGGCACCTCGCTCTCTGTACCTACCTCACCTGAATTCGCTCATTTTTCACATTTCTAGATCGAAAATAGCCACATGGCGATTTATGGGACGGTTTTTCGCCCTTATCTTTCATTTTCTTCAAGTTTCACGCCCCAAAAAGGCCTAAATCGTCAGTTTCGCTTCCGAAAATATGATAGAACTGCATCATAAAGGAAATTCAATTTAAATAATAGTTTATTTATCAAGATTAAATGAGCAATCATGAGAATGAGAACTGCACCATGGAAGAAATCAAATTAAATCTGGCCAATCTTGCCGAATAACGAACTTAACCGAGATATTCATCTCCCTAAACTACTCTGAAAATTTCAACTACCTACCTTATTCCGTTCGAGAGTTATATCTATGTCTATGGATGAAAAGCAGTCTCACTACTCTCAGATCTCTTACTTCATGTTCCGTTCCGAAATTTAAGAATTTTCTGAGAAAACCTAATTTCGGAGCAAACAACTGAGATTTTTCTCACTTCGCTGACAATTTTTCGATTGATTATATAATGTCATGTCCCAGGAACATCATTTGACATTATGACAATTCATACTTAGAAAAATATCATTCTGTGACAACGTTGAAATACGATTTATTATTGAAATTGTGAAACATCATATCTCCGAAAGTATTAGCTTGTTTGAGTTGAAAATGATATCATTGGATTCTTATGGTAAAACAGCTTTTTAAAAAAAAATTAATTTGGAATTTGCCTTGTAAAAAAAAATTTTTTTTTTGTTACTCCGAAACCATCTGTCCGATTTTGCCCAATAACGAACTTAGCCGACATATTTATCTCCCAAACCTACTCTGAAAATTTCAACTGTCTAGCTCATTCCGTTCGAGAGTAATCGGGCCTACGGCCGGTCGGACAGAATGAATTTCGACCACGGATTCTTGATCAGTGAGTCGAACCAAATCGTTTAAAACCATTTTCATCGAAAAATTCGAAAATTACAGACATTTGGGCAAATTGATAAACACTCAGTTCCGAGGAACTAGAGCGCCAAAAAGAAAAACACCCTTACTCAAAGTCGACAGATATAGCGTAATTCGAAGAAATAGAAATTGAAAAAAAAAACACGAAAAAGCGTATTCGGCGGGATTCGAGTCCGCCTTTCTCGTGACGAAACCGAGATCCCGACGTTCTAGACCACCTAACTATCGGACTACTTGTACGATCTTGTCGATCTCCGCTATTAGAATATAACGTCGGTAATTAACAGAGAAATTATATTCTTAATTTTCACTTTTTGGACATAAAATCGCCACATGGGGGTTTATTTGACGGTTTCTTACCATTAACTTTGCTTTTCGCCAACTTTCAGGCCCTAAAAATGCCTAGAACGGCCGTTTTCATACCCCGTCTATCTCAGTCGATTTTGACGTTTCTCGAACCAACTATTATCAAGGAAAATCCCCGGGGTCGAAAAAACCTACAGAACTTGTATCAATTTGATATAGTTAGACTTATTGTACGTGAATGAAAATGTAGAAAAGCAAAAATGGATACTTCTCCATCATCTCGATAATAATTTTAAGGGACAAAAAGTCCTTCGATTTGAGTTTCAGGAAAAATCAAATTGGAACCTCGTTTTTCTAGGTTACTTAGGAAAAAATAAAGATTTGTTCATAAATCATAAACTATTAAAGATATCGACTCGGGGTTTTCGTTTTTACCTTTTCTCTCTAGCAAATTTTCGTTATCTACCTCTTTCAGACCCCCACATTTACTGTGGATTCTTAAAAAAAATCTCTAAATTTTCGTTTAACTCACCTTGGATTGTTAATCTTATATTTTACTTATTGTGATCGAAAATCGTCAAACGAAGGTTCATCGGACGATTTTTCACAATTATCTTCTATTTTCTTCAAGTTTCAGGTCCCAAAACCACCTAGAACGGCCAAATTAGGCCTAAAAAAATCTCAAACCTCGTCTCTCATTACGTAGAATTTGTGACGTTTCTATGATCGAATTTACAAAGGACAATTCTCCAGGTCAAAACTTCCAGAACATGTATCGATTTCTTAAAAATAATAACAGTTCTTTATTGGAAAACATTCCAAAAGGCCATCGACCGAAGTCTTTCAGCCTGTTTATAACAAATGATAAAGAGTATGGATTGATACATGATAGAATGATAAACAATTGGAGAAACACAATCATACAGAAAAAAAAAACAAATAATATTGGGTAAGTAGATAGTATTGAAATTATGAACATTTATTCTGCAAATAATATTGGGTAAGTAGATAGTATTGAAATTATGAACATTTATTCTGCAAGATGGTGTTTAGAGGAGTCTTTCTGTGAGGTCTTAATTCCTGGTTCCTGTTAATGCAGAATTCCCTAAGAATTTTTATGTTATCTTCCCGCTTTGAGAATTTCGTCGACAAATAGTCCAATCGATCTGCAATTGGTTTTATTTGAGTTTTCTCATATAAAAGATTGTTCGGGGGGTTGTAGAGCTCGTTTCTAGGGTGCCTCATTTTTGTAATTGCCCGTAGGGATTTATTATATTTAGACTTAATGTAGGTACATGAAAAGTTGGAAAATGACGAATTGATACTTCTCGTTCGACTCGGTAACGATTCCGGGGGCAGAGCAGCGGTTCCTTTTAAGTTTTAGACAAAACCAACTTGGCACCTCGTTCTCTGTACCTACCTCTTCTGAATTTGCTCATTTTTCACATTTCTAGATCGAAAATAGCCACATGGCGATTTATGGGACGGTTTTTCGCCCTTATCTTTCATTTTCTTCAAGTTTCACGCCCCAAAAAGGCCTAAATTGTCAGTTTCGCTTCCGAATATATGATAGAACGGCATCATGAAGGAAATTCAATTTAAAAAATAGTTTATTTATCAAGATTAAATGAGCAATCATGAGAATGAGAACTGCACCATGGGAGAAATCAAATTAAATCTGGCCAATTTTGCCCAATAACGAACTTAACCGAGATATTCATCTCCCTAAGCTACTCTGAAGATTTCAACTACCTACCTTATTCCGTTCGAGAGTTATATCTATGTCTATGATGAAAAGCAGTCTCACTACTCTCAGATATCTTACTTCATGTTCCGTTCCGAAATTTAAGAATTTTCTGAGAAAACCTAATTTCGGAGCAAACAACTGAGATTTTTCTCACTTCGCTGACAATTCTTCGATTGATTATATAATGTCATGTCCCAGGAACATCATTTGACATTATGACAATTCATACTTAGAATAATATCATTCTGTGACAACGATGAAATACGATTTATTATTGAAATTTTGAAACATCATATCTCCGAAAGTATTAGCTTGTTTGAGTTGAAAATGATATCATTGGATTCTTATGGTAAAACAGCTTTTTAAAAAAAAATTAATTTGGAATTTGCCTTGTAAAAAAAATTTTTTTTTTGTTACTCCGAAACCATCTGTCCGATTCTGCCCAATAACGAACTTAGCCGAGATATTTATCTCCCAAACCTACTCTGAAAATTTCAACTGTCTAGCTCATTCCGTTCGAGAATAATCGTGCCTACGGCCGGCCGGCCGGACAGAATGAATTTCGACCACGGATTCTTGATCAGTGAGTCGAACCAAATCATTTAAGACCATTTTCATCGAAAAATTTGAAAATTACAGACATTTGGGCAAATTGATAAGCACTCAGTTCCGAGGAACTAGAGCGCCAAAAACAATATACTTCAACAATGTTTCTTGAATTATAGACTTTACAGAATAAAATAGGTAGGTATACTTCTAATTTTTAACATTTTCGTTGAGACGAATGAATATTTCAAGTGGTGGAGAAGTCAGTCTAGATGTCTGCATACAGAAGCTTTTTATATTTGTGAATTCTTTCTCCATACCACATAATAAAACGTGTTCTGCCTTGAAAACTGCTTCACCTTCCTTGAGTGGTCGACTTCTATTATCGATATATCCCAATATATCGGCAAGGAAACCTCAAAATTTTGCCATTTCAATTGTAAGGATGGATACCAAATATTATACTCAATTATCATTGGACGGATACTTTTAAAATAACTCAATTTAAAAAACAAAGTAGTTATTCACAATACTTAAAAGGTGAGATTTCATTTCAAACAGAAGCTGTTAACGTTTGTTGTTTACCTTTACTACGGCAGTAGTTCTGTGGTCGTGCGCGATCGTTGTGGGACCTTAGTGGAACGCGCCTCTAATAATGTATAATTAGTGTTCTGTGGTTCAAATCATAGATACCTTGTTCACATACTATATAATATATACTAATATAATCAAAGAAGGTTATGAGGAACCAGTTGTTTCTTGAATTCTCAAATTCCTGAGTGTTAGATTTTTAAAATATTGTGGTATAACTTTATAAAAGTGAATAAGAAAAATTTATAGTTAGTGTTAAGTGTATTTCATTGCAAGTAAGTAATAGATTGTAAACCAAATCTCTCAAAACTACAACTGCCTGCTTATTGATGAGGCTAATTTTGAATCTCTTTTAACGTTTGTTGTTTACCTTTACTACGGCAGTAGTTCTGTGGTCGTGCGCGATCGTTGTGGGACCTTAGTGGAACGCGCCTATAATAATGTATAATTAGTGTTCTGTGGTTCAAATCATAGATACAAAATATGTCTTCACTGCATCTTGTTCACAAAAAATAGCTAATTCAATCAAAGAAGGTTTTGAGGAACCAGTTTTTTCTGGAATTCTCAAATTCCTGTGTTAGATTATTAAAATATTGTGGTATAATTTATAAAAGTGAATAAGAAAAATTTATAGTTAGTGTTAAGTGTATTTCATTGCAAGTAAGTAATAGATTGTAAACCAAATCTCTTAAAACTACAACTGCTTGCTTATTGATGAGGCTAATTTTGAATCTATTTTAAGAAAACTAAGGAAATAGATTCAATTTTACCTATAGCTAATAAAGCCATCCTAATAAAGAATCATCATGAATTCGTAGAGAAATTCCGTCCGTGTAAGGCCGGCTTAAGGCTGGCTTTAATATATCGATTAAATTGTGTTGAAAATGAAACAGAGTGGTCATCAAAATCAATCGGTTATGTATAACAAGAGATTGGTCTTAACCAATCTGTTCCGGTTATTCGCTTAAATTCCTTCCTTCATTAAATTCATCGATTTTCACTTGTTGAAAACTGACCGATTCATTTACGTTCGTTCGATTATTTCAATTGAAAAAAAAACGCACCACTACAATCGTACACACAGAATATTCTACAGCTTAAATTCTCTGATCGACATTAATGTATACTACATAATATGTATATTTGTATTCTGTGATGTATAGGGTTAGATGTATGATGTCAGAAATGCGATAAAAAACATTGATCGATATTTGAATACACACTCACAAGAGCCAATTTAGGTAATAAATAAATAGCCTACACTAGAAACTACTATTCAATTATTCTTTAACGAACAGCATCGAATACAAACTAATCTACAAGAAAAGGTATTTAATAAAATGTAGTATTTATAAAAATTTTTTTCAAAATAAGTCTTGATTCGTCTAAATATGTGCATTTCGAATACATGTTCAAGTAACTTTAATATCAACAAATTTTAACTTCTGTGAAATATTCCAATTTTTTTCAGAAATTAAAATTTGATACAAGATGCCTAAGCTGAAAAGAAAATCTGCATCACAACGTTCAAGACAAAAGAATAATGAAATCTATCAAAAACGTATTAATGATGTTCAATTTCGAAGTCTGGAAAATTTAGAACGAACGTTATTGCATGAAGAAGAACGTCAAAAAGAAGAGGTTCGAAGGAGAAAAACGAATCACGTAGAGAAAAACAAAGGACTAAACGTCAAATTATCGAGCTTCGAAACGAAGAAAATCTAGAAAGAAAAAAAAAACATAAGATTGAACGTCAGAACATTGAGGTACGAAGCAAAGAAAATGTCGTAAGTAGAGAAAATCAAAGGACTAAACGTCAAATTGACGAGCTCCGAAACGAAGAAAATCTAGAACGAAAACAAAGACATAAGATTGAACGTCAGAATGTTGAGGTACGAAGCAAAGAAAATGTCGTAAGTAGAGAAAATCAAAGGAAAAAACGTCAAATTGTCGAGCTTCGAAACGAAGAAAATCTAGAACGAAAACAAAGACATAAGACTGAACGTCAGAATGTTGAGGTACGAAGTAAAGAAAACATCGTACGTAGAGAAAATCAAAGAACTAAACGTCAAATTGACGAGCTTCGAAATGCAGAAAATCTAGAAAGAAAACAAAGACATAAGACTGAACGTCAAAACGATGAGGTTCGTATGAAAGAAAATCTCAAAAGAAAAAATCAGCTTAAGACTGAACGTAGTGTTGGTAATGATGAATTTCTATTAAATGAGAATAAACGTAGGAAACGTAAAATAGATGAACTTCGTTCCAGTAATAGTTTTCGAGAATTGGAAAATCAAAAAAATTATACTAATAAAAAGTTCAAAGGAGAAACAGCTGAACTTGAAAGAGCAAAGGAAAAAGAAATTGTAGAACAATTACGAAGAAATCCCGAATTTCGTGAACTAGAAAGAGTTACAGATCAGGAAGCACATCAAATAGCAAGATTAAGTCAAATAGATATTATTTCAAATACAAATTTAACAGACTGGGAAAAAATTTCAAGACAATTTAATGCAGAAGTTAAACTAGGACCAACAGAGGTATGTGTATGTTGTGGAGGTTTATGGTTTGTTAGTTCTATTAGACACTTAAAACCAAAAACTTTGCAATCTGATGAAATCTCTAATGAGTTCATGAATCAAGTTTATTACTTACGCAAATTAGACAAATTCAAAAACTTAGAATCTTTTTGTAGTACTTGTTATAGGTACGTCAAAAAATTGCAAATTCCTAAACTTTGTCTGCATAACGGTCTGGATTTCCCAGAAATTCCAGAAGTTTTGAAAAAGTTAACTGTATTAGAAGAAAGATTATGTGCCATTCGTTTGCCTTTTATGCAGATCAGAAGTTTAGGCTTTGAACGTCAATGTAGTGTGCGAGGTAATGTAGTTAATGTGCCAGTTTCAATAGATTCAACTGTTTCAGTTTTGCCACGTATATTTGACAATACATTAACAATACAAGTAAAATTGAAACGTAAACTGTCATATAAACATCATTATATTATTGAAACCATTCGGCCGAATAAGGTAAGACAGGGTTGCGAGTATCTGGTTACTACACCGTTATATGTATATTAGCGAAGGAATTGCGTTACGGCAAAATTAAGGACATTTGTCTGAAACAGAAGAATTTGTTGTTGATAGAAATGATTTATCTTCTCCTCTTCCAGATAATAATTTTCCACCTAATACAGATAGTAACGATCAAAATAAATTCAACTCTTTAGAAGATTTAGATGAAAATGCGGATTCTGAACCGTTAAATCCAGGCGGTCAAGATACTCTTATTCAGGATGAAAATGAAGTTGAAAATTTGGCTTTAGCGCCAGCAGAAGGGCAACGGCCAATAGGTCTTCTGTTAGATACTAAGGCGGAAGAAATGTCTTTTCCAACGATTTATTGTGGTCGCCCTAGAAACCCAACAGTTTATTTAACATATAATAATATATTAAAGTCAGAAATGAGACGCTTCGATCGAAGAGCAGCCGTTGTATGTAATCTATTGTATACTTACAAAAAACAAGAAATAACGAAAATTTCGAACGCTATTTCTGTCTGTTTACGTAAACGAAAGCAAGGAACAGGTAATTATTGCGCAGCCCAAATGCTTGATAGAAATTTCATAAACAGCTTAGTTTTACATAATGACGGATATCGAATATTACAAGGTGTCCGAAGCTCGCCTGCGTTCTGGGAAAAAGAAAAGAAAAAATTATTAGCTATGATTCGTCAACTTGGTATTCCAACGTTCTTCTTTACCTTGTCGGCCGCTGAGTCTAAATGGGGAGAAGTTTTAAAAATGTTATTTAAAATAGTTGATGATAGAATGGTCACCGAAGATGAAGCATTGAATGCGGATTATTCCGAAAAAGCACGTTTAATAAGAACAGATCCCATTACATGTGCAAGATATTTCGATTACAGAACACGATGCCTCTTTAAAACTTGGAAAACAAAATCAGGACCATTCCAAAATTATAATGTTATAGATTTTTATCAACGCGTTGAATTCCAACAGCGGGGTTCGCCCCATATTCATGGACTATTGTGGTTGGAAAATGCGCCACAATTCCACGAAGAACATGAGAATCACTCAAACTTAATCGATTTTATTGATAAATTTATTACATGCGATGGTAAAAGTGAATTAGTTTCACACTTAATTTATCTTCAAACTCATCACCATACCGCAACATGTCATATTGATAAACGGCGAAATAAAAAATTGGTTCAAGCACTGACGTGAAGTCAGAAGCTTTTGCGCGTATGTTCTATTGTCCATTCTTCTGTATTGGACACCCTTAATCGAATTTACCATGGTAAATTATGTTGTCCATTCTCCTGTATTGGACACTCTTAATTCGAATTTACCATGGTAAATTCGAATTTAGAATGGACAACATAATTTACCATGGTAAATTCGATTAAGGGTGTCCAATACAGAAGAATGAACAATAGAACATACGCGCAAAAGCTTCTGACTTCACGTCAGTGCTTGAACCAATTTTTTGGCCTACCATTGGTTCCATATTATTCTTGAACAATAGTTCAGATATTTTAAAGCGAATCTTTATTCCACGGTATTTGAAACATCTGAAATTTGGATTGTGGTTAATTTTTTTTTTGTACGCTCCTGAAGGTTTTTTGGCTAGGATTAATGCACCAAGAGGGCTGCCGTGGTTTGAAAATAACGAAAATAGGATAAAGTGATACATATTCTTCATTTCAGAGGACTGACTTTGTAATAGCAATTTGTGTCGATTGAAATTAACAATGAATTTGCACTCGAATTACACAGCAGATTTTGTCTACAATCAAATAGTTCCCATAGCTCCAGAAATGTATGTATTTATTTATTTAATTTGTATCCTTCAGATTGGTGTTTTAGGTATGCGATTTACTCCGTATATTGGCTGATGTCAATATTGTTTCTTACAGATAACACAGATCGTAGCATTGAGTTCAGCGAACCAAGTATATAATAGCAGAGTTCATAGTTTTAGCTTTTTCACTAAAGTAAGCCATCATTACGTTTTCAGTGTAGTAATATCTAACTTTCCATCAATTACACCATGCGATGAAGAGTTCGTAAGGATTTTCATACTTCCCCTGCGACTTTTCAGGCAATAGGTTCAATGTCCCGCCTATCATCTATCACTACAATCATTTACTTCTTTCATTTTGGCTGCTTCACGCTCACATACGATTATTATTTAGGAAATTTTTCATTCAAATGAAAGATGTCATTCACTCGTTGTCATTGGATACTCTGAGCAATGCATATTTGATTTATAGTTAATAATAATTAGGAGAGAGAGCGTTATCGGCGCTCTTGACCTTCGGAACAGAGAGCTAATCAATTTGCCCAAATCCGTGATCGAAATCGGTTCGGCCGTTCGTTGACACGATAAGTCTCGAACGGAATGAGCTAGACAGTTGAAATTTTTCAGAGTAGGTTTGGGAGATAAATATCTTGGTTATGTTAGTTAATGGGCAAAGTGGACATCGGTGGGGTTCGGAGTAACGAAGAAAACAATTGTTTACATTACAAATTTCGAATTCGATATTTTTTAAGAAGCAATTTCATCATAAGAATCCAATGATGCCATTTTCAACTTTAACGAGCTAATACTTCCGGAAATGATTATTATTTTCAAAAATTTCAATAATACATCGTACTTCTATGTTTCCACAGAATGCAAATTCTATCTGACTATGTTCTATCTGTGTTCACTGTTTACACATGTAATCTGATCTACCTATGACAGACAAGGCAAATGTATTTCGGTTCTAACAAACAAAGTATGATTGAATGCAAAATGACCAATTATATTTTATAATTACCCCTACCCTATATGCTCTGGGATAATTCATATGATGATGGAAATATATAACTTGGTGAGTTCATCAGATTGGGTTCGAACTATCTTCAGTGAAAACAAAACTGGAATATTGTTTCGATTGATATAAAATAATTTTCATAGGAGATTTGAGTAATCAATATCTCGGATAAGTTCGTTATTTAATTTTAATTTAGTTTTTTTATGATGCAGTTCTATTATAAAGGTAAGCGTTCACATATCAGCATCGTACGTATCGTACGCATCGAATTAAAACTATCGAAGTATTCTTTCTATAGAAATTCACACAAGTGCGTCCACTTGTACGGATCGCTGGAATCGGCTTGTCAGCACTGTCAGCAATGTCGGCAATGCCGACACCGTTGTTTCCATAGTTTCGTCGGGAAACGTATGAATTTAAGGTAGCTTTGAATCGTTCAATGTTACCCGCAATTCGAATTTGGTACATTGGGTAACTTTGAATTTTCATTTCAAGGTGGAGAATGTCACGAAAATCGGAAAAAGCGACAAGCAGTGTCAGAAAATATGGTACAAAAAGTGGGACAGGAGCTTTGGCGCTCTTGTTCAAAGTTTGACGAATCATATCTCCGAAAGTATTGGTTTCTCAGAGTTGGGAATGATATAAATGGATTCTTATGATAGAACTGCACCATAAAAAAATGAAATGAGAATCCATTCATATAATTCCCAACTCTGAGAAACCAATAATTTCGAAGTTATTTTTTTCAATAGACACATTTTGGAGCTCTTGCTCAAATTTAGTTTCTTTTATGGTGCAGTTTTATCATAAGAATCTATTGATCATTACCAACTCTGAGACACCAATACTTTCGGAGATATGATTTTTCAAAGTTTCAACTTTGCCATCTTCTCGGCTATCGTGGTGTTGTTAAAATTATGAGATTCACTTGATTTGAATTTTCGGAAGAAATAGGTATATACCAGTTCAAAATTGCATTTTCACAATACTCGATTGTAAAATAGAGAGTTTTTGCGGAATTTCAGCGGAATCTGACAAATAGTTACTGAAATATGAAATTTTTGAAGACTAATTTTTTTAGTAATACGATCCTCACGAAATTCTACAGAAATCTGCACAACAGCCTTCTGCAGCTATTTACCAAGTTTCATTTCGATCAGATATGAAAATTTTGAATTATTCAGATATTCCGTAGAAGTAGATAACAGTTCTAAATTTTATTTTTACAAACCTTGCTATAATAAAAAAAATCCGATCGAGGTAAAACCGGTACTCGATTGTAAAATGGTGGCTTGTGCGGAATTTCTGGGGAATCTGACGGATAGTTTCTGAAATAGAAAATAATTGAAGATTGATACGATCCTTGCGCTTTGGCATTCTACAACTAATAACAAAGTTTCAATTCGATCGTATATTTATTTTTGAGTTATTGATGAATCAATACTTCAGATGGGTATAACTTCGATACCACTCTGCCGCTTATACCCATTAACGAACTTAACCGACACATTCGGATGCGCAACCTACCCTAAAATTTTTAGGTCTCTATCCATTTCCGTTCGAAAATTAAAATGGCAACGGACGACCGGACACAATCGATTTGATTCCCGAATTTTTGGCGCTCTTTTTCCTCGGAACAAAGTGCTCATCAATTTGCCCAAATGTCTGTAATTTTCGAATTTTTGGCTGAAAATGCTCTTAAACGGTTTGGTTCGACTCACTGATCAAGAATCCATGCTCAAAATCGATTCTGTCCGGCCGTACGGCCGTCCGTCCGTCTGACAAATAACACGATAACTCTCGAACGGAATAAGCTAGATAATTGAAATTTTGAGAGTAGGATCGAGGAATAAATATCTCGGATAAGTTTGTTATTGGGCAAAACCAGCCAGATGGTTTCAGAGTAACTGAAAAAAAAGTTTTTTTCACATTACAACTTTTGAATTCAATTTAATTTTAAGCTAATACTTTCGGAGATATGATTCTTCAAAATTTCAGTGATACATCGTAGTTCTATGTATTTATTGTCTGTGTTCACTGTTCATGATTGTCATCTTATCTAGCTATTAGCTATTAGCTATTAGCTATTGAAAACAAGTATCCGATTCTTGAATTTGTGAATATGTACAAGTACATATTGGCTGGTTGCATATTGTATAATTCACGTATAAATTCGGGACGATGTTTGAGAAGATTTAGAATTGGATCATTTTAATGATGTAGTTTATGAAGGCAGTCGGAAAGAAGAACATAATGGAATCATCAAAACAAATTACTGTTTGTTGACCACTGAGGTTAATATTACATTTTACTTCCTTAAGTAGTAAGACATGTTCCTATATACAGCATTTTCATAATGTTGCTATTTAATATATTTTGAAATATTAAAATAATTTGTTTGTAAGCCTCTACCTACTCAAATATCAGGAATAAATGGATAATCTGCTATGATTGTGTCCAGCCTTGCTCTAGACATTTCGATGATACTTTCCTTAGGTATTTCGAGTTGTGAAAACTATGCACCGAGTGTAAATTGCAACAACCCATTCCACGAGGTTGAATCATTGCAGATTGCTCATTTAATCTTGATAAATAAATAAAAGGACAATTTTTGAAGCATTGTACTTTGCTCATTTTTTTGGCGCTCTTGTTTAAATGATAATTTTTGAAACATTTTTTTTAAATTACACTTTTTTGCGCGCGTGTTCCGCAAGGAACAGCGTGCTATCATTTCGTCACAATGTCTGTATTTTTCGAATTTTTTTTCGAAAATGGTCTCAAACGATCAGGTTCGACTCCCTGATGAAGAATTCGAGTTCAAATTCAATTCTGTCCGTCCGGTCCGGCCGGCCGGCCGGTCCGGCCGTTAGCACGATAACTCTCGAACGGGACGACTTAGAGCGTTAAAATTTGCAGGGTAGTTTTGTAGCGTAAATATCTCGGACAAGTTCGTTAACGGGCGAAATCGACCGAGCGGTTTCGGAGTTAAAGCCGTTTTTAGTAAAAACGTTTTTTATGAATATTTCCGGAGCCGATCACTCGATCTTTTAGAAATTTGGCATCAGATTGTAGAATCGTGACCTTTATATGCCTGCGAAGTTTTGTGTTAAACGGAAGGCCCTAAAGTGGCAAAAAAAATTTTTGAAAATTTGAAAATTTTGTTTTCACGATAACTCGAAAAATACTGATCTGATTAAATTGAAACTCAGTAGTTAGATGCAAAAGACCAAAGCAAACACTTTTGCAAAATTTCGTGAAGATCACGTGACATGAAAAAAATTAAAAAATAACTACTATTTTGCGGAATACTTTGCTTTTAATGCCGAAACATATGTTTTTGAGGTTCATGATGCCCTTTCCGGGCATTTTTCGTATTGCGCATGCGCAGATTAGAAGTCCTTTAACTGCTGTAGTTTTCGTCAGAGAGGATTGGGGTTTTGGGGTGGCGGATGCTATTCCTCCATAGTATTCAGATCCCTGATGAGGGTCTGCGCATGCGTAGATTAAAGATGCGATATCTTCCGAACCACTAGTGTTGGAGAATCGGAGTTTTTTGTAAGGTGTGTTATTTTGAGAGGACTTTTAGCCGCCAGTAGATTGCGCATGCGCAGAAGAGAAGTGACTGTTTATGGGTTGGATGGGTTATGTTGGGAGTGCTGAGTCGATATTATGAGCTTTTGAAAGAATATTCATAGCAATTCAGTGCAAGAAAAAGTCAGTTTGGGGGATGTAGCGTTGTTTCCGAGTTAAAGTGTCCGTACCGTGGCCCTGGGGCTAATTTTGAAATTGATGTTACCCCTACAGGCATTTTTCGTTATGCGCATGAGCAGACCATCAGTGATTTAACTGGTGGTGTTTTCGTTAGAGAGGATTAGGGTTTTGAGGTGGCGGATGCTATTCCTCTATAGAATCCCCTGTTGAGGGTCTGCGCATGCGTGGATTGAAGATGTGATATCTCCTGAACCACTAGTGTTGGAGAATCGGAGTTTTTTGTAAGGTGTGTTATTTTGAGAGGACTTTTAACCGCGAGTAGATTGCGCATGCGCAGAAGAGAAGTGACTGTTTTTGGGTTGGATGGGTTATGTTGGGAGTGCTGAGACGATATTATGAGGTTTTAAAAGAATATTCATAGCAATTCAGGGCAAGGACAAGTCAGTTTGGGGGATGTAGCGCTGTTTCAGAGTTAAAGTGTCCGTACCGTGGCCCTGGGGCTAATTTCGAAATTGATGTAACCCCTTACGGGCATTTTTCGTTATGCGCATGAGCAGACCATCAGTGATTTAACTGCTGGTGCTTTCGTCAGAGAGCATTGGGGTTTTGGGGTGGCGGATGCTATTCCGCTGTAGAATCCCCTGGTGAGGGTCTGCGCATGCGTGGATTCAATAAGCGATATCTCCTGAACCACTAGTGTTGGAGAATCGGAGTTTTTTGTGAGGTGTGTAATTTTGGGAGGACTTGCAGCCACGAGTACACTGCGCTTGCGCAGACGAGAAGTGAGTGGTTTTGGGTTGTTTGGGTTATGTTGGGAGTAATGAGCCGATATTGTGAGGTTTTAAAAGAATATTCATGTCAATTCAGTGCACGGACACAAGTCAGTTTGCTGCACAACCGCATTTTTTCCGCTCTACGGTAAAGCTAACAGCCAAACTGTATTGATAGCTATATTTGTTAAAGGAACTGGGAGGGTCAGTATAATCCTAATCATGTTTATAGCACGCGCGCAAAAGCAGATTGACTTAACAATGAAAGAAAAAGTGTAAAAAGTCAATCTGCATTGGCGCGCGTGCTATAAACATGATTAGGATTATACTGACCGTCCCAAATCTTCTAGGAACTTGTGCGACTAAGGAGAGTCACTTGTGTTCTTTTCCAACTTTGTTACTCTATCCTGATGGCAGCTTAGATACAGCACTGTTAATATTTGAACCGACAGTGAATGGTGTCCACTATCCTTTGGGTAGATCTTCGGCTCGCTCTATCCACTGAGCTTGAAGTACTCATCATTCAATTCAAATTAGCCACCGTGAACACGCGCGCCAAAGAGTACTGACTTCACGTCAGTGCTTTTTTTTTTTTTTAATTTAATTTCTTCCATGATGCAGTTTTATCATAAGAATCCATTTATATAATTCCCAACTCTGAGAAACCAATACTTTCGAAGAAATAATGTTTCTGTTTGAACAAGAGCGACAAAAAGCTGTCCACAGGGCTTGAACCAATTTTTCAGTAGAATAATCGATTCCTCTATCATATCTACGTAAAAAAGCTACCCTTGCTACAAGTCGCTATAAGCAACCGTTTTCTAGATATTTGGACATGAAAATTTCAAGTTTGATAATCGATTCGTGTTGAAGGTCATTATATTGCATTTTTCACAAGAATGCTTAGGAAATGAATTTGACATTTGAATTAATTTCCTATGCACTTCCTAATTCCAATTTGCGTTTGATTAAGGTCAGTATTTCGAAAATTATTAAAAAACAAACGAAAATAAAAATAAAATTTTAACACTCCGTAACTTGGAAACGAAGTGTTTCCGGATATATGTTTATTTGGACAATTCATTTTAGAATATTGTGAGGAATCACTTTCTGAAGTTTGTCAAAGTACTTTTGAATCAGCCGACATATCTCCCAAAACCTCCTCTGAAAATTGCAACTGTCTTGCTCATTTCGTTCGAGAGTAATCGTGTTAACGTCTGGCCAGTCAGACAGAATTGATTTTGACCACGTATTCTTAATCAGTGAGTGAAACCAAAACATTTGAGACCACTTTCAGCCAAAAATTCGAAAATTACAGACATTTGGTAAATTGTACTATGCTCCGAGGAACAAGACCGCCAAAATGATTCCTTCCTCATCATATACGGAAAATAAGATGGTACACAGTCGATTCGACAATACCATGTTCTTATATGAGAACAGAGCAATTTTCATTTTATATAAAATGGGAATTGCTCTGCCTGGGATTTGCCCATTGCTCGGCAATCAAAAAAAGCCACCAAGAAGTTTATATATCCGTTCAGGACTACAAACTTCGTCCTCGGCGCGACGCCCGGAAGGATCAGCCGAAGATAGCCGTTATCGGCCGGATTCCCGTAACCCCCTCAGACCGCCCGGGCGTTCCACCTTCCGCGATAAAATTGAACGGGCCTTTGGCGAAGGGGGAGGAGATCGATTCCGGGCGTAAGTATCTCATCCCGCCCACGGGCACCGGAATATTATATTACCCTCCGTGTTATTGTAGTTGACGTTTGTTATGCGAAACAACAAAGCTGCCGTGCTGTCTGAAATTTAATTTTGTTACTTGAGCCTGAACGAAGCAGACATGTAGGTCAGCTTCTTCCCTTCGGGGTCCGAATAATTTCTACTCTGAAAAATATTAATCAGAACACGAAACGTGAGCGAGGTACGTTTGCACCCCGTAGCTCTGCAAGGTGCAGGTTTGCGGGCTGCGCCGCGTTATTTTCGGCGAGATAATGAATTTTGTGATTTCGTATGCAACGGTCGGAATGAAGGAAGCAATTTGGCGGATGTGGGTTGGTTGCACGAGAAATATTCATTGCTCATTCGGTTATCAGTGAAGGTAATGAGTGATGGCTAATTTAATATAAGTTATACAGGGTATTTATAAATTATCGTAATATCGGAGCTGGCGTTGGATTTTTGGCGTTCTAGTTCCTCGGAACTGAGTGCTTATCAATTTGCCCAAATGTCTGTAATTTTCGAATTTTTCGATGAAAATGGTCTTAAACGATTTGGTTCGACTCACTGATCAAGAATCCGTGGTCGAAATTCATTCTGTCCGGCCGTCCGGCCGGCCGGCCGTAGGCACGATAACTCTCGAACGGAATGAGCTAGACAGTTGAAATTTTCAGAGTAGGTTTAGGGGATGAATATCTCGGCTAAGTTCGTTATTGGGCAAAATCGGACAGATGGTTTCGGAGTAACAAAAAAAAAATTTTTTTTTTACAGAACAAATTCCAAATTAAATTTTTTTTCAATAAGGAGTTTTACCATAAGAATCCATTCATATCATTTTTAACTCTAATAAACTAATATTTTCGGAGATATGATTTTTCAAAATTTCAATGATAGAATTATTCTGTGGCTATTCTATGAATTGTTATAACGTCAACTTTGACGTTGTCTCATTGTCATTCATTCCAGTAATGGTATCAATATGAGATTTATAATATTATCATACTTTTTGTTGGTTGATATTTTCATGCCGATGGTCAATCCGTATGATGATGGGAATGGTAATGGTAAGTTAATAACATTGTCATTCATTCCAGCAATCGTATATATATGAAAATTATAATATAATATCATAGTTTTTGTTGGTTGATATTTTCATGCCGATGGTCAATCCTTATGATGATGGGAATGGTAATGGTAAGTTAATAATATTGAGTTCAGAATATCTCCACTAAAAACAAAACTGGAATTGAGGAATGAATATCTCGGATGAGTTCGTTGTTGGGTAGAATTCGTCTATTGGTTTTGGATTGATAATTTTTGGCACTCTTGTTGAATTTAAATTCTTCTATGATGTTTGAATTCAATTTCTGCTAAGATGAAGTTCTAAATTTCAATAATGAATCGTACTTCTATGTTTTCACAGAATGCTATAATTATTCTATCTAAGCTTCATTATATGATCTGTGTTCATACTCGTACATTTCATCCTGTTTTATAAGAGAGAGTCAAATTCATTCCAGCTATTTTAATTTGGTTTCTTCCATGGTGCAGTTCTCATTCTCAGATTGCTCATTTAATCTTGATAAATAAACTATTATTTGAATTGAATTTCCTGTATGATGCAGTTCTATTATAAGAATACATTGATATAATTCTCAACTCTGAGAAACCAATACTTTCGGAGATATAATTTGTCTGTTTGAACTAGAGCGCCAGAAAGCTCCTGTCCACAGGGCTTGAACCCATTTTTATTTGCCACTTCTCACTTCTTGTGTTCTGCTTATGTCTTACAGTTTCCAAACTGACAGCCTATATTGAGATATTTTCAATTTCCAAGATTCTTTTTTTTTATACAAACAAGTTGTAAAATCACTGTGGCCAGGAGCATTGGCGCGCTTGTTCAAATTCATAGCCCGAGTGGTCAACTATCCAGTTACCGAATTTACCATAGTAAATTCGAATTAAGATTGTCCAACACAAGAGAATGTACAATATAATTTTCCACGGTAAATTCGATTGAGAGTGTTTTTTTTTTCATAATTTTTTTGAAATTTTCTAGTTGTACGGTCCTCACAAAATTTCACACACGTCTTCATGTCTATATTCTACGACTAATTACCAAGCTTCAATTCGATCGAGTCTTTATTTTTTGAGTTATCGAGGAAATGATATTCCAGGTGGGTAACTCTGAAATCGTTGGACCGTTTATGCCCGTAATCGAACTTAACTGTCCCATTCGGATTCGCAACATACCCTGGTAATTGTATATGTATATGTATATACAACATTCTCTTCAATAATTTCCTATGATTTTTTAAAAATTTTCTAGTAATACGATCCTCACAACATTTTGCAAGAATTTTCGCTTTGGCATTATACAACTAACAATCATGATTGAATTTAATCGTTTCTGAGTTATTGAGGAAATAGCAACCAAATTTCAGACGGTTATAACTCCAAAACCGTATTCCGATTATGCTTATAAATAAACTCAAATGTCGCATTCACATGGACAACATGGAAATGATCCCGTCTATATAATACACAATTTCTTTCTGAGACGGGAAAAACGACGATTTAATATAAAAAATTGGTTCAAGCCCTGTGGACAGGAGCTTTATGGCGCTCTAGTTCAAAGAGACAAATTATATCTCCAAAAGTATTGGTTTCTCAGAGTTGGGAATTATATCAATGTATTCTTATGATAGAGCTGCATCATAAAATAAATTCAATTCAAATAATAAATTATTTATCAAGATTAAATGAGCAATCTGAGAATGAAAACTGCACCAAAGAAGAAATCAAATTAAAATAGCTGAAATGAATTTGACTCTCTCTTATAGAACAGGATGACATGTACGACTAAGAACACAGATAATATGATAAAGCTTAGATAGAAAAATTATAACATTCTGTGAAAACATAGAATAAGTACGATTCATTATTGAAATTTCGAAAAATCATATCTCCAAAAGTATTAGCTTGTTGGAGTTAAAAATGATATAAATGGATTTTTATGGTGAAACTTCATCTTAAATGAAAATTGAATTTGAAATTTGTTACTTAAAAAAAATGTTTTTTTTTTCGTTAATCCGAAACCAACTGGCCTATTTTGTCCAATAACGAACTTGATCGAAAAATTCATCTCACTAACCTACTCTGAAATTTTCAAATGCCTAGCTCATTCCGTTCGAGAGTTATTGTAGAAATTTTTTTAAATTTTCAATTTTTTTTTTACACTTCGCGGGAACCTGGTCAATACAAAACTTCACTTGCGTATAGAGGTCATTTCTCTAAAATTCGATGTTAAATGTCAGATAGATCGAGTAATCGGTTTCGGGAATATTCATAAAAATTGTTTTTACTAAAATCGGCCATAACTCAGAAACCGCATAATGGATTTCGCCCATTAACGAATTTGTCCGAGATATTTACGCTCCAAACCGACCTTGCAAATTTAAATCCTCTAACTCCTTTCTATCGAGAGTTATCGTGCCTACGACCGGCCGGACCGGACCGGCCGGACAGAATCGATTTCGACCTCGGATTCTTGATCAGTGAGTCAAACCATATCGTTTGAGACCGTTTTCAGCCAAAAATTCGAAAATTACAGACATTTGGGCCAATTGATAAGCACTCTGTTCCGAGGAACTAGAGCGCCAAAAACTTACGCCTCAAGTAACTCCAGGATGCGATATTCCAGAAATGCCACGTGAGTTTTAGTTGGATCCGATTTGTATATTTTGAGTTATATAGGAAGTAACAACAAAAATTCAAATGAGTATAACTACAAAACCATATAAATTTTATCTATGAAATTATTGGTGGACCAGAAAAAGGTATGGTAACGTGTTTTAAAGCTTGATTTGCGATTCCAACCCTCAGGGGCAGATCCATAAAAGTTGTGAAGTTTCTGGGGGTTCCCAGTTTATAACATTCAATGAAGAATATCTCGAAAACGGTGGGTCTAAGGAGAAATGATGAAGAATAATTTGATGTTCTGAAATGATTGAATATTCTTCAAATTACTCAAGGAAAACTTTGTCTGCTTTCTTTATGTTATTTTCGTCTAGTTTCATGAATCCACGAGTCTATAACCAGAAAACCAATAGAAGTAGGAAAAAAATAATATTTGGAAAATCTGTATCATAGTTAAAGAAAACTTCACACAAACATTTATGTTATTCGAAAAAAGGATGTCAAAGCTACAAAATAAAAACTGATTTTTTTTCGATATTTCAACAGCCTGTATACTTTTACCTGACCCGAATTTGGAAAAATGGCAAATGAAAAAAAATTTAAAGAACCAAGCCTCCAGAAAATTAAAAAAAAATCACGAAAAAAAAATTGGTTCAAGCACTGACGTGAAGTCAGAAGCTTTTGCGCGTATGTTCTATTGTCCATTCTTCTGTATTGGACACCCTTAATCGAATTTACCATGGTAAATTATGTTGTCCATTCTCCTGTATTGGACACTCTTAATTCAAATTTACCATGGTAAATTCGACACTCTTAATTCAAATTTACCATGGTAAATTCGAATTAAGTGTCCAATACAGGAGAATGGACGACATAATTAACCTTAGATTAAGGGTGTCCAATACAGAAGAATGTACAATAGAACATACGCGCAAAAGCTACTGACTTCACGTCAGTGCTAGAACCAATTTTTTTTTCGTGATTTTTTTTTAATTTTCTGGAGGCTTGGTTCTTAAAATTTTTTTTTTCGTCATTTTTTTCAAATTTTCTAGGAGTACGGTTCTCACAGAATTTTAAACACGTCTTTGTGTTGATTTTCTACTACTAGTTGCCAAGCTTCAAATCAATCGAATATTTGTTTTTTGAGTTATCAAGGAAGCAATATTCCAGGTGGATATAACTCGGAAACCGTTAAACCGATTATGCCCAAAAACGAACTCAACTCTTCCTTTCGGATACGCAACCTACATTGAAAATTGCAAGTCCCTATCTCCTTTGGTTCGAAAGTTATCGAGGCAACGGTCACCCATCTACTGAACTCACACAAGAATGCTCGAATCTCCAACAATATTCAACTGATCGTGTTAAAACTTGAAACTTGGCAGTAGAGTTAGGCAATGAACGCTCTTGCAAAATTTCAGCAATTTCAAACGTATGGTTACTGATATATAGAATTTTTTTTTTATTTTCAATGATTTATTAAAAATTTTCTACAAATGCTATCCTCACCAAATTTCGCAAACATTTTCGCGTTGGCATTCTACAACTAATAACCATTTTTGAATTCAATCGGTTCAGTATTTTTCGAGTTAATGAGGAACAAAAAACCACCAAATTTCAGATGGCTATAACTCTGAAACCGTTTGGTCAATTATGCTCATAAACAAACTCAAATGTGGCATTCATATGCACAACATAACCTAAAATTTCCAAGCCGCTATCTCTTTCCGTTCTCAGGTTAACGTGACAAAAAAAATATTTTTTGATAATTTTTTTAAGATTTTCTAGCCATACGATTTGCCCAAAATTTCACAAACGTGCTTAGGTTCATA
Source organism: Halyzia sedecimguttata (assembly GCA_937662695.2). Classification (NCBI taxonomy): domain Eukaryota; kingdom Metazoa; phylum Arthropoda; class Insecta; order Coleoptera; family Coccinellidae; genus Halyzia; species Halyzia sedecimguttata. The sequence goes on from OW569414.2 coordinate 70,788,201, forward strand.
TTCTACAACTACTCACCAAGTTTCAATTCGATCGGATTTTTATTGGTTGAAAACAAAATTATTACTCGGAAACCACTGGGCCGATTATGCCCATTAACGAACTTTTCCGTCGTATTGCGATGTGCCACTCACTCTGAAAATTTCAAGTCGCTAGCTCTTTTCGTTCTCAAATTATCGTGGCAACGGACGGCCGTACGGCCGGACGGACATAATCAAATTTGACCTCGAATTCTTCATCGGGGAGTCGAACTAAATCGTTTGAGACCAATTTCGTCAAAAAATTCGAAAGTTACAGACATTTGGGCAAAACTATAACGCGATGTTCCCCAGAACATACGCGCAAAAAGTGTTTCATTTGGCGATAAGAATATATGGTTAATAGTAATGTACAACTTAAAGACTCACTCTGTATATCCGTAAAAAGAAAATTTCGTGAAAAGTTATATCTTGTGACTTGTCAATAGAGATACAATGTCATACGTTTTCCCCGTTACAGACAAAATATATTATTGTTATGAACGATAATACTGTTACTATGTTCTTCAATTGTTGCTACATTAAGATAATAGAGTCGACTGGTAGCTTCCATGTGGAAACATGTAACCCGACCATCCATGGAACGAGCCGGAAATCGAAGTGGAACCGCCCTAATTGTCAACTGTAACAAGTTATCGCTACCGAACAAACGGGCACTTCGATCAGAATTTGAACTCAAAATTATGCTTCCGCGTTGTAGTTGATTGCATGCGGTATGGTGGCCCGTCAATGGTCCTTCGATAAGGTGATGAATTTCATAATTGGGTAAATTTGCCCACTCCGAATGGCGTAATAATAGATCGGACGATCTGGCCAGTATTAGAACGTGACGGCTTGTACTCCGATATCGCTGACGATTCGTCTATTTGTCATAGGAAAATGGACAAACAGCCTCGATGGAGATTCAATCTAGTGGCCCTGTCACGGATTAGGAATTGCGGTTTGTCCAAACGAGGGTCGTGGAAGGATCCGTTCATATGTCTATTAACAACGCACTGTAGGAACCCATCAGAAACATAATCAAAACGTAAGAATCCATCTCTTGTTTATTGTAAATGTATTGTTCACGAAGTTCATACATATATGTTTGTGAATAAATATATTTTCTCCGCTTCAGATATAAAAAGCTTTTATAGGCTTACCTTGAGAGGGTCCACCCTCTCAGGCGTGTGAGACTCCAGTTGTTGTTTGGTTACTCACTAAAAAACCTCTCACACGTTCCTTGGAGTCGTTATTCTTCCAGCCCATACAGCGTCCCTTAACAAAAGAGATGAGCTGCAAGCGGCCTTCACAGTGGATGAGACCTGATGACTTGAAGTGTTCCGAGCAATACTGCTTTCTGCATTGTGTGCGCTTAATCCTTTCACAGGATTCACAGGCCGGAATAATCTTCATTCGGTCTAGTAGTTCGCTCTCATTTCACCTAGGCATCCTAAGATTAGTACGACCATCCTAAATTTATGCCTCGGATACAGGATCCCCAGTTCGAACATTAAATAAATATGTTTTTCCCTCTTCGTTCTCCTTTCAGAATCACGTTAGTTTCGGCGGGTGAGGAAAATTCGATAACAAATAATTCCTTATTAAGATATTTGTTCAGCACGACTATATCTGGCCTAATGGCTTGGATCTGCCGAGTTTTTGGAATAGCATAGTTTCAATAGATACGAGCTTTGTCATTTTCAACAATTGATTCAATCTCTAGAGGTTCATATGGTAGCACTGGATCTTTGTCTGTACCATAAACCTCCCTTAGACCGAAGTAGAGAATTCAGAATGCCGAACTGTGTCTTTCCACATATGCTGATGGAGCATGGACTCTGCATGCAGATAGGATGTGCATAACAGTTTCCTGCCCTGCTGGCTGTGTCATACTCTGCACGTCGTTGGAGTGTCCGCTTTCATGATGTTCTTTTTATGGAATCTTGTATTTTCACCAATCTTGATAATCCATAACCAATCTTTTCGTTTCCGACTTGAGCCCAGCTCACTTCAAAAAGATGAAGGATAACTGTTTCAACAGGCCCTGATCTTTTAAATACCTGTAATACATGGAGTGCAGGTTTTTACTCATGTGATCTTCGAGCAGTGTCTTCAGTTGTGCCTGAGACTCTCTGTCTACGCTTCTTTTGTCTGTTGGCATGATAGGCGTTCCTGCTAACTCGTGGCCGATGGATATACCAGCAATACTGAGCTTTTCCAGCTAAATAGAAAAGCTTATTGGTTCCTAATTTCATTTGCCATTTCCAACGTTTGTTGATGCTGTTGGTATTTCAAACTTTGCAAACCCCTGCCCCCAGCGCTCGTGGAAGGTATACCCTTTGTATCGAGCTGTTGAGAATATTATTTTATTATTTTCAGCACACATACTTTAAATGATAGAGGAAGAAGCTATATATTAGGTAATTCGTAATTCCGCTTCTTTGAAAATGACCATAATAGAAGGAACTCCATTCTGTGTACCGATTTTCTCTGTACATTCATTACATAAAAAAATTATAAAAAAAACAAAATCCCGACCATGAATTCTTTGATATAAATCTGATAAACTGAAAAGAGAGGAGCAAGACTTATGTTAAACAGAATTTTGTGCGTGTAATTTGGAGTGCAGTATAATCTATTTTTGAGTTGAACACATATTAATGTAGACCTTAAAATGTACTACATATCACATAGATACAGGATGGTTCACTAGGAACTATACAGAGTTTCATGGCAAATAGATGGTACCCAGGGGAGCCAGAAAACACGAATTAAATATGGTATAAGGCTCTTTTGTTTCTGAAATAAACGATGATTAATCAAATTGAGCAGAACTTTTAGTTATCTATTACTGACACAATTGAATATCCACTGAATGGTAAATCAAATGATGGGATGAGCTGTTAACAAAATACAATTTAGGTTCAAAAAATATTCTACTTACGGATAAATCCAAAATATGCAAAGAAATTTTTTAAACAATTGAATATTCTCTTGGACAAAAATTGGGTTATATTTTGTTTTCAAAGATCCAACCTTTTTCCTCAATTCATTTTCTTGCTCTGAGTCGTAATTGATTGACAGCTTTCCTGATCATATTATTATCATATTATTATCATTTCATTCCATATCTCATTACAACTGTGCTCTATTCTTTCAATCATATTATGTTCTCTACTATGTAGTTCCTCTGCAGAGACTTTCTGAATCAAGCATGTTAAGTCAGGTGACCGCAGCGGCCAACTATGAGGTCCTCCTCTGCTAAACCAATGGAACAGGTAAGCATTATTGAAATACTGAATAATGACATACTTCTGATAGATGATTGTCTCGCAATTTCATCTTCTTGTTCTAAGGTTTGAACCTCTATCAAATGGTACGGAGGTATTTTTCTTGATGTGGGACACGAATACTTTTTGTATTTGGTATATTCAACATACAACAATAAGAGTATGCTGATTTGTAACTGAACTGAATTTTTCCAATTTAAAACCTTCGGAGTAATAAATGGATGGAATTACAACACCATCAGCAAACAGTGGAAATGGCAATTAGGATATTGAGAAGCGAAGACGCATCTGAAAATGGTGGCTCATCATGAAATCAAGATCCGCGGAGCTTTCCTGTTTAGGGTTGGTCTCAGAGTTTTGGAGAGGCTCAGTGTAACTGGTATATCCATCGATCATGAGCTAGCAGGAACACATTTCTCGCTAACATACCAAAGAAGAGTTGGCAGAGAGATAAGACAGGCACAACTGAAGACAATACTCGAACATCACATGAGTAAACACCTGCACTCCATATATTTCAGAATTTTGAAAGAGCAGGGTCTATCGGAAGAACTATCCTTCGCATTTTTGAAGTCAGCTGGGCTCAAGTCGGAAACGGAGGGATTTATTATGGCCTGCCACATGGTATAAAACGAACATCATGAAAATGGACACCCCAACAACCAACCAGGTAACTGTTATGCTCATTCTGTCTGCTTGAAGAGTCCATGCTCCACCAGGATATGTGGAAAGACACAATACCGCACTTCGAATTCTCTTACATCTGAGAGAGATTTATGGTATAGATAACGAATTAGAGCTACCATCTGTGCCTCTGGAGATTGAAGCAGTTGTGGAAAATGACAGAGTTCGCATCTAATGGAACTATGCGATTCCAACAACTTGGCAGATCCACGACATAAGGCAAGATATACACCTGCTGGACAAAGAACTGAAAGAATTGTTTGTCGTCGAATGTTCCTCCCCGCGGAATATAATGTGGTGATGAGCAGAAGAGGGAAAAATACAAGGATTTAATATTTGAACTGAGAATCCTATATCCAAGGCAGGATGGTCGTACTATTCATAAATTGCCTAGGCGGAATGAGAGCAAACTACATGACCGAATTGAACACTACTCCGGTCTGCAGATCCCTGGCCGAGGATTTAGCGTACAGAATGCAGAAGGCGGTGTTGTACGGATCATCATGTCATCAGGTCCCATCAACTGTAAAGGTCGCTTGTAGCTCATCTCTTTTGTTAAGGGACGCTGTAAGGGCATGACGAAGACTAATCCATGAAACGTGCGAGAGTTTTTTTAGTGAGTAACTAACAACTGGAGTCTCACACTTCTGAGAGAAGCGGACCCTCTCAGGGCAGGCCTATAGAAGGTTTTTCCTCTCGAGAACAAAATGAGAACATAACCAATTCTTAGGAATCGAAATAACGCAAAGGATATGACTTCATCGGGTAATAATGATCAAAAATTGAATTCTGGTGGCTTTCACCTGTTGCAAATCCATATCAACTCAAATGCAAAATTATTATTCATTTATTCTTGTTATAAGTGGATATGAGGTATGAATTTTCATTTGAGTAGCATTGATCAATGATAAAATTAAACCCGCATAGGTGATCAATGAAAACACGTACAAAATGTATGCCTCCACAAAAAAACAGTTTAATTTCGTGATTTGCAATAAACATCTAAGTTTAAGACCATTTTCATCGAAAAATTCTAAAATTACAGACATTTGGGCAAATTGATAAGCACTCAGTCCCGAGGAACTAGAGCGCCAAAAAGGGAACACTAAAACGGTGTCCTGTCAAAGTAAAGAATACTATTATCTATTTATACAAGCAAGACAAGCTGCAGTGACATTTATAGTTACAAAAATTTTCAATAGCTTTACATTTACATTTGTTGGTCATGCATCTTGCTTCACAGTTGCAACGTTTATAACCTTGACCTCCTAAAAGTGACTGTTCACTTTACATCCGATGTTTACTACCATGTCCAATTGCTACATGTGCATCATGTAAAATACATCTCTAACATAACATAATAGATATATGTCAAACTGCTTCAAACATCGATATTGTAGAGTGGACTTGGTTTGAACAATTTTTGCCGACTTAACTGATTGTAACATTTTTTGTTCATTACTGAAATAAAAACTGTTTGCACTTTTTGAAGACAGCAACTAATCGCTATCTTAAATGCGCACGTCCCTTCTTGTCAGTTGCCATTTTCCAAACTGACTGCGAGTGGTGAGAGATGACGTATTAATCATTCTTACACCCAACTTTAACCAAACAAAAACGGATAGAATACGGTTTACCCGGGTAAAGCCTGAAATAGGTATAATGTCGGTTATATTTCGTACTTTACCCATGTTCCTTGAGTATTTCGCAGTTTACCCGGTTAAACCTAGGTTTACTCGACAATCTAACTTTATCCGTAACATATACATATAGAAACAAACTGTTCCTTCAATGTAGCATGTTTTCAAATAATTTTCCGCAAACCACCGCACGGATCTATCCACTGCGATTTATCAGACGATGATAGTGAGTACCAATGTTGCCAACCGTGAAAGAAAGAATGCGTTCAGAAATCCCATAATCTGAGTTGAAGACGAAACGAAGTTTTTATCAAAGTTACTCCGAGATAGGTATTGCAATCCGGAAAAACTGGACCGGAAATCCTGCGAATCCAGCATCATTTAGCCTATACCGGATCCGGTACCAATGTAGGTATACCGGATCTGGCACGTGATCTGGATTTTTTGTCATATTTGAAGAGATATCAATTCAGATTCTTCTGAAACTTCAAGTTATCCCCATTCCCCAACTCACCGACTCCTCACCGACTCACCGACTCCTCACCGACTCTACTGCATCACTGGCCCTGTTTAGTGTCTAATTCGTCTCTTTCCTCATGATAATTTTTTGGCAATAAAGCCAACAAGTGTGGAAGCTGAAAATGCTTCTTTTGCCGCAGGCTATATTTGTAGTTCCATAAGGAGTCGCCTGATCGATGACTCAATAAACACTATTTGTTTTTGACGCTTTTGTTCCTCGGAACAGAGCGCTTATCAATTCGCTCCAAATGTCTGTAATTTTAGAATTTTTGGCTGAAAACGGTATCAAACGTTTTGTTTCGACTCACTGATCTTCTGTCTGTTCTGTCTGGCCATCCATCCGTCAACACAATAATTCTCGCACAGAATGACTTTGACAGTTGAGATATTCAGAGTAGGTTTGGGAGATAAATATCTGGGTTAAGTTCGTTACTGGGCAAAATCGGCAGCCTGATGGTTTCGGAGTTATTACATTGAATTGTTTTAAGATGCAGTTTCATCATAAGAATCCATTGATATAATTCTCAACTCAAACAAGCTAATACTTTCGGAGATATAATTTTCCAAAATTTTAATAATTAATCGTAATTCCATGATTTCATAGAATACCTACTCTAATTATTTAAAATCCTGCAAACAAAATCAAAATTGACTTGTAGTAATGCCTATTGAAATAAATAATTCATTGTGGTTATTGCGCAATACAAGAGACAGATGATCTCAAATTCATGATACTTCATTTATTTGATATGTTATTACTGTGAAAGCTGGAAGTGTAAGACTGAGAAACTCGTTTTGTTATTTATATTTAATTTTTTCGTCATAACATCAGTTATAAAGTTAATTTTTATAAGTTTTTCAATAACTATCACTATCAATAAACTACCATAACGAAGTATAATCGCATCGGATTTGGTTAGAGTTCATTCTGGACAGAAAAGCGAAAATAGTCTTGATTTGATCAATCTGGCCGGATCCGGTCCGTATCCGGCCGGATTCTTGCAAATCCAATAAAATCCCTCCGGATAGCAAACCCTACCCCGAGGTTCAAAGTAAACGCCATTCTATGGTACTATATTTTTGGAAACCACATAACTAACGATGCAAATAATTCGCAAATTTTATTTACTGTTAATTATCATGGGTCACTGAACAACATCAATAGTCCACTTAACTTGGACACATTCACTAAACGGGATAATTATATATTTGGAGCCAATTAATGCAACCTTCATATCCAAGCTCCCTCCGGCAATCGTCCGTGATGTAGCTTCGTTCGAAATTATTTTCAGTCAGAGTCAGATATCAATATAATCAATTCTACGATTCAGCTATTGTTAGATAGTTATGGCTGGTACACCTATATCATTGATGATTCATCCATTTGTCAGTGCAATAGACATACAGCCCAGCTATGGATTCAATCAAGTGGGCTTATAACAGATTACAATTTGTGGTTTGCCGAAACGAGGGTCGAGGAAGGATCCGTTTATCATTCCACGATCCGTTTGATGGAGTGAACAAGCATGATTTCTTGAACTAAGAGGATAATCGTGTTAGAGAGTGATTCATTTTAGCTCAACAACCATATTTCGTATTCCAGCTAAATTGAAAACTCTGCAGTTAGTGTTTCGTCAAAATATGGTAATGAAGAATGCAACAAATATGAGCACCATGTACAGGGTCTTTATAAATGATTTTAACATTGCAGTTGGCTTTGGATTTTTATTTGCCGCTTATCACTTCTTGTGTTCTTTTTATATCATAGAATTTCAGGCAGCCAGGGCCAATATTATTGTCATTTCTGAAGATTATTTTTAAAATTGAGTTTCCAAGTTATTCAAAACTCCAATGACCTATAATTTAGAACCCAACACATTTATTGTGATATCCTATTACCGCAATAGCACATTAATCAATAGTGAATGGATTTATTGCGTAGAGGCCTGTAAAAATGAATATCTAGCGTAATATCCTGATGTTCAGATTACAAAATTTTGCTGAGGGCCCACATCAGAGGTGTTATAAACAGATTAATGCAGACTGGAAACATTAACAAGGGAAAATCTATCGGAAGACCTCAAGAAGTTGTTGAAGAACTGGGAACAAAAGTTGAACAAAATCCACAAATGTCACTGAATATATCATCATTACAGTCTGTTGTCAGCCTTGAATACTTGTCACAAAGTATTGAAAAAAGAACTGAATTTATACCGTTACAAAACAACGATGGTAAAGCAACTCCTGCCAATAGATATTCCACGTCGCCTACAGTACTGCTAAATAATTTCTAAACTATCTTCAAGTCGACGGATTAGTGGACATAAGGTTTTTTAGTTATGAGACTTCACTTATGTGAATTCTCAAAACTACAGAATTTAGACATCTGAGAATACCCACAGTTTAATTGAGGCGATTAAGAGATGAAAGGTAGAAAAGAATAATGCTGGAGCCATCCATAAACCAATTAGATGACGAAGAAATACAGTAATCTCCCAGTGACAATTATTTTGGAACTCATCATTGTAAACGAAGGAGACAGTGAGGTTATGCGTAAATTATGAATTCAACAGAATTAGGGTATATTCTGCAATTAATTCTGTGGTTGGATTTGTAAATGTGTTCAGCATGCATATGAAGGGGCAAAATGAGAGGGTTTTAGACGATGCTACAATCATATGTAAAGACTGTATTAATTCAGTGGATTTTTCACATCCAAAGAACAATCTAATTTTTTCATTGAAGCCTAAACCATTTTTGAATAGAAAGCTAAAAGAGGCAATTTTGCTCGCATATTCTAGGGAACAGCGCGCTATCATTTTGCCCAAATGTCTGTAATTTTCGATTCTTTCACCGAAAATGGTCTCAATCGTTTAAGCCATTATCAAATTATTCACGACTTAAATTCAGTCGAAATTCCTCGAAGGTATTATGTTTTCACAATTTACATATCAATAATCCATGGTGTGTATCCCTCATCTTCACTTCTTGTCATGTTTCCCTATCGAAAATAGTCCGAATCGCCATATATCACGATCTACGAAAACACGCGATAATTCTCACCAAGCACGTCAAACATAAAAAAAATGTTGTTCGTTTGTCGAGTGCAAAAAAATGGATCAATACTTCTTGATTGTTGAAATATTTAGATATTCCGGCAATATCTTCACCAATATAGATCCAATCGAGTTCAAAACTAGAACTTACTGTGAAATAAGGTTTTGAAGGCTCTCCCAGTATTTCAATGATATCTGACGGATTTAGTTTCTGAGATGCATACTTTTTTTAAATATTTTTTTTAAGTTTCCAGTCATGCAAACCTCACAAAATTTTGCATACGTCTTCCCACCTCTATTTTTGCGCGTATGTTCTGGGGAACATCGCGTTATAGTTTTGCCCAAATGTCTGTAACTTTCGGATATTTTGACGAAAATGGTCTGAAACGATTTAGTTCGACTCCTCAATGAAGACTTCGAGGTCAAATTTGATTCTGTCCGTCCAGCCGGCCGGCCGGCCGTTGCCACGATAACTTGAGAAAGAAAAGAGCTAGCGACTTGAAATTTTCAGGGTGGGTGGCGCATCCCAATACGACGGACAAGTTCGTTAAAGGGCATAATCGGCACAGTGGTTTCCGAGTAATAATTTTGTTTTCAACCAATATAAATCCGATCGAATTGAAACTTGGTGAGTAGTTGTAGAATACGAACCTAAGCACGTTCGTGGAATTTTATGCGAATCGTATGGATAGAAAATTAAAAAAAAATTATTAAAAAATATTTTTGTTGTCACGATAACTTGAGAACGGAAAGAGATAGCGGCTTGAAGTTTTCAGGTTAGGATGTGCACCAGAACGCGACATTTCAGTTTGTTTATGAGCATAATCAGCCAAACGGTTTTAGAGTTATAGCCATCTGAAATTTTCTGAAATTTGGTGGTTTTTTTGTTCCTCGTTAACTCAAAAAATACTGAACCGATTGAATTCAAACATGGTTATTAATTGTAGAATGCCAACGCAAAAACGCTTGCAGAATTTGGTGAGGATAGCATTTGTAGAAAATTTTTAATAAATCATTGAAAATAAAAAAAAAAATTCTATTTATCAGTAACTATCCGTTTGAAATTGCTGAAATTTTGCAAGAGCCTTCATAACCTAACTCTACTGCCAAGTTTCTAGTTTTAATACGATCGGTTAAATATTGTTGGAGATTCGAGCATTCTTGTGTGAGTCCAGTAGATGGGTGACCGTTGCCTCGATAACTTTCGAACGAAATCAGATATGGACTTGCAGTCTTCAGGGTAGGTTGCGTATCCGAAAGGGACAGTTGAGTTCGTTTTTGGGCATAATCGGTCTAACGGTTTCCGAGTTATACCCATCTGGATTATTATTTCCTTGATAACTCAAAAAATAAAAATTCGATCGAATTGAAGCTTGGTAACTAGTAGTAGAAAATCAACATAAAGACGTGTTTAAAATTTTGTAGGAACCATACCCCTAGAAAATTTGAAAAAAATGACGAAAAAAAAAATTTTAAGAGCCGTACTATTAGAAAATTTATAAAAATCACGAAAAAAAAATTGGTTCAAGCACTGACGTGAAGTCAGAAGCTTTTGCGCGTATGTTCTATTGTCCATTCTTCTGTATTGGACACCCTTAATCGAATATACCATGGTAAATTATGTTGTCCATTCTCCTGTATTGGACACTTAATTCGAATTTACCATGGTAAATTCGAATTGAGAGTGTCCAATATAGGAGAATGGACAACATAATTTACCATGGTAAATTCGATTAAGGGTGTCCAATACAGAAGAATGGACAATAGAACATACGCGCAAAAGCTTCTGACTTCACGTCAGTGCTTGAACCAATTTTTCAACTAACTACTGCGCTTTTCAATTCAGTTAGGTCAGTATGTTTCGAGTTATTGGGAAAAACATTTTCAGAAGGCTATTTCTCTAAAACCTCTCGGTAGATTTTGCCCATTAATGAACTTAGCTGGTGCATGTAGACTCAGAGTCTCTTGAAAATAACGATTTCTCCGTCAGTAAGTCAAGTGGCATCGATTGAGAACATGTTCGGGTTAGAACAAACTTTCATTTCAGCACGATGATTTCACTCGGGTACGACAGAGCTAAAATAATTGCAAACAAATATGGAAAACATTTTAATAAAAGTTGCAGAGTAGTTTCAAAATGCGACATTTGAGTTCGTTAATAGGCATAATCGGTCAAACGATTTTGGAATTATACTCATCTGAATTTTGTTGTTATTTCCTCCATAACTCAAATAATTCAAACCCGATCCAATTAGAACTTGTTTTTTTCTAGAAGAATGCTGCTGCGCCAATGTTCACAAAATTTTGTGAATAACGATATTCACGAAATTTGATTACTAAAAATAAAAATTGTTTTGTTAAAACATTTTATATGTCACAAACTATGCGTCAAAAGCAGCTGAAATTTCGCACACAACTTCGAGCTACCATTTTACAATTGAGTACCGAATTTAAGCTCGATCGACTTCGTATGAGTCGCGAACAGACAATCAAATATGCGCGCAAAAGCTCCAGACTTCATGTTAATGCTTTTCATACTGTTTGACCATTTTTGAATAATTTTCTAGTGATATTTCCTCAAGAAATTTGCGCATCAGCATTCCGCAAATAATTACTAAGACTTGGATCGGATCTATATATTTTGAGTAATTGAGGAAATAAAAGTGGGAGAGCCTTGTGATCAGGAGCTTTGGCGCTCTTGTTCAAACTTTAACAAATAGTATCTCCGGAAGTAATGGTTTGTCAGAGTTGGGAATGACATCAATGAATTTTTTGATAGAACTGCATCATAAAGAAAATTGAATTCAAATAATAGTTCATATATCAATGAGCAATCTGCAATGCTTTAATGCTTCAAAAAGTGTAATTTAAAACAAAAGTGCCAAAAATTATTAATCCGAAACTACCTAATAACGAACTTATACGAGATATTTATTCCTCAAATCTACTCTGAAAATAATATTATAGCTATTGAATCTTAGCGAATATTCCAGATTTGTTTTTGATATTCGAAACCCAATTTTATTAACTTACCAAAGTATATATTCGCATCATCATATGGATTATCAAAGAGCTATCTACGAGAGCTGAGTTTGTTTCATTGGTCATTTTGTATTCAATATTATACTTCGTTTTTTAGAACAGTATTTTAAATCGGGATTTTGAATAGAACTAAAAATAAATATGACATAATAAATACTTTGCGATTTCCATTGACGCGCTCGGATCACTCGGAGTCATATTTGACAGATATTTTCATTTTCCATTGGATAGATGAGATCGATAATCCATATTCCATTGACAAATCAGAGCAAATCTGTTTGCTCCCAGAGCAATAATTATTTTTTCCGCAAATCGCCAGGAAATTTTGACATTCCTGTCATAATTTCTTGAAGAAAAAGTCAGGACTTCCTTACTGTAAGGAAATGTCATTTCCTTACTGTAAGGAAATGACATTTCCGTACAGTTGTTAGTGTTCTACATAAATGAAGTTTTGAGTATGTAGATATATCTACATTGTGTTTAAGTGCAAGGGTTGACTTCAGCATTGAATAATTGGCCCATAATGTTGAAGATTTCATTTTTAAACAAAGGTCTAGGAAGGGTGCCATTACAACATTTTCTGAGAAAGAACTCGTATTTTTACTCATGCGATAATCCATAAAACGTCTGTATGCATTTTCGTACTTTTCTCTTGATTTCTTTGGCAATAATTCTAATGAAGCAGTATTCACTGCCTCAACCAGCTCTGGAGGAGTCCCAGGAATGGAAATTTCATCATCACTTATCATTTTACTTTCGAGAACACCAGCAATTAAATTTATAAGCGTCAAGTTTGACAATTCAACCTCAATACGTTTCCATAGTAACCCAAGTAATTTTATTAGGAATTTCAAAGCATCATTTATTTGGGAATAAAATTATCGCGTTTTTTTTTAAATCAATCAATATCTGTCGAATTTTAAACGATTTGCGGAAAAATAGTATGTTTACCTCGTAGGAAAAGCCACATTCCTGGACTCTGTGTTGCTAAGTCTCGTCTTGCGCCTCGACTTAGCAATCTTCACAGTCGTCCAGGAATGTTAAGCTTTTCCTACCCGGTAAACAATGTACTATTGCTCGCGTTTTAAAGCTCGAGTCAAGGACAGAGCAATTCAAAATATTAGGTTATATTTATCAGTTTTGACATAATAATATGTTATAGATATGGCTGAGCAAATGCATATTCGATTACTTGGTGCCTTATTGGATATTATCGATAGCATAATAGACTATAAACTAAGGGAATTATTTATTATATCTTCTTCACTTCGCTACAAAATCAAATTCAAAACTTAAAAGGGAAAGGAGAATCATTTTCCATTGAGGTTGTTCTGAGAGCGGTTTTTGACATATCTCGGTCAGAGTCGGTAAACTCTCTTCGAGTGCTCTAGCGTGTCAACGGAAATCGCTATTAGTTTGAAATGTCCCTTACCTGTGGACAGAGACAATCCGCCGTATTCACAAAGCATTCAATCTCCTAATCCATTTAATCAGTCCTAACTGAGGTCCTCAGTTGAGGATAAATTGGGTATAATAAGGGACAATAAGGGATAAAGGTGGTGAAACAGGCCTGTTTCACCACCGTTAAAAACGTTAACAGAGGCTGCGATTCAAATTTATCCTTAACTGAGGACCTCAGTTAGGACTTAACGACCATTTAAAAACTTAACAATGCTTTGTGAATACGGCGGTATACCTTCTACTTATCTATAAGATAACAATCACAGAACACTAATATATGACAATGATCATACGCCGGCCCCGGTGGTCCATTGGGGATAAAGACCTGCTGTGGTGCCGGAGGTCGCGGGTTCGAATCCCGCTCAGGGCATGGATGTGGTGGTGGTGCATGTCGTAAAAATTAATTTGAAAGAGTCTTCGGAAAAATATAGAACTGTGTAGATGGTCTCAGTTGCCTAGCACATAAAAAGTTACAAAAAGAAAAAAATGATCATACACAGAATATACCTTACCTAGGTTATATTCTGTGTAATGACATATACGAACACACATCATCAGATTCATAGATTTTCAACCAGTACAGAGCGTTCCTGCCAATAGGGTCCTTCATAATGGCTTCGTATAATTAACATACATATGCATATATTTCACAAGTCAAATAGACATCAGGGGGTTCATTGATTTGCCGAGAAAGCAAGAGCAGACGCGTTTCTGGCTTCTTGGCCTTCTTCAGTACTATGTAGCTTCTCAACAAATTCAACTAGACTGAACCGGATTAAGCCTCTCAGAGTCGGCTTGGTCGATCGTACCTAGTCGCCCACGCCACCTATGAAACAAAACACGGAATTAAGTTGAGAAGCTACAGAGTACTGATGAAGGCCAAGAAGCCAGAAACGCGTCCGCTCTTGCTTTCTCGGCAAATCAATGAACCCCCTGAGGTCTATTTGAGTTGTGAAATATATGCATATGTATATTAATTATACGAAGCCATTATGAAGGACCCTATTAGCAGGAACGCTCTGGACTTGTTAATTTATAACAATGGTATCGCCATTTTTCATTATTATTATTATCATAGATTTTCGATGACATCATTCTGTGAAATCATTGACTAACGAATGAATGTAGAAATTTTTAAAAATCTTAGTAGCTTTTTAGAGTTGAAAGTGATATCAGTGGATTCTTATGATGAAACTGCATCTTAAAAAAATTGAATTTGAAATTTTTAAATAAAAAAAAGTAGTCAGAAACAAATTTGACCTCAAATTCTTCAAAAGTGAGTTGAACCTAATCGTTAGAGATCAATTACGGTAAAAAAATTGAGAATAACAACATTTTGGCAAAATTACAGCACGCCAATCCGATATTTTTCAATAAGATCTTATGATTCCAAATCATTTCCAGTCGAAGGATACGAGGAAACCACTTGAATTCCAAATCAAACTCACGACACCTAAAAGGATCTGGATATCAAGTGGAGTGTCGTCCATTCTGGTGACCTGATCCACTCACCACAAATTAAGTTTACCGAGTACCTCCTTCAATAGGAAATCATTAGGCACTCGAATGTGCCCTCCGCATTCCAGGTTTTCAAGCAGGCAAAGCAAACCAAATAATGAATCAATATTTACCGTACCGTTAATTGAAAACCAACAAAACACAGTCGTTTATGAAATATCGTCATATATAAAATCGTGCACATTTGTTAGCGGCCGGCACAACAATAGAAAATCACTCTGCCGGATCGAGGTTTCCATTATCAAAATTAATAAAGCTTTCAGCAGTGATTGATGTTGCAGGTCGGAATGCCACGGTGGCTCATCTACTCGAGAATGATCAAGACTTGGGACAGGCTAAAAGAGTCAGTATATCTGAAATTAGTGCTTTGATGATACAAAATTCCAGCTGGTGTTCATAGCGTTAAAATATTGTATACCGTGGGTTTGGCTGAAACTATGGATCATTCCATGGTTTTTTGCGTGCATGTACCAGGAAACATCGTTATTATTTTGCCCAAATGTCTGTAGTTTTCGAATTTTTTGCCGAAAAAGGGGTTAGACGATATGGTTCGACTCCCTGATGGAGAATTCGAGGTTGAATTTTATTCTGTTCGGCTGTTGCCAGGATGACTTGAGAACGGAAAGAGGTAGCAACTGGACATTTTCAGGGAATCCGGCTCGTCCCAATACGACGGAAAAGTTCGTTTCCCCAGGCAGGGGTTTGTTGTTTTGCTTGCGATAAGGTTGTCGTTTGTATTGATATTAAATTTGAGGTTGGGTCTCAATAGTACCAATCGACGCATAAGGAATTATTGTATTCTTCGAGCCGAATGAGTTGGCAATATTGCTTCCTTTTGTCAGAGTCGGTCAGATGAGATCGTCCATTTTGTGAAGATTCGACAAAGGAAGCATAGGTTATACGCATTTTCGAAACTTTGTAAGAATTATTGAAATCCTCTTAGTTGGAGATAGTTTCGAAAATTGAATTCAGAGCGAGGGTTATATTGGTTGGGTTTGGAAAGATAACAGGTAACCTGCACTTCTCCCGAAAGAGGATTTAAAGACCTTTTGCAAATCCAAGTTGACCACGTGATCTTGGCGACTTTGACAGGTATGTGTTGAATGTTCTATTCTCGTCATTTCTAGTAGAAACAATTCAGATTGTAATTATTTTTCAGTATCCAGAACGTTGCTATGTGCTTGAATTATTTGGTGGAGGCAAGGCCAGATTTAGTTTTGAAGCGAACTTATACAGGACAACCCCGACTACCAGGGTATGTACGGAATATATAAATATTGAATAACATCGAATATCTTGTCTGTTTGATATTCTGATAACCGAGACATTCGAGTAGAAAGAGGATTTAAAGACCTTTTGCAAACCCAAGTTGAACACGTGAACGATCTTGGCGACTTTGACAGAATGTTGCTGTGTGCTTGAATTATTTGTTGGAGACACGGCCAGATTTGGTTTTGAAGCAAACTTATACAGGACAACCCCGACTGTCAGGGGTTTTTATGTCAGGAAGAGTAGAACTGAGGCATTCGAGTGTATACAAGGTGGTCCATAAGTAACGCTGTGAGACAGCCAACGCAGGGTGCAGATCCCGAGTATATACAAGGTGTATATACAAGGTGGTCAGTAAACAACACTGTGGGACATCCAATAGAGGGTTGCAGACTACGAGCACCGAGAGGAAGAGGACAGTATTGCGAGACCATCGACGAAATACTTCGTTCAGGGATAAGAATAGCCAGCACGCAAGTTATAGGAAATATATCTTCGAAATATATCTTATACATACTATATATGACCTGAACAGAATATCATTTGATTATATAAATTATTGTTGTTGTGAAGCGGAAATTGGGGAAAGATTTGTGGTAATCATATTTATGATCATAGATAAGAAACGTGGATGCGCCTGAGCTCAAGGGACGCGTATTTGAATCAAGGAAGAATATCTACGTACAATTTCCGCAACCTTTATTCATGGTTTCACAGTAGTTTTTTGCGCGTATGTTCTGGGGAACATACGCGTTATAGTTTTGCCCAAATGTGAAATTTAATTCTGTGGTGCCGTCCGTTGCCACGATAACTTGAGAACGGAGAGAGCTAGCGACTTGAAATTTTCAGAGTAGGTGGCGTATCCAAATACGACGGACAAGTTCGTTAATGGGTATAATCGGCCCAATGGTTTCCGAGTAATAATTTTGTTTTCAACCAAAAAGAATCCGATCGAATTTAAACTTGGTGAATAGTTGTAGAATATAGACCTAAGCACGTTTGTGAAATTTTGTGAGAATCGTATCGCTAGAAAATTATTAAAAAATTATTGAAACATATTTTTGTTGTCACGATAACCTGAGAACGGAAAGAGATAGCGGCTTGAAAATTTGAGGTTTGGTTGTGCATCAGAATGCGACATTTGAGTTCGTTTATGAGCATAATCGTCCAAAAGGTTTTAGAGTTATAGCCATCTGAAATTTTCTGAAATTTGGTTGTTTTTTGTTCCTCATTAACTCGAAGAATACAAAACCGATTGAATTCAAGCATGGTTATTAGTTGTAGAATGCCAACGCGAGAATTCTTGCAGAATTTCGTGAGGATGGTATAACTAGAAAATTAAAAAAAAAATAATTAAAATTAATTGAAAAAAATTCCATATATCATAAACTATTCGTCCGGCATGGCTGAAATTTTGGAAGAGCCTTCAGAACCTAAGTCTACTGCAGAATTCCAAGTTTGAACACGATCGGATCTATATTGTTGGAGAAACGCGCAGCCTTTTGTGAGTTCGGTAGCGGATGTGAATCGTCGTATGATATGTTGTCTATGGTCGTATTTTTGCGAGAACCTCCAAAAATAAAAATATGAATGTCATGATGACATATCTTTTACGCGTATGTTATGGGAAAATCGTATTATTTCATCACAAATCTATGGGAGATGATAGCCCTACATCGCATGCGCCCCGTTTTAACCTCAACATCGAATCTGAATCTGATCAAAACCATATATCCCTTGTCTATGATCAAAACACAAATACAAAACGTAAACAAAATATTCTCAATCCACGAAGTACGAACGAGTATTCCTTCCGTTGAAAATAATCGAGATTACCTTATATTTGAAGATTGGAGGAATCTAGAAATATTGTTTACGTATATGTGAAAGAAATTCCAAATTATGGAGAACTGTGGAAAAGTTGTTGTGAAAGAAGATATCTGGTATATGTCCTTCAGGATTTCTGGCTAAAAATCAGCAGTAAGTAATAGAAGTGAATTGAATGAATTACTTTACTCAGAGAAATCCAAGTCTTAATATTTCCTTTCAGGTTGGAATGAATTAAGGTCTAGTTGACGTAGAGCAAAAAAGTAATGCTTTTCGACAAATAGAATGCATGAGTTACTCTTGGAGTTACTGCAGATAGAATTCTTAAAAACAAGGTATATGGAACTTGGTCGATTGAATATTTGTGAAGCTTAAGTATAATATATCTCATGAGAAAATTTAATATTGATAAGAGGCAACCAAGATGACATGAACACTAAAATTTTTAAAGTTCAAAAGTGGAATAGCCAAGAAGAAAATCTAGTGTTTCTATTCAAACAAATCTGTTTTCCTAATATCATGGGTCTCTTACGATCCATCATCAGGGTGTTTGGATGCCAGCGTGTACCTATATAATAGGCATGTTTAACAAAATATTTTAATTTTTCTAATTGCAGAATATTTTAAAATATAGGAGTAGAAGGTGATGCAATATAACATGTGTGTAGGTATATATTATGTATATTGTTTTCCCGTGGAACTTCAGGTATATGTTTCTTAAATGCTTGTTGCTTAGCATGCTTAACAATGAATACCTCTGAAGAACAGATTTTACTAATATTATAATAGAATGGCTTGATAATTCAACGCTAACTTTGAAAATGATGTATCCTAGTGTTGCGGAGGAAAATCGAAATATATTTTACAACGAGAAGTAGTATATAAGGAAATGGAGAAAGTTAGTTATCATATTTTAATAATAATCTATATACAAGTATTTATCCTCCCTGCAGTGTTTCACGAATCCTCCATGATTATGTGGGCAGCAGTGGTCCAAACTCGAAAATATGCATTGCATGCTGCTTGATGTAGTATTGAATTTTCAAAATGAATGTTATTCTTGATCTCTCTTGAAGTAAATAATCGAATATGTTAATAGAGTTTTATTCGAAATTATTTCCTTTGTTTGTATTACGGCTTCAGTGAGGTATACAATTTTTTTGTTCACTGAGGGCTGATATATTTTACGACCTGTAAACTGTCAAGTAGCCTTACCGAAAGGAAAGTAATCTGTAAATGTTCACTTTAAAGGGGATCAGTAAATTCAACGAGCACATAGTTGACGAATACTTTACGGAGAGGTTGAATAAATCGGCCCTTAGTAGATAGTATAAAACAATATATAGATTGGTATCTAAATAAATGAATCTTATTTTCACAATAACTCTTTTCCCCTAACCCATGAAAACAAATTTTCACAGACAATTTACATGAATCATTAGCTTCAAACGTTCATTATCTTGAAATACAAATGAATAAGTGGAAATTTAGTTTTAATATTTCAATATTGAATGGAATATTTAGAGTTTATCTATAATTTCAGATATCTCATCTCATCAACGAGTGACAAAAGTATTGAAATTGATTATGCATTTAACGATGTGTTCAAATGTCAAATTATTACCATATTCCATATCGACAGACATTCTTGTAATGATTATGAAGAATTAAAAAGGTTTGATGGCTAATATAAAAATTGGTTCAAGCACTGACGTGAAGTCAGGAGCTTTTGCGCGTATGTTCTATTGTCCATACTCCTGTAATGAACACTCTTCTTAATCGAATTTACCATGATGAATTCTATTGTCTATTCTCCTGTAGTGGACACTCTTCTCAATCGAATTCACCATGATGAATTCTATTGTCCATTCTCCAATACAGGAGAATGGACAATTCAGCCGTTCCAATGTCGTTGGCCGTTGTTCATTCGGATCACTGTTGCCATATTCTCAAGATTTTTATCCTTAGAACAGATCAAATCCAATATCCACTAACAGTTAATAGTAAAAAATGTTCTGTTGAAATTTGAAAACGAAGATCTGGCAACAGTCCGAAAGTGAATTATTTTTTAGAATGTAGCAAGTCTATTTATGTACTCATAATGCTTTTTGCGCGTATGTTCTGGGGAACATCGCATTATCATTTTGTCCAAATGTCTGCAACTTTCGAATTTTTCGACGAAAATGGTCTCAAACGTTTTAGTTCGACTCCCCAATGAAGAATTCAAGGTCAAATTTGATTCCGTCCGGCCGGCCGTCCGGCCGTTGCCACGATAACTTGAGAACGAAAAGAGCTAGCTACTTGAAATTTTCAGGGTAGGTGGCGCATCCCAATATGATGGACAAGTTCGTTAATGGACATAATCGGCCCAGTAGTTTCCGAGTGATAATTTTGTTTTCAGCCAATATAAATCCGATCGAATTGAAACCTGTTGTAGAATATGAACCTACATAAGCACGTTTGTGAAATTTTGTGCGTATGGCTAGAAAATTATTTGAAAATTATTGAAAAATATTTTTGTTGTCACGATAACTTGAGAAAGGAAAGGAATAGCGGCTTGAAGTTACCAGGTTAGGATGTGCATCAGAACGCGACATTTCAGTTTGTTTATGAGCAAAATCGGCCAAACGGTTTTAGAGTTATAGACATCTGAAATTTGGTTGTTTTTTGTTCCTCATTAACTCGAAAAATAATAAACCGGTTGAATTCAAGCACGGTTATTAGTTGTAGAATGCCAAGGGAAAAATACTTGCTAAATTTCGTGAGGATAGTATTTGTAGAAACTTTTTAAAAAATCATTGAAAATTGAAAAAAAATTTTTATATATCAGTATTAGTTAGTATTATAACCTAACTTTACTGCCAAGTTTCAAGTTTTAACACGATCTGCTAAATATTCTTGGAGATTCGAGCAGCCTTGTGTGAGTTCAATAGATGGGTAACCTTTGCCTCGATAACTTTCTAAAGAAAGGAGATAGGGACTTGATATTTTCCGGGTAGGTTGCGTATCCGAATGGGAGACTTGAGTTCGTTTTTGGGCATAATCGGTCTAACGGTTTCCGAGTTATACCCACCTGGAATATTATTTCCTTGATAACTCAAAAAATAAATATTCGATCGAATTGAAGCTTGATAACTAGTAGTAGAAAATCAACATAAAGAAGTGTTTCAAATTTTTTAAGATCCGTACCCATAGAAAATTTGAAAAAAATGAGGAAAAAATAAAATTTAAGAACCGTACCCCTAGAAAATTTCAAAAAATCACGAAAAAAAAAATTCGTTCAAGCACTGATGTGAAGTCAGAAGCTTTTGCGCCTATGTTCTATTGCTCATTCCTCTGTATTGGACACTCTTAATCGAATTTACCATGGTAAATTATGTTGCCCATTCTCCTGTATTGGACACTTAATTCGAATTTACCATGGTAAATTCGAATGTGTAAGAGTGTCCAATACAGGAGAATGGACAATAGAACATACACGCAAAAGCTTCTGACTTCACGACGAGTGCTTTAACCAATTTTTTTTATATTTGTTTCACCTGTATTTTCACATATTATCGAGGCAATGGCCGGACGGAAAGAATCAAATTTGGCCTCAGATTCTTCATCAGGGACCATTTTGAGACCATTTTCGGCAAAAAATTCGAAAATTGAAGACATTTGGGCAAAATGATAACGCGATGTTCCCGATGCAAAATAGACTAAATAGTACAGTATATTTCATAAAGTTGATGATGAACCGTCTTGTGAAATTTGCAGCGTACCTATTAAAATTTTTATTTGACTTGTGGGGATCCTTCTAGTCTCATCCGTGAAATATCCATGACATTATCATACCGTTAACATTCTTCGGAGGCGCCTAGCATGTATTCTGGTGTCTTCCACGTGTTAAGCGAGTGTTCCAGCATTTAAATTGTGTTAATTATTGTAAGTTGGTATATTCGGCATCATATGGGGCTGTTCATACGAACATTCATTGGTTGTTGAATTCCAGAATATTACATCAGATTAATGAGGTTTTCGTGTTTTGTTCTCTCCATTGTAAACATAGTGAATGTAGTAGGGAAAGAATATAACTCAATTTTAGATTACTAAAATCATAAATAAACAAATCCCTAAAACCGTGGGCGCTGTTCGACCAATATTTCGAGTTCCTCTGGTGAATCCACGCTCACTTCCATTTGTTCTTAAGATTATGCCAGATTTCATAATGGATTTGTAATTTTGATGATGATGGATTGTGGTTTTAATTCAAAATATTCACATGGAAATTCAATGTTCTACTTCACTCTGTAAACGATGATGGAGCCAAATTCGATTTGGCAGAATCTGACAAGCGACAAAGTTTAGTATCATTTCACTGTTACTAAATTGGAGGAATATCATCTCAATCAATGATTATAGCGTAGTTATACATATATTGTTGTAAATCAACCAGAGTGATTACATTCTCCAGCTCAACTGATTGATTTTTCATCTTTGCTTCTAATAACTACAGAGCGTTCTTCGAATTTACCATGGTAAATTCGAATTAAGAGTGTCCAATACAGGAGAATGGACAAAATAATTTACCATGGTAAATTCGATTAAGGGTGTCCAATACAGAAGGATGGACAATAGAACATACGCGCAAAAGCTTCTGACTTCACGTCAGTGCTTGAACCAATTTTTTAGGAATAGCAATTTCATCATGCCCAGACACATTGAGGTCAAAAAAAGGTTTCATCGCTAAAGGTGTTTCATTGGAACAGGAGGGGATTTTAATTTGAGAGAAACTGTAAATGAAAAAACCAGTGAATTTATGATTTTTCTATATGACAAAAGACCACCTCAAATGTCAGAAGAAAAGGAGCATTTGATTTATTCATTCAGAATTTTCTGTAAATCCCTTACATAATATCTTTCTATATTAAAAATTATTCGAAGGTATAAATTAGCTTTACCAAGTGAGGCTCATTTGAATTGAGCATTCAGTTCATTATTTTAGATGTATAATTTGAAACTTCATCAAAACATTCTAATTTATACATAATTTTTTCGTACTAACCAATTCTGGCTGAAAACTGGTTATCTTCTCAATGATTACGTAGTCGATGATAGATTTTATAATATATTTTATTTGATCATTTAGAACAAGGTATTTTGATGAAATAACAAAAATTATTCATTAAATTGATAAACTAACCAAATAGACACTAGTCCTCCACTTTCCAAAATTTTCTTCAGTATACCGGGTGTCTCACTATACATGTTCCAATGAATTATCTCAGCCATTTTGAAAGATAAAAATTTGAATATTTTATGATTTTCAATTCGTTCAAGGAACCTTCAACTGAGAAAAACAAAAATTTAAAATCACTTTCGGTTTGAGCGGAAGTCACTCTGACTCTGACTGTTTATTAATTATTACTCGATATTATATTAACACTCAACTATATTTATTTGAACGAAATGAATATTCTTTCAGCGATATTTAATGAAATTATTCATAAATAAATGTTGTATCATATTAAGTGATGATCATTTGTAAGAATTTTAATAAATTCTATATTTCAATGGAAGAAGTATTTATTTGTCCATATGGCCAATAAATTATTTATTAATTGCAATGCATGTTCGATAATACCAAGTAAATACTTCTATCAGTGTAGGTAGGTTTTGCATTTTTACAAAACGAATGACAATTTAAAATTTGAATTTTACGTGTTTTGGTATTTTCCATAATTGAACAGTAACCAAGATGATGAATTTATTCCATTTGGCTTTTCCACACTGTATAGATAGATAGTTAATATGTTACACATTTACACAAGTACAAATCGTATTCAACCGCTTATGACCCATTATGAAGACCCACTGTGTTACAAAATAACACTCAAGGATGTTATTATGTTATCTGAAAATATCCTGGGAATAGAATGAAAACTGTTCCGTTGTAATGATGAACCGGAAATGTTTGGGAAATGGCTTTTCATGTCGTCGTATTATCTTGTCGTGTTTTCCGCATTGTAAACAAGCCTGTCGGCCGGATGTTTGCCCGATAACGAAACTTGGAGCTGGGTATTTCGATCTTTCGTCTTACTGGTGAAGATTCATTCTAGGACTGGGAAATTTCGGATGCATACATTTTAACGAAATTACCTTTTCATTCTGAGGAATATGGCTTACTGCTTGGGCGCTCCATTGGGGAGCAATTTGCCAGTAGGGGTGGTCACCGTTGTTGATAAATAAGTACTCGTTCAGTGTCATATTACATACTAGCTGCCCGCCCCGGCTTCGCACGGTTGAAATGCTGTTACTAAATATACTACAGAATTTCTTTATGATAATAATACTAATAATAATAATTTTCTTTATTTACCCAACAGGATTATCCCAATTACAGGGTAAAGTAATACATATTTGTACATTATAACGTGTTACAGCATTCATACCTACAAAAAATATAGAATCTAAAAGAATATACAGTTCACGTCTGAAACCAAAAATAATGAGAAAAACACTCAAACTTAAACCCCATACAATTCAAGTCCCGAACCTATCCGAACACATCCATCCCCAGACTGTCAGCACTTCTACATATCCTATAAATGGGACATCGTTCGAACATATTTGTACGAGCTGTAGGCAAATAAAACATGTTCGTAGACCTTGGCTCCAACCTCGGAACATTAAGCATGATTTTGGAAAGCAAATATGGACAGTCAACTCTGTAATTTAGAAGTCTCTGAGCGAATCTTGCACATTGTTCTTCACGCCTCGCAAGCAAGGATGGTATTCTCATCTCATGCATTATGTTTGATAAATCCGCTCCACGCTCAGGAAATCTACCAGTACGCCTGAAAATAATGTATTTGAAGAACTTCCTGTGTATAAGTTCCAATGGTATTAGATGACAATTATAGATGGGAAACCATATCAAGTTAGCGTACTCTAGTTTACTGATGACATGCAGAATACAAGTTTCTGAGAATCGATAGATCCTCGAACTCTGCTGTTGATCTTAGTACAAATCCCAATGTTCTGCTAGCCTTGGTACATATCTCTTCAATGTGGGGAATGAAACGGAAAGTGGAATCAAACAAGACTCCAAGATCGTGAATCTGATCCATCACGGTTATGAAATGGTCACCTATGTGATATCTGAAGTTAAATGGTTGCAATTTTCTCGTGAATGTGACTTTAAAACACTTCTCCATGTTCAGTATCAGCCTGTTGCGCACACACCACGCATTAATATATTCCGGGCTCAACTGAAGCAGCAATGAATCTGAAACATCAAGTATCCTCAGGTGAATTTTGAAGTCGTCCGCAAATGCCAACACTGGCATTTGCCATTTTAGAGAGGTCAGTAGATCATCTATGAATATAATAAACAGCAGTGGTCCCAAGTTGGATCCCTGTGGCACGCCACAAGAGAGAACGTACTCATATGATCTAAAACCATTGTAAAATACATAATTTACTCTTCCCCTTTATATACAACGTTCACAGTATTTTGTCGTTAGACAATACAAACATGTTTTTTTAGAGGTTACTCTTGTAAGAGCGACATATAATTGGCCATGTGAAAAACACTCAACCTTCAAATATAATCCTGTCTCGTTGAAAGTTGGACCCTGCGATTTATTTATGGTCACTGCAAAATATATCTTTACCAGAAATTGTAGGACTTTAAATTGGATCAGTAAATTCGATGGTATCAGAGAAATTCGGGGAATCAATACATCTATCCTGGCTGAGGCGAGCCTCACGCTCTACAGATGATTCTATGGCTCTCTGTATTCGATTTCTATCCCTATCCTGGCTGTGCGGCCCCCCGGTCGGTACCACCGCAACCGCTATATCCCAGCATTTTAAATCTGCAATATTCATTTAAATTACATGCTGTAAAGGGCCATATTGATCAATATTAAATGTACAATGCATTTAAGGTACTTAATTGGATAAAGATCAATGCTGTATTGCTCAAAATCGCTTCGTAATCAAGCCATTATTTCTCGTATAATGTAAAGGATAAAAAATGGTTAGTCTGGGTTATTGTTGAGAGATATACATATACCATCACAGACTTTTTTATAGACTTTTTTAAGGTGTACCATACTGTCCTACACTATTTTGATCTCGTAGGGTTCAGCCAGCGTTTGCAATGTAAGCGCAAAAAAATGTGTTCATTTACGACATCACACCACTAAAATTATCAGTGTTTCTCTAATATATTATGCATGTAATATACACATAAACCTTCCTATTGAATCACTCTATCTACTAAAAAAACCGCATCAAAATCCTTCACGTAGTTTTAAAGATTTAAGCATACATAGGGACAGACAGACAGCGGGAAGCGACTTTATACTATGTAAGGATAAGGATGTATGCAGTTGACATACATAAATAAATCTTGCGTGAAGGTCTTTAGTGCTCCCGTTTGTTGTAGTATGATCATACAAGTTAACACGTTTGATGAAACGTTCCATTAAGACATTACCCTAAAATATTACAAATATTTTCGAAAAGGAATATCGTTGAATGATCGTTGAAAATTATTTTATCACACCCAAAAGCCTGTTATTTCCAAATTTGAGCTGAAAGGATTCCATTGGCCTACTGAGTTGAGAATTCGTAATCAAATTCAATTCTGTGTGATTTTCCACGGACCCGATTTTCGAAAGAACGAACTGAAAGGATTAAAATTTCCAGAGAAGGTTATATGTTGAAATTAGCCAGTTGCATTCATGAATGAATGGTTCCTTTCTGGGTTTTCTCTCCCAAACTCTGAAAAATATCTATGAAATAATGGAGATATATCCATTTAAAATTTCCTTTTCAGAATATTTCCGAAACAACAGATCTGTTCTAGTTTAAATTTAATTCAACGTACCTATGTAAAAAATAACCATTTCAAAGTCGATTCAAAATTTTATGAGAATTGAATCACTATAAAAGAAAGACTATTTCAAGAAAACTCATGGCCATAATTCACAATTTCTTGAGTATCTGAAGGGCAAAGATGGGATGAATTCTCGGAAGTGTCAGCCTTCCAACTATTGTTCGTGGAAAGATTTTTGAGATTTTCTGATTCTACATTGAAATGAGTATCTACTCATCTCATACACTGTAGGACATTTTATTTTGGGACGTTCTGGAATCAAGGAGAAATATGTTATTTTCTGGTAGTTTAAACTATTTTTGTGCTAAAATATGTAGCATATTTTCATAAAATTCATTCATTCCACGAAAAACATCTAATACGGAAAAAGCGGAATGATAAAAAAAAACTATTTCTCGATGAGCAAACATAGAGGAAAGAATTTTGATACAATCTGAATGACAAAATAGCATATTAAGCATGAGGCGTCTTTAATTTCCAAAAATATATTCCGTTTATTCTGAAAAAGATAGAGAAAAGTGTCATTTGGGAGGGAATTCGAAGAATAATATAGTTTTATTGTTTTGAGTAAATCTGAACATTTTGTCCGAAATTGGATTTACTTTTTCCAATTTCGGAAAAAGTAAATCCAATTTCGGACAAAATATTCAGATTTACTGAGTACAATTTCCGAAATTGCGTTTACTTTTTCTGAAATTGAACTTAAAAAGGTACAGTTGTTCTATATTTTCGGACTCTCAGCTTATTGCAGTTTATATGGGTCCACAGCAAACATCTAAACATAAAGAGGGATATTACACGAAATATCCCTGTTGTATCATATAATTTATTGGTGGAATGCAATCTACTCTTCCTGAGCATGACTTTCAACATGGTGTTTTGAGCTCTCTGAAGCCGAGAGATGGTTTATACCTCCATAATTCAGTCGGCTACTGTATAGTAGTTTTGGGCGGTAAGTTTGAAACCACCATCGAAGAGTATTGAAGGTGGATTTTTCTATATTATTACACGAACACTTTCAAGTTGTTTTCTTCAATCTTAAGGGGTCTTCCTGAAACTGGTCTATGCCTCGAATCTATGCAATTTTTATCCGCTATATTGTCTCATGTACTGCACTTCTTCCGAGTTAAGACAATTGCACTAATTTTTTAACGTTTCGAAAATCTTTTCTTTACAAATATTCTTCCTGTTTTATTTTTAGTTGCGACATTATTTCATAAATTGCCTACCTATTGACAATGAACAATATTTGACAAATAGTGTTGCCATGCGACTTTGGCCATAGCTGACTATCTGCTCAACCTATTTTATGCATTAATATGTCCTAACCTAACCTAACCTAACCTAACCTATTTATACATTACTAGAAGGTTACAAAAAAGTAATATATAAAATTATGAAAAATAATAAATTCCGGATAGTTTTTAGACGGACTTTTATACATCGTAAAACTTCAAGGTTGATTTTTTTTATATAAGTTCTTTCAAACATAGTCATTATTTACAAACAGCACTCCTCGTATTATATACGTCGGAAAAATTCCGTGAATTTCCTCTTATCTCACATTGTTGGAGGAATGGGCGGAAAGCAATTCAAAACTAACGAGTAACGGAGTTTCCCGGCGAAGAGATATTTTTCCATCTTAGTTGTGAGACTAGCGTCAGTCAATTTTGCACAGAAAATAATTCAAAGCTCTGCAGCGGATTCAACCGAAGGAATATTTTATTTCACTTTCGGGTAATAACAACATATTCGACGTCTGCAGATACAGAAATGGAGTTTGCTCAATATAACGTATAACAGAAGCGACTTTCCTGGATATCTACGTCTTTCTAGAACCAATAAAGCTGGAACATACGTGTAACGCCAGGTTCATGTCGAGTCCCTGGTGATAAAGAAAGAAACTTTGATTTCTCCAGAGCTTTGATAAATCAGAAAAACTGCAGGAATTGAAGGGGGACAATAAAAATATGGTTTTATGGGACGGTATAACACAGGATCCTGGCGCGGTATGATTAGTAGGCAGGTTTAGTTTTCAATTTCCCCTCGACTTTTCCGCTGAATATGGTATCTGGGATGTTTTAAGGTCCCATAACAATAGCCAGGGTATGAAATGAAAATAGAACTGTCAGTTGCGAATGTTATTCGATGTTATTCGCTCAAGAAAATCAGGGTGGGCTTTGTGGTCTAAAGGGAAGGGTGGCCGTTTCGATATGTGTGAAACGAAAGAACTGTATACAGGATGAGCCTTAAAGTTGTATATTAAGCTTAGGCATAGATTCCTCTCATACAAAAAGCACTATTTTCATTAACCATTAATGGTGGATTCAGCCCATATAAAAAGATACAGAAAATATCAGATATTCTTATGTATCTTTGATATGGATATACAGAATTAAATGAATTTTGGTGTGGAGTTTTCTATAACTATGACACATATTCTCTGTTAACCAGTGTTTTTTCTTGCTTCCACTGGTTTCCTAAGTATAGACTCGTGGATTCATAAAACTAAATGAAATTAATATAAGGAAAGTAAATGAAGTTTATCTTGGGTCATAATAAGGAAATTAAATTATTCTCCATCATTTCACCTGAAACGGAGATTTGCAAAAAAAGCAACAACACGACTGCAAAATGCGTACTGTGTCATGGACCTCATACCGCCAATTACAGAGGATGTGAATTTTATCATTCACTGTTGAAAAAACCCAACAATGCCAATAATAGGTTGAAGATACAACAACCAACAACGTTCAGTCATAACAAAGGACAACAATTACCTAAACAACAACCATCAAAATGAACTATGCCAAAGCACTGCCCAAGACAACTAATGCTACAACTCATAACGAAGAAAGCACCTCAACCACCCTAAGTAGTTTCTTAGCTGAATATAAAGCCATGTTCCAACAACTGATGCAATAAAACAGCATGATCCTGGGCATGCTCTCAACGCTGATTAATAAATATCAATAAACTTTTAAAAATAGCACAATGAAATACCAACGGACTCTTGCAACACAAGAGCGAAGTTGAAACTTTTCTGCATCTCAATATGATTGACATTCTCCTCATAAGCGAAAGTCACTTTATTGACAAATCTTACTTCAATATACCAAAATACACCACATACAATACCAATCATCCTGACAATACAGCACATGGCGGAACAGCAATTATCATAAGAAGTACAATCAGTCACTATGAAACTCCAGGGTACAAAGTTGACCACCTACAAGCTGCTTCAATTAGAGTGAAGATGTTCCCTTATGAAGTAACAATCTCAGCCGTATACCTCCCTCCAAAACATTATCTCAAAGTGGACAATTTTGGAGATTTTTTCACTACACTGTGCTCAAGATTCTTTGCAGGAGGAGACTTTAACAGTAAGCACACGCTCTGGGGCTCACGTCTTATAACTACCAAAGGACGAGAACAAGCCAAATTGAAGGAAGGAAATAATTACTCATACTTGTCCACTGATGGAAGCCCAATATATTGGCCAAGTGATCCAAATAAAATACCAGACCTACTTGATTTCTTTATAATCAGTGGAATAGCAGCACCATATTATTAAATGGATATGAAGTCAAGCCATGATCTATTCTCAGACCACACCCCTATTATAGCGTCATTGAGTACCCTAGTAATTAATAAGAAATACGCACCAAAACTACATAATAGTAAAACCAACTGCGTCAACTACCGTAGAATAATAGACGAAAATGATACTCTTTCCGTGACAATGAAAAACACTGATGAAATTGATGAGATCCTTGAAGCATTTACTGCTATCTTGGAAGATGTGGCTATCCGAAGTACACCGGAAATCAATTTTTTGGATGAAGTTGAGACGATAAATTCTTGGAATTAAATAAAAAGCAATAACGAATTCCTACTACCAGGAGACCAGATACTCCATGCATACTTATATTTTTTTTTGTTTTCGTACTAAACATACGACGTGCACAATGCTATACATGCAACTAAGGTGAGTGGACCATGGAAGGTCACTCTAACGAATAAACAGTTTTCATTTGTTCATTTACTAGATAAATAAAAGGAATGAATCATTTAACAACTTTGTTTTATTGTGTATCATATAAATTACTTTTTTTTATTCTAGATGTAATCACTATTTCTGGAACTAAGCTTTTATAAAGCTCTTCTAAACGGTCTTGTAAGGAACAAGGCTCCAAACAAGGCCAATATTATAAATCAGTCGTTAACTTACAACTAGAATTTAATAATCAAAATATCCGCTTTTACTACAACCACAGAAAAAGCTCTTTCATTTAAATAAATTAAATGTCTAACACATTATAATCTTCTTTAAAAAACTCAACGAACATTTCTTGAACACCATCTTATAACTAAGGATATATTAATGGAAATTATATAAAAATTATAGTAACGAGTATTACATCGATAACAAATAAGTTTTGAATGCGTTTTACATTGTAATTATAAATAGTTTTTTTCTACCTATAATGGCCTTCTTATGGGTCTTTTCTTTGTAAGGCCCAAATGTTCCAAAAAAGTCTGAGTTAAACAGTTGAATAATCCTTGTGAATAATAAAATTATAATCATTGAACATTGCTTTAAGAACCAAACGGCTCTTCAAAGTAAAAACTAAGTTCACATTTGCATTAGTAAATGTTCCTAGCAAGGCCCATGTACCCTAGCAAGGCCAACCGTCAATTTTTGTATTGGCCTTATGAAGAACCACCGGCTTTCATAGGAACACTGCCAATATTTCAACTACAATCGAAGCAAAATCATTATATTTTTTTTTTATTACCACAAAAAATCCTTACATAACAATTTACAGTAAAAATGATACAATAATAATAGGTTATTCACATAAAAACTTACCTTTAGGTGAGCGCGTGAATTACAATTTGAACGTCGCCGACCGAAGTCTACGAAGCGAGGGACTACGCTGACAAAAAAGCAACGCGAGCGACTCGCTGCCGCGTCTGTATCCTTGAGTTTGTTGGAGCTTATTGTGAGCGGAAAGAATTTTTCATCACCTGACTATAAATATGACTTTTTTATAGTTGGCCTTCAAAGGAGCAAGGCCTTCCATGGTCCACCCACCTTATAATGATTGTTCCGGGTATCGCAATATTATTTCCCGAATACTTTCAATAGAATCAATGGCAACAGGTAGGACAGATGCTCATGGGTTCTAACATGAATTAATTTAAAATGAATGATCTTATTTTCGAAAGTTTATCACTAAAAATAATAGTTGTATTACAAAAAATAATCACATATGAAAAATATACTTCAACATACGTGAACTTTGTTTTGAGGTTAGGTTAATACTTATCGCGCTTCTACCGACACTCGGGTTAACGCGTATGCTCGAGTTAAGGAATTCCACTCGAAATTCCACGGAATTCCATAGAATTCCCTGGAATTCCACGTACTTCCATAGATTTTCATGGAATTCCACGGAATTTCAATGGAATTCCACGGAATTCCTCCAACTTGCACAGGGTTTGTCCCTCGGGATGAACCCCCCCCCAATGTTGATCGGAGTTGGTAAATTTTCAACAAAGTTGGAAAAATTTCCATGGAGTTGGAACATTTTCAAAAAAAATTGTAATAAAATGTGAAGGAATTTGACAGCTAGACCGGATAAATGCAAAGCAGACAGATAATAGGAACGGGATAACATGGAATAACACCATGTACCCTTGAACGCGTTCCTGTTGTCGTATATTCAATAGTTTTAGGCACAAGGTGTGTATCCAGCAAAAAATAATATTTATCCTAATGTTGCGTTATTCCAAAGCAAATATGTCATGAAACAAACCATCTGGTATCAATCTGAGCTATTTCTCACTGGCGAGCAGCATTTTAAAAAGCTTTTATTTCTATTGAATTTAGCAACGTAAATATGTGAGTACGCACGCAGTTTGCTCATGTTAGTAAATTTTTCGTCACTGGTTTTTTTATGTAATCCTTCATGCACAATTGGAAAATTTTCAATTCTCCCCCCCCTCCCAAAAAAAGTTTGGCTTCGGCCCGTCCCTGGAACACAGCACTCCGTTCCGAGCAACAAGAGCGCGAAAAACGGAAGTCTAGTCCACTAAAATGTGTATATTTCTTGAACGAAATTATGATAAACGAAATAATGAAAAAATGGAAATGTCACCCTCAATTCGAGATTCGAAAGCTGCTATTCGAATAGTACGCACGGCAGTAGAAACAAGAGCTAAGACTAATAGTACTTTTAGTTACACATAAAGAATTAATAGTTATTTATGATACTAGTGTGTTATGTTTAAGAAAGACACGCGAGAAAATTTATACTTGACAGTGACTTTTTTACATTTTGGTCAAAGTAGGTTCCAATGCGTCCGTGTCTTCCTTCACTATCAGCAGCTGTACACATATGGGAGCCTCTGGTTCCAATGAACCAACGAATTTTACAATGACTTCAAATTCTAATGAACCGTTAGCGGTTTCTTCTAATTTCAATATCAAGGGGAAATCTGCTTGTTACAGTTATAAATAAATAGAATACTACTTTAAATATGAACGTGTGTTACTTGATCGTTTACTTGTCTAAAATGGCATAAATAATGACAGTCATAACTGTCAAGAATTAGATAAAAATTTAAAGATGAATAATCATAACAGGGACATAACGCCGTATTCACAAAGCATTCCATCTCCGCTAAGTCCTAACTGAGGTCCTCAGTTAAGGATAAATTTGAATCGCAACCTCAGTTAACGTATTTAACAGTGGTGAAAGAGGTTAATACTACGTTAATTTTCAAGTTAACAGAGGTTGCGATTCAAATTTATCCTTAACTGAGGACCCCAGTTAGGACTTAACGGAGATTGAATGATTTGTGAATACGGCGGATAGTCAATCACTACTGTTATCAGTTTGGTCCCATTATAGTCAACACGAGAAATATAAAGCGAAAAAAAAAATTAACTTTGGAATTGTAGCAGAGTACATGACGAATATGGTTAGTTTGTGTGTGACTAAAATTAATATTAATATTAGTTCATGTTTCCTCTATCATCCCCAATATTTGAATAATTGCTTTTGATTTTTGAATAGTGGGAGACATTTCCTCCGTTTTTGCGCGCATGTGCCAGGGAATATCGCGTTATTTAAGTTTTAGGTTTTTCATAGTCTACATAATAATATTCCAACATTTTCTTCTTTAGTTCTTACCGGAGAGTTGGTGTTATCCATGAAACTTATTAATGATGCTTCTGCTTTCTCCACTATATCTTCTAGGTCGATGAGGAAAATGAGGAATAAAAGTGGGCCCAGAATACCATCTGGGCCTCTTTCATTTATCAGTTTATCATTTTCCGCAATTTGCCCCTCTTTGGTGATTTTACCTTCTGCTTTCTTTTGCACACATATGATTCGATACACTTATAGGCCCTTATTTCATTGACTTTCAGCAAGCTGACACTTAGTTACAACTCATTGATTTTTTTTTGCAGCATGATGGTTTCACTACGAGTTACAGCCTGTTGAAATCATCGAAAAATTACTAATGTTTTTTATATGTCTTAATTTTCGTGACTAGTGTAACGCTAGAACCCCAGCTAGCTCGAATTTTTCTCGTTCTAACGTACAATGATAAAATAATAAAACAATGAATACCTTCTCCTTCTTCTCTACTTGGTAGGGTTCAATAACAGGATAATACTTATATGTATATGTATTTCTTTTTGCGCGCGTGTTCCGCAAGGAACAGCGTGCTATCATTTCGTCACAATGTCTGTATTTTTCGAATTTTTTTTCGAAAATGGTCTCAAACGATTGGGTTCGACTCCCTGATGAAGAATTCGAGGTCAAATTCAATTCTGTCCGTCCGGCCGGCCGGTCCGGCCGGCCGGTCCGGCCGTTAGCACGATAACTCTCGAACGGAACGACTTAGAGCGTTGAAATTTGCAGGGTAGTTTCGTAGCGTAAATATCTCGGACAAGTTCGTTAACGGGCGAAATCGACCGAGCGGTTTCGGAGTTAAGGCCGTTTTTAATAAAAACGTTTTTTATGAATATTTCCGGAACCGATCACTCAATCTTTTTGAAATTTGGCATCAGATTGTAGAATCATGACCTTTATATACCTGCGAAGTTTTGTGTTGAACGGACGGCCCTAAAGTGGCAAAAAAAAATTTTGAAAATTTGAAAATTTCGTTTTCACGATAACTCGAAAAATACTGATCTGATTAAATTGAAACTCAGTAGTTAGATGCAAAAGACCAAAGCAAACACTTTTGCAAAATTTCGTGAAGATCACGTGACATGAAAAAAATAAAAAAATTACTACTATTTTGCGGAATACTTTGCTTTTAATGCCGAAACATATGTTTTTGAGGTTCATGCTGCCCTTTCCGGGCATTTTCCGTATTGCGCATGCGCAGATGAGAAGTCCTTTAACTGCTGTAGTTTTCGTCAGAGAGGATTGGGGTTTTGGGGTGGCGGATGCTATTCCTCCATAGAATTCAGATCCCTGATGAGGGTCTGCGCATGCGTAGATTAAAGATGCGATATCTTCCGAACCACTAGTGTTGGAGAATCGGAGTTTTTTGTAAGGTGTGTTATTTTGAGAGGACTTTTAGCCGCCAGTAGATTGCGCATGCGCAGAAGAGAAGTGACTGTTTTTGGGTTGGATGGGTTATGTTGGGAGTGCTGCGTCGATATTATGAGGTTTTAATAGAATATTCATAGCAATTCAGTGCAAGGACAAGTCAGTTTGGGGGATGTAGCGTTGTTTCCGAGTTAAAGTGTCCGTACCGTGGCCCTGGGGCTAATTTTGAAATTGATGTTACCCCTTACAGGCATTTTTCGTTATGCGCATGAGCAGACCATCAGTAATTTAACTGGTGGTGTTTTCGTCAGAGAGGATTAGGGTTTTGGGGTGGCGGATGCTATTCCTCTATAGAATCCCCTGTTGAGGGTCTGCGCATGCGTGGATTAAAGATGTGATATCTCCTGAACCACTAGTGTTGGAGAATCGGAGTTTTTTGTAAGGTGTGTTATTTTGAAAAGGACTTTTAGCCGCGAGTAGATTGCGCATGCGCAGAAGAGAAGTGACTGTTTTTGGGTTGGATGGGTTATGTTGGGAGTGCTGAGACGATATTATGAGGTTTTAAAAGAATATTCATAGCAATTCAGTGCAAGGACAAGTCAGTTTGGGGGCTGTAGCGTTGCTTCAGAGTTAAAGTGTCCTTACCTTGGCCCTGGGGCTAATTTCGAAATGGATGCAACCCCTTACGGGCATTTTTCGTTATGCGCATGAGCAGACCATCAGTGATTTAACTGGTGGTGCTTTCGTCAGAGAGGATTGGGGTTTTGGGGTGGCGGATGCTTTTCCGCTATAGAATCCCCTGGTGAGGGTCTGCGCATGCGTGGATTCAAGAAGCGATATCTCCTGAACCACTAGTGTTGGAGAATCGGAGTTTTTTGTGAGGTGTGTAATTTTGGGAGGACTTGCAGCCACGAGTATACTGCGCTTGCGCAGACGAGAAGTGAATGGTTTTGGGTTGTTTGGGTTATGTTGGGAGTAATGAGCCGATATTGTGAGGTTTTAAAAGAATATTCATGTCAATTCAGTGCACGGACACAAGTCAGTTTGGGGGAAATAGCGTTGATTCCGATTTGAAATGTCTGTATGGTGGCCCTGAAGCGAATTTATAAATAACTATATTCGGTAGATCTATATTAAAATGCGTTCGGATTTGGAGAAGATGCAATTTTGTCCCTAACGGAGGACCCACAACCGAATTTTTTTCTGATCTACGGTAAAACTAACAGCCAAACTGTATTGATAGCTATATTTGTTAAAGGAACTTGAAAAAAAAAAAAAAATGCACTGACGTGAAGTCAGTACTCTTTGGCGCGCGTGTTCACGGTGGCTAATTTGAATTGAATTATTCAAAATTTAACAGTGCTGTATCTAAGCTGCCATCAGGATAGAGTAACAAAGTTGGAAAAGAACACAAGTGACTCTCCTTAGTCGCACAAGCTCCTAGAAGATTTGGGAGGGTCAGTATAATCCTAATCATGTTTATAGCACGCGCGCAAAAGCAGATTGACTTAACAATGAAAGAAAAAGTGTAAAAAGTCAATCTGCTTTGGCGCGCGTGCTATAAACATGATTAGGATTATACTGACCCTCCCAAATCTTCTAGGAGCTTGTGCGACTAAGGAGAGTCACTTGTGTTCTTTTCCAACTTTGTTACTCTATCCTGATGGCAGCTTAGATACAGCACTGTTAAATTTTGAATAATTCAATTCAAATTAGCCACCGTGAACACGCGCGCCAAAGAGTACTGACTTCACGTCAGTGCTTTTTTTTTTTTTTTTATTATTTTCCACTCGCCATCACAATCACTCATTCA
This sequence comes from Halyzia sedecimguttata, assembly GCA_937662695.2. NCBI lineage: Eukaryota > Metazoa > Arthropoda > Insecta > Coleoptera > Coccinellidae > Halyzia > Halyzia sedecimguttata. Next base: position 70,825,810 of record OW569414.2, read on the forward strand.
ATAAATCATCAAATTCAACTGTTAGTACCTTAATGTTAGAATGCTTTCTCCTAAATAATCGATATTCAATCATATAATCCCACTGTGAGGCATAGCCAGCAATTTCCAGATTACAAATATTATACATAAATCTACATATCTTTCTTCGTAAAAGAATAGGCATATACTGAGTATAGGAGGTTCATATGAAATCAACTGGATAGTATACTTAGCAAGGTTTATGAAACGGCACAAATGTTCCTCGGGGTGCAAGGGATGGAACGCCCCGTTAAGTACTGACGTCCTTGTGCGTAGTTGGGAGGTCGGAACTATCGGTCTGGTGCTTCCTATACAACAAATCGCTCTCGTAGCGCTAAAATATACAATGTTTAAGAAATTTCCCTCAAAAGTGTGAAGTACTTCGGTTACCTTATTATTTCTTAACTCCGAATTAATCGCAATATGGTGTTCACAACACCACTGCAGTTCTACCCTTCCTCGAAGCGAATGTCATCAAATCCCACTTTAGTGGTTAAGAAAATTTTCTTTCAATAATAATTCTGCTTCGAGAAGTACGAACCGCATTCAGAATAATAATGAACCAGATGAAGCACCTCACTCTGATTACTCAACACTTGCGCTCGAGTATTGGCGACCCTTGCGCATGTTCTAGAGAGTACGCTCAAATTTGAACGTTACACTCCTCTCACCCGGGGAAAAAAATTTGCAAAAATTTTTTTTTCTCTCAGTATCCTTTGTTTTTGTTTTCCAGAAACCTCTCGCTAGAATTATGTGACCGACTACCATTGAACTGTACGAGTTCACGAAGAAGTGTTGCAAGTTTAAATGAGTTAAACACGGTGAATTCGATATGATGGCAATAATTTTGTTTAAAATATGTCATAATTGAATACTTTGACATAAACCTCACAAATCTGAGGGTGCCCTCTTCAGGTCTTTAGCGTGCCACACGCCCTTCGTTTTCCTTTTTGTGGAATCCCACAGTTCATAGGTCCATAAGGAAAGTTTTCCACGTACTAAATAGGGACCATCATATAATGGAGCAAGTTTATTTGTATAGTGCTGCGAAGAATCTGATAATTTTTTGTTGTTGACATAAACTTTGTCACCTATATTGAATGAGACATTTGTTCTACGTAAATCGTAGCGTTTTTTATTCTTCTCCGCTGCGTTTTTCATACGTGTTCTAACGTCAGCGTATAATTTTTGAAATATAATTTTGCGTTTTTTGAGTGATTTGTGGATGTTAACGTCTATATCATTACTACTACTATTATCATCTTCTAAAGAGTGGTCATAAGCTTTGCATACATTTGTTGGCATGACTCTGCCAAAAACTATCGAGTAAGGAGTAAGCTTAGTGGTCTCATGAACTTGCGTGCGAATGGCACAAGCAACTCTGTGCGATTCCTGATCCCAAAATTTATGATTATCCGATATATAACAACGCAACATAGTTTCAAATGTTTGATTTGTGCGCTCAGTTGGGTTAGCTTGCGGATGATAATGAGCTGTGAATTTTTGTGTTACACCGTAGGATATTAATAAATCCCTGAATTCCTTAGATTTTAATTGAGGGCCGTTATCGCATAAAAGAGTTTTAGGTTGGCCGAAAATCAAGAAAAACTCTTCTTCCATAACCTTACATAGAACTTTAGCTGAAGAATTTCTTAGGGGACGAACTATGACAAATTTACTAAAATGATCCGTTATCACTAAAACATTCCTAAACCCATTATTAGACCTAGGGAGGGGTCCAATAAAATCACATGACACCCATTCCCAAGGTTCTGAAGGAATTGGCTGAGAACTCAATAAACCCGCCGGTTTCTGTAATAGAGGCTTGTTTCTGCAACAAACTGCGCACTTTGCTACATATTTAGTTACATCAGCCGCCATTCGTGGCCAATAATAATTCCGACTAATTCTTTTAAATGTCTTGAAGACACCCGGATGGCCTGCTAGTGGATCATCGTGATTTTTGATTATTATTTCTTTACGCTCAGATTTATCGACAACCCTTTTCCAAGCCGGTTGTAGATCGTTATATTTCGAATGGACGTATTTATATAATTCGTTGTTTTGTATTCTCCAAGAGGAGAATCTCAGGGGATATTTTTCCACATTTGACTTCATTTTTTGAACCCAAAAATCAACTTTGGTATCACCTTTGACGCTCGCGATATCCAAATTCAAAACTTCCTCGTCTTCTGGTATATTTCCGTGGTCTAGAGTATCGCGCGATAGAATATCCGGGACTACATTTTCTTTCCCCTTTCGATGAACAATTTCAAAATCAAATTGTTGCAGTTTCAAAACCCATCGTCCGACTCTACCATGAGGGTCCCTTAGAGTCATCAACCACAGCAATGACCAATGATCCGTGATTACCGTAAATTTGCTTCCCTCGATATAGGGTCTAAATTTTTCAACAGCGAATAGGACCGCTAAACACTCGCGTTCTGTTGTCGAGTATTTTCTCTCCAACTTCGATAAGGAGCGACTTGCATACGCTATGACATGATCAGGGTCGTCATCATTTTCAGCCTTTTGTGACAACACCGCACCTAATCCCTCAGACGATTCATCGCATTGTATAATAAACTGCTTAGAAAAGTCCGGACATGTTAACACTGGAGAAGATATCAACTTTTCTTTGATCAAGTGCAATGCTTCTTCTTGTTCACCAGTCCAACTTAATTTTTGACCCTTTTTAAGTAATTTGGTAATCGGTGCAATTAATGTAGCGAATTGAGGTATAAAGCGCCTATACCAAGAAGCTAGACCTATTATTCTTCGGACCTCTCTGAGTTTAGTTGGCTTGACTAATCTTAAAATCGCGGAGACCTTTTCTGGATCTACCGATAATCCCTGTTCGTTTACAACATAACCTAAATATTTGATTTCAGATGTGCAGAATTTGCATTTTTCCCGATTTAAAGTTAAACCTACTTTCTTCAACCTATTGAAAACTTCTCTCAATATTTCTAGATGCTGTTCGAAATCTTCTGTGACGACAACAATGTCGTCTAAATATGCGAATGCGTACGGTTCTAGGGAGGGATCTATCACCTTATCAATTGATCGCTGAAAGGTGGCACCCGCGCTACACAGACCGAAGGGCATACGCAAAAACTGAAATAACCCTTTATTAGGGACTGTGAATGCCGTAAACTGTTTGGAATCTTCGTCCATCGCTATCTGCCAGTATGCGGATTTTATATCTAACGTGCTGATGAATTTTGCTTTTCCCAACTTATCTAAAGTCGCAGAAACGTACGGAAGTGGATAAGCATCTTTTCTGGTAACTTTATTGAGCTTCCTGTAATCAACGCAGAATCTATAAGAATTGTCCTTTTTCTTTACAAGTACTATTGGTGAGGACCAAGCTGAATCAGATTTCTCTATGATACCGTTATCAAGCATATTTTCTAATTCTTTGTCTATATTCTTCATCATTGCGGGAGAAACTGGGTAAAATCTCTGTTTGATCGGTTCCGAATCAACGATTATTTTATGGGTCACTCCTTTCACACAACCTAAATCGTGTCCTACACCTGCAAAACCTTCTTCCATCACTCTATTCAATTTTTCCCTCTGATTCCAGGATAATTTGTCCTGCGAAGTAACAACATCCTCGGCATTCAATGAATGAACAGAGTCGAATGTACAAGAATTTTCATCTTTAAGAATCCATTTTTGAGAAGTGAGGTCTGGCACGATTCCCATGGAAATCCAAAAGTCTACCCCCAGTATCAATTTTTGATTCAAATCGCTTAAAATCATGATTTCTATTAATCGAACTCGGTTTTCTAAATTAAGGGGCAAGGTTACCAGTCCAATACAATTGCATTGTACATCTTTTTTTGCAACATTTATAGTAATTGGGTTTGAAGGTCGAGTAGCCTTCACGTTGAATTTATTTTTCAGATGAAAAAATAAGTCTTTGGACATAACCGATTTATTACAGCCCGAGTCGAGTAATGCTTGTATTTCGTAACCGAAACAAGAAACTTTTAAATATGGGCGTCTACCTGGCGAATTATGTGAAGAAAAAACATAATCTAGTATGATAGTCATGCGTTCTCTTTCTTTTGCGGCCACCGAAGAGTTAAGAGACAGCGGGCCGCTTAAATCTGCCTCTTTTGGCCGTTTCCCGAATTTGATTTCGAACATCTTGGGCAAGTTCTAACTGTGAAGCCCACTTTATTACAACTAAAACATTTTTTTACTTGCAGTTGTTTATTTTTAGTACAATTAGAAGCGATGTGTCCAATGTTTCCACACCTAAAACATCTCACATTGGCCGTAACATTATTAGTGGTTGACTGGTTTAGAGAGTTTCACGCACCGTCTGTATGATACTCTCTATATCCTAGGTACGGTTCCAATAACTCATTACTATTTGTGGTTGGAGCCACGTAAGAACCCGCATTAACATTTCTAGACTCAATTAATTTACCTACTTTGAGCAGATCTTCAAAAGTTTCGATAACACAGAAGTGCTTAGTTGACGTTGATAATTAGGTGTTAAATTTTTCAAAATTATTTGCAGACGAGACTGTTCAGAAATCTGGGCTGAAAGCCTACTGAATAGGTTATTCATGATCGCGACGTACATTCCTATGTTTTTCCCTTTCCCTTGTGTTCTCTTCTTTATCTCTTCAAACAAACGATAGTTATAGTCCGGTGGTTGAAATTGTTGTCTCAGTTTCAACGAAAAATCTTTCCATCCCGACAAGTCTCTGCGTATACTTCGATACCAACATAAAGCTTTGCCATCCAGCAATTCTAAAATACCGTCAAATAAGTTTGATTCGGGCACATGCCTGGCTATGGCTAATTCCTCAACTTTTTCTAAAAAGGCGCTAACTGACATCTCCGAATTTTCGCCAGTAAATTTTAAATTCCACATATGTATTGGAACGGTAATGAAAGAATGGTTCGGATTTATTTGGGGCTTCATTGTGTCTTTATTTGAATCAATTTTTAGATTAGAGAAAACTGCCAAATCGTCATCTGAAGAAGATGTAGAATCAGATTCATTTTGTTCCAGTGTTAAAGGAGTAGAACACCTTCTCCGACCGCTTTTAATTTTTTTCTGCATATCAGATTGCAACGACAGAAATTTAATCATGAGTGAAGATTTAATTTTCCCCTCTTCCTCGTTGGTAGGTGAGGTTAGATTAATTCGTCCCATAGCGTGAGATAATTTTGATACCAGTTTCTTATAAGTACCATCTTCTGAACCGTCCAAAGTATCTAGAATATTCTGTAGTTCAATAAATTTCTTTGCCAAAGCTTCCGAATCCACGCTGAATTCGAATGGATAGCTTGGATATTTGAAAGAGCTATTGTCTTTTTCCAATTTAATAAGCTGACGCAAGGCTTTTCTCATTTCCTCTACTTTACTCAATCCTGAAATTCCACGAATTTCCAACTCATAACACAGTTCATCAGAACTAAGACGATTAATCTCATAACCAATTCGCGACATAATGCAGATTTCAATTCAATCGACAGCGAAAATAAATAAGAGATATAAATCCAACAATTAATTTAATTCCGCACCGAAATACTTGACCTGAAAAAAAGGTAAACAAGACAAAGAAACACCAGTCCGATTGAAATGTGAACGCTATTCGCATTTACCTTCCGGTTTCAATAAATGAAAACCACACATATGCCACTGAAGGTATTGGCGCTTATCTGTTTAAAATGTTTTGATAAGATATCGCGATGATTTATGCCGTTTCACTCACAACTGAATTTTATAATATTAAATCGAAACCCTTCTATTTCAAGCAGAGAAGAAAACAATGAAAAATAACCAAAAAAATGTTTTCCGTTGGGCGCCAATTGTAACGCTAGAACCCCAGCTAGCTCAAATTTTTCTCGTTCTAACGTACAATGATGAAAAAATAAAACAATGAATACCTTCTCCTTCTTCTCTACTTGGTAGGGTTCAATAACAGGATAATACTTATATGTATATGTATTTCTTTTTTTTATTATTTTCCACTCGCCATCACAATCACTCATTCAATAAATCATCAAATTCAACTGTTAGTACCTTAATGTTAGAATGCTTTCTCCTAAATAATCGATATTCAATCATATAATCCCACTGTGAGGCATAGCCAGCAATTTCCAGATTACAAATATTATACATAAATCTACATATCTTTCTTCGTAAAAGAATAGGCATATACTGAGTATAGGAGGTTCATATGGAATCAACTGGATAGTATACTTAGCAAGGTTTATGAAACGGCACAAATGTTCCTCGGGGTGCAAGGGATGGAACGCCCCGTTAAGTACTGACGTCCTTGTGCGTAGTTGGGAGGTCGGAACTATCGGACTGGTGCTTCCTATACAACAAATCGCTCTCGTAGCGCTAAAATATACAATGTTTAAGAAATTTCCCTCAAAAGTGTCAAGTACTTCGGTTACCTTATTATTTCTTAACTCCGGATTAATCGCAATATGGTGTTCACAACACCACTGCAGTTCTACCCTTCCTCGAAGCGAATGTCATCAAATCCCACTTTAGTGGTTAAGAAAATTTTCTTTCAATAATAATTCTGCTTCGAGAAGTACGAACCGCATTCAGAATAATAATGAACCAGATGAAGCACCTCACTCTGATTACTCAACACTTGCGCTCGAGTATTGGCGACCCTTGCGCATGTTCTAGAGAGTACGTTCAAATTTGAACGTTTCATATTCATATATCCTTTTCCCGAACAATGTTACAAATACCTACTAATTTAAACCACTGGGGAAACATTACAGGTTAGCTTGTATACTCTCGATTCATTATTCTCCATTAAATTACATATCGCTTCATTATTTTTGATGAAATTACCTAAGATTTCAGAACATCTGAAAAATAGGTAATTTTATCAAAAATAATGAAATAAATTTTATCGCTGCAAAGTTACCAAGATTCATTAACTTTTCTACAGACTAATTAATGAGAACGCTTCTAATTTCATATAGCTCACTTATTTCATCCAAAAATTAAACCATAATCACTTCAAGCTCCAAGTTCTAAACATATACTGAAGCCTGGGGGTGAATCCCAGAGGAACATATAAATTTCTATGAAAACGTATAACAATTTTGAGTTGCAAAATTAGATGCATTAAAATTTGATGATATTCTCAAAAATACCGGAAGGAAAGCCGAACATAATGATGAGAGGTTATAGTCGATCCATTTCTGGAAGTCCTTCTGAACATGCAAACAGCGTTTTATGGATTATCATGAGTTTAAATATGCGGCCCCTTTATGAGGCAATGTCCAATCTTCCACTTTGCTGGCCAATTATTTGCTATTTTTGTCAACAAAAATATTATTGAAGATGACGTAGCGATGTAGGAGTATACAGGGTGAGTCTATAAGTTGAACATTAATTTTAACTATGGATTCCTCCCATCATGAAACACCTTTTTTCCGAGCAATTTTCCACATTTTCATTTTAAAGACGGAAAATCGAGGTGCTAAGTTTTTGTTGGACCATCCTGTAAATCTCCCTTCACATACCTTTCGAGATAAAACGCTAGACTTGAGGAAATAACTATATTTCCGTCTAGCTTGTAAGATCTTATTTAGGGCACCACCCTTTCCCAGTAAGGTTTTTGGGTCAAAGGGATGCCTGTAATATTCAGAAGTTGCTTTTTTTTCAATTAACTACCCAGCTTCAAATTCTCAGATAAGTATAGTTCGAGTAATTGGGAAAACAAACTTTCAGATGGCTATAACTCCGAATCCATTACGCTGACTTAGCTCATTTGCAAATTTTACCGGCGCATTTACACTCCAAATCTACCCTGCAAATTTTAACTCTCTTATCATTTCGTTCAAGAGTTATCGTGCTTACGGTGGTTAGAAATCATTTTGACCCAGGATTATTCATTATTAAATAGTTCTTTTATGGGTTTTCTGTCCCAAACTCATTATTCATTATTTTGTGAATAGATTCTGCGTTAGAAATACAAAATTGTCGTCAGAATTCATATTTAGAACAATGTTGCGTAACAAATAGTTACGAAACAACGATAAAGCTATTTCGTTACGATTCGGAGACTACATCAGACTCCTTCGTCAGACAACGAGCAAAAATCTTATTAATTACATACATTAAATTATTTTATCCCATTTTGACGTTTAAAGACGACAATATTCAACCCATGGTAACAAGGGTAAGTTGACGTTTATCCACTGAGTGAATTAAAATTTTTTTAATTCACTAGTGAAATAAAATGTTCACCACTCACTTTCTGGAAATTATTATTTCCACACACAATGCACCTAAAACTCATTTTAATGTACGTTTATTAAAATTTATCAAAAATTCTACATTAACAGTCATTTCTATCATTAAAGTCAAAATTATAATTATTAAGATTTTGAAAATGGAACTGGAAACCTGCTCCTCCTCCAAAGGAAACACGTTCAGTCGTTATAGCACATGTGTTTGAGGACTTCTCAGGCCCTGCTGGAATATCCATTTCTGCATCAGGAACTCCGGTTTTTGTGACCCCACTAAAATGTATTCAAACTCCTCTCTTGTGAATACCTTCGACTTCTTTACTACTTATCCCCTGGAATGTTGCTTCAAAAAGGCGGTGACTTGGTGAAATCTGCCGATGTCTATTTTTTCTTTCAGAGCCAACATTTTCTTAAGTTGCGAATAGTAGGACCATAAAGACGACGACTTAACTTTCTTGGATTGTTCGGAAATATACGCCAAAATTATTTTTTCGTTGACACCTTTGGCTTTTTCATTATTTCTCCAGGAACAAAATGACGTATATTGCTTTTCGTACAATATTTTTGATTTTAATGGAATTACTGCTTCTGCTGCCTCATTTGCTTCTTGTATAATGCTCTCAGGAACTACAACCTCGTCGTCACCGCTCAACATTTTTTCGAAATGAAAATTCTTTGACGGTTCTATAATTTTCATTGACACTTGCAAACAATTAATTACATAGTGCCCTAGCAACCATCGATCGAAGGGAAATCTCGTTATGAATTAGAATTACCTATACCTAATATTTCCTCTAAAAAGTATTCATTATTTAAAATTTCATCAAAATGGGATAAAATTTTGTATACGACACGTGAGTTAAAAATGTTTATTCACTCGAAGAAATTAACCCACTCGCCCTACGGGCTCGTGGGTTAAACTTTCTTCTCATGAATAAACATTCATTTAACTCACTTGTTGTATAAATAACTATTATCCCATTTTGACGTTTAAAGACGACAAAAGTCAACCCATGGTAACAAGGGTAATTTGACGTTTATCCACTGAGTGAATTAAAATTTTTTGAATTCACCAGCTGAATAAAATGTTCACCACTCACTTTCTGGAAATTATTCCTTCCACACACAATGCACCTAAAACTCATTTCAAAGTATGTTTATTAAAATTTATCAAAAATTCTATATTAACAGTCATTTCTATCATTAGAGTAAAAATTACAATTATTAAGATTTAGAAAATGCAACTGGAAACCTGCACATCCTCCAAAGGAAACACGCTCAGTCGTTATAGCACATGTGTTTGAGGACTTCTCAGGCCCTGCTGGAATATCCATTTCTGCATCAGGAACTCCGGTTTTTGTGACCCCACCAAGTATTTGTTCAGAAATATTTATTTTGTTTTGTAGTGAATCTTCAATATATCCTTCTGCAACAGAACTTGAGCGCCATCCACCATGTCTTTTCAAAACTGTCAAATCTGCCCCAGAATTTGCGAGTAGGGTTGCAGAAGAACGCCTGAAACTGTGCCCTGTATATTGTTCAGCATCAGAAAGGCCCAAATACTTTGCAATTGTAGCGGGCATTTTCGAAAATGTATTCACACCTACAGGCTGGACGGTACATTTTTCATTTTTATAATTTATAAATAGTCGCTTGTGATCAACTTTGCTTGGCCTCAAGTTCCTATACTTGCGGAATATATCGAGTGCAGCAACCTTATTAGTACCATTGACCAAAGTGAACACTCTTTTCTTATAAGTTTTCGTATCTGGAATATGAATAACCAATACGCTGCCCCGATCTTCCACGTCATCTACGGTCATAGTCACCAGCTCGCCGATTCTACACCCTCCAGCAACACCCATAATAAAAACTACCTTTATCAATAAATATTGCTCATCAGGAGCGGCATCTAAAAAGTATTCAAACTCCTCTCTTGTGAATACCTTCGACTTCTTTACTACGTATCCCCTGGAATGTTGCTTCAAAAAGGCGGTGACTTGGTGAAATCTGCCGATGTCTATTTTTTCTTTCAGAGCCAACATTTTCTTAAGTTGCGAATAGTAGGACCATAAAGACGACGACTTAACTTTCTTGGATTGTTCGGAATTATACGCCAAAATTATTTTTTCGTTGACACCTTTGGCTTTTTGCGCGTATGTTCTGGGGAACATCGCGTTATAGTTTTGCTCAAATGTCTGTAACTTTCGAATTTTTTGACGAAATTGGTCTCAAACGATTTAGTTCGACTTCCCGATGAAGAATTCGAGGTCAAATTTGATTCTGTCCGTCCGGCCGTACGGCCGTCCGTTGCCACGATAATTTGAGAACGAAAAGAGCTAGCGACTTGAACTTTTCAATGTGGGTGGCGCATCGCAATATGACGGACAAGTTCGTTAATGGGCATAATCAGCCCAGTGGTTTCCGAGTAATAATTTTGTTTTCAACGAATATAAATTCGATCGAATTGAAACTTAGTGAGTAGTTGTAGAATATGAACCTAAGCACGTTTGTGAAATTTTGGGCGAATCGTATAGCTAAAAAATTTTTAAAAAATTATTGAAAAATATTTTTTTTTGTCACGATAACCTGAGAACGGAAAGAGATAGCGGCTTGAGAATTTCAGGTTATGTTGTGCATATGAATGCCACATTTGAGTTTGTTTATGAGCATAATCCACCAAACAGTTTCAGAGTTATAGCCATCTGAAATTTGGTGGTTTTTTGTTCCTCATTAACTCGAAAAATACTGAACCGATTGAATTCAAACATGGTTGTTAGTTGTAGAATGCCAACGCGAAAATGTTTCCGAAATTTGGTGAGGATAGCATTTGTAGAAAATTTTTAATAAATCATTGAAAAAAAAAAAAAAATATTCTATATATCAGTAACTATACGTTTGAAATTGCTGAAATTCTGTAAGAGCGTTCATTACCTAACTCTACTGCCAAGTTTCAAGTTTTAACACGATCGGTTGAATATTGTTGGAGATTCGAGCATTCTTGTGTGAGTTCAGTAGATGGGTGACCGTTGCCTCGATAACTTTCGAACCAAAGGAGATAGGGACTTGCAATTTTCAGGGTAGGTTGCGTATCCGAAAGGGAGAGTTGAGTTCGTTTTTGGGCATAATCGGTTTAACGGTTTCCGAGTTATATCCACCTGGAATATTGTTTCCTTGATAACTCAAAAAATAAATATTCGATTGAATTGAAGCTTGGTAACTAGTAGTAGAAAATCAACACAAAGACGTGTTTAAAATTCTGTAAGAACCGTACTCCTAGAAAATATGAAAAAAATGACGAAAAAAAAAATTTTAAGAACTGCGCCTCCAGAAAATTAAAAAAAATCAGGAAAAAAAAATTGGTTCAAGCACTGACGTGAAGTCAGAAGCTTTTGCGCGTATGTTCTATTGTCCATTCTTCTGTATTGGACACCCTTAATCGAATTTACCATGGTTAATTATGTCGTCCATTCTCCTGTATTGGACACTTAATTCGAATTCACCATGGTAAATTTGAATTAAGAGTGTCCAATACAGGAGAATGGACAACATAATTTACCATGGTAAATTCGATTAAGGGTGTCCAATACAGAAGAATGGACAATAGAACATACGCGCATTGTTATTTCTCCAGGCACAACTGCTTACTGCTTCTGCTGCCTCATTTGCTTCTTGTATAATGCACTCAGGAACTACAACCTCGTCGTCACCGTTCAACATTTTTTCGAAATAAAAATTCTTTGACGGTTCTATAATTTTCATTGACACTTGTAAACAAATAATTACATAGTGCTCTAGCAACCATCGATCGAAGGGAAATCTCGTTATGAATTTGAATTATACCTAATATTTCCTCTAAAAAGTATTCATTATTTGAAATTTCATCAAAATGGGATAAAATTTTGTATACGACACGTGAGTTAAAAATGTTTATTCACTCGAAGAAATTTTCTTCTCATGAATAAACATTCATTTAACTCACTTGTTGTATAAATAACTATTTTTGTTGATAGCTATTCTGAAATTCTAAAACTACAGACATACGGGCAAACCGATACATCTGTCCAGGGGAAGAAGCGCGCCAAAAACATTCAGTATGGTGAAAGAGCATGTGATTAAATGTCGTATATCAAATTTTCGTAAGTCGAAAATCTCATTTCAGACTAAACGAGAGTGCTTGAGTATAATAAAGTTTGCCGTTGAATTATTGTACTCCAATTAATTCTAATTACCTCTGAAACTCTTGACATACCCTACAAGCGGAAACAGAGAATGAAGAATTGAAAAGTACATGACACTGACAGGTTGAGTTCCTGACAGTTGTTTTTATTCATTCCACGAGAAAGGGAAGATATCAGGTAATATCCACAAGGGTTGTGCTTTTGGCAGACATAAATTTCGTCCCTGAATGCTCGGATTTTGAAATGAGCCTTTTCGCTCCTAGGAATTGGGCGGTTAGCGGATGAGAATGGAAAAACTGCTATTATTGATTACGCCAAATGTTGCAAGATTTTACTCCAGTCCATTATCTCTCAACGAAATGTTAGAGTTTTCTGTTTTTGGTGCGCTTGTTCACCTGAACAGAGTGCATTTCAATTTTCCCAAAAGTTTGATATTTTCTAATATTGAGCCTAAAATGATCTCAAACGATAAGCTTCGACTCACTGAATGATGAATTCGAGGTCGAATTTTATTCTGTTTGGCTGAACATCAGCTCGTTTAGTCCCAAACGAGTTAGAGATTTGAACGATATTTTTATTCTGATTTAATAGGTACACAAGATTTGAAGAGTTTTCGAAATCAGAAATATTCTATATATGTAGATATTATTATTATTATTATTATAATTATTATTATACTGATCCTCCTGGGTCTTCCACAAGGAGACCCCTCATAAGCTCTAAGAGCTTGCCCTGAGTTATGAAATAACATACAATGAAAAAATAAGTAAAATATAATCTTCAAGAATTCTCCAGATATTTACCATTTCTCTTACCGATTCACTACGAAATAGTTCATTCTGAAAATTCTCACATGTCAGTTTAGAGGTAGGTGGAAAAACAGATATTTCTATATCAAATATTGGGCTATTTAGTCTAGTCAACAAGTGCTTTTTAGGTCAAAATTTTTACGTATTCTCCGAAAATTATGATTGAGGTGTCATTTTATTCGGAATGGTATGTACATAGTTTTTGATAAAACGCTAAGGCCACTCGCAAAAATTGCAATAGTTATAAACAATTAAGTGAAAAAAATAGAAGGAGGTTTAGGTTTTGAAAATAAAAATTTGAAAAAAATCAGCCATCTGCAGGATTGATCAATGAACAATAATCCATGTTCCAGAAATGTTTATCGCTACTACTCAATTAGTTATCCATTAGTTAATTAACAATTTTTTGTAGCACGAACATTCAAATTGCCAGTGCGATAATTGTCAAACTATTAATCTGAGAAATTATTAAAGGATACTGTGTGAGGTATACTCATTATTAAAAGGTTGTTTCTCCGTTGATGTTATTTCGTTGTTGTTTGTTAGGCAACATTGTTCAATTGATTGCTTCTGACAAATATCTTGTGTTTCTTACGCAGAAGTAAATCACAAAACAATTAATTTTTATTTTATAGATATTTTTCAGACTTGGGGAGAGAAAACTCAGAAAAAAATTTTTAATTATTAATCTGAGAATTTTTTCCTTTCGTGGAGCAATTTTTCAAAGTTCTTGGAATAGATTCCCGTTGGAAAATTCGAAAAATTGTTAGTTTTCGTTTTGTTATTAATAGTCTACTCAAATGAAGAATTATAAAGATTCAATTATGTTTCAAAAGGAAATTTTAAATTATCTCATAAACTACGAATTGGTTTATAACAATTTTTTAAACAATAATAGATAGATAGATAATAATAAGTAAAAATCATTTTTGAGTAGTTTCTGATGATAAGAAAATGAATCGATAGTAATATTATAAATTGAAGCTTTATAATATTTCACTTAAGTAAATTATTCATAACAAAATGAAAATTAACAATTTTTACAATTTTCCAATAGAAATCTATTCTAAAGTCTTTGGAAAATAGCTCCACAGAGGGAAAAAAATTTCAGATCAATAGTTTAACAATTAGCGTACTTGCAATGTTAATGTTCGCGCTATAAAAAATTGTTAATCAATTAATGGATAACTAGTTGAAAAATCGCGATAAACATTTTCAGACCACCGATTATTGTTCATAATAATATCAATGAAATGGGGAACTATTTGTCTGAAAAATTCGGCAATTTTTTTCCGAGATCATTTCCAATTAGAATTGTTGAATTTTCCACAAAGAAAAAAATTTACTATCACCTGAAACTTGTATATTATTATTAATCGAATTTACTTTTCATTATATCTCAGTACCGATCTGAATATGCTGAGATGTATAAACTTGTGAAACGACTTTATGATACTGCATTAATTTCTGAAAAAAGTCATTCGACTTCAATAAACAATGCGGAAAATAACTCAAAAACTGCTTGGAACATAATCAGATAAGTTACAGGGAAGAATAAAATACCTGAGAATATAAACAGCGATCTAAACATGACCCAATTAGCAACTAAATTCAACGTTATTTTCAATAATATTTGGAGTCCTATATCTGGAAATTCCAACACTGTTCAGACTGCTGGTTCTAGCGAAAAACGTAGAGTTACTAATTTTTGTTCTTTGTTCGAGGTTCTAGTACCTGAAATTGCGTCTACTGTAAAGATGATGAAAAACAAAAAGTCTTTTGGATATGACGAAGTTTCAATGACAGTAATAAAGCGCCATATTTCACTCTTTATCAAACCACTCTGTTTTATAATGAATTGTGCGTTTAAATCAGGCCTCTTTCCAGATGCTTTAAAGAAATCAATTGTGAGACCTTGCCACAAAAAAGAAGACTTAGATGATCTAGCCAACTATAGGCCAATTAATCTTGTAACATCTATCGCTTAGATTTTCGCAAAAATCTTAGCGAATCTATACTATCTTACGGCATAATGTTCTGGGGAGGAAGTACCTCAGCTGAACAAGTGTTTGTAACACAAAAATTACCTATAAGAGCGATTTTCAACATGACATTCAGATAGTCATGTCGAGTTGTATTTAAAAAAAAACAATTTTCTCACAATGCCATATATGTATATGAAGTTTTGTAATTTTTTACTAACACAAACAATATTTTCTGAAATAATAATGAAAAATGGCGATACCATTGCTAATAAATCAACAAGTCCAGAGCGGTACTGCCAATAGGGTCTACATAATGGCTTCGTATAATTAATATACCTATTATACTTATATTATATAATGCATATATTTCACTAGTCAAATAAACCCCAGGAGATTTCATGGATTTGTAGACCCTATTGGCAGGAACGCTCTGGACTTGAGGATAAGATTATTCAATTACCTGCTGAGAAAAATCAGAGATGTTGTTGATTTCAAAATTTTTAAAAATATTATATTTTCAATTATAGTTGTTGACCCTTATAGTGACCCTGTATAGTTGAGTGACCCTTACAAAATATTTGAATTTAAAAGTTATAGTAGTGAATTGTAAAGTTATGAGTTGCTTTTGGAAAATATTTTGACTTGTTTTCTATCTGTTACTTTGTAGAAATTTCGAAAATAAAATTATATTATCATTATAATTATATCTATGAAAAAGTATTATTTCAAAAAAGATAAACATAACCTAATATTTTGAATGGCTCTGTCCCTGACTCGAGTTTTAAAACGAGAGCGAAAATGTTTGCCCAGAGAGCAAATAGATTTGCTCTGATTTGTCAATGGAATATGAATAATCGATCTCATATGTCCAATGGAAAATGAAAATATGAGCGTGTCAATGGAAATCGCTATAAAATTAATTATATCTGTAAAAATCGTGAAGCAGTTAATTCTATGGTGAAATATGTGAAAACCACTGGGGAAGTGAGGTGCAGCATCTGGATTATCTATAATAATATTGTTGATTTTCTTACGAGATAGTGTTATGAACAGAAAAAGGGGTTGATAGGGTACACAGCTAGACATAAATCTGAATTAAGACTAAGAGAATCAAGAATACATTGGCATGTTTCCACCGATGAAGAGATAATATAAGTATGAATTAGTGTAAGGTTAATAAAGAAAACCTTATTATGAATCTTAACTAAATACTGTGATAGAACCAAACCATTCAATATTAACGAATGTTCCATTTCTACCACACCTCCAAAGCTGATTATGTGAGCCAGACTGTATATCACTAATATAGCTCCGGGTGTGTGAAGACTAGACGAGAACAAGTTTCTATAAATTACTTAAGACTGTCGACATAACATGTACTATATCTTGAGTAAGTCGATAACTTCATGACGTGTATCAACATCAAATGTACCTTGCCTGGAAACTTGGGATACTCGATCTCCCCGGTCTACCTGTGGGTTTTTTGTCGAGTCTCTGGGACTAGTTGGAGCGAAGTTTATAAGAGAGATGGCTGAAGTTTTCACCTAATGTTATCTACGACCATCATACCATCCATTATGTTTTATATGCAGAGAGTTTCGCATTCTTTACAGATGACAAAAACGTACTGTCTTCAACATAATCTTCTGTAGTAACTTATATGAACTAAATGTATTACTCTCAAAATTATGAAATCTTTATTACAAAAAAGTTAAAGGCTTAGGCCTATTATCAATTTTGTAACATTTGTAAACACGTTAAATTCTTCTGCGGCGGCGATCTTGGGCTGCACGCGGGCTGTGAGGGGAATACTGATTGGAATACTGAGTGTTGCTTTTCCTAAGAATACCGCCCTTAGTTCAGTTCGGTTGTTGCAATTGACTAGAATATGTTCAGCAGTTACATCTCCAACGCCTCCAACACGAGGGCTCAATTCACTGGGAAATATGTGTAGTTTTGTGGGAAGTCTGTGATGTTATGGGTTGGTTCACCTTAATCTAGCATACCGAAGGGGTACTTACAAGTGAAATACTTACCCCCGGTTTCTAAAAGGCTGATCAGCACAAATGTTAACTAATCAGACATCAATCTCTTGTTAATTTGGCAAGGTCTTTGTATCTCCTTTACAGGCGTGCAGAAATTTTCAAGAAAACATTTTTCTTTTTTGAAAAATAGTTAGTTCAAAGAGATTTTCAATATGTGCACTTTGTCATGGCTCATTTACTTTGGCACGATGGTACCTGATGAAATTTGTCACCGAATTAAAGTCGACCATTACAGTGTTCATGCACAACTTTCAACCCCTTTCAAACCCCTCACATTTTTTTTCTCCATTAAAGGGTTCGTAGGGGTTAAAAGTTGTGCATGAACAACTGTAATTGTCGACTTTCATTCGGTGACAAATTTCATCAGGTACCATCGTCTCAAAGTAAATGGGCCATGAAAAAATGAACATACTGAAAACCTCTCTGAACTAACTATTTTTCAAAAAAGAAAAATTTTTACTTGAAAATTTCTGCACGCCTCTAAAGAAGATACAAAGACCTTCCAAAAAAGTACCACATGACCCACTTAACCTATTCAAAAAATGTAAAGGGTTGATGGGGATGGCACAGGGTGCAACAAAAATCCTTCAAATCTGCACAAAAATTTAGTAAAAGTGAAACAAAAATTGACCTGTTTCAGGATTTTGTTGCCAAATATTTTTCTTCTGAGAAAATGAATTTGTTCCATAATTTTGACGAGCACTGTACATAGACTATAAATACGGAAATAGAAGTACTTGCTTCAATATATTGAGAACTCTGGACTAACAAAGATTATTAGAATCGTGAATTCAGTAAACCGCCATCGTTTCAAATTGTTTTCTCCCCACAAATCGTAATACGTCCGTTCCGCGGAGTCCTCTGTGTTGACAGGTGGAAAGAAAGATAAAACACTGCTACAAGTACGCTATTTGATTACTACGGCATCTGTCTCCATATGGAAAATATCACACATTTATCCTATAATCTAGGACTAACCGATTAGAGCATCTTTGCGCGTATCTTCTGGGGAACATTGCATTATCATTTTGCCCAAATGTCTGTAATTTCAAATTTTTTGCCGAAAATGGTCTCAAACGGCTAGGTTCAACTCACTGATGAAGAATTCAAGGTCAAATTTGATTCTGTCCGGCTGGCCGTTGTCACGATAAATTGTGGACGAAAAGAGATAGCGACTTGAAATTTTCAGGATAGGTGGCGCATCCAAATACGACGGACAAGTTCGTTAATGGGCATAATCGGCCCAACGGTCTCCGCACTGAGAGAAATGTTAGGGTTAATAATTAATAATTCTTTATTTGGGATAGATTTATTCATTATTAATGGATTTTATTAATTAAAAATAAATGTTATTAATAGTTAGATCCACTTGATTTTAAGCTTATTTATCAGAAATATATTATTTATTTAGGCAATATTTATTAATTATTAGAAAGGTTCATTAATAGGAAATAAATCTAATACAGAAAAGTCATGTTCGAAAATATTATTAACTATAACAAAATGATTTATTTCCACCAAACAAATATTATTTCAAGTTAAAATTTGCCTTATTTCTGTCAAACAAATATTTGTTGAATCATCATTTAATCAACCTTTATTTATCAAAAATAAATCTTGATTAGACCTGAATAAGTGTTTATTTACGCTCGGATCTTTATGTTCCCGACCCCACCCCATCATAGCGAATTGCGACTCTGAAAATCTTCTAATTCTAATTCAGTCTTTTCCTTTTCTTCAGTCAGTTAGGATATGGTTAGGATAGTGTATTTGTGAGTTACTACGAACTAAAAGTTTTGTGATAAGTGTGTGAACAGAATGTCCGATTTCCAGGAGTTTTTGTTTGAAAATGGTTTGAGCCATTTGAGAAGTATATTCGAGTTGGTTGAAAATCAATGGAGTACTCTATAAGAAAGGAGTTGTATGTCAATACGGTCGAAATAATTTTGGAGAACCAGTGTTTTGTGTTATAGAATCTATTGAATATAACAATAAAAATTATCGTTTAAATTGCAAAGAAATTTTGTGTTTCGGTTTTGATAAACATTTTCAGGCCTATCAGGTAAATTGTATTTCTTCTCATACCTTTAAAGTTAATGTCCTTGAAGATTTTTGGCCTTTTCTAACACATATCCACAATTCAGCTAATGGAAATAAATATATTTCATGTATGAATCAGGAAGTTTAAATCAACCTAATGATTGAGTTCACTTTATGTACCCAATAATTGTTCCTGAAGTTTAGGTGTGACAATGCCATAAGTGTAATTTTTGATTTAGTGTATGTGAGAGCGAATTTCTTGAACCTAGTCATAATTCGACCAAATTGTTAATTTATTTGCATTTAAATGTTTCTGACAATTTAATTATTTCTGCTTCACATAAATGAGTTGAGTTCATAAGAATTTAATAATTAAGAAAAATTATGTTCCATTATCTGATACTAAAATATTGATGAATGTATAGTTAGACTCGAATTATGTTTTTACTTTCTTTGATTTTTTGAAAGTTGAATGTTGAACCTGTTATTTTTTTCTCATTATTTAATAAATATTACGTTCTGTTGCGTTGAATGCTTGTAAAGACTAGACTGATTTTATATTTTGCAAGAGTTCAATGTTGAACCTCCTAAATACTTTTTTCTTATTATTCAATAAATATTACGTTTTGTTGTTGAATGCATATTAAGACTAGACTGATTTTATATTTTGTAAGAGTTTAATGTTGGACCTCCTAAGTATTTTTTCTCATTATTTACTAAATAATACATTTTATTGTTGAATGTATACTAAGACTAGACTGATTTTTTTTATAAGTTTAACGTTGAACCTATGTTATGTTTTCTCATTATAGAATAAATATTACGTTTTGTGTATTTCCTTTATTTTATTTTTCATGCCCCACCCCTATATATTGTTGTTTGACTCAATAATACATAACTTAATTAAGTTCCATTCCAATGAAACATAAAAAGGCTAATGTGATGGATTTTAATTATTCATTCCCCTCAGTTTTCATTCACTTCAGTTTTCATTTAATTAATCATATTTATTGGAAAATATAATTTTTTTTCGAAAAAAAAAACCTTAATTTAGTGTGAAAAACTTGTTATTCACGAAAGTATAAAATTATTCTATAATAAATTTTATTTATTTATATGAAATATAATCTACTAAATATAAATTTATATTTGTTTGGTATATCTACATATTGACTTTCATTGAATGAACATTGTTTTATCTCATGAATAATATATATTTATTAATAAGAATTCGTTATTTAATAAAAATATTTCTTTTCTCCTTCAATAAATTCATTATTTCTTATGAATATATAATTTCTTATAATAAATTTCCTATATTTATGAGAAATATTCTTTTCTGAAATATAAATATATCTTTATTCATTATGAACTAATGATATTCATTCGAAACAAATATTTAATTCTCATAAATAACCTTTATTTATTATTAATAAATCGTAACTGAATGATAATATAATTTTGTATCTATTAATAAACCTTTTCATCTATTAATAAATCGTATATTAATAATTAATATATATATTAATTTTTCACCAATATATATTTATTTTTAAAACTCAAACAAATCCATTATTTGGGACAAATAAATATTTATTACGCCATATATGAATAAGGGGTTTATTTAATATGAATAAACTTAATTATTTATAAATAAACTGTTCTCTCAGTGCGAGTAATAGTTTTGTCATCAGCCAATACAGATCCGATCAAATTGAAACTTGGTGAGTAGTTATAGAATACGAACATAAGGACGTTTGTGAGAATCTTATCATTACAAAATTTCAAAAGATTTATCAAAAAATATTATTTATGTCACCATAACCTGAGAACGGAGAAAGATAGCGACTTGAAATCTTCAAGGTAAGTTTTGCTCTAAATGCGACATTTGAGTTTGTTTATAGGCATAATCGGCCAAAAAATGTTGGTGTTATACTCATCTGAAATTTGGTTGTCTTCAAGAACTCGGAAAATACATAACCGATCCAATTGGAACATGGTTATTAGTTGTAGAATGCCAACGCGAAAATTTTTGCGAAATTTCATGGGGATCGTATCACTAGTAAATTTCTTAAAAATAATTGAAAATCATTGAAAAAAATTTTATATATCCGAAACTATTCGTCCGACATCGCTGAAATTCCGAGAGCTTTCAGAACCTAACTCTATACTGCCAAGATCCAAGTTTGAATACGATCGGATCCATATTGTTGGAGATCCAAGCAGCCTTGTGTGATTTCAGTAGCTGGATATAGGTATTATTAGGGCATAATCGGTCCAACGGTTTTCGAAGTTATATCCACCTATAGTATATTATTTCCTCGATAACACAAAAAATAACATAGACTCGATCGAATAGCTGATATCGTGCTCGGACATGAAAGTAAACAAAAACTTTCGCAAATACCTCTCTCTGACAATACTGTGAAGCGTCGTCATGATGATATAGCAGGTGATACAATACAAATAGTGGAGGCCGTGAAAGAATCAAAATGTTTAACAATACAGTAAGATGAGAGTACGGATGTAGCACAATGTTGTCAATTGTTAGTTTTCGTTCGATATGCAAAATGAAACAATCAAAGATGAATTGTTGTTTTCTACAGAATTGACGACTACCTCGAAAGCAACCGATATAATGGCAAAAGATGATTTTTTTGCCAAATATGAACTGTCATGGGGTAACTTGATCGGTTTATGCACAGACGATGTTCCCGCATTGATTGGGTCTCGGTCAGGATTCGTACAGTTGGTGAGAGAAAAAAAACCTAATATATATTTGCTATTCACTGTTTTATACACCGCCAAACCCTGGCGGCTAAGACGCTTTCAGACGATTTCAACGCTGTCCTTAAATTATGCATTAAAATTGTCAACTATGTTAAAGAAAGTGCGTTGAATACAAGACTATTCACGACTCTTTGTGATGATCTGGGTTCAGAGCAAAAGACACTGATATTTCACGCTGTAGTGCGCTGGCTCTCGAAAGGAAACATGATGGGTAGATTATATGAGCTTCAAAATGAAGTTATCCAATTCTTAAAAACCCAAAATCAAAGCGAATTATTAGAATTCAAAGAACCGCAAGGGTTCAAGTGGTGTTTGCTTATTTATCTGACATCTTCGATTCCTTGAACTCGTTAAACTTGAAACTGCAGGGCGGAGATTTGAACAACGTAGATCACTGGGATGTTATAACCGCATTCACGGAAAAATTGCAATTGTGGAAAAGAAAAATTTTAGCAGACAATTATTCATGCTTTGCAAAGTTATCCACCATCGCAGAGGAGGAGTGTTTTGTAGACGTTCATTCCATTTTAGGCAGCAGGGAGGCGTGCTCAAAAATAGTTTGGGAACCCCTGATTTAATTGATATTGTGATGTACCCTGCTGGGGTACGGTTCGGTATGTCGCGTATACAGTCTCAAAGGGTTGCAGATTAACACACATCAGTCTCGGGCAAGGATTTAATAAGATACATCAAGATCGGCTACATAATACAGTAGTTCAGAGAGAGGCTTCTCGCCCGAAGCTACGTGGGAATTGACTACAATAATAGTCAACAATTGAACGTCGGGATCGGCGTTGATACTACTTTGTTGATCCTTCCGAACGGAGTTTATATAATAATTAATTAAATAACAAACAGACTTGTTTTAATAACAAGTCGCGATTATTCGGATATGGAATAATCAGGTATTGCAAGACGTAAGGTCCCATGGACCTTCTAATCTCACGTATAACTTATACATCTAGATACAGGCTGTGTCTACTACACCTTCCCCCTTTGAGAGAAAAAAAAAAAAATTTCTTTTTGTTTGCAAATATAAAAACATTTTTTTTTTTTTTTTACTTACCTAAAGTACTATTTACATTACAATACATACTATCCGTCTCATTAAATCTTAAATCTAAAAGCTTATTACGTTATTTACATATAATATCTTAATTCTATAACCTGTCAGTAATTTCTCCTATTGTGAGAAATACTGTTTGACCCGGTTCTTGTGAACCTCTTTTAGTTTGTTTTTGTCCGTTTTCACTACAATGTTCGGGTTTCTCACTTCCACTATTTCATAGGGTCCTTTGAATAAGGGATCAAGTTTATTATCACTGTTCTTATTGTCCAAGAGCACTTTATCCCCTATTTTAAAATTACTCTTATTACATTTCCTATCGAAGTTCTCTTTCCTCTTCAATTTTACCTTCACCAAGTTTTCTCTAGCATCTTTCCATGCCGTTTGCAACCTATACTTTAATTCAATAGGATAGTTGTCAAAATTGTAGATTGGATCTACTTGGCTTTCTAAATTTTGTGGAAATCTTCTAGGTTTTCCGAAA
The DNA here is from genome assembly GCA_937662695.2 of Halyzia sedecimguttata. Classification (NCBI taxonomy): domain Eukaryota; kingdom Metazoa; phylum Arthropoda; class Insecta; order Coleoptera; family Coccinellidae; genus Halyzia; species Halyzia sedecimguttata. The sequence goes on from OW569414.2 coordinate 70,849,487, forward strand.
ACTAATTCGTACGGAGTATAGCGAGTTGAAGAGTTTACGGTATTGTTGTATGAAAAGCACCAATACGGAACCCAATTACTCCAGTTGTTACTTTCCTTAGCTGAGCGCATACGAAGGAATGCTCCTAAATGCTTATGCGAATTTTCAAGTGCACCTAGTGTTTCGTGGTGGTAAGCGGTTGAATTGAGCTGCTTAATTTCAAGCAATTCACACGATTCACTAAATATTCTTGATAAGAATTCTGTGCCTTGGTCTGTAACAACTTCCGAAGGTATACCATACCTTAAAACAAAGCTTTGAATGAAAGATTTTGCAACTGTTTATGCTTCTTTGTTTGGTAGTTCATAACATTCTACGAATTTGGTTAAGTCACATTGAATTGTGAGGATATATTTATTATCTGCAATATCGGTAGGAAGTGGACCTACGAGATCTAAAAAAATTCTTTGAAAAGCTGATGAAGCTGTGGTTGTGATTGTCATAGGTTCTCTCCTAGGTAAAGAATGTTTATGTCGTTGACAATCATCACACTTCTTAACAAATTTCTCAACATCCGACTTTAATCCGCTCCAAAAATATTCCCTTTTCAGGTTATTGAACATTCTTTCTATCCCAGCATGCCCTCCTGTTGGAAGCATATGAAAATCATTTAGAATTATTTGCCTTAGTTCCTTATCTTCAATTCGCGTTACATCTCTTATTATGTTTATTTTTAAGGATGTTCCTAGAATTTCATTCTTATAATTTGACAACATTTTCAAAAATTCTTTGTTACTAGCTAGCTTTACGAGGTACAATTCTAATATATTATTTTCTGCGCATAAATTTTCCAGTTTCCTCAACGATGTACCTAAGTCGTACGCTGATCGGATTTCCTGGTTAATGAAAATAATTTGTGAATTCACATTGTATATCAAATTTTCATTGTTATCCTCTGAATGTTGATTTTTCAAATTAAGAAATTCTTTTTCTGGAAGTGGTCTCAATTCAACACTTTTTGCTGGACGTTTTAAAACTTCGACAACAACAGGGTGATCAATCCTCTTGCCCTCGGAGACATTCGTCTCATGTTGTTTGGAACCTACTTCTTTAGCTCGAGATCTCGTCATGACGCTAACGTGTTCGACTACACCATTCGTCATTTCTTTGAGATCTTCCGAATCGATTTTTATACGCGATAAGGCATCTGCTGTTACATTTTCTGAACCTTTCACATAATGTACCGTGAAATCATATTCCTCTAAAATCAAACGGAATTTAGTTAATCTACTAGACGGATTAGTCATATTGAACAAATAAATCAGTGGTCGGTGATCTGTTAAGATTTTAAATTTCCTTCCATATAAATAAGGTCTGAAGTGTTTAACTGACCAAACTATTGCTAAGAGTTCTTTCTCAATTGTACAATAGTTCCTCTCTGCTGGATTCAAGCTTCGCGAGGCAAAAGCTATTGGATGGTCATTTGAATTTGATAAAACTGAACCCAACGCAAATCCACTGGCATCCGTTCTAAGAATAAATTCATTATTCTCAGAGAAATCTGGATATTGCAAAATTGGTGCTGTCAGAAGGACTTGCCTCAGGTTTTGAAATGAATTTTCGCAATCTTCCGTCCATTGAAAAACTTTTCCTTTACGTGACAAGTTGTTCAAGGGTTGAGCGATGGCTGCAAAATTTTTTATAAATTTCCTATAATAATTAGCCAATGCAACAAAACGTTTTACTTCCTCGGAATTTATAGGTACAGGATATCGTGAAATAGCATCAATTTTCTCTGGATCTGGCGAAATGCCTTTATCCGAAATGATATGACCTAGATACAACATTTCCTTCTTCAAGAATTCACATTTACTAGGGTTTAATTTCAAATTAACTTCTCTGAGGCGTTGTAATACTTTAACTAAATTTTGATTATGATTTTGCAAAGAATGTCCAAAGACTATTAAATCATCCAAATAAATAAAACATGAATCATAATTTAAACCTGACATAGCTATTGTCATTAGCCTTGAGAATGAGCTGGGGCTCGTTTTTAATCCCATTCCTAGTCTTTTCATTTGATATTGACCTCTTTCAGTTGTAAATGCTGTATATGGTCTGCTATCGGGATGTAATTCTAATTGGTAGTACCCTTGCGCTAAATCTAGATGAGAAAAGTAAACTGCTCCTGACAAGGAATCCAATATTTCGGTAATGTTTGGTAATGGAAATTTATCACCTTTAATTTGTTTGTTCAGTAATCGGTAATCTAAAACTACTCGAAATATCCTAACTCCGTTTTGATCCGGTTTCTTAGGTACAATTGATAATGGTGAGGACCATTCAGATTTGGCTTCCTCTATAATTCCATCTTTGAGCATTTTATCAACTTGCTTATGAATTTCATTTTTCTGAGAATGTGGCAATCGATACGGTTTAACATAAACTGGTTGCGCTTCTGGTTTGAGCAAAATTTTCTGTCGGTATAAATTAGTAACTGTTAAAGGATCACCGTCTACGTGAAATATATCTGCATATTTAGCACAAATTTTTTGCACGGAAGTAATTTCTTCCTTATTTAATGATTTCATATTAATTGAATCTAATATTTCATCTACTCTTTGTACGGATATTTCCTTCCTACCATAATTGATAACTTCAAATTTTGAGAGATTCTCAAGTTTTGGAAGAAAATTTTTCAACTTTATTTCTCTATCGTTTACATTCAATAATCTAATTGGAATTCTATTCCCTTCAGGTTTTGCGATCATTCCTGCGACGATAACGCCTTCGCATATTTGCTCGTTTTGAATTACGCATTCTTCAGTTTCCTCAGTATGACGATAATGAATTATTTCACATCTAGGTGGTATAATAGTATAATGTTCGACTTTTGACTTTAGTAGTACACAAATTTCTGTATTATTACTCTTTAGTTTTAAAATGAAATTTTCATAATCAATTACTGCTCTGTATTTTTGGAAAAAATCTGAACCTAGTACACCATGTATACTTGAGTCAAAGGATTTAATTACTGAAAAACTATGAGCGAATCTTGTATTTTCTACAACAAGTGAAATGTTTGCGGAGCCCATGGAAGATGTGGATCCGGCTATACCTTTAATTTCAATTCTTTTTCTTGTATCTAAATATTCTCTTTCAGCAGATATTCGGGAAAAATGCAACTAATACTTGCACCTGTATCAATTAAAAAATATTTAAGTCTTTCTTGTCATACTTCACTGAAACGTAATTCAAAGCATTCAAATTGTAATTAACATGACCGTTGGTCACGAAAAAACTTATCCGCTGCGGGATTTTGTTCTGTCGACGCGTCTGTGTCATTTTCGGCAACATAATACGCTCTTTGCTGGGTCGAGGATCCTTTGTTTTTGTTTTTGAACTGATTATTGAACCGCTGACCCCGACCTTGCTCATGATTCTTTTTCGCTGAGTTGAAATTTTGATTGCTTGTATTTCCCTGGCGGTTACGAGTTTCATGACCTTGATACGCCCGGTTAGAACTCTCTTTATAATTTCGCCTCTGATTCCTAAATTGTTTCATGTGAAAAGCATTTTGATGAGGTGCCTGTGATGACGTCTTCACAAGCTCCTCCTCTTTAGCTGCTGCTACAGCATCTTTCAAGTTGGCGAAATTTCTTGCCTTAACTATCGTTCTTATCTCCGTGTTTTTTAAACCATTGGAAAACGCGCCTAATGCAATTTTTTCTTTCACCTTAGCTAACACAGGTAATGCTTCCGGTGCATCATCTGCTTGTGCGATAGTTAAATCTAACGACAATTGCTCCACAAGTTTTGCAAATTCTTCAATCGTTTTCGTATCTTGTTTTGCGTTGTGGAGTTGGGTGGACAATGCTGCTGCGGATTTTTTGGTAATTAGGAGTCTTTTCATATCTACCAACAAATCTTCAACCTTCCTATACCCTTTACATAATCTTAATTTAGCATTAGCTGTCAGTTTAATTTTTAGAACATAATTTATTAAAGCACTTTGACTTGCCTCATCAAGCATATCTCTATACAACTCTATAGCATCAACCAGTTGTATCACAGACTCTTCTGTGTTACCCCTACGGTAATAATGAGGACGCTGTCCTTAAATCAAATTTTTCGCCCATTGTTGCCTTTTCTGATTGACTTTTGACGGTAATTAATTTAGATCTTTCCTTCAATAATTCTTTTGCTTCTAAAAGTGTTTGGTTTATGAATGCAAGGTGAGGACTAGATGCTCTGAGAAAATTTGGTTCCGACTTAACAATTTCGTATAATTTTTTGAACTTATACTCTAACTTGACCCATTCATTTTGAAATTTTTTTATTCTGTCGGCCCTTTCCCTGCGTTCTCGCGGCTCTTTTTTGACACTATCGAGAAATTTAACGCACACACAACTTAGCTCGGATAATTGTTCAACACATTCCATGAAGCATAATTAAGGAAATTCTTACGGTTTTTTTTTTCATGCCCTATGATGTAGGTGCTCCTTTTAAACCAAATCCTGGTGGCTCCTCCTGATCTCCAGTTGCACTTTCTTCTCAATTGCCTTCTCTATCCTGGAGTATACGTAGATGCCTGCTGCAATGCAAACCAGAAGAAATGCCACAAGTCCCAGGATGTCTGGCACGGTCAAAGATTCAGCTGGGCTCGGCGCATTTGCTGCCCCATTTCCTGTCTGGGCAATGATTACCTCCTCTTGTTTAGATTGTCCGGAACCCATTTTTCTTGCTGGTAGAACTTGGCTGAACTCCTGATGACTGCCTTTCTTCTCACTGCGTGCGATACCAGTTACAAACCATGTGACGCCATGTGAATACCACTTTCAACTGCATACAACTGGCAGGATCGCCATGTGATGTACCCTGCTGGGGTACGGTTCGGTATGTCGCGTATACAGTCTCAAAGGGTTGCAGATTAACACACATCAGTCTCGGGCAAGGATTTAATAAGATACATCAAGATCGGCTACATAATACAGTAGTTCAGAGAGAGGCTTCTCGCCCGAAGCTACGTGGGAATTGACTACAATAATAGTCAACAATTGAACGTCGGGATCGGCGTTGATACTACTTTGTTGATCTTTCCGAACGGAGTTTATATAATAATTAATTAAATAACAAACAGACTTGTTTTAATAACAAGTCGCGATTATTCGGATATGGAATAATCACGTATTGCAAGACGTAAGGTCCCATGGACCTTCTAATCTCACGTATAACTTATACATCTAGATACAGGCTGTGTCTACTACAATATTCTTATATCTAAATTTCGAATTACTATCGTGGATGGATGAATGTCTAATATACAACGCAATGCAAGGATTTGCACATTTGCGCGCATTCGCCATTTTGCGACATAGACACATTTTTTTATTACCTCCATCACACGATATCCTTGATTAAATGAATATATTGTCTTCCAAGAAATTAAAGCAATGCCTTTTTCACTTCAAAGCGTAAGAAGAGCAAGCAAATTAATTGTCTTTTAGGAGCGCTTGCATCCCTGATCCTAATAATTTGCCCAACTATCTGTAACGTTCGAATTTTTGGACGAAAATTATCTTAAACGTTCAGTGAAGGGTCATTGATGAAGAATCCGAGGTCAAACTGTGTTATGTCATTCTGTCTCAGCGTAGGCACAATAACACTAGAACAAAATGAGTTAGAGAATAGAAATTCACAGGATAGATTAGGGCAATCAATTTCTCGGTTGATTTCGTTAACTAAGTTACAGAGGTATAGCCATCTGAAATTCTGTTTTTGAAACAAGTCGGAAAATACTGATCTGTTTGAATTGAAACTCGGTAGCCAACACGACTTCTTCTGATAAATTTCGTCACCATCGTATTCTCTATCTAAGAAACTATTTGTCAGATATCGCTGAAATTTTGCGAAAGCCTCCAAAACCATATTTCGCGTCCAAGTTCTAGATTCGAACTTGATCAGACCGATTTTGTTCAAAATATTGTAAAAATTTTTTTTTCCTGGAAGCGAAGCAGCCTTATCGAGTTCAGCACCTTGATGTGTGATCACTATTGCTCTGAATTTGGACATTTGGAATTGACTGCTGAACATATGTAGGATTTTGTATCATTGTCTAGGGATAATGATTCTACATTCACACTTTGCAATAAATACATCACTGTATGCTATTAGGTATGTACAGGTTTATTTACACCACTTCTACAGACGTCAACTTCGCCGTCACATTGAATCCCGTCGATTACTGAGCTCCCTAACAGTCTCGATACTCTATAATTGTACGTTTTAAGTCTCTACCGTCTAATTAGCTTTTACAACACTCGCGCCTCTAATCAGTCTTTCGTCTAAGTAGGAACCAACTTCCCTCACAACGTCTCTCGTGCTCCGCAGCACCCTTCGAACTTCCCCTACCCGAATGTCCTCGATTAACCCTTCGTACCTCTCTTCCCTTCTCTCAGAGCTAAGGGCTATACCATAACGGTAGTACTCAATGCTGATTCGCAGATCCTCCACCTTGCGCCTCCTCGCTCAAACCAACGGGTTTGCGTGGGAACAATATCAGGAGCATCGCTGATTTCCAAGAACCGATCACCCAAGAAGGCCCTTCCAAGATTTAGATGACAGCTAACATAGAACACTTCCTCCTCAGAGAAAAGTAGTCTAGACGACGAAGTGCCTTCGAGGCACCTCCACACTCAATATGTGATATCATTGGAATGTTGGGATCTCTTCAGACTGGGATATAATCCAGAAATGCGTCTCAAATATCCGTTCGAACGTGGTACAACTTGATCTGCACCAGTAAAACTAACCTTACGTCTATTATTTACAAGAATTCCTACATATATATTTTGAAATTTCATTCTAGCGTACTTTACGCCCTATAGCCTTTCACCATTTCGACGAACAACATGATCTCGATTTGGAGAATGTATAGACCCCGGTTTATAAGTGTAACTACCAAACAAGATGTTTGGGTGAAATGAGACGTAGCTCAATTAATAATACCGTATATCTGAGAACTGATGTAGCCAAGGTGGGTGCTATTTATCTAGCTCAATATTTTGAATACATATGAACACCTTGATTAATTCCCGAGCCGGTTGAGGGTGTATATATACGTCTTCCAACATACCCATTTTGTATATATGTTAATCCCGTTATAAATGAACAATATCCGTTGTATCCGCCTATGTTAAGGTTTTCTATGTGAATGCGGGAAGATATTATTGAAAATTAAAATAATTTCAACGTATAATTAAAAAATATATACAGGGTGAGTCTTCGACCTCTGCATTAATTTTAACCACATATTCCTCTCAGCAAATGAAACAATTTTTGCGCGTATGTTCTGGGGAACATCGCGTTATAGTTTTGCCCAAATGTTTGTAACTTTCGAATTTTTTGACGAAAATGGTCTCAAACGATTAAGTTTGATTCCCCAATGAAGAATTCAAGGTCAAATTTGATTCTGTCCGTCCGGCCGTCCCTCCGTCCGGCCGTTGCCACGATAACTTGAGAACGAAAAGAGCTAGCGACTTGAAATTTTCAGGGTGGGTGGCGCATCCCAATACGACGGACAAGTTCGTTAATGGGCATAATCGGCCCAGTGGTTTCCGAGTAATAATTTTGTTTTCAACCAATATAAATCCGATCGAATTGAAACTTGGTGAGTAGTTCTAGAATATGAACTTAAGCACGTTCGTGAAATTTTATGCGAATCGTATGGCTAGAAAATTTTTAAAAAATCATTAAAAAATATTTTTGTTGTCACGATAACTTGAGAACGGAAAGAGATAGCGGCTTGAAGTTTTCAGGTTAGGATGTGCACCAGAACGTGACATTTCAGTTTGTTTATGAGCATAATCGGTCAATGGTTTCAGAGTTATAGCCATCTGAAATTTTCTGGAATTTGGTGGTTTTTTGTTCCTCATTAACTCAAAAAATACTGAACCGATTGAATTCAAACATAGTTATTAGTCGTAGAATGCCAACGCAAAAATGTTCGCGAAATTTGGTGAGGATAGCATTTGTAGAAAATTTTTAACTAATCTTTGAAAATAAAAAAAAAATTCTATATATCAGTAACTATTCGTTTGAAATTGCTGCAATTTTGCAAAAGCCTTCATAACCTAACTCTACTGAAAAGTTTCAAGTTTTAATACGATCGGTTAAATATTGTTTGAGATTCTTAATTCGAATTTACCATGGTAAATTCGAATTAAGTGTCCAATACAGGAGAATGGACAACATGATTTACCATGGTTAATTCGATTAAGGGTGTCCAATACAGAAGCATGGACAATAGAACATACGCGCAAAAGCTTCTTACTTCACGTCAGTGCTTGAACCAATTTTTCAGTTACCAATTTTTCCAGATTCGGCTCAGGTAAAAAGTTACAAGCGTTTAAAGATTTCACAATGTGCTAATACACTGCCGCATATAAATTATCTATGACATTGTTGGCAGACGAGAATAAGTCATGGTAACCTGGTTTACAGCTTGATTCGGGATTCCAACGCTCAAGGGTGCATCCATAAAAGTAGTGAAATTTCTGGAGTTTTCCATTTTAAAACATTCAATGTAGAATATCTCGAAAACGGTGCGTTTAAGGAGAAATGATGAGGAATAATATAATGTTCTAAAGTGATGGATTATTCTTGAAATGACTCAAGAAAAACTTTATATGCTTTCTTTATGCTAATTTCGTTTAGTTTTATGAATCCACGAGTCCATAACTAGAAAACCAGTAGAAGTAGAAAATAACTAATATTTGGAAAATATGTATCATAGTTATAGGAAACTTTACGCCAACATTAATTTTATTCGAAAAAAGGATGTAAAAGCTACAAAATAAAAACTGATTTTTTTTCAAAATTTCAACAGCCTGTATCTTTTTACCTGAGCTGAATTTGGAAAAATGTTAAATGAAAAAAGTGTTTCATTTGATGGGAGGAATATTTGGTTTAAATTAATGCAGTGGTCAAAGACTCACCCTGTATATCCAAACGGACGAATAACTAGTTGGTCAAAAATTATCGTTAGATATCATTTCAACTTCCAAAATATTCATCAAATTAGGACTTAGGCAATGAAGAAGTGAGGGCGAGGCAGTGTGTTATAAGCGGGGAAGCGAAGACGGTAGACTTTTGGTGAGCATGAGCTTTTATCCCTAAGACTTAGACGGTTTCATTGAATTCAGACTTTGGAATTTGGAGGAGATTGCTATTTTCGAACTTCAGTAATTGCGGAAGTAAAAACTGTCAAAGTTGTAAATATTACTTCGAGTTGAATTGTAAATAAAGTGTGCAAATAGCAGAACAACTGTTTTTTGAAAACCAAAGACGTTGAAGAAGAATGTTAGGAGAGTAACTCTGTCAACCCCTAGAAGATTTATATGAAAATCCTACATTTGGGGGCTCAATCCGGAATTAATTAGATATACATTTCGGCGAAACGAGAGATGAATTTTTTTGTAAGAAATTGAGGCCACACGAGAGGAAGTCGACTTGCAGATCCAACGACGATGGAAAAGTGAAGAGTGTTGTGAAATAAGGGCAATTAGTGAATCGAATAGTGTTACAAAAAAGGATTACTAGGAGATACTGAGGTAGGATTAATCCTTATCGACAATTTGTTTCCGATAGACCAAAATTGATTGTATCCTTATGTGAATTCTGAAGACGTTTTAGATTAAGTCATATGGTTTTAGTATATTAATGAAATTTCTCTAGATATAGGAAACATTGTTTCTGGAATCTGTGTCAGATGCCAAATGTATGAGTAGATCAGAGTGTTTAGTGAATAATACTATGCACTTTGAATCTCATATCATGCAGTAATGAAATTCTGCCGATGGCTTATAGAACATGCTCATCACTTATGCCCTTTTGATTTCATATTATGATAATAGTTATTCATGATTTCGATATTCAAATAATTAATTAATAATAATAATAATATAATAATAATAACTAATATTTGTAGCTTAACTTATGACTGAGTTACCACTATATCGTCATATCATATTTCGAAAGATTTCTCACAAAAATTTTATTTTTTAAATTGCAGTCAAACCAACTAGCAACAAGAACACCCCTTACAGAGCGTTCCATTTTAGGGGATATATATATTCATCCGTTTTTTCTCGTCTCGCCAGCCAAGGTCAAGGTGTCAAGGAGACACAGAATCTTCTAACGCTATCTCTGCATCTCCTATCACGGATTTCGAGCGATATAATCGTTACAGAGAGCTGTTCATAAACAATTATCCAACTCAACTGTGTACTCTCTAACATTATTAAGTCGGAAGCTTTCAGAAAAATGTCGAGAGCTCTCTGAAGAACAACTTTCATCATAATTTATCTGCTCGATTCTCAAACAATCTGGCTCTATGACATCATCGGATGGAAACTTCTTAAATAACTGAGGTATATAACGTCACTGAAACCTGAAAATGAATCTTGCGAGGTATTTGAATTGTAACAGTAATCAATGAGTAGCACATGTATACCTTTCGACTAGTTTGGTATCCGAATTTAATAAAGAATCTATCACCTTATTAAGTGGATAATTATTGAATAACCCTCGAAACACCTCAATAACTATGAATCGTATCATCAACCATGAACTCCATTGAACACTATGTTCTAGGAACAAAGCACTTCTAATTGCTTTATGCATTATCTAACATTTTAAGACATGTTTCAGGAACTGTTTTACCTTCTGCTTACACCCCTTGAATTATATTTCAAATGAAAAATCATATATGATTTACACTTATTTATTTAATATTTCCACAAAACTGCGACTTCTTCACATTGCATAATACTGAATTTGTAACAATGAATTATCTGCCTATATATCACGATGCCCTTGATGCAGAGTTTTTCGGTTTTTATTCTTCTTACAAAATATTCAAAACTAGTCACACAATCATACACTCCTGAGACTTTGTAAATATTTAAGATAAATTAATTAGTTCCTAACGCTTTTATGAATTTATTTTTTATTTGAATAGATTGAATAACGGAGAAAAATTGAGATATAATTGTTCATTAACTGAAATACCCGGACCTTCCTCTTTATTTATTTCCACCATTTCCCAATAACTTTGTCGCGCACCTTCATTAAAATTGTGTAAAATTTTCAAATCCGTGTTAAAATTATGAGCTAATAAATGATTCCAATAGTTATAATTAATTTTGTTATGTTGGTACCTATTATACGTTTTCATTTATTATTGTTCCAAAGTTCTACCTGTTTTTCAAATACATAATTTATTTACAACTACCTCAATTTAAGTAATCATTAAAGGATACTGTGGGAGGTATACTTATTATTGAAAGTTTTTTTTTCTGGGTTTTCTCTCCCAAACTATTTTGTGATTTACTTCTGCGTAAGAAACACAAGATATTTGTCAGAAGCAATCAATTGAACAATATCGCCTAACAAACAACAACGAAACAACATCAACGAAGAAACAACTATATCGTAACGTTTCGGAGTCTATATCAGACTCCTTCGTCAGACTTTTAATGAAAATCTTTAGAATTATTTTGTTGATAGTTATTTTGTGAAATTCAAGAATTGTCACATTGACAAAATAATTAATTTTTATTTTATAGATATTTTTCAGAGTTTGGGAGAGAAAACCCAGAAAAAAAACTTTCAATTACCTCAATTTAACTGACAATCACGAGATTTATCTTCTTTACTGCTCTTTGATTTATTATTCTTAATGAATTTTGCCAGGCAATTGTTTATTCGGAATGGGATATTTATCTGTTAGTTTTGAAGAAAACTCTCAATTTGTGACTCGGTTTGCCAAAATATGTCAATCGGTAGAATATTTCATGTTCATCCTTCATTTCTGAAAATAATACACCAATTTTTTTTTTTTCTGAATTGGTTCTTCTTCAATATTTTTCTGATTAACTCATATCTATTCATTATTGACCGCTATTGGTTCGATCCTTTCTAATTCTTTACAATAATCTGCTTCAGATAAAGTTATATTAATCAGTCGGTGTAGCATAGTATGAAACTCCGCGACGTTAGAATGGGCATAGATTCTGCTTTTTTCATTCCATATTCTTCGAAATTCGGCTGTGGTAAAAAGTTAGAAGCATTCAAAGATTTCACAAAGTACTCACACAAATGAAATATCGTCTATTTCTGAGGCTCCTAACGTCTTGATACTATATACTTCTTAGTTGCTCTTCCGACTAACAGTCCCGAATCAAATTCCTTAGCGCCTAAAGGATTTCTCTGAATTGCCTCCTTCTATTATAGCAATGTCTTTTATATTGTATATTGTTGTAGGGGGTAACGTTGCACATTGACGTGTGTGGGCGGGAAAGTCTTCAGCTTCCCTGCACGTCGACCTGGGTGTTCCGATGGGGCTACTCAGTGGCATCACCACTAGGTGATGCAAGGGTCCTCAACCAACTGGACCCGATGGAACCAAATGACCAGTTTGGTTCCACTGTCGAGAGGGGGGATCGGGTAGGGTGCTCGCGTGAGGACAAACCTCAGGGCAACCTGCGCCCATAACAACAAAATTCGGTTGCAGGAAATAAAGCCGTGCTTACTCCCCGTGGGGATAAGGAACAGAGGAGTTTTTAGTGAGTATACCCCCGAGAAATCGAAGGGAGAGTCTCACACTACCTTCGATCCGCTGATCGAGGGTGTCTCTAAAAGATTTCCTCCTCTCCAAAAAAAAAAAAGTTTATTGTGCCCCCCGTCAGAGCTGTTGATGTCATTACCATCTACAGCTCGCCTTCCATTTCCAGAGTTCTGATTAACTCCAGTATCTGGGATGGCTTCAAGGAGGCTAGGACTTCGCTCCTGCGGATTTCTTGCCCAAAGCATTCCTTGCGTTGGTTTGAGATGGCGGGGCATTCCGTTCGCAGGTGATCAGGAGTTTCATCCTCCTCGCAACAGAATCTGCACTCGTCAGTTTCTGCTAGCCCTAATATCATCATATGCTTCCTAAAGCAGCAATTCCCTGTGAATAGCAATGTCTCAAAAAGGGGTCAAATACCTGTGATATACCTTCTACCTCATATCCCGAAGATTTTCATCGCTTTCATTGGGTTATAAGCACGGTAGTGATCATCGCTGATTGGAAATCCTCTGCCTGCAATACTTCACTGGGATCAATGGGGTTCCACGGGAATATTCCCTCCAGCGGTACTATAGTTCTACTAATATGCTCTTAGCGATTTCCTGTTGAGAGAAAAGTATGAAGTGCCTCTAGACGGCTTAATGGTCATCGAGGCGCCTCCAGAGTTAATATTTACATGTTATGGAGATGGTTCGGGTTTTCTTCAGACAGGGATAGAATTCAGAATGACGTCTGAATTATCAGAACGAAGTTCGGCAAACGTCATCTGCACCAGCAAAACTAATCTCAATTCTATTATTCACAAGGGTGGAAATAAAATCGCTAAATTACTCTTATATCTTAGGATATGGTGCTTATTGCAGTATTCCGAAAATATTCCACTATGCCTGACAATTGAAGTACTGTATTTTAGCTTGAAATTAATCTTGTATCCAATTGTTTTCACTATAGGGATCACACACATTTTGATCATCTCGTATGCGCATATTGAAAATTCCATAAATATTTCAATTTCTAAGGAATTTTCAAATTGAGTAGTTGACATGTGAATCCAACTAACAAAATTCTAACAATTAGTGGGTAAGGTTCATAGAAAATCTATGGGATCATTGGACAGTCCACCTCTATATGTCTGTTGGAATTGTTATACATCCTTGTAAATATTAGACTTAAGATTAGTTTTACTGGCGAATATTGAGTCTGGAGGCTCGCCGAAGGCACTTACCCGTCTAGACCGGCAGACTTCTTTTCTCTGAAGAGAAAGTGTTCGATGTTAGCTGTCACCTAAATCTTGGAAGGGTCTTCTTGGGGGTGCAGTTCTCAGAAATCAGTAAGGCTCATGAAATTGTTCCCACGCAAACCCGTTGGTTTCAGCGAAATAAAGCAAGGTACTGGATCTACCAATCAGCTATGAGTACAGCTTTGAGAAAGAGAGCGGAAGGGAAGTACCAAGGGAAGAACGGGAGAAAAAGTTCGAAGGGTGCGGCGGAGCACGAAAGACGTTGTTAAGGAAGATGGTTCCTACTTAGACGAAAGACGGATCAGAGGTACGAGTGTAGTAATAGCTCAATAGACGGTAGAGACGTAAAACGTACAATTATAGAGTATCGAGACTGCAAGGAATCTCAGTAATCGACGGTATTTTATGTGACAGTGAAGTTGACGTTTGTAGAACTCGTGTAAATAAACTTGTATATATTAGCATACAGTGTTGTATTTATTGCAAAGTGTGAATGAAAAATCATTATCCCTAGACAATGATACAAAATCCTACATGTCTATGCCTCCGTGGGACGTTTTCATGCGGTTTTGTTATGCTGTATACAAGGCTCTGGCATATTTTACTCTGAGAGAATAAATTATCTATGGCTTTCACTGTGAGAGAAAAGCAAGGGCGGCAACGTGAATATACCTTGATTCAAGTCTCTTTCTAGATCAGCCTGCAATTTCTCAAATTCTTTTCAGATTTATAACATTCAACTATAAATATTTGAAAACCGGTGAGTTTGGGAAAACTGATGGGGAATAATATAGTTTTCTGAAATGATTTCATTTGTATAATGACTACTTTCTGTTTGCTTATTTCATATAGTTTTATATATCGGCTAAAATGTTTTATGAATGTATATAACTAGGGACAACCCAGTGGCAGTTGAGAAACAATGATCAATTGGAGAATATGTATCATAGTTATGGAAACACCAAAATTTATTCCATTCTGAATAACCCTGTCGAATTTACAACAAAATACTGTAATCTGAATTAATCGTAAATAATAAAGTTGCTCAATTTGATGAGAGGAAACTATGGCAGAACTTGTAAAAACTCAAATGTACAACTCAGACACTCATCCTGTATGATTTAAATTCCATATCGAATTCACAGTTACACTTTCAATTAGTCATATCAATATCAATTACTTTAGATAAATATCAATTAGTTTAGATAATGATCCAACATATTGATGAAAATATCACAATTTGTTTCACCAGCGTAGCATGTTTTAATAAACTGAATAGAAATAATCATTCAGAATTATTGTGAACATCATGAATAGGCGAAGGGTAAATTGATATGTTCATTTGAAGTCATGATTTATCGCTTGGTTTGGAGATTGGAGCAGTGTTAACGTGAGGGCCGTCTGCTTAAGCGCGCTTGTTCAAGTCCATAGCACATGCGGTCACCCGTCCAGTTACTTAATTCGATCAAGGCTGCATGAAAATAAAAATATATTCTGAAAATTTCCAACAATGATCTGATCGAGTTTTGATATGGAAATTGGCTGTATAAAAGCGTTTGGACGTCAGCAATATCTAAAACATACGTTCAGCAATATCTAAAACATATTTTCCGAGATACAACTATTTTTGGTGCTCTTGTTCCTCGAGACAGAGTGCTTATCAATTGGCCCAAATGTCTGTAATTTTCAGATTTTTTTATGAAAATGGTCTTGAACGATTTGGTTCGACTCACTGATCAAGAATCCATGGTCAAAATCGATTCTGTCCTGCCGGCCGGCCCTCCGTAAAAACGATAACTCTCGAACGAAAGGAGTTAGAGGATTGAAATTTGCAGGGTAGGTTTGGAGCGTAAATATCTCGGACGAGTTCGTTAACAGGCGGAATCCACGAAGCGGCTTCAGAGTTTGGCTGTTTTCAGTAAAAATATTTTTTATGAATATTTCCGAACTGATCACTCGATCTATCTGGAATTTAGCATTAAATTGTAGAATAATGACCTTCATATGCATGCGAAATCTTGTATAGATCGGGTTGCCGTAAAGTGTCAAAAATAAATTTTGAAAATTATTAAATTTTGTTTCTACAATCACTTCCGAACAGATAGAGCTAGGCAGTTGAAATTTTCAGAGTAGGTTTGAGTGATAAATATCCCGGTAGATTTCGTTATTGGGTAGAATCGGCATGATGGTTTCGAAGTAACGAAAAACAAATTTTTTTTACATAACAAATTTCAAATTAAATTGTTTTTAACATGCAGTTTCATCATAAGAATCCACTTTTATCATTTTTAACTATAACAAGCTAATACTTCCGGAGATATGATTTATCAAAATTTCGATAATACATCGTAGCTCTATGTATTCACAGAATCTGTTTGTGTTCACTGTTCATAAATGTCATCTTATCTAGCTATTAGAGACTTGTCAATTCGTAGTTTGAAAATATTTTCTGCTGGAAAACAAGTATCCGACTTTTTAATTCGTGAATATATATAAGACTGTTTTGAAACCGAAAATAATATTGACTGATTACATATTGAATAATTTATGTATAAATATTGGGGATGATTTCTCAGAAGATTCAGAATTGGATCATTTTGATGATGTAGTTTAGGAAGGCAATAGGAAAGAAGAACATAATTGAATTATCAAAAGAAATTACTGTTCGTTGACCACTGAGGTTAATATTACCTTTTACTTACTTAAATTGTGAGACAGGTTCCTATATAAAGTATTTTCATAATGTTGCTAGAAAAAAAATGCTGAAATATGGATCTAAATTTGTGTATCAAACATTTTTTCTTGAGTTAAGCTCCTTAATACAGAAAAAAATGTGTAAGTGGTATGAACTATTCAATTTTAAATGAAGAAAAGAGGATAGTATTTTATTAATATATTTTGAACTATTAAAATAATGTGTTCCTCAGCTTCTACCTACTCAAATATCAGGAATAAATGGACAATCTGCTATGATTGTCTCCAGCCTCGCTCTAGACATTTCGATGATATTTTCCTTAGGTATTTCGAGTTGTGAAAACTATGCACCGAGTGTAAGTTGGAACAACCCATTCCAAGAGGTTGAGTCATTGCAGATTGCTCATTTAATCTAGATAAATAATTTCAATGAAATTTTTTGAAGCACTAAAGCATTGCAGATTGCTCTTCCATTTAAATGATAATTTTTGAAACATTTTTTTTAAAGACTCTTTTTTTAAATTTAATTTCTTTCCTGATGCAGTTCTATCATAAGAATCCATTGATATAATTCCAAACTCTGAGAAACCAATACTTTCGGAGATATAATTTGTCTGTTTCAACAAGAGCGCCAAAAAGCTCCTCTCCACAGGCCTTGAATGCTATAATTATTCTATCTGTGAATTATTATATGATCTGTGTTCATACTCGTATATGTCATCCTGTTCTATAAGAGAGAGTCAAATCCATTTCAGCTATTTCAATTTTATTTCTTCCATGGTCCTCATTCTCAGATTGTTCATTTATTCTTTATAAATAACAACAAATCTTGTCAAAGTTTGAACAAGAGCGCCAAAGCTTCTGACCACAGGGCTTGAACCAATTTTGAACCAATAGTGGATGAATGTATTTGAATGAGACCTTATGCCACAAACAAACACAGCACTGTTCATTTTCGAACAGTGAATGTATTGAGTTGAAACTAATCGTTTGATACTGTTCTTGGCCAAAAAGTGAACCATTTTTTGGCGCTCTAGTTCCTCGGAACTGAGTGCTTATCAATTTGCCCAAATGTCTGTAATTTTCGAATTTTTCGATGAAAATGGTCTTAAACGATTTGGTTCGACTCACTGATCAAGAATCCGTGGTGGAAATTCATTCTGTCCGGCCGTCCGGCCGGCCGGTCCGGCCGTAGGCACGATAACTCTCGAACGGAATGAGCTAGAGAGTTGAAATTTTCAGAGTAGGTTTGGGAGATAAATATCTCGGCTGAGTTCGTTACTGGGCAAAATCGGACAGAAGGTTTCGGAGTAAAAAAAAAAAATTTTTTTTTTACAAAACAAATTCCAAATTAAATTTTTTTAATAAGCAGTTTTATCATAAGAATCCATTCATATCATTTTTAACTCTAACAAGCTTATACTTTCGGAGATATGATTTTTCAAAATTTCAATGTAAATCGTATTTCACAGATTGATATAATTATTCTATTCTATGTATGAATTTTTATAATGTCAACTTGACAGAAGGGAATATTGTAACTTCAAAAATATTGGGGTTGAAATACTCGTATTTTAGCGATGCAACGGGGACCTCACCCGAAAATGTTTGAAAATATTACGTAAATATTGAAAGCATAATTCTTTAGTTCGAGAGAGGAGAAAATTTGGTGAACGTAGATGAGGAAATTTTTGATCGATTACAAGGTAATTTTTTCATTATTTCTTCTGTTCTTTAACACATGTTTTATGGAATATCTACTATTTGTAGGTACTTTAAACCTGTTTTGGGCATTTGTCATACGAAACTTGTTTTTTTTGGCGCTCTAGTTCCTCGGAACAGAGTGCTTATCAATTTGCCCAAGTGTCTGTAATTTTGGAATTTTTGGCTGAAAATGGTCTCAAAAGATTTGGTTCGACTCACTGATCAAGAATCCGAGTGCGAAATCGATTCTGACCGGCCTGCCGACCGGCCGTAGGCACGATAACTCTCGAACGAAAGGAGTAAGCGGATTGAAAATTGCAAGGTGGTTTTGGAGCGTAAATATCTCGGACAAGTTCCTTCGATCTATCTGAAATTTAGCATCAA
Source organism: Halyzia sedecimguttata (assembly GCA_937662695.2). Lineage (NCBI taxonomy): Eukaryota > Metazoa > Arthropoda > Insecta > Coleoptera > Coccinellidae > Halyzia > Halyzia sedecimguttata. Next base: position 70,868,116 of record OW569414.2, read on the forward strand.
ATTGTAGAATCATGACCTTTATACGCATGTGAAGTTTTGTATTGACCAGATTACCGCAAAGTGTAAAAAAAAAAATTTTGAAAATTTAAAATATGTTTTTCCACAATAACTCTCGAACGGAATGAGCTAGGTAGTTGAAATTTTCAGAGTAGGTTAGGGAGATGAATATCTCGGTTAAGTTCGTTATTGGGCAAAATTGGCCAGATTTAATTCGATTTCTTCCATGGTGCAGTTCTCATTCTCATGATTGCTCATTTAATCTTGATAAATAAACTATTATTTGAATTGAATTTCCTTTATGATGCAGCTCTATCATATGTATACATTGACATAATTCCCAACTCAGAGAAACCAATACTTTTTTTTTCACTTAATTGTTTCTAACTATTGCAATTTTTGCAAGCGGCCTTAGCATTTTCTCAAAAACTACCTACATGCCATTCCGAATCGAATGACACCTCAATCATAATTTTCGGAGAATGCGCACAAATTTTAACCTAAAAAGCACTTGTTGAATAGACTATTCAAGCATTCTAACCTTTATATTGAGTTGTCCTTGCATTATTCAGGTGTTTCTGAATTGATGCAAACATTTTAGGGTATGGTTCTGAGGTAAAAATTAATGGGGTCTTTCATGTAATTGTTTGTTCAAAGCTCCTTCTCCTCCTTGCTATTGCCTTTTTTTTAATGGAAAATCAAAAATTTAAAAATTTGTCATCTTTATCTGACACCAAATTGCTTGATAATTTTTTTATTTAAATTACGAAAAAAAAAATTGGTTCAAGCACTGACGTGAAGTCAGGAGCTTTTGCGCGTATGTTCTATTGTCCATTCTCCTGTAATGGACACTCTTAATCGAATTTACCATGGTGAATTCTATTGTCTGTTCTCCTCTATTAGACAGTCTTAATCGAATTTACCATGGTAAATTCGATTCGAAAAGTTCAAAGGCCAATATCTTAAAGGGGAAGGAACTTAGAAATAAACATTATACGAAAGACCCTCAGTAATTTTTGCTGTACAACCATTTCTTAAAATCTTTTGCATAAATTTAGAAACACCCTGTGTACAGGGTATGCGACCAATTTAATTTCATCAATTACAGTAAGCCTAGAAATAAATAAGTGAGTTGACTGTCACCTGGCGACAGAAAAAAAAATTGTTTACCAATTTAAGAGCGGCTTTGTTGGTTGAGATTTTTGTTTAACGTACAGTTTTCTAACGAAGAATATGCATATAGTATTTTTGTTTACGATTTTTGTGACGGCAAAGCTTGTCTGAAATACAACAGGAGATTCCCTAATATATGACAACCATCTCGACGGGTGTTTCAGACGCTTATCACAGACTGTGACAGTTTGGAATTGGCAATTCCCTAATGGTGCTGCTGGTGCTACCCGAAATAATTATTAGGATGCCATGAGGGAAAAAGAAGTGATAGATTGTGTGCTTGATAATCCCGAAATTAGTATTAGACGTATTGCTGCCCGTCTTAAGGCCGATTCATATTATACGTCGCTGTCGGCTCGGTTCAGCTACCCCAAAATATTTTTCAATGGGTTTTTAACATGTCCGGAGTTTTATAGAACAAACAACAAACTCCAGTTTTCAAAAAGGTTAATATAAAACTGGCTCCAAAACCACGAAAATGAAACAACTTCTAGGAAATACATTCGATAAAACTTCAGACATGTTAAAATCGGGTATACGAGTATATATCAGCCTGTATACGTTCCTTTAATTTTCGCCTAGAGTTTTGAATCGCCTCTGTCTCTGTAGAAAATTAATAATTAAATGAGTGTTAGTAGAAATTCAGAAAGAAATTAAAAGAATGGATTTTAAATACGGATCGTCACCTTTTCTACAGGATGATTAGTGATAGCTGTATATGATTGCAATGATGCTTCTTGAAGTGATCAACATCCCTGGATTGAAACAAACGTATTTGAATTAGACAAACTTACCAGAATCAGACAAACTTACCTGAATTAGACAATCGTACCTGAATTAGACAAACTCATCCGATGGCGACGTAATAACTCGAAGTTGACATATTTACATTTTTATTGGGTATATTTAAGGGCTCATGTTTGTATTTTTTTTAATGTGTAAACCAATAGCACAGGAAATATCTACTTATATTTCCTCTATTTGTTCAGTTTATTCATATTTCTTTTCTATTGTGAGAATTTTTGTTTTGTTGTATTTTATATGAATAAATATTATTATTATTATAGATGAAATGATCTTCAATATATACAAGGGAATTCCTTAAAATGATGCAGAATGAAAGCAGGATGAAAATAAATGTAGGTTTTGATGATATGGATAGCAGATAATTTCAAACCTTCAATAAAACATCTTCTAATGTCGCTTTCGTTGTTAATGTAGGTATTTATTTAATTAAAATCGAAATCCGATGATATTTTCGAAACATATAAGATGATTCAATGAAATTTAGTACATATGTAGAGCTCATTAAGGTGCGTATTCTCCAAAATAAACGAAGTTTCCAACATCAACAGTGGCGTGCGGAATTTTTTTTACCTCCAACTATTTTCTTCACGGTACATTTCAGGACCATAGTTTATAGGACAAACTATTTTCTGATGTAGGATCACGTGCTTAATTTAGACTTATCATTAAGGAACATCTTGTATACTTTTGAACTTCGAGCATCACATTTTATGGATGAAAATCAATAATAATAATAATATTTGACATACTCCAGGATGAATGAATATTATTATCCCTGCAATTAGTGAAGGAGGCGTGTCTCACTCTGTGGTCAGCTGTGCTGTATCCCTCCCCACTAGGGCGAATTTCCACATAGCTAGTTAATCTACAGGATTGAGGATATTTGGATATAGGATATTGTTGTTTGTACAGTATGGTGCAATTCATTGTTTTTTTGGCGCTCTAGTTCCTCGGAACTGAGTGCTTATCAATTTGCTCAAATGTCTGTTATTTTCGAATATTTCGATGAAAATGGTCTTAAACGATTTGGTTCGACTCACTGATCAAGAATCCGTGGTCGAAATTCATTCTGTCCGGCCGGTCCGGCCGTCCGGCCGGTCCGGCCGTAGGCACGATAACTCTCGAACGGAATGAGCTAGACAAATGAAATTTTCAGAGTAGGTTTGGGGGATAAATATCTCGGCTAAGTTCGTTATTGGGCAAAATCGGACAGATGGTTTCGGAGTAACAGAACAAATTCCAAATTAAATTTTTTTCAATAAGCAGTTTTACCATAAGAATCCATTCATATCATTTTTAACTCTAACAAACTAATACTTTCGGAGATATGATTTTTCAAAATTTCAATGAATGTCAACTTTGACGTTGTCTCATTGTCATTCATTACAGTAATAGTATCAATATGAGAATTATAATAATGATACTTATCATACTTTTTGTTGGTTGATATTTTCATGCCGATGGTCAATCCATATGATGATGGGAATGGTAATGGTAAGTTAATAATATTGAGTTCAGAATATCTCCACTAAAAACAAAACTGGCATATTGGTGTATTGGAGTAGATTTGAGGAAAGATATATATTATCGTTCATCATAGAATTGAGGAATGAATATCTCGGATGAGTTCGTTGTTGGGTAGAATTCGTCTATTGGTTTTGGATTGATAATTTTTGGCACTCTTGTTGAACTTAAATTCTTCTATGATGTTTGAATTCAATTTCTGCTAAGATGAAGTTCTGAATTTCAATAATGAATCGTACTTCTATGTTTTCACAGAATGCTATAATTATTCTATCTAAGCTTTATTATATGATCTGTGTTCATACTCGTACATGTCATCCTGTTCTATAAGAGAGAGTCAAATTCATTTAAGCTATTTTAATTTCATTTCTTCCATGGTGCAGTTCTCATTCTCAGATTGCTCATTTAATCTTGATAAATAAACTATTATTTGAATTGAATTTCCTTTATGATGCAGTTCTATCATAAGAATACATTGATATAATTCTCAACCAATACTTTCGGAGATATAATTTGTCTGTTTGAACTAGAGCGCCAGAAAGCTCCTGTCCACAGGGCTTGAACCCATTTTTTTTAATGTAAATTTAGAATAAGATTCATTAGTCTCCATCAAATCTCAATTTGGATGTTATAAGGTTAAATTTTGTCCATTGTTAGTAGATGAGCTAGGACAGTTCTGGAACAAAATGCCCCATTTTTACATGTAAATCCCCATAAGGAAATCTAAGGTCCAACTTGCAAAAATTGTACCCTTATGAACGCGGAGCCAGCGTTTTCAAGGTCATTTGTTTGGACGACCGAACAGCGAGTTGCGCAGCGCCACGCCCCCCTCCGCTTAGGCTTAGGTAGGGAGGGATGACGGCGCGTGATGTATATTGGAAGACGATAGACTGCGGCAGTTGGTACCTACGTCTGATGCGGTTGACGTCGGGCGGATGACCTCATGATCGAAAAATTTTCTGGATGGACGCGGGATATGAACCGGGGGAGTGTGGGTGCTTGCCGCTAAGGCACAGGGGCCGTAATAATTTGGGATGTTTGGTGCTATAAAGGGAGAGTGACGCATGATTGAAATTAACATGAACTTTTGCGCGCATTGTCCATTCTCCTGTATTGGAATTGTTAATTGGGAGGGGCTCTCGGGGACTTTCAGGTTATCATAAAAATGGGTTCAAGCCCTGAGCTTTCTGGCGCTCTAGTTCAAACAGACAAATTATATCTGGTATTGGTTTCTCAGAGTTGGGAATCAATGTATTCATATGATATCACTGCAAGGAAATTCAATTCAAATAATAGTTTATTAGATAAGTAATAATAAATTACCTTGTAATCGATCAAAAATTTCCTGCGTTCACCAAACTACAGAATTATGCTTTCAACATTTTCGGGTGGGGTCCCCGTTGCATCGCTAAAATACGAGTATTTCAACCCCAATATTTTTGAAGTTACAATATTCCCTTCTGTCAAGTTGACATTATGAGAATTCATACATAGAATAATATCAATCTGTGAAATACGATTTACATTGAAATTTTAAAAAATCATATCTCCGAAAGTATTAGCTTGTTAGAGTTGAAAATGATATGAATGGATTCTTATGATAAAACTGCTTATTAAAAAAATTTTGATTTGGAATTTGTTTCGTAAACATATGAAGTTTGATGCATAAGGTACTAGCTCGTATCGGTCTTAGGGACTTTCAGGTTATCATAATCGTAAAATGAAATTGTCATATGAAGTTTGATCATAAGGTACTAGATCGTTTTTTCGGATTATTCGCAGGTACTAGATCCTTTTTTCAGATTATTCTTGGATCATTTATCGATCATTTGAAAGGGAATACTTATAATATGGATGGTTTACGCAGACGAGAAATATAACTTTGAAAATATGATTGTACGTTTTTCAAACTTTGGTATCCTAATGAGCGGAATAGATGGAAGTTCACATTAGTCTTTTTTTTTTGCTAAGTCAGGGTTTTCAAGATATTAGTAATTAAAGAAATAATATTCAGTTCATTGTGATAATAAACTAGTGAATTTTTATTTGACAGTAAGTAAGTGACCCGACTAGGTAGATTAGACAAATATTTTTCCCTAAACTAACAAATTCAGTGCTGATGTATTATGATTTCCATACTTTAACAGAGCATAGTCATCGAGCCATAATTTTATTTCTATCATTTCAACGTAAGCACAATCAATATATTTAAAAAAAAAACTTTGGGTTCTCAATAAAGACATTTTGGAACATAGATTTAAGTTCAAGTCGAAAAGATTGAATATTTGCTCAGCACTCAGAATAAAATATGTCCATTCGGAATTTATATTCTTACTGGCTCAAAATACAGGTCAAGCGTAGTTGAGCTCAAATAGCTAGATTGTATGGGTGTTAATTGAGAAATCGATGAAGTAATCGTATCATATCAAGAAAAATTATTCTTATGGGACCAGAAAGTTTTTTCAATGAATGTCTACATATTGTTTGAATACGTCATAGTAATAATAAAACTTGCAAGTGTGCATGGGTGGTCTTTATGATGAAATAAAAATCTACTATTCGGACGAATCATAATTTTCGATTTAAGTGAACATTGAGTCCGATGAGTATCCATTCCATCTCCACTCAAAATGTAGAGGTTGGTTTTATTGTATTATCCAAAATAAATCATTCATTAATAGCACATTTCACAATACCATAAGTTTAGTAAAGATATCGCATAAGTACATTCGCATGATTAACTGAATTACCTACACTTCATGAGTAATTTCTCAGATATATATATAGAACAAAAGCTCGTCATGGTGTTCAACCTACTTTTAACGAGACTTTTTGATGAAACCAGGAATTCTCTATAATTCATTAAAAATCGGTTCTGAAACAACAAAAACAAGTGAAATTTCAGTATTACATTTATCTGAGAGAAACATTTACATAGTAACAAAAATGAAATATTTTTTGAATACCAATCTTTAGCTAATTCGAAATCTGTGACTCTTTTGCGAGAAAAATGAAGATTGTCAATAGCCATCCTCCCTTATCATCAAGTCTTTTGAATCGGCTATCTTCGGCTATCCTCGTATGTATTCGGGTATTTTTGTGAATCTCTAAAAGTTGAAACAAAGATGTTTTCATTTCAGTTATATCGAAAGGTTCAACATAGAAGGTTGTATTCGAGCTATAAAGTCGTTGATGACTCTATTCATTGCAACAAATGATGAAAGTATATTTGTCGATGGGTTGAAGCAGTGTTCTTTAGCTGTGCGAAGAATCAACAAAAAACTGAAAAATGCTACGACTGTTGGAGAAAAGCAAAGTCTCTTAAGCACACTGAATCACGTGAAAAGTTACAGATCCAAATTGAAATACTTGCGTAAAAAGGGATCTGGCATCAAAGATCGAGGGGAAACAGCAACAAATAGAGTTAAATGGGGTGAATCGACATCTGCATTCGAGTCACGAATTCGAACTGGAGTTATTACTAATTTAAAACATAAAGACATAAAATATTTCCTGGTAGATGCCGAGGCTATCTTACGTAGACGATTGATGAATGCTCTCAAAAAAAATGATGCAGTAAAGGTGAACGCGGTGTTTTGTGGAGAGTTTAAAGTAATGACAGCTAATAAAATTCAAACAGAATATAAATACTTTACCACATCTAACGCTGCTATATACAGAAGCACCAATTTGAGTGACTGGTTTCAAGAGAAAGTTAAAGCACCAATTCTTATAGAGCTCCAGGAATTCCAAGAAAAAGATAGTGGCTGGAGTCTTTCGAATATTGTTAGCTTGGGTGTCAATATAAACAAGTTCACACCGCAACTCGGATCTTCATACATCAAACTTCCCCATCAAATTCGAAATAAAAAAGCCTGCGTCAATGTGAAGAATGAGGACGAAGCTTGTTTTGCATGGGCTGTGACTTCTGCATTACACCCCGTTATGGATAATCCGCAACGTACTTCCAAGTATCCCCATTATTCGAAGATATTAAAACTGAAAGGAATACAGTTCCCAATGACACTGAAACAGATACCGAACTTTGAGAAACAAAACCAAATATCTATTAATGTTTACATCTTAAAGAAAGAAAAACATCTCATCACACTACCAACCTACCTAACCAAGAACAAAATGGACACACATGTTAATTTACTCCTAATACAAGATAGCTATACAGATAAAATTCCCGTCCGATACCATTACGTATGGATAAAAAATTTATCACGACTTGTATCGACTCAGTTGAGTAGAGAAGATCATAAAAAGTTTATTTGCGATAGATGTCTACGGTACTTTTGATCCAACGAAAAACTTGATAACCATTCAGAAGATTGTGGTAATATGAATGAAACAGCTATCAAAATGCCTACATCAAAGGATAATATTCTGAAATTTAAAAATCATAAAAACAAGGAGAGGGTTCCTTTTATTATTTATGCGGATCTCGAAAGTATATTGATACCAACAAATACCAAAAATAATTATCAAGAACATAAAGCTGCAGCAGTTGGCTATCATGTGAAGTGTTCATATGATGATACTCTCAGTTTCTATCGTTCATATCGAGGCCCCAATTGTATGAAATGGTTTGCAGATGAGCCGAAACAATTTGCTGAAGATGTTGAAACTGTTTTTCTATGCCCCTATGATATCGATATGTCACATCAGCAGGAAGCTGAATTCCAGAAAGCAACACAATGCCATATCTGTGAAGAAATATTCAAACCTAAAGATAAAAAGGTACGTGATCATAATCATCTTATAGCAGGAAACAACTATCGTGGAGCAGCCCACGAAGGATGTAATATCAACTATAAAGATAGTCACATGATTCCGGTAGTATTCCACAATCTGAGTGGGTATGATGCCAATTTTCTGATAGAAGATAGCGCTGTAAGAATGGAAGGAAAGATCAGCTTGTTACCCATAACGAAGGAAAAATATATCAGCTTTACTAAACATATCAACAGTCACCAAATCAATTTCAGATTCATTGATAGCTTCAGATTTATGGCTTCCTCGCTTGAACAGTTATCATCAAACTTAGAAGATTTCCCTAATCTCAAAGCACAATTCCCTGATGAGTCCGAAAAACGTATCAATCTCATCACGAAAAAGGGGGTTATGCCATATGATTATATCGACTGTAGCGATCGATTTAATGAAACATCTTTACCACCCATTGAAGCATTTTACAATAAATTAGAGGACAGACCATGTCCCCGAAGGATGTATATGAGAGCCCAGCTTGTATGGGAAGAATTTCAATGTCAGAACTTGGACGAATATTCAGATCTTTATATGAAAACAGACATTCTATTGTTGGCCGATGTATTCGAGCAATTCCGTTCAAGCTGTTATAAAACTTATGGATTGGATCCCGCTCATTATTTCACCTTACCAGGATATACGTGGGATTCAATGCTGAAACATACGAAACAGGAATTGGAACTTCTCACAGATGTTGACATGTTTTTGTTTGTTGAAAGAGGTATCCGTGGCGGTCTGAGTCAAGTTTGTAAAAAACGATGGGCTCATGCAAACAACAAATACATACCTAACTATGATCCAACTAAACCAGAAAACTACCTTATGTACTTCGATATCAATAATCAATATGGATGGGCTATGTCGCAATATCTTCCATATGGAAAATTCCGATGGTCTGATACAAATATAGATGTTACTCAAATGGCTGATGATGCTCCAGAAGGATATATTTTGGAAGTTGACCTGGAATATCCTAGAGAATTACACGATAAACATATAGATCTGCCGTTCTGCCCTGAACATTATAATTCTAAAACTCGAACACCATGTTATGCTTCTCAACCAAATGTGAAACTTATGGCAACGGTGAATTCCAAGAAGAAATATATTATTCACTATCGAAATTTGAAGATGGCATTGAAGAATGGATTGATTCTTACAAAAATACATCGAGTTCTCAAGTTCAAACAATCTGCATGGCTCAAATCATATATCGACCTCAATACTAACTTGAGAAAAGAAGCTAAGAATGAGTTCGAGAAAAATCTCTTTAAGCTGATGAATAATGCTGTGTTTGGTAAAACGATGGAGAATATACGGAAGAGGGTTAATGTTCATCTTTGCACAAAATGGGAGAATCGTTTTGGCGCAGAAGCGTATATTTCCAAGCCGGAATTCAAGAATTCTGTTATTTTCAATGAGAACTTAGTGGCAATTGAGCTTCGAAAACTGGAAATATATTTGAATAAGCCAATTTATGTGGGAATGAGTATTCTAGATTTAGCTAAAACCACTATATATGATTTCCATTATGATTATATGAAAGAAGCTTTCGGAGACGGCTGCATAGCACTGTATACTGATACAGATTCTGTGATTTATGAATTATTCAAAGATCCATATGAAATATTGAGAAGAGATTGCCATAAATACTTCGATACTTCAGACCTTGCTAAGGATAATCCTTATGGAATTCCTCTGGTTAACAAAAAGGTATTAGGGATGATGAAAGATGAAAACAATGGTATTCCGATGACCGATTATGTGGGCCTAAGATCAAAACTATACGCATTGAAAAACTCAAGAACGATTGATGAAATTAATCTGAAGAGACTTCAGTGGGAAAAGGAAGAGTATGATCCTGAGGAGATTCATTCTATGCTCAAGAATTATTGTACCTCGAAAAAAGCAAAGGGTGTGAAAAAATCTGTCGTCAAGAATGAGATATGCTTTGATGATTATATAGAATGCGTAGAAGCTTGGAAACATAAAATTATCTCTCAAAATTTGATTCAGGTGAAGGAACATCGAGTGCATTCGTCCACGCAACAAAAGATAGCTTTGAGTCCAGAAGACGATAAAAGATATTTGGTACCTGGAACTTTTGAAACATTACCATGGGGGCATTATTCTCTCAATAAACGAAAGAATGAAGAACCCGATGTACCTAAGAAGAAGATTTCTATATTAGAAATATTATTAACAATGTAATTGATTTTTCTGCGATTGTACAATAAACGATAGATTTCTTCTTATAGTTTCAATTTACCTACCTATATTCTATTACAGAACAGCTTGTATATTAGATGTGATCAAGGTTGAGTTTCCATTCACCTCATAATATGTCTCAGAGAGAGAAAATAGCTTTATTGAAGTCAATCAATTTCGCTGAGGAGTATCAAGACATGTATTCGTTTTATAGTTTGGATATATGTATACACTCATGCATTTTTGTCGTATTCCATATGAATTCATCACGAAAAAGATGTAAGAACAAGCGAATCTGATGATGATTTAGGATTAAAATACAACCTACATACATACGTAACCAAGAAAAAGATGGAAAAACATGCGTCAAGCTATCATCAAGCTATCATCAAACTACCATCGAGCTATCATCAAACTACCATCAAGCTACCATCAAATTAGCATCAAACTATCATAGCAACTACTTCATGTATAGTTCATATCAATTTAGTATATTTTTCATAGACATTCGAGCATCTTCGTATACATTCGTACATCTTCGTATACAGTCATGAATCAATTTTGCTTAGGAGTATCAATACATGTATTCGTATTATAGTTTGGATATATGTATACAATCATGCATTTTTGTCATACTTCATATGAATTAATCTCGAAAAAGATGGAAGAACATGCGAATTTGATGATGATTTGGGGTGAATATACAACCTACATACATACGTAACCAAGATAAAGATGGAAAAACATGCGTCAAGCTATCATCAAGCTATCATCAAACTACCATTGAGCTATCATCAAACTACCATCAAGCTACCATCAAATTAGCATCAAACTATCATAGCAACTACTTCATGTATAGTTTATATCAATTTTGTGTATTTTTTCATAGACATTCGAGCATCTTCGTACACATTCGTACATCTTCGTATACAATCATGAATCAATCAATTTTGCTGAGGAGTATCAAGATATGTATTCCTTTTATAGTTTGGATGCCGCAGTGCAGCATTCTAAACTGCAGCAGTCTTAACTACGGCAGTAATGCGGCAGTCAAAACCGCAGCAGTCAAAACTGCAGCAGTCAAACTGCAGCAGTCTGTCTGTCGGGGGCAAAAAATTAACAGTGCTGTGTCTAAGCTTCCTGAAGGATACGGTGCTGTGCCTAAGCTCCCCGAAGGATACAGCAACTATTTTGGCGCGCCAAAATGGTTGCTGTATCCTTCGGGGAGCTTAAGCACAGCGCCGTATCCTTCAGGAAGCTTAGACACAGCACTGTTAATTTTTTGCCCCGACAGACAGACTGCTGCAGTTTGACTGCTGCAGTTTTGACTGCTGCGGTTTTGACTGCCGCATTACTGCCGTAGTTAAGACTGCTGCAGTTTAGATTGCTGCACTGCGGCATCCAAACCATAAAAGGAATACATATCTTGATACTCCTCAGCAAAATTGATTGATTCATGAGTGTATACGAAGATGTACGAATGTGTACGAAGATGCTCGAATGTCTATGAAAAAATACACAAAATTGATATAAACTATACATGAAGTAGTTGCTATGATAGTTTGATGCTAATTTGATGGTAGCTTGATGGTAGTTTGATGATAGCTCAATGGTAGTTTGATGATAGCTTGATGATAGCTTGACGCATGTTTTTCCATCTTTATCTTGGTTACGTATGTATGTAGGTTGTATATTCACCCCAAATCATCATCAAATTCGCATGTTCTTCCATCTTTTTCGAGATTAATTCATATGAAGTATGACAAAAATGCATGATTGTATACATATATCCAAACTATAATACGAATACATGTATTGATACTCCTAAGCAAAATTGATTCATGACTGTATACGAAGATGTACGAATGTATACGAAGATGCTCGAATGTCTATGAAAAATATACTAAATTGATATGAACTATACATGAAGTAGTTGCTATGATAGTTTGATGCTAATTTGATGGTAGCTTGATGGTAGTTTGATGATAGCTCGATGGTAGTTTGATGATAGCTTGATGATAGCTTGACGCATGTTTTTCCATCTTTTTCTTGGTTACGTATGTATGTAGGTTGTATTTTAATCCTAAATCATCATCAGATTCGCTTGTTCTTACATCTTTTTCGTGATGAATTCATATGGAATACGACAAAAATGCATGAGTGTATACATATATCCAAACTATAAAACGAATACATGTCTTGATACTCCTCAGCGAAATTGATTGACTTCAATAAAGCTATTTTCTCTCTCTGAGACATATTATGAGGTGAATGGAAACTCAACCTTGATCACATCTAATATACAAGCTGTTCTGTAATAGAATATAGGTAGGTAAATTGAAACTATAAGAAGAAATCTATCGTTTATTGTACAATCGCAGAAAAATCAATTACATTGTTAATAATATTTCTAATATAGAAATCTTCTTCTTAGGTACATCGGGTTCTTCATTCTTTCGTTTATTGAGAGAATAATGCCCCCATGGTAATGTTTCAAAAGTTCCAGGTACCAAATATCTTTTATCGTCTTCTGGACTCAAAGCTATCTTTTGTTGCGTGGACGAATGCACTCGATGTTCCTTCACCTGAATCAAATTTTGAGAGATAATTTTATGTTTCCAAGCTTCTACGCATTCTATATAATCATCAAAGCATATCTCATTCTTGACGACAGATTTTTTCACACCCTTTGCTTTTTTCGAGGTACAATAATTCTTGAGCATAGAATGAATCTCCTCAGGATCATACTCTTCCTTTTCCCACTGAAGTCTCTTCAGATTAATTTCATCAATCGTTCTTGAGTTTTTCAATGCGTATAGTTTTGATCTTAGGCCCACATAATCGGTCATCGGAATACCATTGTTTTCATCTTTCATCATCCCTAATACCTTTTTGTTAACCAGAGGAATTCCATAAGGATTATCCTTAGCAAGGTCTGAAGTATCGAAGTATTTATGGCAATCTCTTCTCAATATTTCATATGGATCTTTGAATAATTCATAAATCACAGAATCTGTATCAGTATACAGTGCTATGCAGCCGTCTCCGAAAGCTTCTTTCATATAATCATAATGGAAATCATATATAGTGGTTTTAGCTAAATCTAGAATACTCATTCCCACATAAATTGGCTTATTCAAATATATTTCCAGTTTTCGAAGCTCAATTGCCACTAAGTTCTCATTGAAAATAACAGAATTCTTGAATTCCGGCTTGGAAATATACGCTTCTGCGCCAAAACGATTCTCCCATTTTGTGCAAAGATGAACATTAACCCTCTTCCGTATATTCTCCATCGTTTTACCAAACACAGCATTATTCATCAGCTTAAAGAGATTTTTCTCGAACTCATTCTTAGCTTCTTTTCTCAAGTTAGTATTGAGGTCGATATATGATTTGAGCCATGCAGATTGTTTGAACTTGAGAACTCGATGTATTTTTGTAAGAATCAATCCATTCTTCAATGCCATCTTCAAATTTCGATAGTGAATAATATATTTCTTCTTGGAATTCACCGTTGCCATAAGTTTCACATTTGGTTGAGAAGCATAACATGGTGTTCGAGTTTTAGAATTATAATGTTCAGGGCAGAACGGCAGATCTATATGTTTATCGTGTAATTCTCTAGGATATTCCAGGTCAACTTCCAAAATATATCCTTCTGGAGCATCATCAGCCATTTGAGTAACATCTATATTTGTATCAGACCATCGGAATTTTCCATATGGAAGATATTGCGACATAGCCCATCCATATTGATTATTGATATCGAAGTACATAAGGTAGTTTTCTGGTTTAGTTGGATCATAGTTAGGTATGTATTTGTTGTTTGCATGAGCCCATCGTTTTTTACAAACTTGACTCAGACCGCCACGGATACCTCTTTCAACAAACAAAAACATGTCAACATCTGTGAGAAGTTCCAATTCCTGTTTCGTATGTTTCAGCATTGAATCCCACGTATATCCTGGTAAGGTGAAATAATGAGCGGGATCCAATCCATAAGTTTTATAACAGCTTGAACGGAATTGCTCGAATACATCGGCCAACAATAGAATGTCTGTTTTCATATAAAGATCTGAATATTCGTCCAAGTTCTGACATTGAAATTCTTCCCATACAAGCTGGGCTCTCATATACATCCTTCGGGGACATGGTCTGTCCTCTAATTTATTGTAAAATGCTTCAATGGGTGGTAAAGATGTTTCATTAAATCGATCGCTACAGTCGATATAATCATATGGCATAACCCCCTTTTTCGTGATGAGATTGATACGTTTTTCGGACTCATCAGGGAATTGTGCTTTGAGATTAGGGAAATCTTCTAAGTTTGATGATAACTGTTCAAGCGAGGAAGCCATAAATCTGAAGCTATCAATGAATCTGAAATTGATTTGGTGACTGTTGATATGTTTAGTAAAGCTGATATATTTTTCCTTCGTTATGGGTAACAAGCTGATCTTTCCTTCCATTCTTACAGCGCTATCTTCTATCAGAAAATTGGCATCATACCCACTCAGATTGTGGAATACTACCGGAATCATGTGACTATCTTTATAGTTGATATTACATCCTTCGTGGGCTGCTCCACGATAGTTGTTTCCTGCTATAAGATGATTATGATCACGTACCTTTTTATCTTTAGGTTTGAATATTTCTTCACAGATATGGCATTGTGTTGCTTTCTGGAATTCAGCTTCCTGCTGATGTGACATATCGATATCATAGGGGCATAGAAAAACAGTTTCAACATCTTCAGCAAATTGTTTCGGCTCATCTGCAAACCATTTCATACAATTGGGGCCTCGATATGAACGATAGAAACTGAGAGTATCATCATATGAACACTTCACATGATAGCCAACTGCTGCAGCTTTATGTTCTTGATAATTATTTTTGGTATTTGTTGGTATCAATATACTTTCGAGATCCGCATAAATAATAAAAGGAACCCTCTCCTTGTTTTTATGATTTTTAAATTTCAGAATATTATCCTTTGATGTAGGCATTTTGATAGCTGTTTCATTCATATTACCACAATCTTCTGAATGGTTATCAAGTTTTTCGTTGGATCAAAAGTACCGTAGACATCTATCGCAAATAAACTTTTTATGATCTTCTCTACTCAACTGAGTCGATACAAGTCGTGATAAATTTTTTATCCATACGTAATGGTATCGGACGGGAATTTTATCTGTATAGCTATCTTGTATTAGGAGTAAATTAACATGTGTGTCCATTTTGTTCTTGGTTAGGTAGGTTGGTAGTGTGATGAGATGTTTTTCTTTCTTTAAGATGTAAACATTAATAGATATTTGGTTTTGTTTCTCAAAGTTCGGTATCTGTTTCAGTGTCATTGGGAACTGTATTCCTTTCAGTTTTAATATCTTCGAATAATGGGGATACTTGGAAGTACGTTGCGGATTATCCATAACGGGGTGTAATGCAGAAGTCACAGCCCATGCAAAACAAGCTTCGTCCTCATTCTTCACATTGACGCAGGCTTTTTTATTTCGAATTTGATGGGGAAGTTTGATGTATGAAGATCCGAGTTGCGGTGTGAACTTGTTTATATTGACACCCAAGCTAACAATATTCGAAAGACTCCAGCCACTATCTATTTCTTGGAATTCCTGGAGCTCTATAAGAATTGGTGCTTTAACTTTTTCTTGAAACCAGTCACTCAAATTGGTGCTTCTGTATATAGCAGCGTTAGATGTGGTAAAGTATTTATATTATGTTTGAATTTTATTAGCTGTCATTACTTTAAACTCTCCACAAAACACCGCGTTCACCTTTACTGCATCATTTTTTTTGAGAGCATTCATCAATCGTCTACGTAAGATAGCCTCGGCATCTACCAGGAAATATTTTATGTCTTTATGTTTTAAATTAGTAATAACTCCAGTTCGAATTCGTGACTCGAATGCAGATGTCGATTCACCCCATTTAACTCTATTTGTTGCTGTTTCCCCTCGATCTTTGATGCCAGATCCCTTTTTACGCAAGTATTTCAATTTGGATCTGTAACTTTTCACGTGATTCAGTGTGCTTAAGAGACTTTGCTTTTCTCCAACAGTCGTAGCATTTTTCAGTTTTTTGTTGATTCTTCGCACAGCTAAAGAACACTGCTTCAACCCATCGACAAATATACTTTCATCATTTGTTGCAATGAATAGAGTCATCAACGACTTTATAGCTCGAATACAACCTTCTATGTTGAACCTTTCGATATAACTGAAATGAAAACATCTTTGTTTCAACTTTTAGAGATTCACAAAAATACCCGAATACATACGAGGATAGCCGAAGATAGCCGATTCAAAAGACTTGATGATAAGGGAGGATGGCTATTGACAATCTTCATTTTTCTCGCAAAAGAGTCACAGATTTCGAATTAGCTAAAGATTGGTATTCAAAAAATATTTCATTTTTGTTACTATGTAAATGTTTCTCTCAGATAAATGTAATACTGAAATTTCACTTGTTTTTGTTGTTTCAGAACCGATTTTTAATGAATTATAGAGAATTCCTGGTTTCATCAAAAAGTCTCGTTAAAAGTAGGTTGAACACCATGACGAGCTTTTGTTCTATATATATATCTGAGAAATTACTCATGAAGTGTAGGTAATTCAGTTAATCATGCGAATGTACTTATGCGATATCTTTACTAAACTTATGGTATTGTGAAATGTGCTATTAATGAATGATTTATTTTGGATAATACAATAAAACCAACCTCTACATTTTGAGTGGAGATGGAATGGATACTCATCGGACTCAATGTTCACTTAAATCGAAAATTATGATTCGTCCGAATAGTAGATTTTTATTTCATCATAAAGACCACCCATGCACACTTGCAAGTTTTATTATTACTATGACGTATTCAAACAATATGTAGACATTCATTGAAAAAACTTTCTGGTCCCATAAGAATAATTTTTCTTGATATGATACGATTACTTCATCGATTTCTCAATTAACACCCATACAATCTAGCTATTTGAGCTCAACTACGCTTGACCTGTATTTTGAGCCAGTAAGAATATAAATTCCGAATGGACATATTTTATTCTGAGTGCTGAGCAAATATTCAATCTTTTCGACTTGAACTTAAATCTATGTTCCAAAATGTCTATATTGAGAACCCAAAGTTTTTTTTTTAAATATATTGATTGTGCTTACGTTGAAATGATAGAAATAAAATTATGGCTCGATGACTATGCTCTGTTAAAGTATGGAAATCATAATACATCAGCACTGAATTTGTTAGTTTAGGGAAAAATATTTGTCTAATCTACCTAGTCGGGTCACTTACTTACTGTCAAATAAAAATTCACTAGTTTATTATCACAATGAACTGAATATTATTTCTTTAATTACTAATATCTTGAAAACCCTGACTTAGCAAAAAAAAAGACTAATGTGAACTTCCATCTATTCCGCTCATTAGGATACCAAAGTTTGAAAAACGTACAATCATATTTTCAAAGTTATATTTCTCGTCTGCGTAAACCATCCATGTTATAAGTATTCCCTTTCAAATGATCGATAAATGATCCAAGAATAATCTGAAAAAAGGATCTAGTACCTGCGAATAATCCGAAAAAACGATCTAGTACCTTATGATCAAACTTCATATGACAATTTCATTTTACGATTATGATAACCTGAAAGTCCCTAAGACCGATACGAGCTAGTACCTTATGCATCAAACTTCATATGTTTACGAAACAAATTCCAAATCAAAATTTTTTTAATAAGCAGTTTTATCATAAGAATCCATTCATATCATTTTCAACTCTAACAAGCTAATACTTTCGGAGATATGATTTTTTAAAATTTCAATGTAAATCGTATTTCACAGATTGATATTATTCTATGTATGAATTCTCATAATGTCAACTTGACAGAAGGGAATATTGTAACTTCAAAAATATTGGGGTTGAAATACTCGTATTTTAGCGATGCAACGGGGACCCCACCCGAAAATGTTGAAAGCATAATTCTGTAGTTTGGTGAACGCAGGAAATTTTTGATCGATTACAAGGTAATTTATTATTACTTATCTAATAAACTATTATTTGAATTGAATTTCCTTGCAGTGATATCATATGAATACATTGATTCCCAACTCTGAGAAACCAATACCAGATATAATTTGTCTGTTTGAACTAGAGCGCCAGAAAGCTCAGGGCTTGAACCCATTTTTATGATAACCTGAAAGTCCCCGAGAGCCCCTCCCAATTAACAATTCCAATACAGGAGAATGGACAATGCGCGCAAAAGTTCATGTTAATTTCAATCATGCGTCACTCTCCCTTTATAGCACCAAACATCCCAAATTATTACGGCCCCTGTGGCTTAGCGGCAAGCACCCACACTCCCCCGGTTCATATCCCGCGTCCATCCAGAAAATTTTTCGATCATGAGGTCATCCGCCCGACGTCAACCGCATCAGACGTAGGTACCAACTGCCGCAGTCTATCGTCTTCCAATATACATCACGCGCCGTCATCCCTCCCTACCTAAGCCTAAGCGGAGGGGGGCGTGGCGCTGCGCAACTCGCTGTTCGGTCGTCCAAACAAATGACCTTGAAAACGCTGGCTCCGCGTTCATAAGGGTACAATTTTTGCAAGTTGGACCTTAGATTTCCTTATGGGGATTTACATGTAAAAATGGGGCATTTTGTTCCAGAACTGTCCTAGCTCATCTACTATTGTTAAAAATAATCATTGTAACCGAAAATCGATCCTTGTCAACGAAAAATCTGGAGAGTCTCTAAATTGTTTTATTTCGAATCGGAAATGATGAAAGTTGAGTATGAATAAAGGAAACGTTTATACGTGAAAAAATGCATTGGCATCAACTGAATTCAATGATTATTACTTTTTTTGGCGCTCTAGTTGCTCGGAACTGAGTGCTTATCAATTTGCCCAAATGTCTGCAATTTTCGAATTTTTCGTTGAAAATGGTCTCAAACGATTTGGTTCGACTCACTGATCAAGAATCCGTGGTCGAAATTCATTCTGTCCGGCCGTAGGCACGATAACTCTCGAACGGAATGAGCTAGACAGTTGAAATTTTCAGAGTAGGTTTGGGAGATAAATATCTCGGCTAAGTTCGTTATTGGGCAAAATTGGACAGATGGTTTCGGAGAAACAAAAAAAAATTTTTTTTTACGAAATAAATTCCAAATTGATTTTTTTTCAGTAAGCAGTTTTATCATAAAAATCCAATGATGTAATTTTTATCTCTAACAAGCTAATACTTTCGGAGATATGATTTTTCAAAATTTCAATTATAAATCGTATTTCTTCGTTTTCACAGAATTATATAATTATTCTATGTATGAATTGTCATAATGTCAACTTATTCTCCTGAGACATGACATTGTCTAATTCCTTGCTAATAGTTGGTTCGAGAAACGTCATAATCGACTTAGAGAGGCAAGGGTAAAAAACCGTCAAATAAACTCCCATGTGGCGATTTTATTTCGAAAAGTGAAAATTGAGAATATATATCCCAGGTAAGTACCGACGTTTTATTCTAATACCGGAGATCGACAAGATCGTACGAGGAGCCCGATAGCCGGTGTGTCTCCGCTGTCGGGTTTTCGGTTTCGGAACGAGAGAAGGCGGGACTTTTTGGCGCTCTAGTTCCTCGGAACTGAGTGCTTATCAATTTGCCCAAATGTCTGTAATTTTTATTTAAGATGCAGTTTCACCATTAAAATCCATCGATATCATTTTCAACTCCAACAAGCTAATACTTTCGGAGATATGATTTTTCTAAATTTCAATTATGAATCGTACGTACTTCTATGTTTTCACAGATTGCTATAATTATTATATCTAAGCTTTATTATATGATCTGTGTTCATACTCGTACATTTCATCCTGTTCTATAAGAAAGAGTCAAATTCATTTCAGCTATTTTAATTTGATTTTTTCCATGGTGCAGTTCTCATTCTCAGATTGCTCATTCAATCTTGATAATTAAACTATTATTTGAATTGAATTTTCTTTATGATGCAGTTCTATTATATGAATACATTGATATAATTCCCAAATCTGAGAAACCAATACTTTCGGAGATATAATTTGTCTGTTTGAACTAGAGCGCCAGAAAGCTCCTGTCCACAGGGCTTGAACCCATTTTTTTTACGCTTGTTGGCGCTCTCGTTTTTACTTTCGGATTTAAATTCTTGTTTAACAAAAACTCTATCACTGAAATCCTTATTTCTGGGTTCCTGGTCTCTCGGGAATGAAAGAAAATGGGTAGCCAACATATTGGAGTACATCAGAACTCTATAACTGGAAGGCAAGCTGTAGATAGTGATGACATCCACATCTCTAGGGGGGGTTGGGGGGCACAATAGACCTTAAGGTCATAGTACAAGTGCAAGTACAGAGATCTGTACAGGAAAAAATGTCAGCAATAGTTACTTATAGGAAACAAGTTCTTTCAGCTTTACAAAATTCAAAATATTTTTGTACGTTATAAGGCTCACATTTTACTACGGAAGAATTCATTCTCCTACGTAGTAATCAATACAATGCATTCATTAGGTTCATGCACATTATACATAGCATTATTCTGTGTCACAGGCAACGTCAATATTGACTGTGTCATGTAATGCATGTACTCGAATGGGTCCTTATGCTACCACAAACGAAGCACAGTTTGTTTTTGACCCAACATAGTCAAATTATGTATTAGAATAGACACCATACGCCACACAGCACTGTTCATTTTGGAACCAATACCGGATGAATGTATTTGAATGGGACCTTATGCCACCACAAACACAGCACCCTTCATTTTCGAACCAACAGTGAATGACCGTATGTGGGTTGAAACTAATCGTTTGATACTATTCTCGGCCAAAAAGTGTACCAGTTTTTTTTGGACGCTTGTTTTTACTGTATTTAGATTCTTGGAAATATATTTTTTTTCCTGCAGCTAAGTAGCTTTGGGCGAGTTCAGTACCTGGATGGGTGACAGCTCTGCCTATAGATTTGGCAGCGCGCCAAAGCTCCTGTCCACATGGCTTTCCCCATTTTTAGCGCTCTAGTTCCTCGGAACTGAGTGCTTATCAATTTGCCCAAATGTCTGTAATTTTCGAATTTTTCGATGAAAATGGTCTTAAACGATTTGGTTCGACTCACTGATCAAGAATCCGTGGTCGAAATTCATTCTGTCCGGCTGATAGGCTCGATAACTCTCGAACGGAATGAGCTAGACAGTTGAAATTTTCAGAGTAGGTTTGGGAGATAAATATCTCGGCCAAGCTCGTTATTGGGCAAAATCAGACAGATGGTTTCGTGTAACAAAAAAAAAAATTTTTTTCACGGAACAAACTCCAAATTAAATTTTTTTCGATAAGCAGTTTTACCATAAGAATCCAATGATATCATATTTTACTCTAAAAAGCTAATACTTTCGGAGATATGATTTTTCTAAATTTCAATTATGAATCGTACGTACTTCTATGTTTTCACAGATTGCTATAATTATTATATCTAAGCTTTATTATATGATCTGTGTTCATACTCGTACATTTCATCCTGTTCTATAAGAAAGAGTCAAATTCATTTCAGCTATTTTAATTTGATTTTTTCCATGGTGCAGTTCTAATTCTCAGATTGCTCATTCAATCTTGATAATTAAACTATTATTTGAATTGAATTTTCTTTATGATGCAGTTCTATTATATGAATACATTGATATAATTCCCAAATCTGAGAAACCAATACTTTCGGAGATATAATTTGTCTGTTTGAACTAGAGCGCCAGAAAGCTCCTGTCCACAGGGCTTGAACCCATTTTTTTTACGCTTGTTGGCGCTCTCGTTTTTACTTTCGGATTTAAATTCTTGTTTAACAAAAACTCTATCACTGAAATCCTTATTTCTGGGTTCCTGGTCTCTCGGGAATGAAAGAAAATGGGTAGCCAACATATTGGAGTACATCAGAACTCTATAACTGGAAGGCAAGCTGTAGATAGTGATGACATCCACATCTCTGGGGGGGGTTGGGGGGCACAATAGACCTTAAGGTCATAGTACAAGTGCAAGTACAGAGATCTGTACAGGAAAAAATGTCAGCAATAGTTACATTAAAGGAAACAAGTTCTTTCAGCTTTACAAAATTCAAAATATTTTTGTACGTTATAAGGCTCACATTTTACTACGGAAGAATTCATTCTCCTACGTAGTAATCAATACAATGCATTCATTAGGTTCATGCACATTATACATAGCATTATTCTGTGTCACAGGCAACGTCAATATTGACTGTGTCATGTAATGCATGTACTCGAATGGGTCCTTATGCTACCACAAACGAAGCACAGTTTGTTTTTGACCCAACATAGTCAAATTATCTATTAGAATAGACACCATACGCCACACAGCACTGTTCATTTTGGAACCAATACCGGATGAATGTATTTGAATGGGACCTTATGCCACCACAAACACAGCACCCTTCATTTTCGAACCAACAGTGAATGACCGTATGTGGGTTGAAACTAATCGTTTGATACTATTCTCGGCCAAAAAGTGTACCAGTTTTTTTTGGACGCTTGTTTTTACTGTATTTAGATTCTTGGAAATATATTTTTTTTCCTGCAGCTAAGTAGCTTTGGGCGAGTTCAGTACCTGGATGGGTGACAGCTCTGCCTATAGATTTGGCAGCGCGCCAAAGCTCCTGTCCACATGGCTTTCCCCATTTTTGGCGCTCTAGTTCCTCGGAACTGAGTGCTTATCAATTTGCCCAAATGTCTGTAATTTTGGAATTTTTCGATGAAAATGGTCTTAAACGATTTGGTTCGACTCACTGATCAAGAATCCGTGGTCGAAATTCATTCTGTCCGGCTGATAGGCTCGATAACTCTCGAACGGAATGAGCTAGACAGTTGAAATTTTCAGAGTAGGTTTGGGAGATAAATATCTCGGCCAAGCTCGTTATTGGGCAAAATCAGACAGATGGTTTCGTGTAACAAAAAAAAAATTTTTTTTTCACGGAACAAACTCCAAATTAAATTTTTTTCGATAAGCAGTTTTACCATAAGAATCCAATGATATCATATTTAACTCTAAAAAGCTAATACTTTCGGAGATATGATTTTTCAAAATTTCAATAATAAATCGTATTTCTACGTTGTCACAGAATGATATAATTATTCTATGTATGGATTGTCATAATGTCAACTTATTTTCCTGAGACAAGACATTATCTAATCAATCGAAGAATTGTGAGCGAAGTGAGAAAAATCTCAGTTGTTTGCTCCGAAATTAGTTTTTCTCAGAAAAGTCTTATATTTCAGAACGGAACATGAAGTAAGAGATCTGAGAGTAGTGAGACTGCTTTTAATCCATAGACATAGAATGCTCAGTTCTCTCAATTTATGACGGGACTGACGGAAGGGAATATTATAACTTCAAAAATATTAGGGTTGAAATACTCGTATTTTAGCGATGCAACGGGGACCTCACCCAAAAATGTTTGAAAATGTTACGTAAATATTGAAAGCATAATTCTGTAGTTCGAGAGAGGAGAAAATTTGGTGAACGTAGATCAGGAAATTTTTGATCGATTACTAGGTAATTTGTCATTATTACTTCTCTTCTTTCATACATGTTTTATGGAATATCTACTATTTGTAGGTACTTTAAACCTGTTTTGGGCAATTTTCATACGAAACTCATTTATTTGGCGCTCTAGTTCCTCGGAACAGAGTGCTTATCAATTTGCCCAAGTGTCTGTAATTTTGGAATTTTTGGCTGAAAATGGTCTCAAACGATTTGGTTCGACTCACTGATCAATAATCTGAGGTCGAAATCGATTCTGTCCGGCTGGTCGTGGGCACGATAACTCTCGAACGAAAGGAGTTAGCTGATTCAAATTTACAAGGTGGGTTTGGAGCGTAAGTATCTCGGACGAGCTCGTTAATGGGCGAAATCCAGCAAGCGGTTTCGGAGTTATGGCCGATTTTAGTAAAAATATTTTTTATGAATATTTCCGAAACCGATCACTCGATCTATCTGAAATTCAGCATCAAATTGTAGAATGATGACCTTTATACGCATGTGAAGTTTTGTATTGAACAGATTACCGCAAAAAGTAAAAAAAAAAATTTGAAAATTTAAAAAAAGTTTTTCTACAATAACTCCCGAACGGAATGAGCTAGGTAGTTGAAATTTTCAGAGTTGGTTAGGGACATGAATATCTCGGTTAAGTTCGTTATTGGGCAAAATTGGCCAGATTTAATTTGATTTCTTCCATGGTGCAGTTCTCATTCTCATGATTGCTCATTTAATCTTGATAAATAAACTATTATTTGAATTGAATTCCCTTTATGATGCAGTTCTATCAAAAGAATACATTGATATAATTCCCAACTCTGGGAAACCAATACTTTCGGAGATATAATTTGTTTGTTTGAACTAGAGCGCCAGAAAGCTCCTGTCCACAGGGCTTGAACCCATTTTTTTTACAAAATAATTCATACTGACGAAGGCAATGCCCATCCATATCTAATATTTCAGCTAATTTAGTGAAAAATTCAAATTTTTTTAAACTACCAGCACTCTCGTGCATCAGTCAGGGTTTTTTACTGAGGTTTTTTCCCAAGCTCTTGTACCATGCGTCGAATTGTATGATACCCAGTTACACTAACGTCTGCTTACAATTTTCAAGCAATCAATTCAAAAGAATGTTTACATATTCAAATATCCAGGGATTTCGATAAAATGAGGTTCCGCTATGATCGGAAATAGAACAGCAATAACTAATTCTAGCAATCTTAATTTCAACCGACCAAGGAAGAATAAAATTCTTCCATCCCAGTCGAAATAAAACTATCAAAAGTTATCTGAAACCCAATTAATTTTTCCCGCCTTCTACTGCCGGGTTTGTCTAGTCCAAATATCGGAAATCCACACCCCTCTCCCCTCCTAATTGAATCATACTCGTACCGTACCGTCTAATAGGAACTCCCCCCGAAATTCGTCAATTAACGAGAAGTTTCTGGCGCTTTGATCAATTCCTACGCGCTGATACAGACGGAAAATTCAATAAGGCGGGCGCCGAAGTGTTATAAATCAGTTTTTTTTTCCGCGGACGTGGCAATATCGCAGTTGGGCCGTATCCGCGCCAATTTATTGTCGTTGCGTTTTATGATGAACCGACTTGTTGACGAGAATTTCCGTTCGATTCCGGAGGTATTTTAGAGGTGATTTGGTTGAGGTGGATGAAAAGGGAGATTCGAATTAGGGTGGAGTTATATAAAGGTCTATAAAAATGATGGAAATTTTTCACAATGATATATCATTTCCCCTGCGAAATAACCAGCTTTTGTGCGTTCCTACCATGGATTTATCATCGCGTCCAAATGTCTGTGTTTGACGGATTTTAAGCCCACATTATTCTGAAACGATTATAAAAGACTTATCGATTGAGAGCTAAGGGTTTAATTTAGTACTGTTCGTCGGATCGCTTGTTTGTGATCACCATAATTTTTGACAGATAAAACTTTTCGAACAGAAATTTTCTGGATGCAGTATAAACTCTATACTTGCAGATTACGTTTAGTAAATTCGAAAATATGATAATTTGAAATGTATATTTTGGCGCTCTTGTTCCTTGGAACAGAGTGCTTATCAATTTGCCCAAATGTCTGTAATTTTCGAATTTTTCGATGAAAATGGTCTTAAACGATTTGGTTCGACTCTCTGATCAAGAATCCGTGGTCGAAAATCATTCTGTCTGGCCGGCCGGCCGGCCGTAGGCACGATAACTCTCGAACGGAATGAGCTAGACAGTTGAAATTTTCAGAGTAGGTTTGGGAGATAAATATCTCGGCTAAATTCGTTATTGGGCAACATCGGACAGATGGTTTCGGAGTAACAAAAAAAACTTTTTTTTTACAAAACAAATTCAGAATTAAATTTTTTTCAATAAGCAGTTTTATCATAAGAATCCAATGATATCATTTTTAACTCTAAGTAGTTAATACTTTCGGAGATATGATTTTTCAAAAATTCAATAATAAATCGTATTTCAACGTTGTCACACAATGATATAATTATTCTATGTATGAATTGTCATAATGTCAACTTATTTTCCTGAGACATGTCATTATCTAATCAATCGAAGAATTGTGAGCGAAGTGAGAAAAATCTCAGTTGTTTGCTGCGAAATTAGTTTTTCTCAGAAAAGTCTTACATTTCGGAACGGAACATGAAGTAAGAGATCTGAGAGTAGTGAGACTGCTTTTCATCCATAGACATAGATATAACTCTCGAACGGAATGAGGTAGGTAGTTGAAATTTTCAGAGTAGGTTAGGGAGATGAATATCTCGCTTAAGTTCGTTATTGAGCAAAATTGGCCAGATTTAATTTGATTTCTTCCATGGTGCAGTTCTCATTCTCATGATTGCTCATTTAATCTAGATAAATAAACTATTATTTGAATTGAATTTCCTTTATGATGCAGTTCTATCATATGAATACATTGATATAATTCCCAACTCTGAGAAACTAATACTTTCGGAGATATAATTTGTATGTTTGAACTAGAGCGCCAGAAAGCTCCTGTCCACAGGGCTTGTTAGTGTTAACACGTGAAAAAGGGAATTGGGTATCAAGTGAAATTTACAATAAATAAAATAGAACCTGCTCAGTGAGGATTCGAACCAGGATCTCGCGCGGCAGGCGGGGAGCAAAACCTCTGAGCTACATAGGAATTATCAGAGTTCTTAGATTTACTTGATTTGAAATTCCGGAAGTAGATACCAGTTAGTATACAGTGCGCGTCAAAATTATGGAACAAATTAATTTCCTCAGAAGAAAAATATTTGGCAACAAAATCCTGAAACAGGTCAATTTTTGTTTCACTTTTACCAAATTTTTATGCATGGTTGTTGCACCCTGTGCCATCCCAATCAACTTTGGGATACTTCCTCGATTTTTCTTCCGATATGTGCAAAGGAAAAATGTTTGTAAACTTCTATGGACACTTTTTAGAAATCATATCGACGGATTCATATATGAAATCCAAAATGTGTCATATCACAAAATTTCTTCCATATTGTTCTACTATCAGTATTTCTTAAGAAAAAGAGTAAACTAAAAAAAAATCAGTCGGTACATATAGACTCAAATAGAGATTAATGGTATTATTTTTCATAAGACATAATTAAACTGATAGTATTTATAAAACTGCTCCGTCAATGGAAAGTATTTCAGGATGAGGCACGATTCAGCAATCTTGCACTTCTCGATAATAATTCTAATTAAAAACTAACTGAATGGGTGACATCTATTTTGAATTAGCATCACTAGGCCCCCGAAAGTCCCTATAATTCATTAATTTCATTTCAATGAAGGAAAATTACTTGAAAAATAATTATCAGCTCCTACAAAGTAATGAATTCCTTACTTCTTTCTACAAGGACCCTATTCAAATACCCGTCGTTCTCTCCTTCCCGATTGTTTCCCTCCTTTATTCCTTCCAAGAAAGCGGCGGAACGAATTCATCCACTCCGATAAAGAAATTAAGCAGGATTTCCTCTTTCTCTAACGAAGCCCAATAATAGCTTTTTTTCTGTTTATCCTAACGTCCTATCTGAATTCCTTCATTTCCATGAGAGAAATCTAGAAGTCAAGGTATTATGTCGTTTATAACCAAGAATATTCCAAATACAGTATTCCCGAGGGCCTGTTATTACGGAACATATCATTTGCATACGTTTCTATCGATGTAAGCTCACGAAAGAACCGGTGAATTTAGCTCGGAATGGTTTGCCATATTGGTTGTTAGTCCCACGCGAGATATGGAGGGCATTTCAAGGCAGTCGATGGTAGGATTGGCCTTTTACAGTTTTCGAAGACCGTGCAAAGAGTGCGAGCATCTAACTTGAAATGAATTCGGTATATCAAAAAAAAAAAATTGGTTCAAGCCCTGTGGACAGGAGCTTTTTGATGCTCTTGTTCAAACAGACAAATTATATCTCCGAAAGTATTGGTTTCTCAGAGTTGGGAATTATATCAATGGATTCCTATGATATAACTACATCATGAAAGAAATTAAATTTAAAAAAAGTGTCGTTTAAAAAGAATGCTTCAAAAATTATCTTAAAAAAAAAGAGCAATCTACAATGCTTCAATGCTTTAATACTTCAAAAATTGTCATTAAATTTATTTATCAAGATTAAATGAGTAGTCTGCAATGATTCAACCTCGTGGAATGGGTTGTTGCAACTTACACTCGGTGCATAGTTTTCACAACTTAAAATACCCAAGTAAAGTATCATCGAAATGTCTAGAGCAAGGCTGGAGACAATCATAGCAGATTGTCCATTTATTCCTGATATTTGAGTAGGTAGAGGATAACGAAAAAATTATTTTAATAGTTCAAAATATATCAATAAAATACTATCCTCTTTTCAATATTAGAAATGTAATAGTTCATACCACTAACACATTATTTTCTGTAATAATTATGAACCTCTTAACTCAAGAAAAACTGTTTGATACACAAATGTAGACCCATATTTCAGTATTTTTTTGCTAGCAACATTATGAAAATACTGTATACAGGAACTTGTCCCACTACTTAAGGAAGTGAAAGGTAATATTAAAACCTCAGTGGTAAACGAACAGTAATTTCTTTTGATGATTCCATTATGTTCTTCTCTCCTATTGCCTCCATAAACTACATCAAAACTGTCTTGTATATATTCACAAATTCAAGAATCGAATACTTCCTTTCCAAGAGAAAATATTTTCAAACTACGAATTGACAATATCTAGTATCTAAAAAAGATGACATTTATGAATAGTGAGCACAGACAGATTCTGTGTTCACATTCTGTGAATACATACTTAGAACTTACGATGTATTATTGAAACTTTGAAACATCATATCTCCGTAAGTATTAGCTTGTTAGAGTTGAAAATGATAACAATGGATTCCTATGATGAAGCTGCATCTTAGAAAAAAATTGAATTCAAAAGTTGTAATGTAAAAAAAAATATTTTTTTCCGTTACTCCGAAACTATCAGACCGATTTACTCTGAAAATTTCAATTGTCTAGCTCATTCTGTTCGAGAGTTATCGGGTTAACGGCCGGCCTGACAGAATCCATTTCGACCACGGATTCTTGATCAGTGAGTCAAACCAAATCGTTCAAGACCATTTTCAGCCAAAAATTCGAAAATTACAGACATTTGGGCAAATTGATAAGCACTCTGTTCCGAGGAACAAGAGCGCCAAAAATGGGTTCCTTATGTATACCTGGTATAAGGAAAAATGGTGCCACATAATAACTACTTCTAGCCAATAAAGAAATATTTTGTGGAATACAAAACACTTCAAATTGATTTTATGGAACAATAATAATGGTTTCTTACACAATACCAATGAAATTCTGAAAAATGTTATCGCTATAATTACCCAACAACAAACACAATTATTGTGAAGAAATAATAATAGTTTGACTGGGCAATCAATCCAGGTGAAGATTTTCCCACAGGGCTCTGACCGACCTGTTTACCGAGTTCTGGCGATCGAATTGTAGACCTCATCACCATACACCGTTCACATCTGATATGAACTATAATTTTGCGTTTGGCTTAAGTTATCGGTATTGATTTTAGAGCCAGGGCCAGTCGATTCGGCCTGAATTTGACGCTGAGGAACAAAAGCGCCAAAAAGAATGATCGTCGCTGAACATCGCTCAAGGTTTCTTCATCGCAGATCGGAGTCCGTAAGAGTTCTCCCTAGGTGGCGCTGGTGGGGTTCGTTCCCTACCAGTTCTAGACCAACGGATATAAATTTCCTAGAACGCCGGCAGTATTTATTTAGTGTTTGGCTAAGTCACACTGATGATTGGTGATAACCATGAAACCCTGGGTCTGTGTCTGCTCCTGAATGATACTTTTTTTGGGACATGTATGGCGATTTGGTCGATGCCGAGGTTTAATCAGGCCTCAATCTGCCTACTCCTGATTAACCCGGAATAACAACGAAAGTAAACATGCGCTGACTAGGCCTCAATCTGCCTACTCCCATTCAGCAAAAATAAAGTTTCCTAACTAGGCCTCAATTTGCCTACTCCTAGTTAGGTTAATAAATAAAACAGTGAAAAACATGGATTAGATATATACTGACAATAAACAACACAACACAACACAAGATCAAAGCACTTCAATACATTATGACTGTTCTGCCTTTTTGGTTGCGCTTCCTCGACTTTATTTAAAGTGTGAACTCGCTTTCGAGTGATATCTATTCCGGGGAGCCATCTATCCGTTGCCGTTGGTAGTTTGGCCCCCTGGTGGTGTATCTCCGCTTCAAGGGCTTGCTTATGTATCTTGTGACGCTCTCTGTTGGGGCTAGCGTTAACATGGTTGGCAGCGCCAACAATAACCGTAACGCAGTAGTCACCCCACAGGGCGCGCCACCGTGACGGTGAAGAGGTAGTCCCCACACTTTCCTCTTTGGGAAACACTGAGCGCTGAGATGATCAGCCCGGCCACGCGGAATATTTGTTGATTGTTAAAATCAATAAATATATCAACGTGTGTCTTGTTTTAGTTATTGGCAATTAGCCTTAGTTCACATCATTACATGGTCACTGGTCATTGGTTTATCTATCCACACTGAACCGGGCGTTTTCAGTCCATAAAGGTCGCTCCACGGTAGATGGCGTCGCCATTCCTTGACCATCTTATGGCAAAAGAATGAACGTCGCTGAACATCGCTCAAGGTTTCTTCATCGCAGAGGGTCGGAGTTCGTGAGGATTCTCCATTGGTGGTGCTGGTGGGGTTCTTTCCCTATCAGTTCTCGACCGATGGATATAAGTTTCCTAGAACGCCGGCAGTATTAATTCATTGTTTGGCCCACTGATGATTGGCAAAAACCATGAAACCCTGGTTTCTGTGTCTGCTCCTGAATGATACTTTCCTCTTTGGGGAACACTGAGCGATGAGGTGATCAGCCCGGCCACGGGGAATCTTTGTTGATGGATAAAATCAATAAATATTTCACCGTGTGTCTTGTTCTAGTTATCAGCAGTTAGCCACAGTTCACCTCAATACATGATCACAGTATATCAAAGACTTTTTGACTGAATTTTCGGATGAAATGGTCTTAAACGATTTGGTTCGACTCATTGATCAAGAGCCCATGATCAGAATCGATTCTGTCCGGCCCAAATACGATAAGTAATAACGGAATGAGCTAGACAGTTCAAATTTTCAGAGTAGGTTTGGGAGATAAATATCTCGGTTGAGTTCGTTATTAGGCAAAATGGTTTCGGAGTTAAAAATTTCAATATTAAATCGTAACTCTGTGATTTCACAGAAAGCTGTATCGAAATTTAACGTCCGTATCTATGAATGTCATCTGTGTTCATACATTTCATCGTCATCTCATCCACAGATAAGAGATATTATGTCAAACAAAGTATGATTGATTGCAAAATGACAAACGGGATAACCTCAGTTATCGTACATAGCTCTCGTATAATCCATATGATGATGATAATGATGATGGAAATGTATACTTTGGTGAGTTGAACAAATTGGGTTCAGATTATCTCGAGTAAAAAGAAAACTAGAATATTGGCGATTTTCAATTGATATAATATAATTTTCATAGTAGATTTTAGGAATGCATATCTCCGATAAGTTCGTTATTCGGTAGAATTGGTCTGGTAAAATTTTCAGAGTAGGTTTGGGAGATAAATATCTCGGTTGAGTACGTTATTGCGCAAAATAGGCCTGATGGTTTCGGAGTGACAAAAAATTTTTTTTTTACATTACAACTTTTGAATTCAATTTTTTTTCAAGATGCACTTTTGTCATAAGAATCCATTGAAGTCATTTTCAACTCTAACAAATTGATACTTTCGGAGATATGATTTTTCAGAATTTCAATATTAAATCGTAACTATGATTCCACAGAAAGCTGTATCGAAATTCAACGTCCGTATCTTTGAATGTCATCTGTGTTCATACATTCGTCATACATCGTCATATCATCCACAGATCAGAGATATTGTGTCAAACAAAGTATGATTGATTGCAAAATGACCAACGGCCTCAGTTATCAAAGATAGCTCTCGTATAATCCATATGATGATGTTGATGATGGAAATATATACTTTGGTGAGTTGAACAAATTGGGTTCAGATTATCTCAAGTAGAACGAAAATTAGAATATTGGCGAGTTCCAGTTAATATAATTCAATTTTCATAGTAGATTTTAGGAATGAATATCCCGGATAAGTTCGTTATTCGGTAGAATTGGTCTGTTGGTTTTGGATTAATAATTTTTGGCACTCTTGTTGAATTTGAATTCTTTCATGACGTTTGAATTTAATTTCTTTTGAAATGATGTTCTATTATTAGATTCTCTGAGGAACCAATACTTTCAGAGATATGATTTGTCAAAGTTTGAACAAGAGCGCCAAAGCCCCTATCCACAGGGCTTTCCCACTTTTTTGTTGTGAATATCCTCGGACGGTTCTATTAGTAGTTCAATCTGCGATATTTCTTATGTAAGATAATGTGATACAGCATGTCATAAATTTTAGATATTATGCATTGATATCTGTTTTTGGCGCTCTTGTTCCTCGGAATAGAGTGCTTATGCATTTGCCAAATGTCTGTTATTGTCGAATTTTTGGCTGAAAATGGTCTCGAACGATTCTGTCCGGCCGTCCGTTAACACGATAACTCTCGAACGAAAGAAGTTAGAGGATTGAAATTTGCAGGATAGGTTTGGAGCGTAAATATCTCGGACGAGTTCATTAACGGGCGAAATCCATCAAGCAGTTCCAGAGTTATGGCCGTTTTTAGTAAAAACATTTATTATGAATATTGCCGAAACCGACCACTCGATCTATCTGAAATTTAGCAATTTAGCATCATATTGTAGAATCATGACCTTTAGACGCATGTGAAGTGATATAATATCAAGTCAGATATTCGCAAATGAAGAAATCTCATTCAACTCAGTGAAATAATTCAGGCAGTTTAAAAATGAAATATCAAGAAGTATTTGTTTATAATTTTTTATCAAACAAAAAAGTTGAATGAAAACAAGTAAGGAGAGTAGCATTGTATCGAGCGAAGATGAACGTGGATATTTATTAAATTGTCGTTTTATGAGAAACAACGTTTTTTGAAATATCGGACGAAATGCTGTACTTAACTGAAACCCACATGATTGAAATTTTTATGATTGGCTACGGATATAGGACAAGAACATAGAATCATCAGTTAATATGGAATTGCATCATGTAAAAGCCGCAACCATTCTATTTCTGTTGAACTTTCGAATTTTATTGCCTTAAGCTATCATTCTTGGGATCCATATTTTTTTAATGCTGCATTATTCTGTCTAGTGGTCCTGATTAAAGCCCTAAAAATATTTAATATAATAAATTCAACTAACTTGTATGACAGTAAGGCGCCCATCAAGTCAAATAAAAAAAAACTCTGCCCACACCCTTACTGATTCAAGCTGAGCCGCCGGCAAAACTAAAAGTCCTATGAAAAGAGTTAAACAGCAGAGTTGTAGGTAATAAAAAGATCCACAACTTTTGTATTAACACTTTTTTCACATAACATCGAAATGTATGTGAAAAATTCAAATAACTACGTTTTTGGTTTTAAATTTTTATCGTTTACAAAATTTTTTTTTTCAACCAATTTGGTTAAGACTTACCTTTTTATGTCCCAAATATAATGTAATTTTTGGGATCAAAATTTTTTTTTCACCTTATTTTGACTTAATATCGAAAAAGCAGCCTTATTTTCAATCAAAATATCTGCCTTTTTTAAAACAGTAGGTATGTTTTTTTTTCGTTGCAATCTCTACTTTCTGACGGTCTAAAAAATTATACATTACTATGGTAAATTTTCTCAGAAAATTCTACGAAATAACGGGCAATAAGGCCCTGACCCTCCTAGTTCTTTCTCCACTTCTCTATGAAATACCTTTTGATGGGCTGACATTTTTCGTAGGTCACTCAGGTCTATAAGTTATCATAAAATATCAACAAATAGGCATATATGCATATAATTCAGAGGAGATTCCGAGGATGATTCTCAAAATATTGTAGATGAAATATTAAATATTAACTTTCTTAGCATTTTCTGAGAAAATTTACCATTGTAATGTATATTTTTTTTTAGACCATCAGAAAGTAGAGATTTCAACGAACAAAAAGCTCACCTTATTTTTCAAAAAAGCAGATATTTTGACGTGAGAATTTTTGATTGAAAATTAGGCCGCTTTTTCGATATTAAGTCAAATTAAGGTGAAAAAATAATATTTAAATCCAAAACATTACAGTGTATTTGGAACATAAAAAGGTAAGTTTTACAAAATTTGGTGAAAACAAAATTTTTTTTTCGTAACAGATAAAAATTAAACGTCAAAAACGTAGTTATTTGAATTTTTCGCTTAAATTTTTAGGTTATGAGAAAAAAATGTGAATACAAAAGTTGTAAATCTTTTTATTACCTACAACTTTGCCGGATATCGAGATAAACCGTTTTTTACCCTTATAAACTCGCCCGCTTTCCCTTCCCGAATCAGATCACCCGTAAATTATTTTCCTATCATTTTCGTTATATTCTTTTCCATTTCCAATGGGTTTCATTCTACCATGATTTTTATTCACTTTTTACCATTTTCAATGGCTTCGACCCTGGTCTAAATCCTAATGAGCGTCGTTTGTTTGAGTTTATATCAAGTGCCAACAAAATAACAACAGCAAGAATGTTAAACATTATTTGACCCAGTTTCTGTTCTGTTTCACTACTGAAATGTAGCAATTTTTTGTTATAAAGAAATTATAAAAACACTGAAGAAGTTTCATGCTTCAAGCTGACCGTTTATTGAATCATCAATGGATTTCGATGATTTGTAATTCATTTAATATTTATGGATATCAGAGATATCATGCATAAATTTCAATTTATCATAGAGGTAGTTTCTAATTTGTTATCCTCTCAAAATGTTCGAGTTTTGATTGATTTGATAGCGTTTAGGTTCTTATGACCTACAATACCAATTTCACGGTAAATTTTACTTCGCTTACGGTTTTTGATGGAAGATGGTACATAAAGTATTGTTATTTCGTATAACTAATTTGCTCGTAGAGTTAGATACGTCAAAAGTTTTAAGTTACATACAACAAACACTCGAAGAGAAGATGAGGAATTAAGAAAATAATACTATATGGTTTGTAAGAAGAACAATTACATTGATTTGTGAATTTCTATATGACGTATCGAGTGAGTTACAGCTATTCCATAACAAGAACTCGGGTAATGAAACGGTACCAAAACCAAGGTGTCGGTAACATTTATAGTAGTTTTCAAATAAGTTCTTTCAGCGTGAAATTATTAG
This sequence comes from Halyzia sedecimguttata, assembly GCA_937662695.2. Taxonomy (NCBI): domain Eukaryota; kingdom Metazoa; phylum Arthropoda; class Insecta; order Coleoptera; family Coccinellidae; genus Halyzia; species Halyzia sedecimguttata. The sequence continues at coordinate 70,904,042 of OW569414.2, forward strand.
TTTATTAATGTTTCCAGCACCAACCAATAAAACTAGAAGTTTAATTAATTCGATATTTGAACCGTTAGACGGACATTCATGAAACATAAATTGCTGATTGGGATATTCATAAATTGTTCAGAACATGCATTTGGACAAGCACGCGAATTCAGAGGACTATGAAAATTATATTTTCCGATGCAAATCCATAGATTTTCGAAATATTTGAGTGGATATCTCAAAGTAATGTCAACTATTGATCCAAGATAATATGAATAGTGAATATAAGTCATAGCAACAAATAAATCGTTAGCTCATATACCAAAATTATTGAGGCATTTTGTTTTCAGATAGGACATATTTTTTCTTATGATGAATAATCTATAATGTCGATATTTTAGATAACATTTAGCATTACTTTATGTAGGTACATACAAATTTTCAGCGAAATCTAGAGAGGGTTCTCGTCAGACCGGAATTGAGAATTTTCTTTAAATTTTCGTACGCATCTTAAAATGAGGAAGGTCTATCTTAATTAGAACTAGGAAAAAGAATATCCTGATCACTCAATCATTACCGCTTACTTTAAAGTGCGAAAATCAGGTTAAAAATTTGAAAAGTAGATTACTTGGTATACAATAATCTTAGAGCAATTTGCGAATGTTGTTTTATGTTTTCCGTTACATACTTACTTCACTTTATTTGGATTTCGTTTATAAATTGCTGAAATGATATTTGAAATATTGGTCAAAAGAATTCAACAGATGAGAATATACAGATAGAGACAATTAGAGAGAATTGGTAAATTTTGAATGAACAAACATATTCTATGGTGTATAATTTGAAGTATTTTTCATTATATTGTGGATTTTTCGTCAACGATTCTTTGACATGATGATGACAGATAACTAATTGAAATTTGCCTCGATTCCATCTTCCGGTAGATTAGTGTTCAGGGAAATGGTTTTCCACGTCGTTCCCATATACAGGGTGAGTCTTTGACCACTGCATTAATTTTAACCAAAGATTCCTCTGATCAAATGAAACACTTTTTTCATTTAACATTTTTCCAAATTCAACTCATGTGAAAAGATACAGGCTGTTGAAATTTTGAAAAATTATCAGTTTTTATTTTGTAGCTTTGACATCCTTTTTTCGAATGAAATGAATGTTGGCATAAAGTTTTCTATAACTATGGTACATATTTTCCACACTGAAAGAAAAATATAATAGCAGCAATGAGAAAATTCATATACTATATGCCTCAACAAAACTTTCTATTTCTCACAGTTCACCTTGATTTACTACGATTCAGTTAATAATGGCTATATGATTTAATCCTTCATAACAGAAATAATACCGTTTTACAGCAAGTATTGAAGTGATTATACTATAGTCGTACTTTTATATTACTGGTTTTGAAATTTTGGCTCACTACCGTAGTAAACTTAAATAACTGCGTTTGTAAATTGTAACTCCGTATTACTATCATAGTAATCTGGTATAACTGCACTTGTAACTTTGTTTTACAACCATAGTAATATTGTATAACTGCATTTTACTGGTCTAGTAAACCTATTTTACCGCTCTCGTAATCTCGTCTTACTGTCTTTAGCAGCTTAATTTGCAATTTTAGTTAATTTTTAACTGCCATATTACAAACTGAGCTCATCTGACAGAAAACAATGGCTAATTCAATACTATGTCTGTACTTTAATAAATTTCTAATTTATTATTAAGACAAGCAAATAAATTGGTCAAATTTTTGTGCTACGTTGGCTCAGTCAGTAACATGGCAGTTAAATGAATTAACTAAAGTGCGCAAGTTAACAAAGGCAATCAGAAGAGATTAACCATATTATGAAGAGAATAAATTACATAATATATCTGATAGTTTCTCTAATGATAAAATTGAGTGTCGAAAGTTCAAACCTACCTGCGAAAGATATCAACTCGAATTTTCAAATTGAGAATTCAACATATTGATTAATAAGGCCAGGAGGACGGACATCAAGGAAACACTCGGCATTAGCAATTTGTTGACTTCATAGTGTATTCAAATGAGCTAAATTGATACAACTATCTCTGGAACTTTATTTAATTATCTTGGTCGAATTTTTCATAACTAGATCTCAATTATGCCTACCTGCAAATTATACAATTTCTTTTATGAATTGTAATGGTCTATATTTCTATTTTTTGAAGCAGTATTTTATTCATTTCATATGAAGAACATATTATCTCCACTGTCTACTGCCAGAATTATATTGGGTGGATATACAAATAAAAAAAAAATAGTAGCATAACAAGACATTTTATTGTTAGTAATAATCACATTCTTTGGTTTGAATTAGTAGATATACATACACTGAGAGCCAATACTGGTCGAAATATTTCAAATATAAAGGGCTTTTCATCACAATACCATACTAAACGACGAACAAATAGATTATTACAGATAAACAAACACTGAGATTAAACTTACTCATATCACGAAAAAAAGATATTCAATTTGAATGAAAAATTAACTCTCACTTTCTCAAATATTGGTAACAAAAATATATTCAAAAAAAGAATATTATAGAGCAAACAAAACACATTCCAATGATAAGGAGCAATGGATTCAACAGAAGAACAATAATGTTCTATTTAAAAAAAAGTTTACCTAATCTTTGAATAATTAGTTATTCAGAATTTCGAATAAAATTCAATTATCAATCTGATGAGATGAATGGAAATTATTAAATGATTACCTACATACTAGCATTCATTCGATTGATGAATTATTCATTCCGAACGCATGGACGCCATTGTTTCAAGAGCCAACGGCCAATATTGTTGTTAAGAAAAATCAATGATTAGTGAATTCAGATTGATGCTATAATAATAATTAAGAATATAACTTAGCTATCTGTACATTTTTTGACATAGTCTCCTTCCTAATCCCCAACTTTGCAATGAATTTACAACTCTCCATTAGGATCTTAGGAATTCTGCAAACTTCTGTTCCATGTGTGCAGGAAGATTGATTGTAGACACACAAAACAAAAACGGTGATATTTTAATGTACAAACTAAACACTTTCAAACTACACTATGATGATGCTTGTTGATTAATATCATGAATAAACTACGCATATTTCACAAATTAGTTCAATCGCGTTAGCAGGTTGTCTCAAGTCGAATAGGCAAACGATGAGTATTGAGTTTGAGTGGATGCTATGAATCGGGTGGCGTGCAACCCTGCATTCGGGCCTTATCGCTTATATTCGAATGGTTTAATGAATCAACATTAACTGCCGTAGTAAATTTATAGAACTCGCATAGTATCGCTAAATTGTTATGGCTATTGGATGCCGGTTAGAAAACTTTGGTTTACCGTGGCAATTCCACATTTGAATGAGATAATAAAACACTTTCATTGGTGTAATAAGAAAACCGTAGTAAGATCTGTTCAATAACTATAGCAACTCATTTTACTATGTCTATAGTGCTATTTTAATCGAATAGTAAGAAATGTATCAACCCTAGTAAGAATATTTTTGGTAAACCTTTCTCATTGAATCATTTCTTTCAGTGCAAATATTATTTATTTTCTACTTCTACTGGTTTTCTAGTTATGGATTCGTGGATTCATAAAACTAAACGAAATTAGCATAAAGAAAGCATATAAAGTTTTTCTTGAGTCTTTTCAAGAATACTCCATTATTTTGGAACATTATATTATTCTTCATCATTTCTCCTTAAACGCACCGTTTTCGAGATATTCTTCATTGAATGTTTCAAAATGGAAAACTCCAGAAATTTCACTACTTTTATGGTTCCGTCCCTGAGCGTTGGAAACCCGAATCAAGCTGTAAACCACGTTACCATGCCTTATTCTCGTCCACCAACAATGTCATAGATAATTTATATGCGGGAGTGTATTAGCACATTGTGAAATCTTTAAACGCTTGTAACTTTTTACCTGAGCCGAATCTGGAAGAATGGTAAAGGAAAAAAGTGATTCATTTGATGAGAGGAATCTTTGGTTAAAATTAATGCAGTGGTCAAAGACTCACCCTGTATAATCAAGACGAATACCTCTACTAATTATTTCAATTCATACGTTATCTTTGCGCGATCGTAACAGGGCATTATCGTTCGGCTCAAAATGTCTGCAATATTAGAATTTTGGATCGAAAATAGCCTCAAATGATTTCATCCAACTTACTGATGAAGAATCTGTATCTGTCAAATATAATGTTTTTCGTCTGTTAACAGGATACCTCTCGAAAGAGGAAACATGAAATTTGCATGGTATGTTAGCTAATATGGGAGTGCCAAGGAAAACTCAATGAAGTAGGCATGAACAACAGGGTCTCCTTGGTCTGGGTTCCTGGTCACGTGGGAATCATAGGAAATGAAGAAATCAACACAATTGCCAAGAAAGGAGTACAAACCCCCTTTATTGGCCCGGAACTTTATTGTGGGGTTGGTAGACACACCTACAAAAGTGAATTCCGGACGAAAGAAGAAACTGAGAGAGGTACCTACTTTCTGGAGATCTCTCCCCGGAATGTATCAATTCCAAGAACTTCCTCCAGAACTGTGATACTGTCAGATCCAAGAAATACTTGGAACTCAGTAAGAGCAAGCTGCACCTCCTCACAGGGCACTGCGGCCTCAGGAAGCATATGATGAGATTAGGGCTAGCAGAAACTGACGAGTGCAGATTCTGTTGAGAGGAGGGTGAAACTCCTGATCACCTGACAACGGAATGTTTCGCCATCTCAAACCAACGCAAGGAATGCTTTGGGCAAGAAATCTGCAGGAGCGAAGACGTAGCCTCCTTGAAGCCATCCCAGATACTGGAGTTCATCAGTACTCTGGAACTGGAAGGCGAGCTGTAGGTGGTAGTGACATCGACAGCTCTGAAGAGGGGGCACAATAGACCTTAAGGTCGCACTGCAACGTTACCCCCTACAACAATATACAATGCATAGTATGTTGAGGACCTGGATACGCAAAATTCGACCAATGTTTCATGAGATATCCTTAAATATTCACCAATACTTTCAAATATAGAGTATCATTAAGAGCGTAGAGAAGTATTTAAGAAATGATTCACGAATAACAAGATTTACTTTCTGTGAGAATAATGGACTCTATAAGTAATTAACACTACGGCGTAATGACTTCCTCGTAGATCCTTTGCCATCTGGAACAAGCACGTAGTTCCTCAAAAGCCATCTGTCAAATTACAGCGAGAACTTATTCACTATCATAAATATTCCGTATATAAATTCAGTTCTGATTCAGCTCATATATATCCCCTGCTAAAACCCAAACTAATATTCAGCAAATTCGAATCCGCTATAGTGCTTTTCTACATTTCAGAGAATACAGAATGGATGCAGTCTAGCAATCATATCTAATCCTTTGTTTCTTGAACCTTGAACTTCTTTCATCATTGCTCATGAATATTTATGTTTCTGGACCAACAACATCAAACGGACAGTACCTTCGAGTTCCACCCATCAAAACGCAAAATTTCCAGGGTGTTTCTGACAGCTGTAAAAAAAAACCGCACATCCTATCTTGATTATTCGCGGAATTCGAGATGTTGAGGCCGAAGAATGGCCGTTAGGCGCAACAGGGCAATCGACAATAGGATCAAAAAGATGCCGACAAGTTGACGTTCCTCGGAGGGGGAGTTTTATTAACATTCCTGTCCAGAAACTTTCTATTCGGCTGGTTTGGAGGCACTGCCCGCTCTATTGTGCGGCCATATTTCACCAGGTTTTGAATTGAACGCGAATAAGTAACGAGAAACTTTCCAATAGGGGACTTAACATTCATACGGTAGGCGTTGAATAGATTTATGCCGGCTGTGTGGGACTCACGGTGGCATATGTGGTGGAAAAAGGTTTTTCGCGAGAAAGATTTGTTCTTCGGTAGGGTAATATCCTGCAAGAACTAGCACGAATCAGGTATGGATTCGTGCCCCTGCCCTAGCCTATCGTTTTGCCTAAAACTCTTACTTTTAGATTTCTCGGAAAATAATCTGAAACGATAGGATTCGACTCACTAAGGAATAGTCCAGGGCCAAGTATATACTAACTGACAATGAAACTGCAACACCTAGAAGGAGCTGTTTACATTTTAATTTTGTTTTTGGTGAAACATAGATAGTATAGCAAGGAGTAAAATTTGGAGAAAAAAATCGTGAAGGTTTTTTCATGTAAACATTTTTTGTTACTTAGACATTGTAGTCGTTTGTAGCAAATTGTTTACATTTCACAACAAACCAGCTGTTCGAGGAGATCCAAAGTTGATGTTTGGTTGTTGTTAAAAGGCCTAGAGCACGTGTACGCGGAATTTATCGCCAGTAGGCCTTTAGTCTTTATTCAAGGTAACATGACAGTGCTGCGTTACCTTCAAGAAATAGTAGAGTCATATGTTCTCCCTTACCTCAACTGGCTTGAGCATCCAATATTTCAGCAAGATAATGCTCGACCTCATGTTTAAACTTTTTTGAAGTGAGCCATGTGAATCTTTTGCCATGACTTCCCAGATCCTCCGATCTTTCGCCCATAGAGCATGTTTGGGTCATTATGGGTAGAAGGCTTGGAAATTTACCCCAGCCACCACGGACTTTGGCGGCTCTGATACATGAACTACAGGTAGCTTGGGATAGTATCCCTCAAGAAGAAATAGACCATCTTATTGCATCAATCCCAAGACGTGTTGGGAGGTGTATAGATAATCGTGGTGGACAAACACATTATTAACAAATTTATTAAAAAGAAATTGTGAGCCCTTCATTTTTTCCTTCAAACAATAATTTACTCCTTGCAATACTATCTATGTTTTACAAAAAAAAAAATTATTTAAACAGCTTCTTTTGGGTGTTGCAGTTTCTTTGCCAGTCAGTATAATTATGTCAAGCCAGCTGGCCATCCTTACGTAAGCACGATAACTCTCGAAGGAAACCAGTTAGTGGTTTTAAATTCGTAAGTTGTAAGGGTACAAAAACGTTATGCGGTTCTTGTATTTATGCACGCGTCAAACCTGAATGACTAGTTACGATTATGTTTTGACGTTTGTAACATATTCATAGTCTAAATTAAATTAAATTAAATGTTTCGTCTTATGAATCCTTGTTGATTTTTCTTATATAATTTTTTCTCCTCCGGGACGAAAAGTTCACTTTTAGTCCCTGTCACACGGGAGAAAAGTACCCGATTCTCTCCCGGTGAGATGGCAAATGTGCGCATGCGGGTACTTTACTTTATCTCCCGGTTGGCGGTTACCTAGCAACCGCGTGTTTATATCTCAAGTTGATGACAGCTGAGTCAAAAAAAGGTTAATTATTTCAGTGAATACCGACAAATATAATAAAAAATGGATTTTATTAACTCTGATGAAAGTGAATTAGACGGAGAAGAAAAAAATCGTATATGCACCTAGGGAGAAAAGTAGGACATCCTCGCCCGCGATTGTCACCCTCGCTTCCGGCTCGGGAGACAATCATTCGCGGGCGTGAATGTCCTACTTTTCTCCCTCGGTGCGTAATATACTATTTCAGTATATTTTTATCATTTCAGTATACCTTATTTGTTTAATACCGTGAACTCACTCTTGTAATTCTGTGGAACAGAATTTTCTGAGATTGGGTGTGTCAAGCTCGCGGGGGAATTACATGCTCTCGTTCTCCTTACGATTGAAATCTTGAGCGATTTTTTCAGTAGTTGAGAAGATTAAATGTGGTCTAAGATCTCATAGCAATTTGTGTGATTTTTGTGAAAATATTCGTCAGATTAGGCGTTGTGGTCTGGGATCGAAGCTATCTATATCCAGTGCAGTTTATGGCTTGCGTTGAAACCCTATTTAGTGGAATTTCTTGGCATGGGCTGAAGTAGAACCCTATAGTAGAATTTTGTTGTAGTGACAACTTCATTGCAACGTTTTTTTGGAACTATTGGAACTACTGGAAATACTGGAAAAATATATCGAAGACGATCTTGAAAGTGGGAAAATTCGTTGAAATATAGCCTAATCCCAATATACTGGCATGGGTTCGGTAGCATTATAACTAGACATCCTGCTATATGCTCAGACGTTACTGGGCTAGATTGCCGTAGCGGAAGTGGCTTTTTTCAACTTATATATCTTTAGATCGACTGAAAAACTAAGAGGCGTTGGCCAGACTGTTGTCATATATCCACCCAATCGCTGTCGAACTCAATTCTTAATTTTATTGTTGATAGACATATTTCAGTCAGTTCTACGCCCAAACCCCAGCACCATAAAACAATTCTGGTTAGGATTTTCAGTTTTTTGGTCTTGATATGTACGGCCATTGGAGTACCGGCTTTGGGCACCCTATAGAGTATTTCATCAGGCGATGGGCGAAGATTGCCTTCGAGTCACATAACCCAGCCTCAACTTCCGATCAAAACATCATCAATATTCCTCTAGCGTTCGATACACAGAACTCCGCCGATCGAATTACGACATACGAAGGGATACGTATCTTCCAGATTCATGCGAAAAATCTGCGTCATTGGATTAGGCTTTGTACGCCTGAGTTATTTGACAGGCCGTAGCAGCAACGACTGCGTTCCCCATTTGTAAACATCGTTCCGTATTAGGCCCCTATCGCGTCAAGAGATCTATTTGGTTATTCCAAGAAAGGGACTCGGCTCCCCGGTCTTGACTACATTGTATGTTCTGATGGCAGATAAACAAGGGTATGGAAATTTCTCGAGTAGCTGGCGCTCCTCCCGTTTTTTGTGGCGGACGATGGGAAAATCTCGCTAGGGTCGGGATTATTGAGATTTCTATTTGTAGAGGGTCATCAAATAGCAACTGGATATATTCGAGTTGAGATAGGAAAAGCTGTGTCGGATTCGGGTGCACTCGATTGTCTATTCTCTGGATTCTATTTCTCCGAATATATTCTCGCTGTTTCTAAGAAATTGATATACCTATTTAAATTGTTCAAGAACAGACAGGCTTTCCGTCAAAAGAGGAGTAAAACTTGGTAGTATCATTTATGTACATTTGTCGAGTCCCAATAAACCAGGGTGAGTCTATAAGTTGGACATTAACTTGAACCATAGGTTTCACTCATCAAATGAAACGCATTTTTGCGCGCATGTTCAATGGAACAGCGTGCTATCGGCACTACCAAAGTAACTACACTCTTGTCCACTCCAGTTTTTATCGTTTGACATATGTTTAGAAAACAAAGTTTACATCTTCAAAGGCGAAGTGTTACTGTGGACTAGAAACTTTTTTCCGAAACATATGCCAAGCGCCAAAAACTGTAGCGGCAAGAGTGTAGTTACTTTTGTAGTGTTCATATAATAAGTCCATATACAGGGTGAGTCTTTCGCCACTGCATTAATTTTAACCAAAGATTCCTCTCATCAAATGAAACACTTTTTTGCGCGTATGTCCTGGGGAACATCGCGTTATAGTTTTGCCCAAATGTGAAATTTAATTCTGTGGTGCCGGCCGGCCGTCCGGCCGTATGGCCGTTGCCACGATAACTTGAGAACGGAAAGAGCTAGCGACTTGAAATTTTCAGGGTAGGTGGCGCATCCCAATACGATGGACAAGTTCGTTAATGGGTATAATCGGTCCAATGGTTTCCGAGTAATAATTTTGTTTTCAACCAAAATGAATCCGATCGAATTTATATTTGGTGAATAGTTGTAGAATATAGACCTTAGCACGTTTGTGAAATTTTGTGAGAATCGTATCGCTAGAAAATTGTTTAAAAATTATTAAAAAATATATTTGTTGTCACGATAACCTGAGAACGGAAAGAGATAGCGGCTTGAAAATTTCAGGTTAGGTTGTGCATCTGAATGCGACATTTGAGTTTTTTTATGAGCATAATCGTCCAGACGGTTTTAGAGTTATAGCCATCTGAAATTTTCTGAAATTTGGTTGCTTTTTGTTCCTCATTATCTCGAAGAATACAAAACCGATTGAATTCAAACATGGTTATTAGTTGTAGAATGCCAACGCGAAAATTTTTGCAGAATTTCGTGAGGATGGTATAACTAGAAAATTAAAAAAAATAATTAAAAATAATTGAAAAAAAATCTATATATCATAAACTATTCGTCCGGCATGGCTGAAATTTTGGAAGAGCCTTCAGAACCTAACTCTACTGCAGAATTCCAAGTTTGAACACGATCGGTTCTATATTGTTGGAGAACCGAGCAGCCTTTTGTGAGTTCGGTAGCGTAGCGGTAGCGTAGGAGTAGCGCGGTAGCGGATGCGAATCGTCGTATATGTTGTCTATGGTCGTATTTTTGCGAGAACCTTCAAAAATAAAATATGAATGTCATGATGACATATTTTTGGGCGTATGTTATGGAAAAATCGTGTTATTTCATCACAAATCTATAGGAGATGATAGCCCTACATTAGTGGTCAGACCTGGTTTTGAAAAAGATCATCCTTAGGAGGAGGCAACCAAATATTGAAGGGATTTCTATGAACAAGAGTGAATATCTTTGAGAAATAGAGAAGGCGATTCTTCTTCAAGAGATCCATGTGCCTTCAGAGGAGTATATTTGCGAGAGGGGACTTTTGAAAGGTTATGTATTATTTTTAATATGACATCGCTGAAATTTTGCTGAAGGCTTCTAATCTTGTAAGGTGAGAGGCTCATTTGTGGATTTTAAATCTCGTGATGGGTAGAGAGGAATTTTAGGCCAGTTTTTCTATCACTAATGAGAATATATCTTAATGTTTCACCTCATCACCTTTAGATCTATCAATGGACATTTATTGGTTAAAAATAAGTAATTGAATATTACAGGAATTCAATTGAATTTCATTCAATATGTTAGTAACTAAACTTATAATTTTCTTTACTTTGATCATTTAAATATGACATTAACTCCAGTAATATTTTTCAAGAATAATTATGTATTCTTCTCTTGAAGAAGAATTGAAGGTGGACAATAATGTGGTAATTTTTTCATCATTGCTTTCTATCCTGACTTTACGAAAAAAAAATTGGTTCAAGCACTGACGTGAAGTCAGGAGCTTTTGCGCGTATGTTCTATTGTCCATTCTCCTGTATTGGACACTTTTAATCGAATTTACCATGGTGAATTATGTTGTCTATTCTCCTGTATTGGACACTCTTGATCGAATTCACCATGGTAAATTCGATTAAGAGTGTCTAATACAGGAGAACAGACAATAGAATTCACCATGGTAAATTCGATTAAGAGTGTTCAATACAGGAGAATGGACAATAGAACATACGCGCAAAAGCTCCTGAATTCACGAAAAAAATTGGTTCAAGCACTGACGTGAAGTCAGGAGCTTTTGCGCGTATGTTCTATTGTCCATTCTCCTGTATTGAACACTCTTAATCGAATTTACCATGGTGAATTATATTGTCTGTTCTCCTGTACTAGACACTCTTAATCGAATTTACCATGGTGAATTTGATTAAGAGTGTCCAATACAGGAGAATAGACAATAGAATTCACCATGGTAAATTCGATTAAAAGTGTCCAATACAGGAGAATGGACAATAGAACATACGCGCAAAAGCTCTTGACTTCACGTCAGTGCTTGAATCAATTTTTCATTGAACATTTTTCCAAATTCAGCTCAGGTAAAAAGATACAGGCTGTGGAAATTTTGAAAAAAAATCGGTTTATATTTGGTAACTTTGAAATCCTTTTTTCGAATAAAATGAATGTTGGCGTAAAGTTTCCTTTAACTATGATACATATTTTCCAAATATTAGTCATTTTCTACTTCTACTGGTTTTCTAGGAGTGGACTCGTGGATTCATAAAACTAAACGAAATTAGCGTAAAGAAAGCATATAAACTTTTTCCTGAGTCATTTCACAAATATTCCATCGTTTTAGAACATTATATTATTCTTCATCATTTCTCCTTAAACGCACCGTTTTCGAGATATTCTTCATTGAATGTTTTAAAATGGAAAACTCCAGAAATTTCACTACTTTTATGGATCCGTCCCTGAGCGTTGGAATCCCGAATCAAGCTGTAAATTACGTTACCATGCCTTTTTCTCGTCCGCCAACAATGTCATAGATAAATTTATATGCGGGAGTGTATTAGCACATTGTGAAATCTTTAAACGCTTGTAACTTTTTACCTGAGCCGAATCTGGAAAAAATGGTAAATGTAAAAAGTGTTTCATTTGATGAGAGGAATCTTTGGTTAAAATTAATGCAGTAGTCAAAGACTCACCCTGTATAGTGAACTCAAACTAGAATATGTGCATCATTCTGCCCAAGTGTCTGTTTTTTCCATTTTCTTGGCTTAAATGGTCTGAATCATTAGATTTGATGTCAAGATCAAATCTGTCCATCCCTCGATAACTCCCGAACGGAAAGAGATAGCGCCTCTAAATACAACAGTTGAGTTCGTTATTGAGCATAATCGGCCAAACGATTTCGGAGTTATATTCATCTGTAGTTATCTGTCATTTCTCCAATAACTTGAAAAATACAGAATTCATCGAATTTAAGCTTAGTAATTGGTTGTAGAATGCCAACCCGCAAATTTGATCAATATTTCGTATGGATCAGATAACTAGAACAAAACAACTTTGACAAATCATATCTCCGAAAGTATCGGTTTCTCAGGATTGGGAATGACATCAATGGATTTTTATAGTAGAACTGCATCATAAAATGATCTAAATTACAATCATATAACCAACTTATCCGAGATATTCATTCCTCAAATCTACTCTGAAAATGAAAATGGTTTTGAACGATTTGGTTCGACTCACTGATCAAGAATCCGTGGTCAAAATCGATTATGACACGATTATTCCTGAACGGAATGAGCTAGACAGTTGAAATTTACATAGTAGGTTTGGAAGATAAATATCTCGGTTAAGTTCGTTATTGGGCCAAATCGGCAAATGGTTTCGGAGTAATAAAAACAATTTTTTTTTACATTATAACTTTCGAATTCAATTTTTTTGAAGACAAGAATAAGATAAGATATAATTTTCCACTCTAACAAATTAATACTTTCCGAGATATGAATTGTCAAAATTACAATATTAAATCGTAACTCCATGATTTCACAGAATGCTTTATCGAAAATTAACGTCCGTATCTATGAATGTAATCTGTGTTCATACATTTCTTCATTGTCATCTCACCTACAGATAAGAGCTATCAGTATTCTGTGGATAAGAGACAAAGTATGATTGAATGTAGAATGACCAACGGAATAACTTCAGCTATCGTTTATAGCTCTTGTATAGTCCATATGATGATTATAATCCATATGGTGATGATGGAAATATATACGTGTAAGTTAAACAAATTGGGTTCAGAATATCTCCAGTAAAAACAGAACTAGAATAGGTATTGGCTAAGTTTTAATTGATATAATATTATTTTCATAGTAGATTTGAAGAATGTATATCTCGGATAAGTTCGTTATTGGGTAGAATGGTCTGTTGGTATTGGATTAATAATTGTCGGCATTCTTTTTTAATTTAAATTCTTATACGATGTCTCAATTCAATTCCTTTTATGATGAAGTTCTGTCATAAGAATCCATTGATATCATCCGCAACTGTGACAAACCAATACTTTCGGAGATATGATTTGTCAGAGTTTGATCAAGAGCGCCAAAGCTCCTGTCCACAGGGCTTTCCCACTTTATTTTTAACCTAACAGAGAACGTATGTATTTGGGTAGGTACTTGCGCTACCAAAGACACAGCACTGTTTATTTTTGACCCAACAGTGAATGGTATGTATTTGACTCGAAACTATTCGTTTGGGACCATTCTCGGTCAAAAAGTTGGACGCTTGTGTTAACAGTCGGACTTATATTCTTGGAAATATTTGGAATACTATTTTTTTTCCTGGAGCTAAGCAGCTTGGGGTGAGTTCAGTACCTGCATGGGCAATCGCTGCGGCTATAAATTTGAACACTTAATTCCAAGAGCCTCTACGTTCATCGCCTGCTTTTGGAGGTCCTCGCGTTTATAATATGTTACCAAATGAAATGAAATGAAAATAAAAGTCTCTATTTGGTTCTATTCAAGCATAGACTGAAGTGTTGTTTCTGTTGTCGATATGTCTGCGTCAGAGCTGAGCCGAAGCACTGTGCTTAATGCAGGTGAACGTGCTTGAAGCCTTTTTGTGCTCCCGAGTACTGTGCTCCCGAGCACTTTTCAAAACCAGTGCTTAGTGCTTAGTAATTCAAGCACTTCATGAAAAGGCTTAGTTCCCAGTAACTCCTTAAGTGCTCCCGAGCACTTCCGAGGATTACTAAGCATTAAGCCTTTCCGAAATCTTCTCGTAACACGAATAGACGCTGACGCGCTGTGGTCGGAGGAGTTAATGAGTACCAGATTTATTCGATATATGCATTTAAATTTCTATTTTATTTACAATGCTAAATTGCTTATGAATACAATAGAAAATAATGCTACCCGATTTCTGCTTATTAAATTTTTGACATTTTGGGAAATTAAAAAAAAAACTGACTTCATGTTGATCAATTCGAATTCGATTATGTATTAATGAAAAAATGCCCCAAAGAGCACTAAATTGACGTCGGTGATTTTTTTTTATTATAAAGGGAAAGAAAATACTTTTTCACAATATAATACTATGTTGTTGTCATAGGGAGGGAGAGAGATAAACTTTATTGGATGGTTCCAAATGGCTATAGACCTAAGTCTTCCTGCCTTTGTTGTCATATATGTTTCGGCTTTTATTCCATTTTTAAATAAGGAAATACATTTCACATGTGCAGAAAAAACTAAGATGCTTAGGGATTTCATAGTCCCATTCATTACATCATTTCCTTAAATAATAAAGACCTTCTCAATATGTGTGAGAATAGAACGAATTTTGATATCGTTAGTTTTATAGAAAATTTTTTCGCTGCACTCTATTTATTATCCTTCAGTGATGCATATGAGCAATGCAAGTTTGCTAGTTTACATGTTTCTCCATTTGAATACAATTTTATATAAGAATTCGCAGAGAATAACCTCATTTCCATCTGAAAGGGCTTAGTGCTCGAAAAACCGAATTACTTTTATAAATTGCTTAGTAATCGCAAGCCTTTTGTAAAAATGCGGTGCTTTGTGCTTTTTTTGAGTGCTTAGTGCTTAGGGCTCGAAGCACTTTTCTTCAGTGCTCGGCACAGCTCTGGTCTGCGTATACAGAGGAATATCTTCAGTGTTTTATTTGTCAGGTGATTTTTCATTACATCAGTAATTCTGTCGTTCTTTCTAATCAACTTTCATCTGCGACATTTCGAAACCGAGTGGATTGCTCAATGGATATGAGGTATACGGGACCAAACTGGTGGCCATTCATTTTCGAATTTCATGACCCATTGTTCAGATATTGGACGCAAAACTAGTACTATACTCGAGTTTCAACTTGAATTGATCGATTCAAACTTCAACAAACACAGCTTCAACAATAATCAGCTATGCATATTCGGACGAATAAACATCCAACCACATCCGGTATATTATTACAATCCTGGTCATGGGATGTGACACTAACGTTTTATGTATCGAATGGATAACTCCGATAGAGAGAGAGCTTCCTCTGAAAAGCAGGGATATAAATTTGATTTTCAGAATATCGGGGACAGACAGAACGTTTGAAGCGCCTCCTCTAGATTGAGATGGAGGGTTACTTCTGCCAATCGGGGTTCAATATTGCATTGGCTTTTTATGCCAGTTGAAAATTGATATCTCCTTGATATAGGTAGTAAATACGCGTGTTTTATTTTCGATTATTCGTCCTGATACTCCTAGTTTAAAGTCAAGATGGCAAGACTGTGTTCTTACTCTAGTCTACTATTTTAGTCATAGTTCTGTTAATTGTTGACCCACCTCATTTAATTTAATTTTTGTCCTAAGCGATGCAAACCTCCAACTGAATTACATACAGGGAGAGTCTTAGTTGTATATTTAATTTAACCATAGATTCCTCTCATAAAAAATTGGCACTGATGTGGAGTCAGGAGCTTTTGCGCGCATGTTGTATTGTTTTTTCTGTTCTATTGTATTTTTTCAGTGATGTCGGACGAATACTTTCTGATATATTATATTTTTCTAATGTTTTTTCTTTAAATTTTCTAGTGACACGATTCTCACGAAATTTAGCAGAAATTTTCGCGTTGGCATTCTACAACTAATTACCTTGATTGGCTTTGATCCGATTCTTATTTCTTGAGTTATTGAGGAAATAATAATCGAATTTTAGATGGGTATAACTCGACCAAATCCGATTGGCCGATTATGCCTATCATCAAATTTAAGCATCGCATTCGGATGCGCAACTTACCCTATAAATTTCCAGTCGTTATATTATCTTTCTGCTCTAGTTATCTCCAGATAAATATTTTTGGCGCTCTAGTTCCTCGGAACTGAGTGCTTATCAATTTGCCCAAATGTCTGTAATTTTCGAATATTTCGATGAAAATGGTCTTAAACGATTTGGTTCGACTCACTGATCAAGAATCCGTGGTCGAAATTCCTTCTGTCCGGCCATCCGGCCGGCCGGCCGTAGGCACGATAACTCTCGAACGGAATGAGCTAGAGAGTTGAAATTTTCAGAGTAGGTTTGGGGGATAAATATCTCGGCTAAGTTTGTTATTGGTCAAAATCGGACAGATGGTTTCGGAGTAACAAAAAAAAAATTTTTTTCACGAAACAAATTCCAAATTAAATTTTTTTTAATAAGAAGTTTTATCATAAGAATCCATTCATATCATTTTCAACTCTAACAAGCTAATACTTTCGGAGATATGATTTTTCAAAATTTCAATGTAAATCGTATTTCACAGATTGATATAATTATTATATGTATGAATTGTCATAATGTCAACTTGACAGAAGGGAATATTGTAACTTCAAAAATATTGGGGTTGTAATACTCGTGTTTTAGCGATGCAACGGGGACCTCACCCTAAAATGTTTGAAAATATTACGTAAATATTGAAAGCATAATTCTGTAGTTCGAGAGAGGAGAAAATTTGGTGAACGTAGATCAGGAAATTTTTGATCGATTACAAGGTAATTTTTTTATTATTACTAATCTTCTTTCATACATGTCTTATGGAATACCTACTATTTGTAGGTAGTTTAAACCTGTTTTGGGCAATTGTCATACGAAACTTGTTTTTTTGGCGCTCTAGTTCCTCGGAACAGAGTGCTTATCAATTTGCCCAAGTGTCTGTTTTTTTGGAATTTTTGGCTGAAAATGGTCTCAAACGATTTGGTTCGACTCACTGATCAAGAATCCGAGTGCGAAATCGATTCTGTCCGGCCGGCCGACCGGCCGTAGGCACGATAACTCTCGAACGAAAGGAGTTAGCGGATTGAAAATTGCAAGGTGGTTTTGGAGTGTAAATATTTCGGACAAGTTCGTTAATGGGCGAAATCCATCAAGGGAATTCGGAGTTATGGCCGATTTTAGTAAAAATATTTTTTATGAATATTTCCGAAACCGATCTCTCGATCTATCTGAAATTTAGCATCAAATTGTAGAATCATGACCTTTATACGCATGTGAAGTTTTGTACTGACCAGATTACCGCAAAGTGTAAAAAAAAATTTTTGAAAATGTGGTGCAGTTCTCATTCTTATGATTGCTCATTTAATCTTGATAAATAAACTATTATTTGAATTGAATTTCCTTTATGATGCAGTTCTATCATATGAATACATTGATATAATTCCCAACTCTGAGAAACCAATACTTTCGGAGATATAATATGTCTGTTTGAACTAGAGCGCCAGAAAGCTCCTGTCCACAGGGCTTGAACCCATTTTTTAATAATTTTTTTTCAATTTTCTAGTCATAGGATTCTCAAAAAATTTCACATACTTCTTTGCGTCTGTAGTCTACAACCAGCTACCAAGTTTCAATAAGATTGGACCTGTATTCGTTGAAGATATAATTAGTAGTTGGAAACCAAGGGGGGATCGATTTTGCCATTCACGAACTTTTCCGTCGAATGTCGAAATACGACATCTTCCCTGCCGTTGCCACGATAACTTTCGAACGGAAAGAGATAGAGACTTGCAATTTTCAGGATAGGTTGCGCACCCCAATGCGACATTTTTGTTCGTTGATAGGCATAATAGATCGAACTGTTTCAGAGTAATACCGATATGAAATTATGTTGTTATTTCCTCAATAACTCAAAAAATACACATACGATTACTAGAAAATTAAAAAATACAATGAAAACAATTCTATATCTTAGAAATTATCCGTTTGATATAGCTGATAGCCTTCAGAATCTAACTTGACAACCTAGCAGTCTTGGGTGAGTTCAGTAGTTGCACGGGTGACCACGTTACCACGATAACATTCGAACGGAAAGAGATAGCAACTTGCAATTTTCAGGGTAGATTGCGCATTTGAATGCGACAGTTGAGTTCGTTAATGGGCATAATCGACCAATCGTATTCGGAGAATTACCCATCTCAAATTTTACTGTTACTTCCTCAATAACTGGGAATATACGAATGGAGTACACAAATCCGATGCCATTAGAAATGGGTAATTAATTGTAGAGTGCCGAAGCACTGATTTGTGTAGGAAATTCAATTCAAATAATAGTTTATTCATCAAGATTAAATGAGCAATCTGAGAATGAGAATTGCACCATGGAAAAAATCAAATTAAAATAGCTGAAATGAATTTGACTCTCTCTTATAGACCAGGATGACATGTACGAGTATGAACACAGAGCATATAATAAAGCTTAGATAGAATAATTATAGCATTCTGTGAAAACATAGAAGTACGATTCATTATTGAAATTTAGAAAAATCATATCTCCGAAAGTATTAGCTTGTAGTAGTTGAAAATGATATCAATGGGTTTTTATGGTGAAACTGCATCTTGAATAAAATTTGAATTTGAAATTTGTTACGTAAAAAAAAATTTTTTTTTTTTCGTTACTCTGAAACCATCTTGCCTATTTTGCCCAATAACGAACTTAACTGAGATATTCATCTCCCTAACCTACTCTGAAAATTTCAACTGCCTAGTTCATACCGTTCGAGAGTTATTGTAGAGAATATGTTTCAACATTTTCAAAATTTTTTTTTTACACTTTGTGGTAACCTGGTCAATACAAAACTCTACATGTGTATAAAGGTCATGATTCAACAATTTGATGCTAAATTTCAGATACATCGAGTGATCGGTTTCGGAAATATTCAAAAAAATATTTTCACTAAAATCGGCCATAACTCCGAAACCGCTTGATGGATATCGCCCGTTAACGAACTTGTCCGAGATATTTACGCTCCAAACGCCCCTTGCAAATATCAGTCCTCTAACTCCTTGCGTTCGAGAGTTATCGATTCTGTCCGGCCGGTCCAGCCGGCCGGACAGAAGCGATTTCGACCTCGGATTCTTGATCAGTGAGTCGAACCAAATCGTTTGAGACCATTTTCAGCCAAAAATTAGTTATTTGGGCAAATTGGTAAGCACTCTTCAAAAATTGTATTGCAGAATCCGTCATAATCCACTGAAATTCCGCACATACCATCGAACCTCCATTTTACAATGGCATTTCTTTTATTTCGGACCATCGAGTACATCGAGAATTGATTAATACGTCTCTGGCTTCACCAGTTAATGTACATTTCACGTTTTCCAAGAGTAATATATTAAAAATTGGTTCAAGCACTGACGTGAAGTCAGAAGCTTTTGCGCGTATGTTCTATTGTCCATTCTCCTGTATTGGACACTCTTCTTAATCGAATTTACCATGATGAATTCTATTGTCTATTCTCCTGTATTGGACACTCTTCTCAATCGAATTCACCATGATGAATTCTATTGTCCATTCTCCTGTATTGGAGACTCTTCTTAATCGAATTTGCCATGATGAATTCTATTGTCCAGAATGGACAATAGAATTCATCATGGCAAATTCGATTAAGAAGAGTCTCCAATACAGGAGAATGGACAATAGAATTCATCATGGTGAATTCGATTAAGAAGAGAGTGTCCAATACAGGAGAATAGACAATAGAATTCATCATGGTAAATTCGATTAAGAAGAGTGTCCAATACAGGAGAATGGACAATAGAACATACGCGCAAAAGCTTCTGAGTTCACGTCAGTGCTTGAACCAATTTTTTTTTCGTGACTTTTTAAAAATTTTCTAGGGGTACGGTTCTTGAAATTTTTTTTTTCGTCATTTTTTTCAAATTTTCTAGGGATACGATTCTTACAAAATTTTAAACACGTCTTTAGGTTGATTTTCTACTACTAGTTACCAAGCACCAATTCGATCGAATATTTATTTTTTGAGTTATCAAGGAAATAATATTCCAGGTGGGTATAACTCGGAAACCCTTAGACCGATTATGCCCAAAATTGAACCCAACTCTCCCTTTCGGATACGCAACCTACCCTGAAAATTGCAAGTTTCTATCTCCTTTTGTTCGAAAGTTATCGAGGCAACGGTTACCCATCTACTGAACTCACACAAGAATGCTCGAATCTCCAACAATATTTAACCGATCGTATTAAAACTTGAAAATTGGCAGTAGAGTTAGGTTATGAAGGCTCTCGCAAAATTTCAGCAATTTCAAACGAATAGTTACTGATATATAAAATTTTTTTTTTTTATTTTCAATGATTTATTAAAAATTTTCTACAAATGCTATCCTCACCAAATTTTGCAAACATTTTTGCGTTGGCATTCTACAACTAATGACCATGTTTGAATTCAATCGGTTCAGTATTTTTCGAGTTAATGAGGTACAAAAACCACCAAATTTCAGAAAATTTCAGATGGCTATAACTCTAAAACCGTTAGGCCGATTATGCTCATAATCAAACTGAAATGTCGCGTTCTAGTGCACATCCTAACCTGAACATTTCAAGCCGCTATCTCATTCCGTTCTCAAGTTATCGTGACAACAAAAATATTTTTTAATAATTTTTTTAAAATTTTCTAGCCGTACGATTCGCACAAAATTTCACAAACGTGCTTAGGTTCATATTCTACAACTACCCACCAAGTTTTAAATTGATCGGATTTATAATGGTTGAAAACAAAATTATTACTCGGAAACCACTGGGCCGATTATGCCCATTAACGAACTTGTCCGTCGTATTGAGATGCGCCACCTACCCTGAAAATTTCAAGTCGCTAGCTCTTTTCGTTCTCAAGTTATCGTGGCAACGGCCGGACGGACGGACGGCCGGACGGCCGTACGGCCGGACGGACAGAATCAAATTTGACCTCGAATTCTTCATTGGGGAGTCGAACTTAATCGTTTGAGACCATTTTCGTCAAAAAATTCGAAAGTTACAGACATTTGGGCAAAACTATAACGCGATGTTCCCCAGAACATACGCGCAAAAAGGTTTCATTTCGACAAGTTATAATTACAGAGTATTCTCTAGCTTGAAACCAATAAGAAGACTGACTATCAGTTTGGTTTGTGTTTACTTTACATAGAAATATTTGTGTGTAACAATTGGTGATAATGATTATGGGTGTCAAAGTAGTTTGAGGTTCTTGTACGAGACTGGACATTATTGGCAAAGAGAATTTTGGTAATTGATAATTACTGTCACAATGATACATTACTATGAAACAAGAAAGTGAATCACATCTATTTGGGGTTTTTGTGGGTGAGTTGACATAATTATATCCGCAAGTGACAGAGGATAAGAAACGCTTGAATTGGAAACCATCAATCATAATATTATGGTCCCCCCTCGTTATCGACAAGTCACATATTTCTTCCGAACAGATAAAGATTGACATGTATACTCGCATACACCAACCAGCTAATAACTGTCCTTTAGGGCTAATTGCCTATGCCGCGTCGGCTAATTGACTTGTCGCCGCGTTCAATAAATATAATTTGCAGATTGATGGAGGCCGCGCACCGTCCGCGATATCACCCTGTTTTTATTTCTATAGAACAGACGGAATTGCGAATACGTTTATTTGATCGACGAATGGCATTTCACCATTATGGTTTTCACATATCTTTTTTCTGTTGATGAGGGTTGAAATTTGTATGGGATTGAGTTCGTGTTGCAGGCGACAAATTAATGAGAATAATATGGGATGAATTAATTCCACAGTATCGGGATTTAATTAGTAGTAATCCATTATAACGATACATGATTTTGATATATTCAGAATCCAAGGCAATGCAGACTTTCCTAGGATGTTTCTGAGAGGTCACACTCGGGTACTTGTAGGAACTCCTATCGCAAGCTCCTATCATGCAACGAAACTGATATCTTCAATATATTCTCAATGTGAGAATTAAAAGATATCTACTTAACCTATTGAATTCTTGAAGCTCCTGGAGATATAGCGATTACTTTTTCGACTCAGTGTTCTCGGAGTTTCACTGAATGAGGTGAGCTGTCACTAATTGCCAATTACTAAAACACCTGACTTTATGTCAGTGCTTGAATCATTTTTGGCGCTCTTGTTCCTGGGAACATAGTGCTTATCAATTTGCCCAAATGTCTGTAATTTTTGAATTTTTGGCTGAAAATGGTCTTAAACGATTTGGTTCGACTAACTGATCAAGAATCCGTGGTCGAAATCGATTCTGTCCGGCCGGTGGTCCGTCCGTCCGGCCGTTAACACGATAACTCTCGAACGAAAGGAGCTAGAGGATTGAAATTCGTAGGGTAGGTTTGGAGCGTATATATCTCGGACAAGTTCGTTTAAAGGCGAAATCCACTAAGCGGTTCAGGAGTTATGGCCGTTTTTAGTAAAGATATTTTTTATGAATGTTTCCTAATCCCATCACTCGATCTATCCGAAATTTAGCAACAAATGGTAAAAAAATGAACTTTATATGCACGCGAAGTTTTGTATTGATCGGGTTGCTGTAAAGTATAACTTTTCACCATAAAAATCTTATGATATCATTTTCAATTCAAAGAAGCTAACACTTTCGAAGATATGATTTTTCGAAATTTCAATAATGAATCTACTTCTATGTTTTCACAGAATGCTGTACTCAATTATTCTATCTATGAATTATTATATGATCTGTGTTCTTACATGTCATCTTATTTTTCTATGAGAGATAAATGTCAAAATTATTTCTGGTTCGTTATTCTTCGTATAAAATACACCTTCTGTTCTAGAAAACAAAGTATGATTGAATGCAAAATGACCAATGAAATAACCTCAGCTATCGTAGAATTATGAGGATGATATGATATAATGATATATATACAGGGTCTTTCACGAGGAACCTCACCCATATTTATACGGGAAACTACTGAACGTATTTTCATGAAATTCAGCATAAAATATTTTCAAGGCATGAGCACCTCCGGTTTTTCCGGAAATGACGTCAGAAAATTCCTTAGAAAATTTCAAGTTATTTTGATGTACCTAACATTTTTGCGCGTATGTTCTGGGGAACATACGCGTTATAGTTTTGCCCAAATGTGAAATTTAATTCTGTGGTGCCGTCCGTTGCCACGATAACTTGAGAACGGAAAGAGCTAGCGACTTGAAATTTTCAGGGTAGGTGGCGCATCCCAATACGACGGACAAGTTCGTTAATGGGTATAATCGGCCCAATGGTTTCCGAGTAATAATTTTGTTTTCAACCAAAATAAATCCGATCGAATTTAAACTTGGTGAATAGTTGTAGAATATAGACCTAAGCACGTTTATGAAATTTTGTGAGAATCGTATCGCTAGAAAATAATTAAAAAATTATTAAAAAATATTTTTGTTGTCACGATAACCTGAGAACGGAAAGAGATAGCGGCTTGAAAATTTCATGTTAGGTTGTGCATCTGAATGCGACATTTGAGTTTGTTTATGAGCATAATCGTCCAAACGGTTTTAGAGTTATAGCCATCTGAAATTTTCTGAAATTTGGATGTTTTTTGTAGAATTTCGTGAGGATGGTATAACTAGAAAATTAAAAAAAAAATGATTAAAAATAATTGAAAAAAATTCTATATATCATAAACTATTCGTCCGGCATGGCTGAAATTTTGGGAGAGTCTGCAGAACCTAACTCTAATGCAGAATTCCAAGTTTGAACACGATCGGATCTATATTGTTGGAGAACCGAGCAGCCTTTTGTGAGTTCGGTAGGTGGATGCGAATCGTCGTATGATATGTTGTCTATGGTCGTATTTTTGTGAGAACCTTAAAAAATAAAATGTGAATGTCATGATGACATATTATTATACATATATATTCATGGGAAAACCGTGTTATTCCATCACAAATCTATAGGAGATTAGATGATAGCCCTACATTAGTGGTCAGACCTGGTTTTGAAAGAGATCCTCCTTAGGAGGAGGCAACTAAATATTGAAGGGATTTCTATGAACAAGAGTGAATATCTTTGAGGAATAGAGAGGCGATTCTTCTTCAAGAGGTCCATGTGCCTTCAGAGGAGTATATTTGCGAGAGGGGACCTTTGAATTTTGCTGAAGGCTTCTGATCTTGTAAGGTGAGAGGCTCATTTGTGGATATTAAATCTCGTGATGGGTAGAGAGGAATTTTAGGCCAGTTTTTCTATCACTAATGAGAATATATCTTTATGTAATAACGGGTGATTTTTTGAGAGCTTTTGGATTTGATTTGAAAAAAAATTGGTTCAAGCACTGACGTGAAGTCAGGAGCTTTTGCGCGTATGTTCTATTGTCCATACTCCTGTAATGAACACTCTTCTTAATCGAATTTACCATGATGAATTCTATTGTCCATTCTCCTGTATTGGACACTCTTCTCAATCGAATTCACCATGATGAATTCTATTGTCCATTCTCCTGTATTGGAGACTCTTCTTAATCGAATTTGCCATGATGAATTCTATTGTCCATTTTTTTTAATTTGATATTTCTCACCCCCTACGCCCCGCAACCCTCCACTTAATTTTTTTTCAATAGGAGTATATGGATTGTTATACTTCAAATGAAACTTAATTTTATTACCTACTCAACGGTGCGAATGGAAGGAAAATTGGTTGTGCCGTTTTTGGCGCTCTTGTTTTTATTAAAACATTAGAAAATTATCAATTGGGTATGTTTACTCGCTTTCTGAAATCGACGAGTTTCCTATTCAAGGATAATAATCCAAATAAGTTTAATATATTAAATGTTCGAATTGAGCACCGTTGACTGCTTGACAATGTGCAAGCCGTTCTTCGAAACTCCTCAACGCAGCAACAGGTATTCTTCCGACTTCTCTCTGAATTTTAAGTCGCAGGTCTTCCAAATTATCTGACCGACTTCGGTAAACAGTACTCTTCAAATGGCCACTCAGAAAATGGTCGAGAAGGTTCAAATTTGGAGATCAGGATGGCCATTCAACTGATCCTCTCCTACCAATCCATTTCCTATGTGCCATCAAGATACCTCCTCACTTCAATTCCATAACGCGGAGGCGCACCATTTTGTTGCAACCAAATATTGTCAGCTACTTGTCGACCATTCACACCGGGAAAGAGATAAATGACTGCAGGTAATATTTGATTCCTCAGTAACTCTAGATAAGGATCACTAGTCAAATTTCCTTCTAAATGGTCCAATAACATGATGACCAATTGTGCCCAACCACACATTTAATTTTTCGGGATGTTGGGTGTGAACTGTCTGCACCCAATGAGGATTTGCTGTGGACCAGAAGCGACAATTATATTGATGAACAGACCCATTCAAGTAAGAAGTAGCTTCATCCGTAAAACGAATTATTCGATTAAAAGGTATCATCCTCATTGCATCTCTCCTGCATTACTTCACAAAACTGCGCTCGTCGGTCGAAATCGTCATAAGATAATTCTTGTGTGCTTTGAATCCTGCATGGGTGGGACTTAGTTTTTCTAAAAAGATTACCAACAGACTGCTTACTCACATCGAAAAAATCGGCCAGTTCTCGTCTATTCTCTTCTATGGAAAGTAATATATCCAGGGCCTTATCGCCACATGACGTAGTTGAAGGTCTACTAGATTTTGGAAAGTTTTTAACATTTCCAGTTTGTTCAAAATATTTAACCACCCGACAAACAGTAGTTTTTCTTATAGGATTTCTGTCTTGATAACGCTCATTGAAAATTTCACACACTTGCTCATAGGTCCACTTGCGATCTCCATGTAGCAGAAATATCAAGATTTCTATTCGCTGCTTTTCTCTTAATTGAGTCATATCGAATGGAAAATTCTCGAGAAATATGATATTATTCGCCTTAGAGAGATCAGTTAGCAACGAAAACTGTTGATCTGCTAGATTGACGAAAGAATATTTTTTCAATAAAATCTAATGTTTTCTTGACCTCCTCACTTCGTTTCACCTTCATGTGTGTGGAAGCGATACCACCACCCTTATCTGTTTATTGATTCATTTGCGATCTTATACATTAATTCGCAGCTGTTTTCAACTCGTGTATACATTTTTATTTTCATCGTAACATTTTTATTGCAAGAAATTCAAGGTAAAGTTTTATTTTCGTTCACATAACTGAATTGGTCATCGAATGTCCTTTGATGGGATAAATCACAAGCAAAATTTTTCCAATAGAAAAAAATTGTTGAGGGTTAAGGGAAAAAACCCCAAACTTCAAAACTGCATGCATTTCTCAAACTTCGAAAATAGAAATCGGCGGATAGGAGGATATTTCTCAATATTTATTATTTCAAGAATAATAATCTGACACCAATCACAAATTGTTAATTTTGTAATAAAAAATAGCTTGATAAATTCTTTTTTCAGCCACACCGCTCAATGTGCAATCGAAAGTCCTTCAATTTGATATATCACAATCCATATATTTCTTATTAAAAGGTTTCTTTCTGGGTTTTTTCTCCCAAACAAAAATATCTATAAATTAAAAATTAATTATTCTGCGATTTGCTTCTACGTAAGAAACACAAGATGACAATTATCGAATTTTAGAATAACTATCAACAAAATAATTCTAAAGATTTTCGTTAAGCGTCTGACGAAGGAGTCTGACATAGACTCCGAAATGTTACGATATAATTGTTTCTTCGTTGTGTTGTTTCGCTGTTGTTTGTTAGGCAACATTGTTCAATTGATTGCTTCTGAAAAATATCTTGTGTTACGCAGAAGCAAGTCGCGGAATAATTAATTTTTATATCATAGATATTTTTCAGAGTTTGGGAGAGGAAACCCAGAAAGAAACCTTTTAATAATGAGTATACCTTCCACAGTATCCTTATGAATCCTAATGATTCCATATATTCCTATTTGAAAAAAAACAGTAGAAGGGTGTGGAGCGTAAAAGGGTGAGAGATTTCAAATTCAAAAAAGCATAGGTAGACCTGCTTTTGAAATACCAAATCAATGGATTCTTGGATTTCCCTTAGTGATAATTATAAAAAGAATAATGGTCTAATTGCAGTACTCTTCAATCACAAATTTTGAATTATTTCCTAATTTTTTGAGGAAAAAACGGCACAGCCAATTCTACTTTTAGCCACATTACCGAATAGATAATCAAAAAACCTTCCATTTGATGTATCACAATCCATATATTCCCATTCGAGAAAATACAGTCTTAATTCGAATTTACCATGGTAAATTATCCATAAGTTATCCATTCTCCTGTATTGGACACTTAATTCGAATTTACACTTAATTCGTTAAGTGTCCAATACAGGAGAATGGATAACATAATTTACTATGGTAAATTCGATTAAGGGTGTACGGAGAATGGATAATAGAACATACGCGCAAAAGCTCCTGACTCCACGTCAGTACTTGAACCAATTTTTCAGTTTTGGTTGGAAAATTCTCTCTGAGCGGGAAAATTTGAAAAAAAAAATCGAAAATAGAGCTCCGCTGAAACAAGAATAACTTCGAGGTTTTTGAATGGAAAATTTTCATTTTTGGGATTTTTCAAGATGTAAGATTGATGTATCCACTTTAAAAATCGAAATCGCGATTCATGATACAGGGGGTGAAAAAATCGCTTTCAAAGTTAGGGAAGACAAATACTTGAAAAATCAATTTTTTCAAATTAGAACCCCATTTTTTTATGGCAGATATTGAATCTACGTTAAAATATAATGTGAGTGTATGCATCACACTCTTGCCCTAAAATGGATATTTTCTGAGTTATTCACAAAAAACTGTTTTTCGTCTTGAATTTTCAGCTATTTCTTTTCCCTTCACGCCAAAAAGATGAAATTTTCAGGAACTGTTATTTGAACCATGCTGTATATTTTTCACCCCTTCTTGAAACCGACTTCAAGTTACTATTAGGAGAACCATGGCAAACTCTCGCAGTTATAACTAGAGAAGATGCTAAAAGTTTTGACCGTTAATTTCTAGACATTTATTTATACGTCTCAGGAATGCTTCGTGCGTTGCTCTTCTTATTTCATCGGGAGGAAGAGATCTGCAAAAGTGTTTAAAAACCAAATTGAGTTTCAAAACTGTGAATCTAAAAATCTAAACAAACCTGAACGCATTTCTGACTCGTTCTATGCAGTCCTCTTTATCAGTCAGGGGAGTTGAGTAGACAATATTTTTTATCCTACCCCAAACATAATAGTCTAAAGGAGTTAAATCGGGAGAACGTGGTGGCCAAAGATGTTGACCATTGTTCGCCAACCATCGATCTTCAAATAGCCCAAGAGGATATTTGACACATTGAGTGAATTGTGTGGAGGCGCGCCATATTGTTGATAACATAAGTCATTATGGTTCTGTACTAGCGGCTCAATTATTTGAGTCAATATGTCA
Source organism: Halyzia sedecimguttata (assembly GCA_937662695.2). Taxonomy (NCBI): domain Eukaryota; kingdom Metazoa; phylum Arthropoda; class Insecta; order Coleoptera; family Coccinellidae; genus Halyzia; species Halyzia sedecimguttata. The sequence goes on from OW569414.2 coordinate 70,932,782, forward strand.
GAATATCTATCTCCTAAGGGAGAACATTCTTTACCAGTTAAAGTCCCATCATAAATGTGAACATCGAGAATTGCATTATTTTTGATGGCGCAAAAAACATTGAAACTCCAGGTCTCTTGAAAGTTCCATTGTCTGAAGTGGTGGTTGTTCTCTTCATCCCAATAATGACTGTTATACCTATTGAAAGAACCATTCTTTGTAAATTTAGATTCATCTGTCCAAATTATACAGTCCAAAAAGTTTTCATTCTCTTGAAATCGAATCATCATAGCTTCGCAAAACTCTGTTCTCCTGACGAAATCAGTTTCCTTCAAATGCTGTACCCTATTGAATTTATATGGGTGCATTTTATGTTTTTTTAATATTCTCCAAACACTCGATTGAGATAATCCCAGATCAATCTCGGCATCTTTGAGAGAATTTTGAGGATTCACACGAAAATATGCAAGAACTGTAATTTCGTTGTTCTCATCTTCTACTACACTTTTTTCTCTGTGTATAGTTTTCCTAACGAAAGATCCGACATTTCTCAAGTTTGTCATGGTTCTGTTAATGGTATCTCTCGTTGGTCTGGGTCGGTCAGGAAACCTCTCAATGAACAGTCGAATTGTTCTATCTACAACTTTATTACATTCTCCATGAAGTAGAATGAGATTTAAATAATCTTCATTGGTAAAATTAGGCATAGTGATCGATTTTATAACTTAATACGAATTATCACCAAATTAATAGTAAACACAAAATGCTACTGAATAAAGAGGAATTTGGCAGATGTAATTAATGATATCTATCATTAAAAAAAAATAATGTAAAACATGGTAAGTTTTTGCATATGGTTCATAAGGAATTATTTATTTATCACTGGAGAGAAAACCGATGGCCGATTAGTTGAAATAAAGAGGTTTCCGATACAAATTCGAATCAAAATTCGCCATCTATTTAGGAACAACCTGTAAATTTTTTCTCTTGCATATTAGGGTAGTAAAATCTAAAACATGGTTTAAGTAACAGTTCCTGAAAATTTCATCTTTTTGGCGTGAAGGGAAAAGAAATAGCTGAAAATTCAAGACGAAAAACAGTTTTTTGTGAATAACTCAGAAAATATCCACTTTAGGGCAAGGGTGGGATGCATACACTCACATTATTTTTTAACGTAGATTCAATATCTGCCATAAAAAATGGGGTTCTAATTTGAAAAAATTGATTTTTCACGATTTTGTCATCCCTAACTTTGAAAGCAATTTTTTCACCCCCTGTATCATGAATCGCGATTTCGATTTTGAAAGTGGATACATCAATCTTACATCTTGAAAAATCCCAAAAATGAAAATTTTCCATCCAAAAACCTCGAAGTTATTCTTGTTTCAGCGGAGCTCTATTTTCGATTTTTTTTTCGAATTTTCCCGCTCAGAGAGAATTTTTCAACCAAAACTGAAACATGTAACATCAAAATAACTTGAAATTTTCTAAGGAATCTATTTCTGCAATGAAAAAATGGTGTTCTAATTTGAAAAACGGAAGTTGACGTCATTTCCGGAAAAACCGGAGGTGCTCATGCCTTGAAAATATTTTAGATTTCATCAGCATCGTGAAGTACTTATAAGTGCTGAATTTCATGAAAATGCGTTCAGTAGTTTCCCGTATAAATATGGGTGAGGTTCCTCGTGAAAGACCCTGTATATATATATATATAATGATAATATGATAATACTTTTAAGGTGATAATATAATGCCCGTGGATAATCCAAATGATGATGGAAAAATATTTTTTGGTAAGATACATAATCAAATTGGGTTCAGAATATCTCCAGTAAAAACAAAACTGCAACATTGTCTTAGTTTTAATTTATATAATATAATTTTCAGAGTAGATGTGAGGAATAAATATCTCGGATAAGTTCGTTATTGGGGAGAATCGATCTGTTTGGATTTAATTTCTTTCATGATGCAGTTCGGTAAAAATCCATTTATATCATTACCAGATATTCAACAATAATGAGTATACCTCCCACAGTATCCTTTAATGATTAATCATTACCAGATACCAATAATTTCGGAGATATGGTTTGTCAAAGTTTGAACAAGAGCGCCAAAGGTCCTCTCCACAGAGCTTGAACGAATTTTTTTAAGAAAAAAGGGTTTCTTATATATAACTCCTGGTATGAGGAAAATTGGTGCCACATAATAACTACTTCCAGCCAATAAAGAAATATTTTGTGGATATACAAAACACCTCTAATTGATTTTATGGAATTATTATGATGGTTTCTTATTGAAAACCAATGAAATTCTGAGAAATGTTATCGCTATAATTACCCAACAGCAAACTCAATAATTGTGAAGAAATAAGTAGTTAGAGTCGGAAATCAATCCAGGTGACGATTTTCCCACAGGGCTCTGACCGACCAGTTTACCGAGTTCTGGCGATCGAATTGTGCTACCTTATCACCATACATTGTTCACATCTGATATGAACTATAATTTTGCGTTTGGCTTAAGTTATGGGTATTGATTTTAGAGCCAGGGCCATTCCATTCGGCCTGAATTTGACGCTGATTGCAATATAATACCCCACTTTTTTGGCCTGCTGAATAATTTTCCATTTTCCGTGTTTCGTGATCGTTATGGGGTTTGGAAAATTTGTGAGACACGGGGGATCATGGAACTAACAACTAAGTGGATTAAATCATTGAAATATATTTGTATCCTCATCCTGAAATTTTCTTAGTTTACTGGTATAATTTAGGTGCTTTTGTCTAACGTCTTCAAATTGAAACACAACATAAAAAATTGGTTCAAGCACTGACGTGAAGTCAGAAGCTTTTACGCGTATGTACTATTGTCCATTCTTCTGACTTCACGTCAGTGCTTGAACCAATTTTTTTTTTCGTGATTTTTTCAAAATTTTGTAGGGGTACGGTTCTTAAAATTTTTTTTTCGTCATTTTTTTCAATTTTTCTAGGGTTACGGTTCTCACAAAATTTTAAACACGTCTTTACGTTGATTTTCTACTACTAGTTACCAAGCACCAATTCGATCGAATATTTATTTTTTGAGTTATTAAGGAAATAATATTCCAGGTGGGAATAACTCGGAAACCGTTAGACCGATTATGCCCAAAAACGAACTCAACTCTCCCTTTCGGATACGCAACCTACCCTGAAAATTTCAAGTCCTTATCTCCTTTCGTTCGAAAGTTATCGAGGCAACGGCCACCCATCTACTGAACTCACACAAGAATGCTCGAATCTCCAACGATATTTAACCGATCGTATTAAAACTTGGAAATTGGCAGTAGAGTTAGGTTATGAAGGGTCTTGCAAAATTTCAGCAATTTCAAACGAATAGTTACTGATATATAGATTTTTTTTTCTATTTTCAATAATTTATTAAAAATTTTCTACGAATGCTATCCTCACCAAATATTGCAAACATTTTCGCGTTGGCATTCTACAACTAATAACCATGTTTGAATTCAATCGGTTCAGTATTTTTCGAGTTAATCAGGAACAAAAAACCACCAAATTTCAGATAATTTCAGGTGGCTATAACTCTAAAACCATTTGGCCGATTATGCTGATAAACAAACTGAAATGTCGCGTTCTGGTGCACATCCTAACCTGAAAACTTCAAGCCGCTATCTCATTCCGTTCTCAAGTTATCGTGACAACAAAAATATCTTTCAATAATTTTTTTTTAATTTTCTAGCCATACGATTCGCACAAAATTTCACAAACGTGCTTAGGTTCATATTCTACAACTACTCACCGAGTTTCAATTCGATCCGATCTTTTCGTTCTCAAGTTATCGTGGCAACGGCCGGACGGCCGTACGGCCGGACGGACAGAATCTAATTTGACGTCGAATTCTTCATTGGGGAGTCGAACTTAATCGTTTGAGACCATTTTCGTCAAAAATTTCGAAAGTTACAGACATTTGGGCAAAACTATAACGCGATGTTCCCCAGAACATACGCGCAAAAAAATTGATGAAATGTATATTTATTTATATTTTTTCAAGTAAATTCACTTTTTCCAATAGTTCCAATATTTCATCAATGGCTCACTCAATATTGTTCTCCAATGCTTCAGAAGTTGTTAGTTTGTAAGCAGAAACCATGGATTTCATATACATCCAAAGAAAATAACCAGGAAGCATTAAATCACACAATATTGGAGGCCAATTGACAGGACCATTTTTTGAAATAATGTTTTGACAAAATTGTCCCTTCAATAAATCTATGGCTATGTGGCATGGAGCACACAAGTCGATTGAGCTGAAATTCAGTACTCGATTTTTAAATGGTGGCTCGACGGTGCGGAATTCAACAGCAGATTCTGACGAATAGTTTCTGAAATATTATATTTTTGAAAAACAAAACTTTCCATTTTTTTCTAGTGATACGAACCTCACAAAATTCCACAAGAATTATAGCGTTGGCATTCCACAAGCAATTAAAGTTTAATAAAATATATCGGCTCAATATTTTTTGAGTTATTGAGGAAGTACCAATAACATTTCAGATCGGTATAACTCCGAAATCGTTTGGCTGATTATGCCCATTAACGAACTCAACCGTCGTATATCGTATTTCAAGTCTCTTTCCGAAGGATTCCGAAGGATATTTCAACTACATTGAAATTTTTCCAACTGCTTCGAAATTTTTTCCAACTCCTTCAAAATGTTTTCAACTGCGTTGAAAAATTGCCAAATCCTTCGAAATTTTTCCACCTGTGTTGAAAATTTGCCAACTCCTTCGAAATTTTTCCAACTGTTATGAAAATTTGCCAAAATTGTGGGGGGATCATCCCCCTCATGCCCCTCTTAGGCCCGTGCCTGTTTCCAAACACCGTCTCTGTAAGTTGCTAAATTCATGAAGCTACATTAGTTTGCAGATCTATAATAGCCTCCTAGTAGAACTGAAGACCAGGAATAGTTTTCAAGAGAATGTTTAGCAAATTTTTGAGTAGCAAAATATTTTAATAAATTGTGGAATGTCTGAGTTGTAAATTTTAAAATTGTCGTGAGTCTATATCTCAGATTTTGAGTACATATTATAACTTAAGATTTTGATTATACCAGTATGTATTTTGTGATATTTGTTTTATACCTCAGTGGTATGTTTCACTACTTATTCATTTTTACTTTTATTGATGACAGTCCTTGTAAAATTTTGAAGGAAATAAATAAGTATGAACTATCATTCTTAGGCGATGCAAATTGTGAAGAAAATATTTCATACAATAATAGGTTTTCATTAAAGATATACTTGAATTCTGCTTCAGCAGGAATTGGAATAGTTGATAATATTAGATTGTAGACAATTATCATATCGACTTGTTGATGTATTACTCAAATGTTTGAAGTGATTAATATCTATAGTTATTTCTTAATAGTCAAATAGATATTGTAATCTACCGTAACGTGTTTACATCCCTTGGTTAAGCTGAGCCATGCTTTCTGTAATATTCGACCTTAAAACGAAGAATTACTACAGTATCTTCTTCTAGTTCATTTCTGCCGTCACTTAGATATTTGCCGAACCACTTACATGTGGGTCTCTACTAGGAGGTTATTTACCTGCAACAGAATAGAAAATATTTTAGTAATGATAATTCTTTCAAGGTTAACATACTCTGCGAGATTTATAATATTTATTCTATCAAAAATATAAAATGAGAGTCTATTAGTAGAAGTTTGTTGATATCCAGAATTATGAAAAATCCTAAGGTTCCGGCGCTTTATTGTACGTATGTAGATTGAACGAAATATAAAATGATATAATCAGATATAATCATTTCCTGTGAAATTGGAAGAGACAGAAAAAAATCACGGGCTTTATAAGCCCTCAAGAGAAAAAAAATTTCAACCGCTTCTTACATGACAAGAAATGGGCACTGGATATTACACCCTGAACATCCACCTGAGCAATTGTTATCGTGGCCTCGAAAATTGCAATTGTTAATCTTATATACCTTAGGTACAACCTACTGAAGTCTAAGTAAATTCCATCGATGCCTACAAAACCCCTTATATTTTCTATTACATCCTGTATATCAACCAGTGCGTTTCTTATAAATTTAAATGCATGTTCTAGGCAACAGGGTGCTACCCATTCTGCCCAAATTAAGTTGTCCATTCTCCTGCATTGGACACTCTTAATTCGAATTTACCATGGTAAATTCGAATTAAGTGTCCAATACAGGAGAATGGACAACATGAGTTACCATGGTAAATTCGATTAAGGGTGTCCAATACAGAAGAATGGACAATAGAACATACGCGCAAAAGCTTCTGACTTCACGTCACTGCTTGAACCAATTTTTTTTTCGTGATTTTTTTGAAATTTTCTAGGGGTACGGTTTTTAAACTTTTTTTTTCGTAATTTTTTTCAAATTTTCTAGGGGTACGGTTCTTACAAAATTCTAAACAAGTCTTTATGTTGATTTTCTACCACTAGTTACCAAGCACCAATTCGATCGAATCTTTATTTTTTGAGTTATCAAGGAAATAATATTCCAGGTGGGGAAAACTCGGAAACCGTTAGACCGATTATGCCCAAAAACGAACTCAACTCTCCCATTCGCATACGCAACCTACCCTGAAAATTGCAAGTCCCCATCTCCTTTCGTTCGAAAGTTATCGAGGCAACGGTTACCCATCTATTGAACTCACACAAGGGTGCTCGAATCACCAACAATATTTAACCGATCGTGTTAAAACTTGAAACTTGGCAGTGGAGTTAGGTTCTAAAGGCTCTTGCAAAATTTCAGCAGTTTCAGATGAATAGTTACAGATATATAGAATTTTTTCTTCAATTTTCAATAACTTTTTTAAGGTTTTCTACAAATACTATCCTCACGAAATTTTGCAAGAATTTTTGCGTTAGCATTCTACAACCAATAACCATGTTTGAATTCAATCTGTTTTGTATTTTTCTAGTTAATGAGGAACAAAAAACAACCAAATTTCAGATGGCTATAACTCTAAAAACGTTTGGCCGATTATGCTTATAAACAAACTCAAATGTCGCATTCAGATGCACAACCTAACCTGAAATCTTCAAGCCGCTATCACTTTCCGTTCTCAGGTTATCGCGACAACAAAAATATTTTTTAATAATTTTTTGATAATTTTCTAGCGATACGATTCTCATAAAATTTCACAAGCGTGCTTAGGTTTATATTCTACAACTATTCACCAAGTTTCAATTCGATCGGATCTATATTAGATGAAAACAAAATTATTACTCGGAAACCATTGGGCCGATTATGCTGATTAACGAACTCGTCCGTCGTATTGAGATGCGCCACCTACCCTGAAAATTTCAAGTCGCTAGCTCTTTCCGTTCTCAAGTTATCGTGGCAACGGCCGGACGACCGGCCAGTAGTTAGATGCAAAAGGCCAAAGCTAACACTTTTGCAAAATCTCGTGAAGATCACGTGACATGGAAAAAATCAAAAAATTACTACTATTTTGCGGAATAATTTTCTTGAAATGCCGGAGTTTTTTGTAAGTTATGTGATTTCGGAAGGACTTGCAGCCACGAGTAGATTGCGCATGCGCAGAGGAGAAGTGACTGTTTTTGGGTTGTATGGGTTATGTTGGGATTTCTGAGCCGATATTGTGAGGTTTTAAAAGAATATTCATGGCAATTCAGTGCAAGGACAAGTCAGTTTGGGGGATGTAGCGTTGTTTCCGAGTTGAAGTGTCCACACCGTGGCCCTGGGGCAAATTTATAAATAAGTATTTTCGGTAGATCTATATTGATTTACGTTCGGATTTGGAGAAGAGGCAATTGCGTTCCTAAAGGAGGTCACATAATCGCAATTTTTTCGATCTACGGTAAAGCTAACAGCCTAACTGTATTGATAGCCATATATGTTAAGGGAACTTGAAGAAAAAAAAAGCACTGACGTGAAGTCAGTACTCTTTGGCGCGCGTGTTCACGATGGCTAATTTGAATTGAGTGATGAGTTCTTCAAGCTCAGTGAATTGAGCGAGCCGGAGATCTACCCAAGGGATAGTGGACACCATTCACTGTCGGTTCAAAAATTAACAGTGCTGTATCTAAGCTTCCGTAAGTATAGAGTAACACTGTTGAAAAAGAACACAACTGACTCTCCTTAGTCGCACAAGCTTCTAGAAGATTCTGAGGGATCTTCTTGGGAAAGACTTGGCAGGGTCAGTATGATCATAATCATGTATATAGCACGCGCGCCAAATGCAGATTGACTTAACAATGAAAGGAAATGTGTAAAAAAGCATTGTTGTTGGGGGGCAATCTGCTTAGGCGCGCGTGCTATATACATGATTATGATTATACTGACCCTGCCAAGTCTTTCCCAAGAAGATCCCTCAGAATCTTCTAGAAGCTTGTGCGACTAAGGAGAGTCAGTTGAGTTTTTTTTTTCAACAGTGTTACTCTATCCTTACGGAAGCTTAGATACAGCACTGTTAATTTTTGAACCGACAGTGAATGGTGTCCACTATCCCTTGGGTAGATCTCCGGCTCGCTCAATTCACTGAGCTTGAAGAACTCATCACTCAATTCAAATTAGCCACCGTGAACACGCGCGCCAAAGAGTACTGACTTTACGTCTGCACTTTTTTTTTTCACCAAATATACCAAACCATGAAAATGGCACAGTGGTGCATATTTTTCTCGTTATTCACAGGATATTTCAATTCAGTTCAGCAAATCGGATGATATTTGGGGCACAGTTGATTTATAATTCCAAACTCTAAAATATATTCCAATTCTTGATCAATATGGAATAAATTGAATTTGTTTTCATTGAAAGCATGTTGATGTATCATTATGGGAACAATGTTGAATGAAAACAAATCATTTCCAGATTTCAATTTTTGACCACCAGAATGTCCACTGCTGAACAAAACTGATTTCTGGACACAGCATTGATGATAACATTTTCCAGAACAATAATTGTATTCCACATACTTTCATTTCAGAGAATGAGGGAGTGGATTCACTTGGTAAGTATCGGGAGTCAGATAAAATACAACCTCAGAGTTCTGATTACGGATACAATTAGCTGAATACGAGTTTTTATCCCTGAAACTGATTTGGTGAACTTTGAGATTGCAAAAGCAAATTTTGTCTAAGTTGCCACGATAACTTGAGAACGGAAAAAGATCGACTTGAAATTTTCAGGGTAGATGGCCCGTCCAAATACGACGGACAAGTTCGTTCATATGCATAATCGGCCCCATGGTTTCCGAGCAATAATTTTGTATTCAAACAATACAGATCTGGTCGAATCAAAACTTGGTAGCTAGTTGTAGAATACCACGTTTGTTTCACGATTGTTTCACCGTGGTGTTTCGGTGAATTAATATTTATAATAGGTTGTCAAATATCTCCCTTCCGCCTTTTTGTCTTTTGAATTTCGCTGCTATGTACAAAGCGCTACAGAGGTCGTAACTGGCAATACTATACATAATTTGAAAGGTCTTGACATAACCTACAAAACGACGCTATGCATGATTAGTTTGGATATTGCGTTCAACAGTTATAGACGTGTAAACATGGAGTTCACTAACGCCGAAATTCGCGCTATTTTAAAGTTTTCCTTTGTTAAAGGCAAATCCGCTAGAGAAACGTTCCGTGAGATTAATGGTGTTTTTGGGGATGACACTCTATCAGTTCGAACCGCGGAGGAATGGTTTCGACGATTCAGAGCCGGTGAAAACGACACCATGGATAAGCCAGCCGGCGGAAGACCTGTGACAACAAATACCGATCAAATCATGGAGTACATCGAGTTAGACCGGCATGTGGCATCTCGTGACATCGCCCAGGAGATGGGAGTTAGACACCAAACCATTTTAAACCATCTGCAGAAGGCTGGATACAAAAAAAGCTTGATGTTTGGGTGCCGCATGATTTGGCCAAAAAAAAACTTCTGGACCGAATCAACGCCTGCGATATGCTGCTGAAACGGAACGAACTCGACCCATTCTTGAAGCGGATGGTGACTGGCGACGAAAAATGGATCACATACGACAATATCAAGCAAAAACGGTTGTGGTCGAAGGCAGGTGAATCGTCCCAAACAGTGGCCAAGCCGGGATTGACGGCCAGGAAGGTTTTGCTGAGTGTTTGGTGGGATTGGAAGGGAATCATCCACTATGAGCTGCTCCCATATGGCCAGATGCTTAATTCTACCATCTACTGCGAACAACTGGACCGCTTGAAGCAGGCGATCGACCAGAAGCGTCCAGGAAGGGTGTAGTGTTCCACCAGGACAACGCCAGACCACACACTTCGTTGATGACTCGTCAGAAGCTACGGGAGCTCGGATGGGAGGTTTTATCGCATCCACCATATAGCCCGGACATAGCGCCAAGTGATTACCACCTGTTCCTGTCCATGGCAAACGCCCTTGGTGGTGTAAAGTTAAACTCAAAAGAGGATTGTGAAAAGTGGCTGTTCGAGTTCTTTGCAAATAAGGAGGGGGGCTTCTACGAGGGAGGTATTATGAAGTTGCCGTCTAGATGGAAACAGATTATCAAACAAAACGGCGCATATTTGAACTAAATCCGATCACTGTAACACTTTTTGTAAAGCATTGAATAAAGAGCAAAAAAGCGGAAGGGAGATATTTGACAACCTATTATTTATTCTGTTGTGACCAATAACTGGAATCACAGTTGTTCACTTGATCGATGCGAAAACCGTACACCAATCAGAACTGCTACTTGGGATATTTTGTTGTTTATCTGTATTCGGATAAACAACCGAAGGGGAAATAGGTTTATACTTTAAACACTATTTAACGAAAACAGTATGTATTTTCTTGTTAACTCGACTAGTTAACAAGAGATGTTAAGCTGGACTATCTCGGACTATTTCATGTATAATAATAATTTTTCTAAGAGCTGCAAATTCCCTCGTTAAGGGCAAAACATGGGGGTGACATATCATTGAATTTATGAATTCTGTGGGTGGAACCTCTGAGTTAAATGGGGATAATTTCTAGAGGATGTTTGGGAAAGAAGGATCAATAAGTGACGCACAAAATGTGGTGTCCATGTGTCAGCACGGGACTTTCTCTCTTGACCTATTTAAAAGCCTGGGAACCAAATATGGGCATTCAAAGAAAGGTCCATATATTCCGCACATGCTGGTTTATTTCATGACCCAAGTGCATTAAAGTCCTATGACACAATGCACCGAAATGATTCGGTAACTTTCGAATAGATCCCTTTTCACCCAAAGATTGTATTAATTTGAAAAAATAATAGAACAAAAAATGTTCGTTTCCAATGGGACGCAACACTGACACGAATACGTCTGTTGGTGGTTTGATGGGTTACTGTTTTGAATGCCTCAACGAATCTCAATTTTCATTTCAGAATAAAAACATGGCTAGAAGTATGCATAGAACCCCTCAGAGTAGGAAAGAAAGACTGAGAAAAAAGCGCCAGGCAGAAAGAAAGTGATATCAACGTATGGAAGAAAGTCCTTCAGCTAGAGAACAGCTGAAAAATATCGCCCAATATCGCCATAGAAAGAAGGATTTCAAATATTTTCATACAGCGTTTAGGTGAAGACACTCCACGTCACACGTATGAAGAACAACCAATTGTTGTGATTAGTGATAAACGAATAATATCGGCGAATAGAAGTAGAAATAGAATAAGCCGAGAAAATAAACAAATGAATGAATTGATCAAGAGTCTGAATTTGAAGATACTGAAGAAGTATGAAAAAATATTATAGGTATAATAGTAGGTTTCAATCCCTGAAAATTTCTTTTTTCAATTCAACTGTGCTTCATCGAAAATTCATAGCTGAAGACAATAATATTTTGTACCTGTTTTAACGCCAACTATCCTCATATTTTAAGAATAATTATTGTACTTTTTATTCAGTTTTCAAACCCTATCTATCATAAACGAAAGAATGAAACTGTGGTTTCAATATTTGTACTTATTTTGATTGTAAATACGTAGTAAATTCCACAGTATTATTATTTCATTATGATCAGCTACTACCAAGTAGTGAAGGCTGAAGCACTTAATATTTACTTTCGAAATTGAACCTATGTAAAAGTTCATATGAAAGGCCGGTCCATACGCTACGTTTTACACGACCTTTTGCCTGCACAGTCCAACATGTTGCAGGTAAAACGTTGCGTGTAGATAGGAAAATTGCGCCGTTTTGAAAACGGCGCGGAGACGTTGCAGTTGAAGCGATAACTGAGCTAGGGAGCATATAGGTATTGGTGAACTGCGAGGATTTGTCGCTGCATGTAGACGGTAACTGTGGTAACAGCATGCTAAAATTGACAAGAGTAGTACCTCCTGCATGACGATATCACTAGAACTGTGCGAAATATACAGATATCTCTGCATCGTGTGGACACACTAAAAATTGCTACGTTATCATTTCGTCTTGAGACTGCGCAGACAAAAGGTTGTGCCAAACGTAGCGTTTGGAACGACCTTAATTCAACATTGAAATTTAAAAAAAAATTCGGGCAAATGTAAAGGCCGGTCTAAACCGAACGTTTTGCACAACCCTTTGTTTACTCAGTCTCAAGACGGAATGTAAACGTAGCAATTTTTAGTGGGTCCACACGATGCAGAGATATCTGTATATTTCGCACAGTTTTAGTGATATCATCATGGAGGAGGTACACTTCTTGTCAATTTTGGCATGCTGTTACCACAGTTATCGTCTACCTGCAGCGGAAAATCCGTGCAGCTCACGGTTATCTATGCTCTCTAGCTCAGTTATCGCTGCAACCGCAACGTCTCCGCGCCGTTTTCAAAACTGCTCAATTTTCCTATCTACACGCAACGTTTTACCTGCAACGTGTTGAACTGTGCAGGCAAAATGTTTAGCAAAACGTAGCGTATGGACCAGCCTTAAAGGCAGGTAAAATGTTGCGTGTAGATAGGAAATTTGCGCACTTTTGAAAACGGCGTGTAGACGTTGCAGTTGCAGTGATAACTGAGCTACAGAGCATAGATATCCGTGATCTGCGCGGATTTTTCGCTGCATCTCGTAGACGGTAACTGTGATAACAGCATGCTAAAATTGACAATAGTAGTACCTCCTCCACAACGATATCGCTAAAACTGTGCGAAATATACAGATATCTCTGCATCGTGTGGACGCACTAAAAATTGCTTCGTTTTCATTCCGTCTTGAGACTATACGAAGACAAAAGGTTGTGCAAAACGTAGCGTATAGACCGGCCTTAACATGTTGGATTGGGAAACATTGATTTAATTGTCCATTTTGGACTTTTTGCGTCCTTCATAATTTGTCTAGACAATGAAAACGTAGCAATTTTTAGTGCGTCCACACGATGCAGAGATATCTGTATATTTCGCACAGTTTTAGCGATATCGTTGTGGAGGAGGTACTACTATTGTCAATTTTAGCATGCTGTTAACACAGTTACCGTCTACGAGATGCAGCGACAAATCCGCGCAGATCACGTATATACGTATTTCATTGATATAAAGGGTGAGTCTTTGACCACTGCATTAATTTTAACCAAAGATTCCTCTCAACAAATGAAACACTTTTTTCATTTAACATTTTTCCAAATTCAGCTGAGGTAAAAAGATACAGGCTGTTGAAATTTTGAAAAAAAATCAGTTTTTATTTTGTAGCTTTGACATCAAAGCGATTTTTCGAATAAAATTAATGTTGGCGTAAAGTTTCCTATAACTATGATACATATTTTCCAAATAATAGTTATTTTCTATTTCTACTGGTTTTCTAGTTATGGACTCGTGGATTCATAAAACTAAACGAAATTAGCATAAAGAAAGCATATAAAGTTTTTCTCGAGTCATTTCAAGAATATTCCATCGTTTTAGAACATTACATTATTCATCATCATTTCTCCTTAAACGCACCGTTTTCGAGATATTCTTCATTGAATGTTTTAAAATGGAAAACTCCAGAAATTTCACTACTTTTATGAATCCGTCCCTGAGCGTTGGAATCCCGAATCAAGCTGTACACCACGTTACCATGCCTTATTCTCGTCCGTCAACAATGTCATAGATAATTTATATGCGGGAGTGTATTAGCACATTGTGAAATCTAGAAACGCTTGTAACTTTTTACCTGAGCCGAATCTGGAAAAATGGTAAATGAAAAAAGTGTTTCATTTGATGAGAGGAATCTTTGGTTAAAATTAATGCAGTGGTCAAAGACTCACCCTGTATAGATAGATATCATATGGAAACACCCTTTCCTCAAACAAGCATAGTTCCGATGTTATGCGTGATCATCAAACAAAGCGTCTTCTTTCGATGCACAAAAGCATCTCAATATGAACCAGTCCTTAGATAACACTAACACTAACACTAACATAATTCAAACCATCCCTTTTACGATATCTTGAAGGGTCAAAAATTTGCTATAGCATACACACGGTGAATTCTCAGCCATTCCTCCAAACTAGTTTGTAACTTGAAATGTTTTCTACTCAGGTATGCTTGATTGAATGACTGTTTCAACCCCATTATAAATTGGAACAAATCTCACCAATTTTAGTCAGATAGAATCGAATCACCAGAAATCGATAGATGGCGCCTGACATTTAATGAATTCAGCATCCCAGATGATTATTTCATACTGAATTGGTCTCACGTCATTAGAAAGTCTCAACAAGGATACATTTCTATCGATAAATTGTGTACCCTTGAACTTCCTCATGATTGAGTAATTTCTTCGTTGTTTCCTCCAGGAACAAAATGCAAGACTTAGCAAGCCTGTAGGCACTCCAGATGTAGACAATAGTTCTGGCTGACTGCAAAGAATATAAACCAGAGGATCGGACTGTAAGTTATTTGGCAAGCTGTCGTATCCCCGATCCTATCCTCTATAATATGCTGCGCTATCGCGACAAAGAATCTATTCGGTAATTTAGGGACTATGTCGCCCCGTCGGCTCAAGTTTATCCCCCCTGCACGGAGTCCCAGATAAACAGGACCGGGAGCCGTAAAACTTAAAAGATAAAACGATTTTTGGTGAAGCTGCTCGTCAAGATGTCCCGAAGAAGAGGCATCGTCTCGGCCAATATACCGTCTTCTGGAGGCGATATATTTCGCCACAATAATATTGCAGTGGCAACGTAATATCTAGATATCACCGGCATTTTGGCGTTCCCGAAATTTATACGGACGTATCTCGCCAGTAACTGCTGCGACCCTATTTGCTCTCCGCCCATTGTTCGGCTGCTTCTCCGCTGATAAAATATTCTGTCATGTTTTTATGGACCTCTAATAACGTAGCCGAAATAAGGTGGATCACTTCAATTTTCGAAATTTATTGGGCAGCGACGGTTGTCTCGCTGATTAAGTCGCTGTACTTTATTTCTTTTTTTATTGAATTATGTTAGGACTCAGGGATATTTGTCATCGTTGGAATATTTTAAGCCTGCATCTGCCTCCACTGTTTTTAGAACTTTTTCGACTTGAATAATGAAGTTTTTATCGTTGGGGGAGAAATTTTCTACGATATATCGTTGGGGGATATTATTATTAGTGGATATTTTCATGGTTTGGAACATTTATTACTTGAATATTCAGGGTCACTCTTTGAGCTGTACATTCATCTTATTATTTAGCATTCATCCAAATTCTGGGGATAAGGTAAGCATATTCAGGCTGTTGAAATAAAAAAAATCCGCCTAGGGGTTGATTGAATTACGTTCACATTTCGTCTTCCACTTCTTTGACTTTCAAAAACACTGATATTTACACACTTTATTTACCATACCACTCGATGATAATATTCACAGCTGTGACAGAATTTACATTCACTATTACTGAAGTCCGCCACCTACCGCAATATATTCTAAATTCGCCTAAGTCAGAATTCAATGTTCAATAAAATCGTCTAAGCCTCAGGAAATTGCAGGTTATTTATATTTTCGGAAAAAGATGGATAGGCTTACCATGATCTGTATCATGAATTTTTTTCTCTACAGGGTGAGTCTTTGACCACTGCATTAATTTTAACCAAAGATTCCTCTCATCAAATGAAACACTTTTTTCATTTACCATTTTTCCAGATTCGGCTCAGGTAGAAAGTTACAAGCGTTTAGAGATTTCACAATGTGCTTATACACTCCCGCATATAAATTATATATGATATTGTTGGCAGACGAGAATAAGGCATGGTAACGTGGTTTACAGCTTGATTCGGGATTCCAACGCTCAGGGACGGATCCATAAAAGTAGTGAAATTTCTGGAGTTTTCCATTTTAAAACATTCAATGAAGAATATCTCGAAAACGGTGCGTTTAAGGAGAAATGATGAAGAATAATATAATTTTCTAAAACGAGGGAATATTCTTGAAATGACTCAAGACAAAGTGTGTATGCTTTCTTTATGCTAATTTCGTTTAGTTATATGAATCCACGAGTCCATAACTACAAAACCAGTAGAAGTAGAAAATAACTAATATTTGGAAAATATGAATCATAGTTATAGAAAACTTTACGCTAACATTCATTTTATTCGAAAGAAGGATGTCAAAGCTACAAAATAAAAACTGATTTTTTTTTCAAAATTTCAACAGCCTGTATCTTTTTACCTGAGCTGAATTTGGAAAAATGTTAAATGAAAAAAGTGTTTCGTTTGATGAGAGGAATCTTTGGTTAAAATTAATGCAGTGGTCAAAGACTCACCCTGTATAAACCCTATAGTGAATAAAACTTTTGAATTATCCAAATCCTGAACACATTTATATTGATACTACTTCGTCCTGCACGATCAAGGATTTCTCTCATATATGGAACATAATTTCATCTTGTAACACACATTCAATTAATACTTTATGCAATTATAACTCACGTCTAATTGTTCTATTCCAACTAATATGTCATGATAACATATTAATTATAACTTAAATTTTCGGGCTAGTTTTTTCATTATTTTATACAATAGAAAGTAAAGCATGTATCTATGGGAGATGATAGCCCTACATATTAGGATCTTGTAGCGTTCTTCGAACATCTGAAGTTCTGAATAATCATCGCTAGGATTGGCCAGACCTGGTTTTGAAACAGACCCTCCTGGCCTTACCAGCAACGACATTTCCTCTTTTGGGATTCAAATATTGAAGGACAAGAGTCGATATCATTGAAAACTAGTAGATACGATTCTTCTTCAAGAGATCCATGCGGCTACAGAGGAGTATATTTGTGAGAGGGGTATTTTGAAAGGTTATGAATTATTTTTGATTTGTTCGTTTTGCTCCTCTTGTCGTTTAATTTTTCAGGTTATGCTTCGGGTACCTTGGTAAAATCTCTCCGTTGTTTGACGAAGGAATCCATATCCAAGAAACGAATGCAAACCAATATTTTTAAATTACAGCAAATTTTGTAAAGAACTTCAATATTTACAAATCACAACACTCACGCGGAGACAGGTTTTTTTTCCTATATAAGTATTTATACAGGGTGAGTCTTTAAGTTGTGCATTAATTCTAACCAGATATTCCTCTCATAAAATAAAACACTTTTTTCATTTACATATTTCCAGATTCAGCTCAGGTAAAAAGTTATATGCGTTTAAAGACTTTACAATGGGCTGATACTCCCCTCAATTTTCTCTGTACGTTGAACATTTACACATATTACTTTCAATGTAACTCGTATTGTATATTGTCCAAATCTGTATCATCTGATGCTTGAAATTCACTGACTTTGTTTGCGAAAACTTATTTACACAATCAATTAATATGATTTGGCCCTCCATGCAACATTTCCAGCAAAAATTTCTTGAATTCTTGGATATTAAAACAGTGAACTTTAACTTGATACCTATTCTATCCATTCGATATTTCATTAGCCAATTATTTCCACTATAATAATATACACAAATTCATTCATCTTCTATTGAAAAAAATCCTTAAATTTTAAAATGAACACTCAACAGACTAAAGGGTCGATAACTGCTAGGATCAGAAGAATCCTTTCCACGTTTTAAAATTCCTATGACCTTCGCTTTGCGGAATTCTTTTGGAATATTTCCAGTATTCAGAATATTATTATAGAATGATAATAACCACCTAGCTGACAGAGTTCATAGGACCTGTTTCACATGCATACGGTCCCATTCGGTTCGGTTCGTTTTCGGTTTCCATTCGGTCGCTGGCGACAAGTGTGAAAAGGTGCTTCGGTTTAGATTCCGTACCGAATAGAAACCGTATAGCACCGAATACTTCCTCGACTCGAATGGGTTTCAATCAGGTTTGGATTCGTGTGTAGGGAATACAGATCAACCATATGTTTTCTGTCACGTTCTGTGGTTTTAACCTCATTTCGATACTTCGATATTTCAATATTTCCCAAATTGTTCAAATATAGAAATATAAACATCGATACATATGTTCGTGATATTGTTGCTATCTCTTCAGTATTCATGAGAAAATGATGGTTTACCAAATGTGGATCGACTGATTTCTGCTTTAAATCTAAACCAGTGCTGTGGGAGAAAACGTCCGAAAAATATAAAGATCAATTGAAGACATAGGAGGCAAATATGTTTGTGTTTAAATTTTGATTGACTTCGATGAATTTGACGTCGTGAAAAAATTGGAATTGTGATTGAGCCTGTGTTTCGGAAGAAAACATGAAAGCTAATATGAACCGTATATGTGTTAAAGGGCTTCGTTCGTTTTCGGTTGAAACAGAAAACGAACCGAACCGACTGGAACCATATGCATGTGAAACAAGCCTAATAATTAGTATATTACGCACCGAGGGAGAAAAGTAGGACATTCACGCCCGCGAATGATTGTCTCCCGAGCCGGAGGCGAGGGTGACAATCGCGGGCGAGGATGTCCTACTTTTCTTCTCCGTCTAATTCAATTTCATCAGAGTTAATCAAATCCATTAATTATTATATTTGTCGGTATTCACTGAAATAATTAACCTTTTTTTGACTCAGATGTCATCAACTTGAGATACAAACACGCGGTTGCTAGGTAACCGCCAACCGGGAGATAAAGTAAAGTACCCGCATGCGCACATTTGCCATCTCACCGGGAGAGAATCGGGTACTTTTCTTCCGTGTGACAGGGACTAAAAGTGAACTTTTCATCCCGGAGGAGAAAAAATAGTATATTACGCACCGAGGGAGAAAAGTAGGACATTCACGCCCGCGAATGATTGTCTCCCGAGCCGGAGGCGAGGATGACAATCGCGGGCGAGGATGTCCTACTTTTCTCCCTAGGTGCGTATACGATTTTTGTCTCAACCGGGATGAAAAGTTTTTCTTCTCCAAAATTCACTTTCATCAGAGTTAATCAAATCCATTTTTTATTATAATTGTCGGTATTCACTGAAATAATTAATTATTTTGAATCAGCTGTCAACAACTTGAGATACAAACACGCGGTTGCTAGGTAACCGCCGGGAGATAAAGTAAATTTGCCATCTCACCGGGAGAGAATCTGGTACTTTTCTCCCGCGTGACAGGGACGAAAAGTGAACTCTGCATCCCGGGGGAGAAAAAATATATTTTCGGACCGGCTATTATCGATCTATTTTTCAACGTCGTATCATTAACGATATTACTGTTTTTAGGAAGTGGCTCTACGGCCAGTTGGGAAAGTATTTATTTCGAAAAGAAGTAATAAATTACACGACAGCTGGTAAGCAAGCATCCAGTCTAATTAAGAATACACAACTTTTTTGATAAACGTGATTTTATTCATCAACGAATTCTCTTTCAAAATCGATAGAATCATTCCATCGCTTATTTGATATTTTGATAAGAATAATTTATGAAGAAATTCATGAAAAGCTCTGACATGAAGGCAGGAGCTATCGTGAGCATGTTCAATTAGATTGGATCCGATTTTTTGAGTTATTGAGGAAAATATATTTTTTATTTTCATAATAACTGCTGAAATACAAAGTCGATCAAGCTGAAATCTGCTACTTAATTGTGCAACTACGGCATGAAGGTTGGCGCGGAACTTCAGCGGAATCTGAAAGCTAGTTTCGGAAATAAGAATTTTTTTGAGAAAATTTCTTTTTCTATTGAGACGATCCTCAAGAAGTTGTGAAAAAATGTGCTCGTCATTATTACAATAGATTACTGGATTTCAGCTTCATCAGCTTTGCATTTTTTTAATTATTTCGTTCTAAAATTTGAATTCAGTTGATGACCAATGAATTTTATCATGTATTGGCATATCCTTCATTCATACTGAAGTTCATTCAGTATTTCGTGAGGCATGCATAGACAACGTCAGTGCTTATTGGTACGCTGTTCAGGTGAACAGAGTGCCTATCAATTTGTCCAAATGTCTATAATTTCAGAATTTTTGCCAAGAATGGTCTCCAATGACTCACTGATGACTAATCCGAGGTCCAAATTGAGTCTGTCCGGCCGGCTGGCCGTCAGCACGATTACGCCCGTTGAGAGCGTATACGAGAGTTGAAATTTCAAAAGTAAGTTTGGAGTCCAAATGCGCCGGCTAAGTTCGTTAACGGGCAAAATCCACCGAGTGGTCTCAGAGTTGGAGCGATCTGAAATTTTGTTTTCCCAATTACTCGAAAAAATACCGATGTGATAGGATTAAAGCGAGGTAGTTAGTTTAAAAAAATTCTATATAGCTGAAACTATTAGTCAGATACCGTTGAAATTCGGAAATATCGACATATTCCAACGATCGAGATATACTGGTCAACTGTATTACACTCAACAAAGTAAATTGTCAACAGTAATTTATTTTTGACGTGTTTCGAAAGAATAAAAGGAATCATGATGTGTTTGCATAGATCATTATTATTAGTATTCTGTGACATCATTCAGATATTTCCATAGATATATTAGAATATCTAATATCTCTCTGCAAGTTTCATGTCTCTCTATTTTTAAGTTCTCTGACATGACAAGACGGTCAAATCAGACAAACCAGTTTGAAAATGAGAAAAAATGCATATATAATATAGCAGATCTTGGAGAACAGATAGAATTCTGGAACCAGTCTCGCAAGCTACAAACAATGAATGGAAAATAGTTAACTATCCAAAAAGATGTCTGATGTGTAAGACACGAAGTCAAATTCCCGAACAAATATGTAGGGTTCAAAGTTAAAATATCTGACGAAAACATCAACGATTTGATAAACGCAAGTATTTGGTCAAAGGGAGCTTATATGCTGGTTTTTTAGTGAAATAGATATGTTGTGTTTCTAACGAAGGGGCAATCTTTTATTTTATAGATATTTTTCATAGGTTGGGGAAGAAAACCTAGAAAGGAACCTATTAATGTATCAACTGTATAACACTCGAAAAAGTAAATTGTCAACAGTTTTTTATTTTTGACGTGTTCTCAAAGAATATAAGGAATCATGATGTGTTTGCATAGATCATTATTAGTAGTATTCTGTGACATCATTCAGATATTTCCATAGATATATTAGAATATCTAATATCTCTCTGCAAGTTTCATATCTCTCTATTTTAAAGTTCTCTGACATGACAAGACTGTCAAATCAGACAAACCAGTTTGAAAATGAGAAAAAATGCATATATAATATAGCAGATCTTGGTGAACAGATAGAATTCTGGAACCAGTCTCGCAAGCTACAAACAATGAATGGAAAATAGTTAGCTATCTAAAAAGATGTCTGATGTGTAAGACCCGAAGTCAAATTCCCGAACAAATATGTAGGGTTCAAAGTTAAAATATCTGAAGAAAACTTCAACGATTTGATAAATGCAAGTATTTGGTCAAAGGGAGCTTATATATGCTGGTTTTTTAGTGAAATAGATATGTTGTGTTTCTAACGAAGGGGCAATTTTTTATTTTATAGATATTTTTCATAGGTTGGGGAAGAAAACCCAGAAAGGAACCAATTAAATAAATGTTTGATGATTCTCAAATATTAAGGAAATGAGTTCAATATACCTACAAATTGCATGCACGATGCACATATTAATATACTATAGTTCTGAGCCAGACAGAATGCTTCTGAAACATATAAGGCACCTTATATCTTGTATTATTGACATTTATGTACTCTGCAGCTAAGCAGCTTTGACCATGTTCAATACCTGGATGGGTGACCACTTTGGCTATAAATTTTAACAGCGTGCCAAAGCTCCTAGCCACAGAGCTTTGCCAACTTGCTAAGCATTGTTTTCTATGTCAGTCAGAATATTTGGAAAGGTGTATCACACATTATTGAAAGGTTTTTTTCTGGGTTTTCTCTCCCAAACTCTGAAAAATATCTATAAAATAAAAATTAATTATTTTATGATTTGCTTCTGCGTAAGAAACACAGGATATTTGTCAGAAGCAATCAATTGTTGAATGTTGCCTAACAAACAACAACGAAACAACATCAACGAAGAAACAACTATATCGTAACGTTTCGGAGTCTATATCAGACGCTCAATGAAAATCGTTAGAATTATTTTGTTGATAGTTATTTTGTGAAATGCAATGTGACAATTCTTGAATTTCACAAAATAACTATCAACAAAATAATTCTAACGATTTTCATTGAGCGTCTGACGAAGGAGTCTGATATAGACTCCGAAACGTTACGATATAGTTGTTTCTTCGTTGATGTTGATTCGTTGTTGTTTATTAGGCAACATTCTTCAATTGATTGCTTCTGACAAATATCCTGTGTTTCTTACGCAGCAGCAAATCACAAAATAATTAATTTTTATTTTATAGATATGTTTCAGAGTTTGGGAGAGAAAACCCAAAAAAAAACCTTTCAATAATGAGTATACCTCCCACAGTATCCTTTAATGATTACTTGTAATACACATATTGGAAACAGTTGTAAAATACTCATGAAATTTGGCGTCACTTGTAGTACTTCAGAAAACTTTAGACAGTTTGGGCGACAGAAAGTGCTCATTGATCAATTGATCAAGATGTGCCTGAACAGGAAAATAATTACGATTCAAACCTAATCGATTTTTATTTAGTGAGTGTTTCTTTTATCTGGTAATTGGGGAAATTCAGCAGAGTAAGAAATTTTGTCATTTCGCTATCCCATTCGTTATTGCGAGGATCTTATTTCATATCCTTCCATCGTTCGCCTTATAAAATATTCTCATTTGTACAAACCTCTAAAAAAGTAGGAGGAATAAGGTGGATGGATCTCATCAATCTTCCCAATTTATGAGATGGCGAAGGTTGTTCCACTGATTAATTTCTGTACTTGAGACTTTTTCCGAATCATTCGGTGAATGCTTGGGTATTTTTTCCATCGTTGAATGTTTTATACGTCTGGCTTCACCAGGGATTGGATTACAGTTGATAAATGAGGCCTCAATGGAGAAAATTATGCAGGATTTGTGCATTACATATAGGTCATTCCAAAAAGAAAATTTGGAGCTAATAAGCTCGCTAATAAGGAAGAAGCTGTAGCATCCAACAAAATCTCGAAAAACTTGAATTCTTGTCCGGGGAAGGACACACTTCTTGTATCTAGCCCAATTGACTGTAAACTATGTTGTATTTTTATGTGCAATAAAATTCACCTGTTTACTCAAAAATGCAGAGATTTCTGCAAAAATATCATGCAGAA
The DNA here is from genome assembly GCA_937662695.2 of Halyzia sedecimguttata. Lineage (NCBI taxonomy): Eukaryota > Metazoa > Arthropoda > Insecta > Coleoptera > Coccinellidae > Halyzia > Halyzia sedecimguttata. Next base: position 70,956,355 of record OW569414.2, read on the forward strand.
ATCGGAAAGACCTCTCCCTTCTTCCTTCTCTTTTCGTTGGGACAACCCTTATAATTCTATATGAATTACTATCAGGAGACATTATGGAAATTCCAATTTAGGGAGGAAATAATTAACTGTCCGTAAGAAAATTCCTATGAGTTCCCTCAATTTATTGATTTTACAGCGCGACCAAATTCAACATGTCATATTTATTAACTAGATAGGCAGAATCTGATGTCAATTCCTGAGGAAACTTTCTAGGTAATAATTAAAGGATACTTTGGGAGGTGCATCCATCCTTCATTTTGACGCAAGTGTCCTCAGAAAACAAGCACATACAAAAATAGATATTTTGAATTCTATTCAAATCATCAACTTGATGATTTAAACACTTCACGATAGAGCCAATCTAAGTTGCTATACTCTTGAAATTGCTTTCAACCAAAAATTTCTTGAAGTTAATAGATATACGAGGCATTTCATAAAAACATGTATCATGAATTTAGACAGGAAACCTTTTAATCAGATAACAATACATAAGGTACAAGAATGAATGATCGGTTCTAAGTTCAATATAAGAACCGTTTTCAATACTCAAAATGAGTGAGGTCTTCATTAACTAAGAAAAAACCGATTAATGAAAACGAAAATTCCAAACTCAGTGTACACCATATTCTTTGTATTTGTGATAAATCTCATACAGGAAATATATCGAGACCCCTATAGGCACCTTAAGAACAACTTAAGGAATAGAGACCTACAAAAATCAAAATAGAAGACATGTCTGAACAATCAATGGAGATCCAATTATAGATTGGAGTAAAACAATGGTAACAAATCCTGTTCTATACTGACTGACAAAGAAACTAAACACCCAGAAGGAGCTGTTAAAATTTTAATTATTTTTTGGTAAAACATAGATAGTATAGCAAGGAGTAAATGATTGAAATTTGAAGAAAAAAAATTGGTTCAAGCCCTGTGTACAGGAGCTTTCCGGCGCTTTTGTTTAAACAGACAAATTATATCTCCGAAAGTATTGGTTTCTCAGAGTTGAGAATTATATCAATGTATTCTTATGATAGAACTGCAGCATAAGGGAAATTCAAATAATAGTTTATTTATCAAGATTAAATGAGCAATCTGAGAATGAGAACTCCACCATGGATGAAATATGATTAAAATAGCTGAAATGAATTTGACTCTTTCTCTTATAGAACAGCATGCCATGTACGAGTATGAACACAGATCATATAATAAATCATGGATAGAATAATTATAGCATTCTGTGAAAACATAGAAATACGATTCATTATTGAAATTTCGAAAAATCATATCACCGAAAGTATTAACTTGTTAGAGTTGAAAATGATATCAGTGGATTTTTATGGTGAAACTGCACCTAACCAAAATTATTCTGAAATTTGTTAAAAAAAATATAAAGTTTTTCGTTACTCCGAAACCATCTGGCCTATTTTGCCCAATAGCGAACTCAACCGAGATATTCATCTCGCTAACCTACTCTGAAAATTTCAACTGCCTAGCTAATTCCCTTCGAGAGTTATTGGTAATATAGAAACAAAATTTAAAAATTTTTAAATTTTTTTTTGACACTTTACCTTAAACCGATCAACACAAAAATTCACATGCGTCTAGAGGTCATGATTCTAAAATTTGATGCTGAATTTCAGATAGATCGAGTGATCGGTTTCGGAAATATTCATAAAAAATATTTTTACTAAAAACGGCCATAGCTCCGAAACCGCTTGTTGGATTTCGCCCGTTAACGAACACGTCCGAGATATTTACGCTCCAAACCTACCCGCAATTTTCAATCCTCTAACTCTTTTCGTTCAAGAGTTATCGTGTTAACGGACGAACGGCCGGACAGAATCGATTTCGACCACGGATTCTTGATCAGTGAGTCGAACCGAATCGTTTGATACCATTTTCAGCCAAAAATTCGAAAATTACAGACATTTGGGCAAATTGATAAGTAATCTGTTCTGAGGAACAGGGGCGCCAAAAACGAAGGATTTACATTGTTTTTTAATAAATTTGTTAATAATGTGTTAGTCCACCGCGATTATCAATAGACTCTCCAACACACCTTTGCATTGATGTAATAAGATGGTATATTTCTTCTTGAGGGATACGAGCCCAAGCTACCTGTAGTTCATGTATCAAGCCGCCAAAATCCGTGGGAGCTGGGGTAAATTTCCAAGCCTTCTACCCATGATGTCCCAAACATGCTCTATGGGCGAAAGATCGGGGGATCTGGGCGGCAATGGCAAAAGATTCACATGGGTCGCTTCAGAAAAGTTTAAACTAACTCTGTCAACATGAGGTCGAGCATTATCTTGCTGTTGAAATATTGTATTCTTGAGCTGATTAAGGTAAGGGAGAACATATGGCTCCACTATTTATTGAAGGTAACGCAGCGCTGTCATGTTACCTCGAATACAGACTAAAGGTGGCCTACTTGGATGAGCAATAGCATCCCATACCATAACGCCTATTGTTCGGTGTACATGACGCTCAATATCAAATTGAGGTTTCTTTCTCTACGATGTCGTCTAAACCTTCTTCGGCCATCATGTGTACCCAAGGAGAAACGAGATTCATCAGAAAAGACGACCTGATGCTATTCCACATTCCAATGTTGACGTTCTCTGAACCACTGTAATCGTTGCCAGCTATGCTTAACCGTCAGAGGTAACACAAGATGGGGTCGATAATGCTGCAGTCCAAAAGACCTTACCCAGCAGTTAACCGTTCGGACAGTTACAGGATGGCCTTGTTCTCCTAACCACTCATCAGCCAAAGATCGAGTTGTTGCAAATCGATATCTATTAGCCATAAGTCTTAGACGTCGATCTTGAACTTCCGGTGCCTACTCTTCTTCGATTTTGGGCATTATCAAACCACGCTTTACAACAACTCATAACAGTAGTTGGATTTCTGTTAGTACGGTTAGCGATTTCTCGAAATGACAACCCCCCTCCCGTAGACCAATAATTCGATCTCTTTCAAATTCACTTAGCTGGCGATAAATTCCGCGTACACGTGCTCTAGGCATTTTAACAACAACTTAACATCGACTTTGGATTTCTAATTTTAATCATTTACTCCTTGCTATACTATCTATGTTTTACCAACAAAAAAAAAATTAAAATCCAAACAGCTCCTTCTGGGTGTTGCAGTTTCCTTGTCAGTTAGTATATAACATCCGGGAGTTTCCTCGGCCCCCAAGACATTCGAAGGTAGTCATTATGGAAATTCACCGAACTTAGTCGAACATAGTCTCACGATCGGCTTCTATTTTCCGCTTTACACATGTAGAATCGAGCGTAGAGTTCCTTCAAACTGGCGGTTCGATATTCAGGAAAGGTTTGCATGGCATCACGCAAGCATTCTCGCTGAATTTCTTCTCCAAAATGGTACGTGTCACGTTCGTTGTCGGTTCATGAAATGTTTCTCGGCTGTATGGAGAAATTCGACTTTATGATTTCGCTACCGTCGATTATATTCGGCGTTGCGGGTCTTTTATGTCGAAGCGTGAGATTATTCCCGCATATGTGTGCGGTTGGTGGTTGGAAGGCGAGGAATTTCGCATTTTCGTGTTTGAATTGTTGTATATTGGGGTGGAGTATACGGGAATTGAACCATGTGACTCTTCCTGTTTAGATCAACTTTAAATATATGCGTAGGGATATCTCCAAAATTGAGAAAGCCCTGTGGACGGGAGCTTTGGCGCTCTTTGACAAATCATATCTCCGAAAGTATTGGTTTCTCAGAGTTGGGAATGATATCCATGGATTCTTGTGAGAGAACTTCATCATAAAAAAATTGAATTCAAACATCATAAAATAATTTAAATTACAGAATTGGTTCAAGCCCTGTGGACAGGAGCTTTGGCGCTCTTGTTAAAACTTTGACAGATCATATCTCCGCAATTATTGGTCTCTGGGAATGATATAAATGGTTTCTTACGATATAACTGCATCATGAAAGAAATTAAATTCAAACAGACCGATGCTCCCCAATAACGAACTTATCCAATATATTCATTCCTCTAATCTACTATGAAAATTATATTATATCAATTAAAACTTAGACAATATTGCAGTTTTGTTTTTACTGGAGATATTCTGAACCCAATTTGATTATGTATCTTACCAAAAAATATATTTCCATCATCATATCATCCACGAGCATTATATGATATCATATCATCCACATAATTCTAAGAGAGCTGGGGTTATTTCATTGGTCATTTTGCATTCAATCATAATTTGTTTTCTAGAACGAAAGGATTATTTTATATCAAGAATAACGAACCAGAAATAATTTTGACTTTTGTCTCTCGTAGGAAAATAAGATGACATGTAAAAACACAGATCATATAATAATTCAGTCAGCATTCTGTGAGAACATAGAAGTACGATTCATTATTGAAATTTCGAGAAATCATATCTCCGAAAGTATTAGCTAGTTAGAGTAGAAAATGATATCAATGTATTTTAATCGTGAAACTGCATCTTGAAAAAAATTGAATTTGAAATTTGTAGTGTCAAAAAAATTTTTTTCGTTACTCAGAAACCATAAAGCCGATTTTGTCCAATAACAAACTCAACCAAAATAATTATCTCCCAAACCTACTCTCAATATTTCAACTGCCTAGCTCATTCTGTTCGAGAGTTATTGTAGAAACAAAATTTAAAATTTTTTTTGACACTTTACGGCAACTCGATCACTTCAAAACTTTGCATGCATATAGAGATCATTAATATACAATTTGACGCTAAATTTCAAATAGATCGAGTGATCTTTTCCGGTAACATTGATACAAAATATTTTCAATAAAAACGGCCATAACTCCGAAACCGCATGATAGATTTCGCCCGTTAAAGAACTTGTCCGAAACATTTACGCTCAAGACCTATTCTGCAAATTTCAATCCTCTAACTCCTTTCGTTCGTAAGTTATCGTGTTAACGGCCGGATGTACGTCCGGCCGGACGTGATCGATTTCGACCACGCATTCTTGATCAGTGAGTCGAATCAAATCATTTAAGACCACTTCCAGCCAAAAATTATAAGATTACAGACATTTGGGCAACGCTAAGATTTCATGAAATCATAGTAACGATTTAATATAGAAATTTTTAAAAATCATATATCCGCAATTATTGTTTTCCTGGAGTTGAAAATAATATCCATGGATTCTTATGATGAAATTGCATCTTAAAAAAAATTGAATTTGAAACTTGTAATGTAAAAAAAAATATTTTTTTTCGTTACTCCGAAACCATAAGGCTGGTTTCTGTCCAATAAAGAACTTAACCAAGATATTCATCTCCCAAACGTACTCTGAAATTTTCAACTGTCTATATCAATCCGTTCGAGAGTTATCGTGTCTATGGCTGGACCGGCCGGACAGAATCGACTTTGACCAGGGATTCTTGATCATTGAGTCGAACCAAATCGATTAAGACCATTTTCTTCCGAGAATTCGAGAATTATAGACATTTGAGTAAATTGATAAGCACTCTTTTCCCAGGAACAAGAGCGCCAAAAAGTAGATAGGGTAGTATTGTTGGCCTATTGGATATTCCTTTCAAATTATCGATTCGTATGTAAGATACATAACACATAGATCTAAAATTTTCCGCTGTTTGTGATAAAATTTCAGAAAAGCACTGATGTGAAGTCAAGAGTTTTTGCGTGCTTGTTCTATTGTTTATTCTAGCTTCAGACATCCTCACGAAATACTGCATGTCGTCATTTTAGGGTTAATAATTCGTTGAATAATGTATTGGGATCAACTGAATTCTAATTCAAACAATAATATGCAGGGTGAATCTTTAAATGGAACATTAATGTGAACCACAGATTCGTCTCATCAAATGAAACAATATTTTCTACCATTTCCCCAAGTTCTGCTGAGGTAAAAAGATACAAGGTCTTGAAATTAAATGAAAAATAGTTTTCCTATTGTAGCTTTGACATGGGTATTCAGAATGAAAGTCTGCAGTTTTCTATAACTATGATACATAACCCACAATTAACAGTTTTTTGATGCTCTTGTTCCTCAGAACATATTGCTTAGCAATTTTGTAAATACATTTTAAAAATAAATTATCATAATTCCAATCAGATGCCTCAATAAATACAGAATTGTCAACCCTACGCAAAACGGTTACAGAAGTGGTAGTTCAACTCAGACAGCCACACTCAATTTAATCAAATCTGTTTATGAATGTTTTTTATCTTTGCTGCGCGTTTGAAACTGTCTTTTTGCAGTTCATATTGGTTGAATATTATAACTTGGGATTCAGGAACATATTTCTTGAGTGGTTGTGGAGTTATCTACACGATGGAGGGTTGCGTGTGAAAGGCGTTGAATATTGTTCAGTAAAATTTCATATAGGTACTGGGTGCCTCAGGGTCCCGTTCTTGGATCTCTATAATCTGTTTATTACTGATATGCCTATTCATTTGACTTGCTTTCTGCTTACACTTTCTGCCGATGAAACCTCGGTGTTTGTCTTTGTACGTAGCCTTGAGGAGCCCCTGAAAGCTTGCGAGGATATTGTTAGCAAATTTGTTGAATCGTGAATGCCCTGATTGTCAATGTCGACAAGAAAGAATAAGTTTACTTTGGCCTAAGAAATGATGTGATGGATACCTTGAGAATTCGTTATTTATACAGCTTCATCACTCACTGATTTTACTAGATTTCTAGGTGTCCATATTGACAAAAAGCTGAGTTGGCCCGCACATGATGTCCTCTGCGAGAGGGTCTACACTGCTTTTTTTGCCCTCATTATAGTGCGGGATACTTTAGCTTTCTGCTCTCTAATTCAAATTTATTATAGCCTCATCTTTAGTCAGCTTTCTCCCTCAGGTAGCTTTGTGGATATTTCCATACATTTCATCTTTCAAAGGGGAATAATTCGTAAAATTTTCAACCTTATCTACCGTTCGTCTTGTCGACCAATTTTCATAGAGAATAAAATTCTGTCTTTACCATGTATATAAATAATCTTACGTGTTTGTTATATGCCACAAAAAATGAGACCAAGTATACTAAATGCTAAAGTTACCATGATCATAAAACTAGGATTTTGCTTGTGTCAAAGAATGCAAATTTTGAACATATTCTAAAGTTTCAAGCAATAAAGTTGTGCAATTCTGTGAAGTTTTCGACATATTAGCATTCAAACAATTGATTAAAAGTTTATTGTTAAATGATGTTATTATTCTGTTATGGATTATTATTATGATGGTTCCCTGCTAACTGTAGATGATGGCTGACATATTTGTATTTTGATTAATCCCTACATAATATGATGTCCTCGGTGAGGGATTGACAGGCCGGAATAATGTTCAATTCTGATACATAGTTCGCTCTCATTCCGCCTAGACGTCCTATGATTAGTGCGACCATCTCAATTTTATGCTTTACATACAGGGTCTCCAGTTCAAATATTAAGTCCTTGTATTTTTTCCGCTTCTGCTCTTCTTTCATACCCACATTATTTTCGGCAAGGGAGGAAATGCAATAACAAAAAGTTCCTTGACCTCTTTGTCCCACAGGACTATATCTGGGCTTTATGGCGTGGACCTGCCGAGTTGTTGGAATAGCGTAGTTCCAAGAGATGTGAACTCTGTCATTTTCAATACCTGCTTCAATCTCCAGAGGTTCATATGGTTGCACTGGTTCGCTGTCTATGCCATAAACCTCTGATATGGAAGTAGAGCATTCTGCGTGCCGCATTGTGTCTTTCTACATAAATGCTGATGGAGCATGGACTCTGCAAGCTGACAGGATATGCATAACAACCAACTACAAAATGTATTTGTATTGTTTTTCATTCGTACATTTTTGACACCATTTCCATTCTGTTTTAGCTGTAATTGGAAATAAAGTTTATCTATCATCTATCTATCTAGCAGTTTTCTGCTTATTGTGGCATGCCCTGCACTATGTTGGGGTGTCCACTCTCATTTTTTACCATCTTGTATTTATCACTGCACCTTGACAAGCCATAACAAATCCTTCCTTTTCCGACTTGAGTCCAGCCAACTTCAAAATGACGATGGATAATTCCTCAGGAATGCCCCGATCTTTGAAACTCCGAAAATATATGGAGTGCAGGTTTTTATCCGTATGATCTTCGAGTGCTGTCTACTCTTCTTAAGTCTTTTGGCATGATAGATGTTCCTTTTAGCTCATAATCGATGGATATGCCAATCATGGTGGGCTTCTCCGAGGTTCTCCGTCCAGCCCTAAATAAGAAATCTCCTTGGTTCCTAATTTCATAATGAGCAACCATTTTCAGTGGCGGGTCATCAGTTCTCAATATCCCTACTATAATTTCCAACCTCTGGTTACAGTATTGTTATCCCAAACTTTGCAAACCCCTACCTCGAGATGGTGAGTCTCGGGATTGCCAAGTTGTTCTTAGCAGACACTTCCATATATCTCTGAGCTTCTTTTTGTAGCTGGCTGTTAAGGCATCCTCGATTTGCAGAACAATAAAGGGCTTAGCGAGTCTCTCCTAAATCTCATCCATCCCGTATAAGTGGTCCGAACTTCAGATCGGACGGCGAACTTAGTTTTCCATAGCGCCATAATGTTTTACATCAAACTTACGATGTTAGGGAGGATTTTGAGCACATCTAGCAGCTATTATTATTCTTATCAAAATTTGCGCCGATGTGTCAAATGCTTTCTCGTAATCCCCCCACGATGTATGTAGTAAGTCATGCTTATAGATTCTGGCATCTTGACAAATGCTCTCGTCTATTATGCAGTTGTCCTTGCGGCCCTGTACTCCTTGCTCTGCTTTGTTCATAGACTTGGCTTCACACTGGTCCAATTTTGCTTCAGTATTTGGCGGTAGTTCTTCAGCTGTCCTAAATCATCTCATTTCGGTATCAGTACAGTTCTGGATCAATAAATCATTATTAATATTATTATTAATTTGATCAGTTCTCGAGGTAAATATGTGTGGGATTCAGCTAATCGATAATAAAGCTCCTCGTGATATCAGAAGTGCAGCCAATTCAAAATGACAAAATTGGCAGATAGGTACTTCCCTTTGTCACTCAGCCGACTATATATCATTCACTTAACGAGTACGCTGAAGCAAGGAAATTACACTTGAGTCACTGCGGTGTTATTGGCTTGAAATTTCCTGGCAACAAACCACTCCATTATGCGCTGAGTTTGAATCGTGTACCAGGATAGGATTCAGAATTATTTCCTATCACATAAGTTCAAAAAATTATCCCCGTGTATCCCGGATATTACTTCCAAAGGACCTCACTGCATTCAAACTCTTCTCCGTCGCAATACTCGGCACCCATTCCGTACACGCCTGCAGCAAAATAAAACATTCACAAAGGAACGCGAAACAAAGGTTGATTACAATTCATATTGGTTATATCCGCGAGGCCAAATTACTCCGCTATGGCACATAAATATGAGATCATAGAAGCGCGCCTTGTACACGGGGAGATATAATCCCCAGACATCTGAACAAATAGTTGCAGTTAATTGAAATTCTCCGAGTACGGAAAACATCGAACGGCAAAGAGTACATAAATTAACTGTGTCAAAATATGGACTTGGAGTTGATGGTTCTCAGGCACGCACCCGAATAAATTGTCTTCATGTAATGATCTCAATTAAAGGCTGAGGCAATTGCATAATCAGGAATTTCTCGAACGGGTAATCTCCAGTTATTGGCGAACTTTAATTGATGCACGAAAGGAGAAACTTAAAATAGTTTGTTGGGGGGTTTGTTTGAGGGGTTCAAGTTTCACTTAGGGTATGATATTCGGTGGTGCTGACGAAGACACATTAATTAGTTATCGTTTACAATTTTTGGGGAGACCTAAAGGTACAAAAGTTTTGCTCCAAGCCGATTCGTTGTGGAACCAGTAGAGCAATTTCATTTCAAATTGTCACGTGATATACAGGGTAAGTCTTTGACCACTGCATTAATTTAAACCAAAGATTCCTCTCAGCAAATAAAACACTTTTTTCATTTAACATTTTTCCAAATTCGGCTCAGGTAAAAAGATACAGGCTGTTGAAATTTTGAAAAAAAATCAGTTTTTATTTTGTAGCTTTGACATCCGTTTTTCGAATAATATGAATGTTGGCGTAGAGTTTCCTATAACTATGGTACATATTTTCCAAATATTAGTTATTTTCTACTTCTACTGGTTTTCTAGTTATGGACTCGTGGATTCATAAAACTAAACGAAATCAGCATAAAGAAAGCATATAAAGTTTTTCTTGAGTCATTTCAAGAATATTCCATCGTTTTAGAACATTATATCATTCTTCATCATTTCTCCTTAAACGCACCGTTTTCGAGATATTCTTCATTGAATGTTTTAAAATATAAAACTCCAGAAATTTCACTACTTTTATGGATCCGTCCCTGAGCGTTGGAATCCCGAATCAAGCTGTAAACCACGTTACCATGCCTTATTCTCGTCCGCCAACAATGTCATAGATAATTTATATGCGGAAGTGTATTAGCACATTGTGAAATCTTTAAACGCTTGTAACTTTTTACCTGAGCCGAATCTGGAAAAATGGTAAATGAAAAAAGTGTTTCATTTGATGAGAATAATCTTTGGTTAAAATTAATGCAGTGGTCAAAGACTCACCCTGTATATCGGGTGGCCCACCACAGACGCGGAGCTCGTTTTGAGGGAGTAAATGGAAATATTTTGAGAATAATTTTTTGTGACAATTTCCATATATACTGGGTGTTCGAAAACACAGATATAGACCAAAGTTACATTATTTTTATATGTAACACCCTTTACTTGACTGGAATGGTAAGCTCAAATTATGATGAGTTTCTTCAGATCACTTTATACCTTAGAATTGTTGTTCCGAATGTGTCCCGTATGCTCCTTATACCGTGTGAGAATGTTTCTGGTTGTTTGCCCGACGTAACACTTGTTGCAATCTAAACATTCAATTTCATATATCCCGATTTTAACATGTTTAACAATTTTATCGAATGTATTTCCTAGAAGTTGTTTAATTTTCGTGGAAGTTTTGAAAGCCAGTTTTATATTAACCTTTTTGAAAATATTCTAGAGTTTGTGGTTTGTTTTCGGATGGAACGTGAACGCGTGGAAACCTTTTACCTTTTTATTATTGACGGTATCAAAATGTATAGGAGAAAGCATTTTTTACTCAGTAATGATCTAACTACTATTAACAACTCATTATTCTCACTAATTGGTTTATGACTAAGGGTATAATGTCAACCCGTACTGGTATGTAGATATCGAGGTAGATATTGATTGCATGCTTTAGTAACGCTTCGTCTTTGAAGATGGAAACTTCGTTTCCGAAACATATGTCAGACGACAAAAAACTGTAGTGGACAAGAGTAGTTACTTTTATAGTGTTCACAATAAGTCCACAGTGAACTCAAAATAGAATAAAAGCTGAGTTATTAAAAAATGAAGGGCATCTCTTTCTTTATTATCGATTCTTTCTGCAAAAAAAATCTTAAAAAGCACTGATGCAGGAGCTTTTCCGTGCATATTCCGTTGTCTATTCACCCCTCTTACGAATTCAATCAAGCTGAAATTCCGTTCTCGATTGTAAAATGTTGGCTCGCAGGTATGTGCGCATTTTGACAAATAATTCCTGAAAAATAAAATTTTCGAATAATTTTTGTTTTATTTTCTAGGAAAACGATATTCACGAACATCAAACTACTCAACTCACCCAAGGCTGCTCAGATCTCTAACAGTATAGATCCGATCGCTTTCGAATTTGGAGCTTGGCTTCAGCTTTTGAAGGCTCTCGCAAAATTTCAACAATATCGGACGAATAGTTTCTGAGGTACAGTTTTTTCTTCAATATTTTTCTTTTAATTTTCTAGGTATACGATCCCCACGAAATTGCTGCGAAAGATGCTGCTTCTCAAAAGTGGAATATATTGATCATTTAATTAACCAGTGCGCCAGACAGACGAGTGCTTTGATATTTTGTTATAAGATTAATGCTTGTGTTGACGTCTGAAAATCATAATTGATCAAACAAAATTGATAAAATGTATTTTCACCGGAAAATACATAATACAACACAATATTATCCATTTTGTAGATCATCCAAGCAGAAAAAAAAATATCCTTCTTCATCTCGAACGTCGCCAACAACAAAAGACAAAGATTCACCTAGAATGCTCAACAATTCGTCCCAGAAAAACTCCTTTACAATTTGAACACTCCTCGGGGATACGAATAACGACCTGCTACAATTCACAACGTAGCGAATCTCATCCCAACCCACCCCCTCGAGTGGGCTTCCATTCCTCTCAACATCGCTTTTTTTGTCCCTTTTAATGTGTGTCATCAATAAATAATCAGACGGAAAACGCGGCAAATGAGCTGTTTGAGGCGGCTAAAGAAAAGAGAATCACGCTTTATTCCGCATCATTGTCCACCCTGCTAATAAAAGACACATACCCTCCGGCTTGGCCGAAACAATCGATACCCAATCTGGGTACTCCGTTTTGTTCATTACTGAAAGGCATGCAAACGTGACAGTTTTTTCGAGGTTTATCTGATCGGATGCTTCGCTGCCGCAACGAATGCAAAAAGGTCATTTGATATTGGAAAAAAAAGAAACCGACACGTTTTTGGATGGATCTGAAACTATGGAGGGAAGGAATGTTGGATGAGCACGTTTTCCAATGATATGAGATTTCCACTAGAATCTGTTGTCCACTCGACTTATACCAAATATCAGCGATTTTCCTCTATTTTGCCAAATAATTTGTGAAGGCACTGACGTGATGTCAGGACCTTTAGCCAGCTCGCTTATTCAATGAATCTGTTTTTTCGCGCTCTTGTTACTGGTAACAGAGTGCATATCAATTTGCCCAAATGTCTGTAATTTTCGAATTTTGGCTGAAAATGGTTGAAATCGATTATGTCTGTCCGTCGGTCCATTAACACGATAACTCTCCAAGGAATGTGCTAGAATCCATTGATATCATTTTCAACTCTAACAAGCTAATAATTTCGGAGATATGATTTTCCAAAATTTCAATAATACATCGTACTTCTATGTTATCCCATGCAAATTCTAACTATCTGTGTTCACTATTCATACATATAATCTTATCTACCTATCACAGATATGTCAAATATATTGATTTATGTTCTAACAAAGTATGATTGAATACAAAATGAACAAATATAGGATATTATAATTGCCCCTACCCTATATGCCCTTGGATAATCCATATGATGATGAAAATATATTCAGATTATCTTCATTGAAAACAAAACCAGAATATTGGCTAAGTTGTTTCAATTGATATAATATAGTTTTCAGAGGAGATTTGAGGAATGGATATCTCGGATAAGTTCGTTATTCAATTTTAATTTAGTTTCGTTTAGGATGCAGTTCTATCTATTATAAGAATTGTTATTAGGTATATTGATATCATTCCCAACTCTGAGAAACCAATAATTTCAGAGATGAATTGTCAAAGTTTGAACAAGGGCGCCAAAACTCCTGTCCACAGGGCTTTCCCACATTTGTATATAATAATTTGAGAACTTCTTCGAACTGGCATGAACTATCCTAATATCGAATTCTCGCCTAGCAGTGTCTTACCGACCCATTTTATGGGTTTTTGTGCAGCGGACTATCATTCTGCCACAATGTCTGTATTTTTCAAATTTTTGCTGAAAAACGATTGCTCAAACGATTGGATTCGACCAACCGACATCAAATCTAATTATGTCCGTACGGCCGGCCGGTCCGGCCGTTAGCACGATAACTCTCGAACGAAAAGAGTTAGAGGACTGAAATTTGCAGGGTAGGTTTTGAACGTAAATATCTCAGAAAAGTTCGTTCACAGGCAAAATCCACCAAGCGGTTTCGTAGTTATGGCCATTTTTAATTCAAATATTTTTTAGAATTTTTCCGAAACCGATCACTCGATCCATCTGAAATTCAGCTCAAATTTGAAGAACCATGAGCTTTATATGCGTGCGAATATTTGTATTCGAAGTGGGTATAAACTACAGAAAAAAATTCAAAAATTTGAAAATTTTGTTTTCACAATAACACAAAAATCGTTGTTTTCGAGTTGGAGTTTCCATACCGTGACCCTGGGGCCAATTTGGAAATTCATGTCACCCCTTTCGGGCATTTTTCGTTATGCGGATGCTACTCCTCTATAGAATCCCCGTGGAAGGGTCCGCGCATGCGTGGATTGGAGGTGCGATATCTCCTGAAACACTGGTGTTAAGAATCAGAGTTTTGTGTGAGGTGTGTGATTTTGAGAGGAATTTGAGCCACGAGTAGATTACGCATGCGCATAGGAGAAGTGAATGTTTTCGGCCGGTATTGTGAGGTTCTAAAAGAAAATTCATGGAAGTTCTGTAGTCGGCCAAGTCAGATTCGAGGAAATAGCGTTGGTTTTGAATTGAAATATCTGTACCGTGTCTCTGAGATCAATTTATAAATATCTATATTCGGAAGATCTATTTTAAATCAGATTCGGATATGAAGAATATGCGTAAGCAATTGCGTTTCCAACGGGGGTCCCAAAACCGCTTTTTTTTTCTATTTCGACCTACGATAAAAGTACTAGCCAGAGTATTAGTAGCCAGAGTTATGAAAGAAACTTGAAAAAATATAAAAAAGCACCGAAGTGAAGTCAGTGCTCTTTATCGCGCGTGTTCAGGTTGGCTGATTTGAATGGAATGATGAATACTAGCTCATTGGATATAGCGAGCCGGAGATCTACTCAGAGGGTAGTGGACATCACTATCGGGTCAAAAATTAAAAGTGATGTGTCAAGACTGGCGTGAGAATAGAGTAACATAGTCGACAAAGAACACAACTGACTCTCCTTAATCGCACAAGATCCTAGGAGGTTCTAGGGGATCTGCTTGGGGGAGGCCTTGGACCTAGGACCTAGGATCAGTATAATAATAATCATGTCTATAGAATGCGCGCAAATGCAGATTGACTTCACTATGAAGGACAAAGGCTAATAAAGCATTGACGTGCATGGTGTAAGAATACATAGTGTGTTCTTGCGCATCTCTATAACCACATACGCTCCCAGCCTGACGTCACAGTGAGCGACAAGGCTCATCAATGAATCGTTGGGAACGTGTAAATTGCACTTCTTTGCTCCTAGAGTGACCTCATGCGCCAGCATGGACAAAAATAAGATTCGTTTGTAGCACATCATGTATTCTTCCACCATGTTTGGCGTGCTGCTTGGGGTAATCCCCAAGCAGAACTGCTAGAGCCTCCTTCGAGCTTAAGCAATTAAGGAGAGTCAGTTATGTTCTTTGTCGACTTTATGATGTTTTCCATCGCATGTACGATATTAGGGTGGACTTTGAGCATCTCTAGGAGCCGTATTATGAAGCTATGCGCCGATGTGTCTAATGCCTTCGTGTAATCCAACCATGATGTATTTAGGTCGCGCTTGTAG
The DNA here is from genome assembly GCA_937662695.2 of Halyzia sedecimguttata. Lineage (NCBI taxonomy): Eukaryota > Metazoa > Arthropoda > Insecta > Coleoptera > Coccinellidae > Halyzia > Halyzia sedecimguttata. The sequence continues at coordinate 70,971,857 of OW569414.2, forward strand.
TGTCTCGCATCTTGAAAAATACTCTTGTCTATAAGGAGGTTGTCCTTGGAATTGATTCTACACTGGTCCAATGGACTCCAGGATCCTATGATGAAGAACACTTGTAAGATTTTATACAGCGTGTTGAGACACGTTATTGGGCGGTAGTTGTTTGGCTGTCCAAGATCACCTGATTTCGGTATCAGTACAATTCTGCCCTCTACCCACCATGAAGAAATTGGCTCACGATGAATTACTATCTCATTTATGATCCATAAATTATTGTTATTATTATTAACTATTTCATGACAATGAAATACCTACTTAGCGTTTAAGTAAAATCATGGAAATGGCTGCTTCAGATTTGTAGTACATGGGCAGTCAAATAAAACTGAGGGGCTCTAGGAAAAAAAAAATTTCGAAGTGGGGGAAGGGCAACATGTAGTTGACATCCCATGTAGTAGAAGAAGTTTCTTCATTATAATAGGGAGGCATAAATAAACCGGCGCTTGTGAACAATATAAGGAGTATCGGAACCAATAACTCCGTAACGTCATTTCCTAAAAAGGCAGGCGTACCAATGAAATCAAAAATTTCCATATGACCTAGCGCACATTGAACACACTCGTTCTCCAACCGATATGGCAAGATTATTCACCTACCTAACTACACCCTCTCATATAATTCTCCCATCCATAAACCGAGCTGCAATTTTATGATTTATTTTACGACCTTCATATCGACGAATTTCTGGCAGACTGTATGAATTGTTTATCGGCATCCGGTGGCTCAGAACGCCCCTAATAACGGGTCTTAGGGCCTGGCATTCGTCTTCTACCCTCCCTTACATGTTTCCGTCGTTGTTATTTAATAGTTTACATGCAATGGCGGGACCTTGAGCATTTAGGCAGCGCCACTTCGAATCACGACGCGTCATAGCTTGACATCCGACACGAGTACTTGCTTGTTGGAGCGATGTTTCGGGGAAGTCTGGCCTGTTCCCGGTAACCTGTCGAATCGATATTCTTCCGATCGGGGCGATATGGGGTTGTCCCGACCTATTGTCACTATTGTCTCAATCCGTCGACAGGAGAGAATTTGGGGACGGTTGGTGTCGAGTTTTACTGGGTTATATTAGTTTAGGGGGAGGATTAAGAGATAAGATGGTTCTTGCAACTTGGTATTGTTTCGACACGGATGACAGATATGATTAAAACCTCATTTTGGGGAAAGCTATTAGTTATTCACCTTTCATGTGTTTCGAGGTCTTCAAGTCCCTTCATTTTGACTGGTACATTGTGGACTTATTCAATAAAGTGACTGTCCTTTCTATCTATAAAAAGGGGGAAAGGCCTGTGGCAGGAGCTTTGGCGCTCTTGTTCAACATTTGACAAACCATATCTCCAAACGTATTGGTTTCTCAGAGTTGGGAATGAAATCAATGGATTCCTATAATTGAACTGCACCATGTCCATTCATTCCTAATATGAATAGGTATAGGCTGACGAACAATTTATTTTAATAGTTTAAAATACAATCCGCTTTTCAAAACTTAGTAGTTCATACTAAGACATTCATAATATATTATGAACCTTAACTCAAGAAAGAATATTTCATACACAAATGTAGATCAATATTTCAGCATTTTTCATTATGAGAATACTGTATACAGGATCATGTCTCACAAAAGGAAGTAAAACGTAATATTAACCTCAGTGGTAAACGAACAGTAATTTCTTTTGATGATTCCATGTTATTCTTTCCTATTGCCTTCATAAACGACATCATTGAAATGATCCAATTCTAAATCTTTCTGGTGGCGATCGATCTAATCCTCGATCATTACATTTCACTTCCGAAATATGCATTATTGACAAGAAAGTAACAAAATATGCAATAACGTCTTAAATATCGCGTTATATGCAATGGCATAATATGCCATTGCAACCTATCATTTTCACAATGAATGAGGGAGTATTGAATACCATCAAAATAGTAATATTTTTCTAAAAATATATGAATTTACCTTGAAATTAAGCTATATTTGAAAGAAATAAATCTTATCATTAGACATCGGATTATATGCAGTTGCATATTTACTTATTATCTAAATATGCAACTGCATATAATCCGATGTCTAATGATAAGATTTATTTCTTTCAAATATAGCTTAATTTCTAGGTAAATTCATATATTTTTAGAAGAATATTACAATTTGATGGTATTCAATACTCCCTCATTCATTGTGGTAATGAAAGGTTGCACTTCACATAAGTATTGCACTGTTTCAAATTTGATGATAAGCCGACATTTGAATGAAATATACAACATTGATCACCGCAGTTATTTTTTGTCGGTTGAACATTTATTCCGATTAATGAAATGTGAGTGTTTTCAATTATAAGGCTAACTAAAATAGTACAATATTTTTTCTGTGCAGTTCACCTTATTCTATGTTCACTGTATCACAGTACGATATATTATGATGATATAGGTACATAATATTATTTCTGAAGTAGTCATGCATTTCCTCCGTTTTGTAAAAGCACTTCCATAATTTTTCTCGTATTCTTCTCATCATTTCTGTTGTATCTTCCAAACGCCCGATCATAAAACGTTAACAGCCTTTGCCCCCACTGTCACAGTTCAAATCTCCAACTTAGCCTAGAGGATTATGGAACACGTCTCCGTCTTATAGTCACTCGAGCATCCTCGTATCTCTGGGTAGCGAATAAAATTGTAAACAAAAGGACTCAAGCTATTGCTGCTGGGAAACTTCCCCGCAAAACTTCCAGCCACTCAATTCCGACTCCAATTGACAAATTCCCCGAGTTATATCCTCGAGGAGGGCGAAGCGAAAAAGGCTAGCTCATCTTCTTGTTTTTCGCACTGTTTCATGAATCGACGAATTTATTTTCAATTATAAAGTGCTTAGCCGAAAGGCCGGAGGAATGTTCTGGAGATTTCGGGAATATATTGAATTCGAAATACTGGAAGGATCGTTGGGCTTGGCAGGGATTGGATTAACATATCAAGAGGGAGAGGCCTCTCCAGAGGCCGGGCTCGGAGGAAAACGGTGTGAAAGTAGCCCATTCACCTGGTGAAGATGGTGCTGAATTCGAATCATCGGATTGGATTCTTCATTCTGGGAATTCGATAACCGTTTCTATAATCTACGTATGGGTGGAACTGACAGCAATTGCGTGTTTTGAATTATTTTGATTGATTCGAATATGTTCGTGATATGATGAAATTTCCTTATTAACCATGCAAGCAATTAAAATTCCTATGGCATAATAGGATATACTATTAAACGATCGTATGATATAATGATCGCTAATATCATTAGAATGAGTGCGCTAAGTATTACTTTTTCGCACGCAATCCCCAGGCTATGAAAGAAATTTTCTAATCATGCTAATCACCACCATTCACTATTGGTCAAAAATCAACAGCGCTGTGTCTAAAGTGGCGTAAAGACAAAGGAACAAATCTTACACAGAACAAAACTGCTTCTCCTTACTCGCTCAAGCTCTCGATATCTTATGAGGGGTCTCCTTGGGGGAAACCTAGGAGCATCAATATAATAATAATAATAATCTGTGTTGCAAAATCAAGGATGCCTTAACAGCTAGCTACAAAAAGAAGCTCCGAGATATATGTGAATCACAGCACTCGAGGAAAAATTAAGTGTTTGCTACGAACAACTTGGTAGTCCCTATAGCCACCTGCTCTTTCGGGGTAGTTGACTGGACAGTAAATAAAATTCTCGCAATCGACAGATGCACAAGTGATGAAAATGAACCGTAACCTGCATCCCAACTGCTCAATACAAAGAATATGCCTACTACGAACGAAAGGAGGCAGGGGTTTGCAAAGTTTGGAATTCCAACACCTTCAACAAACGTTGGAAATGGCAATAAGGATATTGAGATGTGAATACCCGCTTCTGAAAATGGTGGCTCGTCATGAAATTGGGAACTTTTCTATTTAGGACTGGTCAGAGAGCTCGGTATAACTGGCACGCCAACAGACCAAAGAAGAGTTGCCAGAGAGATAAAACAGGCACAACTGAAGGCGCTACTCGAAGATTATATGAGTAAACATCTGCACTCTATATATTTCAGGAGTCTGAAAGATCAGAGCCTGTTGGAAGAACTATCGTTCACATCTTTGAAGTCAACTTGGCTTCATCAAAGTTTGAACAAAAGCGCCAAAGCTCCTGTCTAAAGGGCTTTCCTACCTTTTTTGTGAAGGATAATGCCTCGTCAGCTAGTAGAGCCAAAATTGTCTTGGAAACAGTGGATGAGACAGTAGACTGGTCTACTTGTTTCCCTGACCTCAATCCCATTGAAAATTCATAGAATATTCATGGCGAACCCATCATAACTTGTAGAAAACTACCTCAGGATGTAAACGAGAGTCGTGCGTTCATTTTTGTTGATTCCATCGAATACATAAAATTACATTTTTCGACAAGAACATGACATATAAAATGTTCTAGGGAATCCCCTTAAAAATCATTCAATAAGGAGATAAGACGTTTCATCACCTTTCTTGCGCTTACTCCGCTTACTCGTCCTCTGTTTCGCAAGGTACACACCATAATACAGACAAAAGTTGATCTAAACTCAATTTGGAACAACTTTTCCCGAAAAAGCTTCATCCTCCGTTTATCCGCTTTCGTCCGGAAACTCGTTTAAGTTCGAGGTTACGTAAGTAACGTGCGAACGTACGTAAAGTTAGCGGGTTACTTTTGGGAATCGGTCGAGCTGTCAGGAGCTTAATATGTGGCATATTTATTGTTATTTCGCATCTAAAGCAGTGAAGCATGTGCCAGTCATTTCTTACTAATATGTTCGAGTCGTCCCACTTACTTCATTAATGAAATTATTTCATGTTTTCATAATTCTAGAAATTGGAAAAACTTATTACTACCTACTTATCGAATTGCTCATTTGCATCGAAGGGAAAAAAATAATGTTTCTTTATTTCCTGATATAAATATGGGCAGTGTGCAATCTTATTGACTAGAGGTAGAATAATCTACGTCATTGCCGATCTGATGATGAAAGTTCTGCGCATGATCGAACGGTGGTGCTCAGAAAACGACCTCTCAGTCAACAAGCGGAAAAATGAGACGGTTCTCTCCAACAGGAGAAAAGTGGCTTGTGATACCAAACTTCCAACTTCCAACTTGATGTCGATACATTTTTTAATAGAATTGAACAATTTGATATAGTTTTCAAAGAATACCTTCCCAGTGGGTAGGTCATTGAGGGTGTTCTTGGCGTATTACTCATAACACTTTTCGAAACATTGAATAGCTTCATTTCTTTACCAGTTTCATTATACGTAGTTCCACAGATGTATACAATAATTGTTCACATTATCACTACAAGGAGCAAAAGAGAATACACTTTTTCTCTTTTTTTGGCGCTCTAGTTCCTCGGAACTGAGTGCTTAAATCAATTTGCCCAAATGTCTGTAATTTTCGAATATTTCGATGAAAATGGTCTTAAACGATCACTGATCAAGAATCCGTGGTCGAAATTCATTCTGTCCGGCCGGCCGTAGGCACGATAACTCTCGAACGGAATGAGCTAGAAAGTTGAAATTTTCAGAGTAGGTTTGGGGGATGAATATCTCGGCTAAGTTCGTTACTGGGCAAAATCGGACAGAAGGTTTCGGAGTAATAAAAAAAAATTTTTTTTTTTACAGAACAAATTCCAAATTAAAATTTTTTTAATATGCAGTTTTATCATAAGAATCCATTCATATCATCTTAAACTCTAACAAGCTAATACTTTCGGAGATATGATTTTTCAAAATTTCAATGTAAATCGTATTTCACAGATTGATATAATTGATAATTATTCTATGTATATTCTATGTATGAATTGTCATAAAGTCAACTTGACAGAAGGGAATATTGTAACTTCAAGAATATTGGAGTTGAAATACTCGTATTTTAGCGATGCAACGGGGACCTCGCCCGAAAATGTTTGAAAATATTACGTAAATATTGAAAGCATAATTCTGTAGTTCGAGAGAGGAGAAAATTTGGTGAACGTAGATCAGGAAATTTTTGATCGATTACATGGTAATTTATTATTACTTATTTTTATTTATACATGTTTTATGGAATACCTACTATTTGTAGGTACTTTAAACCTGGTTTGGGCAATTGTCATACGAAACTTGTTTTTTTGGCGCTCTAGTTCCTCGGAACAGAGTGCTTATCAATTTGCCCAAGTGTCTGTAATTTTGGAATTTTTGGCTGAAAATGGTCTCAAATGATTTGGTTCGACTCACTGATCAATAATACGAGTGCGAAATCGATTCTGTCCGGACGGCCGACCGGCCGTAGGCACGATAACTCTCGAACGAAAGGAGTTAGCGGATTGAAAATTGCAAGGTGGTTTTGGAGCGTAAATATCTCGGACAAGTTCGTTAATGGGCGAAAACCATCAAGGGGTTTCGGAGTTTTGGCCGATTTGAGTAAAAATATTTTTTATGAATGTTTCCGAAACCGATCACTCGATCTATCTGAAATTTAGCACCAAATTGTAGAAAAATTACCTTTATACGCGTGTGAAGTTTTGTATTGACCAGATTACCGCAAAGTGTCAAAAAAAAAATTTGAAAATGTGGTGCAGTTCTCATTCTCATGATCGCTCATTTAATCTTGATAAATAAACTATTATTTGAATTGAATTTCCTTTATGATGCAGTTCTATCATATGAATACATTGATATAATTCCCAACTCTGAGAAACCAATACCAGATATAATTTGTCTGTTTGAACTAGAGCGCCAGAAAGCTCCTGTCCACAGGGCTTGAACCCATTTTTTTCTTCATGTGTTAATTTCTCGTGATGTATATAATTTCACATGTGTCACTTCACCAGGGTTTGAGTGGGTAGAGCCGAGAGTGGCTATCACAATCTGAACTCCGCCCTGTGATTTTTTTTTCTCTTTGTCTTGTTCTGTATTATTTAATTTAGTTGGAATAAAGTCATTATTATTATTATTATTATTATTGTTTCTCCAGATGTTCAGATAGAGACGAAATTTTCAAAGCATTGGGATTTAGGGGCAATAAAATTGTCTGTTAAGTAGCGAATTCATAATGGCATCCGTTTTTGGCGCTCTAGTTCCTCGGAACTGAGTGCTTATCAATTTGCCCAAATGTCTGTAATTTTCGAATTTTTCGATGAAAATGGTCTTAAACGATTTGGTTCGACTCACTGATCAAGAATCCGTGGTCGAAATTCATTCTGTCCGGCCGGCCGGCCGGCCGTAGGCACGATAACTCTCGAACGGAATGAGCTAGAAAGTTGAAATTTTCAGAGTAGGTTTGGGGGATGAATATCTCGGCTAAGTTCGTTTCTGGGCAAAATCGGACAGAAGGTTTCGGAGTAATAAAAAAAAGATTTTTTTTTACAAAACAAATTCAAAATAAATTTTTGGGCGCATGTTCTAGGGGAACATCGTCCTATCATTTCGTCCAAATGTCTGTAATTTTCGAATTTCGAGCTGAAAATTGGCTAATAGACTAATTCGGACTCCCTGATCACGAATCCGGTGTCAGATTTTTGGGTGCCGTCCGGCCGTCCGGCCGGCCGGCCGGCCGTAGGCACGATAACAGGAGCACCGAAGGTCCTATCGACTTCAAACTTTCAGGGTAGGTTTCTGATCAAAATGCGACGGTTAAGTTCGTTAACGGGCAAAATCGGCCGGACGGTTTAGGAGTTATAGACATTTAAAATTTTGAGGTTATTTCCCTGATATTTCAGGAACTAAAGAAGATGTTGAATCGAAACTTGGTAGTCAGTTCGAGGATATAAACGCGCAACTTTTGGCAAAATTCTGTTATGATCGAAATGTTGGTAATTTTTAAAAAAATATTTCCTTTAATTTTTTCGAAAAAAAAATTTTTTTTTCGTGAACTATTCATCAGATTGCAACAAAAACTTGTACTAACGTCAATTGTAGTATTTTGCAACATTGTGCAAAATTTTGGCTCTATACGATTTCAATTTCTGGAGATATAAGACAAAATGTGTCAAATTTCCTGGGTCTCTCTCAGTATTTTCATCGATTATTCTATGAACTCTTCAAATTCCACCGAAAACAAATTCAAAGACATAAACATAAAGAATCAAGTCATAGTTTAGACGTCGAAAGAAGGACGATGTTGATCGACTTGAAAAGGTACCTATTTCAAGACATGCAATAATGAAATGCTTAATTTATGGATATAATATTATCTAAGTATTGTTGGGATCGGGCAGTTGGAAAATTTTTTAATAAAAAAATTTGTACCGACGTTAAATCAAGCATTCTACACGAGTGTGCAAAATTTCAGTTCGATACGATCTCAATTCCAGAAGATATTGCTTAAAATTCACATTCCAGCGTGTTTTGACGTTCTATGGTCACAGAAAATCGTCACAAAAATCTATTTACCTCATTTGACGGCTGTTTGTCAAATCAATTAATTCCAATAATTGATGTCAGATTTCCTACATACCAAGTTCAAACACATTTTATTATATGGAAAACACTTATTATGATCACGTTCTACAGGAATTGATACTAAATAGAAGCTAGATGAAGATTATTGTAATGGAAAATTTGTGTTCCAGAATAATATTAAGGTATTCAACATGATACTGCTTTTTTTCTTTACTGGTCAGTACGGGCCACAAGGAAGATGAACATGCGCCCAATAGCTCCTGTCCACAGGGCTTGAACCAATTTTTTTTAATAAGCAGTTTTATCATAAGAATCCATTCATATCATCTTCAACTCTAACAAGCTAATACTTTCGGAGATATGATTTTTCAAAATTTCAATGTAAATCGTATTTCACAGATTGATATAATTATTCTATGTATATTCTATGTATGAATTGTCATAAAGTCAACTTGACGGAAGGGAATATTGTAACTTCAAGAATATTGGGGTTGAAATACTCGTATTTTAGCGATGCAACGGGGACCTCACCCGAAAATTTGCCCAAATGTCTGTAATTTTCGAATATTTCGATGAAAATGGTCTTAAACGATTTGGTTCGACTCACTGATCAAGAATCCGTGGTCGAAATTCATTCTGTCCGGCCGGCCGGCCGGCCGTAGGCACGATAACACTCGAACGGAATGAGCTAGAAAGTTGAAATTTTCAGAGTAGGTTTGGGGGATGAATATCTCGGCTAAGTTCGTTACTGGGCAAAATCGGACAGAAGGTTTCGGAGTAATAAAAAAAAAATTTTTTTTTACAAAACAAATTCAAAATAATTTTTTTTTAATAAGCAGTTTTATCATAAGAATCCATTCATATCATCTTTAACTCTAACAAGCTAATACTTTCGGAGATATGATTTTTCAAAATTTCAATGTAAATCGTATTTCACAGATTGATATAATTATTCAATGTATATTCTATGTATGAATTGTCATAAAGTCAACTTGACAGAAGGGAATATTGTAACTTCAAGAATATTGGGGTTGAAATACTCGTATTTTAGCGATGCAACGGGGACCTCACCCGAAAATGTTTGAAAATATTACGTAAATATTGAAAGCATAATTCTGTAGTTCGAGAGAGGAGAAAATTTGGTGAACGTAGATCAGGAAATTTTTGATCGATTACAAGGTAATTTATTTTTACTTATCTTTTTGCGCGCGTGTTCCGCAAGGAACAGCGTGCTATCATTTCGTCACAATGTCTGTATTTTTCGAATTTTTTTGCGAAAATGGTCTCAAACGATTGGGTTCGACTCCCTGATGAAGAATTCGAGGTCAAATTCAATTCTGTCCGTCCGGCCCGGCCGGCCGGCCGTTAGCACGATAACTCTCGAACGGAGCAAGTTAGAGCGTTGAAATTTGCAGGGCATGTTTGGAGCGTGAATATCTCGGACAAGTTCGTTAATGGGTGAAATCTTTCGAGCCGTTCCGGAGTTACGCCCATTTTTAGTTAAATCGTTTTTCGAGAATATTTCCGAAACCGATCACTCGATCGATCTGAAATTCAGCCTCAAATTGTATAATCATGACCTTTATATGCCTGCGAAGTCTCATAATGATCGGATGGCTGTAAACTAGAAAAAAAAAAGTTAAATATTTGAAAATGAAATTGAAATTTTGTTTTCACTATAACTCGAGAAAAACTGATCCAATTGAGATGAAGCTCGGTAGTTATATGCGAAGTACCAACGAAAACACTTATGCAAAATTTCGTGCGGGTAGCATGAGTAGAAAAAATTAAAAAAATTTTTAACTATCAGCGGAATATTTTGCTGGAAATTCCGAAACCAAATATCAGAATGAGTTCAGTTTTGGCACTTCGGTGACCAATAATGCCCTCTTGGGGTGTGCAAAATTTCACTGCGGACAGACCACTAGGAGCCTCAAAAAAAATTAATAATTTTGAACCTCCAAACTGGTCAAATTATTTCATTTCGAAGTTCTAACCGGAATACATAACATCTGGTGACAATATTCTGACGGGTTTTTACGCGTTTATATGAATCAATACGATATGTACGAGGGCAACTGATTAAAATATGGACTACTTACTAGCATGGCAATTGAATTAATGCGTAAGCGATGTGTGGAATTTTAAATTGGTTTTCAAAATTAGTCTGAACGGTGAACGACTGGGGTGTAACTGCCTCTTTTGGGCATTTTTTGTTATTCGCATAAGCAGACGAGAATTAATTTAACTGCTCGAGTTTTCTTCTGAGAAGATTGGGGTTTTGGGGTGGAGGATGTTATTCCTCCATAAAATCCCCTGGTGCCGGTCTGCGCATGCGTGGATTCCAGATGCGATATCTTCTGAACCATTAGTGTTGGAGAATCGCAGTTTTTTGTGACTGACAGGATGGCCATAAAATGACAAAAAAAAATTTCAAAAATTTAAAAATTTTGTTTCCACGATAACTCGTAAAATACTGATCTGATTGAATAGAAACTCAGTAGTTAGATGCAAAAGACCAAAGGGAACACTTTTACAAAATTTCGTGAAGATCACGTCACATGAAAAAATTCAAAAAATTACTCTGTTTTGCTTGAAGTTCCGAAAAATATTAATATGAAATTCATGCTGCCTCTTCCGGGCATTTTTCGTTATGCGCATGCGCAGATGAGAAGTCATTTAACTGCTTTAGTTTTCGTCAGAGAGGATTGGGGTTTTGGGGTGGCGGATGCTATTACTCCATAGAATCCCCTGGAGAAGGTCTGTGCATGCGTGGATAAGGGATGTGATATCTCCTGAACCACTAGTGTTGGAAAATCGGAGTTTTTTGTAAGGTGTGTGATTTTGAGAGGACTTTCAGCCGCGTGTAGATTGCGCATGCGCAGAAGAGAACTGACTGTTTTTGGGTTGTGTGGGTTATGTTGGGGGTGCTGAGCGATATTGTGAGGTTTTAAAAAAATATTTATGACAATTCAGTGCAAGGACAAGTCAGTTTGGGGGATGTAGCGTTGTTTCCGAGTTGGAGTGTCCGTACCGTGGCCCTGGGGCTAATTTTGAGATTGATGTTACCCCTTACGGGCATTTTTCGTTATGCGCATTAGCAGAACATCAGTGATTTAACTGCTGGTGTTTTCTTCAGAGAGGATTGAGGTTTTGGGTTGGCGGATGCTTTTCCTCCATAGAATTCCCTGGTGAGGGTCTGCGCATGCGTGGATTGAAGATGCGATATCTCCTGAACCACTAGTGTTGGATAATCGGAGTTTTTTGTAAGGTGTGGGATTCTGGGATTACTTTCAGCCGCGAGTAGATTGCGCATGTGCAGAAGAGAAGTGACTGTTTTTGGGTTGTACGGGTTATTTCGGGAGTGCTGAGTCGATATTGTGAGGTTTTAAAAGGATATTCATGGCAATTTAGTGTAAGGATAATTCAGTTTGGGGGTTGTAGCGTTGTTTCCGAGTTAAAGTGTCGATACCGTGGCCCTGGAGCTAATTCTGAAATCGATGGTACCCCCTACGGGCATTTTTCGATATGCGCATGAGCAGACCATCAGTGATTTAACTGCTGGTGTTTTCGTCAAAAAGCATTGGGGTTTTGGGGTGGCCGATGCTATTCCTCCATAGAATCCCCTGGTGAGGGTCTGCGCATGCGTGGATTGAAGAAGCGATATCTCCTGAACCACTGGTGTTCGATAATCGGAGTTTTTTGTGAGGTGTGTAATTTTGGGAGGACTTGCAGCCATGAGTATATTGCGCATGCGCAGACGAGAAGTGAATGGTTTTGGGTTGTATGGGTTATGTTGGGAGTAATGAGCCGATATTGTGAGGTTTTAAAAGAATATTCATGTCCATTCAGTGCACGCACACAAGTCAGATTGGGGGAAATAGCTATGTTTCCGAGTTGAAATGTCTGTATGGTGGCCCTGAGGCGAATTTATAAATAACTATATTCGGTAGATCTATATTAAAATACGTTCGGATTTGGAGAAGAGGTAATTGCGTTCTTAACGGAGGTCCCATAACCGCAATTTTTTTCGATCTACGGTAAAGCTAACAGCCAAACTGTATTGATAGCTATATTTGTTAAAGGAACTTGAAAAAAAAAAAAAAGCACTGACGTGAAGTCAGTACTCTTTGGCGCGCGTGTTCACGGTGGCTAATTTGAATTGAATGATGAGTACTTCAAGCTCAGTGGATAGAGCGAGCCGAAGATCTACCCAAAGGATAGGGGACACCATTCACTGTCGGTTCAAAAATTAACAGTGCTATATCCTGTATCTAAGGAGTTAGAGTTTGAGTGGGTAGAGCGGAGAGTGGCTATCACAATCTGAACTCCGCCCTGTGATTTTTTTTTCTCTTTGTCTTGTAATATGTTCTGTATTACTTAATTTAGTTGGAATAAAGTCATTATTATTATTATTATTATTATTGTTTCTCCAGATGTTCAGATAGAGACGAAATTTTCAAAGCATTGGGATTTAGGGGCAATAAAAATGTCTGTTAAGTAGCGAATTCATAATGGCATCCGTTTTTGGCGCTCTAGTTCCTCGGAACTGAGTGCTTATCAATTTGCCCAAATGTCTGTAATTTTCGAATATTTCGATGAAAATGGTCTTAAACGATTTGGTTCGACTCACTGATCAAGAATCCGTGGTCGAAATTCATTCTGTCCGGCTGGCCGGCCGGCCGTAGGCACGATAACTCTCGAACGGAATGAGCTAGAAAGTTGAAATTTTCAGAGTAGGTTTGGGGGATGAATATCTCGGCTGAGTTCGTTACTGGGCAAAATCGGACAGAAGGTTTCGGAGTACTAAAAAAAAAATTTTTTTTTACAAAACAAATTCCAAAATAAATTTTTTTTAATAAGCAGTTTTATCATAAGAATCCATTCATATCATCTTTAACTCTAACAAGCTAATACTTTCGGAGATATGATTTTTCAAAATTTCAATGTAAATCGTATTTCACAGATTGATATAATTATTCTATGTATATTCTATGTATGAATTGTCATAAAGTCAACTTGACAGAAGGGAATATTGTAACTTCAAGAATATTGGGGTTGAAATACTCGTATTTTAGCGATGCAACGGGGACCTCACCCGAAAATGTTTGAAAATATTACGTAAATATTGAAAGCATAATTCTGTAGTTCGAGAGAGGAGAAAATTTGGTGAACGTAGATCAGGAAATTTTTGATCGATTACAAGGTAATTTATTATTACTTATCTTTTTGCGCGCGTGTTCCGCAAGGAACAGCGTGCTATCATTTCGTCACAATGTCTGTATTTTTCGAATTTTTTTGCGAAAATGGTCTCAAACGATTGGGTTCGACTCCCTGATGAAGAATTCGAGGTCAAATTCAATTCTGTCCGTCCGGCCCGGCCGGCCGGCCGTTAGCACGATAACTCTCGAACGGAGCAAGTTAGAGCGTTGAAATTTGCAGGGCATGTTTGGAGCGTGAATATCTCAGACAAGTTCGTTAATGGGCAAAATCCTTCGAGCCGTTCCGGAGTTACGGCCATTTTTAGTTAAATCGTTTTTCGAGAATATTTCCGAAACCGATCACTCGATCGATCTGAAATTCAGCCTCAAATTGTATTATCATGACCTTTATATGCCTGCGAAGTCTCATAATGATCGGATGGCTGTAAACTAGAAAAAAAAAGTTAAATATTTGAAAATGAAATTGAAATTTTGTTTTCACTATAACTCGAGAAAAACTGATCCAATTGAGATGAAACTCGGTAGTTATATGCGAAGTACCAACGAAAACACTTATGCAAAATTTCGTGCGGGTAGCATGAGTAGAAAAAATTAAAAAAATTTTTAACTATCAGCGGAATATTTTGCTGGAAATTCCGAAACCAAATATCGGAATGAGTTCAGTTTTGGCACTTCGGTGACCAATAATGCCCTCTTGGGGTGTGCAAAATTTCACTGCGGACAGACCACTAGGAGCCTCAAAAAAAATTAATAATTTTGAACCTCCAAACTGGTCAAATTATTTCATTTCGAAGTTCTACACGGAATACATAACATCTGGTGACAATATTCTGACGGGTTTTTACGCGTTTATCTGAATCAATACGATATGTACGAGGGCAACTGATTAAAATATGGACTACTTACTAGCATGGCAATTGAATTAATGCGTAAGCGATGTGTGGAATTTTAAATTGGTTTTCAAAATTAGTCTGAACGGTGAACGACTGGGGTGTAACTGCCTCTTTTGGGCATTTTTTGTTATTCGCATAAGCAGACGAGAATTAATTTAACTGCTCGAGTTTTCTTCTGAGAAGATTGGGGTTTTGGGGTGGAGGATGTTATTCCTCCATAAAAATCCCCTGGTGCCGGTCTGCGCATGCGTGGATTCCAGATGCGATATCTTCTGAACCATTAGTGTTGGAGAATCGCAGTTTTTTGTGACTGACAGGATGGCCATAAAATGACAAAAAAAAATTTCAAAAATTTTAAAATTTTGTTTCCACGATAACTCGTAAAATACTGATCTGATTGAATAGAAACTCAGTAGTTAGATGCAAAAGACCAAAGGGAACACTTTTACAAAATTTCGTGAAGATCACGTCACATCAAAAAATTAAAAAAATTACTCTATTTTGCTTGAAATTCCGAAAAATATTAATATGAAATTCATGCTGCCTCTTCCGGGCATTTTTCGTTATGCGCATGCGCAGATGAGAAGTCATTTAACTGCTGTAGTTTTCGTCAGAGAGGATTGGGGTTTTGGGGTGGCGGATGCTATTACTCCATAGAATCCCCTGGAGAGGGTCTGTGCATGCGTGGATAAGGGATGCGATATCTCCTGAACCACTAGTGTTGGAAAATCGGAGTTTTTTGTAAGGTGTGTGATTTTGAGAGGACTTTCAGCCGCGTGAAGATTGCGCATGCGCAGAAGAGAACTGACTGTTTTTGGGTTGTGTGGGTTATGTTGGGGGTGCTGAGCGATATTGTGAGGTTTTAAAAAAATATTTATGACAATTCAGTGCAAGGACAAGTCAGTTTGGGGGATGTAGCGTTGTTTCCCAGTTGGAGTGTCCGTACCGTGGCCCTGGGGCTAATTTTGAGATTGATGTTACCCCTTACGGGCATTTTTCGTTATGCGCATTAGCAGAACATCAGTGATTTAACTGCTGGTGTTTTCTTCAGAGAGGATTGAGGTTTTGGGTTGGCAAATGCTTTTCCTCCATAGAATTCCCTGGTGAGGGTCTGCGCATGCGTGGATTGAAGATGCGATATCTCCTGAACCACTAGTGTTGGATAATCGGAGTTTTTTGTAAGGTGTGGGATTTTGGGATTACTTTCAGCCGCGAGTAGATTGCGCATGTGCAGAAGAGAAGTGACTGTTTTTGGGTTGTACGGGTTATTTCGGGAGTGCTGAGTCGATATTGTGAGGTTTTAAAAGGATATTCATGGCAATTTAGTGTAAGGATAATTCAGTTTGGGGGTTGTAGCGTTGTTTCCGAGTTAAAGTGTCGATACCGTGGCCCTGGGGCTAATTCTGAAATCGATGGTACCCCTTACGGGCATTTTTCGATATGCGCATGAGCAGACCATCAGTGATTTAACTGCTGGTGTTTTCGTCAAAAAGCATTGGGGTTTTGGGGTGGCGGATGCTATTCCTCAATAGAATCCCCTGGTGAGGGTCTGCGCATGCGTGGATTCAAGAAGCGATATCTCCTGAACCACTGGTGTTCGATAATCGGAGTTTTTTGTGAGGTGTGTAATTTTGGGAGGACTTGCAGCCATGAGTATATTGCGCATGCGCAGACGAGAAGTGAATGCTTTTGGGTTGTATGGGTTATGTTGGGAGTAATGAGCCGATATTGTGAGGTTTCAAAAGAATATTCATGTCAATTCAGTGCACGCACACAAGTCAGATTGGGGGAAATAGCTATGTTTCCGAGTTGAAATGTCTGTATGGTGGCCCTGAGGCGAATTTATAAATAACTATATTCGGTAGATCTATATTAAAATACGTTCGGATTTGGAGAAGAGGTAATTGCGTTCTTAACGGAGGTCCCATAACCGCAATTTTTTTTGATCTACGGTAAAGCTAACAGCCAAACTGTATTGATAGCTATATTTGTTGCAGGAACTTGAAAAAAAAAAAAAAGCACTGACGTGAAGTCAGTACTCTTTGGCGCGCGTGTTCACGGTGGCTAATTTGAATTGAATGATGAGTACTTCAAGCTCAGTGGATAGAGCGAGCCGAAGATCTACCCAAAGGATAGGGGACACCATTCACTGTCGGTTCAAAAATTAACAGTGCTGTATCCTGTATCTAAGCTGCCATCAGGATAGAGTAACAAAGATGGAAAATAACACAAATGACTCTCCTTAGTCGCACAAGCGAAGATTTGGGAGGGTCATTATAATCCTAATCATGTTTATAGCACGCGCGCCAAAGCAGATTGACTTAACAATGAAAGAAACAGTGTAAAAAATTAATATGCTTTGGCGCGCGTGCTATAAACATGATTAGGATTATACCGACCCTCCTAAATCTTCGCTTGTGCGACTAAGGAGAGTCAGTTGTGTTATTTTCCATCTTTGTTACTCTATCCTGATGGCAGCTTAGATACAGCACTGTTAATTTTTGAACCGACAGTGAATGGTGTCCCCTATCCTTTGGGTAGATCTTCGGCTCGCTCTATCCACTGAGCTTGAAGTACTCATCATTCAATTCAAATTAGCCACCGTGAACACGCGCGCCAAAGAGTACTGACTTCACGTCAGTGCTTTTTTTTTATACATGTTTTATGGAATAACTACTATTTGTAGGTACTTTAAACCTGGTTTGGGCAATTGTCATACGAAACTTGTTTTTTTGGCGCTCTAGTTCCTCGGAACAGAGTTTCCCAACTCTGAGAAACCAATACCAGATATAATTTGTCTGTTTGAACTAGAGCGCCAGAAAGCTCCTGTCCACAGGGATTGAACCCATTTTTTTATGGTTGTGAATTCTATTTTTTCTTGAAAAATAATCTCAATTATCGCAAGGTCACAACAAATTAATAATCTTCTAAAAAATCGTGAATTTCTAGAACGATCGATGTATAATATAGACAAAATATATTGGTAATTATAGTGGAAACTCTTCATACTAATTTGTTGTAAAAAGTCGAGTCGTATATAAAACTTCGTGAAAAAAATTTTACGAGACCTAAAACGAGACTCTCGTACTGCGCTGTATGTGGTCTCGGTATCGCCTATAATATTTTTGAAAACGTCTCGTCTCATCTCGTCTCGTCTCGCTTTTCCGAGACGAGAACGAGACTAGACGAGAAAAATCTCGCTCTCGCGTGAAGCCTTAATCTTGAAAATAATCTAACTAAATTAATATATTTTTTCACTACTAACTGCTAATTATTTTTTTGTTTCCATGTATCTCCCTAAATCTGAAGACACACACTCTGATTTATTCGTTTTCAAAATTCGTATCATAAAGCTAGACATGGTGATTGAAAATTCGACGTGATCCTCCGAAGGGTTTTTACTAAAGGTCATTCTCAACATATCAAGTCCAGTCAACCAGGGGTCAAAAGTGGATGGTTAACTAACTATGACCGCTTTTCGACATTTTATAAATTTGGTGCCTCGTTAACAAAAACAATTAATTATGTAAACTACATTATAAGCATTGAAATGAAACCTTTTTGAAAGCTGAAAATGAGGGATCACTTCGGAAAAAGAATGTTTGCCCAAAACTCATATAATCTCAGAAATAAATGATCCTAAGTGTCATTTTTTTAATTTCCATGATTTAGTTGAGCGTTTATCGAATAAAATGTAGTCAACCTCGCGTATAAATTAGAGGCATCAGTTTGGAGTTTCATTAGCTTTGTAAAAAGCTAAGCTGACCCGTGACCAAAGCTTGATTCGATCATTTCCGGCAATCTTCGCAAAAGTTCGGGGGCACGACAGGTCACAAACACTCACACATTTACCAACCACCCAGTTAGTTGAATGTGTGGACAAACATGTCACAATATTTGTTAAATAAAAATAAATATCGTTCTTGATAGATTAAGAGACGCCTCTGCAACACGAAGGGGATACGCAGTTCGTTTCTCTAATCCCCGTTGGTCATATTGGATAGTGATGGGATATATAATTTTCAAAATTCTGTGCCACTAAATGTCAAAATCCACGAAAATCAATGAAAACTGCACCTGAGGGACGATTTTCTTTTAATGTATGGATGTGTATTCACATCCATATGTTACCACTAATAAGATGGCCTGAAGGTCGAGTTGAAGGTTCATGCACTATTTCGTGAGGGTGTATGAGGAGTGAATAGACAATAGAGCATGCGCCCTAGAGCTACTGATTTCAAGGCGGGGCTTTTCACGAAATTTTGGTGATGATGACGATTTGAATTGAAATTTGGATATAGGTATATCTGTATGTGTTTATTTTCTGAAGACTCTTGTTTCAAAATGTTTCGTATATTTAATTATTATCGGAACATCTAGAATATAAAGCTGATTATTTTACTCCCGAAGTGAGTTATATAGTTGTTTCTTTAGAGTTCTCTACCATGTTGCCAGATAACAGACATTGCATCGATTTATCGCCAACAAGCTTTTTTGGTTTCAACGAATATGTATCATCAAATCTTTCTTCGAAATTTTTCATTAATATATTAATCATAACAGGGTATAAAAGAGAATTCGTTACCATTTCCAAATTTTTTCAATAAAAATCTTCTCTTAGCATGAAATCGGTGGTATTTAAACATACATCGAGCATTTCCATAATAACATTAGATTTTCGCTAAGTGTCTGATGACGGAATCTGATTTAGGCACTGAAACTTTCGAAGAAGTTGTTTTATCGTCAATGTTGTGTCGTTACAGTTATTATGTGTTAAACTTGAAGCTAATGGGAAAACAAATATTAGAATTTTATAAAGAAATTGAATTATTAATTAACTGAAACTGAAAGGTGATATAATGAATTGATGAACTGTTGAAAATTATTGAAGGTTGAATGAAAATTAAAATTGAAACTATTGCTTATGAAATCGGTTCAACTCTCAAGGGAGGTTCGGTTTTTGTTCTAGTTTCCTAGGGAAATGGTCAAGACACTGTAGTAACAATTGAACAAATTTAATGAGTAGCTAAGAACACATATACAAGGTGATGCACATCAATCTTACAATTCCAATAGATACCTTGAACACCTATGCTATCAGATCCGTTCACAAAATGTTACTAATTAATCGGTTATGAAATTACAAGGATTACTACAAACTACGACCAAGTGAAAGTTGTCATCACCATTACCAATTTCTGCTTGAGTTTAATGAAAATGAGCCGTTAAAATGAACTAAATGAATAATGGAACAATTGTCTAAGTTAAGTGAGAAAATTAATAATTAATTGAATAGGATAAATAAAATGCAAATTTGAAAAGATGAAGCTAAAGAAAATTAAAAGAAAGTTACAAGAAAGTTTGAAGAATGGACTTAGCTTATCTATGAGTTTTTGCTGGAGTACCCTGATGAAAACTGGTTCTGCCAATTCACTTTTAGACCAGGACTTAGCTTATCTGTGAGTTTTTTGCTGGAGTCCCTCGATGAAAACGAATGGTTCTGCCAATTTACTTTTAGACCAAAACTTCTATTGAATATCCCAATTTAATTTTAAAATTGGTGAATGACCCTATCCAATGGTTGGAGAATACTGCAGACTTCTAGTTGAACTCGTACAAGAATAAAAAAAATCCTCAAGTCTGAGGTTTTTTCAAAATTCTGATTGATTATCAGGCTATCCGGAACAACCCGTTACAAAGTGCCTTTACTGAAGAAATTAAATGAGTTTCTCTAAAACTGCCAAAAATACTACCACTTCTTCAGGTTATATCAAATCAGGTATCTTGCTCAACGTTCAAAGATGAAAAAGGACGATCGACGTGAACTCGCAATCTCGTTGCACGGTTATTATAAAAACTTGAATTCATTTCTTATAAAAAAACTTTAAAACTTGAACTATCAACAATCTAAATATTCTAGAAAAATTACGAACTGACACCTACATGTAACGAACGTTAATATGCAATTGTCGTGAAGCGACCTGTACTCTGAAAATGGAATCTATTTCTTATGACTGACATCTAGGTTTGCATTACTGAACTACTGATCTACTAACTTTAATGGAGTCTATACTCTACAACTTGAAAATTTGATGGTAAATTAATGAATGAAATTGAAATTATATAGAAACGAAATTGAAATGATATTAATACGAAATTGAAATTGTAACACAGTTCATTAGGCAACATTTATCTACATATTGATCGTGGCAAATCTAGTGTTTCTTGTGCAGAAACAATTTCAAAACAATTGAAATTTTTATTTCATAGATATTTTTCAGAGTTTAAGAGATAAAACCCAAAAATAAAACAATGAGTCTGAATTTCCTAAACTAAATAGCTATTTATGTTTGGTACATACAACGAAAAACTGTCTATTATAGTCGAGTCTGCGGAGCCGAGGATAGCAATCAGGCGAGACAATTGGCAGATTTTCGCCGAGGTGCTAATCACATTTATTCCACGACCTCTACATATTTTTATGAATTTCGGACCTCTTAATTACATTAACAATAGCAAATGACAGATACAAAGCAAATGACACATACACTTATGTTTGTATCGTATCATGCCGCATTCATAGTGACTACAGCGGACGATAAAGTAATTTTGGGGACGAAAAAGTACTTTTCGTCCGTAAAGTACTTGCCTTCCATAATAGTCGATATTACGACCGCAAATTGATGCTTAAAATGTCACTTTTCATGGGGGTCGACAAAAAATATATTTAATGGAAAAGGAGACCGATATAGAAATAAATCCAAAATTGAATTAGTCGTACCAATCAATTCTAATTACAATTAATCTTTCTACTTTTCCCCTCGAATACGACGAGAACAGCTCCGAAAACACAATCCTTTCGTTTTTCCCTCAAACCTCTTACAGACACACTCATTATCCCCAACCCTTTCCTTTTCCGAGTCTCCTCACAATTACACGAAGGAAAGGGAGAAAACTGTTCCTCACTGTTTTCGCAGGAAAACTGAGTTTTTCGCCGATGTTCTGATCCCTATCCCGAGTCTGCGAAAAAGGAAATTCCGACTTAATTACATGACACTTTGAGTTGGCCGAATGGTCGGCCGGCCAAATTGTCACATAGCATTATTCGGTGATTCGAATAGATCCTCGTCCCTTTCGATTTCTGGGAAAGAAGGGTGCACCCTACTCGAGAACTCTGGGATCACTGGGTCCTTTGTGGAGCGGCAAAGGGGAAAATCGACTGCTGACTGACGAATTGATGTCAATAAAACCGCTACGTCCCGAATTTGTCGGGAGATATTCTCTAGATTGCGAAGGATTTATCATAGTCGGAATCTTCATGGGAAAAAGTGGGGGTTGGTTTTTACATTTTTGTCACAATGCGACAAACCTTTCGAACCCCTTTGCCTCTGCTTTGAAGCTATGCTCACGTAGGGAACTTTCTGGTGATACGACATATCGAATACAAATACAGTAGAATCTCAGTAATACGGCACCATTAAAAACCAGAGTGTGCCGGTTTATTGGAATGTTCGGGTTACTGGGTTGTATAGAAAAAAACATAATGTAAATAAAAGTTTTTTTATGACTGTAACATATCTCACAACGATATCTAGTTAACTAAATAATCTTCAATTGAGGTCTGTTTTTGTGCAAGTCGTAATCCTTGTTTGAAAACCTTTTCTCACATGTTTCGATGAATTATAACATCTTTAGCAGGTAAGCTGTTTTCTTCAGCCCATGTTATGCAGGTATTGAAACAATTAAATGCTGTATCTGTATTCTGATAAATTTTGTAACCAATAGGCAATAGGTAGATCATCTTCAAGATCCCATTTTTCTAATTCTCGTGATACAACATTCACTGTAGGTCATAGCTTTTTCCATGTTGAGTGGTGAGGGAGGCGCGGGCGGAGTGTGCCGGATTATTGGACGTGTCGGTCTATTGAAGTGCCGGATGAGTGAGATTCTATTGCAGATCAGAAATGTTTTTGCGCGTATGTTCTGGGGAACATTGCATTATCATTTTGCCCAAATGTCTGTAATTTTCGAATTTTTCGCCGAAAATGATCTCAAACGATTGGCTTCGACTCCATGATGAAGAATTCGAGGTCAAATTTGATTATGTCCGTCCGGCCGGCTGGTCGTTGCCACGATAACTTGAGAACGGAAAAAGCTAGCGACTTTAAATTTTGAGGGAAGGTGGCGTATCTTAATACGACGCACAAGTTCGTTAATGGGCATAATCGTCCCAATGGTTTCCGAGCAATGATTTTGTTTTCAACCAATATAAATCCGATCGAATTTACACTTGGTAAGTAGTTGTAAAATATAAACCTAAGCACGTTTGTGAAATTTTGTGAGAATCGTATCGCTAGAAAATTTAAAAAAAATCATTAAAAGATATTATTTATGACACGATAACCTCAGAACGGAAAGAGATAGTGGCTTGGAATTTTCAGATTAGGTTGAGCATCTGAATGCGACATCTGAATTCGTCTATAGGTATAATCGGCTTAACGGTTCTGGAGTTATACCTATCTGAAATTTGGTTGTTATTTCCTCAATAACTCGAAAAATACAAAACTGAAATAATTGAACATTATTAGTTGTAGAATGCCAACGCGAAATTTCGTGAGGATGGTATAACTAGAAAATTTTTAAAAAAATATTGAAAATAATTGAAAAAAATTCTATATATCATAAACTATTCGTCCGGCATTCCTGAAATTTTGGAAAAGCCATCAGAATCTAACTCTCCTGCAGAGTTCCAAGTTTGAACACGATCGGATCCATATTGTTGGAGAACCGACCAACCTTTTGTGAGTTCGGTAGCTGGATGCGAATCGTCGTATTTTTGCGAGAACCTTCAAAGCCATGAATGTCATGATGACATATTTTTGCGCGTATGTTCTTGGGAAAATCGTGTTATTTCATCACAAATCTATAGGAGACTATAGCCCTACATTAGGGTCCTGTAGCGGTCAGACCTGGTTTTGAAAGAGATCCTCCTTAGGAGGAGGCAACTAAATATTGAAGGGATTTCTATGAACAAGACTGAATATGTTTGAGATATAGAGAAGGCGATTCTTCTTCAAGATATACATGCGCCTACAGAGGAGTATATTCGTGAGAGGGGACTTTTGAAAGGTTATGTATTATTTTTAATATGATGTCGCTGAAATTTTGCTGAAGGCTTCAAAACTTAACTTTAAATTAACTCGACTTTCTGATCTTGTGAGGTGGGAGGCTCATTTCTCGATATTAAATCTCGTGATGGGTAGAGCGGAATTTTAGTTTTTCTATCTCTAATGGGAATATATCCTTATGTTTCACCTCAACACCTTTAGATCTATGAATGGGCATTTATTGGTTAAGAATAAGTAATTGAATATTACTGGAATTCAATTGAATTTCATTCAATATGTTAGTAACTAAACTGATAATTTTCTTTACTTTGATTATTTAAATATTACATTAATTCCAGTAATATTTTTCTAGAATAATTATGTATTCTTCTCCCAGAGAAGAAATGAAGGTAGACAATGTGTTAATTTTTTCATCATTGCTTTCTATCCTGACGAAAAAAATATGGTTCAAGCATTCACGTGAAGTCAGGAGCTTTTGCGCGTTTGTTATATTGTCTATTCTCCTGTATTCGACACTCTTAATAGAATTTACCACGGTGAATTCTATTGTCTATTCTCCTGAATTGGACACTCTTAATAGAATTGACCATGTTAAATTCGATTAAGAGTGTCCAACACAGGATAACAGACAATAGAATTCACCATGGTAAATTCGATTAAGAGTGTTCAATACAGGAGAATGGACAAAAGCCATGAAAAGTATCTATAAAATGGAAAATTATTGTTTGGCGCTCTTGTTCCTCGGAACCGAGTGCTTATCAATTTGCCCAAATGTTTGTTATTTTACTAATTTTCGAATTTTTCGCGAAAAATGGTCTTAATCGAATTTACCATGGTAAATTCGATTAAGTGTCCAACACCGGAGAACGGACAATATAATTCACAATGGTAAATTCGATTTAGAGTATCCAATACAGGAGAATGGACAATAGAACATACGCGCAATAGCTCCTGACTTCACGAATAAAGAAATTGGTTCAAGGACTGACGTGACGTCAGGAGCTTTTGCGCGTATGTTCTATTGTCCATTCTCCTGTATTGGACACTCTAAATCGAATTTACCATTGTGAATTATATTGTCCGTTCTCCAGTATCGGACACTTAATCGAATTTACCAAGGCCATTAACACGATAACCCTCGAACAAAAGGAGTTAGGAGATATAAATTTGCAGGGTAGGTTTGGAGTGTAAATATCTCGGACAAATACTATTTTCATATCGAAAATCCTGCAGTTTTATGCGAATATAGTTATTTTAACAATTGTTTATTCTTACCAAATCCGGGCTGATTTCTAGTTTCAAGATTAGGTACTAATTATAATATTGAAAGATCGCTGATCCCTTGTTAATATAAGTCAACATAGGAGAACGCTTAGACTAGTTGATTTATTATAATCTTGCCGGTTGATGAACATAAACTGTTTTAACAGTTGAAACAGTAAGGTATAACTCTATCAATTAATAATTATATTCAGTATACAATTCAGTTATATTGTGAAGGAATTAAATGATACGATATGCGAACTAACAATATTATTTTTCAACGATGAAAGGACTAACAGAGAAAAAAGTTCAGAGCAACACACAGTGTGATTTCATCGATATTTAACAGATTTCCTAAAGCGTCATTCTTTTTGGCGATCTTATCCTATAACATTATTCGTTTCAAGGATATTTTTGCATGACAAGAACAAAAAAAACATTTTTCTACCGAATATATATTGAATAAAAGATTAAAACGTAGTACACTCCCCTCTATTTGGTTAGTTTATCAATTTAATGAATCATCGATATGATTATATTATCGACTAGTATAGTTAGTTCTGAATAATAGCTATCTAATCAAATACATTTTGCAATCTAATCATCCAATTACTGAGAACATAAAAAGTTGTCAAGGGGTATTGCGGGTGACTGAAAAAAATGCTGTATACATGAGAATTTTTTGAAGAAGTTTCAAATTATACATCGGAAATAATAAGTAAAATGCTCAATTTAAATGAGGCTTACATGATAAAGGTAATCAATACATTTGAATAATAATATGATATCGAAAGATATTATGTATTAGGTGCTCCAAATTCGTTGTTTAAAAAAAAATTGGTTCGAGCCCTGTGGACAGGAGCTTACTGGCGCTCTAGTTCAAACAGACAAATTATATCTCCGAAAGTATTGGTTTCTCAGAGTTGAGAATTATATCAATTTATTCTTATGATAGAACTGCATCATAAAGGAAATTCAATTCAAATAATAGTTCATTTATCTAGATTAAATGAGCAATCTGAGAATGAGAACTGCACCATGGAAGAAACCAAATTAAAATAGCTGAAATGAATTTGACTCTCTCTTATAAAACAGGGTGAAATGTACGAGTATGAACACAGATCATATAATAAAGCTTAGATAGAATAATTATAGCATTCAGGGAAAACAGAGAAGTACGATTCATTATTGAAATTTAGAACTTCATCTTAGCAGAAATTGAATTCAAACATCATAGAAGAATTTAAATTCAACAAGAGTGCCAAAAATTATCAATCCAAAACCAATAAACGAATTCTACCCAACAACCAACTCATCAGACATATTCATTCCTCAATTATATGATGAACGATAATATATATCTTTCCTCAAATCTACAATATTCCAGTTTTGTTTTTAGTGGAGATATTATGAACTCAATATTATTAACTTCCCAGGTAACACAGGGACCTCCCAGAGATGTCTCGGCGAGCTCCTGCCGGGATATTGTGACGCCTATTGCGATATCGCTGGGTGGTCGCCAAGAGCTCCCTATCACCTCCAAATGTCCGCCACAGGGGATGAGCCCAGTAACATCTCTGAGATATCGCATGGGGAAATTCTCAAACTGCTCACCCTGGGGAATATTTCAAGAGGTTTATTGCGATATCGCAGGGAGGTCGCCCAGACCTCCCTATCACCTCCAAATGTCCGCCACAGGGGATGAGCCCAGTAACATCTCAGAGATATCGCATGGGGAAGTTCAAAACTGCTCACCCTGGGGAATATCTTGAGAGTTTTATTGCGATATCGCAGGGAGATCGCCCAGACCTCCCTATCACCTCCAAATGTCCGCCACAGGGGATGAGCCCAGTAACATCTCAGAGATATCACATGGGGAAGTTCTCAAACTGCTCACCCTGGGGAATATTTCAAGAGGTTTATTGCGATATCGCAGGGAGGTCGCCCAGACCTCCCTATCACCTCCAAATGTCCGCCACAGGGGATTAGCCCAGTAACATCTCGGAGGTATCGCATGGGGAAATTCTCAAACTGCTCACCCTGGGGAATATTTTGAGATGTGTACTGCGATATCGCAGGGAGGTCGCCCAGACCTCTCTATCACCTCCAAATGTCCTCCACAGGGGATGATCCCAGTAACATCTCAGATATATCACATGGGGAAGTTCTCAGGCTGCTCAACCGGGGCAGTACTGAGAGAAGATGGCTGCGATATGGATCTATAATCTATATATCCTCCAAATGTGCAGTACATGTGTGGCGCCGAATACATCACTTCGATGCGTAGATCGATATTCCACTCGGGTTATAAGCGATTGGGTTGTTCTTCCGGATACAGAGTAGACGACTGCGCCATCTACCGGTGGAAACGAGAAGTGTAGAGTAGGGATGGAGTAGATCCCTACAACACGCCACCTGATATCCTATTCTTGTGGAATTTGCGAGGTTTTCAGGACCTCGCAATGGAATGTGTTATTCTCGTTACACTTGTGATATCTTGAGGAGCTCGCAATAGGAATGTCTTTTTCTAGTTATCTGCGTGATATCTTTAGGAGCTCGCAATGGGAATGTCTTATGCTGGTTATCTTTGGGATATCTTTAGGAGCTCGCAGTAGGATTATGTTATTCTTGTTATCTGTGTGATATCTTTAGGAGCTCGCAATAGTAATATCTTATTCTGGTTACATATTATGTGATATCTTGAGGATCTCCTCAATAGGAATATCTTATTCTTGTAATACTTGCGATGACTTAAGGAGCTCGCAATAGGAATGTCTTTTTCTGGTTATCTGTGGGATGTCTTTAGGAGCTCGCAATAGGAATATCTTATTCTTGTTGTCTGTGGGATATCTTTAGGAGCTCGCAATAGGAATATCTTATTCTGGTTACATATGTGATATCTTGAGGATCTCGCAACAGGAATGTCATATTCTGGTTATCTGTGGGATATCTTTAGGAGCTCGCAATAAGAATATCTTATTCTTGTTATCTGTGTGATATTCTTAGGAGCTCGCAATAGGAATATCTTATTCTGATTATCTGTGTGAAATCTTTAGGAGCTCGCAATGGGAATGTCTTATTCTGGCTACATATGTGATATCTTGAGGATCTCGCAACAGGATTTCTTAGTCTGGTTATCTGTGGGATATCTTTAGGTGCTCGCAATAGGAATATCTTATTCTGGTTATCTGTGTGATATCTTGAGGATCTCACATTAGGAGCTCGCATTTTCATCCACATTGTAACCTCTCAGAGACCTCTATGCGAGGTCTGTGTTACCTGGGTTACCATTCCCATCATCATATGGATTGACCATCGGCATGAAAATATCAACCAACAAAAAGTATGATATTATATTATCATTCTCATATTTATACGATTGCTCGAATGAAACAACGTCATGACTCAAGAGAATAAGTTGACATTATAACAATTCATAGAACACCCACATAATAATTCTATCGTTTTGTGAAAACGTAGAAATACGATTTACATTGAAATTTTGAAAAATCGTATCTCCGAAAGTATTAGCTTGTTAGAGTTGAAAATGATATGAATGGATTCTTATGATAAAACTGCTTATTAAAAAAAATTCAATCTGGAATTTGTTTTATTATTATTATTATTATTATTATTATTATTACAAGGCAAGAAGAGAGGAGGCTAAGGCCTATAAACTCTCAAACAAAAATATAACATCTCAACATCCAATGTACATTATAATCACAGTCCAAAAAAGAAAACAAAAAAAAACACTAGTTTAGTGCATCAAGCTGGTTTTTGAAGGAATTCACACTCAGAGCACAAACAACATTGCCGTAAAGAGTTCCATCTGTCGAAAATCCTATTACTGAGGAAGTGTTGTCTCTGAGATGTCCGATAATTGAAAAAAAAAATTTTTTTTGTTACTCCGAAACCATCTGTCTGATTTTGCCCAATAACGAACTTAGCCGAGATGTTTATCCCCCAAACCTACTCTGAAAATTTCAACTCTCTAGCTCATTCCGTTCGAGAGTTATCGTGCCTACGGCCGGACTGACGGCCGGACAGAATGAATTTCGACCACGGATTCTTGATCAGTGAGTTGAACCAAACCGTTTAAGACCATTTTCATCGAAAAATTCGAAAATTACAGACATTTGGGCAAATTGATAAGCACTCAGTTCCGAGGAACTAGAGCGCCAAAAACACAAGTAATATATCTCAAAAAGTAACCACAATAAAAATAAATTGATAAAACCAGTAGATTCTACTAAAAAAACTGCCTGTAGAAGGTTTTTGTTTCAAGTCGATAGCTTCAGTATAAAAGAAGTTATGAGTACCTTTTTTTTCACGCCTTTTTCAATTTTCGCTCATAACTCGAAAACAGTTGAACTTATAAGGTTATAAGGTTATGCTTTTATTCTAATGACATTGGATGTGATTTTTTGTAATGGGAAAATAATGATTTCACAGATTTCTTCATTTATAGTTTCAATCAAAATGTTCCATTGAATCTCCTTTACTGATAAATCCCTTAACCTCATCATGTCTTGGCAAGAAGAAATTTCTGTTCCAAACGAATGGGGTTTACATATAATGTCCAATCAGATGTCTGATTAATCAAAAAGGGAATTAATTTTTCAATGAACTGCTTCATTATATTCTTTTAATTTGGATTTACGAACTATGTGACGACCTTTTCTACCCTACGGACTTTTCCTCGGGCGCCAGTTGCAAATTTTATTCCAAGGTTGCAACTCCTTGTCGTACACTTCCCTTTTCCCCAGGTAGCCTTTACACAGTTGGAGAAGGGTTCACTGCAATCTATGGTGTAAGCGATTGAGTGGTACCAGTTTCTTTCGGAAAATGCGGTCTTGATGAATATCGTAATAAAACTCACTATGACTATGTACAAATATATTACAATATCACTACCATTAACTGTCTGGAATATGAATATATACAGTATACACAGTCAAAGGCAGATGATAAATGTGATGTAAGGTATACTACAGCAGTGAATGTCAACGGTGATTGCGGAGGTGAGAATAGCGATGCGAGCAGGTAATATAAGCAGTAAAAGCGTCAACAGGACTACAGGACAGACAATGAGAGCATACAGAACCAAGTGAAAGTGCTGAAGGTAATAAAAATTTAGGGTCCCTTTGGCTATAATAGATATATGCTTGTGTTCCCAACTTATTAACGTCACAAAATAATCGATACTTAAGTTTCGGACGGGTAAATACCTTGTTCACGGTTCGGCAATTCAAACCCGAATACCAGACCGAGCAACCCACCTCGTGCTAGCACGATATGGACATTCACCTCAATCCAATTATTCGAGGATACCTCAGACGCAACACCGCTTCTAGTTCAACCCCTAAAATGCCAGGGCTCGGTCGCTGAAACACTAGGGTCTGAACAGGAAGTTGTCGGAGTGACGTCCTACAACGCTCACAAAGATATGAAATAAAAATTGAATCCAGGGGCAATTCAACAAAATAATAAACTGGCGGGATGTCTGAGGGTTGTTACCCTTGTTCACAGCTCGGCTTTCAAACTCGAATACCAGACAGAGTAACCCATCTCGTGCTAGCACGATATGGACATTCACCTCAATCCGCTTATTCACGGATGCCTCAGACGCAACACCACTTCTAGTTCAACCCCTAAAATGCCAGGGCTCGGTCGCTGAAACACTAGGGTCTGAACAGGAAGTTTACCGGAGTTACGCCCTACAATACTCACAAAGATAACAAATCAAAATATGATACCGGAAAATTCAATAAAATAATATACAAGCGGGGTGTCGGAGGGTTGTTACCCTTGTTCACAGCTCGGCAATCAAACTCGAATACCAGACCGAGTAACCCACCTCGTGCTAGCACGATATGGACATTCACCTCAATCCGATTATTCACGGATGCCTCAGACGCAACACCACTTCTAGTTCAACCCCTAAAATGCCAGGGCTCGGTCGCTGAAACACTAGGGTCTGAACAGGAAGTTTACCGGAGTTACGTCCTACAATGTTCGCAAAGATAACAAATCAAAATAAAACACCAGACAATTCAATTAAATAATGAACAAGCGGGGCGTTACAGGGTTGTTACCCTTGTTCACAGCTCGGCAATCAAACTCAAATAACAGACCGAGTAACCCACCTCGTGCTAGCACGTTATGGACATTGACCTCAATCCAATTATTCAAGGATGCCTCAGACGCAACACCACTTCTAGTTCAACCCCTAAAATGCCAGGGCTCGGTCGCTGAAACACTAGGGTCTGAACAGGAAGTTTACCGGAGTTACGTCCTACAATGTTCGCAAAGATAACAATCAATTCAAAATAAAATACCAGGCACTTCACTAAAATAATACACCAATGGGGTGTCAAAGGGTTGTCACCCTCGCTCACAGTTCGGCAATTCAAACTCGAATACCAGACCGAGTAACCCATCTCGTGCTAGCACGATATGGACATTCACCTCAATCCGATTATTCACGGATGCCTCAGACGCAACCCCACTTCTAGTTCAACCCCTAAAATGCCAGGGCTCGGTCACTGAAACATTAGGGTCTGAACGGGAAGTTTACCGGAGTTACGTCCTACAATGTTCGCAAAGATAACAATCAATTCAAAATAAAATAACGGACACTTCAATAAAATAATACACCAATGGGGTGTCAAAGGGTTGTCACCCTCGCTCACAGTTCGGCAATTCAAACTCGAATACCAGACCGAGTAACCCACCTCGTGCTAGCACGATATGGACGTTGACCTCAATCCAATTATTCAAGGATGCCTCAGACGCAACACCACTTCTAGTTCAACCCCTAAAATGCCAGGGCTCGGTCGCTGAAACACTAGGGTCTGAACAGGAAGTTTACCGGAGTTACGTCCTACAATGTTCGCAAAGATAACAATCAATTCAAAATAAAATATCAATAATTCACTAATGGAATCGGATCACCCTGTATACAACAAATTCGGAAATAAATTCTTTAAGCTAATTCGTTAACCTGACCAATTATCAAGCATCTGACCTGACTCGGAAAGAATTGAAATGAAGGAACACAAGCAATACGGAAAATAAACGGCAAGCCAAAGGGCCAACGGAATGCTTACCCAAATCAGAACTCACTTTCACTCACAAGTTACGGTTAAAATAGAGTCTCTTTCTCGTATAACGGTAATCAAAATCGAAAAGACGGTTTATCGGTGTTTTCGGAAAAATATTTCGGTTATAATATTCGGTGTAATTAATCTTGGAAAAATCGGAAATCTATCAAAAAGGTTAAACGTGAACTACTCGGAAATCTAAAAAGTCCCTAATTTTGACTCGGAAAGCCCTTATATAGACTCGGTCGGATGGCATGTCACATGATCTCAAATTCGTCTAATTTTGAAGGGAGGTGGATTTTGGACGTCTCTGATTGGTCCGACATTATGTCATTTATTCTAGAAGGAATTCGAACACTCGAGAGCATAAACAACGGACCTCCAGTTTTTGCGCCTTTTCATCGTAGAAATATCTGTCCGCATATGGCAAAAACGGCGATAAGCGATAAACTGGAGTTGACGGAGTTTTTCTACATAGGCTGTGATTTTAAAATGCATCCGAATAATCGGAATGATTTTAAATTCCCTATATGAACATTTTCTCGATATAATTAATTCTCTCATTTAAATTATATGGAAACGGACTGGACGGAAAAGTTTCGAATTTCCTTCATGAACGTATCTTACGGTATGACTCTACGGAATAAATGCAGGAATTATTTCGAAATGAAAAATCCTGGAAACAATATCCTGAATTTATTTAGTAACGAAAAAAACACTTCGATACAACTAGCAACAGTGGAAGGTGAACTTTGCCGCTTTCATTTACTCGCTTCTCAGAATCTTCGAAATCGACTCTAGCGGCACCATCGTTAATAAAGTGAAGTAGTACATAAAGTACGAGATTTGACTATTCTAGGTCCGTTTTTCGGCCGAGAATTTTAACCGGAATTAGCAGGGTTGCGTTCGAATATTAACTCCGTAGAGTAATATTTACCAAATTGTGTCCGAAAACGGAAGAGTTGAGTAAATTTTACTCTGTGACTGTCGTTCGAAAAGTCAGAGTATTCGACTCGGAGTTCATTTTACTCCTGTCAAAATTGACATAACTCATGGGACGGATAATCTCGTATTTTTGCCCCACTGTTTTATGAATGTTCTGTGAGGTAATTCAATAGTTTTAATACGGCTCACAATATATGTTTATGATTTGAGTTACATACACGCTAAGAAATTTTACAACACCGGCCAACACCCGCTAACACCGGACTGATTTCCTTAGAGGTCCTGATCTTTTCAGTGTTATTTCGCACCATCCGAAATAACACCGACTTTCAGGAGTATTTTCTGCCATAATAAGTAATCAGCTTTCACACCAGACTGATTGAGATTTATCATTCGGATGAGTGTGAGGTAGCACTAGATCAATGAGGTTTAGCACTAGTTCGGTGTGAATTTGCGCAAGTACCGTAGTGCATGTAGAACTGGTTTAGTGTGATTTAAATTTAGTTCAGTGTGAATTTGGACTGACCTAGTGCGAGTGCAATATCTTGTTCAGTGTTATTTAACACCGAATCAGATGCGTTTTAAACCCTCGGGGTGTAGGTATTATTTAGTTGAAATTTACACCATTTTCGGTGTTTTATATGATATTGTTCGTTTTATAATTTGAAACTCAATATCATACAAATCACCGAAAGGCTATGAAAAGGGTATAGTTATCGAAAAAACATTTTAGTACATATGAATTTATTACTTCAAAGATTAGCTAATAGACAGTTTAACTTTTTATATATATTTTATATAATTTGTGAAAATACAATGAACAATAAATTTTTATAGAAATATTTAGTGATTACTGAAGCTTAAAGAGATAATCAAAACTGTCGACAAACCAATCGAATTTTTGAGGCAGCACTTTCTGCCCCAACACTACACAAAATTCTTCCAGATCAGGTGTCAATGATGTAGCGCTGACAGTTTTTTTCAGTTTTGCCAATTGTTTCTTCTGATGGTGAGGGTAACTGAAATTAAAATATTTATATATTAATCATATATAATCATACAATTTGAATTGGTGCCTACAAAATAATGTGATGCTGGCAGGTCTTTATATAATTGAAAGTTGTAACTTTTCAACGTGCTAAGGACCGATAATTGAATATCAACGCTGGTTTTATTCGATATAGATATCAAGAATTCACTCTTATCTGAAATAAAATATCCTGGAGAATAGGTTTTTGCGACAGTGTGATATACAATTAAGATACGCAATATTCTGAAAAAAATATGTTCTATTAGATTACCTACTACAAAAACACTCACCTGCAAGTGCTTCTTAATAAATCCCATTGATAGTTCACAAAACGTTAGATGAATAAGCCCCATCATTTGTTTGAAGAACATTATGAAAATAAATTTCTATAAAGAAACTGTAATAACATTAATAGTAAATATTAAATTTCATCTAATTCAGATAATTGATCAAAACCTTTTCAAATAAAGAAAATTGAATGAAATATTTTTCACTGACAAATGTAAAATTTCAAAGTCGGCGATGGACGAATTTGTGAATCCAATCGACCAACCAACACAAATATCTCATCAAAATTTTCGGGAAAAATTGTTGAAATGAGGATACCCAATTACGCAGGCACTCAAAAAAATGTAATTGAAAATTCATATGTACTCACTTGCAAACAGTATTATTTCCAAACTTCCTTCGTCGGCCAAAACAAATTTCTCATTATTCTCATAAGTCATAACGAATTTTCTTGATGCACTTCGTTTTTCCATATTCTCACTCCATAATGCAACATGAACCAACTTATCGTCTCCAAGGCACAGAACAATAAAATCAAACCCGATACAACACACAACATTGTAGTCTCCCATGAAATGTACGTGTTGTGTTAGAACTAGTCAGAAGTATTGCGACATAACCAATCCCTTCACATTGTTGCCGGATATAATTATATTCTGATATTTTAAAAACAATCCTTTGGTTTCGCAAATATCCATCTTCCAAAATTGGATGTTTCCAATTTTGTGTACTTGAGACGATTTTTTTATGGAATGGTGCAATGAGTAGTCATTTTCTATCAGACTATTCATGATTTACTTACCACAACAATCCATATGTTTATTTTTCGTGACTAAATATATCTCTTGATTGATAGGTAACTACAAATATTCAACTTTTGTTGTACTACGAAATTATTAAATAGCAGAAAATAAATTTGTGAATCATTGAGACCGTAGAGGAATCGATTCTCATATTCAAGAGAGGGATACATTGATATTTCTAATATTGACTCGAGTGTTCCGAAATAACATCAATTTTGTTTGTGAGAATTCCCCATGGAAGGGCCCGATTCTTCCTGTCATCTTATAATTATTAATTCTTCACAACTATCAGCGATTTCTTTATATTTAAAAGACTCAGCAGTGATATCTGTCTTTCGAGAAAGAATACTTGGCAACTATGTAACAATGAATAAGTTGACAAAATAAAGTATAATGGTCTTTTGATATTCCTGGTGCGAATTTGGATAGTTTGTTGGTCGAAAAGCACAGGTCGGTACTTTCGATGATTTCACATGTTTCAAAATTTATACTTGGATATACATAAAATTGATAACTGAGTATTCAACGGTTTTTTTCTGGTTTTCTCTCCCAAACTCTGAAAATTATCTATAAAATAAAAATTAATTATTTTGTGATTTGCTTTTCAGAGTTTGGGAGAGAAAACCCAGAAAAAAACCGTTGAATAATGAGTATACCTCCCACAGAATCCTTTAATGATTACTTGATAACTGAGTGTAAAGTTTGGTAATCGGATTGAATCTCTGAAATCGTTCTTTCACATTTCACCATGCAGTGCTCATTTTCACCCAAAATATCACCTTTCTGACTTATCGAACGTTTTGTATGAAGAATTGGCATTAAAACTTGATGGAAACTGTGAAATTTCAAATAAATTTTATTAATTCTTGATACTGGATCTGTTTGTGATATTTTCTGTCATAAATTACACTACCGAACACAATATGATCATAATAACGAAAATATTGATAGGAATGTGACATTCTAGTGGTAAATTGCATCGACAATATTCTTGATAGTATGAAATCAACATTCACACCAAGATTTTTTTTAGAGTGTATATGTGAAGAAAACAATAATAATAGGTTCTTTCTTAAACCAACATAACCTAAATTCCGATATTGGCACCTTCTGTCACTGTCAGAGTAAACTCCAGAGTAAATATTGTCAAACCTTCAAAAACTCTACTCTACTCCGTGGAGTTAATATTCGAACACAACCCAGGGAGTGTCGACACCTTGTTATTCTATGCATCTTGCTCAGAACTATAGATCCCTGCGTATATTAATTTCCTCACTACGGTGATTCGCAACTACTCCGTTTGGAGTAGATAGTAGAACCAGTAAATGCTAATAACGCTTTATGGTAAAACGAACAGTTATCATTCAAAATGAACGGGTTAGCAGAGATTAATATTAACAGTAAACCACTGAGTGTTTCGTAATAAAAGTTGAGTAACGGCAGCATGGTTTCGTTTGTTTGTACTCATCAGTGCTATGTATAATCCAGCGATGATGAACGAAATGACGAGGAAGGGGACCTTTATTTGAAGCCAGCAATCACTTCTGAGAACTAAGTAAACAGAAGTGACATCCTGTTAGTATTCCATCACTTGATATGTAATAATAACACTGCGACACTTGGATTCGTGAGTATTTTGACTGAACTTCATTCCATCACTTGTTATGGAATAGTAGATATTTAGTTAGTTAGTTTTGTTAGTTTACAAAACGTCATATTCATTTTTGCGCGTATGTTCTACAGAACATCGCCTTATAATTTTGCCCAAATGTCTGTAATTTTCGAAATTTTTGCCGAAAATAGTCACTGATGAAGAATTCGAGGTCAAATTTGATTCTGTCCGGCCGACCGTCCGTTGCCACGATAACTTGAGAATGGAAAGAGACAGCGACTTGAAATTTTCAGGGTAGGTGGTGCGTCCCAATACGACGGAACCACGCTGCCGTACCAATTTCTCGTTTATGAATCTGGAAAAATGATAAATGGAAAAGTTTTTTAATTTATGATAGAAATCTTTGGTTAAAAATAATGTATAGCTCACCCTGCACATTATTAACAGTAAATAAAATAAATTTAGGGGTAGAAGCAAATTGGTATATTGAACCAACGAGTCATACTGATTCCAGAAAAACTTTCATTTTATAATGAAACCGCTATATATCCGTTCCTTGGATATATTTCACAGGGTGGTTTCAAAGGTGAGTCTTTTTTTATAAGGATGAGAACTCATCGAAATAAATCATTTCACCAAAAATTGGATATTTAAAATATGCATGATAGGGCTGCTATCCACCCCAGAAGTCGCATACGTTTTCGCGAATTTTAAAGTACGGCTCTGTCTCACCACGCTTTCAACCATTTTAAACGCGTCATCCCAAGGTTTATACAAATCAGCAATGCTTATTTGTGCAGAAACCTAATTTTGTACGTCCAGGAACAGGTGTTCCTGTTCCGATGATCTATCTCTAGGTCTTATAACAAAATCTAAATGGACGTACAACGATAAGTTTCAGCACAGCTAATTTGTGACCTTCAGATTACGCCTTTACAATGGTGGAAAGCGTGGGGAGACAGAGCCGTACTCAAAAATTCGAGGAATCACATACGACTTCGGGGGTGGATAGCAGCCCTACCATGCATATTTTATATACCTATGCGATTTTTGGTGAAACGAATTTTCTTGAAGAGTTCTACATTATGTTGGAAAAAAGGCTCACTTTTGAAAACACCCTATATTACGAAAATCTACTCATGAGTAGAATCTGTTCATGAAAATATTCAGCTTAATTCAGTGAATTGGACTCGAAATATAAAAATTCGTTCGAATGGGTTTTTGGTGCAGAGTGCATAACAATTGGCTCAAATGTCGGTAGTTTTCAAATTATTTGCCAAAAAAGTTCTCGAAGTTTCAGTTTCGGCACACTGATGAAAAATCTAAGGTCTAACTTAATTCTGTCCGTATGGCCATCCTTGAGCACTACTACTCTCAAACGAAATGAGTTAGATGGTTCAAGTTTGCAGGGTAAGTTTGGAGTCCACAAAAGCCGGCTGAGGCTTAATTGGCAAAACCTCATTTTACAGCCAAGTTGTAGATTCCATATGAGAACATCGGACATGAAATTCAGAATGGATAAGGCAAAGCAGCACAAATCTTTGATTCTTTTTGTTTCTTGGATGGAGGGGAGACAAAATTTTATGTGTGACGGAAGGATATTACAGCATGGGCCATAATGATTAACTGGCTATGCACACTGATTATCATATTGAAGAAATATAGAAAAATTATTAGCAATACAGTGGGCCAGTTTTTTTCCAGTAGATCAGCAAAATATTTATAGAGCAACAACGAACATATAATTATCGTTCGGCAGTTTCCGATACCAGTCGGCACGTTGAAACTGTTGAGTGTTGAAAAAGTTCGTTTGAGAATAATTTACTTTAACGTCAACTTGTGGATATAAAAATGGAAATATAATTATTTCGTAATGGACGGTTTTTTTTTCAAAACAAAATAAATGTTAGCACTGTAAGATGTCCACCTCATTTATGATGTTGCTTGTGGTCCTTCACTGCAAAAAGGTTAAGAAACCCTGC
Organism: Halyzia sedecimguttata; assembly: GCA_937662695.2. Lineage (NCBI taxonomy): Eukaryota > Metazoa > Arthropoda > Insecta > Coleoptera > Coccinellidae > Halyzia > Halyzia sedecimguttata. Next base: position 71,010,589 of record OW569414.2, read on the forward strand.
CCTAACCACTGGGGAGATTTCAATATAATACTACAGGATGTAAGAGTTAGCTTTACTTCAGTCCGTGGTATGTAGGCAAGATAAACCCTACAAGTTTTGTGGTATTCCACCGTTCCTGATATTCCAAAAGTTTCTATTATCTGTTTCATTAGAAAGAAAAAGTCTGCTTAAGAAGAATTCTTTATACAAAGTTTCTAGCAAAGTTATACCTCTATATAACGCGCCTGAAGTTATTAGCTACTATATTTAGGTATAGAAACTGTATGGAAACTAACACTGAAAATTTTACATTTCGAACTCTTCCCTACAACATACTGTTTCCATTTTCTGAATTATTCCGTCGCTCCTACATAATATATGCCCCATAAATAATTATCCTCTAGTTATTCATGTAGACGTTTTTCTTTCTTATCTTAAATCGAAAATAGAACATACGGAAGGATAGCTCGAGATTCCTTGCTCGTCAATAATCTCCTTATATTTATATTCACATAGACCACATGACAACTTAACCCTTGAGAGCAGGCAGAGACGCAAGATTTCCCCTGTTCCGAGAAATATTTCCCTCTTATGCTCTGAGATTGAACCGATATATATGTATATTCCTCTGTTGGGAAACTGCCTAAATCGAGTTTTCGATGTTTGCGCTAGGAACTGAACTTCCAAGAAAAGCGGCACCGAGTTTCAAACTTCATTAAGTCATCTTCGGCTTAGTTAGTGAGAGGTTTGACGATTAATTATAATTGTGAGATGTACTTCCTGAATACGAACAGGATTTGTACGGGTACAATGAGAAGAAACATTATCTTTCGGGGGAAATTTGTCACCGGAATCCTTGATGAGGCCGAATAATTCTACGTGAACTAGATATCCATACAGACACCGTTTTCTCACTTCCGAAATTGCGAAGACAATATGAGGTAAGTCTTATGAGAAACAGAGTGATGTATGAGAAGAATAGGACTGTCTAAAGAGTATTAAGATTAATGATGCTATGACTGAAGACTCTTAAACAATGAAGGTATAGTTTTAATTAACCCCTCACCTTCATTATATAATATTGGATAAATTAGATAGGGACATACAAATTTTGTATTCAAACATAACACGCCCTTCAACTGTTTCTATGATCACTCAAAGTCGAAACGTCAGTCGAGGTTATGTTAGGTTTGTTTTGGCTTCTTCAGTAGGGACATAATCAACATTATATAAATAACATTTGTAAGGGGATTACTAATGACAAGCATGAAGTTTGAAATAGTATATTCTCCAGAGTCTTACATTTATATAAGAGTAGTGCGGTTTTAACAAGGGCAATGAGAGTCTTCATATGAAATTGGGTGAGAGAGAACACTTTTAACGAAGGTACTTCCCGCAAAAGTACTCGGAACGCGATGATTGGAGTAGTCCAATACACTAGGTGACCAGACGCACTTAATAGTACCTAATAGTAGACGATCCGGGTGACGAATATCACAGAAGTTCCACTGGGGATGATGACAACGATTTATAAGATATAATTGAAATGTGTCTTTATTTTGCTGTACTATATAATCTCAGGAGTATTTGAAATATAATTTTTGAAAAGCTCTTTAATTGAGATTTCTGTTTTTGACAACTTTAGTGATGTAGATGGGTTAACAGCCGAAAGCGCTTCGCGAAGTCTCATATTGGTTATCTAGGATTTTGTATCCATTGCCTAGGGGTTAATGATTCTACATTCACGTTTTGGAATAAATACAACACTGTATGCTAATATGTACAGGTTTATTCACACAAGTCTACAAACGTCAACTCCGCCGTCACTTTTGATACCGTCGATTACGGAGGTTCCTAACAGTCTCGATATTCTATACTTGTACGTTTAACAGTCTTTTCTCTCACGTCTAATAAGATTTGCAACACTCGAACCTCTAAACAGTTTTTCGTCTAAGTAGGAATATACTTCCTTAACAACTCTCGTCTATCGCGTTCCGCAGCACCCTTCCCCTCTCTCTTTCAGAGCTTAGGGATGTACTACAACAGTAGTACTCAACACTGATTGGTAGATCCTCTACCTTGCGCTACTTTACTGAAATCAACGGGTTCCATAGGAACAATATCAGGAGCGTTACTGATTTCTGAGAACTGCACACCCAAGGAGGCCCTTGCAAGATTAAGATGACAGCTAACGTATAACACTTCATCTTCAGAGAAAAGTAGTTGGCCAGTCTAGACGACTAAGTGCCTTTGAGGCGCCTACAAACTCAATATGCGATATCATGGGAATGTTCTAGGATCTCTTAAGACAGGGATATATTCCAGGAATGCGTCTAAAATATCTGTTCGAACGTCGTTCAACCTCATCTGCACCTGTCAAACTAATCTTAAGTCTATTATTTACAAGGGTGAACATATAATAATTCCAACAGTTAAAATACCGAAATATGCAGTAGTCAATTTCCAAATCCGAGAAGGAATTTATTTAAGTTAGTCAAGGCTCTAGAAAATTGACATTTCACGACGCTCTACAGGCAGAACATGCATCTACTAATTGAAATGTTTATGAACTGGAACAACAGAAATAATTTTTTAACGAAAAGAGACGTTCTGTGACCAATGAAAATATGGTTATGTAACGTTGAAAATAACATTGAAATAGATTGATCGTTCAAGCTCCTGATCTGATGACAGAGCTTTCATAATTTTTTTCCCAAATATTGTTATACTTGATGCAAATTTCTTCTCGAGCAGCCAGGCACTCTCTTTCAATGCCTGTTTTCCCATTCCAACAACTTCATCATATCATTTCAATTCTTACAGAATCATGTTGGAATTCTTACGGGTCATATTTTTGTATGTGTTACAACCATACAATCCAAACTTGGAAGGTGTAACGGGTTATAATTTCTCTACTTAAAATTTCTAGTACTATCAACATTCAAATAAAATTCATTGAATAACAGATCCGATTTGATTATTTCTTAATTTTGAATGTAGTAAATAATACAATTAAATTCTTTCCATTTGGGCTAACGCCATTCAGAACGTCAACACGGAGGAGCGGTTAAAGTAATTCAGTGTTTATCGCTCTATGATCGAGTGGATACCCCAGCGTGGAAACAAAGCGTCTTTCTTTATGATGCGAGAGTGGAATGAAAAACATGTCGATTTATTACCCTAATATTATTCGTTAGACTTATCCTGAAAGAGGTGTTCTACTAGTAAGGAAAAGCAATTTCTGGTTGTTTTTTGTGTTGAACGTCTGAAATAAATTAGTATTTTGGGCGGATCAACACTGAATAAAACGAATTGATGATAGGGCTTGATTTAAACTATCATTAATTCAGATGGTACAGTACGCCATTTTATGGGTGTGGTTGTAAACGCCCATTATTTGGGACACTTATGGTGATTTGCATGATGAGTTTAATGTATTATTTTTATTTAACTTGATGTGTAACTCATTTCAGCAAAGTTGAAGAAATATCCTAGGGTTCTATTGTAGAGTTCATGTTGGGAGTAGAGTTCTGTGTTTGATAGATTCAGATGTACTAATAGGTATATTAAATGTGGTGTAAAAATAAATATTTTGTTTTCAGATTTTCTCACGGTAACGTTGGTTTTTTCCTCCAGTTTTAGTGTTATGCCTTATCTAACTGAAAAGTTTTTTAATGAGGCCCGTATCCACCTGTTGACGGATAAATACGTTTTTGGACGGAGCCCATATCTACCTAATCGTGAAGTTTTCCTGTTTGGACCAGGACATAAATCACTGGATACTTTTCGTTTTATTTTGAAACCAAAATTCAGATTTAACTTACTTCGATGATTTTTGATTAATTTCCATGATAATTGGAAAGATTGCTAAGAGCGAATCTGAAGGCCCTCAGGATTCTTTATTACTGAAAGGGTAAAACTCTCAGTAAAAAAGAATTAACAGATATATCCCCTAAACTAGAGACCATAAAGAGGACATAATAAATTTGTTTTATTTCATGTGATCAGAGGCCTTTTTTCAAAAAACTATCTTTCATTATCGAAACTCTCAGGGAGAGAGAAGTTGTAGCGTTTGAATACCCTCTGCATACATTTGTAGGATTGTTATCGGTGTCTAGGGAATAATGATCTTCAACTTCTCCGTCGTGATCAAATATACATGAAATGTCGTCAATTTCTGAGGTTTCTAAAGTCCTCATACTTAAACTTCTACTCCGCCCGACACGCACACTCACACCCGGTTTCTGAAAGGCTGGTCAAAGTTAACAGAACTGTTAATGTCAAATCAGTCCGAGTTTTTGCGCTTTGCGCAACTCAGATGAGGGTTAACTAGAGATTGATCACTGATTAGTTAACATTTGTGTTGATCAGCCTTTCAGAAACCGGGGGTTAGTCTCTCCCGGCTAACCTTTCTTTCACACGTCTAAGGCTCGCTTCACATCAACACGACACGGTTTTATGTACGTCAACGACACAAACGCTCGAGGTTTCCCACAAGCTCGCTTCACAGTCGTGTAAACGACACAGGCATCCGGTGAAGGCTTGAATGATAGCTTTCACAGCTATCCGGCCGAGTCGTGGTCGTTTGAACTTCACCCAACGTTCACACGACTGTGAAGCGAGCCTGTGGGAAAGCTCGAGCGTTTGTCTCGTTGCCGTACATAAAGCCGTGTCATGTTGATGTGAAGCGAGCCTAGAAGGAATCAAATCCCCTAGCGTCAAACGGATTCCCTTGAGCCTCCGTACTGAACTCCATCACGCTCGACTTCACCAATTCGACACAACACTCCAATTCGTGGTAACTTCCAACATCTCTCCTTGAGCTGGGGTTGTACTACCAATGTGATGTTTACCACAGATTGTAAAATTCTCTCTCTGTGAAATTCCCTGGGACCAATGGGGTTCTACGAGAATGATCCCTACTCTGACACTATAGTCGCACGAAATGGCTCTCGCACGCGAAAAATATACGTGATGCTGCAAAATGTATGATACAACTAACACCAATATATTCTTAGCGATTTTCTGTTCAGAAAGAGTATTATGTGACTCTACGCGGCTTAATGGTCTCCGAGGCGCCCACGGAGTTAATACTTATATGTAAGAGGGACGGTTTGGGTTCTCTTCAGACAGGGGTATAATCCAGATATACGTCTGAATTATCGATACGAACGTCGGTAAACATCATTTGCACCAGTGAAGCTAACATTAACTTTATTATTCACAATGTTGGAAATATAATTCATATACATTCACTGTGGATTTCACGTTATAAAAGAACAATATCCAAGAATTTGTGGTGACAAGGGCGATTCGACATAGTACCTGGGTCGAACCAAGTTTGTCATCGCATGACCCAGAGGAAAGATATCTGCACATTTGTAACAAAGCATTCATGGACTCGACCCTCAACCTTCTAATTCCCGGTATCGGAAACAGGGAGAATAACATTTCCCTTCAGGTAGAAACCCAATGGCAGGTTGAAAGATCCCCCGAGAAGGGTGGTCCATAACGATTTAGTTATTTACCTTTTGTAACCCAAAAGGATCTCCTCAAAATAAAACTATGTTTTCGTTTTCGCCAAGTATTTCAATGATTACCGTAAACGTAGTACCTCAACTTTCGTAGATAATCTTCAGAACATACTGAAACTTGGACTATCACAAAATGAACACACAGACGGAGCTGGAATTCAACACCCGTGGCCTAAACAGATAGATCATATTTAGTCATTTTCCTTCATTAGCCTTCCAATATAATTTCATTTGTTATGCACGTCCGCTAGAACGTGAATGAAGGATGAATTACATTCTCCAAGTCCCACAGCCAACATAATGTGCTTCATTGGAAGAGTTCTGTTTACATTGAAACGCACCTTATATAATTAAAAGGTTTCTTTCTGGGTTTTCTTTCCCAAACTCTGAAAAATATCTATAAAATGAAAATTAATTATTTTGTGATTTGCTTCTGCGTAAGAAACACAAGTATTTGTCAGTAGTAATCAAGCGAACAATGTTGCCTAACAAAAGACAACGAAACATCAATGAAGAAACAACTATATCGTCATGAGTCTATATCAGACTCCTCCGCCCGATACAACAAAAATCTTCAGAAATATTTTGTTGATAGTTATTCCGAAATTCGAGAATGGTCACATTGACTAGTATTCCAAATGATAGTAACATAGTTTTACTTTGCATAGAAATTTCCTAGTTCCAACTCCATTTTCAATAAATTTAGCCAAATATGGTCCATACTAATTGAGCAATTTGCAAAATTGCTGTTGAACAGAGAATGCAATTTTGCGATTTGCTCAATTCGTATAGACCATATTTTACTGGATTTATCAACAAAGGAGTTGGAACTTGGAAATTTCTATGTAAAGTAAAACTATGTTTTTCAAATTCTGTCAATGTGGCAATTCTCGAATTTCAGAATAACTATCAACGTATGCCAAGTTCGTAAAATCCACATTTTTTACATCTAATAATAATAATAATAATAATAAAGGTCTTTATTCCTTCAATATCAGACCATATACATGCAAATACACAACATTAAATTTGAAGAGAAGGAAAAGGCGAATTTCAGTGCACTCAATAAGTGCACTGTTCTATCTAACCTTAGATTCATACCAGAGCTGTCATAAAAAAAATTATATGTGTAAGCAATGAAAAATATACAACAACAAAAAATGGATATTTCTTCCTTTAAATCTAAAAATCTATAAATCTAACCCTACATATTACTCGATCAATACTCTTTATTATTCATCTAATAGCTTCCTGAAAAGGGAGATCTTAAAACGGTTAAAGTTTTTTATAGTTCTGATGTTCACAGGCAGATTGTTAACAGCTTGCGCCACACTGTAGGAAAACGAACGCCTGAATAACTCAGTCGAGAAAACAGGTGGCGTCAAGGTGCCCTTAAAACGAATGTTCAAATTATGAACATCAGAACGAAAAGTAGTTTTGTTGTACAGGTATGGAGGGGTTCTAGTGTTGATTATTTTCATGAATAAGGTAGCGGAGTGGAGAAGTCTTCTATTACTCATATTCAGCCAGTTGACAACACCAAGAGTGTGACTGATTCTTTCATATTTCCTTATTCCAAAAATGAGTCGTAAGCAAGAGTTCTGTAGCTTTTGTATTCTAATTTTATCTATGGCACTCAAGCAGGGATTGTAGACGACATCTGCATAATTCAAATGTGAGAGGACAACTGAGTCACAAACCAATCTTCTCAACTTAGTGTTCAAAAATTCTCGCCTCTGATAGACCACTCTCAACATCCCATACGCTTTTTGTAAGCAGGCAGAAACATGATCAGTAAATCTCAAATCTTGATCTATCCAAACACCCAAACTCTTAACTCTCGATGACAAGCTAATAATCTGTCCGTCCATCATCACCGACCCACCAACAGCCTCAAACCGCAATCTATCATTGTTTCTTCCGAACAGTATGGCAACCGTTTTAGTCGCATTGAGATGCAGACAGTGCCTTCCAGAGATTTCAAGTATCTTATTCAAATCGAAGTTCAACGCAGCAACGGCCTGAGTGGCCTCATCAGGATAAAAAGACAGATAGAGCTGGCCGTCATCTGCATAGTAGTGAGAGGAGCAGGAAACGAGGCACTTCGTGAACTGTGAGATGAAAACAATGAACAAAATTGGTCCCAAAATCGAACCCTGTGGCACACCCCTCAGAACCTCCAGAAATGTGGACAATTTATCGCCATAACGAACTGCCTGAAGACGTCCAGCGAGGAAAGAGCAGAGAAACAGCACCGCATCAGGAGAGAGACCAATGTGATATGAAACAGCGTCGAACATTTCGTGGTTAAGACTATCAAAAGCCTTAGAGTAGTCCAATAAGGTTAGAATGGTTAGTTTGCCCTGATCTGTGGCTCTTATTATATCATCAGTGATGTGCAAGAGAGCAGTAACACAACTGTGATTCTCTCTATATCCAGACTGGACTGATGGAATAATACTGTTCCTTGTTAAATGTGACCACAGTTGACCATGACCACTCATTATCCTCTCTAATATCTTAGATAGAGTAGGTAATATGCTGATAGGCCGCTGATCATTAAAGCCCCCAGGATTCGTATTTTTTGGGATGGGGTGGACGAGAGCTTTTTTCCATTGATCTGGAAAAATTGACTTTGTAATACAGTTATTCACTATATGGGTATTGTGAGGAAGAATATGGGGAACACACAAGTGTAAAGTTAGTATATTAATACCATCATTACCCACTGCTTTACTCCTTATAGATCTTATTATTGTGAGCACCTCCATCTCGTCCACAGTTGTAAAGCTGAAGTCATCACCATTCATACGATTTTCACCATTTCGGTAGAAACTCAACAGGTCCTTATCAGGGAGAAGGTCAGGAATGGAGTTAAGAAAATGATCATTAATACTTTCCACATTGTCAATGTTCCTAGGTAAACTTATATTTTTACGCTTTTTGAAACCCATCCTATCCAGACCTGCCCAAGTGCCATTTCTATGAAGATATATGTTATAGTAATTGATCTTTTCTTTTCTAACCGCTTTGGTAACTACATTCCTGAGAGTTTTATAAGAATTCCAATCATTATCTTGTCTCGACTTCTTGAATCTGGACAAAGCCTGATTCCTTACTCGAATCATACCTCTCAAGGTGTCTGTGAGCCATGGCGCATATTTCTTGGAAACTCGATATGTTCTGACAGGGGCATGAATATCAAGCAATGTCATTATATTTGACGTCAAAAAATCGACTTTCTCATCTACAGTCGGTTTATCATAGATATTATTCCAAGGTATAGAAGTAAGATCTGACTTGAATTTAACATAATCTAAATTCTTGAAATCCCTAGAAGTCTTGAAAATAGGTCCAGTTTTTTCAACCTTTAAATTGATAGAGCAGTAAACTAAATCATGATCACTGATCTGTGGAACCGCAGTCACCCCAAAGTTCACAACTAGGTTTGGACTATTGGTTATTACGTAATCAACTAGAGTGGATGAAGTTAAAGTTGTCCGCGTAGGCTGATCAATTATTTGTTCTAAGCCGATGCCATCTAAAACGGCCGAGAATCTCCTTATATCCGGAGTAGATTTGACGAGAAAGTCCATATTGAAATCCCCAACACTGTAAATATGCTCAACCGTTGGAATTATTTCAACCATTATCGCTTCAAACCCATCTATAAATGATGTGTAACTACTTGAGGGCTGCCTATAAATAACCGAAAATGCAGCCGACACGCCAGCCAACCTCAACAGCAACCAGATCTGATCACTTCCACTTTCATTTTTCAATATACTGAATTCGATTGTATTTTTTTATATAGACACCAACCCCTCAACCCCGACCATCTATATCCACTCGAACAAAACGATAACCATCTATTAGTAGGTTCACGCTAGATATCCGCTCATTCAACCAAGTCTCCGTCAACCCAAGTACATCGAATCTCCGCTGTATCAATACATCCTCAATTTCATCAAAATGAAGCATCAATGATCTAGTATTCACATGACCAAAATTAAATGTTTGATTCCCGGAATCCTGCATTCTACACTATCCCATCATGGCAACACCGATAGAGAAAAATATATGATGAACGATCAACAGGTAGGGCAGTGCACACCCATTAAAAAAAAATATATACCCACCCACTCTACGTAAATAACAAATTATTCAATAGTTATATGCAAAACAAAGTATTACTTAACTAATCAAATATTTCAACAAATGGGCGAATTAGAGCCGCTATCAGGGCTTTGAATGGAAAAAGAAAAGAAAATAGTTCAATTTAAAACAGGAAAAACAAAATATATACGAGAAGTAAGCAAGTAACATAACCTAGAAGAAACAACAATGATACAATAGTATAACATGGCAGGCTGCTCCGAATCACAATGACAGTTTTACAGTTAATAGACTTACATACTGTTCAGGTCGGTTTCGGTTACAATTTTTCGAATTGAATCGTCAACGGTAACAAAAATATTTCCTCTAGACGTCCAACAGGAACTAGCACCAAACTTTGCACGCACTTTCTTGAATAAATTCAACTTACTATTACATCTGACATAAAAGTCGTTCGTTAAGTCCCATCTTTCACGTTTGTGGAAAATACATTTGCGTTTTTTACATCCAGATGTGACGTCATAGACTAGATTAATTTTCATCTCGATATGAAAAACGAGAATTCTCAGATCTGACGGAAATTGTTTTTATATTGTGTTGTCAATTCTGTCAAGGTACTCAAAATTTAAAGGAAAATATAGATAAATGACTAATATTCAGAATAGTCAGTGGAATCCTTTACAAATGAGGAAATTTTTCCAACTTGTTAATTTCGAAACACCAAATATATCACTTACTGATCTGAAATTAGAAAGCATAGTACAATAAATTAGTGATTGAGGCATAAAATTTCCCAGTATTTTACCTATAATTTCACATGTTCGAAACATACCAAAGAAACATCAAAATTTTTTTCTCAAAATAAATTTTTGGTCGGCCTAACTTCGTTCGCTGATGTGAGAAATAAATATTCGCTAATAATCCATACAAAACTTCATAATTTGTCTTTGAAATTCGAAAATGAATCTTAAATTGCTGATCATTGAAATTATGTATAGTGACTTGTGGTGTTTGTAACCACAAATTATCGTTGTCAATTTAACTCAAGGAATATCACATATACAGTGCGCGTCAAAATTATGGAACAAATAAATTTTCTCAGAAGAAAAATATTTGGCAACAAAATCCTGAAACAGGTTAATTTTTGTTTCACTTTTACCAAATTTTAATGCATTTTTGAAGGATTTTTGTTGCACCCTGTGCCATCCCCATCAACTCTCTAATTTTTTTTAATAGGGAAAGTGGGTCACGTGGTTCTTTTTGAACAAGGTCTTTATATCTTCTTTACAGGCGTGCCGAAATTTTCAAGAAAAATTCTTTTTTTTTTAAATAGTTAGTTCAAAGAGGTTTTCAGTGTGTGCACTTTGTCATGGCTCATTTACTTTGAGATGATGGTACCTGATGAAATTTGTCAGCGAATGAAAGTTGACAATTACAGTTTTGTTCATGCACAACTTTGAACCCCCTCACGTGAAAAATTAGATTAGGGCATGAATAAAACTGTAATGGTCGACTCTCATTCGGTGACAAATTTCATCAGGTACCATCGTCTCAAAGTAAATGAGCCATGACAAAGTGAACATACTGAAAAACTCTTTGAACTAACTATTTTTCAAAAAAGAAAAATGTTTTCTTGAAAATGTCTGCACGCCTGTAAAGAAGATACGATGACCTTGTCAAAAATAACACATGACCCACTTTCCCTATTCAAAATATTTAGAGGGTTGATGGGGATGGCACAGGGCGCAACAAAAATTCTTCAAAAATGCCTAAAAATTTGGTAAAAGTGAAATAAAAATTGACCTGTTTCAGGATTTTGTTGCCAAATATTTTTCTTCTGAGAAAATTAATTTGTTCCATAATTTTGAAGCGCACTGTACACATAGATTTTATTTATCTCTTTATTGTAATACACTGAATCAAGTAATGAATGAGAATTTACATATCCCTCGATATACACATATTACACATATGGCCTACATACAATGTTACGGTTCCCTGCGTAAAAGGCGGTAACAAATACATAACAGACTTCAAAAAAATTCTCCGTTTTGACCAGTTCATTAATCGACTCTTCATCACTTTGAATCAAAGATATAATGGCTTCAGTAACACCCACAACTACTACTTTTGCTACTTCCATGTTATCCATATTTTCACGTCTTTCGTAACCGACAGAAAACATATCATACATCATGATGACATATCATACGTCATGATGTTTTAACTTTTTCTCGTAGAGATGTCGAAAATGTAATCTTTAGGCTTGTTTCACATGCATACGGTTCCATTCGGTTCGGTTCGTTTTCGGTTTCAACCGAAAACGAATGAAGGCCTTTCACACATATACGGTTCATATTATAGGTTTTATGTTATCTTCCGACACGGGCTCACAATTCCAATTTTTCCGCGACGTCAGATTCATCAAAGCCATTCAAAATTGAACACATACATATTTGAATGCATCCTACGTCTTTAATTGATCCTTATATTTTTCGGAAGTTTTATCCCGCAGCACTGGTTTAGATTTACAGCAGAAATCAGTCGATTCACATCTGGTAAACCATCATTTTCTCATGAATACTGAGATAGCAACAATATTCCGAAGATTTGTATGTTAATATTTCTATATTTGAATAATTCGGGAAATATTGAAATATATCTGCTCAATTTGAGGTTAAAACCACAGAACGAGACAGAAAACATATGTAAATATTTATTACTTTATGGTTAAAACCGAAACTAAACCGTATTTGTGTGAACGCCCCGGTTGATCTGTATTCCCTACACATGAATCCAAACCTGATAAAAACCTATTAGTGTCGAGGGAGTATTCGGTGCTGTACGGTTTCTATTCGGTACCGAATCTAAACCGGAGCACCATTTCACACTTGTCGCCAGCGACCGAATTGAAACCGAAAACGAAACGAGCCGAATGGAACCGTATGCAAGTGAAACAAGCCTTAGGCTTGTTCCACATGCATACGGTTCGGTTCGTTTTTGGTTTCCATTCGGTCGCTGACGACAAGTGTGAAACGGTGCTTCGGTTCAGATTCGGTACCGAATAGAAACCGTACAGCACCGAATACTACCTCGACACTAATAGGTTTCAATCGGGTTTGGATTCGTATGTAGGGAAAACAAATCAACCGGAGCGTTCACACAAACACGGTTTAGTTTCGGTTTTAACCATAAAGTGTGGTTTAAACCTCATATCGAGCAGATATCTCTCAATGGTTCCCAAATTGTTCAAATATAGAAATATAAACATAAATACATATGTTTGGAATATTGTTGCTATCTCAGTATTCATGACAAAATTGATCGACTGATTTCTGCAGATAAATTGAAGACGCAGGATGCAAATATATTTTTGTTCATATTTCGAATGAATTTAATAAATCTGACGTCAAGAAAAAATGGAATTGTGATTGAGCCTGTGTTTCGGGAGAAAATATAAAACCTAATATGAACCGTATATGTGTGAAAGGGCTTCATTCGTTTTAGGTTGAAACCGAAAACGATCCGAACCGAATGGAACCGTATGCATGTGAAACAAGCCTTAGTCACGTGATAAACATTTTGAAAAATTTATCGCATCTGCGATGTGGACTTTACGAACTTAGCAAAAATAATTCTGAGGATTTTCGTTAAATATCTGTCGAAGGAGTCTGATATAGACTCCGCAACGTTTCATCGTTGATGTTGTTTGGTAGTTGTTTGTTAGGCACTGTTTGAGAATTTTGTGGAATGCTCTCGACTCCTCCAATAAATCAAGTCATTACATTTATTTGGTGTTTGAACTAATTGAGAATCGTTGTCGTTTTCTAAAGAAAACGATATACACATTGCTTGCGACCATAAAGACCAGTCTACAGTTGACAAATTTATTGGGGTTTCGACCACCTAGAAATAGAAAGGATATTTTATATTTTCAAGGGCCTTTTAAGTTTACAATGCTGTAAGGGCCATGTGGTTATAACGGTTTCCCAGATTTTACGGTTCGAAATATCACTTTCAATATGATTATTTCTTTTAGTTCAAGCAGCCAATAACAAAGCAGGCTTTCCCATTGGGCGTTATTCATTTTGAATTCCCAATCGAAGTTGGTTTTTTCCCTCTACAAGGGAGGAACTTGAATATATAATTTTACTTGCAGTAAATGATGATTTTATATTTAGAGCAGACACTATTCAGATTTTCTACGATACAGTACTCAGATTACATTCATTTCACACACTTGTAACTTTTATCAAATATTCATCGACTTGTTGGTATTCATTAATGATTAGTGAACCAGCACCGAAACAAAATACAGTCCACTCTATCGAAAGTGTAAATATATTGTAAATAGATTGTTAACCAAATAGTTTTCAATTTAACCACCCTCAATTTTATCTACACATATCTACACCGGATCATCGAAAATATTTACACAGGCACCATTGTTCAATTGATTGCTTCTGACTGGCATATCTTGTGTTTCTTACGCAGAAGCAATGCACAAAATGATTCTTTTTGATTTTATAGAAATAGGAGTTTGGGAAAAAAAACCCAGAAAGAAACCTTTTAATTATATAAGGTGCGTTTCAATGTGAACAGAACTTTTCCAATAAAGCACATTATGTTGGCTGTGGGACTTGGAGTATGTAATTCATCCTTCATTCACGTTCTAGCGAACGCGCATAACACATGAAATTATATTGGAAGGCTAATTGGAAAATGACTAAATATGATCTATTAGTTTAGGCCACGGGTGTTGAATTCGAGCTCCGTCTGCGGGTTCATTTTCTGATAGTCCAAGTTTCAGTATGTTCTGAAGATTATCTACGAAAGTTGTGGTACTACGTTTACGGTAATCATTGAAATACTTGGCGAAAACGAAAACATAGTTTTATTTTGAGGAGACCCGTTTGGGTTACAAACGGTAACTTACTAAATCGTTATGGACCACCCTTCTCGGGTGATCCTGATTTTAACCTGCCATTGGGCTCATGGACCTGCGCCTGCTAAGGTTTCTACCTGATTGGAAATGTTATTATTCCTGTTTCCGATACCGGGAATTAGAAAGTTGAGGGGAAATTTTTATTTTATAGATATTTTTCAGAGTTTGGGAGAGAAACCCCAGAAAGAAACCTTTCAATAATGAGTATACCTGCCACAGTATCCTTTAATGCACCTTATATATTCTATGCTGGGGCAGAAACCGCTATTTCTCGAATCCATTCATATAATTGTCACATACCGAACACTTCTCTTCACAATGGCAAATCAGCCACCAGTGAAATGGATCGTTCAAATGCGTCGCGAAAAATTGTCACAGTTCATAGTGCATTCACACACTGAAAAGGTCCCCTTTCGGATATTCAGATCGCTTCTTATCACGTTCAAAGGCTGTAGAATAACGTCTAAACGTTTTTGTAACGCCGTCACGCCCACGAAAGCAAATCACGTCCCGATCCTGCGCTGGTACTGACATCCGAGAAGGCTTTTCGTATAAATTCAATAAGCCATTCAAAAATCTGGGGGGTCCGAGGGCGAACGGGAAAAATTTTCAATCAAATATTCAAGCGATATGGGATTCCGTGAAGAATTCCCGGAAATTTTAATCGCTCCTTGGTTTTATTTTTGGTATAATATTTTTTGCGCGCAGGTTAAGGGAGACTTTGATTTTTTTGCCGACAATGGTCTCAAACGATTAGGTTCATAGATAGGTAGAATAATTATCGCATTCTGTGAAAACACAGAAGTACGATTTATTATTGAAATTTTGAAAAATTATATCTCCGAAAGTATTAGTTTGTTAGAGTTAAAAATGACATCAATGGATTCCTATAGTGAAACTGCATTCTGAAAAAAACTTATTTCTAAATTTGTGATTTAAAAAAAAATTTTTTTGGTACTCCGAAACCATCTAACCGATTTTGCCCAATAACGAACTTAGCAGAGATATTTATGTCCCAAACCTATTCTGAAAATTTCAACTATCTTGCTCATTCCGTTCGAGAGTTATCGTGTTAACGGCTGGCCGGACCGGACGGCCCGACAGAATCGATTTCGACCTCATATTCCTCATCAGTGAGTCGAACCAAATCGTTTAAGACCATTTTCAGCCAAAATCTCGAAAATTGCAGACATTTGGGCAAATTGATAAGCACTCTGTTCTGAGGAACAAGAGCGCCAAAAAAAGTTCAACCACCGTAAAAAATTTCAATGTTCAACGAGAAAACGATCATTCAAATTGGGATGCACATAATGCCTGTTCAAACGATCGAAACTTGACGCCAGTCCGTGACGTAACCCGTCATGTCTACTCTCACTCTCTTCTCGTGTCCGTTTCACTCTTTATTCCAGTGTAACACAGCTCCCTATAAAGTGCTCGTAGTCAGCATTGGCTGTAACTAGCAGATGGTGAATTTTGATAACGTCATCCGTCATAGTAACGATTCAGAAGCGTTTCACCTCATTTGAAATTGCTTCTTGATTTACCGATTTTCAGGACCGAAATATTCAAATTTTATAAATTATGAAAGTGTATGAGGGCATACATGATGATCTGGTATTGAAGTAGACTCAGAAAAACATAAACATATGGTATTTCGTGTTACATGCAAGAGACCTATTGTGCATGTCCGGCCGGCCGTTGCCACGATAACTTAAGAACGAAAAGAGATTGCCACTTGAAATTTTCAGGGTATGAGGTGCGTCCAAATACGATGGACAAGTCCGTTAATGGGTATAATCCGCCCAGCGAATTCCATGTAATAATTTTATCCTCAACGAATACAGACCCGATCGAATTGAAACTTGGTAGCTAGTTGTAGAATACTGACATAAAGACGTTTGTGAAATTTTGTGAGAATCGTATCACTAAAATATTCAAAAAAATTGGTTCAAGCCCTGTGGACAGGAGCTATTGGGCGCATGTTCATCTTCCTTGTGGCCCGTACTGACCAGTAAAGAAAATAAAGAAAAAAAGCAGTATCATGTTGAATACCTTAATATTATTGATTATTATATAATAATCGATGAAAATACTGAGAGAGACCCAGGAAATTTGACACATTTTGTCTTATATCTCCAGAAATTGAAATCGTATAGAGCCAAAATTTTGCACAATGTTGCAAAATACTACAATTGACGTTAGTACAAGTTTTTGTTGCAATGTGATGAATAGTTCACGAAAAAAAATTTTTTTTTTCGAAAAAATTAAAAGAAATATTTTTTTAAAAATTACCAACATTTCGATCATAACAGAATTTTGCCAAAAGTTGCGCGTTTATATCCTCGAACTGACTACCAAGTTTCGATTCAACATCTTCTTTAGTTCCTGAAATATCAGGGAAATAACCTCAAAATTTGAAATGTCTATAACTTCTAAACCGTCCGGCCGATTTTGCCCGTTAACGAACTTAACCGTCGCATTTTGATCAGAAACCTACCCTGAAAGTTTGAAGTCGATAGGACCTTCGGTGCTCCTGTTATCGTGCCTACGGCCGGAAGGCCGGCCGGCCGGACGGCACCCAAAAATCTGACACCGGATTCGTGATCAGGGAGTCCGAATTAGTCTATTAGCCAATTTTCAGCTCGAAATTCGAAAATTACAGACATTTGGACGAAATGATAGGACGATGTTCCCCTAGAACATGCGCCCAAAAATATTATTTATCTCCCGATAACCTAAGAATGACACGAAATTTTTAGGATAGATTGTGCATCTGAATGCGACAATTAAGTTTTTCAATACCCATGATACCCATCTGAAATTTGGATCTTATTTCCTTGATACTTGGAAAGATACGAATCAGATCCAATTCAAACATGGTAATTTAATTGTAGAATGTCTACGCGAAAATTTCTGCAAATTTCGTGAGGATCGTATCAATAGAATCATTGAAAAATTATATATACAGTGCGTTTCAAAAATTACGCACCAAGAGAAAATTTTTTCGCCTGTATAGTTTATTGAAATTTGGGTTTTCAGGAAAGTTGGTGCTCAAGAAACGATGATTTTTGACATTGATCGTGTTACTCTGCAAACCTGTCAAAATTGACATTATTTTAGAAAAATGACCAAAAGGCGTGGAAATAAGAACAATATCAAAAAGTTTCTGAAATAAATATTGCTCAGAATTTCATTTTATACTAAACTGCCAAATTTCATAGTGAAAATTTCGAAATTTTTTGAAATGGATATTTTGATGAAAGCAGCTGTGGGATTTGCGGAAATTTCAAAAATAATTCGAAATGTAATTCCAATACAAGAGACATTATCACGATTTAAATAAAGTTGATATTAATTTAATGTTCCTCATTAATTACGATTTCTATAGTGAAAGCCTCACAATCTTGGTGCAAACCGAATAAAACTTGTGAAATTTAATGCGCAAAGAGCTAACATTTCGCTAATTATTCATGCAAAATCATAAGAAATTAAATTCTTCGATTTTATATCTCAAGAATAATTCTCCAACCCTCTAAAATCGCTTCTGAAGATATTTACTTAAATACTCACTCATATACCACTAAAAACGCAATACAGACCTCATCTAAAACAAATATACCTGTGAAAATTAAATCGAGTTGACAGGCGGATGATTTCTTATGATGTTCCAAGAATAATTAGCGAGATATTAGCTCTTTGCACATTTAATTTCTCAAGAATAATTCGGTTTGCACCAAGATTATGGGGTTTTCACTATAGAAATCATAATTGATGAGGAACATTAAATTAATATAAACTTTATTTGAATTGTGATAATGTCTCTTTCATTGGAATTATTTTTCAAATTTCCGCAAAGCCCACAGCTTCCTCTAATGTGCTGTCAGCAGAATATGAATATCAAAAAACTGCGGAATTTCACTATGAAATTTGGCTTAAAATGAAATTCTGAGCAAAATTTATTTCAGAAACTTTTTGATATTGTTCTGATTTCTACGTCTTTTGGTCATTTTTCTAAAAAAATGTCAATTTTGACAGTTTAGACGAGTAACACGATCAATGACATATATGTCAAAAATTCATCATTTCTTGAGCACAAAACTTTCCCGAAAACCATAATTTCAAAAAACTATACAGGTGAGAAAATTTCCCCTGGGTGCGTACTTTTTGAAACGCACTGTATATCAGAAACTGTTCATCGTACTTGCCTGAAATTTTGCGAGAGCCTTGAATGCCTAACTCTTCAGCCAAGTTCCAAGTTTGAACACGTTCGGATCTATATTATAAATATTGTTGGAGATCCGAACAGCTGGATGGCTGACGTTGCCTCGATAAATTTTGAACGGAACGAGATCAGCGTAGGCTACTCATCCAAATGTGACCTTTAATTTCGTTAATTGGCATAATAGGCCTAACAGTATTGTAAGTATCGTAAGTTTTTTTATATATTTTTAGATATTCAACGAATTTCAATACCAATCGAATTAAGTTCGGAGTTCTGTTGTACAAAACACTGTGCAACTGAAAAAAAGGTATAGATATATACGTCATATAACTATACAATTATGGTTGCTTACATTGGAATGATTCAAATACATTTTTGTTTACAAAATAAATATTTGCTGAAAATACGCCTCTGTGAAGTTGGTGATTCGAAAATCATCAAAATGCAGGGACGATATGTCAGAATTAAAAATTCCTTGATCATATACTATTCTGCAGTTACTCAAGTCTGTCAATTAAATGGTATGAAATGCATTCATACCCCATAAAAGCTGAGAAAACGGTATATGTCGATGCTAAATTCGATTTAGAGTGTCCAATAAAGGTGATTAGACAATAGAAAATGCGCGAAAAAGCTCCTGACTCCACGTCATTACTTGAACCATTTTTCTTATGAATATTACGGATCGCTCAGTTGTAGAATTCTTGTAGCCACACAGCCAGTTTTGAAGTATATAATTTTCAAGATTCCAGAAACGAACAAAAAAAAATTGGTTCAAGCACTGACGTGAAGTCAGAAGCTTTTGCGCGTATGTTCTATTGTCCATTCTTCTGTATTGAACACCCTTAATCGAATTTACCATGGTAAATTCGATTAAGGGTGTTCAATACAGAAGAATGGACAATAGAACATACGCGCAAAAGCTTCTGACTTCACGTCAGTGCTTGAACCAATTTTTTTTTTCGTGATTTTTTTGAAATTTTCTAGGGGTACGGTTCTTAAAATTTTTTTTCTCGTCGTTTTTTTCAAATTTTCTAGGGGTACGGTTCTCACAAAATTTTATACACGTCTTTATGTTGATTTTCTACTACTAGTTACCAAACTTCAATTCGATCGAATATTTATTTTTTGAGTTATCAAGGAAACAATATTCCAGATGGGTATAACTCGGAAACCGTTTGACCGATTATGCCCAAAATTGAACTCAACTCTCCCTTTCGGATACGCAACCTTCCCTGAAAATTGCAAGTCCCTATCTCCTTTCGTTCGAAAGTTATCGAGGCAACGGTCACCCATCTACTGAACTCACACAAGAATGCTCGAATCTCCAACAATATTTAACCGATCGTATTAAAACTTGAAAATTGTCAGTATAGTTAGGTTATGAAGGTTCTTGCAAAATTTCAGCAATTTCGAACGATTAGTTACTGATATATAGAACTTTTTTTTTTTATTTTCAAAGATTTATTTAAAATTTTCTACAAATGCTATCCTCACCAAATTTTGCAAACGTTTCCGCATTGGCATTCTACAACTAATAACCATGTTTGAATTCAATCGGTTCAGTATTTTTCGAGTTAATGAGGAACAAAAACCACAAAATTTCATAAAATTTCAGATGGCTATAACTCTAAAACCGTTTGGCCGATTAGGCTCATAATCAAACTGAAATGTCGCGTTGTGGTGTAAATCTTAACCTGAAAACTTGAGGCCGCTATCTCTTTCAGTTCTCAAGTTATCGTGACAACAAAAATATTTTTTAATAATTTTTTAATAATTTTGTAGCCATACGATTCGCACAAAATTTCACAAACGTGCTTAGGTTCATATTCTACAACTACTCACCAAGTTTCAATTCGATCGGATTCATATTGGTTAAAAACAAAATTATTACTCGGAAACCACTGGGCCGATTATGCCCATTAACGAACTTGTCCGTCGTATTGGGATGCGCCACCCACCCTGAAAATTTCAAGTCGCTAGCTCTTTTCGTTCTCAAGTTATCGTGGCAACGGCCGGACGGCCGGACGGCCGGACGGACAGAATCAAATTTGACATCGAATTCTTCATTGGGGAGTCGAACTTAATCGTTTGAGACCATTTTCGTCAAAAAATTCGAAAGTTACAGACATTTGGGCAAAACTATAACGCGATGTTCCCCAGAACATACGCGCAAAAAGTTATTAAGGCGTAAAAAGATCACATTCAATGAGAAATATGTAGGTAACTGACTATACGTCATTTTCATCATGAATAATACTAAATTTTCAACCGATACTATAATGGAAAGTTGAGGAAGCACTGACGTGAGGTCAATCTGCTTTGGTGTGATTTATATTAACGATGGCTCTCTTTGGGAGGCGTAAGAATCTACAGTATAACCATAATAAACATTGATCTGAAATTTATGAATATTAAATAATCGTTAAAACTCTGTTTTCAATTAGAAAAGATCATCAGACAATGAATCCAAAGGATAATTAATACCTCAATGATTATTTGTTTTTCAATTTGCCTTCCATTAATCCAGATCTCAGTTTTCTAAATTACAGTTTTGAATTGTTATAGAATTCATTAATTAAAATGAGTGAGTTATTTATATTAATTCCTACCAAGGCTTTGTTTTGTCGTGCCCTTTCTCACAAAGGAAAAGTGTTTTTCGTTTATACGCTTCGAGTAATTGAAGGATAAAATAGGGTGAAGACTGGGTAATAATTGGTGTATCTGACAAACAGTCTAGGGATTAGGGGGTGGAAAAATAAGGAGTCAATTTGTATTTAAGGCTCTTGTGATAGAATATCAATGCAAAAAACATTATTTATTTAAATATGCGAAACTGGAAATGAGTGTTCCCTACTGCTCCTATTGACCATAATATTTATCATAATTATCAATATTTTTACATCTTTTGTGATAGTAAGATTCTAGTTGGAAGAATTTATTATTTGTTAATGAATTCTTACAATTTTACTGAGATATTCACTTTTTACAAATTGAATAGAAGGCAAACAGGTTCATAGAGAAGTATAGTATTCTTGGGAAGAGCATGACAGATATCTGCAATTTTGGAATTTTTGCCGAAAATGGTCTTGAAAGCTTAAGCTCGACAAATTCAATCCCAACGGCCGTCCGTTGCTTCGGTAAATTTTGAACGGAAAAAGAAAGCGACTTGTACCATTCATTCAGGTTACTCAGCCGAATGCAACGGTACGTCAATTGGCATAATAGGGAAAATGATTTCGGGGAAATACTCATCTGAAATTTTGTTGCTATCTCCTCAATAACTCAAACAATATCGATTGAATTGAAACTTGATAATTAGTTGTAGAATGTTGACAAGCAAATATTTTCAATGTTTCGTGATTATCGTATCACTAGAAATAAAAATAAAAATATGTACATAAAAATATAGAAATTTAGTACCAAAATAATAACTACGAATTTTTATGATTCTGATTCAGAATTCATGCAGAATTCTATTTTGCCAATATTTCAAAAAATACAGATATGATCAAAATGACATCTATTCTCCGGTTGAAAAATGACAGCTTGAAGATTCATGCAGTATTTCCTGAGCGCGTGTGAGCGTGAATAGACAAATGAACATAAGCGCAAAATATCCAGACTTCACGTTAGTGCTTTTTAAGTATTTTATTAATAACACCCGTCTTGCAGAATTCCATCATATTTTATGTCATGTTTTTCAATATATATATATATATATATATATATATAAATATATATATATTCTTTTGAACTTGAGCATTACAATTTGTATTTTATCTAACAATAAAGCATGTGTATGAAAGAAGTGTTAACAGAGGTTAGTGTAACGGGGTACCATATTATTTGATATAATATGATACTAGAGCTTAGGGAAAAAAACTCAGCAAAAAAACCCTATCTCCCCGTTAGTGTTGTGATTTATGAAAATTGATTCTGTTAACAAAATATGCTGAAATATTAAATATTGAAGGGCATCTTTTTCTTCATTATCGCTTCTTCCTTCAACAAGCAGAGAAGATTCTCCAAGCTCCGAAACCCAATCTGGAAAAGGAAAAAACAAAGGGAGAAAACGAACAAATTAAAATGGAATATTCTATATTTCATTAAATAGATTTGAACTCGCTACCCATTCTAAAAAAGATTCAGAAACCTTATGAATAGCCCTACAACCATCTTTGAATCTATATATGCGACAATTATTAACTAAATGATCTATGGTTTCCTCTGCTTCCCCGCATTCACAACTAGGACTCTCAACTGAGTTCCACCTGAAAAGCATGCTGTTGCAACGACCATGACCGGTTCTTAGACGATTCAGAATAGACCATATTCTCCTTGGAAGATCAAACCCCGGAACTCTATCTAAAGGATCAGAAATTAAATCTTTGTTGAATAAATTGCAAGAAATCCATTCAGACCGCCAAACTTCCTTGTCACTTTTATTCGAATTAAGAAAACAGTTGGACCATAAAGGGTTTCGTGACTTCAATCTCGGAATCTTATTGCCTGGAATGTAGGAGATAATCGGAAATGAATTCGGAAAAGAATGAAATTTATTCCAAGAATTTGAAACAGCAGTCTGCCTGCGAATGTGGGGCGGGACAATGTTTGAAAGAACTGGCAACCAATGAATAGGTGTAGATCTAATAGTTCCAGTGATGATTCGCATAGATGAATTCAACTGTGCATCAATTTTTTGAGTATGAGCACTATTAAACCAGACAGGGCAACAATATTCAGCGGCAGAAAAAACCAAGGCTAAGGCTGCCGTTCGAAGAGTAGCTGCATCAGCACCCCATGAAGTACCAGCTAATTTCTGTAGAATATTATTTCTCGTTTTCAACTTCAGACGCAAGTCATCTAAATGGGCTTTGAAATTCAAAGATAAATCTAGTTTCACTCCTAGATATTTAGGATAAAAATTATGTCTCAAGAAAGAATCACCGAAAGTTACACTCAATGTTCTATATTTTTGGTGATTGTTCAAATGAAAGCAAGAAACCTCAGTTTTATTTGGATTCGGACACAAACGTTTTTCAATGAAACCTAATTATCTATGAATAGGAGAGTTACCTATTCCTAGCTGTATTTAATGCCAAACAACGATTACTTTTATCAATTACTTCAATACATAGAACAAAAGATCGAAGAGTGTTGAACAAAAGTATCGAATAGAATAAGGTTAATTCATCAATTGTTATTCAGTACCCTGGTGGTAAAATACAATTAGACATACAAGTATATACTCCAGAATAGTGAGTGGGTATCGCTTTTAATTTAACAAAAATTTGCCGCCTTGGGTCAGTTCAGTACCTAGATGGCTGAACACTCTGGTTCTTAGTTTGATAAAGTGCGCCAAAGCCAAAGACTCGAGGTCAGTCGACCTCGAGTCAGTGCTTTGCAACTTTTTGCGATCTTGTATAGAGAACAGTGTGCTATCGTTCTGCCCAAATATCTACGATTTTGAATTTTTTTGCCCAAAATGGTCTCAAATGTCTAGGTGAAGAATTCTGGATCAAATTTAATTATATCCAGCTGGTCGTTACCATGATATTTTTCGAACGAAATGAGATAACGGCTTGCAATTTTCAGGGTAGGTTGCGCATCCGAGTGGGACAGCGAATTTCGTTATTGGGCATAATCACCGTAATGGTTTCTGAGTTATATCCATTGAAATATTATTTTCTCGATAACTGAAAAAAAATTAGTTCAAGCACTTACGCGAAGTCAGGAGCTTTCAAGCACATGTTCTTTTGTCTACTGACCCCTATTGGACACTCTTTATCGAATTTAGCATCGATATATACCGTTTTCTGAGCTTTTATAATATATCAATGCATTCAATACCATTTTTATAATATACTAGAGAATCAATGATCACATCATTTTAAATTTTAACTGACTGTTAACTGGGTCAAATTTGTACATTTTGAGTTTTAGAAAAAATAACAAAATTGAATTTCAGATGAGTATAACTTCAAGACCATTTGGATTTTTTACCAATTAACGAACTTCAATGTCGCAACCTACCCTGAAAATTGCAAGTCGCTATCTCTTTCCGTTCTCAAGTTATCGTGAGATACAGAATATTATTTCGTAATATTTTTAAAATTTTGTAATGGAGTCATTCTCGAATTACTACAATTAGATGCCAAGTTTGAATTAAATCCAGTCCGTATTTTGATATCCAAAAAATAATATTCCAGATGGGTATACTTCCGAAAACGTTTGGACGATTCTGCCAACAACGAAATTAACTCATGAGGATGCGCAACTTACCCTGAAAATTTCAAGTCCCTATCTCATTTTGTTCAAAAGTTATCGAGGCAACGGTGACCCATCCAGCTACTGAAATCTCCGATCGTGTTCCAACTTAGAACTTGGCAGTAGAGTTAGGTTTTGATGAGTCTCGCCAAATTTCAGCGACGTCGGACGAAATTTTTTGATAGATAGAATTTTTTTAACGATTTTCAATGATTTTTAAATAATTTAATAGTAATGCGTTCACGAATATTGCAAGAATTTTCGCGCCGGCATTCTACAACTAATTGCCATGTTTGAATTGGATCGGATTCATATTTTTTGAGTTATTGAGGATATAACAACCAAATTTCAGATGGGTATAACTCCAAAACCGTTCGGCCGATTATGGCTAAACAAACTGAAATATCGCATTCAGGTCACAATCTGTTTCCGTTCTCTGTATATTTTGACATAAACAACATTTTTCTAAATATTTTCTAGTACCACGGTTCCCACAAAATTTCACAATTGTATTAATGTCAATATTCTACAACTAGCTTCCAAGTTTCAATCCGATCAGATCTGTATTGTGTGATGACAGAATTATCACTCGGAAGCAGCTGGACCGATTATGCCCATTAACGAACTTGTCCGTAGTGTCTGAACGCGCCACCTCCCCTGAAAATTTCAAGTCGCTATCTTCCTCCGTTCTCCAGTTATCGTGGCAACGGCCGGCTGACCAGACAGAATCAAATTTGACCTCGAATTCTTCATCAGTGAATCGAACCTAAACGTTTGAGATCATTTTCGGCATTACAGACATTTGGGCAAAATAATAACGCAAAATGGTTTCCTCAAGAATGATATATTTCAGAAACTATCTGTCAGATTTAGCTGAAATTTCGCAAAAACCTTAGAGTCGCCATTTTACAATCGAGTACCGGATATCAGCTAGATCGGCTTTGTATTTTAGCAGTTATTGTGAAAATAAAATTCCGAAGTGATATACTAACTGACAAAGAAACTTCAACACCCAAAAGGAGCTATTTAAATTTTCATTCTTTTTTGGTTGAACATAGATAGTATCGCAAGAAGTAAATGATTAAAATTTGGAAAAAAAAATCGAGAAGGTTTTTTCATGTAAACATTTTTTGTTACTTACATACCTATTGTAGTCGATTTTTGCAAATTAAATATTTCAAATTTTAAAACAAACCAGCTGTTCGAAGAGATCCAAATTCTATGTTTAGTTATTGTTGTTAAAATGCCTAGATGTGTACGCGGAATTTATCGCCAGCTAAGTGAGTTCGAAAGAGGTCGCATTATTGGTCTACGGGAGGCGGGGTTGTCATTTTGAGAAATTGCTAACTGTACGAACAGAAATCCAACTACTGTTATGAGATGATGTCAAGCGTGGTTTGATAATGCCCAAAATCGAAGAAGAGTAGGCACTGGACTTCGAAGGGACACAAATGAAGTTCAAGATCGACGTCTTAGACTTAGGGCCATTAGAGACCGATTTGCGACAACTCGATCTTTGGTTGATGATGAGTGGTTAGGAGAACAAGGCCATCCTGTAACTGTCCGAACGGTTTACCGCCGGATATGGTATTTTCTTACCACTGACGGTTGAGCATCGCCGGCAACGATTACAGTGGTGCAGAACACGTCAACATTGGAATGTGGAATGGCATCAGGTCGTCTTTTCTGATGAATCTCGATTCTCCTGTAGTGCACATGATGGCCGAAGAAGGGTTAGACGAGGGAGAAAGAGAGAAAGACGTGAGCCTCAGTTTGATATTGAGCGTAATGTACACTGGACAGTAAGTTGGCGTTATGTTATCGGGTTGCTATTACACATGCAGGTAGGTCACTTTTAGTCTTTATTCGAGGTAACATGACAACGCAGCGTTACCTTCAAGAACTAGTGGACCCATATGTTCTCCCTTACCTTAACCGACTCGTGAATCCAATATTTCAGTAAGATAATGCTCGACCTCATGTTGCCAGAGTTAGTTTAAACTTTTTTGAAGCGACCCATGTGAATATTTCGCCATGGCCGCCCAGATCCCCCGATCTTTCGCCCATAGAGCATGTTTGGACATCATGGGTAGAAGGCTTGGAAATGTACCCCAGCCGCCACGGACTTTGGCGGATCTGATACATGTACCACAGGTAGCTTGGGATAGTATCCCTCAAGAAAAAATAGACCATCTTATTACATCAATGGCAAGACGTGTTGGGGAGTGTATAGATAATTGCAGTGGACGAACACATTATTAAGAAATTTATTAAGAAAAATTGTATACCCTTCGTTTTCTCTCTTCATATTTCAATCATTTACTCCTTGCTATCTACTAATTACTATGTTTTACCAAAAAAAAGAAAATTTAATTTTAAAAGCTCCTTCTGGGTATTTAATTAATTTTACGTTTTCATGTTCAATCAGCGGCTATCGATGTAATCCCCCACTATTCCGCGATCCCCATTGAGTAGGTAATTAAATCGTCCAGTTTCCGGTCTGCGATCAAAGTGTTACCATAATTAATGCTCGAGATAATCGCCAGTCGATCCGAAGCACAATAAATCCGGGGCGAAAGAACGCCCAATTAGGACGAGCCAGCTGGCGCATCGTCCAGGCCAGTAAAATTCCGGCTCCAGATGGAATTAATCGTATGACACTAACTTTTCAGTGACAATTGCGTTCGAAGTAAACATTAATTCAAATGACGAAGGCACTAAAGTCCAAACATCGTCCTGCGCCCGAGTGATTGATCATTGGCGACGGGCATAAAACTTTTTGATGGGTTATAAAGAAGTTCTGGGGATCATCAAATTGCGGAAAGTTCCCTATTAGAAGATTCCGGTATTTATAAGGCGTCTGAGGTCAATGCGCAGGTGATATGAAGTTTTTAGGTTATAGGTTTCGGGCTACACCCTCTTCCCACACAGCATCCAATATTCCAGAAATATCACCATATATAATAATCCGTAGTGTTTTTGGCGCTCTAGTTCCTCGGAACTGAGTGCTTATCAATTTGCCCGAATGTCTGTAATTTTCGAATTTTTCGATGAAAATGGTCTTAAACGATTTGGTTCGACTCACTGATCAAGAATCCGTGGTCGAAATTCATTCTGTCCGGCTGGTCCGGCTGGCAGGTCCGGCCGGCCGGCCGGCCGTAGGCACGATAACTCTCGAACGGAATCAGCTAGACAGTTGAAATTTTCAGAGTAGGTTTGGGGGATAAATATCCCGGCTAAGTTCGTTATTGGGCAAAATCGGACAAATGGTTTCGGAGTAAGAAAAAAAAAATTTTTTTTTTCAGAACAAATTCCAAATTAAACTTTTTTCAATAAGCAGTTTTACCATAAGAATCCATTCATATTATTTTTATTTCTAACAAGCTAATACTTTCGGAGATATGATTTTTCAAAATTTCAATGTAAATCGTATTTCTACGTTTTCACAGAATGATAGAATTATTCTGTGGGTATTCTATGAATTGTTATAATGTCAACTTATTTTCCTGAGACATGACGTTGTCTCATTGTCATTCATTCCAGCAATCGTATAAATATGAGAATTATAATATAATATCATACTTTTTGTTGGTTGATATTTTCATGCCGATGGTCAATCCATATGATGATGGGAATGGTAATGATAAGTTAATAATATTGAGTTCAGAATATCTCCACTAAAAACGAAACTGGAATATTGGAGTAGATTTGAGGAGAGATATATATATCGTTCATCATAGAATTGAGGAATGAATATCTCGGATGAGTTCGTTGTTGGGTAAAATTCGTCTATTGGTTTTGGATTGATAATTTTTGGCATTCTTGTTGAATTTAAATTCTTCTATGATGTTTGAATTCAATTTCTGCTAAGATGAAGTTCTAAATTTCAATAATGAATCGTACTTCTATGTTTTCACAGAATGCTATAAATATTCTATCTAAGCTTTATTATATGATCTGTGTTCATACTCGTACATTTCATCCTTTTCTATAAGAGAGAGTCAAATTCATTTCAGCTATTTTAATTTGGTTTCTTCCATGGTGAAGTTCTCATTCTCAGATTGCTCATTTAATCTTGATAAATAAACTATTATTTGAATTGAATTTACTTTATGATGCAGTTCTATCATAAGAATACATTGATATAATTCTCAACTCTGAGGAACCAATACTTTCGGAGATATAATTTGTCTGTTTGAACTAGAGCGCCAGAAAGCTCCTGTCCACAGGGCTTGAACCCATTTTTTCATCAGCGTTAAATTACACTCCACTGATGATTTCTAACAAGGTTGAAACCGTGGTATGTAGCTATTCAACTTTGATGAAATTATACACACTCTGTGGATTGCTCCAAAACTTTAGGTCTCTGCTAATAATATACCAGTTGCAGTCGCAATATCCAACAAATATTGCTGGAATATTGTATATTCGCATATTATAAATTGCAGTATTCAGAAATATTACTGAAATGTTACAAACTAACAGTTTTCTACAAAGTTAAAATTTATATTTTTGTGCTTATCCCTATGAATAAATTGTAACGGTATAAGATCCCGACACTTTTTCTTATATTATCATTTGGTTTATTTCAAGTATACATATAGAATATATTATACAGCACTCATTTCATATCTCTAGCTCATTCATGGTTCAATGGACCCCTTGTTTACGAATTTCGGAGCAACCAGTGATACATTGAACTTGAATTTCTGGTCAGCTTATGGTTTGAAATCGTTGATTTATTTTCAATCTACACTAGAAATGTTTTCCTCATGAATCTCTATTGATTTTCCACAGAATATATTTCAATATCTAAAAAAATTATTTTAGTATAGTTCTGTTCAGTACCATGGATTTATCGTTTCGATTCTTTGCGAATAGAATTTTCTGTGGTCATACGATCATCTACCGACTACATTTGGGGATTTATTCTCTATACGATCTTAGTGCCCAAGGGAAATACTTGACTTAAAGTTTCGCGTAAGATTCCTTATTTTACAATAGTTGAGAATAAGGAAATGATGGTCTGAATATCTGTTAACGGTGATTATTAAGTGTGATTATTTGTAAAAATATATGCTTCAAGTTGACGGTGAGTAAAATAATCAAATAAGTGTTTGTGATGTTGAAATTGGTATTGGTGAATTAATTTACGTGATGATTCCAGATTGATATAGTTTGCACGCCATTTTGTTAGAAAATCATCATAGAGTATTTTGTGGTTGACAATATCGATTCCATACTATTTTTCCTGGTATATGTTAATAAAATATTGATGCTGATCTGAACTAATCAGGGGAGAGTTTCTTAAATTTTTGACGGATTGCGTACCTCATGTTTTTCTAGGCTTTGATGAATTTTGAATGGAAGTTTGTGTATTGTTATATAATATCACCGGATTTGTCTAGAGAAGTATTGTATTTTGTAAAATAGTATGTGTTACACTGGTTTAATTATTTGTAGTTTATAGCTGAGGAGAAATACTCATTGCAACGTTCTTTTTTGCCTGGAGTAAGACTTCACTCAACATATCTTGAAATAGGAGCTATTTTTGGATTGGGGTTAAGATCTTACTTATCTTACTAACCCTCTGAAAATTTTGAAGTTTTGAACTAGGACTCATCTCTACATTATCTATGCCGTATCTGGAGATATCCTGAATTCCAGTTTGAAGAATCCATACCTCACCTGGTAGGATCCTGAGCATTCATCAGGAATAATTACTTGAGTGGTGATTACAAAGAGTACAATAATTTTTCTGAACGAATTCTCGTGAAAGACTATCCGAGCTAAGTTTTTCTCTTTGTAATCAAAGGAGTTCATTTTATTGAAAATTTAAAAACCAGCTTTATCAGTTATTGTCCTGTATCCCAGTAGCATAATTATATCATTGACTTTCCAGCTAGTCGAGCAGACATCTTGAAGCAGGTTCAGCGTTAAAATATTATGTATATAGATATTTATTATAAATCGCGACAAAAATAATTCATCATTACATGCAACCTCTCAGTAATAGTGCAGGAATATTGAATTCATGAACTAAATTATATTTCAGAAATTTTGGTTGTGTTCACATCTCAGCACTGATCAACATCTCCTTTTAATTCATTTGAAAAGGTTCGCATCATTGAACCTCATCAGCAACCACAGAATTGTAGTTATTTAAGTCATAATTTGGTATTTTAAATGTGTCTCCTATAATGATTATTTCATTCTACTCAATTAGATTCCAGATGGGTGTAACTCCGAAACCGTTGGGCCGATTATGGCCAACAGCGAACTTCACTCTCCCATTTAGATGCGCAACCTACCCTGAAAATTGCAAGTCCCTATCTCCTTTCGTTCGGGACTTATCGAGGCAACGGTCACCCATCCAGCTACTGAAGTCACACAAGGCTACTCAGATGTCCGACAGTATACATCCGATCGTGTTCAAACTTATAACTTGGTAGTAGAGTTAGGTTCTGAAGGCTCTCGCAAAATATCTGCCATATCGGATGAATAGTTTCTGATATATAGAATTTTTTTCAATTATTTTCAATCCTCACAAAATTTTGCAAGAATTTCCGTGTTAGCATTCTTCAACTATTAACCATATTTAAATTGGATCGGTTTAGTATTTTTCGAGTTATTAAGGAAATAACAACCAAATTTCAGATGGCGATAACTCCAAATCCGTTTGGCGTATTATGCCTATAAACGAACTCAAATGACACATTCAGATGCACAACCTAACCTGAGAATTTCAAGTCGCTATCTCTTTCCGTTCTCAGGTTATCGAGACATAAAAAATATTTTTTAATATATTTTTTTAAATTTTCTAGTGATATGATTCTCATAAAATTTCACAAATGTGCTTAGGTTTATATTCTACAACTATTCACCAAGTTTAAATTTGATCGGATTTATATTGGTTGAAAACAAAATTATTACGCGGAAACCATTGGGTCGATTATGCCATTAACGAACTTGTCCGTCGTATTGCGATGCGCCACCTACCCTGAAAGTTTCAAGTCGCTAGCTCTCTCCGTTCTCAAGTTATCGTGGCAACGGCCGGACGGACAGAATCAAATTTGACCTCGAATTCTTCATCAGGGAGTCGAACCCAATCGTTTGAGACCATTTTCAGCGAAAAATTCGAAAATTACAGACATTTGGGCAAAATGATAACGGGATGTTCCCCAGAACATGCGCGCAAAAACATATTTCGCATTGGGGAGAACACAAGGTGCAGCATATCGCGTTTAATGTGCAACCCAATATAGTGTCCTAATGTCAACACCGTGTTAGATTAAATCGATATAAGGGTATAAAACGACGTTCAACTCCCTATAAAATTCTGTAGGTTTCCGCGAAGGCACTGTGGACATTTCGCCAATCTGTTTGCTCCAATTACATTAATGGTAGATGAAGAGAATGTCTTGACCAGTATTGCACATTGAGAGAACGAGACGCGGAAGTTGTTCTGAGCACCTATTCCTCATATGACAAAAGTATCGTATACTGTTATTTATTTCCAGGTTTTATATAAACAAGAAAATTTTTCCATGTCCGGGTTTCCCACTATAATGTGAAGCCCCCTGTAACTTTGTTACGAGTAGAGATCCAAAAAAATGTTCTGTACAAAATCAACTGAATTTTTTCAGGATGTTTTCACGAATTAAAATATACAGGGTGAGTCTTTGAACACTGCATTAATTTTAACCAAATATTCCTCCCATCAAATGAAACACTTTTTTCAATTAAAATTTTTCCAAATTCAGCTCAGGTAAAAAGATACAGGCTGTTGAAATTTTGAAAAAAAAATCAGTTTTTATTTTGTAGCTTTGGCATCCTTTTTTTGAATAAAATGAATGTTGGCGTAAAGTTTCCTATAACTATGATACATATTTTCCAAATATAAGTTATTTTCTACATCTACTGGTTGTCTAGTTATGGACTCGTGGATTCATAAAACTAAACGAAATTAGCATAAAGAAAGCATATAAAGTTTTTCTTGAGTCATTTCAAGAATATCCCATCGTTTTAGACCATTATATTATTCGTCATCATTTCTCCTTAAACGCACCGTTTTCGAGATATTCTTCATTGAATGTTTTAAAATGGAAAACTCCAGAAATTTCACTACTTTTATGGATCCGTCCCTGAGCGTTGGAATCCTTAATCAAGCTGTAAACCTCGTTACCATCCCCTATTCTCGTCCGCCAACAATGTCATAGATAATTTATATGCGGGAGTGTATTAGCACATTGTGAAATCTTTAAACGCTTGTAACTTTTTACCTGAGCCGAATCTGGAAAAATGGTAAATGAAAACAGTGTTTCATTTGATGAGAGGAATCTTTGGTTAAAATTAATGCAGTGGTCAAAGACTCACCTTGTATATATAGGGTGGACAAGATATATTTTTGGCGCTCTTGTTCCTCGGAACAGAGTGCTTATCAATCTGCCCAATAAATGTCTGTAATTTTCGAATTTTTGGCTGAAAATGGTCTTAAATGATTTGGTTCGACTGATTGATCAAGAATACGTGGTCGAAATCGATTCTGTCCGGCCGTCCGGCCGACCGTTAACACGATAACTCTCGAACGGAATGACCTAGACAGTTGAAATTTTCAGAATAGCTTTGGGACATAAATATCTCTGCTAAGTTCGTTATTAGGCAAAATCAGTTAGATGGTTTCGGAGTAACAAAAAAATTTTTTTTTTACATCACAAATTTCAAAATAACTTTTCCTAAAGATGCAGTGTCTTCATAATTTTTAACTCTAACAAGCTAATACTTCCGGAGATATGATTTTTCAAAATTTCAATCGTACCTCTGTGTTTTCACAGAATGCGATAATAATTATTCTATCTATGAATTATTATAATATGATCTGTGTAGATACATGTCAATTTATTTTCCTGAGGCATGATATGTCAAATTTTGATATTTAATGCCATGGTTAATCCTTATGATGATGGGAATAGTAATGGTGAGTTAATAATATTGAGTTCAGAATATCTACAATAAAAACAAAACTGAAATATAGGCTAAAGTTTCAATTGATATAATATAATTTTGAGGAACGAATATCTCGGAAGAGTTCGTTGTTGGGTAGAATTGGTCTGTGGGGACTACCTCTTCACCGTCACGGTGGCGCGCCCTGTGGGGTGACTACTGCGTTACGGATATTGTTGGCGCTGCCAACCATGTTAACGCTAACTCCAACAGAGAGCGTCACAAGATACATAAGCAAGCCCTTGAAGCGGAGACACACCACCAGGGGGCCAAACTACCAACGGCAACGGATAGATGGCTCCCCGGAATAGATATCACTCGAAAGCGAGTTCACACTTTAAATAAAGTTGAGGAAGCGCAACCAAAAAGGCAGAACAGTCATAATGTATTGAAGTGCTTTGATCTTGTGTTGTGTTGTGTTGTTTATTGTCAGTATATATCTAATCTAATCCATGTTTTTCACTGTTTTATTTATTAACCTAACTAGGAGTAGGCAGATTGAGGCCTAGTTAGGAAACTTTATTTTTGCTGACTGGGAGTAGGCAGATTGAGGCCTAGTCAGCGCATGTTTACTTTCGTTGTTATTCCGGGTTAATCAGGAGTAGGCAGATTGAGGCCTGATTAAACCGCGGCATCGACCAAATCGCCATACTGTCCCAAAAGGTCTATTGGATTTGGATTAATAATTTTTGGCACTCTAGTTGAATTTAAATTCTTTCATGATGTTTGAAGTTAATTTCTGCTATTATGAAGTTCTATCATAAGAATCCATTGATATAATTCCCAACTCTTACCAATACTTTCGAAGATATGATTTGTCAAAGTTTGAACAAGAGCGCCAAAGCTCCTGTCCACAGGGCTTGACCAATTTTTTTATATTTGGCTAGCTCTTTTTCAACTGATTTCGGATATATATGCATATGGTTTATCCCTCTTAATTTGAATCTCAAATTCGGGGAACCATCTGGCAAACTCAGTAGTCAGTTGTCAAGTGGGAGGCTGCGATTAATAAACTAACTGCATTGGTAACGATATCACACACTTCATTGATAAATAATATTATCACTTCATGTGAGAACAATAAAAATAAAGCATTAACAATGCAGTTTTTTGATTTATCACAGCCTACAAATTGAAAACTGACTACTGAGTCTCCAGGTTCTTTCCAGAATTTAAGACTCTGTAGTTCCCAAAATAAATAGATAAATCAACACGTGCATATATATTTGAAATCAAGAGAGAAAGGCCTAGCCAAATATAAAAAATATACAGAGTGTTTCATTTAAAAAAACGAAGTCGCACTCAATATCTTGTCTACCCTGCATATATTTCAATTTATGCAAACGTCCTAAAAATATTCAGTTGATTTCGTACAACTTTTGTAGAGAACATTTTATTGTATCTCCATTCTTAACAAAGTTGAAGGGGGGTGGGGTCAAATTATAGTGAGAAAACCTGTACAAAGGTTGAAAGGCTAATAAGATTTAGATAACTTGTAGCGTTGAGCACTGCTAGCTCAGTTGGTTAGAGCGTTGGACTACGCATGGTTAGGTTCGATCCCTGGCTAGGTAAGGGGTTTTCCAGTCAGAAAGTAGCGGTCACCATATACCTACTTCCGTGTCAAATTTCATCAGTGCTATTCCTGAGGTGGCGTGATAAGACAGTAATAAATTAGAGCACAACTGATTCTCCTAACTAGAACAATATCTTAAGAGCTTATGACTGGTATCCTCGGAAATCCTAGGAAGTTCAGG
The DNA here is from genome assembly GCA_937662695.2 of Halyzia sedecimguttata. Classification (NCBI taxonomy): domain Eukaryota; kingdom Metazoa; phylum Arthropoda; class Insecta; order Coleoptera; family Coccinellidae; genus Halyzia; species Halyzia sedecimguttata. The sequence continues at coordinate 71,046,412 of OW569414.2, forward strand.
ATCATTATACAGCGTGTTTCATTGGAAAAAGGAAATACTTAAAAGGCAAATACAGTGAAGTGAGGTGACCTTTAGTCTTTATTCGAGGTAAAATGACAGCGCTGCGTTACCTTCAATAAATAGTGGAGCCATATGTTCTTCCTTACCTTAACCGGCTCGAGAATCCAATATTTCAGCATGATAATGCTTGAGCTTGAGATATTATCCCTCGAGAAGAAATAAACCACCTTATTGCATCAATGCCAATACGTGTTGGGAAGTGTATAGATAATCGCGGTGGACAAACACATTATTAACAAATTTATCAAAAAATGGTTTCAAGCCCTGTGGACAGGAGCTTTCTGGCGCTCTAGTTCCAACAGACAAATTATATCTGGTATTGGTTTCTCAGAGTTGGGAATTATATCAATGTATACATATGATAGAACTGCATCATAAAGGAAATTCAATTCAAATAATAGTTTATTTATCAAGATTAAATGAGCAATCATGAGAATGAGAACTGCACCACATTTTCAAATTTTTTTTCGACACTTTGCGGTAAGCTGGTCAATACAAAACTTCACATGCGTATAAAGGTCATGATTCTACAATTTGGTGCTAAATTTCCGATAGATCGAGTGATCGGTTTCAGAAATATTCATAAATAATAATAAATTACCTTGTAATCGATCAAAAATTTCCTGATCTACGTTCACCAAATTTTCTCTTCTTTCGAACTACAGAATTATGCTTTCAATATTTACGTAATATTTTCAAACATTTTCGTGTGAGGTCCCTGTTGCATCGCTAAAATACGAGTATTTCAACCCCAATATTCTTGAAGTTATAATATTCCCTTCTGTCAAGTTGACTTTATGACAATTCATACATAGAATATACATAGAATAATTATATCAATCTGTGAAATACGATTTACATTGAAATTTTGAAAAATCATATCTCCGAAAGTATTAGCTTGTTAGATTTAGAAATGATATGAATGGATTCTTATGATGAAACTGCTTATTAAAAAAAAAATAATTTGGAATTTGTTCCCTAAAAAAAAATTTTTTTTTTTATTACTCCGAAACCTTCTGTCCGATTTTGCCCAGTAACGAACTCAGCCGAGATATTCATCCTCCAAACCTACTCTGAAAATTTCAACTCTCTAGCTCATTCCGTTCGAGAGTTATCGTGCCTACGGCCGGACGGCCGGCCGGAGTGGCCGGACAGAATGAATTTCGACCACGGATTCTTGATCAGTGAGTCGAACCAAATCGTTTAAGACCATTTTCATCGAAATATTCGAAAATTACAGACATTTGGGCAAATTGATAAGCACTCAGTTCCGAGGAACTAGAGCGCCAAAAATTGTAAACCTTTCGTTTTTTTCTTCAAATTTCAATCAATTACTCCTTGCTATACTATGTATGTTTTACCAAAAACAAATTAAAATTTACAGCTCCTTCTGGGTGTTAGAATTTCTTTGTCAGTCAGTATATCTGAAGGAACATACCTATTACTGAAATTATCGTTGTATCAGACGGCCGCGGGAGCAGAGCGACATAATCAAATCCGAAGACGAATTATTTCAATGTCTTTCTCATGTAATCGTTTGAAGCCATCTGCTGCGGACACGCGAAAAAACTCGACAAAATTCTTTTGGTCCTTGCCGTCGGTCAACTGCGCATAAAGCTAAATGACAAGCTAATTTCAATCACTGAACATGACAACAAACACGAAGACGACAAAACGACAATAACAATCATAATTCATGAATGGAAAGCAATCGGAATTTCCATTTTCGCGACTTGGAGACGGCACGAAATATTTTTTTTCGTGGAAAACAAATTTTCCTCCATGTGTCGACTTCCCACGGTCCGTCTGGTTTTGATTATATTCATGGCAACAGCAGAAAGCCTAATACTCGCAGACGCACAACGCGTTTCTATTATAATGAGGTCTGCTACTTCGATATTTGAGGTTTCATTGATTTCGTGCGACTTGAACTTCGAAAGTTATTCTCGAGAAATATTTCACAGACAAGAAATATTCGTTAGAAATTTCAAGATTGGTAAGTGGAGATGGGACATACAGATCACTGCCTTTATTGTTGACTATTCCACTCTTTCGGTATTTAGATAGGAAGTTTTCATAGCAATGATCAATTTGCAGCGAGAAAACAGAACCTTTGAAAAACCAATATGATGGGTTTTCAGCGGAAAAATGTTGACATTTCATTAATTCAAGATAGCACAGAAATTCAATATTTCGTCACCTCAGAATTACACTGTTGTATGTGCAGTAAACTAAGTTCTGAGAAAAAACGAAAAACAAGTGACAAACAAACAAATTCTGGCATAGCTGAAATTTTCTAATAAAACATGACTTTTTTAATCAACTTGGATAAGTGGAAAAATGAAAGAAATATACCGCTCAAACCCTCAAACATTCCGGAAAGGGCAGCTCGATATCTCTTCGTTCCAAAAATATCGAAATTTTAAGTTGGTGTAAATTTTGGATGTTGGAGATCAACTGTCCACCAATTTGTAAAGATTTGAAGGGTTTTTAGTCTAGTCAACAAATGCTTTTTAGATCAAAATTTTTGTGTATTATCTGAAAAATTTGATTGAGGTGTCATTCGATTCGGAATGGCATGTAGATAGTTTTTGAGAACATTCTAAGGCCGCTCGCAAAAATTGCAGTAGTTATAAACAATTAAGCAGCAAAAAAAGAAGGAGGGTTTAGGTTAGATTCAAATAGAGGAGGAAATTTTCTAAAAAAAAGTACCAACTGCCGGAACTATAGGACCAATATTTATAATTTTCCTAGAGGGTTGAAAATACGCCCGAAAACGGATACTCCGGCTTGCGCAAGCCTCGCCCCCTTCGTTCCTTTGATGAATAAATATTATTCAAACTTATTAAATATGAAAATAAAAAATCGAAAAAATTCAGGCGCCTGCAGGATCGATCAATGAACAACAATCCATGGTCTAAAAATATTTACCTTGATTTTTCAATTAGTTATCCTTTACTTAATTTACAATTTTTTGTAGCACGAACATTAACATTGCAAGTACAATCATTTTTAAAATATTGATCTGAGAATTTTTTCCTTTTGTTGAGCTATTTTTCAAGGGATAGATTCCTATTGGAAAATTTCAGAAATTGTTAATTTGCGTTTTGTAATGAAAAATTTATTTAATTGAAAAATTATAAAAGTCCAATTTATAATATTACTATTGATCCGTTTTCTAATGATCAGAAATTATTTTTGATAACTATTATCTCCTATTGTTTAAAAAATTGTTTTAGACCAATGCGTTGTTTATGAGGTAATTCAAAATTTTCCTTTGGAAATCTAATTCAAGCTCTGTAATTTTTCACTCAAGTAATCTGTTATTAACAAAACGAAAATTAATAATTTTTCAAATTTTTCAATGGGGATCTATTCCAAGACCGTTGAAAAATAATGTTAATGTTCGTGCTAAAAAAAAATTGTTAATTAACTAATGGATAACTAATTGAAAAATCATGATAAACGTTTTTGGTCCATGGATTATTTTTCATCTATCCTGCAGACGCCTGAATTTCTTCAGTTTTTTATTTCCATATTTAATAAGTCTACATAATATTTATTCATGAAAGGTCCGAAGGGGGCAAGGTTTACGCAAGCCGGAGTATCTGTTTTCGGGAGTATTTTCAACCCACTGGGTAAATTATAAATCTTGGTCCTAGCTCCAGGAGTTGGGACTATTTTTTCAGGAAATTTTATCCTTTTCTTGAATCTTTTTTCAAATTTGAATTATCTCAAACATGTTTTCGAGATATTGGCGAAAAACCAAACCCCTCGGCCTCAGAATTTTCTCAAAAACTATCTACATGCCATTCCGAATCGAATGACACCTCAATCATAATTTTCGGAGAATACGCAAAAATTTTGACCTAAAAAGCACTTGTTGACTAGACTATTACACAGTTTTCCTTCGCTGTTCTGAGATCTGTTATCGAAAATGATACACAAAATCTCCAGTCTTCATACTGATCACCAATAAATAAGGCTCGACGGTACACCAGACTATCCATAACACCGAATGAATCATGGATCCATCAAGGGTGATCTGTGTTGACACTCGGCCATAATATTATCCGGACACGAGTACCACTCGACTTGACGCTATACCGCTGATGTAGAAACGATGTTTCGAATTTATAGTTTTGAAATGTTGCATCGCACGGCCGATGCGAATATCGAGGAGTGGATATCGGATTTGTTTGCCCAGTTGGGCATTTTCGTTCTCGTGGAAAGACCGCGACTGGAAAATGGAATTGATTTCGGATGTGCACTCCATTTGTCGGCCATCGTTTCCACATTGTGTATCGTTCGTATGTATAGCGCGAAGTATCATCATTGCAAGGGACTTGCATGGAGTTGCTGCTGCGGAAGGAAGGCTATTTGGGTATTTGTGGAAATATTCATTAAATTTGTCTGATGGAGTGAGACTGCATTATTTTCTTTCGACGGCGTCGTATGAAATATGCAGCTCTCGGAAATGTCTCAAAATCTGCAAGAGAATAGCGCACCAGTCTCGTCCTGCCTCGTACCAGTACGCTATAATTTCGTCTTGATGTGTGAATTTTTAGTCGAAAATAGTATCAAAAGATTAAACCAAAAGAGGGTACTGGTGGAATTAATCGTCAAATTCCATACTGGAGAGTTGATAATTGTGCTACATTTTGAAATAAATGGGGTTGAAAACGAGAGTGAATTATTAAAAAAACCATGAATTTCTAATAGTAAAATTGAAACATGTTGAACAATACTTCACGTGTCTACTGGCATCTATTGGACACTCTAATGCAATTTTACATCGATATACAGGGTGTTTCACGAATGATTGTACAGGTTTTCAGTGCAGATGCAGGACATTTTGGTGAGTCCGAATCAGTGTTTGAAATGTGTCCCAACCATATTAGTTTAAGATATACAGGATGTTTTATGTATTTTATCAAAAACTTTCAATCAGCATAACTCTTGAACGCCAGCATGAATCTTCATGAAAATTTCACGGAATGAGTATAGGCCTATGCCTAATATTCGCTCATAATGACTTGTTAATAGCGCAGGTCCGGACTGAGAAAATTATTTTCGTTATTCCACATCTTGTAAAACACACTGTGCATCAAATTTTCAATAAGTGAAATTTTTCTCATAATCTACACTGCATACTATATCAAACAAGCCTATTGGCAATAATGGCACACTTCGCATCAATTTTTTATGAACCATTGAATATCTGGAATTTTCTATTCATAATAAACACGGACCTGTGTGGAACCGAATAATGCGTAAAAACATATTGAATGAATGGAATTTCTCAGTATCATGACTTCAGGAATGTTATTATTTCACCCAATACTCAAATTCAGGATTTCAGATTACCCAAAAGAACATACAATGAGGTGAATTGTGGCTAGTTGCCAATAACTAAAAATGAGGCGAGCTAGGTCGCCTCATCGCTCGGTGTTCCCCAAAGAGGAAATAGTCATTAAACATGAACCGCGGTTTCATGGCTGTTACCAATCATTAGCGTGACTTAGCCACAATGAATGAACAACCGAAGGAGTTCCAGAAAACTGAATTCCATCTGTTGCGAACTGATATGGAGAAAATCCCACCAGTGGCACCTATGGAAATCCTTACGAACTCCGTCCCTCCGACCCAGGTGCCGCTAGTGGAATATTCTCCCTACCAGTTCTCAATCGATAGAATTAAAATTCCTAGAACTCCGTCGATTGTTCATTCATTGTGACTAGGCCAGGCTGATGCTTGGTAAAAACCATGAAACAGCGGTTCGTGTCTGCCCTTGAATGACGCTTTCCACTTTGGGGCAACACTAAGCGATGAGATGATCTAGCTTGGCCCACGCGGAATATTTGTTGATGGTTAAAATCAACGAATATTTCACCGTGTGTCTTTTTGGCGCTCTAGTTCCTCGGAACTGAGTGCTTATCAATTTGCCCAAATGTCTGTAATTTTCGAATTTTTCGATGAAAATGGTCTTAAACGATTTGGTTCGACTCACTGATCAAGAATCCGTGGTCGAAATTCATTCCGTCCGGCCGTCCGGCCGGCCGTAGGCACGATAACTCTCGAACGGAATGAGCTAGACAGTTGAAATTTTCAGAGTAGGTTTGGGGGATGAATATCTCGGCTGATTTCGTTGTTGGGCAAAATCAGACAGATGGTTTCGAAGTAACAAAAAAAAATTTTTTTTTTACAAAACAAATTCCAAATTAAATTTTTTTCAATGAGCAATTTCACTATAAGAATCCAATGATATCATTTTTATTTCTAACAAGCTGATACTTTCGGAGAAATGTTTTTTTAAAATTTCAATAATAAATCGTATTTCACAGAATGATATAATTAATCTTATGAATTCTCATAATGTCAACTTATTTTCCTGAGACATGACATTATCTAATCAATCGAAGAATTAGGAGAATAAAGTGTATTCCGAAATGTGAGCGAAGTGAGAAAAATCTCAGTTGTTTGCTCCGAAATTAGTTTTTCTCAGAAAAGTTTTACATTTCTGAACGGAACATGAAGTTAAAGAATGCTCAGTTCTTATTGGGGTTGAAATACTCGTATTTTAGCGATGCAACGGGGACCTCACCCAAAAATGTTTGAAAATATTACGTAAATATTGAAAGCATAATTCTGTAGTTCGAGAGAGGAGAAAAAATTTTTTCAGGAAATTTTTGATCGATTACAAGGTAATTTTTCATTATTACTCTTCTTTCATACATGTTTTATGAAATATCTACTATTTATACCTATAAATAGTAAAACAATAGCAAAACAGGTTTGAAGTACCTACTTTAAACCTGTTTTGGGCAATTGTCATACGAAACTTGTTGGCGCTCTAGTTCCTCGGAACTGAGTGCTTATCAATTTGCCCAAATGTCTGTAATTTTCGAATTTTTCGATGAAAATGGTCTTAAACGATTTGGTTCGACTCACTGATCAAGAATCCGAGGTTGAAATCGATTCTGTCCGGCCGGCCAGGCGGCCGGTCATAGGCACGATAACTCTCGAACGAATGGAGTTAGTGGATTGACATTTGCAAGGTGGGTTTGGAGCGTAAATATCTCGGACGAGCTCGTTAATGGGCGAAATCCATCAAGCGGTTTCGGAGTTATGGCCGATTTTAGTAAATATATTTTTTATGAATATTTCCGAAACCGATCACTCGATCTATCTGACATTTAGCATCAAATTGTAGAATCATGACCTTCATACGCATGTGAAGTTATATATTGACCCGATTACCGCAAAATGTAAAAAAAAAATTTGAAAATTTAAAAAAAGCGTTTCTACAATAACTCTCGAACGGAATGAGCTAGGTAGTTGAAATTTTCAGAGTAGGTTAGGGAGATGAATATCTCGGCTAAGTTCGTTATTGGGCTAAATTGGCCAGATTTAATTCGATTTCTCCTATGGTGCAGTTCTCATTCTCAGATTGCTCATTCAATCTTGATAAATAAACTATTATTCGAATTGAATTTCCTTTATGACGCAGTTCTACAATAAGAATACATTGATATAATTCCCAACTGAGAAACCAATACTTTCGAAGATATAATTTGTCTGTTTGAACTAGAGCGCCAGAAAGCTCCGGTCCACAGGGCTTGAACCAATTTTTTATCCGAAAGAGTTTTCCAAAAAAATACTGCTGTGTTCAAAAACATAGTTCAAATGCTATAAATTTTCATTCTGGTATTATTTATCTTCGAAAACTCTTTGTTTTGAATAACTGTAACAGATGGTAGCAGAATCAAAGATTTAATAGAAACAAAACACGAAGAAATATTGAACATTGAAGTGAACTTATTATAAAAGGGAATTTATGGTATGAGAATGTGGATTGTTCTCGTAAATTACCCTATTTCTTTTTGGCACATTCTAGCTCTTGTATTGAAGGTGCTGCAGCTTTCATTATCCTTTCTGGTCGATTATTTATTTATTTGTTTATATTTTTTCGGTTTTTATGCATGAAATCTTCAATTATGCTAACATCTGTGTTTCAATAATTCGAAAAAAGAATTTTCGAAGATGAATAACTCGAAAATGAGTATTTCTACCATTCCTATTTTCAGGTACATAGGTAATCAAATGTGAAACTCCTAAATTCATGTATTGGATTGAATAAGATGCAGCACTATAATTGAGTGATGTCACTGAGAATTTCAATTGATTCAATATGAATTAACGGAGATTCACAGGTTCATGTTTATTATGAATTGAAAATTCAATTACTCAATGGCTCATAAAATATTGTTACGAAGTGTGCCATTATTGCCAATAGGCTTGTTTAAAAGAGTATTCATAGTAGATTCTGAGTATAATTTCACTTCTTGAAAATTTTATGTGCAAGGTGTTTTACAAGATGTGAAGTAAAGAAAATAATTTCCTCAGTCGGGACCTGCGCTATCAACAAGTCAGTATGATCGAATATTAGGCATAGGCATATACTCATTACCTGAAAGTTTCATGAAGATCCATGCAGGTGTTCAAGAGTTATGCCCATTGAAACTTTTTGATCAAATACATAAAACACCCTGTATTTCTCAAACGAATATAGTTAGGACATATTTCGAACACTGATTCAGACTCACCAAAATTTCCTGCATCTGCACTGAGAGCCTGTACAATCATTCGTGAAACACCCTGTATATCGTTTTCTCAGCTTTCATAATATATGAATATATTTCATACCATTTTAAAGACATGTGTACTTCATAGAATTTTTTATTCTGATGTATGTATTCCATTGGAATTGAAATACAAAAAACTCCCGCCTCAAGTAATACAAGGATACGATATTCACGAAATTCTAAGAAAATTAGTGCGTGTGCATTCTACAAGTAATCACGGAGTTTTAATTGAATCAGATTTGTACATTTTGAGTTAAAGAGGAAATAGCAACAACATTTCAGATGAGGATGACTCCAAAATCATTTAGCCGATTATGACAATTAACGAACTTAAATGTCGCATTCGGATGCGTAACCTACCCTGAATATTGCTAGTCGCTATCTCTTTCTGTTCTCAAGTTATCGTGAGATACATAATATTCTTTCATGATTTTTTTTATATTTTCTAGTGGTAGGGTCGTCTCAAAATTGCACATCCGTCTTTATATTGATTTTCTACAAATAGTTACCATCAGGTTTCAATTAGATCGGGTGTGTATTTTTTGAGTTATCGAGAAAATAATATTCCAGATGGGTATAGGTATATAACTCCGAAACTGTTCGACCGATTATGCCCAGCACGAAAATAAATCTCCCATTCAGAAGCGCAACATACCCTGAAAATTGCAAGTCCCCATTTATTTTTGTCTGAAAATTATCGAGGCAACGGTCATCCATCCAGCTACTGAACTAACTCAAGGATGCTCGAATTTCCAACAATATAGATCCGATCGTGTTGAATTTGGAACTTGGCAGTACAGTTTGGTTTTGAAGGCTCTAGCATAATTTCAGCGATGTTGGAAGAATAGTTCCTGATATACCAATTTTCAGTTTGAAAACTTGCCAGGACAATTATATCATTTGATCAGTACACTAAGTATGAACATCATGTTACTACTTCAAGGACTCAATAAAAATGGGCAAATGGAAGTATTCATGTAGATTGTAGAGGGACAAGTTGTCTTTTAATTGAGGTATAGCTCACCCTCTAATCCCTATTAATAATTTAGGGTTGACAATCCCTCCACCTAGGCTTGAGAAGATATCACGAAATTTGCTCAAAATATAATGTCCCCCGAATGAAAATTGACCTCTTGCAGCATTTTCTCTCAAAACATCCCTGTCGTGGCATAATTGGCCTAGCAAGTTCTCACATCGTCAAAATGTCTATATATACTTTTTTCCAATGATTTTCTGTATTGGTTCATGACAAAATTAACACTCCGAAACCGTTTGGCCAATTATGTCCATTCACGAAATTGTCCGTCGTATTTGGACACGCGACCTACCCTGGAAATTTCAAGTCCCTATCTTGTCTCGCTCTCAAGTTATCGTGGCAACGGCTGGCAGGAATCAAATTTGACCTCGAATTCTTCATCAGTGAGTCGAACCAAAACGTTTGAGACATTTGGTAAAAGTAATTAAGCGATGTTCCACAGAAAAAATATAAATAAGAGGCAATAATATTTCTGAATGATTATTCTAAATATCGACTTTAAATCATACAATGATACAACAAAATCAATGGAGGAATATGCGCCTATACCCTTCAATTTAATATTCTTTTCATCATGCACTTCAATTTCGGCCTATTTTCATGAATTTTCACCCATATTTGTTGAGATCGGGTCACAATTGTAGGGTATGGATGATTACAGTCTAAGGAAATATAAGCTCCCAATTTCTGATCACAAAAACTTGGGTTCTCATTCGAGAAAAAACGGAATAAACGTTCTGAAGACCCTTCTTCCAATAGGCTTGAAATTTTTTAGTAAATTTCTTGGTTAATTTTCGTACCAAACGATGCGCAAATAATTATACAGCCTTCTTCAAGGATTGGAAACCTTAAGAATTTCTAGTTTTGCAAAACATAGTAGGGGAATTACGTTTTCTGGATATCTGCTAATTGTATCGATTTGTGGTTTTAGCATCAGACACACACGACACAATTTTCTGAATATATTTGTATTAAATCTATAATGATTATCCGTTCGATCGGACGGATTTTCGCATTGAAAAGACTCAACATATTCAAACATTAAGCAGAAAATCAACGGTCGAAAATGAAAAACCCCCAGCCGGAAATAATGGAAAACCAAAAAATATTGTTTATCCAAGTGTTGAAATAATAGCCAGCAATTGATAAAATATTTATTTGTTCGAATAAATGAATTTGATGTTCCAATTAAATTTTTTTACTATTCCACTTTATACGTAGCGAAGCACGTACCGGGCCACTAGTATTCCTGATGAGCAATAAGATAATAGGAGAGACGATAATATCGTCTCTCATGGTTCACGGTATCGAAAAGCCAAGTTAAAAAGACACATAAGAGAGGTACATTTTCCTCGAGGCCATCATAAATATGCGTCTTTGGTTTTTTAATGGCTTCCTCCGTCGACGTTCCCCCACGAACATCATATTATGATGTTCTCTGAATTATAAAAGTATGGAATAGGGGGGATATCTCTGGATGTTTTCCGAAGGTACGTAACCCTCCGAAAGCAGGTAGTTCAGATTAAATAAATAAGTAGCAATGAAGAAGTTGTAGAATATGGGTACCCCAAGGTATCATACTGGAGCCACTACACGTCATAATCAATGTAAATGCTTTGCTGAATACTAAACTTTTTGGAGGAATCATACATTTTCCCGAAGACATTGCTTTGGTACACAACGACAAAAAGTGGGAAGAGCTGACAGAGATCTACTGATGATTTTCGACTGGCTTAGATACGACAAACTCAGATTAAACACAACTAAGTCCTTTCACTTGCGTGTCCCAGCATACATATACTTCGGGACTTCGCATTTTAAGACCTCTTAACATCAATGATAAGTAATATATCCTCTAACATCCAGGATATATACAATATCTTGGTATTAAGATTGATTGGCAATTGTGGGGAGTATACTCCATTTGCCTGAACGTCTTAAGCGGATTATGAGTATGACACAACTAAAGATCATTAAATTGTTTCTTTCTGGGTTTTCTCTCCCAAACTCTGAAAAATATCTATAAAATAAAAAAATTAATTATTTTGTGATTTGCTTCAGAGTTTGGGAGAGAAAACCCAGAAAGAAACCATTCAATGATGAATATACCTCCCACAGTATCCTTTAATGTTTACTTACAACTAAAGATGTTTTATTTTGGTTTGGTTCAGTCCTTGTTTATATGGAAACATGTTATGAGCACAATCTCCAAGTAGATAGGTCAAATATCATTCAAAGATACTAAAAATTATGGTTGGGAAGCGACTTGTACTCCCCACGGATGAGATATACATGATAAGAAGAGTGCTTCATTTTATAAAATTGTTGACATTTGTACAACAAAAGACGCTGATAGATCATCCCCATTCTACCAAAATCTTGCTAAGCAAACTGTCGGCTCCTAAAATGTATGCCTTTCTAGCAATAAATTTAGAGCAGACAGGTGCTTTGGGAGGAGCATTAGGACGTGGCTGCTGAAAACCGACAGACGGAAAATCGGGCAGAAAATTGAGGGAATAGTCAATAATGAAATGTAGAAAATACCTCCCGTACAATATTGTGTCTTCTTTATTCGGACGTTTCACCGACAGTGAAACCCTCCTGGCCTATGAGCAAGGATATTACCATTATAAATAAAAATATTGAAAGCATTTTCAAGAAAAAAAGTGATTATCAGTGAAAATTAGCGGAGTTGATGCTTCTTCAAGAGAGTGATGCAGGGTCTTTTGAAAGGTTATATATTATTTTTAATTTGTTCGTTTTTCTTCTCTTCTATTTTAGTTTTTCAGGTTGAGTTTCAGGTACCTTGGAGAAATCTCTCCATTTTTTGTCGAAAGAATCGAATATTCCAGCTAATTTTGTAATCAGTTTCAATTTTTTCTCATCACAGCACTAGCGGGGAGATAGGGTTTTTTGCTGAGGTTTTTCCCTAAGCTCTTGTATCCTACGTCTAATTGTATGATACCCCATTACACTAAGCTCTGCAAACACTTTTGATGCTTTATAGTGAATATGACTTGATTTTGATATTGCCTATAATGACAATTTTACCTGTTGTAGACAATTTTCAACACTAATTTGAACCTTTATCCAAAAAGTGGACCGTCTAGATTAGACTCTCTCTACCCTCTATTGTTGAAGTTGCATTGTAAGCACAAACTGTAATGTTCCTATTCACGTAGGGCGACTTCAAAAAGGTATTTATTTTGGAGGAACAAACAGGTAAACTTCTTTTTGTGAGCCTCTACTCCTTAATCATGTCTATTCAGCTACAGAAGAAGAGGATAGGGATTTGAACAATGTACATTTTTGTTGATTCGGAAGAAAATAAACATGATTTCGTTAACAAAAAATGATAACGGGTAATGCCGCAAAATGAGCATTTTATAATATCATCTCCGAATTATCCTAATTTTCTATTTCTTTTTTTCCGCTCGAGAGGAAAAACCTTTTATAGGCCGCCCTGAGAAGGTCTGCTTCTCTCAGGAGTGTGAGACTCCAGATGTTGATGGTTACTCACTAAAAAACCTCTCGCACGTTCCTTGGAGTAGTTCTTCGTCCTGCCCTTACAGCGTCTCTTAACAAAAGAGATGAGCTGCAAGAGGCCTTCATAGTTGATGGGACCTGATGACTCGAAGTGATCCGAGCAACACCGCTTTCTGCATTCTGTGAGCTAAATCCTCGGTCAGCGATTTACAGGCCAGAATGAATCTTCAATTCTGTCAGGCAGTTCGCTCTCATTCCTCCTACGCATCCTATGATTAGTATGACCATCCTAACCTTATGGCTTAGATACAGGATCACAAGTTCAAACATTAAATCCTTGTATTTCTCCCTCTTCTGTTCTTCTTTCATCACCACATTATTTTCTGCGGGGGAGGAAAATTCGACGACAAACAATTCCTTGAGTTCTTTGTCCAGCAGAAGTATATCTGGCTGTATGGCGTGGATCTGCCGAGTTGTTGGAATCGCATAGTTCCAGTAGAAGCGAGCCCTGCTATTTTCAACCACTGTTTCAATCTCCAGAGGCACATATGGTAGCACTGGTTCCTTGTCTATACCATAAACCTCTCTCAAATGGAAGTAGAGAATTCGGAGTGCCGCATAATGTCTTTCCACATATCCTGATGGAGCATGGACTCTGCAAGCAGACAGAATGTGCATAATAGTTTCTTGCTGGCTGTGGCATGCTCTGCACGTTGTGGGGCTATCCACTTTCATGATGTTCCTTTTATAGCATCTGGTATTTATAACCCCATCTTGACAAGCTATAACAAATCCCTCCGTTTCCGACTTGAGTCCAGCGGACTTCAAAAAGGTGAAGGATAATTCTTTCGACAGGCCCTGATCTTTCAAACTCCTGAAGTATATGGAGTGCAGGTATTTACTCATGTGATCTTCGAGTAGTTTCTTCAGTTGTGCCTGCCTTATCCCTCTGCCAACTCTTCTTTGGTCTGTTGGCGAGATAGATGTTCCTGCTAGCTCATGATCGATTGATATGCTGGTTATACGGAGCTTCTCCAAAGCTCTCTGACCAGCCCTAAATAGGAAAGCTCCTTGGTTCCTGATTTCATGCTGAGCCACCATTTTCAGAAGCGGGTCTTCGCTTCTCATTATCCTTATTATCATTTCAACGTTTGTTGATGGTGTTGGTATTCCAAACTTTGCAAACCTCTGCCTCCCTGCGTTCGTGGAAGGTATATCCGTATAATTTTCCATTATTATTATTATAATTAAAATCAGAGTAATGCTACGGTAAGATCAAATCTTTGAATATTTCGATCCATCTCTGATCCCAACACTAGATAGATGTTAAATCAAAACATAATATTTGTACGATGTGTTGTTGTTAGTTCCTCAGTCGGTTCCTCATGATTAGAGGCGTTCGCAGCAAAAATGCGCCAGGGAAATTAGAATATTTTTCGATGAACGAGCGCGTTGGAGATCCTTATACCCCGCCAGTTGTTTCATTTTTTTTAATGAATTTGAACTCTCATACCTACATCACTACAAATTATTGCTTTGCCTCGATAATTCCTATTTCAATCCACTCGTTTTCTGAATCAACACAAGCTCAATTTTACACCTGTAGAACGGCCGTGTTCACCTTTCGCAAACTTTGACCTACAACCTTCCCATTACACGATATACGCATGGACAGATGCATATAAAATTTATGTGGGAGATTTAAAAATCAATTGGATAGATATGCACCTGGTGCTCTGAATCCAGACACTCACCTGAACTTAAATGAAGAGCTAGAAGCAGGCTATATATCCAAAAGGCCATAATAATTCCCGGAACAATTCACTTATAAAAATCGACTTCCATCATATAAACCTCCTTTCACTGCTCACACAACACCGACGATCCGTCAGTTACCTCAGTGTACCTCGCGACCTCCTACATCACATTCGCGGAGAGCGAAAATTACCGCACAATGCCCAGTCTTGGAACGGCGAAGTGCGCGAACGGTCTATCCGCACTTACGAGGAAAACATTCCGGTGCGCTGGGGTGGCAGAGTGTCGAGGTTCTCCTGAAAACTGAGCGAAACGCCACCCTGCAACGGCGGAGACCCCTGAAGTTACAGGACAGGCGCGACCCCCACAATCTATATACCGGGCGCATAGCTCTCGGTCCATATAAAACATTTGTTTGAAAGGTCTGTTATTTGTGGCTTTATCCTGTGATAATCGGTTCGATTTCGAAAATTTTGTGTGTCTAGGCCGTGGTTGCTTGATGAGGTGGATGGTGAGGTGTTTGAAGTTAAGTGTGGTATCTTCCTGCGATAACATTGCAGGATATTGTACAGTATATTGTTGTAGGGGGTAACGTTGCAGTATGACCTTAAGGTCTATTGTACCCCTTCCCCCGTCAGAGCTTTCGAGGTCATTACCATTTAGCCCTAATCTCATCATATGCAGCCTAAGGCCGCAGTTCCCTGTGAGGAAACCAGTGAGGAGGTGCAGCGTGTTCTTACTGAGCTCCAAGTATTTCTTGGAGTGAAACATTCCGAAGAGAGAGAGATAGATCTCCAGAAAATACCTCTTTCAGTTTCTCCTTTCATCTGGAATTAACTTATCTAGGTGTACCTACCAAGCCCACAGCAGGGTTCCGGACCAATAGAAGGGGTTTGTGCTCCTTTCTTGGCAAGTGTGTTGACCTCCTCATATCCTATGATTCCCGCATGACCAGGAACCCAGACTAAGAAGACCCTGTTGTTCTTGCCTACTTCTTTGGGTTAACTTCGGCACTCCCATATTAGCTGGGAGCTCAGAGCTTTAATAGCAGCTTGATTATCAGAGTGTATTGCTATATCACATCTCTGACAGTTTCTTTCTAGGTTCCTTTCCACGCATCTCTCTATTGCAAGTACTTCTGTGTGAAATATGCTCGGATAGAAGCCTAGCGATAGTGAGCATTTGGTGCCTGGCCCATATACTCCAGCGCCTTCTCTTGTAGTGATTTTTGAACTTTCTGTATACCATTTAATGGCATTTCTTTTAAGAAATCTCGATCATTTCGTCACTAGGAAGATTGGCTGATGAAATGTACCTGGTAAGAGAGGACCAGGGTTTCTGGTTTTGAATACTCTCAATACCTGTTCCTTTCCTACATATTCTGAGAATGGCGTCATAGGCCATTTTCTCTATCACTAGATGAAGTGGTGTGAGATTTGTTATAATCTCAAGTGCCCTGGTAGGACAGGTTCCCATAGCTCCAGTGATACACACAAAGGCTAGCTTTTGTACTTTGTCGAGGGTTTTTCTCGTACTATTTTGGCTTGTTTTTGAGTACCAGACTACTGCCCCTTACGTAATTATGGGTCTCACAAGCATGACGTACATCCATCGCAGTACCTTGGAGTTGCAGTCCCAAGTCTTACCGGCTAGATTCCAGCACGCAATTAAAGACATTATTGCTTCGCTGGCGGTGATTTCAACATGCTTATTCCACAGAAGTTTACTATCTAGAGTTACCCCTAGAAATTTTACTTCAGACTTCCATTATATAATATCTCCGTTCAAAAAGAGGGATCTCAGAGCTTCCCCGAGTAAACAGAATTACTGTGGTCTTGTTCGGGTTTGGCCCCGCTGAAGAGCACCACCGCTCGATAATTCAAAGGCCCTCCTGTAATGAGTTACACAAGGTGCCCTCGAATTCACCTCTGACCATTATGACTATGTCATCGGCATATCCTATACACCCGAAGCCTAGCTCTGTTATCCTGTGAAGGAGCTCATCCACTACTAGGCTCCACAGAAGGGGAGACGTTACTCCCCCTTGAGGTGTTCCATGAGTGGCTTTGTCAGAAGTGGTCTTATTGTCAACCTGTGCCTCGGCTATCCTCGTTGACAACAGCTCATTCATCCATTTTATAATAGTTTTATTTACTCCTCGCCTCTCAAGTGCATCTTTGACAGACACATGTGTTGTTTTGTCAAATGCCCCAGATATATCCAGGAATGCACACTTTGGATTGCAGGATAAGAATGGATGTTGTATGTTTTATTATAGTGGAGCATTTCTGCACTGTGACCTACTAGATATTTCCTGCATTGCCAATACCACATATCAATTTCTCAGGGATTTATGTCCTTCGCTGATCTGGTGACTTCTCTGGAAGGCTTGTCTCTTTATGTCTGAGGCTCGCGTCCACGCAGAGTAGGTCACGATTGTGCTCAGGGTATCAATTGGATAATTGAAATTGTCGCCTCCATTTTCTTCATGTACTTTTGAAGCGAAAAATATCTAACTCCAATAATATTTACAGAAACTCGTCAAGTCCTTTTTTGCTACTCTAGATTTACAGAATAATGAATAATCAATACATGGTTGCATAATCTATTATTTATTCAAAGATTTATCCAATATATATTGAATTTTGCTCCTCCTGCGAAATTATCCAATACGGAGTTAGGCAGCTTTCTTATTAAGGTGACAAAATGATCCATGGTCTCAGCTGCTGATGAACTTCCCATGGCGAAACATTCCATGGCGATATCACATATTTATGTAATATTTCATCTCGTACTAGCCATCAGTAAAGATCCCAGTAGGCAGCCCCAGTTCGTTTTTAAAATCCATAGGGTGGGATGTGTCCTGAAGTTTCAAGCCATATAAACTCTTAGATTTGTCTTCACATCGGAATGTCAATCTAATGAGCTTCTTTCTTCTTCGACCATTCATAAATTTATTCCCTCAATAGTGGAGGTATCAAAGCACACAAGTATAGGAATGTTTTCTTGGTTTTTTTGGCGCTCTAGTTCCTCGGAACTGAGTGCTTATCAATTTGCCCAAATGTCTGTCATTTTGGAATATTTCGATGAAAATGGTCTTAGACGATTTGGTTCGACTCACTGATCAAGAATCCGTGGTCGAAATTCATTCTGTCCGGCCGGCCGATCCGGCCGGCCGGCCGTAAGCACGATAACTCTCGAACAGAATGAGCTAGAGAGTTGAAATTTTCAGAGTAGGTTTGGGAGATGAATATTTTGGCTAAGTTCGTTATTGGGCAAAATCGGACACATGGTTTCGGAGTAACAAAAAAAAAAATTTTTTTATACGAAACAAATTCCAAATCAATTTTTTTTTAATAAGCAGTTTTATCATAAGAATCCATTCATATCATTTTTAACTCTAACAAGCTAATACTTTCGGAGATATGATTTTTTTAAATTTCAATGTAAATCGTATTTCACAGATTGATATAATTATTATTCTATGTATGAATTCTCATAATGTCAACTTGACAGAAGGGAATATTGTAACTTCAAAAATATTGGGGTTGAAATACTCGTATTTTAGCGATGCAACGGGGACCTCACCCGAAAATGTTTGAAAATATTACGTAAATATTGAAAGCATAATTCTGTAGTTTGGTGAACGTAGATCAGGAAATTTTTGATCGATTACAAGGTAATTTTTTATTACTTATCTTCTTTCATATTTGTTTTATGAAATACCTACTATTTGTAGGTACTTTAAACCTGTTTTGGGCAATTGTCATACGAAACTTGTTTTTTTGGCGCTCTAGTTCCTCGGAACAGTGTGCTTATCAAATTGCCCAAGTGTCTGTAATTTTGAAATTTTTGGCTGAAAATGGTCTCAAACGATTTGGTTCGACGCACTGATCAAGAATCCGAGTGCGAAATCGATTCTGTCCGGCCGGCCGACCGGCCGTAGGCACGATAACTCTCGAACGAAAGGAGTTAGCGGATTGAAAATTGCAAGGTGGTTTTGGAGCGTAAATATCTCGGACAAATTCGTTCGATCTATCTGAAATTTAGCATCAAATTGTAGAATCATGACCTTAATACGCATGTGAAGTTTTGTATTGACCAGATTACCGCAAAGTGTAAAAAAAAAATTTGAAAATTTAAAAAAAGTTTTTCCACAATAACTCTCGAACGGAATGAGCTAGGTAGTTGAAATTTTCAGAGTAGGTTAGAGAGATGAATATCTCGGTTAAGTTCGTTATTGGGCAAAATTGGCCAGATTTAATTCGATTTCTTCCATGGTGCAGTTCTCATTCTCTTGATTGCTCATTTAATCTTGATAAATAAACTATTATTTGAATTGAATTTCCTTTATGATGCAGCTCTATCATATGAATACATTGATATAATTCTCAACTCTGAGCAACCAATACTTTCGGAGACATAATTTTTTTTTGCAAGAGCAGCAGATTTTCAAAGCAGCAGATAGTTGACTTTTATTCATAAAAGGCTTTCAGCTCTTTTAATTGGCAGGCATGCACGGTATATTTCCGGCTATGCTTCAAAATGGTGCTGAAAATATTATACCTCCACTTACTGAGTTCTTTAAAGGAAGTTTTGAATAGGGATACATTCCTTGATCATGGAGAAAAGCAAGGGTAGATTTCATACCCAATAGGGGAAGGTAGAACTCCTCAGCACCTAAGTCTTATCGACCCATATGCCTCACCTCCTTTCTCCTAAGAACCATGGAGAAAATAATAGATAATCAGTTGAGAGAAAGTATATAACTGCACCAAAAATAATTTCCCTACAGTTTAGGCAAATCCGTACACTCCGCCATCTTATTGTAGAGGTGGAGAGAACCTTCTCTGCAAAAGATATTCCACTTGCTATATTTGGTGATATTGGGGGTGCTTTTGACAACACCTCACACACCTCCATATAAAATGCTGCCAGGCATCCAGGAATCCTTCCAGTTTTAGTTGGATATTGATAATGCTGAAAGGGCGAGCTGTTACGGTATATCTGAGGAGGGGATATTAGCTATACTGAAAGAGTGAGCCATTACGGCCTATCTGGGGATAGACAGAAGTGACTGTGCTGACATGTAGGGGCCACCCACAAGGTGGGGTCCTATCACCACTGCTGTGGAGCCTGGTCATGGATTTACTCATGGAAAGGCTTTCGGCTTGAAACAGACCACTTCTGGATCACGGTCTAACAATTGGAGCTAAATAACATAATATATCTTTGGAGAAACACTCCAGAACTTGCAAAGTAAAAAAAAATTGAGGATTTTTCACTATACTGTACCAGGAGGCTCCCTCAGCTGGCACGTGCTGAGCTTCGGGTACTGGTGGGACTGCTGACAGGACACTGTCGGTACAAGTATGAATTGTACCGCATTTGCTAGTCAGCAGACGAAACATGCGGGCTCTTTGGATCAGAGAAAGAAACTGCCGAACGCATAGATTGCGAATGTCCAGAGCTAGCTAGCCTAAGAAGCTTACAAATAGGTGAGTCAGTTCTGAAACCTCACGACGTGACATCCAAGGCTCCTAAGGACGTCATCAGTTATATCAACGCCATTGACAATGTCCTTAGGATTGAATAAGTTGGGTAAAAGAACAAAACCTCGTATCGGTCACTGCCCTAAAGGGCTGCACCAAGCTACGACCCCATTCTAATAATAATTTCGATTTCGCTCCCTGTGATCCACTACATGAGACTCCAGAACGGATTGCTTGAAAATAACCAGAAAAGAGAAGAGAATGTACGCAGGGGTCTATAATTTTGAGTAGCCACAGCAAGGAGCTTGGTTGATTGAACGCCAGGTGCCACCTCTGTCTACTTTGTATCCATAAGTGATTGCTGGCTTGATATAATTGGTTTCTTTGTAGTGTTTTTTCATCATCGTTGCATTATGTTTCCCTGATGATTCCTAATAAGGATGAAACCGATGTGTGGCTATTCCACTTTGACCAGAACCGAGTACTTGCGAATCACCACAAACGGGAAGAGAATATAGGCAGGGATCTATAATTTTGAGTAGCCATAGCAGGGAGCTATTGTCCGACAATATTCATGACATGTTGAGTCCTTCCCTTAAACTTTTAGGCTGCTATACCCCTGTTTCGCCAGCTCGTCCACTACATAGAGGTAATGGGAAATACCAGCCTTATATTTATGTTCTAGGTGGAAAGAAATGGAAGTTTTCCTGATTCTATATGTGTAATATATAGAATTAGTAATTGGGAGTGTGCGCTCTGCACATTATTGTAATTGTACATATTGGCAATCTGGAGGATTGACGATGAGTTGTATTAAGAATCTGAAATTTATTACATGTATCAAGTCAGTTGTGCATTCATTCGTATAGGATTCCTACAACCATTTAACTAGAACATTACAGTGGCGACGAGAGATAAAATGTATACATAATCGTATTCATGTATCATTATAATGCCGAATCCAACTGATTGTGAAGATAGTGCCGATAATTCCAGCACAAAAGTGTTGGGCCACCTGCAGGAATTTGATTTCAAACTGTATATGCGCAATAGGACTGTATTTGATAGAGATAGCAGAAGTACCACCAATCAGTATGAAGAAAATGACAAGAAGCAAGCGCAGTTCAAGAAATTCGAGCAAAGACGTCATTCCAGCTACCAGCAAGCCAATCAGCAGCGAGGATACGATCACAATTGCGCCGTTTGTGGTCGCAGAAGGCATATTAAAGATAAGTGTCAGTTTATTAATTATTCTTGTAATTTTTGTCATGTTAAAGGTCATCTTGAAGAAACATGTTTTAAAAAAATCAGTTTAATGAAGAAAAATTTCAATAGATATAATAATAACTTTTTAACGGACGAAGATCATAACCAAGTGGATGAGGATTTGAAACTGTATAATTTGAATGATAACCTAATCAAACTATATTGTGTGGAGGTAAGAGTTAATGGAATATTGTTGAATTTTGAAGTTGATACTGACTCAGGTATAAGTGCTCTATCAGCAAAATTGTTCTTTGAGTCATTTCCTGATAGAGAAATGATTCTCACAGATAAGGTGTTGTATTTTTGCAATGGAATAAAGTCAAAACCGTTAGGGTTATTAAAAGCTGATGTGGATTATAAAGGTATCAAAAAGAGGGTAAATTTTTACATTATTGAGGGTGGAGGACCTCCTATAGTAGGGAGAGATTTCCTCGAAATTTTTGAATGCTCAGTAGTATATCTGAATTATCATGAATCTATACAGCAAGAACTGATAATTTTGAACTTGAAAAATTGTTATTGAAGTTTCAGTATTTATTTTCACCTAGGCTGGGTAAATTTAATAAGGGATTAGCTAGAATAACTTTGAAAAATCCCGATGTTATACCAATTTTTTTTAGAGCCAGGCCCGTTCCATATGCAATAAGAGATCAATCGAAAAGGAAATTGATCGGCTTGTTTTTCTAGGTATTTTATCCCCAGTAGGCTACAGCAGCTGGGCCTCGCCAGTGGTGCAGGTTTTTAAGAAAAATGGCGACGTGCGTCTGTATGGAGACTTTAAAGTCACTATAAATCACCACATTGAAGTGGATAAATTTCCATTACCAAGATTTGAGGATATATTCAGCACATTGAATGGAGGAGAGCGATTCACAAAATTGGATCTTTCGCACGCCTATCAACAGATAGAGGTAGAGGAATCATCCAGGGAGTTTCTTACAGTCTCCACGCATAAAGGGCATTACAAGTATAATATATTAGCGTTTGGTGTATCGTCGGCACCCTCGAAATTTCAAAAAATCATGTATTCCTTTTTTCAAGGTATAGATGGCACGTATTTTGCTGAAATTCCAGAATTTAAAGTAACTTGGAAACGGCATGCCAATCAATTACGTAAAACTTATCAACCCCAGAATGATAGTACAAATATATCAGATGGTTATCAAGAAAATGTTGATAATAATGAGGATAATGTCAATAATAAAAGCTTAGAAAGTGGAGAAGAGATTCAACAAGACCTGAAAGCTAAGAATAGACCGAAGAGAGAAATAAAACCTGTGGTCGGATATGGATATGATTGTAAATAAGAATAAATGTAAACAGTTAGGTTATTTTAAGTATAAGGTCGTTATTAAGAGGAGAAGTATAATATATAGAATTAGTAATTGGGAGTGTGCGCTCCGCACATTATTGTAATTGTACATATTGGCAATTGGAGGATTGACGATGAGTTGTATTAAGAATCTTAAGTTTATTACATGTATCAAGTAATTTGTGCATTCATTCGTATACGATCCCTACAACCATTTAACTAGAACATCACAATATTGAAATCATACATTTTTGGAGACCATGAACGGAGTACCCATTCATTTGTCAAATGTCTGTAATTTTTCAATCTCTGTGCGAAAATGGTTTCAAATGTTTAGTTTCAGCACATTGATGGAAAATCTGAGATCAAACTTAATTCTGCCCGACGTATGCGCATGCGTTGATTCAAGATGCAATATCTTCTGAACCACTAGTATTGGAGATTCGGAGTTTTTGTGAGGTGTGCGCATGTGCAGAGGAGGAGAGACTGTTTTATAGTTGTATGAGTTATGTGGGAGTGGTTTAGGCCTATCGGTCATGGGCTGGTGCTGAGCTGATATTGTGAGGTTTAAAAAGAATATTCATGGCAATTACGTGCACGGAGAAGTCTGGGGGAAATAGCGTTGCCTCCGAATTGGAATGTCCTTACCGTAGCCCTGGGGCTAATTTTGTAATTCATGTGATCCTTTACGGGCATTAGCGTTACGCGAATGAACAGACGAGAGAAGTGATTTAACTGCTGCAGTTTTCGTCTGGCAGGAGTGGGGTTTGGAGGTGCAGGATGCTTTTCCTCCATAGAATCCCCTTGGAAGTGTCCACGCATGCGTAGATAGAAGCTGCGATATCTCCTGAATCAATGGTTTTGAAGAATCTTTCCCAAGTCGCACAAGCTCCTAGGAACTTCTGAGGGATCTCCTTGTGGAATACTTGGGAGGGTCAGTATAATTATAATCATGCTTATAGTACTCGCGCCAAATGCAGATTGACTTCAGAATGAAAGAAAAAGCCTAAAAAAAGATTCGAGGATCTCAGAATAACAATCAACAAAATAGTGCAGAAGATTTTTCCGTTGAGCGTCTGAAGAAGGAGTCTTACATAGACTCCGAAACGTTACTTTTCGATTGATTGCTTCTGACAGATATCTTGTGTTTCTTACGCAGAAGCAAATCACAAAATAATTAATTTTTTATTTTCTAGATATTTTTCAGAGTTTGGAAGAGAAAACCCAGAAAGAAATAATTCAATGATGAATATACCTCCCACAGTATCCTTTAATGATTACTTAAACACTTATCAATTCAAAATAGCCAACGTGAACACGCGCTCCGAAGAGTACTGACTTCACGTCACTGCTTTTTTATATTTTTTCGTCAATTACGTAAGAATTATTATCTCATATCTCCAAGAAGTTCAACCTTTTTCAGCTGTTTCATATGTTCTGGTCCTGTTAATTCGGAGAAGGAAGATAATTCTCAGAAATATGAGGTGTTTCACGTTTTGTATGGGTGAATTTATGAGTTTTAGGTGGCATAGTTTACGATGCCTTTCTTGTAAATTTAATCACCTTAGTTTCAGTGAAAGGGAAGCTGAAACTGGATGTGTTCTACCCTTCTTCCAACTTCCTTCTAGATGCTTGCAGAAGCTTTCTGTAGCGCCCTCGGTACAAAATCAGTAAATCATCTGCATATTCAGTGTGTTACTGAATAAGTGCGACAAACTTCAGGGATGATTCAGCATGAAAAAATAATGACAGATTGGTGTATAACTTTTGTTCGCAAATGCTTCATTTCACAAGATACTGGGTGTTGAAGTTTTTCTCAAAAACTGACTTATCATTCAATGCTCTGAAACCTGTCAAGATATGCAAATTAAATTTGGGTGGTTTCGAAAGGTTGTTATAATTAATTATTTGACATGCAATTAAGAACTTCATTTTCATCATTGGCGTGAATACGGATAATTATCCAAAGTTTTTTTTAATAGAAAAAAAGGTATTCCACTGTGATATTTCAACCTGAATTTCAATTCTGAATTCCTTGTTCAATTTTTGACGAAAGATATTCCATGCACTTCTTCTTATGGGACGGCGTTTTTAGGTGAAAAAGTTAAACATCTTAACGCGTATTTTTCATTTATTGAATAATCATCCAGCAGCCACGCTGGTAGGCTACTGTCAACTTTCTGTTAAATACGAACATTTTAACGAATTGCATCAAATTACCGATCAACTGGTTTCAGAGCAATAAATAAGTTGTCAGTTTCTAAGAATAACCCGTATCTCGGAAAACGAATCATTTGCAGACAAAAGTTATAAGTAAAATATCATTATTTTCTCATGCAGAATCACCCCTTGAATTTTGTAGCTCTTATTCAGAAACACTCTGTATATCGCGCTGTATATAAATGCTTTCACAGGTACTATTTTTGGCAGATCACCTCATTTGATAGCTATCAAGAATTGTACTGGGCTTATGACTGAATCTTGTGGTAAATCGTTCTGTAGGTTGTATTTCTTAGATCGTGTATTTCTACTTCTGACCCGTTCGATCATTGATCATCGATTCGATCGTGAAATTTCTCACGAAATTTAACATATTTCCATCGACATTCCATTCTTTCAGTATTTTGAGTATTCTTTAACGCCATATAGTATATAAGGCTTTTACTATATCAAAAATTGGTTCGAGCACTGACGTGAAGTCTGAAGCTTTTGTGCGTATGTTCTATTGTCCATTTTCCTGTATTGGACACTCTTAATCAAATTTACCATGGTGAATTTCAGCGATGTCGGACAAATAGTTTCCGGTATATAGAATTTTTTCAACGACTTTCACTGATTTTTTAAAAATTTTATAGTAATACTAGCTGACCCACGCAACTCCGCCTGCGCCAAATCGGTTATTGCGGTTGCAATTTTATTTCCAAATGCGAAAAATCTCAAAAAAAAACCTAGAACGCGATTGCAGCGCCTCCTACCGGGACAAATGAATTTCCAAGTTATCCAGGGACCCACTCAAACGCGTAATTCTAAAAAATACCTAGAACCTGATTGCGGCGCCACCTACCGGGTTCAATTGCGATTACGAACTACCCACTCAAACGTATCTGGTTAAGAAGAGTGAGAAAAGATGAGAAAAACAGGAGACCGGCTTCGTTCTCATCCCTACTCCGTGCTGTTTACTGAGACGTGACACCAGTAAAGTCTGGCAAATGAGTGTTGATCCAGAAAGACACGGAAATTTTACAAAATCTAGCACTAAGTATGGCAGGAATAAACTGCCTTGATACTTTAATAAAAATAAATATTTTTTTGTACAAAAATTTTAGCTTTCCCATAAGCTCAGGGAAATTTTAATCGAAATAGACTGAAAAACATTCACAAAAAATACGGTGACTTGGTTTTAATTAGCTCTTTCTCTGGTATAACTTACCAAGTGATAATTGATCAGTTATAGAGCGGGATGAAAAATTATTAATTACTAAAATGACTATTAAAAAATAGGTTGGTGATAGAAGGGTGAAAATTCAGGTTTGTATGTATTTTGTGATGCCACATTATAACAAATAAAAACAAAAAATTTCGTCCAAAAATTAAGGAAAAAAATTTAAGGGTGAACAACCCTTATCACTAAGGGGTATGAAAAATAGATGGTAGCCGATTCTCAGACCTACTGAATACGCATATAAAATTTGGTAAAAATTGGTAAAGCCGTTTCGGAGGAGTACGCTAACTAACATTTTGACATGGAAATTTCATATATTAGATGATCCTCACGAAATTCTGCAACAATTTTCATATTGATATTTTATAACTATTAACCATGTTTGAATTGGATCGGTTTTGTATTTTTCAAGTTATTGAGGAAATAACCACTTTAGATTAGTATAACACCAAAATAATTTGGCCGATTATGCCTAAAAAGAAACTCAGATTTCATATGCTCAACCTAACCTGAAAATGAAAATTTCAAGTCGCTATCTCTTTCCCTTCTCTGGTTTTCAGAACATTAATAATATTATTTGATAATTTTTTAAAAATTTTCTAGTTATACAATTCTCACAAAATTTTGAAACGTTTTCAGGTATGCATTCTATTTACAACTACTCACCAATTTTCAATTCGATCGGACCTGTACTGATCAGAAACAAAATTATTACTCGGAAACCGTTGCGCCGATTATACCCATTAACGAACTTTTCCGTCATATTGGGACGCGCCACCTTCTCTGAAAATTTCAAGTCACTATCTCTTTCTGTTCCCAAGTTATCGTGGCAACGGCCGGCCGGCTGGCAACACAGAATCAAATTTGACCTAGAATTTTTCATCAGTGAGTCGAACTCAATCATTTTAGACCATTTTCGGCAAAACATTTCAAAATTATAGGCATTTGGGTTAAATGATAACGCCATAATCCCCAGAACATACGTGCAAAAAAACTGCAATTAATTCCTGCGTATTGGCTAATTCATCCAGAATTTCGGTATGTAGTTGGACTAGATTGTCTCTAATAGAATGATATTTACTGGAACTACTCTGGAATCTTGTTACGAGGTTGTTTGTTTCCGAATAGTAACAGTCTTTTATTAATTATTATTAATAATTAATTAAGAATCTTCTGTTCAGAAATTATAAGTTGAGCGACCCAGTTTACCATCCGCAAAATGAAAACAAAATTAGACATTTATTAAGGAACAACAACTATCCCACAAGTCTAATCAATAGAGTATCGGCAGTTTACAAACATAAAATTAATTCACCAGAAAGAAAGAAGGAACGGAACGAAACTGTTTATTATAGATTTCCCTACATTCCGGATTTATCTATAAGATTGAAAAAACTAATAAAACATACAGTACCTAATTGTCAACTCGCTTTCTATCCACTAAAAACAGTAGGGAGTATTTTTAGCAAGCTCAAAGATCCGATACCTAGTTCATTAAAATCAAATTTAGTTTACTCAATAAAGTGTAAGGAATGCAGTTGTTTATATGTTGGCATGACGAAACAATATTTGAAAAAAAGAATATATCAACACTCTTACGACTGCAGAGAAATCAACAAAGATAAAAATGAAAAAACAGCCCTAGCCGCCCACCACTTTGAAAATAATCACGACTTTGATTATGAAAATGTGGGAATATTGGACAGAGAAAACAACTATTTCAAGCGGTGTATAAGTGAGATGATTCATATTTCAATAAATGATACAATAAATTTGAGAACTGACGTAGAATCTCTAAGTGTTGTTTATAGCAATCTATTGACAAAGGTCCGAAATAGATAATCCGCCCGATTCGTACATTCCACCCAAAGTTCCGCATGCATTGAAACCAATAAGAAGTTGATATTATGGTAGCAGTAGTACACGCAATATGTTCCATTAATTCGATCTCATTGTTTGCATTTCGGTTTTTAAGAGTGATGACTGTTTTCCCGTTTCATGTGGGAATAACAATTGATTTTATTTAGAATGACCGATGGATTTCCTATATACAGTGTTCTGCCTCAGATATCCATTTGAAAAGGTAAAATTAATGTGAGAATTGTGAAGTCTTCAAACAAAGAAAAACATTTTTAATTTTTTAATTTTTTACTTTTTAATGTTTTCCGTTTTGACGGATCTGGCTGCTTCTGTGTTGAATAATTCAATGTTAGTTATTGATGTCTATTGAATGTTTTTATGCTGTTTATTTTATATTATTGAAAGATACTTTTTTGCATCAGTGTATTCCTTAGAATGTTCATGTCAAATTCGATATTTACCCGTAATTAAATGTTTTTAGTCTTGAAAAAGATCCGAACCTGGATCGAAACGTCGACTGTTCATAAGGGATTCGTTTGATTTGCCCATTCCTCAAGCCACAAACCCAATATTTCCATTCCACTAAAGGACACGAAGAAGATAATTATGGCATTAATAATTCTTCCAAACAATTTGCATACTGAACTAGTCAGTGAGATAGGGCGATAGCTTTTTAGGAATTGGATAGATTTATGGGATTTCTGGATAGGTATGACTGTAGATTCTTTCCATTCATCAACAGAAGTGTGCTCTGGCCGCACATTATTAAATAGTTTGAGTAATATTTCAAGTCCGGATAGCGGGAGATATATGATAAAGATAGTAAGAATTTTGTCGGGGCCGTGGGTACTGTTTTTGTGCTTATGTTCTGGGGAACATCGCGTTGTCATTTTGCCCAAATGTCTGTAATTTTCTAATTTTTTACGGAAAATGGTCTAGAACGATTAGTTTCGACGAAGAATACGAGGTCAAATTTGTTTCTGTCCAGCCATCTGGCCGTTGCCACGACAACATGAGAACAGAAGGAGAGAGCAACTTGAAATTTCCAGAATAGGTGGTGCGTCTCAATACGACGGACAAGTTCGTTAATGGGCATAATCGTCCAAAAGATTTCCTAGTAATGATTTTGTTTTCAACCTGTACGTATCTGATCCAATTGAAACTTGGTGAGTAGTTGTAGAATACATACGTAATAACGCATGTGCCATTTTGTGTGAGTCGTATCTAAAAAATTTTTAAAATCTTATTAAAAAATATTATTCATCTCACGATAATTTGAGATCGGAAAGAGGTAGTGACTTGCAATTTTTAGGATAGGTTGAGTATCCGAATGCAACATTTGAGTTCGTTGATTGGCATAATCGGCGAAAGAGTTCTGGAGTTATACCTATCTGAAATGTTTTCCTTCACTCAAAAAATATGAAACCAATTCAATTTAAACATGGTAATTATCTGTAACATGCTATCGCACAGATATTAACGAAATTTAGTGCGGATCATATCACTAGAAAATAAAGATAAGAATTGGTTCAAGCACTGACGTGAAGTCAGAAGCTTTAGCGCGTATGTTCTATTGTCCATTCTTCTGTATTGGACACCCTTAATCGAATTTACCATGGTAAATTATGTTGTCCATTCTCCTGTAGTGGACATTTAATTCGAATTTACCATGGTGAATTCGAATTAAGTGTGTCCAATACAGGAGAATGGACAACATAATTTACCATGGTAAATTCGATTAAGGGTGTCCAATACAGAAGAATGGACAATAAAACATACGCGCTAAAGCTTCTGACTTCACGCCAGTGCTTGAACCAATTTTTTTTTCGTGATTTTTTTGAAATTTTCTAGGGATACGGTTCTTAAAATTTTTTTTTTCGTCATTTTTTACAAATTATCTAGGGGTACGATTCCTACAAAATCTTTATGTTGATTTTCTACTACTAGTTACCAAGCTTCAATTCGATCGAATATTTATTTTTAAGTGAGTTATCAAGGAAATAATATTCCAGGTGGGTATAACTCGGAAGCCGTTAAACCGATTATGCCCAAAAACGAAACCAATTCTCCCTTTCGGATACGCAACCTACCCTGAAAAATGCAAGTCCCTATCTCCTTTAGTTCGAAAGTTATCGAGGCAACGGTCACCCATCTACTGAACTCGCACAAGAATGCTCGAATCTCCAACAATATTTAACCGATCGTATTAAAACATAAAACTTGTTAGTAGAGTTAGGTTATGAAGGCTCTTGCAAAATTTCAGCAATTTCAATCGAATAGTTACTGATATATAGATTTTTTTTTTCAATGATTTATTAAAAATTTTCTACAAATGCTATCCTCACCAAATTTTGCAAACATTTTCGCGTTGGCATTCTACAACTAATAACCATGCTTGAATTCAATCGGTTCAGTATTTTAAGAGTTAATGAGGAACAAAAAACCGCCAAATTTCAGAAAATTTCAGATGGCTATAACTCTAAAACCGTTTGGCCGATTATGCTCATAGACAAACTGAAATGTCGCGTTCTGGTGCACATCCTAAACTGTAAATTTCGAGCCGCTACCTCATTCCGTTCTCAAGTTATCGTGACAACAAAAATATTTTTTAATAATTTTTTTAAAATTTTCTAGCCTTACGATTCGCACAAAATTTCAGGAACGTGCTCAGGTTCATATTCTACAACTACCCACTAAGTTTCAATTCGATCGGATTTATATTGGTTGAAAACAAAATTATTACTCGGAAACCACTTGGCTGATTATGCCCATTAACGAACTTGTCCGTAGTATTGGGATGCGCCACCTACCCTGAAAATTTGAAGTTGCTAGCTTTTTTCGTTCTCAAGTTATCGTGGCAACGGCCGGACGGACAGAATCAAATTTGACCTCTAATTCTTCATTGGGGAGTCGAACTTAATCGTTTGAGACCATTTTTGTCAAAAAATTCGAAAGTTACAGACATTTGGGCAATACTATAACGCGATGTTCCCCAGAACATACGCGCAAAAAATCATTGAATATCTTTGAAAAGAATTCTTTATCGCAGAAACTATTCGTCTGATATCGCTAGAAATTTGCGAAAGGTTGCAAAACCTATCTTTACAGCAAAGTTTCAAATTTTAACACGAACGGATCTATATTGTTGGAGATCTAAGCTGCATTGAGTTCTCTAACTGGATGGGCGATCGTTGCCATGATAACTTTCGAACGGAAAGAGATAGCGACTTGCTATTCTCAGATCAGGTTTTGCACCCGCAAATCAAATTGAAACTTTTTGTGTAAGTTGTTGCAGAATACCTACGCAAAAATATTTCTGTAAATTTGTGTGGATTGTATCAATAGAAAATCTTGAAAAAATTATTCAACGGTTTTTTTCTGGGTTTTCTCTCCCAAACTCAACATTGTTCAATTGATTGCTTCTGACAAATATCCTGTGTTTCTTACGCAGAAGCAAATCACAAAATAATTAATTTTTATTTCATAGATATTTTTCAGAGTTTGGGAGAGAAAACCCAGAAAAAAACTGTTGAATAATGAGTATACCTCCCACAGTATCCTTTAATGATAAATTGAAAAAATTATCAAAAAATATTATTCATCTCACGATTACTTGAAAACGGAAAGACATAGCGCCTTGTAATTTTTAGGGTAGGTTGTGCATCCTAATGCGACATTTGGGTTCGTTAAAAGGCTTATGGTGGGTTTCACGAAGCTCGATTACCTTAATTGTGGATTTAATTCGATGGTTCTATCAAAAATGAACTGAAAATCGACATAGAATCGCACTAATTTGGGAATTAAGAGCTGTCAAAGCTTTGTGAAACCCACCGTTGATCTTCAAAACGGTTTTGAAGTTATATAAATCTTAAATTTGGTTGTTATTTCATCAATAACTCAAAAAATATAATGCCGATGTAATTCAAACATGGTAATTAGTTCTAGAATGCCAACGTAAAAATTCTTACAACATCTCGTGGGGATCGTATCACTAGAAAATTAAAAAAAAATCACTGAAGATCATTAAGAAACAATTTCTCTACTTCAGTATCGTAATGAGTTCACTACAGCACTAAAAACAGTGCTGTAATGAACTCATTCCCGCATTGTTTCTAGTTATAATTTTCGTTTTGTAGTAGTCAGCACTGACATTTGATCCTATCAAATTTCAACATACGTCAATTGACAGTGTAATATAATCTGCATATAGTGAAATAATTGTTTTATCTTCATTAAAAAGTAAGGTACTAGAGATTTCCTCCATGCTAATTTTGAATGATTCATGCTATTAGGAAACTGTTTCAAAACTGATCTCCATGCCCTACGTACGATTCAAATTCAACTTCAATAATCTGTCAACTTTCGTAACAGTCACACCAACTGCCAAAAAATAATACAAAAGTCACTAGGACGTACAATCCGAATTTTTCATTAAATTTCAACAGTATTTTTCAAAACTTGTCTGAAATAGAGAAAATATCGTCTAATACTCGTTACAGAAGGCAATTCCAACACTCATGCGTTCGAATACTCGCTCCTTCATCGCTCTTTTTCGAATTTCGCATTCGTGTTTGAATAGGAGCCCATTCTGCAACTTGTTTTAGAATATACTGTTATATATCAGAAAATATTCGTCCGACATCGCTGAAATTTTGCGACAACCTTCAACATCTAACTCAACAACCAAGTCGCAAGTTCTTTACGATCGCGTTGTGTGAGTTCCGATATTTTAAAAGGAATTTAAATCTTATGGTGCGTACATACATTAGCGCACTGCACGACGAATGCGCAGCCCGTACCAACTTGGACGAATCAAAGCACGCGTTCGCCGCACAGCCAAAAAGGTCAGATTTGTGGAAAGAAAACTCTTGGATTCTGCATAACGGCAATGCACCAGCGCACAAGGCTATCATTGTAATTTCTGACCAAAAAAGCAACGAATACCATCGAGCAACCTCCTTATTCCCCTGATATGGTTCCGGCCGACTTTTTTCTGTTTCCAAAACTGAAACTGCCACTTCGAGGTACCCATTTTCAGTCGATAGAAGAGATAAAAGCGAATTCGTTGAGAGAACTGAAGCTCATTCCGAAACGTGCGTTTGAAAAATGTTGCGACTATTGGGTTATACGTTGGCGTAAGTGTATTGTTTTGGAAGGAGCCTACTTTGAAGGCAACAAAATAAATTGGAAGAATAATAAGCAGTCAGTGTTTAATTGACCAAACAATGGTTCCTTTTTCGAAAGAATAGTATGAAAGTCGTAAGTCTACAATCTGGCGCTGAATTTCGGACAGATTGAAAGCGTAGTTTCGGAAATATGCAGAGAGAAAGCTTAAAATGGCCATTACTCCGAAACCACTAGCCAGATTCTGCTCACTGACAAATTCAGATACTTACGCTCCAAACGTACCCTGCAAAATTTCAAATCTCTAATTCATATCGTTCGAGAGTTATCGTGCTTACGGCTCGCTAGACGGACGGACGGACGTAAATGGCTTTGACCCCTGTTTATTCATCAGTGAGTTGAACCCAATCGTTAAAGACTCGGTTTAAGACCATTTTCGGCAAGAAATTACAAAAATACATCTGGGCATAATCAGGTAATTAGTGCTAGCTGATTCTAGACGAACAAGCGCGAAAATATTCCTAGATTTCATGAACATCATCTTTTACGGAGAAATCAAAAAGTTTCAGAGGACTTGAGTGTATATTTGAGAGAAGTAAAGATGAAAGAAGTTCTACGATCTGAAAAACAAAATATCGCATTGTGCTTCAGGCATCTTTCATTCCCAATAGATATTGTTTTCTTCAGGAAAGAACCAAGAAAGCTGATATTTTTGCTTGAATTCGAAGATTTACAGAATCCCTTTGACATTTCACGACTGTTTCAATGGCTAATTTTAAATTTTGTGTTCTTGATACATATAAGTAACGGATCTCAAATAATAGTCTAGTCAACAAATGCTTTTTAGGTCAAAATTTTTGCATATCCTCCGAAAATTATAATTGAGGTTTCATTCGATTCGGAATGGCATTTAGATAGTTTTTGAGAAAATGCTGAGGCCACTCGCAAAAATTGCAATAGTTATAAATAATTGAGTGGAAAAAATAAGGGGGTTTGGTTTTTCGCCAATATCTCGAAAACTATCTGGGATAATTAAAATTTGAAAAAATATTCAATATGAGGAGGAAATTTCCTAAAAAAAAGTCCCATTTCCCGGAACTAGGACCAATATTTATAATTTTACCAGAGGGTTGAAAATACTCACGGAAACGGGTACTCCAGCTTGCGTAAGCCTCGTCTCCTTCAGACCTCTCATGAATAAATATTATTTGAATTTATTAAATATGAAAATAAAAATTAAAAAAAAATTCAGGCGTCTGCAGGATAGATCATTGAACAATAATACGTGGTCCAAAAATGTTTATCACGACCATTAGTTAATTAACAATTTTTTGTAGCACGAATATTAACATTGCAAATGTATATCTGTTCTGACCAACAAAGTATGATTGAGTGCAGAATAACCAATTATTCCTTATGCTTATCACAAAGCATTCAATATCCGTTAAGTCCTAACTGTGGTCCTCAGTTAAGGATAAATATGAATCGCAACCTCAGTTAACGTATTTAACGGTGGTGAAACAGGCCTGTTTCGCATTCATTTTCATGTTAACTGAGGTTGCTACTCAAATTTATCCTTAACTGAGGTTAGGACTTAACGGAGATTGAATGCTTTGTGAATACGGCGGATAGTATATTATAATTACCCCTACCCTATAGGCCCTTGGATAATCCATATAATGATGGAAATATATAACTTGGTAAGTTTATCAAATTGGGTTCAGAATATCATCAGTGAAAACAAAACTGGAATATTGGCTAAGTTTCAATTGATATAATATAATTTTCAGAGTGGACTAGAGGAATGAATCTCTCGGATTTTCGTGGTTTCAGATTCATAATTTTCAGCACTCTTTTTTTTTTACTTACGCTTTTTTGAATTCAATTTCTTTTGTCGAAGATTGAAGAGTGCCAAAGCTCCTACCACAGGGCTTTCCCACTTCTATATTAGGGCTGAGGAACCGTGACTACCTGTGACTTTGATAATCAGTGGTCAGGTCACAGTTCGTGAAATATCGCTCAACATTAGGGAATCCATCCCGCAAATGCTGGATCCCGCAAATGCGGGATCCCGCTGAAATTCTGCGGGATCAACATTGCGGGATTTTCCGTGAGGGATCTGCGGGACAAAATATTAAAATTCCGTATTCGACAATGAAAGCTCAAACGTCCCAGAAAAAGAAAAAGTACATTTTCGTCCGCTGTATTCACTATGGATTCGGTGTGCTACTGTTCAATAAAAATAAGTGCCTGTAAGAGTAGCTGTCAGTCGCTGTGGTCACAATGAATATGACATGATACTGTTCAATAAAAACATGTGTAGATGAGAATAACTGTCATTTGATATTGTGAAATTAGAGGTCCGAAATTCATAAAAGTATGTAGAGGTCGACGAAAAAATGAAATAATGCACCTAGGCAAAAACTGTCTATTGCCTCGCCTGCTTGCTATCCTCGGCTCCTCCTCGGAAAGCAATTTGCAGGCCCGACAATAATAGAAAGTTTCTGTTGATTGGTACATAAAAAATCTCATATGTTTTTAATTGCATAAGACCCTTTTGCGCGTACGCTCTGGGGAACATCGCGTTATCATTTTTTTGCCCAACTTAGTTTGCAAGAGCCTTCAGAACCTAACTTTACTGCCAAGTTCCAAGTTTGAACACAATCGGATATATATTGTTGAAGAT
The DNA here is from genome assembly GCA_937662695.2 of Halyzia sedecimguttata. Taxonomy (NCBI): domain Eukaryota; kingdom Metazoa; phylum Arthropoda; class Insecta; order Coleoptera; family Coccinellidae; genus Halyzia; species Halyzia sedecimguttata. The sequence goes on from OW569414.2 coordinate 71,082,576, forward strand.
TCGAGCAGCCTTGTGTGAGTTCAGTAGATGGATGTGTGACCCTTGCCTCGATAACTTTCGAAGAAAAGGAGATAGGGACTTTTTTTCAGGGTAGGTTGCGTATCCGAATGGGAGAGTTAAGACCGTTTACGGGCATAATCGGTCCAACTGTTTCGGAGTTATATCCACCTGGAACTTGTTGTAGAATACTTGTATTATACAGTTATTATACAATACAGGAGAATGGACAATAGAACATACGCGCAAAAGCTCCTGACTTCACTTCAGTGCTGGAACTGAATTTTATTAGCATGTTTAATAGTTTGAGTACAAAGATTATTTATTTTGTTAACAATCCCGCATTTTTGCGAATCCGCGGAATTGATAACTTTCGTCCCGCGCGTTTGCGGGATTGAGATTTTGGTGCGGGATTGGATTCCCTACTCAACACTAATGTATGTGGATCTATTAAAACACATTTTCATTTGTACTTCCTAATCATAATGGATATATTAATGCTTCATGAAAATCGAGTAGCGACTATTTATCCATACGAATTTCAACGCAGCACACAAAACTTCCAAAACGACTAGTTATTCCACCCGTGTTGAATACAATTCCTCTACAATAACAACACACGGAACGTCGTCAGAATTGGAATCGATACAACTCGTTCCCGCTATTATCCCCAAGTCGAAATAATCTACACATTCGGGCCCCACAATTGGATTCCAGACGAGGGGAATTCAAACATACGAATACTAATCTAATGAGAATTGTTTGCCTTTGACACGTTCAACTCACGGCTTCGAAGTTGTTATAATGACTCCGCCGCAAAGGTATTAACATCCTGGTGTTGTTATGCCGCCTATTTTTTCTACGAGCTCCAGCAGTAAATGTCTGTTGCGAAATGAAGAGGAAGAACACTGCAAGTCTTGTTTCGTGCGGCAGTCTCGGATGCAAATAGAGTCTTTAATTATATGCTCTTAGATTTGTTCAAGCTCTGACGCATGTTCCATTGTCAATTCATGCCTCATACGAAGTCGATCGAGTAAAATAGAGAAAATTGGTTCAAGCCCTGTGGACAGGAGCTTTCTGGCGCTCTTGTCCAAACAGACAAATTATATCTCCGAAAGTATTGGTTTCTCAGAGTTGGGAATTATATCAATGGATTACTATGATAGAAATGCATCATGAAAGAAATTGAACCTAAAAAAAGTGTCGTTTGAAAAAAATGCTTCAAAAATTATCTTATAAAAATTGGTTCAAGCACTGACGTGAAGTCAGAAGCTTTTGCGCGTATGTTCTATTGTCCATTCTTCTGTATTTACCATGGTAAATTCGAATTAAGTGTCCAATACAGGAGAATGGACAACATAATATAACATGGTAAATTCGATTAAGGGTGTCCAATACAGAAGAATGGACAATAGAACATACGCGCAAAAGCTTCTGACTTCATGTCAGTGCTTGAACCTATTTTTTTTTCGTGATTTTTTTAAAATTTTCTAGGGGTACGGTTCTTACAAAATTTTGAACACATCTTCATGTTGATTTTCTACTACTAGTTACCAAGCTTCAATTCGATCGAATATTTATTTTTTGAGTTATCAACGAAATAAAATTCCAGGTGGGTATAACTCGGAAACCATTAGACCGATTGTGCCCAAAAACGAACTCAACTGTCCCTTTCGGATACGCAACCTACCCTGAAAATTGCAAGTCCATATCTGCTTTCGTTCGAAAGTTATCGAGGCAACGGTCACCCATCTACTGAACTCACACAAGAATGCTCGAATCTCCAACAATATTTAACCGATCGTATTAAAACATGAAACTTGTTAGTAGAGTTAGGTTATGAAGGCTCTTGCAAAATTTCAGCAATTTCAAACGAATAGTTACTGATATATAGAATTTTTTTTTTATTTTCAATGATTTATTAAAAATTTTCTACGAATGCTATCCTCACCAAATTTTGCGAACATTTTTGCGTTGGCATTCTACAACTAGTAACCATGTTTGAATTCAATCGGTTCAGTATTTTTCGAGTTAATGAGGAACAAAAAACCACCAAATTTTAGAACATTTCAGATGGCTATAACTCTAAAACCGTTTGGCCGATTATGCTCATAAACAAACTGAAATGTCGTGTTCTAGTGCACATCTTAACCTGAAAACTTCAAGCCGCTATCTCTTTCCGTTCTCAAGTTATCGTGACAACAAAAATATTTTTTAATAATTTTTTAAAAATTTTTTAGCCATACGATTCGCATAAAATTTCTCGAACGTGCTAAGTTTCATATTCTACAATTACTCACCAAGTTTCAATTCGATCGGATTTATATTGGTTGAAAACAAAATTATTACTCGGAAATCTCTGGACCGAATATGCCCATTAACGAACTTGTCCGTCGTATTGGGATGCGCCACCCACCCTGAAAATTTCAAGTCGTTAGCTTTTTTCGTTCTCAAGTTATCGTGGCAACGGACGGCCGGACGGACAGAATCAAATTTGACCTCGAATATTCTTCATTGGGGAGTCGAACTAAATCGTTTGAGACCATTTTCGTCAAAAAATTCGAAAGTTACAGACATTTGGGCAAAACTATAACGCGATGTTCCCCAGAACATACGCGCAAAAAGAGCAATCTACAATGCTTCAATGCCTTAATGCTTCAAAAATTGTCATTAAATTTATTTATCAAGATTAAATGAGCAATCTGCAATGATTCAACCTCGTGGAATGGGTTGTTGCAACTTACATTCGGTGCATAGTTTTCACAACTCGAAATATCTAAGGAAAGTATCATCGAAATGTCTAGAGCAAGGCGGAAGACAATCATGGCAGATTGCCAATTTATTCCTGATATTTATGTATATGTAGTGGATTAAGAAGAAATTATTTCTATAGTTCAAAATATATTAATAAAATACTATCCTCTTTTCATAATTTGGAATTTAATAGCACTCACACATTCTTTTCTGTATTAGGAACCTTAACTCAAGAAAAAAATATTGATACACAAATGTAGATCCATGTTCCAGTATTTTTTTGCTAGCAACATTATGGAAATACTCTGTATAGGAACATGTCTCACTACCAATACTTGAGGAAGTAAAAGGTAATATTAACCTCAGTGGTCAACGAATAGTAATTTCTTTTGATGATTCCATTATGTTCTTCTTTCCTATTGGCTCCATAAACTACAATAACACTAACAAAACTGCAATATTGAAAGATTTTAAAACCATTCGGATTATTTTATCACTTCAGACAGAATCTTGGGTCAAGAACAAAATTTAGAGACAATATATTGAATACATTTTTTTCTGAAAGTTTTATTCTACTTAGGCATTGTTGAATGATTTTTGCGCGTATGTTCTGGGGAACATCGCGTTATAGTTTTGCCCAAATGTGGAATTCTGTGGTGCCGTACGGCCGTCCGGCCGTTGCCACGATAACTTGAGAACGGAGAGAGCTAGCGACTTGAAATTTTCAGAGTAGGTGGCGCATCCAAATACGACGGACAAGTTCGTTAATGGGTATAATCGGCCCAATGGTTTCCGAGTAATAATTTTGTTTTCAACCAAAATGAATCCGATCGAATTTAAACTTGGTGAATAGTTGTAGAATATAGACCTAAGCACGTTTGTGAAATTTTGTGAGAATCGTATCGCTAGAAAATTATTAAAAAATTATTGAAAAATATTTTTGTTGTCACGATAACCTGAGAACGGAAAGAGATAGCGGCTTGAAAATTTGAGGTTTGGTTGTGCATCAGAATGCGACATTTGAGTTCGTTTATGAGCATAATCGTCCAAAAGGTTTTAGAGTTATAGCCATCTGAAATTAACTATCATAACTATCATAAACTATTCGTCCGGCATGGCTGAAATTTTGGAAGAGCCTTCAGAACCTAACTCTACTGCAGAGTTCCAAGTTTGAACACGATCGGATCTATATTGTTGGAGAACCGAGCAGCCTTTTGTGAATTCGGTAGCTGGATGCGAATCGTCGTATGATATGTTGTCTATGGTCGTATTTTTGCGAGAACCTTCAAAAATAAAAATATGAATGTCATGATGACATATTGGGAACTTCCAAAACTCTGGTGGCGGGATTCGGCAACTAACCACGCTAGTAATAAATGTAAACAATCTCGTGTTGGACAGGTCAGTCGACGAAGTTTGACCGAAATTTTCATGGAAAATTTAAATTATAATTGACTTGAGATCATTGTTGGATTACTTTGTAATATATATTCAAATATTGATCATTATATAACTAATTTTATGGCACTTGATTGATATAAAGACTACAACCAGTAAGTATATTCATATATGTTTGTCAAACTTACATTATATTTAAAAGTTCTTTCAGTTACTATTTGCGAATGATTAAGAAGGGACTCAGTTGATTAGAATTTCTGGAGTACATAGGAGCTTCAACTTCTAATTCTAGAGTCCTTGTAGAAGGAGAAGAGGTTCTAAATGTAGATCATGTAATCGTGTGTGACAAAACAAATTGTGGTCCCAGTTTTATAGACATTTGTTATGTTTACAAAGTAGTGCCCTTAATTCAGTACCACATAAAATTGATGGCCCATTAATGTGGAGAATGGTAAACTTAAAATAGAAGGTATGGTATATTCTTGTAAAGTCGGAGCACGGAGGAGGTGTAAACATATTACTGATGTATTAATTAAAGTTCAGGTGCATGATGTTCTAGATTATTTATGAGAATATAGTGTCAAATTGAACCAGATAAAGCTTTTGTAAAACAGTTACCAATAATTGAAATGATTTTTTCAAAATATGATACATATATTATGTGAAAAGAATTATTAACAATAAGTGTAATGTTTGAGGTATAATAAAGATTATCTGGATGTAGTTCCAGGTTAAGTACTCTTCGGTCTATTAGTTATCCTTCTAACGCATTTCCAATATTTATATTTGGTTTTCCGGAGGTAAGAAGTGAAAACTCAAACCTATTCATTTTGGCATTTTTTTCGCCCATGAATTGCATTGAGGCACACAACAATAGTCGTTTCTGGTCGAAGACATATTAGGCAGGATAATATTCACTATTTCAACTTGAATTTTTCTTTCAAACAAAAGTTTATTGACGAATACTGAACAATTAAACTCGAGCACGTGGCTCATTACTAGCTTGGTTAGTTGCCGAATCTCGCCACCAGAGTTTTGGAAGTTCCCAATCTTTTACGCGTATGTTATGGGAAAATCGTGTTATTTCTTATTTCATCACAAATCTATGGGAGATGATAGCCCTACATCGCATGCGCCCCGTTTTAACCTCAACATCGAATCTGAATCTGATCAAAATACAAAACGTAAACAAAATATTCTCAATCCACGAAGTACGAACGAGTATTCCTTCCGTTGAAAATAATCGAGATTACCTTGTATTTGAAGATTGAAGGAATCTAGAAATATTGTTTACGTATGTGAAAGAAATTCCAAATATTGGAGAACTGTGGAAAAGTTGTTCAGAAAGAAGATATCTGGTATATGTCCTTCAGGATTTCTGGCTAAAAATCAGCAGTAAGTAATAGAAGTGAATTGAATGAAATACTTTACTCAGAGAAATCCAAGTCCTAATATTTCCTTTCAGGTTGGAATGAATTAAGGTCCAGTTGACGTAGAGCAAAAAAGTAATGCTTTTCGACAAATAGAATGCATGAGTTACTCTTGGAGTTACTGCAGATAGAATTCTTAAAAACAAGGTATATGGAACTTAGTCGATTGAATATTTGTGAAGATTAAGTATATCTCATGAGAAAATTTAATATTGATGATAAGTTCAAAAGTGGAATAGCCAAGAAGAAAATCTAGTGTTTCTATTCAAACAAATTGGTGGTGGTTCTCATATCGTTGAAATGACAAAGGGACGTATCTGCAATAAGCAAGTTTCAAGATATTCTCGTTTTGAAATTCGAGAGTGAACGATAAATCAGGAAGTGAACGAAATAAACCATAAATGCTCGATTCAAGGTGCATTTATTTATGTTCCGCAATCTACTAAGGAAGTGGTTGTTATGCGTAGGCTATGACTATAAAAAATAAAGCCAACTCAAAATTTTACATTTTACACTTAATTCTGTTTTGTCATTTTGTCGAAGCTATATATTAATTATGGGATAAGTATTCTATTCATCATGTACTTAGGTGAAAACCACCCAGTGCCTTGACTAAGCTGACGTAAGAATACATTAATAAAATATACACAGAACAAAACTGACTCTCCTAGGAGCTTCTGTGGGATTTCCTTAGGGAAGACCTAGAATGGTTAGTATAATCATAAACATGTCATTAGCAAGCAAAACTGCATGAATTACATTTCAAATGACTTCTGCACCTACCCTATTATTCAGATTTGGCCCTCAGCCACTTTTACCTGTTTACACATAACATTTGCATAATACTATTGCACAAAAAAAAACAGTTGAATTACGCTTAGACCAGTGAATTTTGAACACTTTTCTGTTTTCCTGATATCATGGGTCTCTTACGATCCATCATCAGGGTGTTTGGATGCCAGCGTGTACCTATATAATAGGCATTTTTAACGAAACATTTAAATTTTTCTAATTGCAGAATATTTTAAAATATAGTAGTAGAAGGTGATGCAATATAACATGTGTGTAGGTATATATTATGTATATTGTTTTCCCGTGGAACTTCAGGTATATGTTTCTTAAATGCTTGTTGCTTAGCATGCTTAACAATGAATACCTCTAAAGAACAGATTTTACTAATATTATAATAGAATGGCTTGATAATTCAACGCTAACTTTGAAAATGATGTATCCTAGTGTTGCGGAGGAAAATCCAAGTATATTTTACAACGAGAAGTAGTATATAAGGAAACGGAGAAAGTCAGTTATCATATTTTAATAATAATCTATATACAAGTATTTATCCTCCCTGCAGTGTTTCACGAATCCTCCATGATTATGTGGGCAGCAGTGGTCCAAACTCGAAAAAATGTATTGCATGCTGCTTGATGTAGTATTGAATTTTCAAAATGAATGTTATTCTTGATCTCTCTTGAAGTAAATAATCGAATATTTTAATAGAGTTTTATTCGAAATTATTTCCTTTGTTTGTATTACGGCTTCAGTGAGGTATACAATTTTTTTGTTCACTGAGGGCTGATATATTTTACGACCTGTAAACTGTCAAGTAGCCTCACTTTAAAGGGGATCAGTAAATTCAACGAGCACATAGTTGACGAATACTTTACGGAGAGGTTGAATAAATCGGCCCTTAGTAGATAATATAAAACAATATATAGATTGGTATCTAAATAAATGAATCTCATTTTCACAATAACTCTTTTCCCCTAACCCATGAAAACAAATTTTTACAGACAATTTACATGAAACATTAGCTTCAAACGTTCATTATCTTGAAATACAAATGAATAAGTGGAAATTTAATTTTAATATTTCAATATTGAATGGAATATTTAGAGTTTATCTATCATTTCAGATATCTCATCTCATCAACGAGTGACAAAAGTATTGAAATTGATTATGCATTAAACGATGTGTTCAAATGTCAAATTATTACCATATTCCATATCGACAGACATTCTTGTAATGATTATGAAGAATTAAAAAGGTTTGATGGCTTATATAAAAATTTGTTCAAGCACTGACGTGAAGTCAGGAGCTTTTGCGCGTATGTTCTATTGTCCATTCTTCTGTATTGGACACCCTTAATCGAGTTTACCATGGTAGGGTGTCCAATACAGAAGAATGGACAATAAAACATTGGTTCAAGCACTGACGTGAATCAGGAGCTTTTGCTCTTCTTAATCGAATTTACCATGATGAATTCTATTGTCCGTTCTCCTGATTGGACCCTTTTAATCGAAAAAAAAATTGGTTCAAGCACTGACGTGAAGTCAGGAGCTTTTGCGCGTATGTTCTATTGTCCATACTCCTGTAATGAACACTCTTCTTAATCGAATTTACCATGATGAATTCTATTGTCTATTCTCCTGTATTGGACACTCTTCTCAATCGAATTCACCACACTTCCTTAGTAGATTGCGGAACATATTTAAATGCACCTTGAATCGAGCATTTATGGTTTATTTCGTTCACTTCCTGATTAAGAAGAGTGTTTATTACCAGGAGTATGGACAATAGAACATACGCGCAAAAGCTCCTGACTTCACGTCAGTGCTTGAACCAATTTTTTGTTCATTGATGTGATATATTTTATAGAATGAAATTTTTTTGAAAGAGAAATCTATATCTATTTACTCATAGTGTGTCTTTTACAATTCACCGAAAAGCTAAATGTATAATTTACTATTCCTCTGAATTCTTCACGAAATCAGCTCTTGTTGCCTACTAGCCAGTAACCGCCGATCAATTCCTTCACCTTCCAGTAACATTCCTGGAATTGACTGGTTTATGAATTAAATAATGAAAATGTTGGATTTATTCTACCAATATTTGGTGGAAAAATTGCAATATATGTGTTCTTAGAGGTTATAAGCGATACGCTCACAAATATTTATGGAATCCAACAAATCTATTCAATATTTCTGGTTTATCTAGAACATCGACAATTTTCAAAATGATAATAATTCTGAGAATCCAATTATGTTTGCTAAATATTTTTATTAATCACACCGTAAAAATGTCAACTTATTCACCAGTAACATATTTGATGCTTTGAGGTTACAAAATGTGCAGAGGCGAACATGAACAACTGAATGCGAGTGGAATTTGATGGAATTCTTCCGAAAACGAGTGCCATATAGCACTCGTTCAGAATGTCAAGCGCTCGAGTAACCAATTCATATAACCTGTCAGTTGAGGATTGCAAAACGAGTAAACGTTCGCGAAAATTACGAAAGCGAATGATAATCGTTCGTATTGACGAACTCAGAATAGAGCTCCAGAACGTATGAAATTAATGTTCTAGTATGGTCCTTTATTTTCATTTTCGCTTTCAGCTTCTTTTAAGTGTCTCAAATAAAATAAGCTTGCACAATATTATCAAAATCGATTCAACAGTTTTGACGTTATAGGAGTTTGAAATTTCTATGATTTTCAGAAAACACCCTGTAACTCAGAAACTAGTACCTAGGCATAAGAGATGTAAGAGTGCCCATTTCTGACTTCTCATTATGGTCCTCTATTATTCCCTGCCCGCTGGATCACTGGACGGAAATCACCCTGTATAATATTGTAGGATGTAAGTGACTGTTTAGCAAAGTGTAGTGTAGTGTGTACCTTTGAGATAGATTCAGAAAGAAGTGAACCTTTAACCTCTACCTCTACTCATCGCGTAATAAGAGCTATTGAGTTTTTTGCAGCCACCATCTATATGTCGATCAATGTGGACACTAAGAAAATCTGTAAATTCTTTAATAAACTGGCAAGATGCTGAATAACTGTTCATCATTTTACAAAGTATCACTCCGTTTTATATGGATAGGGTAAATAGTATAGAGTAAATTGATGCCATAGGGGGATATATGCCGCAGTAATCATATATCGTACATGTATACGAGTATGAGGTTCGCAGTGTTTTGTCTTTTATGAGTTTTACCTCTCCTCCCACCAGTCAACGCCGGGGAATCCACTGAAACAAAATTATCACGAGTGTTGGAGAGAAAACAATCTGAAGTGACGGCGGATTACTGAATGTAGGTTTCTCATTATCTTTATGTGTTGTGACGAAGTGATTTTTCCGTTACTATAAATTTCCTAAAATTGCATTAATCATATTCCCATTCAGAAAAAATCATTATTATCAGTCGAACTATTCGATTTATTCCTATCCATTCAACAAAGAGCCCATCAGATTCCTCAGAATTTAATTTATTCATTTTCCGTTGAGCGGAATGATAAATTATAATTCGAATTATTATAATTTAAACTCAAACTCCATCCTATGTAGAAAAACATGTATGTCGACCGCGATCGCCGATTATCTGTAGCATGCAATTTTTTTCCACACGTTGACGTGTTTTTCTAATGTTCTGATAAGGAAGGATGGCATGAATTTTAACGACGTTGTTTCTAAGGCGCTCTTGAAGAATAGTGGAAATGGAAAAAAGGTGTCTGACCAATCCGTAGGCCCCTCTGGCTCCCCTCTTTGAAAAATCTCCCCAAAATGACGACACATGACGTACGCAAAAACCGAACCTATAAATTCTCTGTGCGCAGCAATTTGAGAGATTCCTTCCGAGATTTTTCATTGGTTGATTGATTTACATAGTCTCGTTCTTTCCGAAATTCTTTTCTACTATTAATTCCACTTCATTCAGATTCATTTTCAGATTGATTCTTCGATTCAGATTTCATTCCGAGATTCTTTATTGATTCATTCTTTCCGCCATTCTTTTCCGCTATAAGTCAGATATTGATTCCGTTTGATATTTTTCCGATTTTTCTAGTTTTAGTTTTGAGAAATATTTTTTTTAGTTTATATTCTTTCCGTTGAATTATTCTTTTTATTTTCATTCATTTTTGAGGGTAGTGTAGAGAAATAGACTCAGTTACAGTTGTAGTTGGTTCAAGTGTTAATACCTGGTGAGTACGCTGTGGTGGGTTTGACTATCCGTTTATTCGACAATCTGTGTTCCAATCTGAATTTATTCCTTTCCGCACTATACAGTAATCGCTGTATAGTTATTACCAGGGGTGTAACTTCCATTTTCCTCTCAACCATCCTCTTAGATGAGGCTCCTCGCAGAGAGGGTGTTTGGGACGGAATAGGTTGCACAACCATCAGTCCTTCATTTCGTTGGGTTGAGGCGAATACCTGGTCATTTTCTGCCCTGGTGTTACTCGACTCGATGCCCGAGGTGGGCAATTCCGATTACCGAACGAAAGTTCTACGTTTATTCCCTACGACGTATTTTCCGACTAAGAACACAGGTCGATTCCGTATATTCGACCAACCATACATTTATTTTCCCCTATTCGCCTGCAACCGCTTTGTATGCTCTCATATCCTCGCTTTGATTTTCCTATTCGCACCGTCCGATTCTATTGTTAAGTTCCATCCATTCTATTGCATGAAATATCAGTAGATTAATTATTTTTTATTTCATTTTGAGTCATTTCTTACTGTCACCTATTAGTGAGTTGCATTCACATTTTACTGCTTTGTATATCATATTTTATTACGGCTAACTCATACCGATACATTCCAGTCTCATTGATATACAGGCTGGACTTTATTTAACTGCTAATTTTCGACACTATCTATTATTGAATTACATTCACAGGAACTGCTTTGTATATCATATTGTAGTACGGCTAACTCATACCGATACATTCCAGTCTCATTGATATACAGACTGGTCCTTATTTTAATGTTGATTCTTGACATGGTCTATTATTGAATTGCATTCACCGCTACTGCTTTGTATATCATATGTAGTACGGTCAACTTATACTGAGACATTTCATTTATATTGATATATAGCGTGGTCCTTCTTTTACTGCTAATTCTTGACCTTATCTATTATTGAATTCCTTCCACCGATACTGCTTTGTATATGATATTTTAGTACGGTCAACCCATACCCATACATTTCAGGCACATTGATATATAGGCTGGTCCTCATTTTACTGATTATTCTTGACATCATACATTATCGACTTGCATTCACCGATACCGCTTTGTATTCATATTTTAGTACTGTCACATTATACCGACACATTTCATTCATAGTGATATACAGGGTGAATCATATTTACGTAGTCAGTCACACTGTTGTCCATAATTGAGCCACTTTCATAGGCACTGCTTTGTATATCATATTTTGATAATTCCGATATATTTCCGTCACGTTGCTACACAGGGTGGCTCCTACATTTCTGGTCAGGCATACTGCAGCCTACTGTTTCATTTCATTCTTGGACACTACTTTGTAAATCACATTCTTTTACATTGCTTTTCATTCCGACTGATATACAGGGTGGACGTTTGAATTGGTTTTCATCTGCTGAAAATTTTTTATTGTTTTGATTTTCTCCTCATACCTCTCTACTCTGACACTGTATATAACTGTTTATCCTAATTTGAAAACTGTGTGAATACTGTAAACAAAGTTGTGCATAAGCTGTTTGGGTTTTATCGATTATTATTATTGTGCAGTGTCAGAGTCTTTTCAGTGAAAGAAAGTTTACTATTTCATCACTAACACCTTGTATCAAACCGAACTCTTCTCCAACTGTTTGAAGATTCCCAGTGAATAATATTTCAGTGATCGATTCTATCAAGGAGTTGCAACCTTGCAAAACCCATTGCAACTGTCGCCCGAGTAAGTTTTGAAAGTAAGTTACACTGCTCCAGAGAAATGGTCGTCACAGTGTCCAGAGCTTATTCAATATTATAAAGTATTTATTTATAATCTTGTATTTATAGTCTATGTATGCAACACATATAGACATATATTTATTTTGGTAATGCGCGAGAAGTATATTTAAATGGGAAGGTTTAACGGGTAATTCTGCCAACTAGCAGAAACACGTATCGGCAGGTACCTACAGAATGATTTTTCTCTGCTTCTTTTGTGGAATTACCAGTTTACTCTTCCCACTTATGCTTTAAATTTACAGGGTGTTTCATAATATATACGTAGGACTTCAACAGCTCGTCCAAAAATATGAGAAAAAGTTTCTATTTTCTGACCCTCTAAAATACACCATTTTCGAGACCACCATTTCAACATAAAAGTTGATTTTGATCGAAGACGGTCGATTTTAGAGTTTATGACTAGGATTACTTTTTTTGTGTAGAAAACATTGGCGGTTCAAGTGCGTGTTTTGAAACCTTACTGTTTCTGGTGGCGTAGAAGCTGGGGAGAAAATCACTCACTATCCCTTCAAAACCTTCACCAATTATGACTTAGAAAACTTTTCCGCGCAAAATATTGGTAATTATGCTTACATAATCTGTTTTCTGTATGACAAATGGTTCTGGAGATATTCGCAAAAACCGAAATTTGTTTTTCAATTTCAATACCCTGTATTTCGAAAGTAGTGCAGTTTAGAGGGTCAGTTATTAAAAACTTTTCAAAATTTTTTTGTCAAATATCATTCAATTAGGTCACCCTCATCTCAAAATAAGAGAAATAAATGTGTGGAAATTTGGAAAATACTAACTTTAAAGCAGACTGTATTCAGTGCGTCATGTGTAAAATATGGCTGCCCGAAACCTGTACAATGTACGGCGATTATTGGAAGCAAAGCAAGCGTTTGAAGCTACTATGAGGAGAAATTTGAAAAATGTAACGTTCAAAAGGAAAATAATACCAAAAAGAAACAGCTATATTTAATAATAAAAAGTATATAAAAGCACTGACGTGAAGTCAGTACTATTTGGCGCGCTTGTTCACGTTGGCTAATTTAGTTCGAATGATGAGCTTAAAGCTCAGTGCATAGATCCGGACATCTAGTCAGAGGGTAGTGGACATCATTCACTATCGGATCAAAAATTAACCGTGCTGTGCAGCATAAAAATACAGTAACAAAGACGAACAAACAACACAACTGACTCTCCTTAATCGGACAAGATCCTAGGAGCTTCTGAGGGGTCCCATTGGGGAAGACCTAGGAGGGTCCGTATAATCATAATCATGTCTTTAGCAAGCTTGCCAAAGCAGATTAACCCCACGTGAATGCTATTATAGCAGATTTACTTCTTTCATTGTTAAGTCAATCTTCATTGGCGCGCTTGCTATACATAGACATGATTATGATTATACTGACCCTCCTAGATCTTCCCTCAGAAGATCCTAGGAGCTTGCGCGACTATGGACAGTCAGTTGTGTTATTTGTCGACTTTATTTTTGTATCCATACGCCAGCTTAGACACGGCAATGTTAATTTTTGACCTGACAGTGAATATTGTACACTACCCTCTGAGTAGATCTCCGGCTCGCTCTATCCACTAAGCTTGAAGCACTCATCATTCATTTAAAATTAGACAAGGTGAAGAAGCGTGCCAGAAAGTACTGACTCAATTTCTGTGATTTTTCATCATTTCCTATTTTTTTGACAATTCTGCTTATTTATGCAGTCTGGTTATTAGTTTTACCGCAAGTCCAATTAAAAATGAAGATTACGATTAGGGGACCACTGCTAGGAACGCAATTGCTTACGCCTATTCATCAAATCCAAATGTGATTTAATATTATTTTCCAAATATAGTTATTTATAAATTGGCTCCAAGGCCACGGTACAGAAATCTTAACTTGGAAAACAACGCTATTTCCTCGAAACTGGCTTGTCCGTGCACTGTATTGCGCTTAACGAAAAATACACGAAAGGGGTAAGATCGATTTCAGAAATTGGACCACGTTATGGACACTCCACCTTCGGACACTACGCTTTACCCCCTAAACTGACTTGCACACTCACGAAATTGACATGGAGCGGTAATACAGCCTTCCAGTCCATTCCCAGTCTCACAACTGTCAGACAAATTATGAAAAACCATTTTAAATTGCACACATCATTCACCCATGAATTCAACTGCCACGTTATATACACGTCCATATTTAAATAAGTTGGCGTTGTACATATACTAGTGATCCCAATAATCACATAAAACACGTGTAGGAACCGAAGTCGAATGTAAACCAGATGTGATTTGCCACGAAGGTAAACAACAGAAATAATTTGGAAGTTCTAGATTATAAATTTTTTTTTTGAGGTTCTAGTGGTCTGTTCTCCGTGAGATTTTACACACCATAATAGGTCATTATTGGTCACCGAAATAGCAAAATTAAACTCCGATATTTTGTTTCGAAATTTCAAGTAAAATATTTCGCAAATAGATGAAATTTTTTTGAATTTTTTCTAGTCATGCTTACTTCACGAAATTTTGTGGAAGTGCTTGCATCGGTATTTTGCATCTAACTACCACAATTAAATCAAATCCGTGGTTCTCGAGTTATCGTGAAAACGAAATTCCCAAAGGTTTTATTTTTTTCTCCTGTTGATAGCCATGCGATCAATACAAAATTTCGCGTGCATATAAAGGTCATGATAGTATAATTTGTTGCTAAATTTCAAATAGATCGAGTGATGAGTTACGGAAAAATGCATAAGAAATATTTTGACTGAAAATTGCCGTTACTCCGAAACCACCAGGTAGATTAAGCCCATTATCGATATCAACCGAGATATTTACGCTCCGAATCTACCCTGAAAATTTCAACTCTCTACCTCATTTATTTCGTGGGTTATCGTGCTAATGGTCAGATAGAATTCTCAAACTCAATCGTTTGAGAACATTTTCGGAAAAACAAACAAGAAATACAAATATCTAGGCAAAATGTATTTATTTTGAGATTAGTAGCAAAGATGATCGTGCCGGTTAGCTAACGTTTATTGTTTTTCTTAAATAGATATAATTTTGTCTTAAAAACTTCGTTAGAAAAAATTTATTCATTATGTAAAAACAGAATAATACAATGCGTGAAAGGAAAACAAAAATGAATATGCTACTGTATAAGTTATGTTAATTTATATTAATAAAACAGCTGAGAATATCCGAATAGTCTTCAATTATTTCCTTAGGACTATCGTACAAGTCAAAATTAGGGCTTATAACGACATGCGACTGTTCCCAAGGCGCAGTGGTTAAGATCGGAGCTACTAGAACTCAGGGATCCGCGGTCTAGCTCCAGTGGAGATGGGAGTGGATTCCTAAAAAGGGAACCTAGTAAATGGGCGCCAGGTAAATTTAAGTCTCCCAGATACCCCTGCGTAATGTACTAATTCCTAAATTCACCAAAAGAATATTCACGCTAATAACAAATAGTTTATTCTAATAGCATACAACCCAGGTCTTTAGATCCAGCAAAATTAAACTACTATGAAACCCTGAATAAGGGTGGCGGAAATTGTACGTAGATATTATTCTTGGATTCAAATACGCGTCGCTTGAGCTCAGGTGCATTCACGTTTCTCCTCTATGATCATATACGATTACTACAAATCTTGCCCCAATTTCCGCTTTCCAATAACAATAACCTAGATAATTGATAACAATATATGTTCAAGTTATATATATAGTAGGTATAAGATGGTTCGGGATATGTTTTCTATAACTTGCGTGCTATTCCTTGTGCCTGAACGTATTATTGCCTCGATGTTCTCGCAATACCGTTCTCCTTCCCTTTGTACTCGCCGTCTGCGACTTTTGACTGAATGTCCCACAGCGCTGCTTCCTGACCACCTTGTATATACTCGGGATCGGTAACACTGCGTTGGCTGTCTCACAGCGCTACTTATGGACCACCTTGTATATATCCGAATGTCTCAGTTACACTCTTCCTGATATAAAAAATCGTGCTGGCCTCAAAAACTCCTGCCACCATAAAAACTCGTGCTGGCACAAAACTCGGGCTGCCACAAAAACTTCGGACTGCCACAGCAACCCTGATGATAGAAAAGAAATCATCAGTGACTTCTCTCGGAGAAGAAACAAATGAATTTTTCCAACACCTAATAATTTTGGTTATCAGAATATTAATCAGACCAATTATTCGTTGTTATGCAATCGTTATAGAATTCGTACATACCCTGATGTTCGGGGTTGTCTTGCACACGTTTGCTTCGAAACCAAGTCTACCCGTGCCTCCACCAAATAATTCTTCAAGCACACAGCGATGTTTTGGATAAAGAAATATGATTACGACCTGAATTGTTTCCACTAGAAATGACGAGAATAGAACATCCAACACATACCTGACCAAGCCGCCAAGATCGTTCACGTGTTCAACTCGGATTTGCAAAAGGCTTTTATATCCTCTTTCGAGACAAGTGATGGTTATCTGTTATCCTTCCCAATCAAACCAATATAACTGTCACTCTTAATCCGATTTTCGAAACTATATCCAATTAAGAAGATTCCAATAATTCTACTAGAGATCCTAAAATACGTTTTAACCTATGCTTCCTTCGTTGACTGTTCACAAAATGGACGACTTCGCCTGACCGACGCACTCACTAAATTTCAGACTGTCATAATGCAACAATACTGCCAACAGTCATTCGGCCCTTCGAATACAATAATTATTTAGCGTCGATTGGTACCACTGAGACCCAACCTCAAATTCAATATCAACACGAACGATAACCTCATCGCCCGCCGAAGGTAAACAAACGAACGTTACAAAATCCCCCCTTGCCTAAAAAAATTTACCTAGTAAATTTTACTTATGGATTTAAAATACTTAGCAAAAAAAAAACCAAAGAGTTCGGGTCATCGAGCGTGGACAGGTTCCAAGAGCAACCATAAAAAAACTACACCTCTTCCATTCCAATTCCAGCCATTTCAATTTCAGTTCATACTCCATCATACACATCAACACTCATTCCTTTCATTCATCGACTCTCACCAGTTAGCCCCACGACTGGCAACATCCGGTCCCAAGGGCCTAACCCTTGTGGAGGGACTCGCCGGCCCTGAGCCACACCACAGCCAGAAGCTGCCCAGACAAGGCAAGATACGACGAGGTCACCACAGACGAGCAGGAACCCCCCACACGAGCGGCAAGGTTAGCCGGTCACCATCCCAAGCCTGGCAAGTGGTTCCCCCAAAGAACGAGTGCCGTACCGTCGTATCCCTGTCATCGAAGACAGCCAAGTCAGACCCCCCTAGCTCCCGGTATAGTCCAGGACGCCTGTGCTAACCCGGATGTGCATCAGGTCTATAGGTGGTGAGTTTCGGATTTCAGCCTCCATCAACCATAGCCTATAGCCTTCATTCGCCCACACGCAAGCAACCCGGTACCACCCCAAAACCTATTCAGGGATGACCGCCAGCAATGATCCGCGAATGTAGAAATCAACATGGGACCGGCCACACAAAAAAATATAATTTAAGGCCAGAAATTGGTAAGGAAATGGTCGCTTACCAGTTGAACAGTGCGTGGGGCTAGATGTTCAGCTCCCACCTCGTCTGCTCAACACTAAGGAATTTTGAATATAAAAAAAAATTAAAGTCGATCCCACTCTGAAAACTCACTCGGGATCACGCAGACGACCGCCCACAAAATAGTCAAGGTAGCCCCCAAGCGCTCGCTCTTTCACTCGCGATCAATCGGCAATCAAAAACAAAAACAAAACTAGCAACCCATCAAAAAAATCACCCGATTCACAAATATATCCGATTCACCAAATGCCAATCATTCTCCAAAAATTTCCTATTTCAAAATAAACATATCCTATTTATCCTTCCGGCAATTCATAGGCCTTCAGATCTTTGATATGCCATACTCCCCTCATATTATCTTTGTCGTCTCTAAGTTCGTACATCCAAGGCGAGATTCTACGATTAACCCTTAATGGCCCTATATAACGAGGAGTAAGTTTCCCCACCAGATTTTTCGAGGCATCCGACAATACAAAGTTTTTACGCCATACCAATTCATTCGGTAGAAATTCCACATACCGACGCCTTAAATTATAGTCATGAACCGCCTTATTGTTGGCCTTTTCTAACCTTTTCTTAATATCATCCCAAACTCGTTGAAAGGCAATATTTCGAGTTTTGAAATCTATAGGTTCCGAGCTATCTCTTAAATCATGGTCATAATCCTCTCCAGAACCTTTGAACGATCTAGCGAAATTAGCGAAAAATGGGGTTACCTTCATCGTTTCATGTTTCGCGGTTCGTATTGCACAAGAAATTTCGGTTAGATGTTTATCCCAATCCTTATGATTGTCCGACACATACATTTTAATCATAGTTTTCAAGGAACGATTTATACGTTCGGTTGGGTTCGACCTGGGATGATAAAGGGCACAGAATTTTTTCTTCACCCTATATTCCTCAAGAAACTGTCTGAATTTATTTCCCGAAAATTGTACGCCATTGTCGGCTATAATTATTCTCGGAACCCCAAACATTAGGAAAACTGAACTCTCCAAAACCTTAATTACATTCACGGCCGTCACTTTTCTCAACGGAACAATTATTGGGAATTTAGTCAAATAATCGGTGATCACTAATATAAACGTGAAGCCATTCTTCGACCTAGGATATGGTCCCATAAGATCTATAGAAATCATTTCCCATGGTAAGTTCGGTTTAGGGTGAGATGCCATTTTATCAGCCGGTGTCTGGTTTGGAACTTTATGAGCACCACATATAGCGCATTTCCTCACATACTTAGCGATGTCCTGTTTCATTTTAGGCCAGTAATACTTCTCCCGAACACGATAATACGTCTTGTATACACCGGGGTGACCAGCTAATGGTGGGTCATGAGAACTAGGTATCACCCTTCTACGTTCCGATTTGGGTAATACTGTTTTCCATTCGTCAGATCCCGAAGCTAAATCCGAATAATCGTACTTTACATATTTAAACAAAGTCCCACCATCCACTGAAATCCTCCACTGGGGATATTTCGCAGGTTTATTTGAAACTTTACTGAACATCTCTTTATACCACCTATCCGTTACCTCGATTTCATTATCCACCTGTATCGTATATATCATAGGAACGGCTCTAGATAACATATCCGGTACAACATGTTCCTTTCCCTTTCTATGCACAATCTTAAAATCATATTGTTGGAGTTTAACGCTCCATCTCGCCAATCTACCCGCAGGATCCTTCAGATATGAATCCAAATTAACGAATGATGATCCGTAATTACCGTGAATGGGATACCCTCAATATATGGCCTAAGCTTTTCGATTGCCCATACTACTGCCAAGCATTCCCTTTCCGTAGTCGAGTAGTTTCGTTCGGGTTTCGTTAAAGACTTACTCATATATGCTATAACCTTTTCTCCCCCATCGGGTTGAGGTTGTGATAATACCGCGGCTATTCCAAAGCCGGAAGCGTCAGTTTGAATTTGGAACGGTTGCTCGTAATTCGGACAACTCAACACCGGAGCAGAAACCAAACACTGCTTTATTTTCCGAAAGGCCTCCTCGCATTCGGTATTCCATTTAAACTTTACATTCTTCTGGAGCAAAAAGGTGAGAGGTGAAATAAGGTCACTAAAATTTGGGACAAAACGTCTATACCAAGATAGAGTACCCACGACTCTGCGAATTTCTCTGACATTGGTAGGTGTTGGTAATGAAAGCATAGCATTAATTTTTTCGGGGTCTACATGTAATCCGTACCTATGAATCACATATCCCAGATATTTAAGTTGTGGCTTGCAAAATTCGCATTTCTCCCTACTTAAAGTGAACCCTGCTTTCCTAACACGACGAAATATTTCCCCTAATATTTCCAAGTGATGTTGGAAAGTTTCTGAAATGATCACTATATCGTCTAAGTATACGAATACGTAAGGTTCAAGATCAGCTCCGATCACTCCATCCATGATGCGTTGGAATTTTGACCCACTAGTCACTAACCCGAATGGCAGTCTAGTAAACTGGAACAAACCACGATTTGGGACAGTGAAGGCGGTGTATTGTCTCGATGACTCTGAAAGAGGTACCTGCCAATATGCGCTTTTGATATCTATTGTTGAACAATATTTCGCATTTCTTAATTTATCTAATGTATCGGATACCATCGGGAGAGGGTAACTATCCTTCCTCGTCACAGAATTTACTTTCCTGAAATCAACGCAAAACCTGTATCCCGCCTTTTTCCTGACCAATACAATCGGTGATGCCCATGGACTTTCCGACTTTTCAACTACCCCCAATTTCAACATTTCTTCCAATTCCCGGTCTATATGTTGTTACATTACCGGAGACACCCTATGTGACCGCTGCTTTATCGGTTCACAATCCGGATCGATCTTAATATCCACACAACCGAACTGATAACATCCTAATCCTTCCCCCATAGACCTAAAATTTTCCTCAACTATCGATTCTAGGATTTCTCTCTGTTTTTGATTCAAAATCTCCTCACCTTGTACTACATCAACACAATTAACGTCCATATCATTCTTACAGAATTGCCACTCGTTAAACGATGGAATCAGCCCTATCAAATTCCAGTAATCCCAACCCAAAATCAAAGTCTGTGGGAGTTCTGGTATTATCAACATTTCTACCACTTTATTTTTAAACTTTACCGGGAGGTCACAACTTCCCAGGACGGTACATAGATTTCCATTCGCCACTCTACAGTACTTGGTATTAGAGGTTCGGATAGATATTCCCATATTCTTAATAATATTCCATCCCGGTTTTCCCATTATTGATCTGCAAGAACCAGAGTCCAGTAAACCCAAGAAACATTTTCCCAAAATTTCCACCTTAAGATGGGGTCTATTATCCCCTTCCGCCTGGCTTGCTAAATAACTCAATACTGGTATGAATGACGGTTGAGTATTTTCCTCTTTATAGCTATCAACGGTGTTACATGAAGAATATGGGTCGCCAAAAGCATCGTCACTGTTGCGACAGGTCAGTGACGACTCCCCCCGTTTCCCGAAGGATTGCGTCCACGACCAGAATTACAAGATGGGCAAGTTTTAGTAGTGAACCCTTCCCTTGAACAACGGTAACATTTTAAAATTCTCGGCTTGAGACAACCCCTAATTTTATGGCCTGCCATGCCACAGTTATAACACTTTATGTTTGCGAATCCACCATATGTGGTTGGCTCTGTCCGTACGATAGGGTCGGTGCCATCGTTGGTGGACGTGGAAGGCAATGTATCAATATAGGCTAAATCCGGTTCTAAACAACCCTTTCTGGAAGGTACTGAATAATAATAATAATAATAATAATAAACGATCTTTATTTCAGTAAGCTCATAGTTTACAACCATATAACATACGAAATTGTGTCAAAATAAACTTAATATGTGTCTTCAAGGGAGAAAAAAATCATCTAGTTTATAGGGTTCTAGTTGGAGTAAGTATTTATGTAGCAGTCTTTTATATGTTTTTAAGTTTTCTTCCATCTGGATCCGTGCCGGTAGCGCATTGTGAAATCGCAGGCATCTATATTCCACTCGATTTTCGGTGCTTTTTAAGCGATGTTTGGGATAGGTGTAGTCTTTATTTCTGATGTTATAGATTTCCTTATTTTCATTTTGATGTTTGCTGAATTTGCTCCTGTTTTTGTGGAGATAGATGAGACATTCCTGCATGTATATGGCATATGTGGTTAGTAGTCTGTTTGCTCTGAAGACTCCACGGCATGACTGTGTTCTACTCAGACCGAATATGATTCGGAGGGCTCTCTTCTGCAACACAAATACCGATGAAATGTCTCCTGATCCATAAAATATAATTCCAAATCTTATTTTTGCTTCTATGGTTGCATAGTAGATTGTTTTTAGTGCCGGTCTACTCAGATATTTCGATACCACCCCTAGGCCATAGATGGAGGAGGCAACTTTCCCTGACACATGTTCGACGTGGTATTTCCAATTCAGCTCACAGTCGATGTAGACTCCTAAGAACTTAACAGTGTCCTTTACTTTGTATGTCTCTTCATTCAATCTGATGGTTTCTGGGTTCAGTATGTTTGCTTTTCTATGGTGGAACATGATTATACTAGTCTTGTTTTTGTTTAATAGTAAGTTGTTCTCACTGAACCATGCATTGGCAAGTTGCAATACTTCTTCTGTTAGTTTCTTTAGTTCTGGCCATTGTTGTTCGATTGCCAATATGTTAGTGTCATCTGCATAGTTAACAACAGTTCCTTTTTCATTTACTTCTTGGATATCTTCTCCGAATTCATTTATGTATATAATAAAAAATACTGGCCCAGCAACCCCACCCTGTATGAGTCCAAGCAGTGTTTCTAGTTGTTCTGATCGTACTCTTTCACCATTCACTGTTATTTCCACCAGTTGTGTCCTTTCCTTGAAGTAAGATCTTACCCACTTCAAGGCTGGTCCTCTTATTCCCAATTTCATCAGTTTCCTGATCAGTTTATCGACCTCCACACAGTCAAATGCTCTAGATAGGTCTAGAAATAGGCCTAGGGCAAGATTACCACTCTCAAAGGCATCCAATACTTTCTTTATGAAGTCGTATATTGCAGTCTGTATAGATCTCCCCTTCAGGTATCCATGCTGTCTGTCAGAGAAAATTCCATTCATTAACATAAACTCCATGATCTGCCTACAAAATGCTATTTCGAAAATTTTCGAGAAGGATGGGAGAATGCTAATTGGTCGATAATTATCAAAGTCAGTTGGGTCCCCTTGCTTGTGTATGGGCTTCACTACTGCAATCTTTAGTCTGTTTGGAAAAACACCATTCTTGAATGATTTATTCAAAATATATTTCAAAGGTTCCTGTATTTCAGTAATTGTTTGTTTGATCAAGGTGTTTGAGACTTCATCGATTCCCTGTGTTTGTTTATTTCTTAGGCTGTTCACAATATCTCCCACTTCTTCAACTGTTAATTTCTTTAGATGCATCGACTTGTTCAGTTCTGTGTACGTTTCGTTGTTTGTCTTATTGGTGTGCAGGTGTTCTGTAAGGTTTGGGGCCTTGTTTATGAAGTACTCATTTAGCTTATTTGCTGTGTGTGCTGGGTTGTTTTGGATGGGAAAGTCCTTTTCTGAATTTGAATCTTTTATTGACTTCACTATTGACCAAAGCGCTTTGTTTTTGTTGTCTGATGTTGCTATTTTCTTTTCATATAGTGTTGTCTTATTGGCATTGAGTTCCTTGTCATACTTTTTCTTCTGGTTTTTGTATGCATCTTTGTAGTTGGGGTTTCGAGTACTTACTGTTAGCAGTATATCCATTTTATTCTTCATCTCTAAAATTTCTGGACTTTCTTTTACCTTCCCTTTCTTTTTTCTTGCAGGAAGTTTTTTCAGTGGGAAAGCATCGTTCATGTGTCTGAGGTAAATATCGTGGAAAATGTTGAAGGTTTCATTCACATCATGATCATCATTATAAAGTATTGTCCAGTCTTCGCTTTGCAGTGCAGATCTGAATTTTTTAATGTTTTTATTCGTGTAGAGTCGTTTCCACAATGTTTGAGGTTTTGCTTGAGCTTCTGTGAAGGTTAGTTGTTGTGATAGGTGATCTGATATGTGTGTTTCTCTCACTATTGTATCGAATGGGACGTCTAGATTTGTGAATATACCATCTATGGAGGTTGAGCTATGTGATGTTATTCTTGTGGCTTCAAATATGGTTTGTTTGATATTGTAGCAATTGAAGAAGTTTAGAACTTCTACTACTTCTTTACTGTTTTCTAACATATTGATGTTCAGATCTCCGGCAATAATGACATAATAATTTTGCAATTTTCTTAGAATTTAGTCTAGTTCCTCCATAATGGTTTCAGTGGTTCCATTGTTGTACAGAGCTATGCAGAGATGTTTTTTGCCATTCACCTTGAATTCCACTGCTGCGAATTCGCAGATTCCTTTCTTAGACATTTTTGAGATATCTTTCCTTCCTATTACTTTGATATCGTTCCTTACATAGATTACTACTCCTCCGTGTTCTCCTTCGTTTCTGCAGAACTGCGCTTTTATAGTGAAATTTTTTATTCCAAAGTTAGTTAGTTGGCTTTTTGATTTCCAATGTTCACTGATGCATGCTATTTTGATGTGGTCATTCTCATTGATGACTTGCTCTAATATGTTCACTGAGTTGCCTAGAGAGCAGACATTTTGATGGAAAATTGAGAAAAGTTTATTTGCAATTTTTCCTTGCTTAGAGGGTTTTCTGTAGGATGTTTCTATGATTGGGCTATGATGGGGGCTTGATTGTTCTTGCTCTCTAAAAAATGTTGACCTCTTCTGAATATGACTCTACCAATCGCTTCTGATCTTCAATCTGCCGACAAGCTGATTTTAATTCAGACCATGTATTGATTTTACTTAGGTTGACCCGATCTAAATAATGAGGATGCAAATTTTTCCTAACGATTTTTAATTTGTCTTTTTCTTTGACAGTATGAGACAACCGATCAAACATAGATGACATTATTGACATAAAACTTATAATATCCTCATTAGGACCTTGTTTTCTATTTTTGATTTCATCCCATAAATTATCATCATAATCTGATGGTTGCCAATCTTCTCTTAACTTAGTAATCAGATCATCCCATGTAGCCGTAGATTTCCTAACTTCCCTGAACCAATGCAATGCTACCCCCGTGAAAAGATCTATTCCACTACCAAGTAATTGCGATTTTGAAATACCTCGGGCTAACCTCAATTCTTCAACCCTCTCTAAAAATGCGCTTACTGATAGACTCTTTTTATCGCCAGAAAACTTTAAATTCCATTTCTCGACTGGAATTGACTTCATTACCGATGTAATAACCGTAGAATTTCCCCTCGGAGGAGACGAATGTCGCATGAAGGGAGAAAAATGTATATCTCTGTCAGGTTCGTCACTATCATCATCAGTTGCATTATCACTACTCTCCTCTAACGTATCGGGTGCTGATGCTTTAAGTTTCAAAAATTTAGTTGTATATGCTGTCTTTAAATTGTCTGCTTTCCTGCCGAATTCACTCTTACCACTGACTTCATCCTCCTTAATAGGGACACTTCTATCTATCCTACCCATTACATGTACCAAATCAGTGGTGAATTTATTCGCTGTATTTGGTGAATTTAAATCTAAGGTTTCAAATTCGTTTACTAAGCGTTCTAACAGGTTGGAAATTGCGACTTTATCATCCTGAAATGAAAAAGGATACTCTGGGTATATGAAACTAACCTTCTTCTTTTCCTGCTTAATTAACAAAGCCAAGTTACTGCGCATATGCTGAACTGTACCCGCTGACATACCCCGAATAACCAATTCATATATCAACTGATTTTTATCCAACCTATTGACGATCAATTTAAATTCTCCCATTTTGCGAATCAAATAACCACCTTTCAACTAACCTGTACAATTATTCGTTACAATCAAACCTATATAAAAAATTACGTCAATTTTGCACAATGTGAAGCACGATACAGCAAGTTCTCAAAAAAATATCTAGAATACCACTATTTACCTCAACTTTGGTGTAAATTTGTCTAATACAACCACTCAAACTCAAAAATCACGTTGGGCGCCAATTTATAACGACATGCGACTGTTCCCAAGTCGCAGTGGTTAAGATCGGAGCTACTAGAACTCAGGGATCCGCGGTCTAGCTCCAGTGGAGATGGGAGTGGATTCCAAAAAGGGAACCTAGTAAATGGGCGCCAGGTAAATTTAAGTCTCCCAGATACCCCTGCGTAATGTACTAATTCCTAAATTCACCAAAAGAATATTCACGCTAATAACAAATAGTTTATTCTAATAGCATACAACCCAGGTCTTTAGATCCAGCAAAATTAAACTACTATGAAACCCTGAATAAGGGTGGCGGAAATTGTACGTAGATATTATTCTTGGATTCAAATACGCGTCGCTTGAGCTCAGGCGCATTCACGTTTCTCCTCTATGATCATATACGATTACTACAAATCTTGCCCCAATTTCCGCTTTCCAATAACAATAACCTAGATAATTGATAACAATATATGTTCAAGTTATATATATAGTAGGTATAAGATGATTCGGGATATGTTTTCTATAACTTGCGTGCTATTCCTTGTGCCTGAACGTATTATTGCCTCGATGTTCTCGCAATACCGTTCTCCTTCCCTCTGTACTCGCCGTCTGCGACTTTTGACTGAATGTCCCACAGCGCTGCTTCCTGACCACCTTGTATATACTCGGGATCGGTAACACTGCGTTGGCTGTCTCACAGCGCTACTTATGGACCACCTTGTATATATCCGAATGTCTCAGTTACACTCTTCCTGATATAAAAAATCGTGCTGGCCTCAAAAACTCCTGCCACCATAAAAACTCGTGCTGGCACAAAACTCGGGCTGCCACAAAAACTTCGGACTGCCACAGCAACCCTGATGATAGAAAAGAAATCATCAGTGACTTCTCTCGGAGAAGAAACAAATGAATTTTCCCAACACCTAATAATTTCGGTTATCAGAATATTAATCAGACCAATTATTCGTTGTTATGCAATCGTTAAAGAATTCGTACATACCCTGATGTTCGGGGTTGTCTTGCACACGTTTGCTTCGAAACCAAGTCTGGCCGTGCCTCCACCAAATAATTCTTCAAGCACACAGCTGGATAAAGAAATATGATTACGACCTGAATTGTTTCCACTAGAAATGACGAGAATAGAACATCCAACACATACCTGACCAAGCCGCCAAGATCGTTCACGTGTTCAACTCGGATTTGCAAAAGGCTTTTATATCCTCTTTCGAGACAAGTGATGGTTATCTGTTATCCTTCCCAATCAAACCAATATAACTCTCACTCTTAATCCGATTTTCGAAACTATATCCAATTAAGAAGATTCCAATAATTCTACTAGAGATCCGAAAATACGTTTTAACCTATGCTTCGTTCGTTGACTGTTCACAAAATGGACGACTTCACCTGACCGACGCACTCACTAAATTTCAGACTGTCATAATGCAACAATACTGCCAACAGTCATTCGGCCCTTCGAATACAATAATTATTTAGCGTCGATTGGTACCACTGAGACCCAACCTCAAATTCAATATCAACACGAACGATAACCTCATCGCCCGCCGAAGGTAAACAAACGAACGTTACAGGCTTCACACGAGACGAGAGTGGGCGACAGTATAAAAAATCTCGTCTCGGTCAAATAGAGGCGAAATTTTCAAAACATTGGGATTTCGAAGCAATGAAACTGGTCCGTTAAATATTGAATATATAATGGCATCAGTTTGTATGTTTGTAAATTCTTGAAAAATAATCTCAATTATCACAAGTTCATAACAAATATAATAATTAATAATCTTTTTGAAAATAGTGTATTTCTTGAACGATCGATGTATAATATAGACAAAATACATTGGTAATTATGTATAGTGGAAATTCTTCATAATTAATTGTTTCCTATGGTTGTTGAAAAAGGACGTGTCATATATAAGAACAGTTTACTGTATGTATCTCTAGTAAATAAGATGATCTTCCATGTAGAAAATTTCGAGCTAAAGAAAACCTTTCATTTGTTTATACACGTTTATTACTCACTAGTTTATAGACACACATACTCACCCGAGAGTAAGGTAACCCATCGATTCAAACCTAGAATATAAAAATCTGTAAGGATAAATATTTAAAAGAGATACTTAACTATAAGAACAGTAAACAAGTTCAAAAAAAAATGTGAAAAAATCATACTCTGTTATTGAGTTATTTTTGGCGCTCTTGTTCCTCGGAACAGAGTGCTTATCAATTTGCCCAAATGTCTCTTATTTTCGAATTTTTGGCTAGAAATGGTATCAAATGATTTGGTTCGACTCACTGATCAAGAGTCCATGGTCGAAATCGATTCTGTTCGGCCGTCCGGCCATCCGTTAACACGATAACTCTCGAACGAAAGGAGTTAGAGGATTGAAATTTACAGGGTAGGTTTGGAACGTAAATATCTAGGACGAGTTCGTTAACCAGCAAAATCCATCGAGCGGTTTCGAGGTTATGGCCATTTTTAGTAAAAATATTCACTCGATCTATCTGAAATTTAGCGTCAAATTGAAGAATCATGACTTTCAGACGCATGTGAAGTTTTCTATTGATAGGGTTGCCATGAAGTGTAAAAATAAATGTTATATTTTGTTTCTACAATAACTCTCGAACGGAATGAGCTAGGCAGTTGAAATTTTCAAAGTAGGTTAAGGGAATAAATATCTCGGTTTTAATTTGCTATTGGGCGAAATAGGTCGGATGGTTTCGGAGTAACGAAAACAAATTTTTCTTTAACTTACAAATTTCAAAATAAATTTTTTTTTTAGATGCAGTTTCACAATAAAAATCCATTGATATCATTTTCAACTCCAACAAGCTAATACTTTCGGAGATATTATTTTTCAAAATTTCAATAATGAACCGTACTTCTATGATTTCCGAGTCAAAATATAATCGCGGTATCTAACCCGCATAGGAAGCGTCTATTCTCGTCTATATAAATTCATAACTGAGCAAGTAGAACGAATGATATTAAATTATACCGATTATTTTGTTCATTGATAATTTTACCAACTAACCCTGGAGTATAACATTATTAAATGATTATCCCCTGTATTTTAATCGCCCATTTCGAAAAGGTGGCTTTCCCACATTTGCCCTATTCATCCCTCATTTGCCTTAGTAATTATTATTCTGTTTGAGTGGCACCACTCTACGAAACTTGTTATAATCAATTCACACAACTCCTCCAAGGTCACAGCAGTAATCGCTAGATGAACCATCAGCCAATAACGTGATTATTTTGAATGATAAATTAATTTGGTTCGATGATTTAACGAGAACTTCTTTCAAACCACTAGGAAAAGCATTAATAAGCAACGACAATGGTTAAAATTGACGAATATCAAAAAAGCTATCAACAAAAAATAATTCTGAAGATTTTCGTTTAGTGTCTGACGAAGGATTCTGATATAGACTCCGAAACTTTTGGGTTTCCTGAAGCTCCGATTAGCTTAATTTTGGATTTAAGCGCTTTCAAAGCTTTATGAAACCCAATGTTAGTTTATCAGCAAAAGATCATTCTTCGAAACATGTATTAACTGTCAAAGCTATTGGGTAACTGATTTCTTCACTAATGTCTTTCAGAAAATCTATTGTTGTGTTATGAAAATCTGCTGTCTGTATGATTTCACTGATGAGATTATACTTTCACCTTATCTTCTAGTGTACTCAAAGAAAAAGCAAGATCATTCGCAATTTTATCATAGTTAAAAGAGAATAATCACGAAATGGGAGGAAAAAGTAGATTTGTTCGTTCATTTTTTCTGAGTTTAATGCATAAAGAATGTCCAGCTCTCGTACAGACTTACCCTTTGTGACTGTTTTTGGCGCTCTTGAATTCAATAGGTACGTCTGTTCGTTTAGAAGTTTTCCTGTCAGGTTATTCAGGTACTTTCATTCTTTTTGGCGCTGTAGTTCCTCGGAACAGAGTGCTTATCAATTTGCCCAAATGTCTGTAATTTTTGAAGTTTTAGCTAAAGCGATTTGGTTTGACTCACTGATCAAGAATCCGTGGTCAAAATCGAAAGGAGTTAGGGGATTTAAATTTGCTAGTAGGTTTGGAGCCTAAATATCGCGGACGAGTTCGTTAATGGGCAAAATCCACAAAGCGGTTTCGGAGTTATGGCCGTTTTTAGTACAAACATTTTTTATGAATATTTCCGAAACCGATCAATCGATCTATCTGAAATTCAGCATCAAATTGAAAAATTTTGACCTTTATACGCATGCGATGTTTTGTATTCATCGAGATACCGTAAAGTGTCAAAAAAGAATTCAAAAAATTTTAAATTCTGTTTCTACAATAACTCTCGAACAGAATGAGCTAGGCAGTTGAAATTTCCAGAGTAGGTTTGGGAGATAAATATCTCAGCTATGTCAGTTATTGGTAAAAATAGACTAGATGGTTTCAGAGTAACGAAAAAAAATAGTTTTTCATAACAAATTTCGAATTAAATTTTTTTTAAGATGCAGTTTCACCATAAAAATCCATTAATATCATTTTCAACTCTAACAAGCTAATACTTTCGGAGATACGGTTTTTCGAAATTTCAAAAATGAATCGTACTTCTTTCTATGTTTCTACAGAATGCTATAATTATTCTTTCTATGAGAAAACCAATACTTTCGGAGATATGATGTGTCAGAGTTTGAACTGGAACCCAATGATAAAATCCCAGTCCCCTTATGAATGGCTGGAAACTTGGACAAAACTTGTTTATCTGAGAAATTTCGAAGTTTATCAAGTGACTTCGAATATACTATACCAGCAATAATTTTGAACCATTAAATTCTAATTCTAGTAAAAACGACACTAAAAAACATCTTTCCATATTGGGAATAAATCAAAATCAATCTTCATTCTTCAACTTCCTATTCTGCAGAATGGGGAACGCTGCGGAGAATAAAACATTCCTGAAAAATCGTGATAATTCTTTGTCGAAGTAGTGACATTTCAGATAGGATTTTCCATAACCCCGAGATCCAATGAATATGCATGCAATCTCATTTTTTTGGTCCGATGGAGATAATTATTCGCAGGCAGAATTGTGAGATCTGGAAAATCGGGCCCAGCGGAAAACTAATTTTCGCAAGGTGTCGGTCCTTTGATGAATACTAAACTGCAGAGATATCCTTAAACCTAGGGAGGATTTGGAAGACAATTTTGAGATGAATTTTAATCATAAGTATGTAGTATACAGGGTGTTTCATCATAAACTGGACAAACGAATACAGCGTGTAATGACATCGGGAGAATCATTTTTGCCTTATGACATATACCCCGTTTTCGAAGCATAAGCGAGATACAGGGTGTTCAAGGTAATTTTTGAGCAACATTCTATCGAGTGTGGTCAGTTATGTGTAACATTTGAAATAATGGTTTTTGGTCACATCTCAGTATTTTTTAATGCTCAATTCTGAAATGATATAAGATTCTGAAAATAGTATTTAAAAATGGCGGAAAACCTGCAAAGTTCGAAATTTTTTCACTTGGTTGCCAATTTGAGTTTCACTCTATGAACTATCTCAAGTTTTCAAGAAATTCTGTGAAAAAATTTTTTCAAAATTCGAACACAACTTTTTTTTTATATGTCTACAGCAAAAATAAAATTTCATCCGAAATTGATGAACTTTTTCACGCTTATACTATTCTTCAACCTTAACGAAAATATGGAAACAGAACCGAAAAATATCGATGGGTTTGTTTTTTATAGCCATTCAAAGTTTCCACTCGGATATCTAACTTATTCGTTTTTTGAAAACTGGTTTGGCTATGAGGGCAAAAAAATTGAAATTGAACTGCCGAAGCATTCCAGATGGAAATTAAAATTTCTCAAAAAAAATTTTTTTGTTCATATTTCAATAAAACTCTGGCTGGAATCGAACTAGTGACCTTGCGATAGGAATTAATCCTAGCTCTAGATAGAAATTGAAATTATTCGGAACATATTAATTATCGTTACCTAGCAACAGTAATTCACAGAATTTGACAGTATGTTCGAATTCAACTGAATAATATTTCGTTAGTTTCTTATAAAACATTTCAATTCGAGCAGAAATTAAATAATCAATGTTGGAAATAATTATTTGATTCAGCGAATCAAGAAAATCAAGAAAGTGAGAGAATATTGTCTTATAGCAAAATTTTCTTGAATATTTAATTTTATATTTCACTAACGCAAGAATATAACACAATAGTAGACAAATTTAACAATTAATTGAACAACTCTGACGAAATTGTAGATTATAATTCAGTTTCAAAAATATTCCCATTCATTTGAACACACAGTCTCGCTCTTTTCACCACACTGTTCACCGCTGAACTTATCATTCCTTGATTATGACGAATTTCCTGGGCAGCTGATTCAATTCGTTGAATCAATTCTTCTTTCTATTCTACTGGAGCTCGCTTGTCGTAGACCAGACTTTTCATATGACCCCAGAAATAAAAATCCAGTGGAGTTAGATCTGGAGAAAGTGGAGGACATGCAACAGGTCCAAACCGACCAATCCATCGCCGTGGGTATTGGGAGTCTAGAAACTCGCGTACACTCCTGACTGTGTGGGCAGGACAACCATCGTGTTGGTACCAAATACCTCTAAATTGATTCAAAGGAATATTTTCCATGAGATCTGGTAGAGTCTCTCGTAAAAATTGATAGTAACCATTTCCAGTCAATGTTTCAGGGAGAATGAAAGGTCCGATGATGAATCTGTCCTTCATTCCCGCCCAAACATTGACTGAAAACCTTTTTTGACTATTCATCGAAACCGAAGAATGTGGATTATTGATTTGCCATACCACATTATTTTAAAAAATCCATCTCTATGAAAGGTCGCTTCATCGCTGAATAAAATGCGACGTGGAAAATCTCTATTCGCACGCGTTCTTCTTAAAATGAATTCACAGAATTCTTTCCTTTTACTGCAATCACCTTCTTCTAATTTTTGACATCTTTGAAAATGATATGGGTGGTAGTGATTCCTCTTTAGAACTCTCCATACAGTCGATTTACTTTGGTTCACACTGGGGTGATTAGATATCATTTTAGTTGATATTTTAGGATTACTCTCAACCAAATCCAGGACACGTTCATCGTGACTTCGTATTGTTTCTTTTTTCTTTTGGTTAAGAGTGCCATCTTCACGTAATTTACGTACTGTTGCCATAAATGTTTTAAAGTTTGGTACTGATCGGCTTGGAAATCTGCGGGCGTATATTTCTCTCGCTTTCCTCCCTGAGGAATTTGCTTCATAAAGCCTGAACCATATCATTTTTCTCCAAGATTGAATATTTCATTTCTGCTCAAATTAAAATGGTTTTCAAGAAACTTGCGAAATAATATTCAGTGAATTCGAATAATCTATCCAATGCTTTGAATTACCGTTGCTAGGTAACGATAATTAATATGTTCCGAATAATTTCAATTTCTATCAAGAGCTAAGAGTAATTCCTATCGCAAGGTCACTAGTTCGATCCCGGCCAGAGTTTTATTGAAATATGAGCAAAAAAATTTGTTTTTGAGAAATTTTTATTTCCATCTGGAATGCTTCGGCAGTTCAATTTCAAACTTTTTGCCTCATAGCCAAACCAGTTTTCAAAAAACGAATAAGTTAGATATCCGAGTGGAAACTTTGAATGGCTATAAAAAACAAACCCATCGATATTTTTCGGTTCTGTTTTCATATTTTCGTTAAGGTTTAAGAATAGTATAAGCGTGGAAAAGTTCATCAATTTCAGATGAAATTTTATTTTTGCTGTAGACATGTAAAAAAAAAGTTGTGCTCGAATTTTGAAAAATTTTTTTCACAGAATTTCTTAAAAACTTGAGATAATTCATAGAGTGAAACTCAAATTGGAAACCGCG
The DNA here is from genome assembly GCA_937662695.2 of Halyzia sedecimguttata. Lineage (NCBI taxonomy): Eukaryota > Metazoa > Arthropoda > Insecta > Coleoptera > Coccinellidae > Halyzia > Halyzia sedecimguttata. Next base: position 71,116,449 of record OW569414.2, read on the forward strand.
TAAAAAAATTTCGAACTTTGCAGGTTTTCCGCCATTTTTAAAGACTATTTTCAGAATCTTATATCATTTCAGAATTGAGCATAAAAAAATACTGAGATGTGACCAAAAACCATTATTTCAAATGTTACACATAACTGACCACACTGGATAGAATATTGGTCAAAAATTACCTTGAACACCCTGTATCTCGCTTATGCTTCGAAAACGGGGTATATGTCATAAGGCAAAAATGATTCTCCCGATGTCATCTACACGCTATATTCGTTTGTCCACTTTATGATGAAACACCCCGTATCTATGTATTGCATGTTCTGGGGAACATTGCGTTATCATTTTGCCAGAATTTTTGTAATTTTCGATTTCTTTGCTGAAAATGATCCAAAACTGTTGGGTTCAACTCTCTGATGAAGAATTCGAGGACAAATTTGATTCTGTCCAGTCGGCCGGCCGTCCGTTGTAACGTTCCTTTTTGATCCAGGCAGAGGTTTGTTATGTTTTGCTTGCTAGAAGTTTGTCGTTGATATTGACATCAAATTTGAGGTTGAGTCTCAATAGTACCAATCGATGCATAAGGAATTATTGTATTCAAGGAACCGGATGAATTGGCGATATTGTTTCGTTGTGACGTTAGAAAATTTTGTCAGAGTCGGCGTCGATGAGATGAGATCGTCCAATTTGTGAAAGTTCTACGAAGGAAGCAATTTGGTTATACGCATTTACCAAACATTGTAAGAATTATTGGAATCTTCTTAATTGGATATAGTTTCGAAAATCGAATTAAATTAGTGAGAGTTATATTGATTCGATTTGGAAAGATAACAGGTAACCTTTAATTTTCTCGAAAGAGGATTTAAAGACCTTTTGCAAAACCAAGTTGAACAAGTGAATGACCTTGGTGACTTTGACAAGTATGTGTTAAATGTTCTATTCTCGTCAGTTCTAGTAGAAACAATTCAGGTTGTAATTATTTTTCTGTATCCAGAACGTTGCTGTGTGCTTGAAGAATGATTTGGTGGAGGCACGGCCAGAGTTAATTTTGAAGCAAACTTATACAGGATAACCCCGACTACCAGGGTATGTACGGAGTATATAAATATTACATAACAACGAATAACTTGTGTGTTTGATATTCTGATAACCGAAATTATTATGCATTGGGAAGACTCATTTATTTCTTATCTGAGAGGAGTCCCCTATGGTTTCTTTTCTGTCATCAGGGTTTTTATATTAGGAAGAGTAGAACTGAGGCTTTGGATTATATACAAGGTGGTCCATAAGTAACGCTATGAGACAGCCAACGCAGGGTTGCAGATCCCGAGTATATACCAGGTGGTCAGTAAGCAACGCTGTGGGACATCCAATCCAGGGTTGCAGACTACGAGCACCGAGGAAAAGGGGACACTATTGCGAGACCATCGACGTAATACTACGTTCAGAAATAAGCATAGAGGAGGATATCATTTGGAATAGCTAGCACGCAAGTTATTGGAAATAGACCTCAAACTATATCTTATATATGCTATATACAACCTGAACATAATATTCTCAGAACATATAAATTATTGTTGTTGTAAAGCGGAAATTGGAAAAGATTTGTGTTAGTCGTATACGATCGTAGATAAAAACGTGGATGCGGCTGAGCTCAAGCGACGCGTATTCGGATCAAGGAAGAATATCTACCTACAATTTCAGCCGCACCCTATTCGGGGTTTCACAGTGGTTTATTTTGTTGAATCTAAATATCTGGGTCGAAAGCTACTGGAATAAATTGTTTGTTTTTAGCGTGAATCTTCTTTTGGTAAATTTAGGAGTTATAACATTACGCTGGGGTATCTGAGAGAATTAAATGTGCCTTACGTCCATTTACAAGGTTCCCTTTTGGAATACACTCACATCTCCACTGAAGCTAGACCGCAGATCCCCGAGTTCTAGTAGCTCCGAGTTTAACCACTGCGACTTGGGAACAGTCACAGTGGTTATACCGTTGTCACGATAACTGAAAGATAGAGTGACTTGGAATTGTCAGGGTAGGTGGCGTGTCCCAATAATATAATACATATGATTTATATTGGGAAATGGCTATGTGAAATAACGGTCAAATTACTTTACTAATACGTTTAATGAAATTCGGCCTTAGAAGGTTTCTCGAGAACTGTTCCCTAACAACTAACTTAAACTAGGCAGAATCGGCATATCGAAAGCTCTGGAATTTACATCTTAAGCGTGAGAAATTACTGCAATTGCATTTTCCTATGCTCAATATAAACATAGCTGATGACAGTTTCACGGACCTTCCAAGTGTCCCAATTAAGACATTCGTAGGGAAAACTTGCTGATAAGTGAATACCACTTATCGATATATAACTTCGTTAAATTAATTTTTGGAACTCAGAATGAACAAACATGCATTTCAGGATTGCTAGCTTTTAATAAACCAACAATTTATGTCACGATAACCTGAGAAAGAATAGAGATAACGAATTGTAATATCTAGGATAGGTTTTGCATCTGACTGCGACATTTGAGTTTGTTAATAGGCATAATCGGCCAGATGGGTTTGGAGTTATACTCATCTGAAGTTCGGTTGATATTTTCCTCAATAGCTCGAAAAATAACGCGAAAATTCTCGAAAAATTTTGTGAGGATCGTATCACAAGAAAATTTTTAAAAAATCATTGAAAAACACTCTATGTATCAGAAACAATTCATCCGATATCACTGAAATTTTGCGGAGGCCTTCAAAACCTAACTCTTCTGCCAAGTTCCAAGTTCGAACATGATCAGATCTGTTGGAGATTCAAGCAGACTTGGATTAGTTCAGTAGCTGGACGGGTGACCGTTGTCTCGATAAGTTTCGAACAAGAATAAATAGGGAAATTTTCAAGGAAGGTTGAACATCCGAATTGGAGAGTTAAGTTGATGGGCATAATCGGGCAAATGATTTCGGAGTTATACCCATCATGAATATTATACAGTGAAAGAATTTGTCCCAAAAAAATCATGAATCACCCTCTAAAAACACCCTTTATAACAATAGCAGAAATTTAGAAGTGTAATAAAAAAAAATTATAACAACATGCATTTATGCACGAAATTTAAATCTGGTAGCATTCACCGTTTAGAAGTTCTGCGGAGAATTTTTTTCCAATTTCATCAACTTTGCAAGGATATACATTATAATATATATATAATATAATATGCATTTTGGGACATAAGTTTATTCATCAAACTATACTTCTTTTTCAATGTACTATCACCCTCAGAAAGCTCGGCACTGGTGCACTGCCGGACGACCTGATCCGATCGGCACAAAGGAAGATAAGATAAGGTAAAAGGAAGGTAACAAATGTCCGACGTAACTTCCTCATCATTAACCAAGATAAGATCCAGCAATGATGAAACCTGCTCCTGGCAAAAACGTGTTGGTGAGTTGATGAATTGACTGAGTTCTGATCGATCGAGGAAATCAATTAGACTTTGTGAAGTGGAGATTACTCTGGGAAGGTTGGACAAAAATAGACCTTGAGTCTGGGTAAATAAAATATCCGGCTACCATGGTAGAAATCTTGTCTGAAGAGAGTGATATGATATGATCAAAAAGGTTAACATTGAAAGGGTAGGCTCTTGGTCTATACATACAACCAAAGTTGAGGGAAAAAGGGCCATTAGAAATTTTAAGAAAAATACTATTCACGCCGGGAATATTCAACCGATCGACAGAAACTGAAAAGTTATCACTAACATAGGTATACACATTGGTTGTACTATCACCCCTGTGAAGAGTGTAACTTGGAATACCACAAAGCAAATCTGGTACTCCAGGTCTCAGCCAGTTATCTGCCAATAGAATGAACATAGGTTCTCGGACTCTCACAAATGCAAAGATCTCGTTGTACTTGGAATGAAGCGACTAAGTATTAGAATATACATGAATCCACTCTTCAAAAAAGGAATCTGACGTCCTTATGGACAGTGTTTTGAGATAGGATGAACATGGATGATTGATGGTTTCCCCTTCACGTACTTTATTGTTATATCCCCCTCTGCAGATTATGTTCTCCTTTTCAGGTCAACGTATGTATTTGAATGGAAACATACGCCACCGCAGATACAGCACTGTTCATTTTCCAAGCAAAAGTGTCATGCTATGAGGATCCAAAAGGGTTTAGTGCTGCTTCAATCATACCGAGTTCTCCTGGAGCTTCAACTCATATTCCGACAGCACCATCGAATTTTTCACTTGCTATAATATGTCATGAATATTTGGCTGCATCAGTTTAGTCATGAGAGCAAAAAACGGATCAGTGTCCAGTACCTTCAGGGCGGAGGCATCAGATGGAGAATCCGTTGACTCGCTATGAGAGAGTAATCAAGGTCTATCAAGTTAGCTCGGTAGATGTGGCATTAAAAAAAAATATATTTATATTAGATGCAAGTTAAGTGCCGTAGAGTGCTGAAAAAAAATGAAAAATCTTTGATGGTTGTAAAAAAAATTAAAATTCAATTTTTCGAGTCAACTTATATAAGGCCCAGAACCAGCATTTTTCATCGAAATCTTGAAAAAGTGAATGCTATCTAAATACTGGCGAGTGCTGCAGAAAAAATACAAAAATCTCACATAGGAGTAGAAAAATTGGCGATTGAATTTTCCGGGCCAACTTATATACAGCCCGGAAAAAAACAGCAATTTTCATCGAAATCCTGAAAAAAGTTAATTCTGACTAAATGCTGGCGAGTGCTGAAAAAAAACCGAAAATCTCAGATAGGGGTGGAAAAGTTGCGAATTGAATTTTCCGGGCCAATTTTATGCTGCCCGAAAAAACAGAGCTTTCCGCCGAAATCTTGAAGGATATTTATGTTAGCCAAGTGCTGGCAATTGCTGAAGAAGAAATTGAAAAAAAATCCACTACGAATGAAAAAAAAGACAGTTGAATTTTTCGGAACAACATTGGGCCATGCTCGATGGTACCCTGTACTCTTACGGAGAACGGAAAGTACTATTTTATTGAAAATTTGGTTCCTTGGCTAGGAACCACTCCTCCGTCGATCTAGAATATTGTCAGTGCTGCGGTGTTGCCGCTTGTATCAAAAAGTACTAACAATTTTGATATTTCAATTGGAACACCCTAAATATTATTGCTATTTTCGATTCGCCGTAGCCTCCTAATTAATTCATTATTGATTTCATCATCCCTATCTCTAGCGGTTTTCGAGTAATTAATTGATTCAGTTCCTTTTTGGCCTTTCTGTTCCTCAGAACAGGAGTGCTTATCAATTTGCCCAAATGTCTGTAATTTTCCAATTTTTAGCTGAGAATGGTATCAAACGATTTGGTTCGACTCACTGATCAAGAATCCGTGGTCGAAATCGATTCTGTCCGGCCGTCCGGCCATTCGTTAACACGATAACTCTCGAACGAAAGGAGTTAGAGGATTTAAATTTCCAGAGTAGGTTTGGAGCGTAAATATCTCGGACGAGTTCGTTAACGGGCGAAATCCATCAGGTTGTTTCGGAGTTATGGCCGTTTTTACTAAAAACTTCTTTTATGAATATTTCCGAAACGGATTACTCGATCTTTCTGAAATTTAGCATCAAATTGTAAAATCATGACCTTCAGACGCACGTGAAGTTTTGTACCGATCGGGTTACCTTAAAGTGTCAAAAAAAAAATTTGAAAATTTTTAAATTGTGTCTGTACAATAACTCTCGAATGGAATGAGCTAGGCAGTTGAAATTTCCAGAGTAGGTTAGGGAGATAAATATCTCGGTTAAATTCGCTATTGGCCAAAATAGGCGAGATGGTTTTGGAGTAACGAAAAAAGCTTTTTTTTAACTTACAAATTTTAAAATAATTTTTTTTTCAAGATGTACTTTCACCCTAACAATCCATTGGTATCATTTTCAACTCCACCAAGCTAATACTTTCGGAGATATGATTTTTCGAAATTGCAATACTTCTATGTTTTCACAGATTGCTATAATTATTCTATCTATGATTTATTATATGATCTGTGTTCATACTCGTATATTTCATCCTGTTCTATAAGTCAAATTTATTTCAGGAATTTTAATTTGATTTCTTCCATGGTGCAATTCTCATTCTCAGATTGCTCATTTAATCTTGAAAAATAAACTATTATTTGAATTGAATTTCCTTCATGATGCACTTCTATCATAAGAATACATTGATATAATTCTCAACTCTGAGCAACCAATACATTCGGAGATATAATTTGTCTGTTTGAACAAGAGCGCCAGAAAACTCCTGTCCACAGGGCTTGAACCAATTTTTTTGTGCAAAACAAAGCTTCAAATCAACATTCATTACTTTGTTACTTGAAAGCCGATAATAAGACGATTGAAAGAGACGAGAAACTCTCACTTAGACGAAGTCAGAGCCAATTACGGTAGTGGTCGAGATTAGCTAATTTAGAAAGTAAATTCTGTTGAAGTTGTAAAGATTCTAATCGGCTTATAATATTGTACATATCAGAACCAGTGTTTAGAAAACCAAAGACGCGAAAGACGAAATATTAGGAACGTAATTCAATCAACCCCTAGGTGATTGATCTAAAAATCCTACATTCATTTGCCAAAATAATTTTTTTGCGCGAGTGTTCTGGGGAACATCGCGTTATCATTTTGCCCAAATGTCTGTAATTTTCGAATTTTTTGCCGAAGATGGTCTCAAACGATTGAGTGCGACTACCTGATGAAGAATTCGAGGAAAATTTGATTCTGTCCGGCCGGCTGTCCGTTGCCACGATAACTTGAGAACGGAATGGGATAGCGAATTGAAATTTTCAGGGTAGGTGGCATATCCCAAAATGACGGACAAGTTCATTAATGGGCATAATCGGCTCAACGGTTTCCGAGTAATAATTTCATTTTCAGCCAATATAAATCCGATCGAATTGAAACTTGGTCAATAGTTGTAGAATATGAACTCAAGCAAGTTTGTGAGAATCGCATCACTAGAAAATCTTGTCATAATAACCTGAGAACGGAAAAAGATAGCGACTTGAAATTTTCAGGTTAGGTTGTGCATCTGATTGCAACATTTGAGTTTATTTATAGGCATAATCAGCGGAATGGTTTTGGATTTATAATCATCTGTAATTTGATTGTTATTTCCTCAATAACTCGAAAAATACAGAACCGATTAAATTCAAACATGGTTATTAGTTTTATAATGCCACCTTGAAAATTCTTACGATATTTTGTGCGGATCGTATCACTATAAATTTAAAAAAAAATCATTGATAATTATTGAAAAAAAATCTATATATCAGTAACTATACGTCCGACATCGCTAAAATTTTACGAGAGCCTTCAAAACCTTACTCTATTGCCAAGTTCCAAGTTTGAAAATGATCGGATATATATTGTTTGAGATTCGAGCAGCCTTTTGTGAGTTTAGTAGATGGATAGGTGACCGTTGCCTCGATAACTTTCGAACGAAAGGAGATAGGGCAATTTTCTATCAATGTTGAGAGTATGTTGCGTACCCGAATGGGAGTGTTAAGTTCGATTACGGTCATAATCGGTCCAACAGTTATACCCGCTTGGGATAATATTTCCTCGAGAACTCAAAAAATATAGACTCGATCGAATTGAAGCTTGGTATCTAGTTGTAGAATATCAACATAAAGACGTGTTTAAAATTTTATAAGAACCGTACCACTAGAAAATTTCAAAAGAATCATGAAACAAGCACTGACGTGAAGTCAGAAGCTTTTGCGCGTATGTTCTATTGTCCATTCTTCTGTATTGGACACCCTTAATCGAATTTACCATGGTAAATTATGTTGTCCATTCTCCTGTATTGGACACTCTTAATTCGAATTTACCATGGTAAATTCGAATTAAGTGTCCAATACAGGAGAATGGACAACATAATTTACCAAGGTGAATTCGATTAAGGGTGTCCAATACAGAATAATGGACAATAGAACATACGCGCAAAAGCTTCTGACTTCACGTCAGTGCTTGAACCAATTTTTTTTTTAATTTTCTGGGGGTACGGTTCTTAAAATTTTTTTTTTCGTCATTTTTTTCAAATTTTGTAGGGGTACGGTTCTTACATAATTTTAAACACGTCTTTATGTTGATTTGATTCTACTAGTTACCAAGCACCAATTCGATCGAATATTTATTTTTTGAGTTATTAAGGAAATAATATTCCAGGTGGGTATAACTCGGAAACCGTTAGACCGATTATGCCCAAAAACGAACCCAACTCTCCCTTTCGGATACGCAACCTACCCTGAAAATTGCACGTCCCTATCTCCTTTCGTTCGAAAGTTATCGAGGTAACGGTCACCCATCTACTGAACCCACACAAGAATGCTCGAATCTCCAACAATATTTAACCGATCGTATTAAAACTTGAAACTTGGTAGTATAGTTAGGTTATGAAGACTCTTGCAAAATTCAGCAATTTCAAACGAATAGTTACTGATATATAGAATTTTTTTTTTTATTTTCAAAGATTTATTAAAAATTTTCTACAAATGCTATCCTCACCAAATTTTGCAAACATTTTCGCGATGGCATTCTACAACTAATAACAATGTTTGAATTCAATCGGTTCAGTATTTTTCGAGTTAATGAGGAACAAAAAACCACCAAATTCCAGAAAATTTCAGATGGCTATAACTCTAAAACCGTTTGGCCGATTATGCTCATAAACAAACTGAAATGTCGCGTTCTGGTGCACATCCTAACCTGAAAATTTCAAGCAGCTATCTCATTCCGTTCTCAAGTTATCGTGACAAAAAAAATATTTTTTAATAATTTTTTTTTAATTTTCCAGCGCACAAAATTTCACAAACGTGCTTAGGTTCATATTCTACAACTACCCATCAAGTTTCAATTCGATTGGATTCATATTGGTTGAAAACAAAATTATTACTCGGAAACCACTGGGCCGATTATGCCCATTAACGAACTTGTCCGTCGTATTGCGATGCGCAACCCACCCTGAAAATTTCAAGGCGCTAGCTCTTTTCGTTCTCAAGTTATCGTGGCAACGGCCGGACGGCCGGACGGCCGGCCGGACAGAATCAAATTTGACCTCGAATTCTTCATTGGGAAGTCGAACTTAATCGTTTGAGACCATTTTTTTCAAAAAATTCGAAAGTTACAGACATTTGGGCAAAACTATAACGCGATGTTCCCCAGAACATACGCGCAAAAATAGAAATTGTTTCAAGCACTGACGTGAAGTCAGGAGCATTTGCGCGTATGTTCTATTGTGCATTCTCCTGTATTGGACACTCTTAATTCGAATTTACCATGGTAAATTCGAATTAAGTGTCCAATAAAGGAGAATGGACAATATAATTGATCATGGTAAATTCGATTAAGAGAGTCCAATACAGGAGAATGGACAATAGAACATACGCGCAAATGCTCCTGACTTCACGTCAGTGCTCGAACCAATTTTTTTCTAATCCACTTAAGCCTCGAATCATTCTTTTGATTATTTGTTCACCTCAGTCATAGCTTCAAATTCCAATGAACTAAATTTCAATATTTCTGTTTGTATTCCTTACAACGCTTGGAAAAAATCGTCACAAAAACGAACTGGTGATGTTTCAGTAAATCAAGGAATTTCTGTCGCAGACGCGACCAAAGATTTTCCCCACTTCTCGATAATTATCGATGATTGCGGGAGGGGTGGAAAGAGAGAACCGACTCCGAATACAAACAGTTATAATTATCATGAAATATTTAACAACTTCAAAGCCAATTCGTAATCAATAATTACAACCACGGGGCAGGAAAGCCGTTGATCAATAAACTCGCAGGCAGACAAGTTGGGCACAGATCTCTATCAATTCAATTTATGCATAAAACGGGAGGTATACAGTTGGGAGGTGGGCTCACATAAGGGACTTTAAGTGTCAGGTTAGCATGGAATTATCTATGGGGGCGTTTTGTGTAGAACAAGGAGATGCGATAAATTCGATATTAATACCTGTCTATACATGGGTGGGATGGAAAATGTTGTTGCATTGTGTCGATACACAGAAGGTGAATCAATAACGGCATACTTGGATTCAAAACGTATACTCCATTCACTTTTATAAAGTCTCCCGGTTGGCCATGAAATTTTGACACATTTCACCGTGTATATGCTGAAAATGTTAGGTTATGCTCATTTTCCTGTCAGATAACTACGCAACGTTGTCCTCTCTACATAGAAGTCTTAGTAATTACGTATTTTTCACAATGTGAATTTTCTCGGGGAAAATAATTAATTTGAGAAGATATTATGTAAATTCTACAATACCAAAGACCTGGCTACTGTTCAAGAGAATTTTTCATCTGTTGTTACTATGGAAAATATTTCACGTATATAAACTGGTTGGAAGATTCAGTTATGCTATTTTCTTGTACGGAAATCAAGAATCAAGTGTTGAAATTTTAATGAAAAATAATGGATACAGTAGTCCGTTACTTTGAGATAGTTCATTTGAAAAAAGAATAAAAGTAACAGACGTATCTATGAAATTCCCCACTTTTCTAAATTCTCAAGAAATAAGCCTACATGAGACATTTAAATACCTTGAAATACACCAGTTTGAAAATGTTGTAGTCGCTGTTCCTTCAATCCTTAGTAAAATATAGTGATAGGATAGGAAACTAAGTAATTTCATTCGAGAGTTCAACATGTCCTGAGACAGAATGAAGTTTTCCTATTGCAGATTTCAGTTCTGTCTCTGCTTCATCAAAACTCCTTTCGGCATTTTCAATTTCAAAGTGCAGAGTTCTTTATTATTCGAAGATAATGATCTGTGATAATGTGTTGATTGTTGAGAGTAGAAATTGGCAACGTCTCAGAGAATTGTTTTGACATTGACGATATTTCAGAAGTGCCAACCTACCTTTGTTTTAGTTACAAAAACGTGATAGACCTAAATCATGGCCAACCGGGAGACTTTATAAAGGTGAATGAGGTATACTTTCTTTGACTTTATGAAAAAAAAATTGGTTCAAGCCCTGTGGACAGGAGCTTTTTGGCGCTCTTGTTCAAACTAAAAGTTGGTTTCTCAGAGTTGGGAATTATATCAATGGATTCTTATGATAGAACTGCATCATAACAAAAATTAAATTAAAAAAAACTTTGACAAATCATATCTTCGAAAGTATCGGTAAGAGTTGGGAATTATATCAATGGATTCTTATGATAAAACTTCATAATAGCAGAAATTAAATTCAAACATCATAAAACAATTTAAATTCAACAAAAGTACCAAAAATTATTAATCCAAAACCAATAGACCAATTTAACCCAACAACGAAATCATCCGAGATATTCGTTTCTCAATTCTATGATGAACGATATATTTTTTCCTAAAATCCACTCTGAAAATTATATTATATCAATTGAAACTTTAGCCAATATTTCAGTTTCGTTTTTACTGAAGATATTCTGAAGTCAATATTATTAATTTAACCATGGGCATTAAATATCAAAATTTGACATGTATCAACACAGATCATATTATAATAATTCATAGATAGAATAATTATAGCATTCTGTGAAAACATAGAAGTACGATTTATTATTGAAATTTTGAAAAATCATATCTCCGAAAGTATTAGCTTGTTAGAGTTAAAAATGATATCAATGGATTTCTATGGTGAAACTGCATCATGAGAAAAACTTAGTTTGAAATTTGTAATGTAAAAAAAATGTTTTTTCTGTTACTCCGAAACCATCTGTTCCGAGGAACAAGAGCGCCAATTACGTGAAATATTTTCCGTTTGAAATGGATCAGACAAAATGAAATTAATAAGCCTTTTTTGCAAGTATGTTCTGGGGAATATCACGTTATTATTTTGCCCAAATGTCTGCAATTTTCGAATTTGTCGCCGAAAATGGTCTCAAATGATTGAATTCGACTCCCTGATGAAGAATTCGATGTTAAATTTGATTCTGTCCGGCCGGCCGGAAGGCCAGTTGTCACGATAACTTGAGAACGAAAAGAGCTAGCGACTTGAAGTTGGTCATTTTGCATTCAATCATACTTTGTTTGTAGGATCATTATAGATTATTGCGAGATACATTTGACATGTCTGGTATAGGTAAATAAGATTACATGCATGAACAGTGAACACAGATAGAACACAAACAGATAGTCTGTGAAATCATAGAATTACGATTTATTATTGAAATTTTGAAAAATCATATCTCCGAAATATATTCCAAAGTTCGAGAGAGGAGAAAATTTTGTGAACGTAGATCAGGAAATTTTTGATCGATTACAAGGTAATTTATTATTTTATACATGTTTTATGGAATACCTACTATTTGTAGGTACTTTAAACCTGTTTTGGGCAATTGTCATACGAAACTTGTTTTTTTGGCGCTCTAGTTCCTCGGAACAGATTGCTTATCAATTTGCCCAAGTGTCTGTTATTTTGGAATTTTTGGCTGAAAATGGTCTCAAATGATTTGGTTCGACTCACTGATCAAGAATCCGAGTGCGAAATCGATTCTGTGCGGCCGGCCGACCGGCCGTAGGCACGATAACTCTCGAACGAAAGGAGTTAGCGGATTGAAAATTGCAAGGTGGTTTTGGAGCGTAAATATCTCGGACAAGTTCGTTAATGGCAGTTAACCATCAAGGGGTTTCGGAGTTATGGCCGATTTTAGTAAAAATATTTTTTATGAATATTTCCGAAACCGATCACTCGATCTATCTGAAATTTAGCACCAGACTGTAGAAGACAGTAGAATCATGACCTTTATACGCATGTGCAGTTTTGTATTGACCAGATTACCGCAAAGTGTAAAAAAAAAAATTAGAAAATGTGGTGCAGTTCTCATTCTCATGATTGCTCATTTAATCTTCATAAATAAACTATTATTTGAATTGAATTTCCTTTTTGATGCAGTTCTATCATATTAATACATTGATATAATTCCCAACTCTGAGAAACCAATACCAGATAAAATTTGTCTGTTTGAACTAGAGCGCCAGAAAGCTCCTGTCCACAGGGCTTGAACCCATTTTTTTATGAATAGAGCCCATCTAAACAAGGAATCGCTTCTGATACTGCTTTCATTTGTGCATACAAGTAGAATTGGTTGTCGTATACACTCTTGGGCATATAAATATAACGCTCCATGATAATATGTATCGAGTTTGTATATATGGATGGTCTGGCGCACAAATATGCTGAGTTTACTTTTTGCGCGCGTGTTCCGCAAGGAACAGCGTGCTATCATTTCGTCACAATGTCTGTATTTTTCGAATTTTTTTGCGAAAATGGTCTCAAACGATTGGGTTCGACTCCCTGATGAAGAATTCGAGGTCAAATTCAATTCTGTCCGTCCGGCCCGGCCGGCCGGCCGTTAGCACGATAACTTTCGAACGGAGCAAGCTAGAGCGTTGAAATTTGCAGGGCATGTTTGGAGCGTAAATATCTCGGACGAGTTCGTTAATGGGCAAAATCCATCAAGCCGTTTCGGAGTTACGGCCATTTTTAGTTAAATCGTTTTTCAAGAATATTTCCGAAACCGATCGCTCGATCTATCTGAAATTCAGCATCGTATTGTATAATCATGACGTTTATAAGCCTGCGAAGTCTCATATTGATCGGATGGCTGTAAACTAAAAAAAAAATGTTAAATATTTGAAAATGAAATTGAAATTTTGTTTTCACTATAACTCAAAAAAAACTGATCCGATTGAGTTGAAGCTCGGTAGTTATATGCGAAGTGCCAACGAAAATACTTATGCAAAATTTCGTGGGGCTAGCATGAGTAGAAAAAATTAAAAAAATTTTTAAATATTAGCGGAATATTTTGCTGGAAATTCCGAAACCAAATATCGGAATGAGTTCAGTTTTGGCACTTCAGTGACCTATAATGACGTCTTGGGGTGTGCAAAATTTCACTGCGGACAGACCACTAGGAGCCTCAAAAAAAAATTTATAATTTTGAACTTCCAAACTGGACGAATTATATTTCATTTCGAATTCCTACATGAAATCTACAACATCTGGTGATTTCGTTCCGACGTATTTTTTGCGCGTTTATCTGAATGAATGCAATATGTACGAGGGCAACTGATTAAAATATGGACTACTTACTAGCATGGCAATTGAATTAATGCGTAAACGATGTGTGGAATTTTAAATTGGTTTTTCAAAATTTGTCTGAACGGTGAACGACTGGGGGTGTAACTGCCTCTTTTGGGCATTTTTTGATATTCGCATAAGCAGACGAGAAATAATTTAACTGCTCGAGTTTTCTTCTGAGAAGATTGGGGTTTTGGGGTGGAGGATGTTATTCCTCCATAGAATCCCCCGGTGCCGGTCTGCGCATGCGTGGATTCAAGATGGATAAAGTGGCAAAAAAAATTTCAAAAATTTTTAAATTTTGTTTCCCCGATATCTCGTGAAATACTGATCTGATTGAATAGAAACTCAGTAGTTAGATGCAAAAGACCAAAGCGAACACTTTAACAAAATTTCGTGAAGATCACGTGACATGAAAATATTCAAAAAATTACTCTATTTTGCTTGAAATCCGAAACCTATTCTTTTGAAATTCAGGCTGCCTCTTCCGGGCATTTTTCGTTATGCACATGCGCAGATGAGAAGTAATTTAACTGCTGTAGTTTTCGTCAGAGAGGATTGGGGTTTTGGGGTGGCGGATGCTATTACTCCATAGAATCCCCTGGAGAGGGTCTGCGCATGCGTGGATTAAAGATGCGATATCTCCGGAACCACTAGTGTTGGAGAATCGGAGTTTTTTGTAAGGTGTGTGATTTTGAGAGGACTTCTAGCCACGAGTAGATAGCGCATGCGCAGAAGAGAGGTGACTGTTTTTGGGTTGGATGGGTTATATTGAGAGTGCTGATTCGATATTGTGAGGTTTTACAAGAATATTCATGGCAATTCAGTTCAAGGACAAGACAGTTTGGGAGATGTATCATTGTTTCCGAGTTGAAGTGTCCGTACCGTGGCCCTGGGGATAATTTTAGAAATTGATGTTACCCCTTACAGGCATTTTTTGTTATGCGCATGAGCAGACCTGATTTTGACAGAGCTTGTTATTTTGAATTCATACATACTGAGTTTAGTGTAAAAAAAAAAAAGCACTGACGTGAAGTCAGTACTCTTTGGCGCGCGTGTTCACTATGGCTAATTTGAATCGAGTGATGAGTACTTCAAGCTCAGTGAATTGAGCGTGCCGGAGATCTACCCAAGGGATAGTGGACACCATTCACTGTCGATTCGAAGATTAGCAGTGCTGTATCCAAGCTTCCGTAAGGATAGAGTAACACTGTTGGAAAAGAACACAACTGACTCTCCTTAGTCGCACAAGCTCCTAAAAGATTCTGAGGGATCTCCTTGGGAAAGACCTAGCAGGGTCAGTAAAATCATAATCATGTATATAGCACGCGCGCCAAATGCAGATTGACTTAGCAATGAAAGAAAAAGTGTAAAAAAGCATTGACGTGGGGTCTATCTGCTTTGGCGCGCGTGCTATATACATGATTATGATTATACTGACCCTGCTAAGTCTTTCCCAAGGAGATCCCTCAGAATCTTCTAGAAGCTTGTGCGACTAAGGAGAGTCAGTTGTGTTCTTTTTCAACAGTGTTACTCTATACTTACGGAAGCTTAGATACAGCACTGCTAATTTTTGAATCGACAGTGAATGGTGTCCGCTATCCCTTGGTTAGATCTCCGGCACGCTCAATTCACTGAGCTTGAAGTACTCATCACTCGATTCAAATAAGCCACCATGAACACGCGCGCCAAAGAGTACTGACTTCACGTCAGTGCTTTTTTTTCACATAAATAATTTGAGTAGCTTGTGATATGCCATAGCCACAAAACTACTTTGTGTACGAATGAAATAAGTGATATTCACACACAAGTTATAATTACTTGTAATTGTAACTTCAGTGATGCCCCTGTTTATTTATTTTTCTACAAACGTCAAAAAATGACAAGGTTCGCGCATTGAAAACAATATGCGAAGTGACCCTTTTTTTCATTTTCCTTCGTTACCATGACACCGTGCGCGAAGTAGTGTGCGAAGTACTTACTTCGCACACTGCATGTAAACTATATGGAGTTTTTATATTTTAACCTTTATGTTCCTCAATCAAACAAACAAATGCCATTTTATTTTCATAGTTACAGTATTTACTTGATTTGGAAAAACATTTTAAGCCAGTTCAATACTATTTTTCATATTAATCTATGCATGTTACTTATTTTGGAACAATATTTTTGGCGTTTGTAGAAAAAATTTTGTTTGCATCTCATGCGCGAAATACTTTGGTGATCTCGACTATTTTTTTAACTCGGCTGCGCCTCGTTATAAAAATCAGTTCTCGATCACCAAAGTATCATTTCGCGCACTAGATACAAAAATAACTATTTATTGATGTGCTGAACTTAATGTATATACATCATATTGATGTTATTTTTTGGTAAATAAACGATATTATTTTAATACCCCTGTCGTCATATGCCGATCAGAGAAAAAGTGGTATAACTCACAAATTTCGAATTTTTGGATTATAGCAATATTTTGGTACCTGAGATTGCATTTCATTCTCTGAATGAATGGTATGCGTCGAAAAAATGTTGTGACCGAGTAAGACCCTGTTGATGTTTTACCTCTTAACGAAATACCTTGATTTTTTAAGCCGTTGAAAGGTAAAACCTTGATTCGAAAACATTTTGCATTAGGAATTGGGTCTCAAGAACATCTCCGCACGTTGGGTTCCACGAATGACCAGAAGCGTGTTCGCCACGTAGTTACAGCTAAGACAAATTCGGAGATCATTAATAGGAATCACTATGAATTTAAGCTGTCGACGGTCGACGAAACATTGGCTAATTTCTTTGTTGCAACATCTAAAACATAACGTATGGAATGGCGGCATCAGGGTTTCTCTCCCCCTCGAATGCCTGGAGACAAAAAGTTCTGATTTTTTTTTCAAAAGAGCTTGAAATAATTCAACACCGATGTACCATGTGTAATGTGTATCTATATACACATTGCAGGGGACTATGTAGACAAATAAATCAAATTAATTATTCTCATGTGTTTGCGTCTTTGCTAGGGACAATTATTCATGAACGTTCCTCATATAACATTATCCCCCTTCACGGAAGCAGAATATATTGTTAACTCAGTAATAATTTTTTATTTTCAGAACAAGGAGGGAAACACCAGTAAGCAAGTAATGGAAATATATTTTCTGTATTACTGCATCTCACTATACTCAAATAGAAGAGTAGAAACTTCAGAATAAACAGGAAAATTGCAAATGATGATCTAATCTCTTAGATCTACCATAGGTTCGACGGGATTTAATTGGTAACTCGATTCCTCCACAAAGTTTTATGAGTTCTCCAGGAACTCTGGAAGATATTGACATGATTGAGTGTCATTAGTTTCAGTGGAATAGACTATGCCATTCTCATTTTTATTTCCTCCTAGTTTTATATACAGTCACGGAAAAGATGGTACCTAACAGAAGATTTTCAGATCTTCGAACTCGAATCGAGAATCCCAAGACACAGCGAATATTTTAATGATGTTATTTGGAAACGACATTTCGATTACATCGTTATGTCGGAAAGAAATATTTGCATCGATTTTGTTCTTATTTGATGCCGTATAGTCGAGCACAGTATTTTTCTTAAGGTAGTAAGGAAAAACCTTTCATAGGCCCGCCCTGAGAGGATCCGCTTCTCTACGGAATGTGAGAGTCAATTTGTTTATAGGTAACTCACTAAAGAATCTCCCGCACGTTCATTGGGGTAGTTCTAAATCCTGCCCTTACAGCGTTTCTTAACAAAAGAGATGAGCTGCAAGCGGCAACACCGCTTTCTTCGATGTGCGTCTGGTTCTGATAATTTGAGTATCACATTGTTGAAATTGTGACCTCCTTTTGTGGTGAGGTACCTTGTCAATATAATGAACAGTTGCATCTTAAGTAGATATTATCCTTCAGCCTGGAAAAATTATATAGTTTTACCGATACCAAAGAAACTAAATTTAGCACATTTCACTGATTTACGTCCTATAAGCATTTTGCCTGCCGTCTCTAAAATATTCGAGAAGGTTATACATCACCAGATGATTGATCTGGATGAGTTTGAAGTACTTTCAGAATTTCATTCAGGTTTTCGAAGCGGTTACAGTTGTACGACTGCTCTTCTCAAAGTGAGACGATATTTTATTATAATCGGATAGAGGTCTTGTCAAAGCGTTGGTATTATAAGATTAGACAAAGGCATTTGATATGATCTTGCATAAATTGTTGCTAGCTGTATTGTCCTTCGAAGGACTCCAGAATCCGATGTTCAGAAAACACGGCATTGACGCTCACTCTGTATTGGGTATCAAAATTGTACATGTAAAGACATGGATGATGTTAGGGTGGATTTTGAACATCTCTAGTAGCCATATTATCAAGCTGTTCACCGATGTATCAAATACTTTCACGTAGTCGCGCTTCTAGTGTCTCGTATCTTGACAAATGCTCTTGTCTATAAGAAGGTTGTTCTTGCACACTTGCACTCATTTCATTGACCCTCTTTGTTCGTATATGTGTATCCACACAGGTCCAACGAACTCTAGAATCAAATTTTGAAGAACACTAGTGAGAATTTTATACAGCGTGTTGAGACACGTGATTGGGCAGTAGTTGTTTGGCTGCCCTAGATCACCAGATTTCGGTATCAGTACAGTTCTGCCCTCTACCAACCATGAAGGAATTGGCTCACGGTGAATTCTTATCTCACTGAATAATCTAGCTAGGTGTTGGTGGGTAGCTGAAAAGTTCTTCCACCAGTAGTTCTGAACGCCATCCAGTCCAGGTGCCGTGAAATCATGCTTGTTCTTCAATGCATGTCTAATCTCTTCGGTTGTTATTTCAGACAGATCTTCGGTCTGTTCCAGCTTTTGATCAGATAATATCTGGAATCTCTGAAGTGCTGGAGTATTCCTGGTCTCCGCTGGTCGCTCGTACAAATTTTACCAGAAATGTTCGACTTCATCCGGTGATGGTGGGTTTATGCCTCTCCATGTTTGGGTTGGAATAACTTTGAAGGTTCTGCGGTGATGGTGTTTTTATCTTCTATCCACTTTTTCCTCTTGATTAGCTTCTTCTTTACCACCGCAAGTGATCTCATTTTATCGATAGCTTTCTGCTTCAATAGATTTATGTTGCTTCAATAGATTTATGAGCCACTCACGCAGCTAAACCATCATGACCTCTATTTTCTTGCTCGGCTTCAGTTGTCCTTTCATAACAGCTACGATACATTAGTACCAAGATGCTTACTGCCTTACGGTTCTTATCTTCTTGTCTAGCTTATTCATTCTTGACCTATGTTTGTCGTCCTTCCTTGTTGTTCTTCCTGGTGGGCTCAGGAGTGGAGTAGCAGCTCTCACTGCAGCTACGACATATTCTACCGAACATTCCTCCTTCAGGTGGTCGTCGATTTTGATATTCATCACGGCTAGATCTTCAGGTGGCAGTCTGGATTTCAGCCTTGTGGTCCTTAAGTTAGGATTACCTACTGCAGTCTGTAATGCTACCCTTCTAATGACGGCTAGCTCTGGAACATCTTTCACCTACACCATGTCCAGTGCTTCAACTTCTTCACATCGCAATCCAGGCTTGAGAGGCTGGATCTTTGCGACATCCCTCAATTTCCTCTCATCCTGATCTTCTCTTCTTGATTCGAAAAGTGTTGCTGTTGGTTTGGAGTATCTCTCACCTGCTCTTCATCTTGTTCTCCTATCCCCTCTGACTCTTGATGCTCCTGCAAGATTCCCTTCTTCTTAAGATGGCTCAACTGGTCTCGTATGTTTTGCTTTGTCATGAAGTTGAGGTCTAATGGATTTTCACAAATCGCCAAACCAAAAACCTCTCTCAGATGGATGTAGAGAATTCAGAGTACCGCATTATGTCTTTCCACATATCCTGATGGAGCATGGACTCTGTAAGTAGATAGAATGTGCTTAACAGTTTCCTGCTCACTGTGGCATGCTCTGCAAATTGTTGGGGTGTCCACTTTCATGATGTTCTTTTTATATACCATCTGGTATTTATCACCCCGTCTTGACAAGCCATACTAAATCCCTCCGTTTCCAGCTTGAGCCCAGCTTACTTCAAAAGGGCGAAGGATAGTTCTTCCGATAGGGCCTGATCTGTCAAATTCCTTAAATATATGGAGTGCAGGTGTTTACTCATGTGATCTTCGATCAGTATCGTCAGTGTGCCTCTTATCTCTCTGCCTACTCTTCATTGGTCTGTTGGCGTGATAGATACACAAGAAGATGGCGTCCAATGATGTCGGAAAAGTTGATTGCGAGAATGAAAGTGATAAATTCGAGGTTGTTGCTATGAAATACTGTAGTGAACCATGCGCAGTTTACACATGTAAGAATTGCCATGCAATGTTTTATAAAAGTTATGCTGAAAGAGCAAAAATGAAAGTGGATTCGACCAACATAGTTAAGTGCTGTCAAAGTGAGGTTATCAACAATTTGAGTCAAATCCAAATGAGCAAAATAGAAATGGAAAACAAGTTGCTGACAGAGCTAATCAATGAAATGCGAGATAAAAACCCGGTTTTGAGATTGTACAACGAGTTACTGCTAAATAAAATTGAATAGAAGAAAATGTAAGCACGGGATTGGCTACTAGACCACCGGAGAGGACACAAATTCAGCCGGGAAATAGTGGGCACAGCAGAAAACCGAAATCGTCCAGATAATAAAACAGGTAATAAGAATATTCCTTGGTCAGAAATAGTGAGCAACAAGGAAAGAACTGTAGCAGCAGTGGACTGATCAACCAAACCTTTCACAAAGGACGGTGAACCAGACAAGCAAAAGATCGAGAATAAAACTGTTAACTCTACAGATCCACAGGAAAAGGAACATATTCCAAAGGGCAAGGAAACTGAAGAGGAAGAAGGAGAGTATACAGTAGCAAAATACCCAAGGAGATGGAGTCCAAGGCAGAAAAAACAAATTAGCTGTGGAATAGACACCGAAAAAAATGAGTTTGCTGAAGCTGAAAAAAAGCTTTGGTTATATTTGTGCTGCGTGAAACCGGAAGTATCAGAAGGAATCATAAAAAAATACATTTCAAAGAGGGCTGAATTGAAAGACGAGAAGGTTGAAGTTAGAGAACTACCAAATGAAGGTGATAGGTTGAAAAAATTCGTAGTGACAACCCCAATCAATAAGAAAGACGAACTGTACGACCCAAATTTCTGGCCAGAAGGTGTTGCGGTAGGAAGATTTCAATTCTCCAAACATCGAGAGTTCTTAAATAATCAGAGAGAACAGTTTTTATGAACACCAGTGACTCAATGGGTCAAATTGAGTCACAACAAATCAACAGGAGGAAAGTATCCAATAGTTTAATACATGGTGATAGATCAAATGGGAATGATCGTGACCAGACACAAAAACTGAAACAAATAAGTAGTAAACACCCCATGAGCCTTATTCACCAAAACCTACAGTCCATAGGAAACAGTATAGATGCATTAACCGCACTACTAGACCAACATCGTGATTGCAATTTCTTAGCAACAACAGAACATTGGAAAACTGAAAGTGAACTGAAAACAAATGGAATCAAAAACTTCAGACTTGTATCATGCTATTGTCGGCCAAATGGTAAACATGGAGGAACAACTGTCTACATCCGTAATGGAATCAGATTCAATGTAGTGGAAAAAGTTAATAAATTATCGATATGGGATACTTTTGAATGTGCCGCAGTTGAAAGCCATGTAAATAACACTAAGTTTTTAATTATAAGTGTCTACTGACCTCCACACAATGAAAATCTGAATCTCTTCTATGGAAAACTCGAAGAATTAAGTTGATAAGAACCTCCTGTTAAGCACCTCTTGAAATATATTAAAGTTAAGTGCGGAGACACTGTATACACAGAGTAAGTGGTATATCGATTGCTCACCTCCATTCTCCAGAAACCAAACATCTCAACATCTTTATCGAATTGCCTTTGTCTAATAAACAGTTCAATGCGGGGGCTGTGTCAGCTTTAGGCCTCACCACAACTGACCGAAGTTTTCCAATAACACAGCTCGTGTTATTTGTTACACCAGTTAGAGGAGAAAACCGAGAGCTCTGGGACCTCTATATCAACATGTGGAACTAATACCAGGACCTATTTTGAAATATTTATGATCGGTTCAACCGGCATGGACATGTTCTAACTCTTCAACCTGTCGACGGCGTAATCAACGTGTGCTAGCTGTCGCGTCGGTAACGAGGAAAAATGGGAATCGTTTTTATCAGTTTGTTACGGAGGATGGAATATAGACATTTTTCGTCAATTCAAGAAGGAAATATCTTCGTGCAGAATTCGGTTTGTCCTTCATTTCGACTGACTCAAATTAATTAAGTCGAAGATGGGTAACATTTAGGACAGAAAAATATTTCTGTATAATTCCAACTTTAAACTCAGAATTATATCTTAATCCCGACTTTCAGTTCGGAATTATACCTAATTCCTAGTGTGGGACAGATGCCATAGGGGTGAAGATGCCGCAGTAATCACATAGCGTACTTGTACCAATATGAAGATAGCAGTTTTTGTCTTTTGTTTTCCTCTTCCTTGCCACCAGTGGACGCCAAGCACCCAGGTTAAGAGGACATATTACGAGTAGTGGAAAGAAAACTATTTCAAAAGACTGATGCGGATTACTGAATTTATGTTTCTAATGATTTTTATGCGTCCAGAACTTTTAAAATTATGGAGTAAGTATGGGAGTGGAGGGTAAGATGGAGAGGGCGGGTAAGATGGTGATCTCGAAATTCTACGTTCTATAACTAGGTGGCAGGACATGGTTGGCACTATCCCATTCCTGTGAAATATGTCTAATGTCTGTAGTATTATGTGTTATCATTTGCTGCAATATTTAACATTCATTACGAAGTTTGTATTTTACTGGTTAGTGGATATAAATATGTCTACCGCTTTGCTAGACAATTCTTCGAATTTGGTTAGTCAGGGTGTCCCGGGAAGAATGAGACAAACGGATACGATGAATTAATGCCATCAGGTCAGACTCGTATCAAGAGGTTTGAATCATCCTTCGTTTGAGATATACAGGGTGATGTCCATCTTATGAGTGAAATTTCACAGTTCAATAACTCTTTAACTAATCGACCGAACGACTTCACATTTAGAAGTTTTGTCACTCTTTACTATCGCCTTTAATCAATATTTCTGAAATCGAATAAATCAGACCCGTACTGGGAAAATTTTATACTTTTCCTATTCTCGTGAATATTGGAATAGGGATCACCCTGAACGTGGACAACATGATTTTTTTTTCGTTTTCGTAACCACAAATAATTAATTCAAAATAAAAATTTTAAATCTCTGCTTGGTACCTTCATACAGGGTGATCAATAAACATTTCCTTATGAGTGAAACTTCATAGTTCAATAAATCTTGAACATATCGGTAGAATTATTTCGAAATTTGCAGTTTTGTCCCCCTTTACGATTGCCTTCCTTGAAATTTTCCTCTAATTGAGAAAACAAATAGTTGTTTTGCAATTTTTCACAGCCCATATGTCAAAAATTACAGTTGATTCCATCGCTAGTGAATTGCGATTCATCGTATTTCTATGACCTGTGATCCATTGGAAAAAGCCAATTAAACAATCAAATTTGACATCAAACCTGCTCCATTTGGCGATTTGTACTGTAAATGAATTAAGAAATGCCCTTTCAATATTCTCGAGAAGAATATACGGATATGATTCTCATGTATGGTTTTTGTGAGTGCAATTCCAGGAAATCAGTAAGAGAATACGCAAGAAAATACCCTTACCGCAGAACTAGTTAAAATTCATATAAAAAACCTATGAAAAGAGCAGACTTTGTGATATTTCATACTGTACTATTATATTTATAGACTTATATCTGGATAATAAAAAAAGTTGACTTAATTGTACAGCTGATGGAGTTGAAACATTATAGCAGAGATTATATACACGAGTTGAAATATATGCAGAAGATCAAATAATTCCATCACAATAAAGAAAATCACGGTGTAAGCACGAAATCTAATTGAGATAAATCATTAAGGAAATAATTGAGTTAATTTCTACAGGTGTGGTGATAGAAAGACCAATTTTCAGCCATTGGCATCTCATTCGGAACACTTGTATAACTGAATTAAAATTCGCGTACTACTTCAAGACTATTGAATTATCTAATACTAGAGACAATCAATTAACATTTCATCATAAGAATTACGATTGCAGTTATCATAGTCGACCGGGGGTCGAGTTAAAATTCACCTCGGCGCTGGTTTCTTGAAAAATGCATACCTACTGGATTAACTGCCGCGGAACAAGGTTCGAGACTAGACAATTGAAGGCGCTAAATTCAAAAATACTGTTGAGCACTAATATAATGTGTGCTAATTTGGTTACTTGTAGAATGACTATTATCGAGGTTGAAATTGTGGGATGCTCAATTTTAATCAGTCTCACTTCAACAGTCTTCAGAATTCATATTTTATCACTTAATTGCATTTCACCGCTGAAATAATACGCCGAGTGCGATTCCTTATTTATTGCCAGCTGTTCCAAATGAAGTATGGAAGTAGGAACCTAAAATTCCCAAGAATAAAATAAATATAATAATAAAATTTCCATGATCGCATGAAGCGCACATCATGTAACCATAAATTCGATCGATCCTTAAACGAACTTCTCATATCTCGCCCTATAGTCTGAAACTCTGAAATGCCACAAATTATAGATCAGTATCCTTAACTTCCACATTGACCAAAGTAAACGAGAAAATTTTGAAACAAAGGCTCTGTGAATTTTTGAAAAAATATAAAATTTTGTCTGATAGACAGTTTGGATTCCAGAAGAACAAATCAACTCAGGATGCTAAAGCTAGGCTTGTCAACATCATATCTGATGCTATTGATAAAAAAATACCGGCCTTGTGTGTTTTCTTAGATCTGGCAAAGGCGTTTGACAAAGTAGAACACTTGGAATTACTCAGAATACTGGAGTCGATAGGATGTAGAGGGCCAGCACTCGAACTTATGGAAAGCTATTCAACAGGACGTTCCCAAATTGTGAAAATAGGAAATGAAAAAAGTATAGAATGCAATATTTCATATGGAGTACCACAGGGAACAGTGCTTGGGCTAATATTATTCTCGTTATATGTCAACGACCTTTCTCAATGTACTATAGAAGGAGAAATAATCAGCTTTGCAGATGACACTGCCATCTTCTTTAAAGCATCAACTTGGGAAATATTAAAGGAGATAGTACAGAAAGGACTATCCCAAGTGTTTGAATTCTTTAGAATAAGAAAATTGACTGTCAATCTTGAAAAAACAAAGTTCATGACATTTACCAGTTATAGAAACAACCTGCCGATCTATACTGAATTAATGATACTAAGAGATGACTCACATGTAGGGATGAAAAAAACAAACAGTATAAAATACTTAGGATTGATGATAGATGCACATCTAAGATGGGACCTCCATGCAGATATAGTTACAAAGAGAATTAGACTGTTAATAAATAAGTTCAAGTCGTTAAGGGAAATATGTACTATACTTGAGCTAAAAAAGCTATACCATGCATTGGTTGAACCACACTTGACATATGGAATACTGGGATGGGGAGGAGTAAGTGACATTTACCAGAAGAGGATAGAAGTAACACTGAAATGGATAATAAAGATAATGTATAGAAAAACCCTTACTTACCCATCCTTCGAGCTATATGAAACAGCAAACGTTTTCACAGTAGGAAACTCTATGCTCGCTCACTTCTGATGCATCAGCACAATCAGAAACCAGAAATACCTCAAAAAGAGCGAAAATACATACTAAGGAGTATATCATTTGGACTGCCCAGAGCTAATAAAACAATCGGACTGAAAGTCTTTACTTACCTGGCACCACTATTATACAACAAACTACCCTCAAACATAAAGCAAAACACAAACACAAGAAGTTATAAAAGGGAAATCAAGAGCTGGATTAAAAATCATTCGAAAATAGAGTGGAACAAGTTCTTTAATCGAAATCACTATATTTAAGATGTTGTTTTTCGTTTTTTTGTCGTCTTTGAAGAATTAAAACTTTTTTTATTTTTCGATATGGGAGATTTGTAATAGCATAAATAGAGACATCCGATTCAAAAATTTAAAATAGAGAAAATACTCACCACAAGTGTCATCACTTCTGTGAGAAAGATTGTTTATAAAGAATTCCATTGGTTATAACTGTAAACATGTTTTTTAAACCATATTTGTTTCTTAATAAACATTATTATTATTATAATCAGGCCTATTAACAAACATATCTATGAAGCAATCGACAAAACTCACTGATCTCCTTCTAGGCCATGGAAATCGATACTCGATTGTTTTTCTACGTAGAAGAAGGGGGTCCTCATGATATGGGGATGCTTGCGTGAGGGGGCCATAGTTTTGGCAATCCTTTAAACGAGTAAAGTTTTCCAATAAAAAAGCTAATCCTCCTTTCCCGTTTCGGTAGAAAATTGTGATGAAAAAGTTTGTTGTTCTTTTCTTGTTCGGCAGTCTTTCATCTCTCTAATTAAAATTTTAATTACTGTTACGGGCTACCGCCGATGCTTTCTCGAACCCCTCGATTTCCACTTGTCATCCGGGTTGTTAACGAAGCGGTTAACGCTAAGGGATATTGAATATTGACGCAAATGAGTGGTATTCAAGACGTCACAACTTTGGGTCAGTGGGTAGAAGTTAGTTCGATATGATTCTACGTCTGATGTCAGAAGAGGAATAAGGAATTTTTTATTTTCATTAACTCTGAGAGTTTGCTAAGTTCCAAGTTCCTACAGAATTTTCGGAGATCATTTTGAATTGCTATCTGATGTGTCATTTCCTAGTAGGTGCATATTAAGGCTGAATTTTCACAGGAAGTAGGAAAGTGGTTTGTGAATTAACACAGCTCGACTAATGCCGACATTTAGTGGATATATTTCCACTTCTTCAGGGCTACAGAGGAGGATTCGAGGGGGAAACCGCTGACAAAACTTTGAACAACAGAATTCCAATTCAACCGGACTTCCATTGGAATTCTACACAGGAATTCTATAAGAATTCAAGAGGAATTCAATAGAAATTCTATTGGAATTATATTGGAATTCTATTGGAATTCCATTGGAATTATATTGGAATTCCATTGGAATTCTTTTGGAATCTAAGGAAAACAAATGGAATTGCAAAAACATCCATTACTTCAGACTGACTGGTGAACATTTGATACATTAGATTTCGAAAGAATCGAACGACTAGTGAAATTTCGAATAAAAATATTTCTGTTTTATTTTCAAGAATTCACACTGAATGTCCTTGAAATTTTACGCGTAGGTGTGAAATGATACCCTTGTAATACCTTCAAAATAAGGATGAGATCTTGGAAAGAAAAAAAAATTGTAAATTCCATGTTATTTTCCTTCTTTCATTGGCAATGCTCGTTTGATATCTAGATATGGGGTATTTAATTAGACAACGTGTTTTAAATGAGAAAAAATAAAAAAAGCACTGCGTAACGTTCCTTTTTGATCCAGGCAGAGGTTTGTTTATGTTTTGCTTGCGATAAATTCGTCAATTGTATTGACGTTGAATTTGAGGTTGTCTCAGTGGTACCAGGCGACGTATAGTAAATTGTGTTCAAGGAACCCGATGGGTTGGCAACATTGTTTCGTTTGGACGTCCTGAAATGTTGTCAGAGTCGGCGTCGGTGAGATAAGATCGTCCATTCTGTGGGGATTCAACGGAAGAAGAAATTGGTTGTGCGCATTTTTGAAACTTTGTAAGAATTATTGGAGTCTTCCTAAGTTAGTGAGGGTTATATTGGTTTGATTTTGGTAACCTTCACTTATCTCGAAAGAGGATTTGAAGACCTTTTGCAAATCCAAGTTTACCACGTGAATGATCTTGGCGACTTTGACAGGTATGTGTTAATGTTCTATTCTCGTCATTTCTAGTGGAAACAGTTCATGTTGTAATTATCTTTCTGTATCCAGAACATTGCTGTGTGCTTGAAGAATTATTTGGTGGAGACACGGCCAGATTTAGTTTTGAAGCAAACTCATACAGGACAACCCCGTCTATCAGGGTATGTACGGAGTATATAAATATTAAATAACAACGGATAACTTATAAGTTTGATATTCTGATAACCGAAATTATTATGCATTGGGGTGATTCATTTGTTTCTTATCTGAGAGGAGTCACTGATGATTTCTTTTCTGTCATCAGGGTTTTTTATGTTAGGAAGAGTAGAACTGAGGCATTAGATGATATACAAGGTGGTCAATAAGTAACGCTGTGAGACAGCCAACGCAGGGTTGCAGATCCCGAGTATATAGAAGGTGGTCAGTAAGCAACGCTGTGGGACATCCCCAGGGTTGCAGATTACGAGCACCGAGGGAAAGAGGACACTATTGCGAGATCATCGACGTAATACTACGTTCAGAAATAAGCATAGAGGAGGATACCAGGATACCTGAGTAGATTGACGGAGTAGGAATAGCCAGCACGCAAGTTATTGGAAATATATCCCAAACTATATCTTATATATGCTATATACAACCTGAACATAATAGTGTATATATATATATATATATATATATATATATATATATATATATATATATATATATATATATATATATATATATATATATATATATATATATATATATATATATATATATATATATAAATAAGAATTCTGCTGGTACCTGCCGACACGTGTTTCTGCTAGTTGGCTTCTTCAGGACAGGGCAACCAAGAATTACCCGTTATACTTTTCCATTTTTATATATATATATATATATATATATATATATATATATATATATATATATCCAATCCAATATATATATATACCATAAGTTGCGCATCTAAATGGGAGGGTGAAGTTCGCTGTTGGCCATAATCGGCCCAACGGTTTCGGAGTTATAACCATCTGGAATATTATTTTCTCGATGGCTCAAAAAATATAGACCCGATGAAATTGTAGCTTGCTAACTAGTTGTAGAATATCGACATAAAGACGTGTGTAAAATTTTATGAGAACCGTACGGATAGAAATTTTAAAAAAATTACGAAAAAAAAATTGGTTCAAGCACGGACCTGAAGTCAGGAGCTTTTGCGCATATGTTCTATTGTCCATTCTCCTGTATTGTACACTCTTAATCAAATATACCATGGTGAATTCTATTGTCCGTTCTTCGTTGTCCGACAATAGAATTCACCATGGTATATTTGTTTAAGAGTGTTCAATACAGGAGAATGGGCAATAGAACATACGCGCAAATGCTCCTGACTTCA
Source organism: Halyzia sedecimguttata (assembly GCA_937662695.2). Lineage (NCBI taxonomy): Eukaryota > Metazoa > Arthropoda > Insecta > Coleoptera > Coccinellidae > Halyzia > Halyzia sedecimguttata. Next base: position 71,145,880 of record OW569414.2, read on the forward strand.
CGTCAGTGCTTGAACCAATTTTTTATCAAGAATTTCAGCATGTATACGCTCCTTAATTTTTCGCCTCTAGTTTTGAATCACCCTGTATATGCTGAATGATGTATACAGTATGCAAATCTATTCAATATATGTACACCCCAATGAGAAAACTTTGCTTTAGACATACGTTCTCTGTTCTCTTATTTTTTGTCACCCACTTCAATCAATAAGTTGCAACCTCCCCGATATAACCTGAGTATTGCTTATAAGACCAACATTTGCGACGCTTATTTCCCATCCAACTTTCTACGAATTCCACCCCTATATTCGCAGGAAAAACTCGTCCAAACTTCCCAATTTTCCCCAGAAGTAGATAACAAAAATATTACCCCCGACTCTCGGTGGAACCGAATAAAACAAATTTAAAAGTTTTCGCACAATGTTTTGCAGACTCCAAATGCCTCATGCATTCGAAAATATTCCCATATTCGAATTCCATGTATAACAATCGCGACTTGTGGCCCAAAGAACAGAATATACAAGCTGTCTCAACATAACAGATGTTGCGGTGACAAAAATTTTATTCATTTTTAATGTTATATTTTTTGGCGCTCTTGTTCCTCTTAACAGAGTGCTTATCAATTTGCCCAAATTTCTGTAATTTTCGAATTTTTTGATGAAAATGGTGTTAAACGATTTGGTTCGACTCACTGATCAAGAATTCGTGGTCAGAATCGATTATGTTCGGCCGGTCCGGCCGTTAACACGATAACTCTCGAACGGAATGAGCTAGACAGTTCAAATTTTAGGGTAGGTTTGGGACATAAGTTCGTTATTAGGCGAAATCGGCCAGATGGTTTCGGTAACGAAAAAAAAATGTTTTTACATTACAACTTTCAAATTCGATTTTTTTTAAGATGCAGTTTTACCATAAGAATCCATTGATATCATTTTCAACTCCAACAAGCTGTTAGTGTCTAAAATATGATTATTGAAAAGTTCAATAATACATCGTACTTCACGATGTGTTCACAGAATGCTCTAATTATTCTATCTATGAGATAAGTAGATAGAACCGTACTTTATTGGAAACGAAAAGGCCACCGACCTAAGTCCTTCTGCATGATTTTTGTCGACAGATAATGGAGTGTTATATTCTATAAGTGTACAAGCCTTGTTGTTTGAATGTGAATGGAAAGAGAGAGAAAAAAAGGGAAGAACAAAAGGGACTTATATCTATATTTGAATTATCGTATGATTTATGTTCACACAAGTCATCTCATTTTCCTATGAGAGACATTTTAAATTTATTTCTGGTTCGTTACAGTGATATTGGGTAACTTTGAATTACATTCTAACTTCGAATAAAACCTTACAAATGATAACTTTATTTTAATCATACCTAAAATTTGGACGCAAGTCCAAGATACTGTTCAAAACGGAACATATCAATGTGAAGTCAAATCTGTCAAATAATCTGTTACCTTTTTCGCACCATTTCTGAGTGCGTTTTTCACAGGGAGTTGGTTGCTTCCTAATAATTCAAAATTAAATATGCAAAGGCGGTTCCGAGCAGATGAATTATTAATTTTCCTTGCCTTTTATGTGGTCGTCTCCAGTTTTGTTTTATGATATTCATTCTTAAACATTCTTAAACCGTTCAATGTTACCCGCAATTTTGATTTGGTACATCGGGTAACTTTGAATTTTCATTTTGAGGTGATGAATGCCACGAAAATCAGATAAAGCGACCCAAGGTGTCAGAAAATATGGTACAAAAAGTGGAAGAGCTTCGGCGCTCTTGTTCAAACTTTGACAAATCATAACTTCAAAAGCATTGGTTCATCGAAACTTTAATATTTCAGAAAATATCAGTCAGATTCCACTGAAATTCCACACAAACCTTCCAGCCACCTTGTTTTTGCCAAATATTCCTAAAAATACAGATCCGATTGAATTGAAATCTACAGGCTGTCCCACTAGTGCCGCTGCGGACGATATAGTCGTAACGGTCAAAGTTTGGCAACATTTTTTTATGCAAACTTGAATTACTCCAAGAATAGCACCAATTAAAAATATTTTCCAATATATCGGGTGTCCCAGAAAGGAGGAATGGAGGGTGACTTTGATTTTTCAAATGGGGCACACTATAATTAGTAGTGTTTTTCAATAGTCTGGAACTTCCTGCATGCTTTTTTATACTTTTCACATATTTTTGTTCAACAGTTTTCGAAATATTTGTCATTATGACCAAAAAATGATACTTGTAGGGTCTATGTTATCTAGTTATATTTCACGAACCCTTGAACATACCAATAACAGCTTTATATGGATTGGCAGACAAGACTTCGAAGTATCATAGCCGGCTATAATAAAACATCTCCAGCATATGAAGTGTCCACAAAAAGACTATCAACATGACGAATTTCAAATCGATTTATCTTCATTTTTTTACATCATTGGAATCACAAAAAGTGTAATAGAGTGAATAGTGATTGCAATGATGAAACAAAATTATATGCATTGCATTTGAATAAATGAGGCTAAATCGATTTGAAATTCGTCATATTGATAGTGTTTTTGTGGACACTTCATATCCTGGAGATGCTCCTGGATTTATATCTCCGAAAGTATTGGTTTCTCAGAGTTGGGAATTACATCAATGGATTTCTATGATAGAAATGCATCATGAAACAAATTGAGTTTAAAAGAAGTTTCGTTAAAAAAAATGCTTCAAATAGTATCTTTAAAAAAAAGAGCAATCTACAATGCTTTAATGCTTCAAAAATAGTCATTAAATTTATTTATCAAGATCAAATGAGCAATCTGCAATGATTCAACCTCGTGGAATGGGTTGTTGGAACTTACACTCGGTGCATAGTTTTCACAACTCGAAATATCTAAGGAAAGTATCATCGAAATGTCTAGAGCAAGGCTGGAGACAACCATAGCAGATTGTCCATTTATTCCTGATATTTGAGTAGGTAGTGGATTACGAACAAATTATTTCAATAGTTCCAACTATATTAATGAAATACTATCCTCTTTTCATAATTTAAAATTCCATAGTTCATACCACTAACACATTTTTTTCTGTATTATGAACCTTAACTCAAGAAAAAATGTTTGATACATAAATTTAGATCCATATTTCAGTATTTTTTCGCTAGCAACATTATGAAAATACTGTATATAGGAACATGTTTCACTACTTAAGGAAGTAAAAGGTAAAATTAACCTCAGTATGGTCAACGAACACTTTGTACTTTTTTCAAATTCAAGAATCGAATACTTTCCAAGAGAAAATAACAACTATGAATGGACAATCTCTAATAGCAAGAAAATATGACATTTATGAATAGTGATCACAGACAGATTCTGTGTTCACATTCTGTGAATACATAGAACTTACGATGTATTATTGAAACTTTGAAACATCATATCTCCGAAAGTATTACCTAGCTTGTTAGAGTTGTAAATGATAACAATGGATTCTTATGATGAAACTGCATCTTGAAAAAGTTTGAATTGAAAAGTTGTTATGTAAACAAAAATTTTTATTTCGTTAATCCGAAACTATTAGACCGATTTTGCCCAATAACGTACTTCACCGAGATATTTATCCCGCAAAACTACTCTGAAAATTCCAACTGTCTAGCTCATTCCGTTCAAGAGTTATGTGTTAAGTGTTAACTGCCGGCCGGACGGACGGCCGGCTGGCCGGACAGAATCGATTTCGACCACGGATTCTTGATCAGTGAGTCAAACCAAATCGTTCAAGACGATTTTCAGCCAAAAAATCGAAAATTACAGACATGTGGGCAAATTGATAAGCATTCTGTTCCGAGGAACAAGAGCGCCAAAAAGTTGATGAGGGAATACAATTATCCAAAAAACAAGTATCCCTCAACGCTAATCACTTTTTTCATTACACAGCAACCTATGTATCTATCCGTTCGGCAGAACACGATACCGCTACCTACTGGTAGCGTAGCGGTTCATGCTACTGATCTTTCTGTCGAAGGTGACCAATATCAAAGATATCAAATTGGGAAGTTCTCAAAATGTTCACCCTTCGAAATCAATTGGGAAAATATAACTGCAATATCACTGGGAGGTGGCCGAGAGATCTATACAGGGTGAGTCTTTAAGTTGTGCATTAATTTTAACCATAGATTCCTCTCATCAAACAAAACACTTTTTTCATTTATCATTTTTCCAAATTCGGCACAGGAAAAAAGATACAGGCTGTTGAAATTTGAAAAAATTATAAGTTTTCCTTTTGTAGCTTTGGCATGGTTACTCAGAATGAAAAGAAATTTGGTGTGAAGTTTTCCATAACTATAACACATAATCTCCACTTAACCGTTTTTTTCCTACTTCTAGTGCTTTCCTCGTTATAGACTCGTGAATTCATAAAACTATGAGAAATTACCATAATGAAAGCAGATGAAGGTTCTCTCGTGTCATTTTAAGAATACTCAATCATTTTAGAAAATTTAATTACTCTTCATCAATTCTCATAAAACGTACAGTTTTCGAGATATTCAATATTGAATGACATGAAATATGATACAAGTTCCAGAAATTTAACTGTTTTAATCAACCCGGACCTGGAATAGGATAACATATGATCTGTGCTCGAATAAAGACATAGACTGAGTATTGATCTCAAAGCTGACACTTGTCACTTATAGAAAGAGGTATAGTTGGTATAACCTCTATAACTCAGATAATATGTTTATATATTACCATTCAATCATAATAAGAACCATAAACAAAAGCCAATAATTATTCAAATAATTTGAATCGCAGGGTAACTTATCTTTTGGGAAATAAATGAATACGTCTACCATGATCTGTATTAACCTTTGAATTTATCTCTATTTATCCCCAATAGTGAATATAAAACGAATTTCTTCATAGTGTTAAAAATGTTTAATATCAATTATAAGTATCATTCCACATATCCATCCCAATTATTATTGAAGAATTGCAGAATACATTCTGTGGCTAACCTAATGTATTACATCTATGTGCCTGTTTCACAGTATAAAAAATATTATAGCATCCTTGCGTTCCGAAATTGCTGGCATTACTGGCCGCAGTAAGTAATTTCGGAAGGCTCTTAAGTAAGAGTAAGCATCGCCAGTGGATTTCAGTAATATCTGACGTTTCAATTTCTTGCTCAGTACTGTTAAGGAATATCGGAACACGGCATATGTGTATAGGAGGTTGTCACTTGTCTGATTGTTTTCAGAATTCGACGGTTTTCATCAAGGTTTTCTTATCTAAGAAACTCGGGTTTTGATATACTTAGTTATCTGTGGATATAATCGAAAAGCTTTATGATGACCGAAGTCCGTAACCTGCTTGTTAAATATGACGAAGAAATCAGTTAATGATGAACTTAACGTAGCCTCGTGAAACGCATGTCCAAATTCTATGCTATCTATAGACCATAGACCGATAGAGATTAGGTTTTAATTACCTATTGTTTATTATTTCATAATAAATTGGTTGAATGATTTATAGTATAAAGTCATTTATATGATGCATATTAAAATATTTAATGAATGACAGAATAGGCGATGAAGATATTGTGGATATTCAATGAAAACTGAGTTGGAGTCAGTGTTTTGATATTCAGAAAGAATTTTTTCAAAAATCAAGTATGAAGATTATTCTAAACCATTTCATTAGTCTTGAGTGAGTAAATAAATAAGTTATCTCAAACAATTTCATTGAATTTTGGGCAGCAGATAATAAAACTTTCATACAATTATGCGATATTGAATCCCAGTGTATCTGTGTTCAAAACTTGAAGACAGTTCAGGGCTTGCTGTGCACATAATTAAATCTTTAAACGCTTATAACTTTTCACCTGAGCAGAATCTGGACGAATAGTAAATGAAAAAATTCTTCCAATTGATGAGAGGACACATGGTTAAAATGTAGAAATGTACAACTTAAAGACTTACCCTGTATATCCCCCAAATGTCCGCCACAGGGTATGAGCCCAGTAACATCTTCTAGGAAATGAAGTAACTAAATCTGATGTGGGTGCCATCTTGTAGTTCGGATGTATATTGAACTACTTAAAATATATAATATAAAATATAAGATCATTCGAAGAAGCACATGAACTTGACATTAACCTTTGAAATAATGGTTATGTATGTCGAACCAGAATTGTTGGTTAGGATCTGATTCCTGATCGTCTTATTTATGTATTTTATTCACATAGAATTGATGAAGTATATTATTTTGCGTGATTTCGCAGTGCAAGCATCTCTCTTCAAAAGCTTTCTAGATATCCGTGCAAAACGATAACTTGTAATAAAATTAAGAAGGAACATCCTGAACTCGAATTCTTCAAGTTCCCAAAAGAAATGAATAGGTAATTATTAAAACTTTCATGTAACCCAGGAATCTATCGCTCTCAAATGGATAGAGTTTTCAGGATGTGTAGGCATTGAAAGTGGACTTCCACTATGTGCAGTGGAAGTTTTACCAATCAATTCATGTATTCTTTCAAGAAGATTGTTGTATGCAGAAAGCATTCCCTTAATACCTAGCATTGAATGAGTAAATGACCGCGTATATTGTTAAGAAATAACATCCCGAACAAAAGACAGGGCGCCACTCATATTTGTTTCGTCAAGACCAGAAGACACATCCTGCGAGGCAAAACAAAAATCGTGGATGGACACATTTGAATTCAAACCCATTTATATAAAAATAAAATTCAAATTACGCGTCCTTTATAATCATCTCATTCCATAAAGATCTTGTCACAACATTTTCAGCGCCATCTGTTGGCTTGGATGTATCAACAACTTCAAGTCGTTCTCGTTTTTAAGTACTATACGGATATAAGGGCGCAATAGCAGTTTCTTATTCTCGTTATACTTATGATGACTTGAAGATATTGCAATGAGAATTTATTACTCTCGTTAAATATGCGATATTTAGATCAATGATCTCTCTGCGAGGTCTGTAGTGCCTGGCTAAGGACACATCACAAAATATGGCTAGGTGTCCGACTTGAAGCAAAAGCATTGCAATAATTTCTTTAACAAAATAAGGCTGATGCACTATTAACTTGAGGCAGTCCCTTATTACAAACGAGAAATATTCAAAAGTTCAATAACCTCCACAACATAAATGCTATGTTGAAAGACTTCGAAGGTCCAGAACAAATTAATGCGATTTTTAGCATTCAGGAAGGGAGTAATCATAAAAGACCACGATTATTCTCAGATAAGAAATATCTTCCGAGTGCTTGTCTTAAAGAATTATAGAAGAAAATTGGTTCAAGCCCTGTGGATAGGAGCTTTTTGGCGCTCTTGTTCAAATAGACAAATTATATCTTCGGAAGTATTCGTTTCTCAGAGTTGGGAATTTTATCAATGGATTCCTATGATAGAAATGCATTATGAATGAAATTAAATTTAAAAAAGTGTCGTTAAAACAAACGCTTCAAAAATTATCTTATAAACAAATTATATCTCCGAAAGTATTTGTTTCTCAGAGTTGGAAATTATATCAATGTATTCTTATGATAGAACTGCATCATAAAGGAAATTCAATTAATATATTAGTTTATATATAAAGATTAAATGAGCAATCTGAGAATGAGAACTGCACCATGTCATCCGGCCGGCCGACCCGACAGAATCGAATGCGACCTCGGATTCTTGATCAGTGAGTCGAACCAAATCGTTTGAGACCATTTTCAGCCAAAAATTCCAAAATAACAGACATTTGAGCAAATTGATAAGCACTCTATTCCGAGGAACTAGAGCGCCAAAAAAACAAGTTTCGTAAGACAATTCCCAAAACAGGTTTAAAATACCAACAAATAGTAGATATTCCATAAAACATGTATGAAAGAAGAGAAGTAAGTAATAATGAAAAATTACCTTGTAATCGATCAAAAACTTCCTGATATACGTTCACCAAATTTTTTCCTCTCTCGAACTACAGAATTATGCTTTCAATATTTACGTAATATTTTCAAACATTTTTGGGTGAGGTCCCCGTTGCATCGCTAAAATATTTCAACCCCAATATTTTTGAAGTTATAATATTCCCTTCCGTCAGTCCCGTCATAAATTGAGAGAACGGAGCGTTCTATGTCTATGGATTAAAAGCAGTCTCACTACTCTCAGATCTCTTACTACATGTTCCGTTCCGAAATGTAAGACTTTTCTCAGAAAAACTAATTTCGGAGCAAACAACTGAGAATTTTCTCACTTCACTCACATTTCAGAATACACTCTATTCTCATAATTCTTCGATTGATTAGATAATGTCATGTCTCAGGAAAATAAGTTGACATTATGACAATTCATACATAGAATAATTATATAATTCTGTGAAAACGTAGAAATACGATTTTTATTATTGAAATTTTGAAAAATCATATCTCCGAAAGTATTAGCCTGTTAGAGTTAAAAATGGTATCATTGGATTCTTATGGTAAAACTGCTTATTGAAAAAAAATTAATTTGGAATGGTATTGGCTGGAAGACTGAGTTCCATAGCCATTTGATTCATAATCAATAAAGTTGACTTCTCTCTCTCTCTTTAATTTGGAATTTTTTTTGTAAAAACAAATTTTTTTTTTGTTACTCCGAAACCATCTGTCTGATTTTGCCCAATAGCGAACTCAGCCGAGATATTCATCTCCCAAACCTACTCTGAAAATTTCAACTGTCTAGCTCATTCCGTTCGAGAGTTATCGTGCCTACGGCCGGCCTGCCGGACGGCCGGACCGGCCGGACAGAATGAATTTCCACCACGGATTCTTGGTCAGTGAGTCGAACCAAATCGTTTAAGACCATTTTCATCCAAAAATTCGAAAATTACAGACATTTGGGCAAATTGATAAGCACTCAATTCCGAGGAACTAGAGCGCCAAAAACTGATTTTTTTATACTTTAAAAAATTGTGAAAAGCCAGTTGCTGGTCCCCGACATCCTGCAGAATATCTCGTTCAAAATTGAAAATATAAGTTTGAGAGGTGCAGAATTGTTCTACTTGCCACTCAAAAAGACCAATCTCTCTAAAATGTCGCTGTTATGTAGGGTTATGTGGGTCTGCAATGAGATCTGTCAGCATTACTGACAGCAAAAAAACTCAAGAAAGTCAAAAATTTTAGGTCAGTATGGTTTTAGAAGTGTTATGGTACACATATTTTAGGAATTTTTTTTTGGCGCTCTTGTTCATCGGAAGAGAGGTCTTATCAATTTGCCCAAATGTCTGAAATTTTCGATTTTTTTGATGAAAATGGTCTTAAATGATTTGGTTCGACTCACTGATCAAGAATCCGTGGTCGAAATTTCTTCTGTCCGGCCGGTCCAGTCGGCCGGCTGGCTGTAGGCACGATAACTCTCTAGCGGAATGAGCTAGACAGTTGAAATTTTCAGAGTAGCCTGAGTTCTTTATTGGGAAAAATTGGCTAGATGGTTTCAGAGTAACAAAAAAAATTATTTTTTTTTTCCATTACAAATTTCAAAATTATTTTTTTTAAGATGCAGTTTCACCATAAGAATCCATTGATATCATTTTCAACTCTGACAGACTAATACTCCCGGAGATATGTTCTTCCAAAATTTCAACAATAAATCGTACTTCTATGTTTTCACACAATGCTATAATTATTCTCTCTATGAATTATTATAATATGATCTGTGTTGATGCATGTCAACTTATTTTCCTTCGACATGGCATGTCGAATTTTTTGGGTGATATCTTAATGCCCATGGTTAATCCATATGATGATGGGAATGGTAATGGTAAGTTAATAATATTGAGTTCAGAATATCTCCAGTAAAAATAAAACTGGAATACTGGCTATAGTTTCAATTGATATAATATAATAATATATATATAATTTTCAGGGGGGAATTGAGGAAAGAATATATCGTTCATCATAGAATTGTGGAATGAATATCTCGGATGAGTTCGTTGTTGGGTAGAATTGGTCTATTGGTTTTGTATTAATCATTTTTGGCACTATTGTTGAATTTAAATTCTTTTATGATTTTTGAATTTAGTTTCTGCTATTATGAAGTTCTATCATAAGAATCCATTGATATAATTCCCAACTCTCACCAATACTTTCACATATCGCCAAAGCTCCTGTCTACAGGGCTTGAACCAATTTTTGGCGCTCTAGTTCCTCGGAACTGAGTGCTTATCAATTTGCCCAAATGTCTGTAATTTTGGAATATTTCGATGAAAATGGTCTTAAACGATTTGGTTCGACTCACTGATCAAGAATCCGTGGTCGGAATTCATTCTGTCCGGCCGGTCCGGCCGGCTGGCCGTAAGCACGATAACTCTCGAACGGAATGAGCTAGAGAGTTGAAATTTTCAGAGTAGGTTTGGGGGATGAGTATCTCGGCTAAGTTCGTTATTGGGCAGAATTGGACAGATGGTTTCGGAGTAACAAAAAAAAAATTTTTTTTACGAAACAAATTCCAAATCAAATTTTTTTTAATAAGCAGTTTTATCATAAGAATCCATTCATATCATTTTCAACTCTAACAAGCTAATACTTTCGGAGATATGATTTTTTAAAATTTCAATGTAAATCGTATTTCACAGATTGATATAATTATTATTCTATGTATGAATTCTCATAATGTCAACTTGACAGAAGGGAATATTGTAACTTCAAAAATATTGGGGTTGAAATACTCGTATTTTAGCGATGCAACGGGGACCTCACCCGAAAATGTTTGAAAATATTACGTTAATATTGAAAGCATAATTCTGTAGCTTGGTGAACGTAGATCAGGAAATTTTTGATCGATTACAAGGTAACTTATTATTACTTATCTAATAAACTATTATTTGAATTGAATTTCCTTTATGATGCAGTGATATCATATGAATACATTGATATAATTCCCAACTCTGAGAAACCAATACCAGATATAATTTGTCTGTTTGAACTAGAGCGCCAGAAAGCTCCTGTCCACAGAGCTTGAACCCATTTTTTTCTGATATTCCCTGTGCTAAAATATATTTTTTATGAATGATATATTCGATAAGTGACAACTGAAAATGCAATCTGGGCTTTGGCAGTTCCTTTTCCTGTGAACAAATAAATTCTCTAATCAAAATATCTTAATCTTCTAACAAAATCAATGCAGCTGTCTGGGTCAATTTTAAAGCAGTTCTCACTTCGCGATATCTGAGAATGGACTACTGAAACATAGACAAAATTCTCGATTGTCACTTCCCAACGCCTGTGAATGCTGGACGTTGTAACAATATTCAATCTTTAGATCTCCACCTCTTTTCGGAGGGAGTCGCGCTGCGAGCTTAGAGAGTCCATCTCGAATTTCACATCTGAGAGGCAAATGAATAAATTTCTTGCATGTAGTATCGGTAGCTAGTATGCGCTAACATATAACAGAAAATTGTAGATAATATTAGATCGAGCCTTGATACAGACTGTATATGACAGTCGACTTACCATTTCAGCGTTATTTCATTCTCGGTTCAACGACAGTCTTTTATTAAATCGGGAACGTTTTCAGGGCGAAGAACTGGGGACAAGTTTGGCATTATGTCAAGGCAATATGCCAGTACATAATTCAATATTTCATTCGGTTCTTCCAACAAACAATGTGTATTATACTGGTGCTTTGCACAATGGGGAATAGAGCTCAATAGCGTGCCGAGGGAGTGTGCGAGTACAATGGGGTAAGGTAGAACATATGGTGGAATTCAGGATGTCTGATGTGGGACAGTAAGAGCTATGCGAGGTATCTCCTGGAGATAGAGAAACACCGGATATATTCAGATTTTTAGTTGTGGTTTTTCTCGAAACACCCGTATCATTTGTGCATGTTAGCTTTTAGACGATGCCATTTCGTTTCGAACAAGTATTTATGGGAGGGAAGGTTACGCATGTAATCTGTTTTTATGATACTTCAAAAACTATGATGGGTATTCTCATGTTTCGCCACCTTGAAGTATTATTTTCATTATCATCAGAATGGAGTCGTGTGTCTTGGTTAAGCCCTTCGGAAATAGGACTGATATGATGTTTTGTTCTATTACCCTACCTATTCAATTATGAGAACATTCTCAATGGTGTTAGCATACCTTATAACGTCCTTAGGTGCCTTAGCAATCACGTCGTGAGGTTTTAGAAATGGCTGAACTATATGTTAAATTCTTAGGCTCTGGACATTTGGAGATTATATGTTCGGCTGCTTTCTTTTACGATCTATCAAATGCGGTAGAAGTGGTATTGGTATCGGCAGTGTCATTATTCCCCGAAGCTCAGCTTGTGGCAGCTGCATGAGCTTCCTAGTATATTGAATAATGTGCAAGTCATGGAGTATTTATCCAAAAATTTGGTCTATTATTTAGCTCCTATTGCTGGTCCGCTGCCCTGTAGTGGTATTTTCTAACCCCACAGAAGGGTTCCGTTCCAGCAGATATTACTCTGGACTTTTTGCAAGTTCACTGCCTGAATGAAATGCTGTGGCCACACTTGCAGGCGAACATTTTAATGACTTCATCGCGATGTTCTTGTCTACATCTGCAGTCAACGTGACTTGACGATTTTTCTTGAGAATTGAAATGGAGGAAGCAGTGGCTTTCTATTTCATGTCGTTGAAAAATTATCTACTACAAGTGGTAAATTTCCTCAAACATGCACTCAAAATCTGGAGCGCTACTGAACTGAACAATGAAGTCGAATATTGCATCATAAAAAACCCTTTGAATCGTGCCAGTTTACCGACAGTCCGGCGAAGCATATTCGTCTTCCTCAGAACACACCGCGATTCGACGAAGTTCCCGGCCACACTTGCAGCGAAAACGCGAATATTCGCAGAATCGCGATAGTGTGGCCCCAGCATAAGAACTAGAGTCTTAATCGAATTCACCATGGTAAATTCGATAAAGAGTGTCCAATACAGGAGAACAGACAATAGAATTCACCATGGTAAACTCGATTAAGAGTGTGCAATACAGGAGAATGGACAATAGAACATACGCGCAAAGCTCCTGACTTCACGTCAGTGCTTGAACCAATTTTTTTCGTGAAGACAGGAGCTTTTGCGCATATGTTCTATTGTCCAGGAGAACAGACAATATAATTCACCATGGTAAATTCGATTAAGAGTGTCCAATACAGGAGAATGGACAACAGAACATACGCGCAAAAGCTCCTGACTTCACGTCAGTGCTTGAACCAATTTTTTTTCGTGAAACAGGAGCTTTTGCGCGTATGTTCTATTGTCCAGGAGAACAGACAATATAATTCACCATGGTAAATTCGATTAAGAGTGTCCAATACAGGAGAATGGACAACAGAACATACGCGCAAAAGCTCCTGACTTCACGTCAGTGCTTGAACCAATTTTTTTTTCGTAATTTTGAAAAATTTTCGCAGGGTACGGTTTGCACAATTTTTTTTTTCGTAATTGTGAGAAATATTCTAGGGGTACGGTTCTCACCAAATTTTACACACTCCTTCATGTCGATATTCTACAACTAGTTTCCAAGCTCCAATTCGATCAAGTCAATAAATTTTTTGAATTTTCGAGGAAATAATATTCCAGGTGGGTATAACTCCGAAACCGATGGACCGATTATGTCTAAAAACGAACTTATCTCTCCCATTGGGATGTGCAACCTACCCTGAAAATTGCAAGTCCCTATCTCCTTTCGTTCGAAAGTTATCAAGCCAACGGTCACCCATCCAGCTACTGAGCTCACACAATGTTGCTCGGAACTCCAACAATATAGATCCGATCGTGTTCAAACTTGGAACTTGGCAGTAGAGTTAGGTTTTGAATGCGATGTCAGCGATATCAGAGGAATAGTTTCTGACATATAGAATTTTTTTCAATGATTTTTAAAAAATTTTGGAGTTTTACCATCCTCATGAAATTTTGCAGGAATTTTTGTGGTGCATTCTACAACTGACAACCATGTTTGAATTGGATCGGTTTTATATTTTTCGAGTTATTTAGGAAATAACAAACAAATTTCAGATGGGTATAACTCCAACACCGTTTGGCCGATTATACCTATAGACAAATTCAAATATCCCATTCAGATACACAACCTCGCCCGAAAATTTCAAGTCGCAATCTTTTTCAGTCCTCTGGTTATGGTGACATAAATAATATTTTTTTTAATTTTTTAGTGATCCGATTCACACAAAATTTGACAAACGTGCGTAGTTTTGCATTATAAAACTACTCACCAAGTTTCAATTCGATCGGACTTGTATTGGTTGAAAACAAAATTATTACTCGAAAACCATTGGGCCCATTAACGAACTTGTCCGTCGTATTGGAATGCGCCACCTACCCTGAAATTTTCAAGTCGCTAGCTCTTTCCGTTCTCAAGTTATCGTGGCAACGGTCGGACGGCCGGCCGGACAGAATTAAATTTGATCTCGAATTCTTGATCAGGGAGTCGAACCCAATCGTTTGAGACCATTTTCGGCGGAAAATTCGAAAATTACAGACATTTGGGCAAAATGATAGCACGATGTTCCCCAGAACATACGCGTGAAAATGAAATCGGACATAATTTAAAATTTATAATATATAGAAAGTCAAATTTTATGTATGAAAGTGCCCCACACTAAACCTGAACCTGTGGTATGAACCGAAGTCGGCGTGGCTTCCTCAGCGAAATCATTGATAAATACGAAGCCTAAAGTTTGATTGAGGCCATTTGTGGATGAAGAAAATAAAACGTGGGTTTTCACTTTTTGGCGCTCTAGGTCCTCGGAACTGAGTGCTTTTCAATTTGCCCAAATGTCTGTAATTTTCGAATTTTTCGATGAAAATGGTCTTAAACGATTTGGTTCGACTCACTGATCAAGAATTCGTGGTCGAAATTCATTCTGTCCGGCCGGTCCGGCCATCCGGCCGTAGGCACGATAACTCTGGAACGGAATGAGCTAGACAGTTGAAATTTTCAGAGTAGGTTTGGGGGATAAATATCTTGGCTTAGTTCGTTATTGGACAAAATCGGACAGATGGTTTCGGAGTAACAAAAAAAAAATTTTTTTTTACAGAACAAATTCCAAATTTAATTTTTTTCAATAAACAGTTTTACCATAACAATCCATTCATATCATTTTTAACTGTTACAAGCTAATACTTTCGGAGATATGATTTTTCAAAATTTCAATGTAAATCGTATTTCTACGTTTTCACAGAATGATAGAATTATTCTGTGGGTATTCTATGAATTGTTATAATGTCAACTTATTTTCCTGAGACATGACGTTGTCTCATTGTCATTCATTCCAGCAATCGTATAAATATGAGAATTATAATATAATATCATTCTTTTTGTTGGTTGATATTTTCATGCCGATGGTCAATCTATATGATGATGGGAATGGTAATGGTAAGTTAATAATATTGAGTTCAGAATATCTCCACTAAAAACAAAACTGGAATATTGGTGTATTGGAGTAGATTTGAGGAAAGATATATATTATCGTTCATCATAGAATTGAGGAATGAATATCTCGGATGAGTTCGTTGTTGGGTAGAATTCGTCTATTGGTTTTGGATTGATAATTTTTGGCACTCTTGTTATATTTGAACTCTTCTATGATGTTTG
This sequence comes from Halyzia sedecimguttata, assembly GCA_937662695.2. NCBI lineage: Eukaryota > Metazoa > Arthropoda > Insecta > Coleoptera > Coccinellidae > Halyzia > Halyzia sedecimguttata. The sequence continues at coordinate 71,161,489 of OW569414.2, forward strand.
AATTAAATTTCTGCTAAGATGAAGTTCTGTCATAAGAATACATTGATATAATTCTCAACTCTGAGAAACCAATACTTTCGGAGATATAATTTGTCTGTTTGAACTAGAGCGCCAGAAAGCTCCTGTCCACAGGGCTTGAACTCATTTTTTGAATACCTAACCCAAAGATCAATTCAACTTCTCACCTCACTATCATCGAAATATTCATTCTGCTGGCCCTTCCAACTCCTTCATTCCATCCAGGACTCGATATGACTGGAGACGCTTCATTCGATCCATGAATAATTCAACGCTTCTAACTGAAGTTGCATGTTTCCTCCAACGAAAAATGAAAAACAAAACGCTGTCCTATCCCAGGTATTCGAAACAGGAAGATACTTTTCTCCTTACTTCCGGCATAAAAAAAACGGAAAAGATTGAAAGGGATCTCATCCAATGTGTCTCTCATCGCTTTTAAGGAAACCGCAATTTGTCTAATGATTCAATTTCCACATTTCTTCTTTTTCTCATTTTCCCGAAATTAAAAAGTTAATCACCGCGAAGAATAATTCAGGCCTCCGCAATTCGAAGTGCAAATTGGGGAGGAGGAGTTTTTTTCGCATTTCACCTTAAGCGAGGTGCAGATTGAGTGATGGGAAAGTTGATTTGGTTTTACTTATCTCGGAATTCAGGAATCAGAGCAGAGTGAAAATCTTCCTAGAAATAAGGGTTTTGGATTGCGATTTTCTTGGATAATGAATACCTGGAACCGCTCAGGAGGAAATACATTTGTGATCCAACCTGAAATTATCTCAGTAAATGTTTTTAAATGGCGAAATTCGTCGATTAAACCATCAACAAATATTCATCCGTGATCCTAGCTGGTCATTTATCACTCAAGTGTAAAGTTTCATTCATGGCAGATACGTACCGGTTTATTGGTTGTTACCAATCGTCGGCATAACTTAGCTACGAAATGACAAACGAGGGAGCTCTATGGAACTAAAGCCCTATGGTGCTGAAGTACTGGTAAGAAAATCTTGCCAGCGCCAACTAGGAATATCCTTATGAACTCTAACCCTCTGTGACTCAGGAAATTAGAGGGATGTTCAGTGACGATCATTTGTTTGTTGCAAGATAGAGTCAGGGACTGCATTGCAGACTACATATCTGGCACCATTGTGACATGAATACGCTCGCCTCTGTATGGTTAAAGAAGACAACAAACTTCTCCTGTACTTGCTGATGGTTGAAACAGACGAATATTTCGCCGTGTGAATCTCTTAATTAACAATTAGTTACTACAGTCACCACATTTTGAGTTATGTTTTCTACAACGTACTTATGTCCAAATATCTGTAAATTTCGAATTTTTGGCTGGAAATGGTCTTATACGATTTAGTTTGACTCACTGATCAGGAATCCGCGGTCAAAATCGATTCTGCCGTCCGTTAACACGATAACTCTCGAACGGAATCAGCTAGAGAGTTTGAATTTTCAGAGTAGGTTTGGGTGATAAATATCTCAGTTGAGTTCGTTAATGGGCAAAATCAGCCGGTTGGTTTCGAAGTACAAACAAAACAAAATTTTTTTACATTGAAAATTTTAAATTCAATATTTTTTTAAGATGCAGTTTCATCAAAAGAATCATTAGGCCTAGAACTCGCAAACAAAAGGCATTATAAGTTTATCAACAAAAGATTACTGCTATGGGCCATTTATTTTCCTCTATCTCTCAGTGTTACAAGCTGTAGTTCCGGTATTACCAATGTACATATCGGCCTGGACTATTTGGACGATGTGTAAAATTTAGTAGGTATTTCTTCTAACACGAATAAATTATTATCCCGGATTTACCGGATACCTCTCTAGAAAAAAAATATATACGTATTCGCATAAACATGCGAGGTCAATCGAGCTGAAATTCTGTACTCGATTGTGAAATGGTGGCTCGAAGGTTGAATGGTTTCTGGAATTCATATTAAAAAAAAAAAGTTTTTATTTTTTTCTATGATACGATAATAACGAAATTTCGCGAGAAGAAGCGTGTCGGCATTCTACAAATAATTAGAAAGTTTTAATTGGATCGGATAAGTACATTTTGAGTTATTGATACGCGCAACTTATCCTGTAAATTTCAAGTCGCTATCTCTTTCCGTTCAAAAGTAATCGATGCAATGGACGGCCACAGTCCAGTCATTCCGTATTATAGTACGAACGAATTTGATGAATTTCTCCATTTTGAGTGTGTGGTTTCATTAACGGAAGTGAAAATAAAGACACAATCCACCGTATTCACAAAGCATTCAATCTCTGTTAAGTCCTAACTGAGGTCCTCAGTTAAAGATAAATAAGAATCGCAAACCTTAGTTAACGTGCAAATTAAGGTGAAACAGGCCTGTTTCACCACCGTTACATACGTTAGGTGAGGTTGCGATTGTTATATATCCTTAACTGAGGACCTCAGTTAGGACTTAACGGAGATTTAATGCTTTGTGAATACGGCGGATTATATTTTCTCTATTTCAGTATCGTAATGAGTTCAAAAACAGTGCTGGAATGAACTCATTTCCGCATTGTTTCTTGTTATATTTTTCGTTTTGTGGTAGTCAGCACTGACATTCGATCCTAATATCTAACATACGTCAATTATTGTCAATATAAGATAATCTGGATAAGGTGAAATAATTGTTGAGAGGAAAGGTTTTATTTTCATCAAAAAATAAGGTACCTACTAGAGATTTCTTTCTTGCTAATTTTGAATCATTCATGATACTAGGAAACTGTTAAATCAGATCTCCATGCTCTACGTACAATTCAAATTCCGTGATCTGTCAACTTTCGTAACAGTCACACCAACTGCCAAGATACAATACAAAAGTCACTAGGATGTATAATCCTAATTTTTCATTAAATTTCAACAGTTTTACACAAAACTTGCCTGAAATAGAGAAAATATCGTCTAATACTCGTAGCAGAAGGCAATTCCAACACTCATGCGTACGAAAACTCGCTCCTTCGTCGCTCGTTTTCGAATTTCGCATTCGTGTTTGAATATCAGCCCATTCTGCAACTTGTTTCAGAATATACTATTATATTGTTTACTTCAGTTATCGATTTCAGCTACGTATAAGCCATCATCAGGCTGGCTGAAATGCAAAAGGGGGTATTAGCATATATAATATCTTCTATTAGACAATTACATTATTTTTCCACATAAAGCATGTGGTCTCTATTTCTTGCTGTCGAAAAAGGTAATAATTACTCACTTGTCACTAAATGAAACGGAGCACACTAATAAGTGTCATCTATTGTTGGAATATACCAGGTATCGAAAACAAATATCTCTTGTAAATAATATTAATATTCCAGAATTCTTCCAAGTTAATCTCTCAACGTCCATTGTCAGATTGTCCATCTTGTCTGTCAGGTTCTGACACAACGTTCGATCTGTCATTTCTTCTACTTCCAGTGTCCGGGTCTGAACTGAAATTCACAAAGGATAAGTTCTCGAAAATGGTGTCCCCAGAAAATAGCTTCATCTCATTTATAAGGTTTTTGTCATAACCTCTACTTGTGATTTCAAGTTGTTCCAATAAAAACATGCATCGGAAGTCTTTCTCGTGGTGTAGTATGTTTAAGTTTTGTATTGAGGTATGGTGATCATCATCCCTTAGGTGGTTTCCTAGGGCCGAGGGTGGTCTATTTTTTAAATGTTCTTGGAAACGAATGTTGACCAAACGTTTCATCATACCTACGTAATAATTGTCACAGTTTTCACATTTAAACTTATATATTCCACTCTTTTGTTCGTTATTTAAGTTCCATATCATGAGGACATTAATGACAAGGACAGCAGGATTTTGAAAAAGCTTGAATCTCACCTTACCAATAAAATAAATAGTAATTCAGCAGACCTTCTGATTAACAAAAAACCCAAATTAAATAACGAACAAAAGAGTGGAATATATGAGATTAAATGTGAAAACTGTGACAATTATTACATAGGAATGACGACATGTGGGGCTAAAATCCGTTTCCAAGAACATTTAAAGAATAGACCAACCTCGGCCCTAGGAAACCCCCTGAGGGATGATGATCACCATACCTCAATACAAAACTTGAACATACTACATCAAGAGAAAGGCTTCCGACTCTTGTTTTTATTGGAACAACTTGAAATCAAGAAGAGGTAATGACAAAAACCTTATAAATGAGATGAAGCTATTTCCTGGGAGCAACATTTTCGGGAACTTACCCTTTGTGAATTTCAGTTCAGACCTGGAGACTGGAAGAAGAAGAAATGACAGATCGAACATTGTGTCAGAACCTGAAAGACAAGATGAAAACCCACACAACGTTGAGAGATATACTTGGAACATAGACATAAAATAACATGGACTGGTTGTGAGAAAGAGACCATTGATATCAGCATTGAAAAAAGACAGAATAGTTAAAGGCAAACCACATTATAAAGGCGAAAATTCATGAGACGATTTTGTCGCCGAAAACCAACGATTTTGTCGTCCAAATGAGTATACAGTCATTTGGATGACGTCGTCCATGTCGCTGGATTAATCCAGCATTCCAACGACAACTGATGACATACCTCTGACAGCAGTGACAGCCGCAGAAATTAAAATTGGTTCAAGCACTGACGTGAAGTAAGGAGCTTTTGCGCTCATATTCTATTGTCCATTCATCTCTATTGGACAAATTCAAATGAAAGTAGATAATATTATCCTATCTAATATGTCTTAGACCAGAAATGACTATTGTTGTGTGCCCAAATGCAATTCATGGGCGAAAAAAATGCCAAAATGTATAGGTTTTATTCTGTACTGGTTTTATTCTGTACTGGTTTTATTCTGTCCAACTTCTTGTAAAATTTACTAGTATAGGTTTGTGTATTCAATTCTTACCTCCGGAAAACCAAATATAAATATAATTATTGAAACTGCGTTAGGAAGATAACTAATAGACCGAAGAGTACTCAACTTGGAACTACATCATCTTCAAACAGAGTCAAGGAGGTACCTCGAAAGAGAACTGAGGAAGGATGTATCGATGACTTGCTGTGCTGAAAAACCTCATTCAGAAGAAGAAATAAGTATCACCCAAGCACCCTTGAGTTAGTTGAACAGCAATAATAATTTTAGTAGTATACTTGGTTGTGTACATTGTTACCAGACCACCTAACACTTGTGCCATTGATATATTCGGGTTATCTACAAAGAGTGATATCTTGAACAGTGACAGTGCTTTGAAAAGTTTCACAGGCATAAACAATTTTGATATTTTCAATTGAAAAGAAGAGATGGTCATCAAAATTCTTGGAAACAAAACGAAAAAAAAGGCAACTTTATTATACCTCAAACATTACACTTATTGTTAATAATTATTTTCACATAATAAATATGTATCATATCTTGAAAAAATCATTTAAATTATAGATAACTGTTATACCACAGCTTTATCTGGATCAATTAGACACTATATGTATCCTCATAAATGAATTAGAACAGCATGCACCTGAACTTGAATTAAAACATCAGTAATATGTTTACACCTGCTCCATGCTGTGACTTCACAAGAATATACCATACTTTTTTTTTTTTAAGTTTACCATTCTCCACATTTATATGGGCCATCAATTTTATGTGATTCTGAATTAAGGGCACTACTTTGTAAACATAAGGAACAAATATCTATAAAAATGGGACCACAATTTGTTTTGTCATACATGATCTATACTCCATTCACTTTTATAAAGTCTCCTGGTTGGCCATGAAAATTTGACACATTTCACCGTGTATATTTTGAAAATGTTAGGTTATAGTCATTTTCCTGTCAGATAGCTACGCAACGTTGTCCTCTCTACATAGAAGTCGTAGTAATTACGTATTTTCGCAATGAATTTACTTCGGAAAAATAATGAATTTGAGAAGATATTATGTGAATTCAATAATTCCACAGTCCTGGCTACTGTAGAAGAAAATTTTTCCTCTTTTGTTACTGGTAATATTTCACGTATATAAACTGGTTGGAAGATTCAATTATGCTATTTTCTTGTATGGAAATCAAGTATAGTGGATAGAGTAGTCTGTTACTTTGTTATAGTTCATTTGAAAAAGAATAAAAGTATCTGAATAACCCGGCAGGAAAACTTGTAAACGAACAGACGTATCTATGGAATTCCCCACTTTTCGAAATTCTTAAGATATAAGCCTACAGAAGACATTCAAATACCTTGTTGCACAACTTGAAATACACCAGTTTCAAAATGTAGTAGTACTACGAAACCCGAGTCATTATTACACCTAAATGAAATATAATGATAGGATACTAGTAATTTCATTCGATAGTTCAACATGTCAGAATAAAGTTTTCCTATTGCAGATTTCGTTTCTGTATAGCACTTGTGGTCTCTGCTTCTTCAAAACTACTTTCGGCATTTTCAATTTCAAAGCAATTTCTGCGATAATATATTGTCTAAGATTGGAGATTATGTTGAAAGTAGATATTGGCAACGTCTCGGTGAATTGTTTTGACCTTGACGATATTTCAGCAGTGCCAACCTGCCTCTGCTTTAGTTACAAAAACGTGATAGACCTAAATCATGGCCAACCGGGAGACTTTATAAAAGTGAATGGAGTATACATTTAGAACCTCTTAGTCTTCTCCTTCTACAAGGATTCTAGAATTAGGAGTTGAAGCTCCTATATGTACTCGAGAAATTGCATCGTCTTGGAAGTTCCCATTTGTTTTTCTTTTGCGATTTAATACATTTATATAATTATTAGAAATAACTGTAGTACTTTAGGAACTCATTTTGTACCAAAATATGTATTTAGTTGTAATATTTAAATTCAATTAGGTTATGTTTCTGTCAGTTCAAAATAATCTGTCGTCCGATTTTGTCGCTCCATGAAATATAGGGGAAGGGTAATTTCGAACGACAGTCGCTGGTTTTGAACGAAAAAATCGTCGAAATTTTGGACGACAAAATCGTTGGTTTTTGGCGACAAAATCGTCTCATGAATTTTCGCCTTAAGAATATATTCATAAAATTTGGCGATTGCCAAAATCACAGAATACAAACCATTGGTTTCCTTATCCTTTGACATTTCTTGTTTACTGTATTGTTTGGTTTCATGTATTGTGTATGTGTTTTGATGATTTGTAGACAGAATAGTTAAAGGCAAAATATTTTAATTTAAATCCGAGACTCGTTTCTGAATATTCTGATACTTATAATCTGAAAATATTTATCATAAATTTCCTTACTGTAATTCATTAAGCTTTTTCGATACCCATTCAAAATAATCAATATTGCTCTTAAAAAAATCGGGATTTTCCAATACACCCCAATTTCCAATTTGTGTATTTGCGCATGGTATAAATACTCCATTGTTTTTATACCATTATTTGCCTTTACTTATTCTATCCTTCATAACATCTCTCTCTCTCTCTCTCTCTCTAATGTATTCTGCAACGAACTGTGTGATAAAATTACGTGAGGGCCAGTCCATGTTATTAATTATATGTCTATGACGTGGAAGAATTCTGGATAATTAATATTCATCGGATTCCATCGGATTCAACAAGAGATAATTGTTTTCGATACCTGATATATTCCAACATTAGATGACACTTATTAGTGTGCTTATTTAGTTAGAAGTGAGTTGTTATTACCTTTTTCGACAGCAAGTTTAGAGACCACATGCTTCATGTGGAAAAATAATGTAATTGTCTAATAGAAGATATTGTATATGCTAATACCCCCTTTTGTATTTCAGGTAGCCTGATGATGGCACATATATTATGTAGCCGAAACCGATAGCAGAAGTAAAGAATATAAAATATAGTTGAATGGTTTCTTTCTGGGTTTTCTCTCCCAAACTCTGAAAAATATCTATAAAATAAAAAATTAATTATTTTGTGATTTGCTTCTGCGTAAGAAACACAAGATATTTGTCAGAAGCAAGCAGTCGAATAATGTTGCCTAACAAATAACAACGAAACAACATCAACGAAGAAACAACTATATCGTAACGTTTCGGAGTCTATATCAGACTCCTTCTTCAGACGTTTAACGAAAAAATCTTCAGAACTATTTTGTTGATTGTTATTCTGAGATTCGAGAATTGTCACAATGACAGTATTGGAAAAGCATAGCTAACATAGTTTTACTTTGTATAGAAATTTCCAAGTTCCACCTCCGTTTTCAATAAATTCAGCCAAATATGGTCAATACCAATTGAGCAATTTGGAAAATTGCATTCTCCGTTCAATAAAATACAAGTTGATTCCTTAAGTTTCCTTTTAATATAATCAGTTTCTGTCATCAGAATCCTTGTATTACTCCAATCCATCATGTGATCTCCTTGGATTGTACATACATGTTCTGCTATTTTTGATTTCTGTATGTCTCTATTTCTCAAGTTATTCTTATGCTCTGACTTTCTTATTTCTAATGGTCTTGATGTTTCTGCTGTGTATGATTTACCACAAATACAAGGAATATTATATACACAGTTTTTTGATTTTTGTTTTTCATTAATGGGTTTTGTCTTCGTTATTAAAGACCTGAGATCATTTTGTGGTTTGAAGACAGTTCTTATATTGAACTTAGAACCGATTTTTCTGATTTTTTCAGAAAGGCCACGAACATAAGGTATCACATTCAACATATTGGGTTGCTGTTCTTGTTGATTATTATGTTGTACTTGATTATTTGCTCTTCTATCTGAATCCATGATTGATGTATTAATGAATTGTCTAGGATTTCCATTATCTTCAGCAAATTTTTGGATGAAATCAATTTCTTTATTTCGAATTTCAAGAGTAGAGCACAATTCAACGCTGATGAAATCAACACCACGCAGTACCCGGTTTAAAGAAATCCAGCAATCACTTGTGAGTAGAATTTAGACACAAGTGACACCTGCAATTCAATCAACCAAGCTCCTCGCTTGTGGCTACCCAAAATTATAGATCTCTACGTAAACATAGTGTCTTTATTTTCACTTCCGTCAATAGAGTAGAAATATCTTTTTAATGTAGACCAGTGATGTTTAAAACAAGAAAATAAGCGCGCCAAAATCGTGTTCATCCTTATATCATCTCCGAACGTGCGGATCGCATCGACAACGTTCGGTGTGTATTCCGGCCAAATATTAACTCGAGGCGTCATATATACAAAGGGAAACTGTTAACTCGTTTTGTATTTCCTCATCTTCCGCTCGTTTCTCCCCTCAGCATCACTTGATATCGGCTGGAAAGGCTCACTTCACGGTCGCTAAGTTCGGATGATATTGCAAACCCGCACGGTGTACAATTCCGTTTACGTTATCCGAGGTACCTCCGGAGTCTTCGTTTCCGGGATATGCCCGGAATTTTACGCGGCTGGTGAAGCCCGGACGGTTCTGAGCTATTGAACAGGTCCTTCCTGCTTACTGAGCTTTTCGAATGTCTCCGTTGAAGTGAAACCTCTTCCTTTCAAATCGACTTTTTTTGGCGCTCTTGTTCCTCGGAACAGAGTGCTTATCAATTGGCCCAAATGTCTGTAATTTTCGAATTATTGGCTGAAAATGTTCTTGAACGATTTGGTTTGACTCACTGATCAATAATCCATGGTTGAAATCGATTCTGTCCAGCCGGCCGTTAACACTATAACTCTCGAAAGGAATGAGCTAGACAGTTGAAATTCTCAGAGTAGGTTTGAGGGATAAATATCTCGGTTGATTTCGTTATTGGACCAAATCAGTCTAATAGTTTCGGAGTAACGAAAGAGAAATTTTGTTTTACATTAGAAATTTTTAATTAAATTTTTTTTAAGATGCAGTTCTACGTATTCACAGAATGTGAACACAGAATATGTCTGTGATCACTATTCATAAATGTCATCTTTTCTAGCTATTAGAGATTGTCAATTCATAGTTGTTATTTTCTCTTGGAAAGTATTCAATTCTTGAATTTGTGAATATATACAAGACTGTTTTGATGTAGTTCATGGAGGCAATAGGAAGAAGAACATAATGGAATCATCAAAAGAAATTACTGTTCGTTGACCACTGAGGTTAATATTACCTTTTACTTCCTTAACTAGTGAGACATGTTCCCATATACAGTATTTTCATAATGTTGCTAGCAAAAAAATACTGAAATATGGATCTATATTTGTGTATCAATCATTTTACTTGAGTTAAGCTTCATAATACAAAAAATGGGTTCAAGCCCTGTGGACAGGAGCTTTCTGGCGCTCTAGTTCAAACAGACAAATTATGTCTCCGAAAGTATTGGTTTCTCAGAGTTGAGAATTATATCAATGTATTCTTATGATAGAACAGCATCATACAGGAAATTCAATTCAAATAATAGTTTATTTTACAAGATTAAATGAACAATCTGAGAATGAGAACTGCACCATGGAAGAAACCAAATTAAAATAGCTGAAATGAATTTGACTCTCTCTTATAGAACAGGATGAAATGTACGAGTATGAACACAGATCATATAATAAAGCTTAGATAGAATAATTATAGCATTCTGGGAAAACATAGAAGTACGATTCATTATTGAAATTTAGAACTTCATCTTAGCAGAAATTGAATTCAAACATCATAGAAGAATTTAAATTCAACAAGAGTGCCAAAAATTATCAATCCAAAACCAATAGACGAATTCTACCCAACAACGAACTCATCCGAGATATTCATTCCTCAATTCCAGTTTTGTTTTTAGTGGAGATATTCTGAACTCAATATTATTAACTTACCATTACCATTCCCATCATCATATGGATTGACCATCGGCATGAAAATATCAACCAACAAAAACTATGATATTATATTATAATTCTCATATTTATACGATTGCTGGAATGAATGACAATGTTATTAACTTACCATTACCATTCCCATCATCATATGGATTGACCATCGGCATGAAAATATCAACCAACAAAAAGTATGATAATATTATAAATCTCATATTGATACCATTACTGGAATGAATGACAATGAGACAACGTCAAAGTTGACGTTATAACAATTCATAGAATAGCCACAGAATAATTCTATCATTGAAATTTTGAAAAATCATATCTCCGAAAGTATTAGTTTGTTAGAGTTAAAAATGATATGAATGGATTCTTATGGTAAAACTCCTTATTGAAAAAAAATTTAATTTGGAATTTGTTCTGTAAAAAAAAAATTTTTTTTTTGTTACTCCGAAACCATCTGTCCGATTTTGCCCAATAACGAACTTAGCCGAGATATTTATCCCCCAAACCTACTCTGAAAATTTCAACTGTCTAGCTCATTCCGTTCGAGAGTTATCGTGCCTACGGCCGGACCGGCCGGACAGAATGAATTTCGACCACGGATTCTTGATCAGTGAGTCGAACCAAATCGTTTAAGACCATTTTCATCGAAAAATTCGAAAATTACAGACATTTGGGCAAATTGATAAGCACTCAGTTCCGAGGAACTAGAGCGCCAAAAAGAATGTGTTTGTGGCATGGACTATTAAAATTTAAATTCAGAAAAGAGGATAGTATTTTGTTAATATATTTTGAACTACTAAAATAATTTGTTCGTAATCCACTATCCACTCAAATATCAGGAATAAATGGATAATCTGCTATGATTGTCTCCAGCCTTGCTCTAGACATTTCAATGATACTTTCCTTAGGTATTTCGAGTTGTGGAAACTATGCACCGAGTCTAAGTTGCAACAACCCATTCCAAGAGGTTGAATCATTGCAGATTGCTCATTTAATCTTGATAAATAAATTTAATGACAATTTTTGAAGTATTAAGGCATTTAAGCATTGTAGATTGCTCTTTTTGGCGCTCTAGTTCCTCAGAACTGAGTGCTTATCAATTTGCCCAAATGTCTGTAATTTTCGAATATTTCGATGAAAATGGTCTTAAACGATTTGTTTCGACTCACTGATCAAGAATCCGTGGTCGAAATTCATTCTGTCCGGCCGGTCCGGCCAGCCGTAGGCACGATAACTCTCGAACGGAATGAGCTAGAGAGTTGAAATTTTCAGAGTAGGTTTGGGGGATAAATATCTCGGCTAAGTTTGTTATTGGGCAAAATCGGACAAATGGTTTCGGAGTAACAAAAAAAAAATTTTTTTTTTACGAAACAAATTCCAAATGAAATTTTTTTTAATAAAAAGTTTTATCATGAGAATCCAATCATATCATTTTTAACTCTAACAAGCTAATACTTTCGGAGATATGATTTTTCAAAATTTCAATAATAAATCGTATTTCAACGTTGTCACAGAATAATATTATTCTATGTATGAATATGAATTGTCCTAATGTCAAATGATGTTCCTGAGACTAATCAATCGAAGAATTGTGAGCGAAGTGAGAAAAATCTCAGATATGATTTTTCAAAATTTCAATAATAAATCGTATTTCAACGTTGTCACAGAATGATATTATTCTATGTATGAATATGAATTGTCATAATGTCAAATGATGTTCCTGAGACTAATCAATCGAAGAATTGTGAGCGAAGTGATTTAAATCTCAGTTGTTTGCTCCGATATTAGTTTTTCTCAGAAAATTCTTACATTTCGGAACTGAACATGAAGTAAGAGATCTGAGAGTAGTGAGACTGCTTTTCATCCATAGACATAGATATAACTCTCGAACGGAATGAGGTAGGCAGTTGAAATTTTCAGAGTAGTTTAGGGAGATGAATATCTCGGTTAAGTTCGTTATTGGGCAAAATTGGCCAGATTTAATTTGATTTCTTCCATGGTGCTTTTCTCATTCTCATGATTGCTCATTTAATCTTGATAAATATACTATTATTTGAATTGAATTTCCTTTAGGATGCAGTTCTATTATATGAATACATTGATATAATTCCCAACTCTGAGAAACCAATACTTTCGGAGATATAAATTTTTTTTATATGAGATATTTTTTGAAGCATTTTTTTTTAAACGACACTTTTTTAAGTTTAATTTCTTTCGTGATGCATCATAGGAATACATTGATATAATTCCCAACTCTGGGAAACCAATACTTTCGGAGATATAATTTGTCTGTTTGAACAAGAGCGCCAAAAAGCTCCTGTCCACAGGGCTTGTACCAATTTTTTTTTTGTTCTGAAATGTACTCAAGTTAGTGCACATCATAGGTGTAGGTATTATAGTATATTCCCTGAGTTCACTGTGGGCTTATTATGAACACTATAAAAGTAACTATGGGTAACCCCCTTTGCCCCTTGTTAGCTTATTTGTTCCTCAGTAGATTAGAACTTTTTGGCACTTTTGTTCTAACAGACAAATTATATCTCCGAAAGTATTGGTTTCTCAGAGTTGGGAATTATATCAATGGATTCTCATGATAGAACTACATCATGAAAGAATATAATTTAAAAAAATGCTTCGAATATTATCATTAAATAAAATAATAAGGAAAGTATAATCGAAATGTCTAGAGCAAGGCTGGGGACAATCATAGCAGATTGTCCATTTATTCCTGATATTTGAGTAGGTAGAGGCTTACGAACAAATTATTTTGATAGTTTAAAATATATTAATGAAATAAAATCCTCTTCTCATAATGTAATAATTCATACCACTAACACATTCATTTTGTATTATGAACCTCAACGTAAGAAAAAATATTTGATACGCAAATGTAGATCCATATTTCAGCATTTTTTTGCTAGCAACAAAATGAAAATACTGTATATAGGAACATGTCTTACTACTTAAGAAGTAAAAGGTAATATTAACCTCAGTGGTCAACGAACAGTAATTTGTTTTGATGATTCCATTATGTTCTTCTTTCCTATTGCCTCCATAAACTACATCAAAACAGTCTTGTATATATTCGCAAATTCAAGAATCGTATACTTTCCAAGAGAAAATATCAACTATGACCATCATTAAAATGATCCAATTCTAAATCTTCTGAAACATCATTCCCAATATTTGCACATAAATTATTTAATATGCAACAAGTCAATATTATTTTTGGTATCAAAACAGTCTTGTATATATGACAAATTCAAGTCGCGGAACCTTGTTTTAAAACTCAAAATATTTTCAAAGTACGAATTTATAAATAAACTAGAACACAAATAAATATGACGTCTCTTATAGGTAGATAAGATGGCATGAATGAATAGTGAACATAGATAGAACACAGACAGATTCCATTTTGTGAAAACATAGAAAGAAGTACGATGTATTAATGAAATTATGAAAAATCATATCTCCGAAAGTATTAGCTTGTTAGAGTTGAAAAGACTGCAATCGATTCCTGTGATGGAACTGCGTCCTAAAAAAAATTAAATTTGTAATGTAAACATTTTTTTTGCCACTTCACGGTAATGTGATCAATACAAAACTTCGCATGCATATAAAGGTCATTCTACAATTTGATGCTAAATTTCAGATAGATCGAGTGATCGGTTCCGGAAATATTCATAAAAAATGTTTTTACTAAAAACGGCCATAACTCCGAAACTACTGGATGGATTTTGCCCGTTAACGAATTCGTCTGAGATATTTACGCTCCAAACTTACTCTGCAAATTTAAATCCTCTGACTGATTCCGTTTGAGAGTTATCGTGCCTACGGCCGACCGGACAGAATTTATTTCGAACACGGATTCTCGATCCGTGAGTCAAACCAAATCGTTAAATACCATTTTCATCCAAAAAATACTGACATATGGGCAAATTGACAAGCACTCTGTTCCCAGGAACAAGAGCGCCAAAAATGCCAGGAAGGACAGCATGAACTTCAAATGGAGCCGCATATAAACTACGCGCGCCAATACCTTGAACATTGCCTGGCGAATAGGGATGGCGATATGAGATCGATTAATCGAAGAATCGATTTTTTGGGCTGAAATAATCGATTTTTTTAATCGATACATCGTAAGGAATCGATCCAGTGAATCGATATTCCACTCTATAAAATCGAAATTCGATTTTTTATGGTTTGGAATTTGGACACGACTTGCTTCTCCCGATCCAGTTGCTGAAATATTGTGATGCATAGAAACAGTTTTATTAGGCCAAGACCAAAACCTGATGATCAGCATTATTCTTCAATATTGGTACGGACGATAATTTAATTTTATTCTTTAAAAACAACATTTTTCCCTTTGAAAATATTAAAAAATCAATTACCATGTTTTAATGTAAAAAAAATATTTTGTATTCGTTACTCCGAAACCATCCGGCCGCTTTTGCCCAATAACGAACATAACCGAGATATTTATCACCCAAACCTACTCTGAAAATTCCAACTGCCTAGCTCTATCTGTTCGAGAGTTATTATAGAAACAAAATTTTTAAATTTAAAAAAATTGTTTTTACATTTTACGGCAACCCGATCAATACAAGACTTCTCATGCATATAAAGGTCATTATTCTACACATTTAGTGCTAAATATCAGATAGATCGAGTCATTGGTTTCGGAAATATTCATAAAAAATGTTTTCACTAAAAACTGCCGTAACTCTGAAACCGCTGCTTGGATTTCGCTCGTTAACGAACTCGGCCGAGATATTAATGCTCCAAACCTACCCTGCAAATTTCAATCCTCTAACTCCTTTCGTTCGGGAGTTATAATGTTAACGAGGGCCGGACATTTGGGCTAATTGATAAGCACTCTGTTCCGAGGAACTAGAGCGCCAAAAAGAACACAAATATTTTCCAAAATTTTGGGCTAGGTGACATATTTGCAATTGTTGAGGAAAATTTTTATATTAACGAATTTACCATTCTTAGATTTCAAAGTATCCAGAGATAACTCAAATTTAATTAGTTTTGATGATTATATACCTAATAATTCTGATATTTACATTTCGTCTGATTCGATAGCTCCCTGGTCACATAAAAAGCCAGCTTACGTTTCCTCGTTAACCGGTTATAATATTCGGCTAACTAATGTAAATTTCAATAAAGAAAGAAAAATGATTTTCCAAAATGCCGAAATAAACGGGTATAGTCATCAATTAGTTCAGAAAATTATCAACAAACATAAAGATAAAAATCTCTTCAGTAACATAACCGTAACGAAAGAAATAAAAACGGTAAAAGGTTTCCACGCGTTCAGGTTCCATCCGAAACAAACAACAAACTCCAGAATATTTTTAAAGAGGTTAATATAAAACTGGCTTCTAAACTTATAGGGTATATATGAAATTAAATGTTTAGATTGCAACAAGTGTTACGTTGGGCAAACAACCAGAAACATTCTCACACGGAATAAAGAGCATACGGGACACATTCGGAACAACAACATCGATCAATCTGCAGTTGCGAATCACGTTTTAACAACTAGCCACTCAATTTCAGAAAATTCCGTCAAATTGTTGAAGAATTCCCATGAATTGTACTTATAGGGGGCTTGAAGGTATCGAAATTTATAAGAGAATGGATATTTTACTCAATAATGACCTAACCCCTATTAACAAACAATATTCTCACTAATTGGGTATAATGTCAACCCGTACTGGAATGTAGAAATTGATTGCATGCTTTAGTAACGCTTCGTCTTTCAAGATAGAAACTTTGTTTCCGAAACATATGTCAGATCACAAAAACTGTAGTGGACAAGTGTGTAGTTACTTTTATAGGTATTATAGCGTTAAACAAGAAATGGGTTCAAGCCCTGTGGACAGGAGCTTTCTGGCGCTCTAGTTCAAACAGACGAATTATATCTCCGAAAGTATTGGTTTCTCAGAGTTGAGAATTATATCAATTTATTCTTATGATAGAACTGCATCATAAACGAAATTCAATTCAAATAATAGTTTATTTATCAAGATTAAATGAGCAATCTGAGAATGAGAACTGCACCATGGAAAAAATCGAATTAAATCTGGCCAATTTTGCCCAATAACGAACTTAACCGAGATATTCATCTCCCTAACCTACTCTGAAAATTTCAACTACCTAGCTCATTCCGTTCGAGAGTTATTGTAAAAAACTTTTTTTTAATTTTCAAATTTATTTTTTTTACACTTTGCGGTGATCTGGTCAATACAAAACTTCACATGCGTATAAAGGTCATGATTCTACAATTTGATGCTAAATTTCAGATAGATCGAGTGATCGGCTTCGGAAATATTCATAAAAAATATTTTTACTAAAATAGGCCATAACTCTGAAACCGCTTGATGGATTTTGCCCATTAACGAGCTCGTCCGAGATATTTACGCTCCAAACCCAGCTTGCAAATTTCAATCCACTAACTTCTTTCGTTCGAGAGTTATCGTGCCTACGGCCGGCCGGACAGAATCGATTTCGACCTCGGATTCTTGATCAGTGAGTCGAACCATTTCGTTTAAGACCATTTTCATCGAAAAATTCGAAAATTACAGACATTTGGGCAAATTGATAAGCACTCAGTTCCGAGGAACTAGAGCGCCAACAAGTTTCGTATGACAATTGCCCAAAACAGGTACCTACAAATAGTAGATATTCCATAAAAAATGTAAGAAAGAAGAGTAATAATGAAAAATTACCTTGTAATCGATCAAAAATTTCCTGATCTACGTTCACCAAATTTTCTCCTCCTCAAACTACAGAATTATGCTTTCAATATTTCCGTAATATTTTCAAACATTTTTGGGTGAGGTCCCCGTTGCATCGCTAAAATACTTCATGTTCCGTTCCGAAATGTAAGACTTTTCTGAGAAAAACTAATTTCGGAGCAAACAACTGAGATTTTTCTCACTTCGCTCACATTTCGGAATACACTTTATTCTCATAATTCTTCGATTGATTAGATAAAGGCATGTCTCGGGAAAATAAGTTGACATTATGACAATTCATACATAGAATACTTATATCATTCTGTGAAATACGATTTATTATTGAAATTTTGAAAAATCATATCTCCGAAAGTATTAGCTTGCTAGAGATAAAAATTATATCGTTAGATTCTTACGGTAAAACTGCTTATTGAAAAAAATTTAATTTGAAATTTGTTCTGTAAAAAAAAAATTTTTTTTTGTTACCATCTGTCCGATTTTGCCAATAACGAACTTAGCCGAGATATTTATCTCTCAAACCTACTCTGAAAATTTCAACTGTCTAGCTCATTCCGTTCGAGAGTTATCGTGCCTACGTCCGGCCGGAGGGCCGGACCGGCCGGGCAGAATGAATTTCGACCACGAATTCTTGATCAGTGAGTCGAACCAAATCGCTTAAGACCATTTTCATCGAAAAATTCGAAAATTACAGACATTTGGGCAAATTGATAAGCACTCAGTTCCGAGGAACTAGAGTGCCAAAAATTGCATTTTCTTCCTATTAATCTCCTCTCTTGATTGACAAACGGTTGCTCAAATATTGTAATAATTTTTTTTAGATTGAGCATTTAGTATACAAAAATGCACATCTCGAACTTCAAATCAATACAATGGTAAGTTTTCAAACTCATTGAATTATATTGAATCGGATGTAATCCCTCGAAGGATCATCTCTGGATGACAGTGAAGATTATTGAATATGTTTTAGATGGAGGATTCAAAAGTTTCATTGGATGAGAAATTTATACACGCTACCCATAACCTTTAAACCCAAGTTGATCTATGTCAGGCCAGCAATGGATTCCCATGATATAATTCGCCTGTAGTAGTTAGGTAGTGAAAGTTAATATTCTGCGGGTCGTACGTACTACTTTCACAACCCACTATATCTTCTAGCCTGGAAGATGATAAAATGGCAACACCGCTCAGAGACGTACGTCAGTAGAACGTTTGTTCGTTTGTTATTGTAAAAATGGACGATTACTTCTGATTCTGGAGTTAACCCTTATTGTTTTTCGCGGGCATTTCTTGGCATGTTTTGTGTATAACGGTGTCAAATGTGAATTAATGCAATGCAGTGATAAATATGGCCGGATATTTATGTTCTGTGATTAAACTGCAGTGTGTAAATAGTGAAATTTCCTTTGGATTATTTCTACTTATTGGAGTTCATTACAGTTGAGACTATAGACAACAAGATGGACTAGAAATATGAGTGAAATAGAACTTTCATTTCTTCCGATTTTATAAAACTTTTTGATGACCTTTCTAATAATTTTTCAACACAAATTAATACATATGAATAGGAGATCAAGAAGGTCAAAGAATCTATTTATTTTTATATATATGTATTCAATTTCCAAAAGTCTGCATCTGTAGATGCTTCAGTTGAAATCAATAAGGACCTTATTATTCATCTTGAATTGTTCATTAAAAATGTTCAGATTTCCAGCAGTGATTTGAAATGGATTCTTCCTTTCGATCTTACCTTTACCCGAGCAAATGATCCCAACCTCAGATCAATAAGTAAACATTTCCCGCTACAGAAATATAATTAATGGGGATTCGATTCGGAATTTATCAATTTGTTTTATCAACATTTTTACACGGTTCAGATCAAAAATTAATTTTATGTGAATTTACTCTTTGTAGCATTGAATTGATATTCTGAATTCACATACCGCCGTATTCACAAAGCATTAAATCTCCGTTAAGTCCTAACTGAGGACCTCAGCTAAGGTTGAATAAGAATCGCAACCTCAGTTAACGTGAAAATTAACGTGAAACAGGCCTTTTTGACCACCGTTACATACGTTAACTGAGGTTGCGATTCAAATTTATCCTTAACTGAGGACCTCAGTTAGAACAACAGGAGATTGAATTCTTTGTGAATACGGCGGATAGACTTGTAGTTGTGGTTTACATTCATAAATCATTCTAAATTCACCTTGTTCTGTTTTCGCAAATTAACTTTTGAAAAATTTTGTAGAAAATACGAATTACAATGTTATTGTCCACCGAATGGAAAATAAACAGAAACATTTGTAGATAGCAGAAACTTACCATTATAGTGTAAGAAGCAAAACAAGACAAACTCTAAGATGATTATCACAATTTGCATTAGCCTACCTTATTATAGTCTTATATAATAGTTATGTTTGAGAATATATTTTTATTTCGAGAATTTCATTCAAGTTTATAATTTTTTGGTGATTGTCTAGAACATCCCATAACTGTCTAATCGTCCTGAAAATTTACTCACTTGATAATTTTGGGTTGTAGATAACGAATCTGAAATTGAAAATCCGTGCTCTCTTCTAGTTTTTTTTTTCCCAAAGTGTCCAAAATCACAACACTTCATCTCGTAATTACATTGTTTTAAACTGTTTTATCGGTAAATATTCATCATAAATAAGATCTTATTGTAGTCCTCATCATTTTTCGACAGTAAATCATTTGAAAATTGATGAAATAGTCGAAATTTCATCAAAATCCAGCGCTACCGCATTTAAGGAGTATGCCTTTAAGAGACGATTAATTGCAGCGTTGTCAGACTGTGTTCCAGGCTATCTCTATGGTGAGCTGTGCTACTTTTGATTTTGGATTTCAATCTGACTCTGTTGGAGCCTGACATATTCAGTCTGAGTGGCATTCGGTCCATCGAGGGGAACACCAACAGCCTGGAGTTACTTTACTCGGACACCGCCAGGAAGGTGAACATTGGCGTACGATTAAAACAGCTGTCCCACAGACTCACTGCCATTTACCGACAACCATCGACGAAATTTAAGACGCATGCGTTCTTACGGGTACGGTCACACACAAAATGGCATTCATCAATATTTTGTGTGTGACCGTACCGTAAGAGCGCAAGCAATTTTTTTTTTTATTTTATCATACAGGAATCCCAACAGGAGAACCCAATTACAGGGATCCACTAAATAATACGTACATTTAAAAAAAAATGTGAAATTAATCCTAACAATCCCATGTGAACTTAATCCTAGCAATTACATATGTTTACAAAATCTCGACAAAAACGAAAAAATCAGAGTTACATTCAATAATTCCCACATAAATATTCATACAATTTCCTCCTAAAAACGGACAATGATGAACTGAATATATCAATGTTTCGAATGTTTTGAAGGTGCCAGTTATAAAATCGCGTCAACCTCAAAAAAACCGATTGGTAAAACAAAGATGTACGGGATCCAGGCAGAAAAAACAGGTTTCTACGACGACCAGAAAAAACGCAGACATTAAACAAAATCTCACTGATCAGTGGAAAATCGAAGTGGCCATTTACAATTCGGTATAACAGAGTTTGGTCAAAAATTATCCTCCTATTCTCCAAGCTGATCATTTTATACAATCTGAGTCTAGGGCCGTAAGGGTACTCAATTTGACGACCACCAAATCTGCAGTACAAGGTCTTGGTGAACTTTCTTTGCACTCTCTCAATCCGATCAATATATTTATGATAAAAAGGAGTCCAAATCGGTATGGCGTACTCCAGAGTACTGCGCACCAACGAAAAAAACAGAGTCTTCAAGGTCTCAGAGTTGCTGAACGGCCGTGAAATTCTCAAAATAAATCCGAGCATTTTAAAGCCTCTGGAAACAACATCATCTATGTGATGTTGAAATGATAGCTTCGAATCGAGTAAAATTCCGAGGTCCTTAATGGTACTTACTTCCTCGATAATAAAACCGTTCAGCGAGAGTGGATTCCTCAGAATATTGAAATTCTTGGTAAATATAATATGTTTACACTTGCTGACATTCAGAGATAGGTACCGGTTTTCACAAAAATTAGAAAGTCTATCAAGATCATCCTGAAACTTCCGCGCGTCCTCCACACTTTTCACCGCCAGGTACACCTTAAGGTCGTCCGCATAAAGTTCGAAAAATACATGCTTAAAACACTTAAAGATATCGTTTATGTACAACAAGAAGAGGATCGGACCCAAGTGTGAACCCTGAGGTACCCCAGACGTAATGACATCAAGAGGAGAACGGGCATCGCCCACAATCACATACTGACGCCGATCAGATAAATAAGACCCAATCCACGCCAACAGATTACCCCCCACACCGTACTCGGACAGTACCTTCAGAAGAGTCGCGTGATGAACCTTGTCGAAAGCCTTCGAAAAATCCGTGTAAACGGCATCCAGCTGAGTACCCTCATCTAGATGTTGAGATACGAAATATATGTAGGGTGACAAATTCGTTAGGACAGATCTACCCTTGAAGAAACCATGCTGTCTAACACATATCGTAGATTTCAACGACCTAAATATAAAGTCGGTTATAATTGACTGAAACAATTTTCCGAAATGGCTCAGAATAGAAACTGGCCGGTAATTTGATACGTCGTTGTTTCTTCCACCTTTGTGAATCGGGGTAATCTTCGCGAGCTTCCAGCGGTCAGGGAAGACACCATAAGGCAAGGATTGATTGAAAATTATATGAAGAGGCAAAACGAGGCCAGCAGATGATGACTTAATGAACACCGGTGGTATCAAATCCGGACCCGTCGGTGGTTGTCGGTAAATGACAGTAAGACTAGGCTTTCTGAATTCAATCGCACAACCCTGTTGGGAATCCTCGCTGCGTGGGCGTTGGAGGAAGAAAGCTCCGAGTATATATTATAATTTTCTCCATTACATTTCTGTTCGAGAACGCAGGGGGATTTCGTATAGACGGCCCGACACATTCATTGCTTTTTCGTTGTCCTGTAATCGCTTTGTATGCTCTCATATCCGAACCGTTTTTCATCTATTCGCACCACCCACTTTCATTTATGCATTTCCTACATATATTGCTCCATAAAAGTTGAGGAAAACAAGACACACGGTGAAATATTTATTGATTTTAACCATCAAAAACATGGGTTCAAGCACTGTGGACAGGAGCTTTCTGAGGAGTTGCAACCTTACCACATCTATCGCAACTAGTGTCCAAGCGAGTTGACGAACAGCAGGTTATCCAGCTACGGAGAAGTGGTCCTCAGAATAGGTTTGTCCCATCAACATTTATGGAGCAACCCCTGGAGATGCCCTAGAATTACAGAGAGTCGCCACGGGTTAGCTCCAAGGTTATACCTCGCGAAGTTTTGTTGGAACGAGTAGAGAGCGAGTGGACTGAGTGGGCGTCGCCGTTTGCGTGACGTTGGTAACCTAACCTCATCAGTTAAGAAATTTTAATTTTGAAATGGTTTTACCTACCTACCTAGGTCGATTACAGTATGATTACTATTCTCTGTTTGTCAGATTTTAGTGTGCCATGGCTGTAATTAGTATTATTATTGGTAAATGATTCCTAATCTCAATTGCTCAGGAATGCATCAATCCACGCTTGTGAATCCATTTCAAATACAACTATACAACTAAATCGACACGCTGGCAAAACGAATATCTACGGAAAAATCAGAATTCAAAAGAAGTGAAGTAAGGTTATTTTGTTTGTTATGACAAGAAGTTCACGCAGGTTATAGATGAATTTCAAGTACGCATGCGCGGGTTTGGTGCTCCCAAGGGTATGAAACTTCGACCAAAATTTGGGAACAGCCAGGCACCTAACATGGTCGCCACGCATGCGCAGAAATTGTAGTGCCAATGACAGGTGATGGTAAACCCATCAGAAGGAAAATCTTGGAGTAAACCTGAGAGACGCTCCAGCGACCTCTCGCGGTTGTTGGAACACGAAGTTGTGTACTCCAAAATCCAAGCTCCAAGTCCTCAATGCGCATGAGTGTGATGCTCCGAGTTGCTCCAAACTGGTTGATGGAACAACCCTAATGTTGTAATGTCGTCCAATCTGCACTGGCGGTCCTCTAGGTCACTGCCCGTGTTCTTCAACTATTATATCCGATTGGTTGTCTGCCTTTATTCTGATACCCAACAGAAGTATATCTTCTGTCAATTCCATTTCTTTTTCGTAATACCTTCACTCTTTATTCATTTTCAAATTTACCGAAAAAAAAATCATCAGAATCAGCCAGCGCTTCGTTGAAACAAAATGACTGAATCCCATTCATCTAACCCGCACTCAATCAGTTGAAACCACAGACTTTGTGTCTGTTAGCGACAACGCGATTTCAAAATCACGCACCTCAGTTTATCCGATAGCATGCAAACATTATTTACGAAGCCACCCGTTTTCCCGAAGATTAAATGTGCGGAAAACCGCCAGTTGCCCACGTCTCGATGCACGTGCGAGGTTTTCACATGCATCCAACGCCAGAAACGTGCATTGTTTTCGAGACGTATCTGAGCAGTTGACGCGTTGTAATAGGGTCTGAAGATGGAGTATAGGAGGTTATTTATTTCTCATTTTTGCGTGAGTGGTGTCATGTTCAAAACTACCTGCTGTGGCGAATATTGCAAATATTGAAGGTTGTACCCTGTGAGATGTATTGGAAATATACCTACTCTGTCAATTATTACGATAATCATAGAAATAATATGTTTTCCTCAAGACTGTTGTATAATGGAAAGTCATTCTTGGTTACTATGGTGTCAATCCATATTTTCTCAAAAATAAAGAATGCTATGAAATATCAGAACTTTTTCATTCTATTGGTATCATCCATAAAGTTTTCCTTACCTACTATTATTATTTTTTTTTTTTTTTTTGTCACGAAGAGGAAAAACCTTTTATAGGCGCCGCAAGCGGCAGTGTGAGACTCCAGATGTTATTTGGTTACTCACTAAAAAACCTCTCACTATTCTTGGACTGTTCTTCGTCCTGCCCTTACAGCGTCCCTTAACAAAAGAGATGAGCTGCAAGTGGCCTTCATAGTTGATGGGACCTCATCACTCGTAGTGACCCGAGCAACACTGCTTTTTGCATTCTGTTCGCCAAAACCTCGGCCAAGGATGTACAGGCCGGAATAATCTTCAATTCTGTCACATAGTTCGCTCTCATTCCGCCAAGGCATCCTATGATCAGAACGATCATTTTTGCTTTATACCCTGGATATAGGGTTCCCAGCTCAAACAGCAAATCCTTGTATTTCTCCCTCTTCTGTTGTTCTTTCATCACCACATTATTTTCAGCGGGGGAGGAAAATTCGACAACAAACAATTCCCTGAGATCTTTGTCCACCAGTACTATATCTGGCTTTATGGCATGGATCTGCCGAGTTGTTGGAAAAGCATAGTTCCAGTAGATTCGAGCTCTATCATTTTCGATGACTGATTCAATTTCCAGAGGCACAAATGGTAGCACTGGCTCCTTGTCTATATCATAAACTCCTCTCAGATGGAAGTAGAGAATCCGAAGCGCCGCATTGTGTCTTTCTGTGTATCCTGATGGAGCGTGGACTCTGCAAGCAGACAAGATGTGCATGACAGTTTCCTGCTGACTGTGGCATGCTCTGCAAGTTGTTGGGGTGTCCACTTTCATGATGTTCTTCTTATACCATCTTGTATTTATCACTCCATCTTGACAAGCCATAACGAATCCCTCCGTTTCCGACTTTAGACCAGCCGACTTCAAAAACGCAAAGGATAGTTCCTCTGATAGGCCCTGATCTTTCAAACTCCTGAAATATACAGAGTGCAGACTTTTACTCATGTGGTCTTCGAGTAACGTCTTCAGTTGTGCCTGTCTGATCTCTCTGCCTACTCTTCTCTGGTCTGTTGGCGTGATAGGTGTTCCCACTAGCTCATAGTCGATGGTTACTCCAGTTATGCTGAGTTTTTCCAAGGCTCTCCGTCCAGCTCTAAATAGGAAAGCTCCTTGGTTCCTGATTTCATGATGAGCTACCATTTTGAGAAGCGGGTCTTCACTTCTCAATATCCTTATTGCCATTTCCAACGTATGTTGATGGTGTTGGTATTCCAAACTCTGCAAACCTCTGCCACCCTGCGTTCGTGGGAGATATATTCTTTGAAGCGAGCAGTTGGGATGCAGGCTCCGATTCATGTTCATCACTTCACGTGTGGCCCTGTCTAGTTCGAGAATCTCATTAACTGTCCAGTTGATTATTCCGAAAGAGTATGTGACTATCGGAACTGCCAAGATGTTCGTAGCTGACACCTTGTTTTTACCAGACAGCTGTGATTTCCATATATCTCAGATCTTCTTTTTGTAGCTGGCTGTTAAAGCATCCTTGATTCGAGTTGTCTCCAGTGCGCCTCTTTGTTGCATTCCAAGGAATTTGTAATTTTCCTCTTCATCGAGGTGCCGAATGATTATTCCTCCTTTCAGTTCGATGTCTTCTCCTACTTCTTCAGTTCTTCCTCTGTTCAGATGGAAAACAGCACATTTTTCCAAACCGAATGACATTCCTATTGCTGTGGTGTATTCCGCAACGATGTTAAGAAGTTGTTGTAGCGCTGCCTTGGAGGGAGCGTACAGTTGTAAGTCGTCCATGTACAGGAGATGTGAAACCAGATGTTCTCTTCTGCCTAGTGGCCCGGCCTTGTACCCTATTCTGCTTTCCCTCAACTCCGTTGTTAATGGTAGGAGTGTTATGCAGAACAGTAACGGGCTTAGCGAGTCTCCTTGAAATACGCCTCGCCTGTATTTCACCCATCCCGTATACGTGGTTCGACCTTCCGATCGAACGGCGAACTTAGTCTTCCATAGCGCCATGATGTTTTTCATCACATGGACGATATTTGTGTGGACTTTGAGCATCTCAAGCAGCTGTAATATCAAGCTGTGCGACGATGTGTCAAATGCTTTCGCGTAATCCAGCCAGGATGTATGTCGATCGCGCTTGTAGTGTTTTGCATCTTGACAAATGCTCTTGTCTATGAGTAGGTTGTCCTTGCACCCCTGTACTCCTTTCCGTGCTCCTCTTTGCTCGTAGATTTGGTTCCACACTGGTGCACTAGCCTCCAGAATCCGGTTTTGAAGGACACTTGTGAGTATTTTATACAGCGTATTGATTATTATTATTATTATTATTATTATTATTATTATTATACTGATCCTCCTGGGTCTTCCACAAGGAGATCCCTCATAAGCTCTAAGAGCTTGCCCTGAGTTAGGAGAACCAGTTGTGTTCTGTGTAGGCTTTGTTACTGTGTCCTTACGCTAACCTGAGCCGCTGCGCGCCTTTTTATCGGAATTGTGAAATCAGCTGTTCTGAGAACAATCCTCAAACCTCCTCTGCCGCAGTGATCCTGTTGTGAAATACCGTTTCAGGTAAGTTATATATTTCTTATCAATCTATTGGCAGCATTTTCTTTTTTGTTTCATATCTCTTACTCATTTCGTTGATTTCATATGGCTAATCGAGTAAAAAACAGGAACTTTGAGGGGTTACTTTGAACATCGCGTTTTCGTCTACTTTTTGTTCATCAGGGGCAAGCCAAGAAGTCGCGAACTTATATTCGCAGGTTGGGAGCTCGGATGTACCGAAATTATTCACCAGAAATCCTTGCCAAGGCAGTAGAAAAGTGTTTAGCTGGAAAATCAACTATCAGGGCTGCTTCTACTGAGTAGTTTTTTTTTTCTGTTCACGTTAGGTACATACGTGAACTAGAGCATAATCAAATCCATTGTTGTTGCTAATTACGAATATTTTCTTGTTTTAGATTAAACATTCCCTCTGGAATGATTTTCATGTACAAGAAGGCGGCGAAGGCAAATGCAGCAGCTGCTAACCTCTCAATTGTAGCGAAATCGCCAGGACGTCCAACCGTATTTTCAGCTGAAGAGGAAAAACTTCTGTTCGCGCACATAGTGGCAGTTGGATCTACCGCTTCCCATGCTCCTTGAGAGATGTACATATTTTCAATAAAGTTATAATTTTTGTGTTTATTTGTGCATTCTTGAGTAAACTCAGCGAAAAAAAAACTTAAAATCTTAGGAGCATTGCGATGAAAAAATGAACATTGCCAGGGGTTCACGAGCTAAACCGTGAAGGAAAACCTTATTATCAGGAGACATTATTCTTTTAAAAACTCATACTTGTATATTCAAGGGCGCCCAAAACTGGCGTTTTCTACGGTAGACGCTCTCTTGTTCAAAGTAACCGCTTCTTAAGGGGTTAATTCTGAACATAAAAACATATGCCCCCACCAACTTCTATTGAAGATAATGGAGTCGTACAAACGGGAAATTGAAGCTGAGATAATAAGCCATCGATTGGTTGAAAACATTTTCAAATATCTGCAGAAATGTTTGCGCTGCAATGGAATTAATGCAAAACTTGTTCAAAGTAACAAGAGTAACTAATAACTTCCCAGGCAACACAGAGTAAATGCTCACCGCTGATGGCTTGCCAGCAAATTCAGATGATTATTATTTTATTGAACAGCTGAACGAGTGGCAGTGCAGTTACTTACCCCAAAGGGCTGAATAGAAGAATCTCCACTGGTCTGGTAGCAGAAGGATGGAGTTCAAAGGAGAAGAAGATAGGGGATTAACCCCCCTTCTGTCGCGCTTTCGTGGTTATCACCCTATCGACTGGAAAATTACGAAGGCACTCCACTCAAGGTTGTTCAATATTTACTTTCACAGAAAACATATGGTGTGATCACTGCGGTGATATATCAGAAGATTACTGGATTTCTAAAGGCACAAATGTACGTTAGACCGTTGAAAGGTTCGTTGTATGTTGATCGACGATCAAAAATTAGTTAGTCCCTTTCTCTCGCTGCAAGGTGCCGCTCTTCATCAGGACGAACATCACCCAATCAAAGCCAAGTTACGTTACCCAACATGTTCATTGTTCACGGTTAACCACAGACTTCAAAGAGAAATCTTTGAGAGATTACAATGAGGGGAAATTCCTAATATAGAGTTCCTCGTGTAACCAAAATAAGACATGCAAATTGAGAGGTCCTTAAGATACCACACATTTACAGGAATAAGACATTCGAGGTCCTCAAGTTATCGCAAGTACAACGAGAATAAGGAATTCCTATTGCTGACATCCTCAAGATATCGCTTACGTAACTAGATTAAGACATTTCTATTGCGATCTCCTCAAATCATCGCAAGTATGACGAGAATAAGAAAATTCCTATTTCTGGGCCCACCCCCTGCGGTGGACATTTGGAGGAGACACACCGCCGTATTCACAAAGCATTCAATCTCTGTTAAGTCCTAACTGAGGTACTCAGTTAAGGATAAATATGAATCGCAACCTCAGTTAAAGTATTTAACGGTGGTGAAACAGGCCTGTTTCACGTTAATTTTCACGTTAAATCATTTTGGGATTCTTATTTATCCTAAACTCCTCAGTTAGGACTTAACGGAGATTGAATGCTTTGTGAATACGGCAGATTGAGCTCTTGGTTATGTGGTGACAAGTGCGATTCGACATAGTCGAACCGAGTTCGTCATCCAATGACTCGGAGGAAAGATACCTGCAGATTGTGACATTGGCATATTATGGACTATCAACTTTCACGTTGATACAACCATTCAATGAGAGACGTTTTGCAACTTCATTGTTGCCTTTTCAAGCTCTAAAATACAAAGAGCAGTGAACATGATATGTAAAAAATAACAACTAATATTTCTTCATCTAGAAGTCATGTCCTGTTATTCCTTCATAGTAACACATAAGATCGTAATATTAACATCAAGCTGGTTAACAACGACACATTTCCCTCCATCTTCAAATCTATACCGAATCTCATATGGATTGATTTTGAATTGAAATGTCCTTCATTTACGTTTAAACGGAAGGATATTCACCAATGAGACTCCTATTAGTTCAAAGAGAAATGAAACAGGGTGTAAAGAATCCCGTTTGTTCTATGAAAAAACTATTTTACTCTATATAACAAATACACAAATGAGCACAAAATTCGTTGGATGAAGGAAAATAAAGGTTATCTATAACTTAAGATGTGCACAATCACAATCATCAAGAAAATTTTATACTTGCACTATCTGAAAGAACCATTCTGCCGGGAGTAATGATTTAATATAATAGTTTTTTTCGACTCCGCAGAAGGGACGGTTATAGAACCGTCAAAATTAGTCGCACAATGCTTTATTGAAAGCGGACCTGGTCGAAATAAACGACTGTGACTACGTTTGACGGTTCTAGAGCCGCCCCTACTGCGAAGTCGAACAATCCCATTGTTATAATACATAATGCTCTGATTTGAGCAGTCAATTCTCAGATTGACAGTGCCAGTCAAGTTTATTTGTATTATTACTTGTGTTTAAACGTGAACGATGCACATGTTAAGTTGCCTAACTCGGCGTTAATTGGGCGATTTAATCCCGAAGAAGAACGACCCCTTACGGCGCCATAAAGGGACTAACCAGTTTTTGATCGTCTATCAAACATATAACTCTTTCAACCGTCGTGCTTTTTGTAGTATACGAACATAGTGATCATCCGTTTCATCTAATTTGCTGTGAACATAAATATTGAGCAACTAGAGCGGAGTGCCTTTGTGATTTCCAGTCAATATCAACGACTCCGGGACAGAAGGGAGGTTAATCCCCTGTTTCCTTTCCTCTGAACCCCTTCCTTCTGCTACCAGACCAGTGTAGACTCTTCTTCAGCCATTTGGGGTAAGTAACAACATTGTCACTCATCCAGCTGTTCAATAAATATCAGTAATCTGGAATTATTCGCAAACCATCAGCGAATAAGTAACTTGCTTTAGAGTTGTTGATTATAAGACATGGTATTATCTATGCAATACAGTAGAAACCGGTTGGCCTTGCTTTTAAAGGTTGGTTTAGTATAAAACACAGACTCTCTACCTGCCTGAATACATCAATTACTTATTGTTTGGTGATATCGGTGGTGCTGTTGTCAACACACTGCACACCTCCATATGCAAATTTGCCAGGCACAAAGGGATAGAACCCTTCAGCATGAAGGCATACTGAGTATCCGAATTCAAGCTTTCCCCAGTATCACCGAAAAGTTAAATGAGGAAGAAGAGCTTAACGCCAGTTCCTTTAAGATCACTTTGAATCTAGAAGTAGGATCTGAATCTCAGAGCTCCGGTCCTGGATGGGCCAGGCTCTGAACTTCTCCAGTAAGTGCAAATGTCTAGGAGTAATACTACATAGTGAACTCAACTGGAGAAAACACATAGATAAAATTATTTCCAAAGCCACAGCAGCTATGTGGATCTGCAAATGGCTATTTGGGAAAACATGGGGTCTGAAAGCGGAGATGAAAACTGGGTTGAACACAGCAGTTGTACGCCCCATTTTTACCTAAGCATCCTTAGCATGGTGGACAAAACCATGTTCTGTAGTTTCTGATGTATAGAATTTTTTTCAATAATTTTCTATGAGTTTTCAAAAATTTTCTAGATATACGATCCTCAAGAAATTTTTCAAGAATTTTCGCGTTGGCATTCTACAACTAATAACCATGTTTGAATTGGATCGGTTGTGTATTTTTCGAGTTATTGAAGAAATAACAACCAAATTTCAGATGCCTATAACTCTAAAATCGTTTGGCAGATTATGCTTATAAACAAACTAAAACGTGGCATTCAGATGCACAACCTAACCTGAAAACTTCAAGCCGCTATCTCATTCCGTTCTCAGGTTATCGTGACAATAAAAATATTTTTTAATAATTTTCTAGAGATACCATTCTCACAAAATTTCAGGAACGTGCTTAAGTTTATATTCTACAACTATTCACCAAGTTTTAATTCGATCAGATTTATATTGGTTGAAAACAAAATTATTACTCGGAAACCATTGGGTCGATTATGCCCTTTAACGAACTTGCCCGTCGTTTAGGGATGCGCCCCCTACTCTGAAAATTTCGAGTCGCTAGCTCTTTCCGTTCTCAAGTTATCGTGGCAACGGCCGGACGGCCGGCCGGACAGAATCAAATATGACCTCGAATTCTTCATTGCGGAGTCGAACTAAATCGTCTGAGACCATTTTCGGCAAAAAATTCGAAAAATACAGACATTTGGGCAAGATGATAACGCGATGTTCCCCAGAACATACGCGCAAAAAAGTACCATTTCCAGTATCTGCATGGAGGTACATTTGAAATGTGTCCCGAATCAGGGAAATCGTTGAACCTCCTGAATTCGGGTGAGTATCTCTACTTTATTTTCAAATCCCAAGATATTCGCTTCTTTAATGCCTAAAGGGGAAGAAACAATTTTCGAGACAGATACACTATTCACCTTAAATTTTTCTCAGCTGCGTATAAAAGGAGAGGGGTTGTTATTGATGCCCTGCGAAGTTGGAGGCAATATTTCGACTGCATCAGTGTTTGTTGTATATTCCCTTCGTAGGGCAGTGCCTCGAAATACAAAGCTGCTGTCAGTTGAAATGATGAGTAAACTCAAAGACACCATTCTTCCATATTCAAAACTGAGGCTAACAATGGAATTGCTGAACAATTGGACAAGCAGAATAAAGCTTTCTGGATTAATCTTGAATTCTACTTTGAGTGGTGGACAAACAATAATTTTTATCGCGATTCTATTTCCTCTCCACCCTCGTTTATCCTGAATGATAATAATGATATTTGAAGGGTGGTGATAAAATAATATAGGTTTCTCAACTGATTGTAACAGGACGTTATGGTCATAAAGAACATCACAGGGCGACTGTGATCAATTATTCCAAATGGGACCTTATAGCAATTGACATATCGGTTGAAAGGTATTGAATGAACCTATTCAGTCATACTATTTTTCGATTGGATTTAGGTAAAATTATATGGATAAATCGAACAAATATTGAAATTATAGTCTCATAAAGCATTCAATAATAAAGATTTAAGAACTGGTTTTTTTAGTGTTCAACATTTGCTCCATCTACTTCCTGACAATATTGGATCATATTGCAAAACATTTCTCGTACGCGGAGATCGACCTACATTCTTCAACGATTCATTGTTTCAAAAGGTCAATCCCAGACAATACAGAGAGCTCCTAGAGATATCTAAGCGACTAACTGCAAGGAGGGAGAACTTACTGGGAGGTTGAGGAGAGCTCCATTCCTCATCCAAATATCCGCCACCTGGAAGTTCAGCGTGATCTCTGTGATAATTATATTATAACTTACTGGGAGGTTGAGGAGAGCTCCATTCCTCATCCAAATATCCGCCACCTGGAAGTTCAGCGTGATCTCTGTGATAATTATATTATATCACGCGGAAATTCTCAAATATCTCACATATTGAACGAATGCATAATTCGAATTTACCTCTCACAATTAGGGCTTCACGCGAGAGCGATATTTTTCTCGTCTCGTCTCGTTTTCGTCTCGTAAAACCGAGACGAGACGTTTTCGAAAATATTATAGACGATAACGAGACCACATACAGCGCAACACGAGAGTGTCGTTCTTGGTCGCGTTAAATTTTTGTATAAAGTTTTATATACGACTCGACTTCTTTCAACACCCACAGAAAACAATTGAATATGAAGAGCTTCCACTATAATTACCAATATATTTTGTATATATTATGCATCGATCGTTCTAGAAATATACGATTTTTTAGAAGATTATTTATTCGTAATGACCTTGCGATAATTGAGATTATTTTTCAAGAAAAAATAGAATTCACAACCATAAAAACGGATGCCATTATGAATTCGATACTTAACGTACAACTTTTATTGCCCCTAAATTCCAATGCTTTGAAAATTTCGTCTCTATCTGAACATCTGGAGAAATTTATTCTCTTTTGCTCCTTGTAGTGAAGATGTGAATAATTATTGTATACATCTGTGGAACTACGTAGGTATAATAAAACTGGTAAAGAAATTAAGCTATTCAATGTTTCGAAAAGTGTTATGAGGAATACGCCAAGAACACCCTCAATGGTCTACCCACTGGGAAGGTATTCTTTGAAAACTATACCCAATTGTTCAATTCTATTAAAAAATGTATCGACATCGATAGCCTATTTAAAACATCAACAAAACTTTCGAAAAATTGGAAAGCTGAGTTTGAAGAATATTTGCTGTTAGAAAGAGCAAATAGGAATCAAAATATTTTACAGTGGTGGAGAGTGATGAAAAAGTTCTTCCTACACTTTCCAAGATGGCCGATGATTTATCAATGGCTTCATCCGTACCTGTTGAAAGATTATTTTCCGAAGCAGGTATGGTCATGGCAAAAACACGTACATCATTGAAAAATGATGTGGTGCAATGTTTGAATTCTTGGTCGTCGAGTAATTGAAAAGTTGAAATTATCAGTGTTTAAAATTAAAATTGGTTCAAGCACTGACGTGAAGTCAGAAGCTTTTGCGCGTATGTTCTATTGTCCATTCTTCTGTATTGAACACCCTTAATCGAATTTACCATGGTAAATTCGATTAAGGGTGTTCAATACAGAAGAATGGACAATAGAACATACGCGCAAAAGCTTCTGACTTCACGTCAGTGCTTGAACCAATTTTTTTTTTCGTGATTTTTTTGAAATTTTCTAGGGGTACGGTTCTTAAAATTTTTTTTCTCGTCGTTTTTTTCAAATTTTCTAGGGGTACGGTTCTCACAAAATTTTATACACGTCTTTATGTTGATTTTCTACTACTAGTTACCAAACTTCAATTCGATCGAATATTTATTTTTTGAGTTATCAAGGAAACAATATTCCAGATGGGTATAACTCGGAAACCGTTTGACCGATTATGCCCAAAATTGAACTCAACTCTCCCTTTCGGATACGCAACCTTCCCTGAAAATTGCAAGTCCCTATCTCCTTTCGTTCGAAAGTTATCGAGGCAACGGTCACCCATCTACTGAACTCACACAAGAATGCTCGAATCTCCAACAATATTTAACCGATCGTATTAAAACTTGAAAATTGTCAGTATAGTTAGGTTATGAAGGTTCTTGCAAAATTTCAGCAATTTCGAACGATTAGTTACTGATATATAGAACTTTTTTTTTTTATTTTCAAAGATTTATTTAAAATTTTCTACAAATGCTATCCTCACCAAATTTTGCAAACGTTTCCGCATTGGCATTCTACAACTAATAACCATGTTTGAATTCAATCGGTTCAGTATTTTTCGAGTTAATGAGGAACAAAAACCACAAAATTTCATAAAATTTCAGATGGCTATAACTCTAAAACCGTTTGGCCGATTAGGCTCATAATCAAACTGAAATGTCGCGTTGTGGTGTAAATCTTAACCTGAAAACTTGAGGCCGCTATCTCTTTCAGTTCTCAAGTTATCGTGACAACAAAAATATTTTTTAATAATTTTTTAATAATTTTGTAGCCATACGATTCGCACAAAATTTCACAAACGTGCTTAGGTTCATATTCTACAACTACTCACCAAGTTTCAATTCGATCGGATTCATATTGGTTAAAAACAAAATTATTACTCGGAAACCACTGGGCCGATTATGCCCATTAACGAACTTGTCCGTCGTATTGGGATGCGCCACCCACCCTGAAAATTTCAAGTCGCTAGCTCTTTTCGTTCTCAAGTTATCGTGGCAACGGCCGGACGGCCGGACGGCCGGACGGACAGAATCAAATTTGACATCGAATTCTTCATTGGGGAGTCGAACTTAATCGTTTGAGACCATTTTCGTCAAAAAATTCGAAAGTTACAGACATTTGGGCAAAACTATAACGCGATGTTCCCCAGAACATACGCGCAAAAATAATATGTACATGTAAAGATATTTTTGTATAAAAGCGTAATAAATATATCTTTACAAAATTATTCATTATTGTATACCATTTCGTTTTTATATTATAATATTTATTATCGTTATTCAGAATTAAGCGGAGCGAGACGAGACAACTGATAACGAGAAGAGAACGAGACTTGAGACTTAATTTTTTGGAATTGGCGAGTGTGAAGCCCTACTCACAATTAAGTACCTGTGATCTTGCATGAAGACATATTTGTGATAATCACCATAATTACTGCCTATGGTGAGCTACGTGGAAAATTCTCATTCAACTCTAATAGTGGGCTGTCAGAGATCTCACATAAATAAGTATTTTCTGTTCACAATGGCTGCCAATAAGTAACTAATTACCAACTCGAGAAGTTTCCATTTATTTCACATGATACCTTGAGATAATTATTTCGAGAAATATAATCTCAATCACTTGAATTATGCATATTTTCGATGTTTTTCGATATCTTAAAATTGAAAGTATGTAGGTTACAGGTATGAATATATTCACTATCGGCCTATTTAATTCGGAAGAAATATCGAAATATCTCACAGATAATTTTTTGTATTAAATAATCTCCTTGGAAATTGTTTGAAATTAATAATTTGTGAGAATTCACTAATCATAAAATGAAAAAAAATTATAGGGGGGATAGAAAATTGAGGAAGCGGGTTTCTTCAATTGGGGCAGTGGTGCAGCCAACCCTGCGAAAACATATCGATATATTAGAAAAAATATCCCAAAGATTTGAAAGAAGTTTATTCAGGAAGTATGGACTGAAAAATTTTACCACAATTCTTTAACTTTTCGATCGAAGGCCAAATTGAAATGACCAGAACGAGAATGTCGCCTCTCGGGTACATTCTTTTTCTGTTCACCATATAATATATTCCTTCAGCCCCAACAATAAAGAGCAAACAGATGCTACATAAGATAGTTGCCGGTTTCTTATCCGGTTTATACAGCAAATAATATAAGATAAAATAAATTAAGAAAGTTAGACTTGTACATTTCTATGAGAGCGTACACGAAATATGATAAAATAAGAAATAAGAATAAGAATTAAATTAGGCCAACTCTCATCTCCATTTCTTATTTTATGTTATTTTGTTTGGAAAATGACAATGTGCATGCTCAAAGAGTGAAATTCATAGAACTTGCATAAAATGTTTAAAAAGCTACTATTTGATTGGTTCATTCTTATTTCTTATTTTGTTTTAGATCATCTGTATAAACCGATTCGTTTAACCCTTAATTCTTATTTTATTTTGATTTGTTTTTCATTTTATCTCATTTGCTGCATAAAACCGCCTTAACAATAAAATTGGTTCAAGCACTGACGTGAAGTCAGAAGCTTTTGTGCGTATTATCTATTGTCCATTCTCCCGTATTGGACAATCTTAATCGAATTTACCGTGGTGAATTCTATTGTCTGTTCTCCTGTATTGGACACTCTTAATCGAATTTATATGTTTTACCTTCCCTATTTTTATTGATTCACTCGATTATTTATCAAAACCATGCTTTATCAAAATCGTGCTGTTAGTTATTATATATAACAATCTTGTCAGTTGCACTTGGATGCGTCACCTACCCTGAAAATGTAAAGCCTCTAACTGTTTTCTTTCAAAAGTAATCGTGGTAACGGCTCGCCGGCAGAGAAAAGTAAAATTTGACCTCAAATTCTTCATCAGTTAGTTGAACTTAATCGTTTGAAACATTCGGCAAAATTTTAGAAACCTACAGAAATTTGGGCAAAGTAATACCACGCTCTTCCCAAGAACATGCGTGCAAAATTCCATACCAGGGTACGAATTGTAGACATTTGCTGTCTTTTTCAATTGGCGCTCTTGTTCCTCAGACAGAGTGATTATCAATTTGCCCAAATTTCTGTAATTTTCGAATTTTTGGCCGAAAATGGTCTTAAACGATTTGGCTCGTCACACTGATCAAGAATCCGTGGTCGAAATCGATTCTGTCCGGCCGTCCAAAAACACGATAACTCTCGAACGGAATGAGCTAGGCAGTTGAAATTTTCAGAGTAGGTTTGGAACATAAATATCTCGGTTAATTTCGTAATGAGGTTTCGCAGTAGGAAAAAAAGAATTTCAAGATGCAGTTTCATCATCATAAGAATCCATTGATATTATTCTCAACTCTAACAAGCTAATACTTTCGGAGATATGATCCCTCAAAATTTCAATAATACATCGATAGAATGCGAATTCTATCGATTCTGTGTTCTATCTGTTTGCGGTAGCTGTCGTTTGGTCTAGTTTGAAAGATAAACTTCAAATGTAAAATGAAACTGAAAGTGTATTTCTCGAAAGTTTGGTTGATGCAAGCATGTAAACAATTTGAAATTTGGATTCGCTAAGTTCATAGTCAGAGTTTTTTGGCTAGTGAGTCGAAAATGAATGATGAAAGAAATTCGAGCATAATTTACGAATCATTCTCTAATCATGAAAGATTAAGAATGGGATTTCCAACTAATGTACAGGTATTCCTTAGTAACACTATTTAAGATTTCCTACTTGAGTATTCTGGTTTGAGTTCTCTCTGGACTGATTACATTAGATTTCTTTCATAAATAAAACTGCCTATTTCATTTAATAAATGTTTCAGAGTGAGTCCTGATTGTTTTGAAACACATGGACCGTCATATTAATATAAGATGCAAAGGGATTTCAATTTCTTTCATGATGTAGTTCTATCCTTATAATCCATTGATATAATTCCCAAGAGCGCCAAAGCTCCTGTCCACGGGGCATTTCCAATTTCTTACTTTATCCTGTACGTGAACACCAAACATTTCTTGTACCTCTATGATCCTATAAGAGTAATTCAACAAAAAAATACAAAAACTAATGCTTGGCACTATCATACGGGGTGATTAATGAATTTTATCCTCGCGGGATAAGGCTATTATGACAACTCAGTTTGGACGAGACATTTAAAGGATCTGGTATTCAAAGCGGCGGTCGATTATCCTTGCGGGCAAACTCTAAAAGCGACAAATTATCGAAGAGGTCTGATCAGAATTTAAATCAACATAATTCACGTTTCGTACTCTGGCGAAAAAAAGATATAAATCGATTGTACACAGAGCACCCCCATTTTCAGCAAACCGCAAGGGGAAGGTTATCGCGTCTACTCTACTTGTATAAAATGACTCTTTCAGATCGCAAATGTTGATGTTCCATTAAGATACGACATTATAACGTTCTCAGTAAATTTCACTACTCACCTAGAGGGATGTGTCGTTCACGAACGAACGAATCAAAAGAACCGGGCCTTGAGAACCAACGGTTCGTTCAGTTCTTCATTTGGAAAATGATTCGTTCGTTCAATCGGTTCAGATGAGCCAAATGTTTCACAACTCACATTCGATCTAGGATCGAAATAGTCTAAGGATCGAACCATTTTTCATGATTCGGAATTATTTCGGATTGATAAGGGATTGAGAATTATGCGTTTGTTGATTTAGCGGATTTCAGAGTCGAACGCGCCAGATGTTTATTCACGTTCCTTTACCATTATTATCAAAGGTTCCGAAAATCTTTCTCTTCTCAATTTTAATATGTTTACCATTTATTCTTCGCACAAAGGCACGTTCTTTCGATCTTGTCGTCATAACTTATGGAGCTCATCAGTAATATAAGCATAGGTTCCCTATCGTAAGTAAAACTATTGGGAATTGTTCATTACTTAATTATTGTTATTACGGCTTATTTGATATTTCCGGATGGATATTATTCTGTAGATTGTTCGCTATACCATTATTTTGTTAACAAATATACCCTGAATTTTTATCAGTACCTATAAACTTCATGCGGTACTTTTCAAAACGCAGAAAATTCTTTTTTTGGAGTCATGAATCTCCCACGTTATATAGGTGGGAGAAAAGCAAGTCAAAATTTAATTTCCCAAAAATGGTCAGTTTTTACTTTTTAGCGATATCTGAAAAAGCCGCTTGTAGTCCTCCTGTGCATTCGATTCGTGTTAGAAAAAAAATACTTTGAATGAATTCTATTGAAGAAGACATTATTATTTCGTCATAAATATAAAGTTACCTCAGATTTTGAAAAGTTGTTATAGCAGTATTGCAGCCCTGCCGTGTATCAATTCGTGTTAGAAAAAAGACTTTGAGTGGATTCTATTGAAAAAGACTAATTAATTATATTTTGAGCTGTCTTATTATTATAAAATCAATTCATTTGAATAATGCTTCTTTGAAAATCTGTAATATACATTTTTCTTGTCGATTTCAAAAGTTAAATAGTTTTTTATATACTTCTGCTTAGCTTATTGCTAGAAGCAAATTACAGTTGTTTTTGGAATTCTCTAATAATAGTCAGAAAAGAATTACATTGACAAAATATTTTCCAGTAATTAATGAATTATGTTTTGTTCTACCTTTAAAATAAAACATAAAAATTCAATTCTAAATTCAGATCAGTAGTATTTTTTGTCAAAATTCGTGATGAATCATGAAGTTTGCAGTGTTTACATTTAAATAACAATTTGAATAGAATTCTTGATAAGAAGTATTCGAAATAATTCCAATAAACACACAGGCACAGCAGTAGAGGGACTATGTACGTTCTGGATCAAAGTTGACCTATGACCTCCCTTAATGGTGTCTGGGGGTCTGATGAAATGCGGTAGTGGATGACGTCATTGGTGGTGGCGGATGACGTCATGATCTGCATGAAAAAGTTTCTGGATGGACGCGGGATATGAACCCGGGAAGTTTGGGTGAGAGTAGTTTCTTCTACCACTAGCTACAGGGGCCGTAAGAATTTGGGGTGTTTGGTGTTATAAAGCGGACACATCAGAGTGACGCATGATTGAAATTATTGTTTGAGAAGGAATATGTGTTTTGCATAGAAGGAATATATGTGTGAAACTCACTTTTATAGGTGGCCATGTTTTACTTTTATGCCTTCTCGATACTAGATGACGATTTTTATTTTCATACTTGTCAGTCAATTCAATTGAGATCGTGTTCAGGAAATCTGTACTGTGAAAAGCGCCATCTAGAGTGGAGAAGCATCGTGAACTTGTATGTGGATGCAATGACAGGAAATTTTTACTTTGATAGCGACATCTAGGTGCTTCGAGTGAAAATTACATGGTTTGACTATTAAAAAATAATTTCAGGATGAGATTTTTTATTGACTCAACATAATGTTAATTATCTACATCGTTCAATACTTTATTCCTATAAAAGTACATACATTCTAAAATTGCATAACTCTGAACACAAGGATTGATTCTACAGAAAGCATTTATGAAATCTTCAACAGAATTGTTGTTATTTTTGCTGGTGTTTCGTATCAATTCTTTGATGGTGTCCACGAATTTAAAGTAATACAAAGATTTTTCAACATTTCAAGGTGACTGATTGATTTAATTGAGATATTGGTGATAGCAGATTGTTGCTGTAGTTCCATATCAATTATTTGATGGTGTTCATGAATTTAAAATCATTTGGAGATTTTTCAAGACGACTGATTGATTAAATTGAGATATCTTATTCAAGTCAGCTATGCAGTTTCTACAAATTTCTTGATGAGTAGAATGGATCGAGGGATTTGAATATACAGAGAGTATTCATTGACCCTTATTTCGAATATTCTTGTTTGAAGAACTAGAAACGATCAATTCCTCTCAGATAAATTCATATTCAGAAATAATGTTCTTCTTTCAATCCACGTTATAGAAATTAGATGAAACCAGAATCGAACGTCATATGGTACATTTCAGGCTTGTAGACCCCCCACACATGTAACTAACGGACTCTTTTACATAAACAAAAGCAACCACAATTTTAGTTGAGTCAGTTGCAATATGCCCAGGGGCCCTTTTTCAGGTAATTAATATGAATTGAATTTCTCTAGGCAATCAGAATTATTCAATCCGTCATATGAAGTTTGATGCATGAGGTACTAGATCCTTTTTTCGAATTATTATTGAGGGCATTTATCGTTTATATGAAAGGGAATACCATGGATTATTTATGAATCTTTCGGTTTACGCAGACTTTGGGGGGATGATTGTGTGGTTTTGTGATTTTCAGCAGACCCATTGTGAAGCACTGACGTGAAGTCAGGAGCTTTTGCGCGCATTGTCCATTCTCCTGTATTGGAATTGGATTGTTAATTGGGACTCGTATCGCTCTCAGGGACTTTCAGGTTATCATAATAGTAAAATGAAATTGTCATATGAAGTTTGATGCATAAGGTACAAGATCCTTTTTGCGCGTATGTTCTGGGGAACATCGCGTTATAGTTTTGCCCAAATGTCTGTAACTTTCGAATTTTTTGACGAAAATGGTCTCAAACGATTAAGTTCGACTCCCCAATGAAGAATTCGATGTCAAATTTGATTCTGTCCGTCCGGCCGTCCGGCC
This sequence comes from Halyzia sedecimguttata, assembly GCA_937662695.2. Taxonomy (NCBI): domain Eukaryota; kingdom Metazoa; phylum Arthropoda; class Insecta; order Coleoptera; family Coccinellidae; genus Halyzia; species Halyzia sedecimguttata. Next base: position 71,203,288 of record OW569414.2, read on the forward strand.
GTCCGGCCGTCCGGCCGTCCGGCCGTCCGGCCGTCCGGCCGTTGCCACGATAACTTGAGAACGAAAAGAGCTAGCGACTTGAAATTTTCAGGGTGGGTGGCGCATCCCAATACGACGGACAAGTTCGTTAATGGGCATAATCGGCCCAGTGGTTTCCGAGTAATAATTTTGTTTTTAACCAATATGAATCCGATCGAATTGAAACTTGGTGAGTAGTTGTAGAATATGAACCTAAGCACGTTTGTGAAATTTTGTGCGAATCGTATGGCTACAAAATTATTAAAAAATTATTAAAAAATATTTTTGTTGTCACGATAACTTGAGAACTGAAAGAGATAGCGGCCTCAAGTTTTCAGGTTAAGATTTACACCACAACGCGACATTTCAGTTTGATTATGAGCCTAATCGGCCAAACGGTTTTAGAGTTATAGCCATCTGAAATTTTATGAAATTTTGTGGTTTTTGTTCCTCATTAACTCGAAAAATACTGAACCGATTGAATTCAAACATGGTTATTAGTTGTAGAATGCCAATGCGGAAACGTTTGCAAAATTTGGTGAGGATAGCATTTGTAGAAAATTTTAAATAAATCTTTGAAAATAAAAAAAAAAAGTTCTATATATCAGTAACTAATCGTTCGAAATTGCTGAAATTTTGCAAGAACCTTCATAACCTAACTATACTGACAATTTTCAAGTTTTAATACGATCGGTTAAATATTGTTGGAGATTCGAGCATTCTTGTGTGAGTTCAGTAGATGGGTGACCGTTGCCTCGATAACTTTCGAACGAAAGGAGATAGGGACTTGCAATTTTCAGGGAAGGTTGCGTATCCGAAAGGGAGAGTTGAGTTCAATTTTGGGCATAATCGGTCAAACGGTTTCCGAGTTATACCCATCTGGAATATTGTTTCCTTGATAACTCAAAAAATAAATATTCGATCGAATTGAAGTTTGGTAACTAGTAGTAGAAAATCAACATAAAGACGTGTATAAAATTTTGTGAGAACCGTACCCCTAGAAAATTTGAAAAAAACGACGAGAAAAAAAATTTTAAGAACCGTACCCCTAGAAAATTTCAAAAAAATCACGAAAAAAAAAATTGGTTCAAGCACTGACGTGAAGTCAGAAGCTTTTGCGCGTATGTTCTATTGTTACAGAAGAATGGACAATAGAACATACGCGCAAAAGCTTCTGACTTCACGTCAGTGCTTGAACCAATTTTTTTTTCGAATTATTATTGAGGGCATTTATCGTTTATATGAAAGGTAATACCATGGATTATCTGTGAATCATTCGGTTTACGCAGACGAGCAATATAAGGGATTCCAGTGTTTTCAAAAACAATTTATCTTGTGGTTTACAGCAGACCCATTGTGAAGCACTGACGTGAAGTCAGGAGCTTCTGCGCGCATTGTCCATTCTCATGTATTGGAATTGGATTGTTAATTGGGTCTCGTATCGGTCTTAGGGACTTTCAGATCATTCTAATAGTAAAATGAAATTGTCATATGAAGTTTGTTGCATAAGGTACTAGATCATTTTTTCGAATTATTATTGGGGCGGCATTTATCGTTTATATGAAGGGAATACCATGGATTATCTGTGAATCATTCGGTTTACGCAGACGAGCAATATAAGGGATTCTAGTGTTTTCAAAAACAATTTATCTTGTGATTTTCAGCAGACCCATTGTGAAGCACTGAGGTGAAGTCAGGAGCTTTTGCGCGCATTGTCCATTCTCCTGTATTGGAATTGGATTGTTAATTGGGACTCGTATCGCTCTCAGGGACTTTCAGGTTATCATAATGGTAAAATGAAATTGTCATATGAAGTTTGATGCATAAGGTACTAGATCCTTTTTTCGAATTATTATTGGGGCGGCATTTATCGTTTATTTGAAAGGGAATACCATGGATTATCTGTGAATCATTCGGTTTACGCAGTCGAGCAATATAAGGGATTCTAGTGTTTTCAAAAACAATTTATTTTGTGATTTTCAGCAGACCCATTGTGAAGCACTGAAGTGAAGTCAGGAGCTTTTGCGCGCATTGTCCATTCTCCTGTATTGGAATTGGATTGTTAATTGGGACTCGTATCGCTCTCAGGGACTTTCAGGTTATCATAATAGTAAAATGAAATTGTCATATGAAGTTTGATGCATAAGGTACTAGATCCTTTTTTCGAATTATTATTGAGGGCATTTATCGTTTATAAGAAAGGGAATACCATGGATTATCTGTGAATCATTCGGTTTACGCAGACGAGCAATATAAGGGATTCCAGTGTTTTCAAAAACAATTCATGTTGTGGTTTTCAGCAGACCCATTGTGAAGCACTGACGTGAAGTCAGGAGCTTTTGCGCGCATTGTCCATTCTCATGTATTGGAATTGGATTGTTAATTGGGTCTCGTATCTGTCTTAGGGACTTTCAGATCATTCTAATAGTAAGATGAAATTGTCATATAAAGTTTGATCATAAGGTACTAGATCCTTTTTTCGAATTATTATTGGGGCGGCATTTATCGTTTATATGAAAGGGAATACCATGGATTATCTGTGAATCATTCGGTTCACGCAGACGAACAATATAAGGGATTCTAGTGTTTTCAAAAACAATTTATCTTGTGATTTTCAGCAGACCCATTGTGAAGCCATAACGTGAAGTCAGGAACTTTTGCGCGCATTGTCCATTCTCCTGTATTGGAATTGGATTGTTAATTGGGTCTCGTATAGGTCTTAGGGACTTTCAGATCATTCTAATAGTAAAATGAAATTGTCATATGAAGTTTGATGCATGAGGTACTAGATCGTTTTTTCGGATTATTCGCAGGTACTAGATCCTTTTTTTCGGATTATTATTGGGTAGGCATTCATCGTTTATTTGATAGGGAATACCGGGGATTATTTGTGAATCTTTTGGTTTACGCGGTCAAGAAATATAACTTTGGGGGATGATTGTGTGGTTTTGAAAATTTGTTGTCATAACGAATAAAATCAATGGAAAGCGTGTTTGTCAGCAAGCTGGGTGTACGGATTTGAAACATCCTAATGAACCAGAGTGAAATAGCCGAAAGTTTTCATTCAAATTCTTTATATTCAAGGGCAACAGTTATTAACGAATAAGCTTTTCCCAAAGGAGACTGCACGGGTTCAGACTCAATTTCAGTGATTTTTATGTGTAAATTCCCATGAGGATTTTTAAGCTCGATTTTAGCAAAAATGGTTCTTTTCACATGAATATATGTTGATTTCTCAGCATCTCTAGATGATTGGAAAAATTATTACTGTTCTTCACAGCAATCGACATCATGCTGCTTTGTTTTTTGCAATTCTTCTTGATAGAAAGCACCACTTATTGGTCTACCGGTAAAGTAGGTAACTCACTGGGTAGGTAAGTTGGACTTTTGTGATTTTAAATAGTTTAGTAGTCCATCGATACCCTTTTGTGAAAACGTGTCTAAATTTACGTACAATTCTTCTGAAATTTATGAGGTCATGCTATTTTTATGTGACTGAAGGCTAATTTATATAGATGTCGTTCTTTGTATTAACGTCACGGGGTTTCATGCCAATAGTTCATTGTTTTTTATTATTATACTCATTTTATTACATCTTGAAGGATCAATCGATATTTTCCACTGAATTTTTTGTAAAGCGCCTCTTTCAACGTTCTTATAACCAACTCCACTATTGCAGCTTTCATATCACTCTACATATTATACGATGCTTTTTAACAACTTGTTCATGAAATTGTCGCTAGTAAAATTCATTTCCTTGATCAGATTGCAAGTTGCTAGGTACCATGCTTGAGGATATCGAGGAAAGCCAACCAGTTTTCCTTTTCAATGCTTGAGCACATATGAATTTGCAATCAATTACAACGAGAACTACTTGTGACAAGCTTATCAAGCTATCCTAAATGCATTGGAGGTTGTATACTTTTGATTTGGCAGCGAGCTAACATAACAACAAATGTATTGGGTGGTTGTATGAATAAATACCATTTTCGATGTATTATGGATACTTTAACAAAGCATATGAGACATATTTTCTGTCATTTCAACGTAAGCACAATTGTTTTCGAAAAAAACTTTGGGTATTCAACATTTTGAACATAGATTTGAAGTCAAAAATATTGAATATTTGCTTGGCACTGAGACAAAATAGGCTAAATGTGAAATTTTGTATTCTTACTATCGGGAAAGATTACATGAAAGATTGTACATTTGTACTGATTGTATTGTCATCAATAGTCACAATATTTGGATGAAAATGAATCCTATTCACGCAAAAAATTACAAACGTATTAGAGACTCGCTATGATAAAATAGAAATCTCCTATTCAGAAGGACTATAATTTTCGATTTTGTTTACATTGAGACGGATTGTTTTATTGTATTTTCCAAAATAAATCTTATTTCTTCAGATGCTGTATTGTAGCCAAATTATTTCGGTATATTTATTCGGCAATAACCAGAAGAAAGGTTCATTATGAGAAATGAGTTCGACCCCCCAAAGAGAATTACATGAAAGACAGGTATCTTCTTCGAATTTAACGATTCGGTAGTCGGACATGGGTACAAAGGCATATTTATTTGACCTAGTGAATGATGGGGTGCTAACTTGACCGCATCCCGATAAGAGGCCTTTGCGGGTTTTTTTTTCTAACCATTGGTGGGATCTATTGTATTGAATATTAGGTGATTTGCGAGACAATTTTGTATTTATTGCATGTTGAGTGGTCAGATTTCTCTTTCAATATTCAGGAATCGTGTAAAAAAGTGGGCATGTAGTGTGTACATTTTTGATAGTAATACGAAATGTAACTCTACTTTATTTTTTCATTGCAAAATTGGTTAACAAATATATCATGAATATGTGAGTCATCAAGTGCTTGGCGTCATTTTAAACATTTGATTCCCATGGTGTGATAGATGCTCAATTGTTACTTCAAACGATAAAGAGAAGGAACTTCAATCGAGCCCTTTTTCAGGTATCTTTTGCTTACGACGAATACATTCATGAATCTCAGAACGCACTCCATATCAGCTTTACAAAAATGTTCAGCATGGATGATTAAGCTATAAAGACGCTCACAATTTTCGAGATATTAAGAAAAAATCTTATTGTGATGAGGAACTTGTTGAGATTTAAATATATGAAAAACAGGCCTGGTCAGTGGATATCAAATGAGAAGGTGTGATTTTGAAACTTTATCATCTGGCTAATGCTTGAGATGCTGTATTGAGAACGATCATCAGCATGTTTGATATAGGGGCATGACTTGGTTATGAAGGAAGGGACGACGATGAATTGGCAATATACACAGGATTGCAATAGATATGTGGAGGAAGATACGACGTATGATATTGAAGATGCAGAGAAAGAGACTGCGATGGATACTGAATTTATTAACAAATCAGCTTTTCACAATTATTTAGCGCGTCTTCTTGACATAATGGATAGTGTTGATCATTATTCATTTCATTTAATTTCGAGTTATTCTGATGAACGATGCTTAAATAATTTGAGATAATTTGTAATGAAACATTAGAGTTTAGTTGCCATTTTTTGTTTTAAAAAAGCAGTTTTTTAGATATGATCATAATACTTTTCCTAATAAATAACTCCAGCTATTCGAAGTTGCCAAATATTGTATTGTTTCAAAAGTATCTACAGTGAATTTTTTGGCATGCAGCAAGCACAGCTCGTCAACTATATTACTGATATCAAACCATTATCATTATACCTTTATGAAGAATTTGTGTTGGATACCTTTCGTGTGTGTCCGTATACATCAACTATATGCAATTATATATCCACTATATACATTTTTATATCTGTTTTTATATACGTTTTCCATTCACTTTATAACTGAATATGTATCCATTCATGAATCTCAGAACGCACTCCAATATCAGCTTTGCATAATGACAAAGTAATATATTCATGAAATTCTACGTTCGTAATAGATCAGTCCAAGCCCAATCATAACAATCTCTACACATTCTTTATAGAAATTCAATAGAACACAGGAACAAAATTTGTCATATTTATTTGTGTATTTTCGTAGACATTCGAGTATCTTCGTATAGATTCGTACATCTTCGTATACAGTCATGAATCAGTCAATTTTGCGGAGGCAACGAAATACCTTGATTTTAAAATCCGCTGAAAGTTAAAACCTTAATATACCAACAAATCACTTAAATTGAGTTATACCACTTTTCCTATGAGCGGCTCATATGTAGAAGTTAATGTGAACTCAATGAGGAAGTTTCGGGAACATGTCCGATTTGTGATAGACATTGACACATCAATAATAGTAGTGAGATGATTTAAACATGTCCCCTATGCGCAATATTTATCAGAGATAATGCAAACAGTAGTACCACAGAAAAAGAAGCGCGCCCATGACTCTATCGCAAGGTGGCGAGGAAAGGAGTAACACAACTGTAACGGTGTGGTCTAGGCCTCTTGCTAATACCACAGAAAAAAAAGCACCCATGACTCTACCGAACGATGGCGTCACCACACCTACATCGATGTCGTGATCATTTCAAATTTTGTATCAATTGTTGGCTAATTACAAAAAATTTACCACTATCAGGTTTTTTCTCGAAATTAGATGGATTTCCAAGTTTCATTCACAATTTTTTTCTCCGGCTCACCCTGCATAAAATAATTTTTTAATGCGTGTAGGTATGGTGCAAAGAGGACTGGAATACCTTTAACATGAGGTATCACACGACATGGTATGATAGCATTTGACACATAAACATCGATGACGTCACCAAACCCATACTGATGACGCAATCACAATGAAAATTTCATTAAAAGTTGGAAAAACAAGATGACCTGTATATAGGTTTGTTAAGAAATTCAATCGATATCCAACTGTAAGGTGCGTTGTTATTTGTAAATTTTTAATGACAGAGACATATTCTGTTACAGATCACAAAAAACGTCTAAAGGGTATTTATCCAGGGCTAGATAAAATAGAAGCAATAAAAATCATACCAGTACTTACAAACAAAAAAATTCGTTCAAGCACTGATAAAATGCAGCAGTCAAAACTGCAGCAGTCTAAACTGCAGCAGTCTAAACTGCAGCAGTCTAGACTTCTTTTTCTGTGGTACTACTGTTTGCATTATCTCTGATAAAAATTGCGCATAGGGGACATGTTTAAATCATCTCACTACTATTATTGATGTGTCAATGTCTATCACAAATCGGACATGTTCCCGAAACTTCCTCATTGAGTTCACATTAACTTCTACATATGAGCCGCTCATAGGAAAAGTGGTATAACTCAATTTAAGTGATTTGTTGGTATATTAAGGTTTTAACTTTCAGCGGATTTTAAAATCAAGGTATTTCGTTGCCTCCGCAAAATTGACTGATTCATGACTGTATACGAAGATGTACGAATCTATACGAAGATACTCGAATGTCTACGAAAATACACAAATAAATATGACAAATTTTGTTCCTGTGTTCTATTGAATTTCTATAAAGAATGTGTAGAGATTGTTATGATTGGGCTTGGACTGATCTATTACGAACGTAGAATTTCATGAATATATTACTTTGTCATTATGCAAAGCTGATATTGGAGTGCGTTCTGAGATTCATGAATGGATACATATTCAGTTATAAAGTGAATGGAAAACGTATATAAAAACAGATATAAAAATGTATATAGTGGATATATAATTGCATATAGTTGATGTATACGGACACACACGAAAGGTATCCAACACAAATTCTTCATAAAGGTATAATGATAATGGTTTGATATCAGTAATATAGTTGACGAGCTGTGCTTGCTGCATGCCAAAAAATTCACTGTAGATACTTTTGAAACAATACAATATTTGGCAACTTCGAATAGCTGGAGTTATTTATTAGGAAAAGTATTATGATCATATCTAAAAAACTGCTTTTTTAAAACAAAAAATGGCAACTAAACTCTAATTTTTCATTACAAATTATCTCAAATTATTTAAGCATCGTTCATCAGAATAACTCGAAATTAAATGAAATGAATAATGATCAACACTATCCATTATGTCAAGAAGACGCGCTAAATAATTGTGAAAAGCTGATTTGTTAATAAATTCAGTATCCATCGCAGTCTCATTCTCTGCATCTTCAATATCATACGTCGTATCTTCCTCCACATATCTATTGCAATCCTGTGTATATTGCCAATTCATCGTCGTCCCTCCCTTCATAACCAAGTCATGCCCCTATATCAAACATGCTGATGATCGTTCTCAATACAGCATCTCAAGCATTAGCCAGATGATAAAGTTTCAAAATCACACCTTCTCATTTGATATCCACTGACCAGGCCTGTTTTTCATATATTTAAATCTCAACAAGTTCCTCATCACAATAAGATTTTTTCTTAATATCTCGAAAATTGTGAGCGTCTTTATAGCTTAATCATCCATGCTGAACATTTTTGTAAAGCTGATATGGAGTGCGTTCTGAGATTCATGAATGTATTCGTCGTAAGCAAAAGATACCTGAAAAAGGGCTCGATTGAAGTTCCTTCTCTTTATCGTTTGAAGTAACAATTGAACATCTATCACACCATGGGAATCAAATGTTTAAAATGACGCCAAGCTCTTGATGACTCACATATTCATGATATATTTGTTAACCAATTTTGCAATGAAAAAATAAAGTAGAGTTACATTTCGTATTACTATCAAAAATGTACACACTACATGCCCACTTTTTTACACGATTCCTGAATATTGAAAGAGAAATCTGACCACTCAACATGCAATAAATACAAAATTGTCTCGCAAATCACCTAATATTCAATACAATAGATCCCACCAATGGTTAGAAAAAAAACCCGCAAAGGCCTCTTATCGGGATGCGGTCAAGTTAGCACCCCATCATTCACTAGGTCAAATAAATATGCCTTTGTACCCATGTCCGACTACCGAATCGTTAAATTCGAAGAAGATACCTGTCTTTCATGTAATTCTCTTTGGGGGGTCGAACTCATTTCTCATAATGTACCTTTCTTCTGGTTATTGCCGAATAAATATACCGAAATAATTTGGCAACAATACAGCATCTGAAGAAATAAGATTTATTTTGGAAAATACAATGAAACAATCCGTCTCAATGTAAACAAAATCGAAAATTATAGTCCTTCTGAATAGGAGATTTTTATTTTATCATAGCGAGTCTCTAATACGTTTGTAATTTTTTGCGTAAATAGGATTCATTTTCATCCAAATATTGTGACTATTGATGACAATACAATCAGTACAAATGTACAATCTTTCATGTAATCTTTCCCGATAGTAAGAATACAAAATTTCACATTTAGCATATTTTGTCTCAGTGCCAAGCAAATATTCAATATTTTTGACTTCAAATCTATGTTCAAAATGTTGAGTACCCAAAGTTTTTTTCGAAAACAATTGTGCTTACGTTGAAATGACAGAAAATATGTCTCATATGCTTTGTTAAAGTATCCATAATACATCGAAAATGGTATTTATTCATACAACCACCCAATACATTTGTTGTTATGCTAGCTCGCTGCCAAATCAAAAGTATACAACCTCCAATGCATTTAGGATAGCTTGATAAACTTGTCACAAGTTGTTCTCGTTGTAATTGATTGCAAATTCATATGTGCTTAAGCATTGAAAAGGAAAACTGGTTGGCTTTTCTCGATATCCTCAAGCATGATACCTAGCAACTTGCAATCTGATCAAGGAAATGAATTTTTCTAGCGACAACTTCATGAACAAGATGTTAAAAAGCATCGTATAATATGTAGAGTGATATGAAAGCTGCAATAGTGGAGTTGGTTATAAGAACGTTGAAAGAGGCGCTTTACAAAAAATTCAGTGGAAAATATCGATTGATCCTTCAAGATGTAATAAAATGAGTATAATAATAAAAAACAATGAACTATTGGCATGAAACCCCGTGACGTTAATACAAAGAACGACATATATATGAATTAGCCTTCAGTCACATAAAAATAGCATGACCTCATAAATTTCAGAAGAATTGTACGTAAATTCAGACACGTTTTCACAAAAGGGTATCGATGGACTACTAAACTATTTAAAATCACATAAGTCCAACTTACCTACCCAGTGAGTTACCTACTTTACCGGTAGACCAATAAGTGGTGCTTTCTATCAAGAAGAATTGCAAAAAACAAAGCAGCATGATGTCGATTGCTGTGAAGAACAGTAATAATTTTTCCAATCATCTAGAGATGCTGAAAAATCTACATATATTCATGTGAAAAGAACCATTTTTGCTAAAATCGAGCTTAAAAATCCTCATGGAAATTTACACATAAAAATCACTGAAATTGAGTCTGAACCCGTGCAGTCTCCTTTGGGAAAAGCTTATTCGTTAATAACTGTTGCCCTTGAATATAAAGAATTTGAATAAAAACTTTCGGCTATTTCACTCCGGTTCATTAGGATGTTTCAAATCCGTACACCCAGCTTGCTGACAAACACGCTTTCCATTGATTTTATTCGTTATGACAACAAATTTTCAAAACCACACAATCATCCCCCAAAGTTATATTTCTGGACCGCGTAAACCAAAAGATTCACAAATAATCCCAGGTATTCCCATTCAAATAAACGATAAATGCCTACCCAATAATAATCCGAATAAAAGGATCTAGTACCTGCGAATAATCCGAAAAATCGATCTAGTACCTCATGCATCAAACTTCATATGACAATTTCATTTTACTATTAGAATGATCTGAAAGTCCCTAAGACCTATACGAGACCCAATTAACAATCCAATTCCAATACAGGAGAATGGACAATGCGCGCAAAAGTTCCTGACTTCACGTTATTGCTTCACAATGGGTCTGCTGAAAATCACAAGATAAATTGTTTTTGAAAACACTAGAATCCCTTATATTGCTCGTCTGCGTAAACCGAATGATTCACAGATAATCCATGGTATTCTTTTTCATATAAACGATAAATGCCGCCCCAATAATAATTCGAAAAAAGGATCTAGTACCTTATGATCAAACTTTATATGACAATTTCATTTTACTATTAGAATGATCTGAAAGTCCCTAAGACCGATACGAGACCCAATTAACAATCCAATTCCAATACATGAGAATGGACAATGCGCGCAAAAGCTCCTGACTTCACGTCAGTGCTTCACAATGGGTCTGCTGAAAACCACAACATAAATTGTTTTTGAAAACACTGGAATCCCTTATATTGCTCGTCTGCGTAAACCGAATGATTCACAGATAATCCATGGTATTCCCTTTCATATAAACGATAAATGCCCTCAATAATAATTCGAAGAAAGGATCTAGTACCTTATGCATCAAACTTCATATGACAATTTCATTTTACTATTATGATAACCTGAAAGTCCCTGAGAGCGATACGAGTCCTAATTAACAATCCAATTCCAATAAGGGAGAATGGACAATGCGCGCAAAAGCTCCTGACTTCACGTCAGTGCTTCACAATGGGTCTGCTGAAAATCACAAGATAAATTGTTTTTGAAAACACTAGAATCCCTTATATTGCTCGTCTGCGTAAACCGAATGATTCACAGATAATCCATGGTATTCTCTTCATATAAACGATAAATGCCGCCCCAATAATAATTCGAAAAAAGGATCTAGTACCTTATGCATCAAACTTCATATGACAATTTCATTTTACTATTATGATAACCTGAAAGTCCCTGAGAGCGATACGAGTCCCAATTAACAATCCAATTCCAATACAGGAGAATGGACAATGCGCACAAAAGCTCCTGACTTCACGTCAGTGCTTCACAATGGGTCTGCTGAAAATCACAAGATAAATTGTTTTTGAAAACACTAGAATCCCTTATATTGCTCGTCTGCGTAAACCGAATGATTCACAGATAATCCATGGTATTCCCTTTCATATAAACGATAAATGCCGCCCCAATAATAATTCGAAAAAATGATCTAGTACCTTATGCATCAAACTTCATATGACAATTTCATCTTACTATTAGAATGATCTGAAAGTCCCTAAGACCGATACGAGACCCAATTAACAATCCAATTCCAATACATGAGAATGGACAATGCGCGCAAAAGCTCCTGACTTCACGTCAGTGCTTCACACTGGGTCTGCTGAAAACCACAACATAAATTTTTTTTGAGAACACTGGAATCCCTTATATTGCTCGTCTGCGTAAACCGAATGATTCACAGATAATCCATGGTATTCCCTTTCATATAAACGATAAATGCCCTCAATAATAATTCGAAAAAAGGATCTAGTACCTTATGCATCAAACTTCATATGACAATTTCATTTTACTATTATGATAACCTGAAAGTCCCTGAGAGCGATACGAGTCCCAATTAACAATCCAATTCCAATACAGGAGAATGGACAATGCGCGCAAAAGCTCCTGGCTTCACGTCAGTGCTTCACAATGGGTCTGCTGAAAATCACAAAACCACACAATCATCCCCCCAAAGTCTGCGTAAACCGAAAGATTCATAAATAATCCATGGTGTTCCATTTCATATAATCGATAAATGCCCTCAATAATAATTCGAAAAAAAGATCTAGTACCTCATGCATCAAACTTCATATGACGGATAGAATAATTCCAATTGCCTAGAGAAATTCAATTCATATTAATTACCTGAAAAAGGGCCCCTGGGCATATTGCAACTGACTCAACTAAAATTGTGGTTGCTTTTGTTTATGTAAAAGAGTCCGTTAGTTACATGTGTGGGGGGTCTACAAGCCTGAAATGTACCATATGACGTTCGATTCTGGTTTCATCTAATTTCTATAACGTGGATTGAAAGAAGAACAGATATTTCTGAATATGAATTTATCTGAGAGGAATTGATCGTTTCTAGTTCTTCAAACAAGAATATTCGAAATAAGGGTCAATGAATACTCTCTGTATATTCAAATCCCTCGATTCATTCTACTCATCAAGAAATTTGTAGAAACTGCATAGCTGACTTGAATAAGATATCTCAATTTAATCAATCAGTCGTCTTGAAAAATCTCCAAATGATTTTAAATTCATGAACACCATCAAATAATTGATATGGAACTACAGCAACAATCTGCTATCACCAATATCTCAATTAAATCAATCAGTCACCTTGAAATGTTGAAAAACCTTTGTGTTACTTTAAATTCGTGGACACCATCAAAGAATTGATACGAAACTCCAGCAAAAATAACAACAATTCTGTTGAAGATTTCATAAATGCTTTCTGTAGAATCAATCCTTGTGTTCAGAGTTATGCAATTTTAGAATGTATGTACTTTTATAGGAATAAAGTATTGAACGATGTAGATAATTAACATTATGTTGAGTCAATAAAAAATCTCATCCTGAAATTATTTTTTAATAGTCAAACCATGTAATTTTCACTCGAAGCACCTAGATGTCGCTATCAAAGTAAAAATTTCCTGTCATTGCATCCACATACAAGTTCACGATGCTTCTCCACTCTAGATGGCGCTTTTCACAGTACAGATTTCCTGAACACGATCTCAATTGAATTGACTGACAAGTATGAAAATAAAAATCGTCATCTAGTATCGAGAAGGCATAAAAGTAAAACATGGCCACCTATAAAAGTGAGTTTCACACATATATTCCTTCTATGCAAAACACATATTCCTTCTCAAACAATAATTTCAATCATGCGTCACTCTGATGTGTCCGCTTTATAACACCAAACACCCCAAATTCTTACGGCCCCTGTAGCGTAGTGGTAGAAGAAACTACTCTCACCCAAACTTCCCGGGTTCATATCCCGCGTCCATCCAGAAACTTTTTCATACAGATCATGACGTCATCCGCCACCACCAATGACGTCATCCACTACCGCATTTCATCAGACCCCCAGACACCATTAAGGGAGGTCATAGGTCGACTTTGATCCAGAACGTACATAGTCCCTCTACTCACAGCTGATCTGAATTAAACACGGAATGAACCTGTTCCAGATCCAGACTCCCACTTCAGTACAGAATGTAACTGAACAAAAACGAACTGATCTACGGAGTACGGATCCCGATTTGAACCATGCGCAAATCACAAAAGAACCAATCGGTCAATTGAACGGGTCTTTCCTCTTTCGACCCGAGTCTTCGAGGCAATGGATCTGTATTGATCCGATTCTTCGAAATTGAACGAACGACACATCCCTCGGGACACACTCATTCATCTGTACCAACTCAGTGACTTTAGAAGTGTTACACTCATAAGGAATAATTGAGGAGTAACTTTTCAAAACGCAATATGTCCAATTTGGGCGAAATTGAGTTTGAAGCGGATTTAGAAATGATTTATATTGCTCTATAGCCCTATGTGAACAAAATCTTCCAAATGGCATTATGTCCCTGTGTAATTCAAATCCAAAGTATGTAAGCCACGTCGCAATAAATTATGTTTACGTTTGTATTTTTAAAACAAATTAAATATAAACAAAAAAATGCTTTATCTATTTGCTCATGTTAATTAGGTTACAGGCCAACACTTACTGTGCAGACTGTTTTCTCTAAATGTATAAAAAATCGCAACAAACAGCATTATTTTCAATTTCAACCACATCAAAACGCATTATATACAATGGGATGAATCAAAACGCATTAAGTCCAAACGTTTTCTACATTTTTTGTGTATATATCTGATCAATATTGATTTAAATGAGATTAGTTATTACCTTTAGATGTAAATTTCTATCGAACAAACTCGACGTACTCAAATTATAAGCCAGGGTGGAAGAAAAAATGGTTTTTCGTTGATTTCCAAAAAAAAGGTTTTTGGACTGAATGCGTTTTGAAAAATTGCTCCTCAATTCCTCTAACTTGATTTGTCGGAGACAGAATGGCTAATATGACTATGATCGGCAACATAATGACTTATATGACTATCGGCCATATAATGTTATGACTATAATAATGAAAAATGGCGATACCGTTGTCAATAAATCAACAAGTCCAGAGCGTTCCTGCTGATAGGGTCCTTCATAATGGCTTCTTATAATTCATATACTTATTCATATATTTCACCAATCAAATAGACCCCAGGGGGTTCGTTGTTTTGCCGAGAAAGCAAGAGCAGACGCGTTTCTGGCTTCTTGGCCTTCATCAGTACTCTGTAGCTTCTCAACAAATTCAACTAAACTGAACCGGGTTAAGCCTATCAGAGCCAGAAACGCGTCTGCTCTTGCTTTCTCGGCAAATCAATGAACCCCCTGGGGTCTATTTGACTTGTGAAATATATGCATAAGTATATTAATTATACGAAGCCATTATGAAGGACCCAATTGGTAGGGACGCTCTGGACTTGTTGATTTATTAACAACGGTATCGCCATTTTTGGCGCTCTAGTTCCTCGGAACTGAGTACTTATCAATTTGCCCAAATGTCTTTAATTTTCGAATTTTTCGATGTAAATGGTCGATTTGGTTCGACTCACTGATCAAGAATCCGTGGTCGAAAATCATTCTGTCCGGCCGTCCGGCCGGCCGTAGGCACGATAACTCTCGAACGGAATGAGCTAGATAGTTGAAATTTTCAGAGTAGGTTTGGGAGATAAATATCTCGGCTAAGTTCGTTACTAGGCAAAATCGGACTGATGGTTTCGGAGTAACAAAAAAAATTTTTTTTTTTACGAAACAAATTCCAAATTAAATTTCTTTCAATAAGCAGTTTTACCATGAGAATCCAATGATATCATTTTTAACTCTAACAAGCTAATACTTTCGGAGATATAATTTTTCAAAATTTCAATAATAAATCGTATTTCACAGAATGATACAATTATTCTATGTATGAATTGTCATAATGTCAACTTATTTTCCTGAGACATGACATTATCTAATCAATCGAAGAATTATGAGAATAAAGTGTATTCCGAAATGTGAGCGAAGTGAGAAAAATCTCTGTTGTTTGCTCCGAAATTAGTTTTTCTCAGAAAAGTCTTACATTTGGGAACGGAACATGAAGTAAGAGATCTGACAGTAGTGAGACTGCTTTTCATCCATAGACATAGAATGCAAATAGAATGTAAATATTGAAAGCATAATTCTGTAGTTCGAGAGAGGAGAAAATTTGGTGAACGTAGATCAGGAAATTTTTGATCGATTACAAGGTCATTTTTCATTATTACTCTTCTTTCATACATGTTTTATGAAATATCTACTATTTGTAGGTACTTTAAACCTGTTTTGGGCAATTGTCATACGAAACTTGTTGGCGCTCTAGTTCCTCGGAACTGAGTGCTTATCAATTTGCCCAAATGTCTGTAATTTTCGAATTTTTCGATGAAAATGGTCTTATGGTCTTATAAATAATCAAGATTCCGAGGTCGAAATCGATTCTTTCCGGCCGGCCGGCCGGCCGTAGGCACGATAACTCTCGAACGAAAGGAGTTAGCGGATTGAAATTTGCAAGGTGGGTTTGCAGCGTGAATATCTCGGACTAGCTCGTTAATGGGCAAAATCCATCGAGCGGTTTCGGAGTTATGGCCGATTTTAGTACAAATATTTTTTATGAATATTTCCGAAACCGATCACTCGATCTATCTAAAATTCAGCATCAAATTGTGGAATCATGACCTTTATACGCATGTGAAGTTTTGTATTGATCAGATTACAGCAAAGTGTAAAAAAAAATCGAAAATTTAAAAAAAGTTTTTCTACAATAACTCTCGAACGGAATAAGCTAGGTAGCTGAAATTTTCATAGTAGGTTAGGGAGATGAATATCTCGGTTGAGTTCGTTATTGGGCAAAATTGGCCAGATTTAATTCGATTTCTTCCAAGGTGCAGTTCTCATTCTCAGATTGCTCATTCAATCTTGATAAATAAACTATTATTTAAATTAAATTTCCTTTATGATGCAGTTTTATCACAAGAATAGATTGATATAATTCCCAACTCTGAAAAACCAATACTTTCGGAGATATAATTTGTCTGTTTGAACTAGAGCGTCAGAAAGCTCATGTCCACAGGGCTTGAACCCATTTTCATTATTATTTTTGAAAACGCTAAACGGCGTTCATGGCCATTGGGAAGATACTGCCTGAGCTCTGCGGAACTCGTTTCTCGATTAAAATCGAGTGAATGGTGGCATATGATTTCACGCTTCAAATATTCACTGGTGGGGAAAGGCTGAATTCCGCGTTTTGTCTCATAGGTGGCGTGGGCGATTAGGTATGATCGACCAAGCCGGCTCTGAGAGGCTCAACCTGGTCCAGTTTAGTTGAATTTGTTGAGAAGCTACAGAGTACTGATGAAGGCCAAGAAGCCAGAAACGCATCTGCTCTTGCTTCCTCGGCAAGTCAATGAACCCCCTGGGGTCTATTTGACTTGTGAAATATATGCATAAGTATATTAATTATACGAAGCCGTTATGAAGGACGCTATTGGCAGTAACGCTCTGGACTTGTTGATTTATTATGACTATATTATTTCATGGTTGATATGCATGATAACAATGTGAAAGTTTCAACTAGGATAACTTTTTGCGATATAAAAATTGTATCTCCTAGTTTTTGCGCGAATGTTCTAGGTAACAGCGTGATATCATTTTGCCCAGATGATCGTCATTTTCGATATCGACTCACTGATGAATTAGAGGTCAAATTCAATTATGTACGGCCAGCTATCCATTGCCGTTAACTTATGAACGGAATGCGATATCAACTTTTCTGTCTTTCCGGCTAAAAAAAAAAGGCTATGGTATCGACTGAATTCAAATTTTAAAATAAATAAACAGTCAAATTACTCAGCGTGGAATTGAACCCAAATCTCCTACACCTCAGGCAAGCACTCTTACAATCTCGGCTATCGAGGTGTTGTTGCAATTCTGAGATTTACATGATTCGAAATTCCAGAAGAAGTATATACCATGTTCGAAATTTTATTTTCGCAATAATTCCTGAAAAAACAAAGTCGATCAAGCGAAAATACGGACCTCTACTGTAAAATGGTGGGTTGAAGGTTTGCGCAGAATTTCAGCGGAATTTGACAGATATACTCCATTCACTTTTATAAAGTCTCCCAGTTGGCCATGATTTAGGTCTATCACGTTTTTGTAACTAAGGCAGAGGCAGGTTGGCACTGCCGGAATATCGTCAAGGTCAAAACAATTCGCCGAGACATTGCCATTTTCTACTCTCAAAAGTCTCAAATTTAACATAATCATAACATTAAAATCTGCAATAGGAAAACTTCATTCTGACATGTTGAACTCGCGAATTAAATTACTAAGTTTCCTATCATTATATTTTATTAAGGTAAAAGAACGACTCGGGTTTCGTAGTACTACTACATTTTGACACTGATGGTGTATTTCAAGTTGTGAAACAAGGCATTTAAATGTCTTCTTGAGAAAAGTGAGAAATTCAGGTACGGCTGTTCATTTAGAAGTTTTCCTGTCGGGTTATTCAGGTAATTTTATTCATTTTTCAAATGAACTATCACAAAGTGACGGACTATACTCTATCCATTATTTTTCAATAAAATTTCAACATTTGATTCTTGATTTCCGTACATGAAAATAGCATAATTGAATCTGCCAACCAGTTAATTTACGTGAAATGTTTCCAGTAACAACAGAGCAACAATTTTCTTCCATAGTCACCAGGACTGTGGAATTATTGAATTCACATAATATCTTCTCGAATTCATTATTTTTCCCAAGTAAATTCACATTGTGAAAATACGTAATTACTACGACTTCTATGTAGAGAGGACAACGTTGCGTAGTTATCTGACAGGTAAATAACTATAACCTAATATTTTCAGAATATAAATGGTGAAATGTGTCAAATTTTCATGGCCAACCGGGAGAATTTATAAATGTGAATGGAGTATAGTTCCTGGAATAATTTTTGTTTTAGAAAATTTAATTTTTTTTTAGTGATTTCTTCGATTTTTCGAATAACAAAATATTGTTTTTTAGTTTTATTGAAATAAACAAAATTCTGAGAAGATTTGCGCATTGCCATTCTATGATTAATTACTAATTTCAATTATATCGGATATTTATTCTTTAAGTTGTGGAGGACCCAATATTTCAGATGGGTTTAACTCTGAAACTGGTAGGCTGATTTTGCCGAACTTCGCTGTCTTATTCGAATACGCAACCTACCTTAAAATTTTCAAGACGCTATCTGTTTCCGTTTAAATTTATCGTGGCAACAGATGGCCAGCCGGACAGAATTTTACCTCTAATGGTTCGTCTGTGAGTCTTTAGTCGAACCTAAAAGTTTGAAGCCAATTTCGGCAAAAAATTTGAAAATTACAGATATTTGGGCAAAATTATAGCATGATGTTTTCTCTCACATGTGCGCAAAATGTGAGGAATGCAGACCATATTGAAGCTGTGAGATGAAGTGTACAATGTTATCCAAATTTTTACTTTAGATCTCAGGTCGCAGGTTCTAGGGAGCAGCGTGCACAATTTGCCTGAATGTCCATAATTATATATTATACTTTTGCCGAAAATGGTCTCAAACGATATTAAGTTCAACTCACTGATGAAGAATTCAAGGTCAAACTCGTCCGGCAGTGAAAACAAAATTTCTAACTGGTATCTTCTTCTTTTGAAATTCCAAATGGTGTAAATCTAAGAAACACACCTCGAGGGCGGAGATGTCCGTGGGCAAACCTGACAAGCAGGTCAAATCCTAGTTCGAATCCTCGCTTAGTAAATTGGAGAGTCGTGAATTGACAAGGGCATATGTACTCAAAAGCTCCTGACTTCACATCAGTGCTTTTTCTTGATTTTTTGGCACTCTAGTTCCTCGGAACTGAGTGCTTATCAATTTGCACAAATGTCTGTAATTTTCGAATTTTTCTATAAAAATGGTCTTAAACGATTTGGTTCGACTCACTGATCAAGAATCCGTGGTCGAAATTCATTCTGTCCGGCCGTTCCGGCCGTCCGGCCGGCCGTAGGCACGATAACTCTCGAACGGAATGAGCTAGACAGTTAAAATTTTCAGAGTAGGTTTGGGGGATAAATATCTCAGCTAACTTCGTTATTGGGCAAAATCGGACAGATGGTTTCGGAGTAACAAAAAAAAATCTTTTTTTTTACAAAACAAATTCCAAATCAATTTTTTTTCAATAAGCAGTTTTACCATAAGAATCCATTCATATTATTTTTAACTCTAACAAGCTAATACTTTCGGAGATATGATTTTTCAAAATTTCAATGTAAATCGTATTTCTACGTTTTCACACAATGATAGAATTATTCTGTGAGTATTCTATGAATTGTTATAATGTCAAATTATTTTCGTGAGACATGACGTTGTCTCATTGTCATTTATTCCAGCAATCCTATAAATATGAGAATTCTAATTTAATTTCATACTTTTTGTTGGTTGATATTTTCATGCCGATGGTCAATCCATATGATGATGGGAATGGTAATGGTAAGTTGATAATATTGAGTTCAGAATATCTCCACTAAAAAAAAAAACTGGAATATTGGTGTATTGGAGTAGATTTGAGGAAAGATATATATTATCGTTCATCATTGAGGAATGAATATCTCGGATGAGTTCGTTGTTGGGTAGAATTCGTCTATTGGTTTTGGATTGATAATTTTTGGCACTCTTGTTGAATTCAAATTCTTCTATGATGTTTGAATTCAATTTCTGCTAAGATGAAGTTCTAAATTTCAATAATGAATCGTACTTCTATGTTTTCACAGAATGCTATAAATATTCTATCTAAGCTTTATTATATGATCTGTGTTCATACTCGTACATTTCATCCTGTTCTATAAGAGAGAGTCAAATTCATTTCAGCTATTTTAATTTGGTTTCTTCCATGGTGCAGTTCATTCTCAGATTGCTCATTTAATCTTGATAAATAAACTATTATTTGAATTGAATTTCTTTTATGATGCAGTTCTATCATAAGAATACATTGATATAATTCTCAACTCTGAGAAACCAATACTTTTGGAGATATAATTTGTCTGTTTGAACTAGAGTGCCAGAAAGCTCCTGTCCACAGGGCTTGAACCCATTTTTCTTGAAGGAGCTGGTTAAGGAGTTCTGAATGTTTTTACTAATCACATATACTCGTTGTTGTACTGTAAGATTGCGTGTACTTTAGCGTACACACGTACACAATGTGGACGGCACAAGAACTCAACGCGAATGATGTTACGGAAATCCTGTAAGATCCTGTAGATAAGAGGCCTGATCCACTTCTAGTTGCTGCGAACATGCCGAATAGTAGTCTTGATAGCTGGTGCTGCTTTTATTTGTGCGTATTTTTTAAGTGAAGACTAGAAGAAATGTTTGGTGCGTAGATGGTGTAATAATAACTTGTATAAGAGAAGATTAATAAGTGGCCAATATGGAAACGTTACCCGGATTTTGCCTACTGATTTCTATCATCGGTTAACAACTATTGGATCCAAAATATCAGAGTGAGGTACTATAATCAGACCTGCAATTTCATCGCAAAAGAATAAATCTCTTGCATTATATTTAAGTTTGTGAAGCGATTATAGCAGCATTGGGAGAAAACATAAATGTTCTTTTTGAAGTAATCCCGGCTCTTCGGATTCCATACTACGGGTTTTCTTGATATAATCTAATAAGTTCAAGCGATTGTTTGTCACTGCATCATGAACGTCCACACGACACAACCATAATAAACGCCGTCCAAACGATTACCGTGTGGACGCTACTACGAGCATTGTATGTAACGCTCGTAGTACCGTCCACACGGAGAATCCGCCTTACATTACGCCTTGCTTCACGTGTTAAGCTGGGTCCAGACGGGTGTAATGTATCGCGTAATGCAATGCGTAATGTAAGGCGAATACTCCATGTGGACGGTACTACGAGCATTACATGTAGTGTTCGTGTGCAGTCCACACGGTTAAAGAATAGGAAAGATAATGTATAGGTATTGAATTTGAAGACTTCGACGGGTCACTGGATAAGAAGCTTGAAAAGAGGAAAGTTGTCTGAAACGTTCTTGAAAAATGCTCAAATTTGTTAATTTATTTGTAGAAGATCCGGCCCAAATAGAAGATAAAAACGATCTTGATTGCATTACCACCCAAAAATATAAGCGTAGGAATAAGAACGAGAAGTATGTTGAAAGATCACAAGCTCGGACTCTAAAATTATTTTATTCTATTTTTTTGATTGGCAAGTTTTGCTTATGGAGATGAAATTATATAGTAAATCAGGTTGGAACTATTTCAGTTTTCTTCTACATCAAGTACCTAGTAGGTCGTATGACCTCAAATTTGAAAGATGAATATTGGAAGATGTCGCAATGGAAGGATGTTTCCCAACTAATTATCGAAGTGTTTCTACACGAACAGAACTAACTGCAGATATTCAGTGATTTGCATTTCTATAATGAGAAAATACTTTGCTACCAAAATGAAATGTCATTTAATATTATGTAAAATTGAATCACAAAGTCTCACTACTTTGAGATCTGGCCTTCCTTAAAAAATTCTCAATAAAATAAGGAAATAAGAATGAAATATTAATAATTTTTATAGAATTATCAGATATTTCAACAATAATTGAATGAATATCTAAATTAATTAGGTACATTTGAATGTATATCAATATCATCTTTCGAGGATAGAATATACATTTTATGAAGGGTTTTCAATGTTTGTTCGATATGTCGTCCTAAACGACAATATTATTGCAAGCTTCTAGTATTTGTTTATAGGATACTTTAGATGAGTCTTCTTCATAGATATAATCTAAAGAATGAGAAGCACAGCCAATGGTTCTATTACGCTAGCAATTGCAGTAGAGTAGACTAAATTCTTGAAGCTTTCAACCATTTCGTGTAATTTATTATCAGTCAATTCCATTGCCTTTATCGAGATCAGTTGTTTTCTCTCATTCCATATCCTTAATACATATGTCGACATTTTTAGTAAAAAGGACAGTACCACTGCGGGGCGGGACATCAAGTAAAATAATATGGTTGCATGTACTTCTCTTGAACGAAGAGTTGCATTGGGCACAGGAGATGTCGCAGCTTTTGAGAATGTTTCGCCTAAAACATTATAATGAATCACAGCAAATCTGTGATTTCCTGTGGTCCACAACAATAACGCTCTGTTACATTTCGTTTGATTAATAAATAAGTACTGCTATCAATCTTACTTTATCCATAACAACAAAAGTTTCCAGATTTATCAATTTGGCCAAAAAACCCTGCACAAAACAGGATTGATAATATATGAGGCTATAGATTTGTATGCTTTTATTTGCTCTAGAAATATCGGTAGACAGATATTATATTTATTTCTAACTCGTGTACCTAACCGATTATAGGTTATGTTTGATATTTTCCATGGCCATATGCGGTGCATCGAGATTATTCATAATCTTTATTCCAGCGTGTGTGTGTTTCCTCTATAGAAATATCGTGCGTTCGAAAAAAATCGTGGTCCAGTAGGCTACGGAGTTTTGGACGTCAATATTCTGCGTCTGAACATAGTTCAGACATTGCAAGCTTTAAAATTCCATAGCCTACTTGACCACGAATTTTTTTGAACGCACGTTACATGGAAGGAAGTGCGTTATGAATTAATAATCTTGAAATTTCAGATCAGAAATTCATAACACTCGTCAGTATCATTCTTAAAGATCGATCTGAAAAATTAATAATCTGAAAAAATCAGAACGTGTGAGGAGAATGAATGAGTAGTAGGCAATTGCGTGCTTTCTTAAGGCCGGCCTTATACAGCCGGAATGTCTCTCTGAATTCATACTCTTAATTCATATTATTAATTCAAAAACACCGATTTGCATACTAATTTACCAAGAAAAAATATTTAAGAACTAGTGGAGGCGATTCTTCTCCGAGAGATCCCATGCGCCTACAGAGAAGTATATTTGTGAGAGGAGACTTTTGCAAGGTTTTGTATTATTTTTAGTTTATTCGTTCTTCTCCTCTTGTTTTTCCATTTTTCAGATTGAGTTTCGGGTACCTTGGAAAAAACTCCTCCGTTTTTTGACGAAGGAGTCCATATTGAAAAAATAAATGCCTATCAATATTTTTAAATTACAGAAGATTTTGTGAACAATAATTACAAATCACAACACTCACGGAGAGACAGGGTTTGTTTGCTGAGGTTTTTCCCTAAGCTCTTGTATCATACGTCGAATTGTATGGTATCTCGTTACACCAACCTCTGCTAACACATTTAAAGCTCTCTGTCAAAAGAATATATCGCACACCTGGTGCAGTAGTGGGACATCTCAATTTTTTCACTTTTTGAGATATTACGTCTTTTCGCGGTAAAAATGATCAGTCTATCCTCCTGCAGTACCGAGATATTTGTAGTTGACATAATTAACGCTGTGTGCGCTGTTGTCCCATTATGGTATTTCTATATTGGGGCATAACCTACTTATGCAAGGGTGAGACATCTTATATCTCAGTATTGAACAAACCATCAGACGTATGTAGTGCAGAGCAACGGTGTGCCATCTCGAGTTATCCCAGTACTGCATCGAGAGGCGAGTACTATTCGGCCGTTGTCCCTATAAAGCACAGTGATTTATTTCGGGTTTTCGGGAAGAATAAATAAGATTCTTCGAGCTGCCCTCGATCGAAAACTTGGTAAGTACTCATTCAGTTAAATCAATAAAGTTTACCTTATTTGGAATGGTTTTTTAGAAGATGTCCCAATCATGCACAAGCAGAGGGAAGAAGATGCTGCTTTTATTAGCTCAAAGGGAATCGATTTCAAAGGAAGGAAAAAACTACGTGAAAAAGGAGATTGTTCAGAAACCCATACAAAAGCTGAGGTACGTAGAAGACGGATCAGTTCTCGAACCTCTCAAATTTGAACATGAATGCTATACATTGCCTTTGATTGTTCATCAATCCTGCCGAAGAATCTGATACTCTACTTAATGGCAACTTTGTACCTAATGTTGATGGAAATGAGATTTTGATCGATTCAGATGACCCAGTAGAAGACCCAGATTACCATTCAGATTTAGACAGCTCTACTGAAACGGGAATCATTCCAAAGTATGAAAAAAATAAAAAGAAAGATTACGGTGAGTTAAAACAGAACGAACCTTTCCATGATGGCAGTATTATGAGGAAAGGAAAAAAAAAAGTTGCACGTCCATCAGAATGGAAACGTAATATAACAAAAAAGCTCCGAAATACCGGAAAGGAATATCTTTCATTATCTTCAAAAAAAATAGTGCCTTGTCGTGACATTAAACCGTCATGTTCTAATTGTATCTACCAGTACAAGGATAAATTCTTGGAAGAAGAAAGACGCACTTTATTCAACGACTATTGGAATATAGGCGACATCAATAAACAAAGAGAATTTTTGATTCGTAGTATGGACCAGGTAAAACCTTCATGCACTAATGCTTCTAGGAAGAGAACTGCAAATAGGGCATACTACTTCAGACGTAATGGCACCAAGGTAAGAGTCTGCAAATTTTTCTTTCTGTCAACTCTAGGTATTTCCAAGAGATCTATTACCACTACCCTCTTGAAGGATAAAAATGGAATCGTAGAGGAGGATCGTCGAGGAAAGCTCCATAATAAAAAAAAAATTGGTTCAAGCACTGACGTGAAGTCAGGAGCTTTTGCGCGTATGTTCTATTGTCCATACTCCTGTAATGAACACTCTTCTTAATCGAATTTACCATGATGAATTCTATTGTCTATTCTCCTGTATTGGACACTCTTCTCAATCGAATTCACCATGATGATTTTTATTGTCTATTCTCCTGTATTGGAGACTCTTCTTAATCGAATTTACCAAGATGAATTCTATTGTCCATTCTGGACAATAGAATTCATCTTGGTAAATTCGATTAAGAAGAGTCTCCAATACAGGAGAATGGACAATAGAATTCATCATGGTGAATTCGATTGAGAAGAGTGTCCAATACAGGAGAATAGACAATAGAATTCATCATGGTAAATTCGATTGAGAAGAGTGTTCATTACAGGAGTATGGACAATAGAACATACGCGCAAAAGCTCCTGACTTCACGTCAGTGCTTGAACCAATTTTTTTTTTCGATTAAAAGGGTCCAATCAGGAGAACGGACAATAGAATTCATCATGGTAAATTCGATTAAGAAGAGCAAAAGCTCCTGATTCACGTCAGTGCTTGAACCAATGTTCTATTGTCCATTCTTCTGTATTGGACACCCTACCATGGTAAACTCGATTAAGGGTGTCCAATACAGAAGAATGGACAATAGAACATACGCGCAAAAGCTCCTGACTTCACGTCAGTGCTTGAACAAATTTTTATATTAGCCATCAAACCTTTTTAATTCTTCATAATCATTACAAGAATGTCTGTCGATATGGAATATGGTAATAATTTGACATTTGAACACATCGTTTAATGCATAATCAATTTCAATACTTTTGTCACTCGTTGATGAGATGAGATATCTGAAATTATAGATAAACTCTAAATATTCCATTCAATATTGAAATATTAAAATTAAATTTCCACTTATTCATTTGTATTTCAAGATAATGAACGTTTGAAGCTAATGATTCATGTAAATTGTCTGTGAAAATTTGTTTTCATGGGTTAGGGGAAAAGAGTTATTGTGAAAATAAGATTCATTTATTTAGATACCAATCTATAAATTGTTTTATACTATCTACTAAGGGCCGATTTATTCAACCTCTCCGTAAAGTATTCGTCAACTATGTGCTCGTTGAATTTACTGATCCCCTTTGAAGTGAACATTTACAGTTTACTTTCCTTTCGGTAAGGCTACTTGACAGTTTACAGGTCGTAAAATATATCAGCCCTCAGTGAACAAAAAATTTGTATACCTCACTGAAGCCGTAATACATACAAAGGAAATAATTTCGAATAAAACTCTATTAACATATTCGATTATTTACTTCAAGAGAGATCAAGAATAACATTCATTTTGAAAATTCAATACTACATCAAGCAGCATGCAATACATTTTTTCGAGTTTGGACCACTGCTGCCCACATAATCATGGAGGATTCGTGAAACACTGCAGGGAGGATAAATACTTGTATATAGATTATTATTAAAATATGATAACTGAGTTTCTCCGTTTCCTTATATACTACTTCTCGTTGTAAAATATACTTGGATTTTCCTCCGCAACACTAGGATACGTCATTTTCAAAGTTAGCGTTGAATTATCAAGCCATTCTATTATAATATTAGTAAAATCTGTTCTTCAGAGGTATTCATTGTTAAGCATGCTAAGCAACAAGCATTTAAGAAACATATACATGAAGTTCCACGGGAAAACAATATACATAATATATACCTACACACATGTTATATTGCATCACCTTCTACTCCTATATTTTAAAATATTCTGCAATTAGAAAAATTAAAATGTTTCGTTAAAAATGCCTATTATATAGGTACACGCTGGCATCCAAACACCCTGATGATGGATCGTAAGAGACCCATGATATCAGGAAAACAGATTTGTTTGAATAGAAACACTAGATTTTCTTCTTGGCTATTCCACTTTTGAACTTTAAAAATTTTAGTGTTCATGTCATCTTGGTTGCCTCTTATCAATATTAAATTTTCTCATGAGATATACTTAAGCTTCACAAATATTCAATCGACTAAGTTCCATATACCTTGTTTTTAAGAATTCTATCTGCAGTAACTCCAAGAGTAACTCATGCATTCTATTTGTCGAAAAGCATTACTTTTTTGCTCTACGTCAACTGGACCTTAATTCATTCCAACCTGAAAGGAAATATTAAGACTTGGATTTCTCTGAGTAAAGTAATTCATTCAATTCACTTCTATTACTTACTGCTGATTTTTAGCCAGAAATCCTGAAGGACATATACCAGATATCTTCTTTCTGAACAACTTTTCCACAGTTCTCCATAATTTGGAATTTCTTTCACATACGTAAACAATATTTCTAGATTCCTCCAATCTTCAAATACAAGGTAATCTCGATTATTTTCAACGGAAGGAATACTCGTTCGTACTTCGTGGATTGAGAATATTTTGTTTACGTTTCAGATTTCAGATTCGATGTTGAGGTTAAAACGGGGCGCATGCGTAGATCAGAATGTAGTTTGTAGTATATCCATTAATCATGAATCATTCTCAAAAATACCACACATGCAATTTACCGATCACTGCTAATATTTATTATTTACCAGAAATTCATCACAAATCGAAACTATTTAAATTAGAAATGTCAATTTTTACATGACTAACCCGGACTTAGCCATTTAACCCTGCTATTTTGCCGGGTTAAATTTTTATAGTTTTGACCCAGGGTTAGGCTCTAACTCTTGAAGGTGCAAGACCTATTATCAATTTAACCCTAGGTTTAGAGTTAATCCGGATTTAATTAGATAACCCGCATTCGTGCAAGTGGGCCTTAGTGGCCTACATGGCCTAAAATTCCTCTCTACCCATCACAAGATTTAATATCCACAAATGAGCCTCTCACCTTACAAGATCAGAAGCCTTCAGCAAAATTTCAGCGATATCATATTAAATATAATACATAATCTTTCAAAAGTCCCCTCTCGCAAATATACTCCACTGAAGGCACATGGATCTCTTGAAGAAGAATCGCCTTCTCTATTTCTCAAAGATATTCACTCTTGTTCATAGAAATCCCTTCAATATTTAGTTGCCTCCTCCTAAGGAGGATCTCTTTCAAAACCAGGTCTGACCACTAATGTAGGGCTATCATCTCCCATAGATTTGTGATGAAATAAGACGATTATCCCATAATATACGAGCGAAAATATGTCATCATGACATTCATATTTTTATTTTATTTTTGAAGCTTCTCGCAAAAATACGACCATAGACTACATATTATCATACGACGATTCCCGTCCGCTACACTTGGCTACCACTACGCTACCCAACTCACAAAAGGCTGCCCGGTTCTCCAACAATATAGATCCGATCATGTTCAAACTTGGAATTCTGCAGTAGAGTTAGGTTCTGAAGGCTGTTCCAAAATTTCAGCCATGCCGGACGAATAGTTTATGATATATAGATTTGTTTTCAATAATTTTCAACTATTTTTTTTTATTTTCTAGTTATACCATCCTCACGAAATTCTGCAAGAATTTTCGCGTTGGCATTCTTCAACTAATAACAATGTTTGAATTCAATCGGTTTTGTATTCTTCGAGTTAATGAGGAACAAAAAACTACCAAATTTCAGAAAATTTCAGATGGCTATAACTCTAAAACCGTTTGGACGATTATGCTCATAAACAAACTCAAATGTCACATTCAGGTGCACAACCCAACCTGAAATTTTCAAGCCGCTATCTCCTTCCGTTCTCAGGTTATCGTGACAACAAAAATATTTTTTAATAATTTTTTAATAATTTTCTAGCGATCCGATTCTCACAAAATTTCACAAACGTGCTAAGGTCTATATTCTACAACTATTCACCAAGTTTAAATTCGATCGGATTTATTTTGGTTGAAAACAAAATCATTACTCGGAAACCATTGGGCCGATTATACCCATTAACGAACTTGTCCGTCGTATTGGGATGCGCCACCTACCCTGAAAATTTCAAGTCGCTAGCTCTTTCCGTTCTCAAGTTATCGTGGCAACGGCCGGACGGCCGTACGGCCGTACGGCACCACAGAATTAAATTTCACATTTGGGCAAAACTATAACGCGATGTTCCCCAGAACATACGCGCAAAAAAAGGTTGACGAAACTATCAGACAAGATATAAGAGATCACATTTTATCAATACCTAAAATTGAGAGTCATTATCTACGTGCGCAATCAAGCAGGGATTATATCGAAGGCGGGAAGACTATTGCACAAATTTATAGAGACTATAAGGAAATTTGCAAAGAAAATGACAAACCTTTCGGCAAATTATCGTTGTTCAGTTATATTTTCAATACCGAATTTAATATTTCCTTTTTCATTCCGAAGAAAGATCAATGCGAACTTTGCGAGTCGTTAAAAAATCGAGGAACGGAATATTTAATTAGTCAGGAATATAATAACCATCAAAAAGAAAAATTACAAGTTAGGTTAGAAAAAGATCAAGATAAACAGAACAAAGATTCTAGTACGATCGTATGTTCGTAGGATTTGCAAGCTGCTCTACCTACCCCAAGAGGAGAAGTATCTGTTTTTTACTATAAATCGAAGCTTAGTACTTTCAATCTTACTATTTACAATTTGAAAACAAAGGAGGCAATTTGTAATGTATGGCATGAAGCTGAGGCCAATAGGGGGGCCAATGAAATAGCCACCTGCATTTATAGGTTTATAGAGGAAAAAACACAATCTTTCACCAAGAACTGCGAATTCCAGAATAACACGAAAACAGGGGATAAGCTCTACTTCATCTTTTATACGGACAACTGTGCCGGACAACAAAAAAACAAATTTTTACTGGCAATGTACATGTACGCAATCAATAAATATCCGATTATTGAAAGTATTACACATGCGTTCATGATAAAAGGCCAAACCCAGAATGAAGGGGATGGGGTTTATTCGGTAATAGAAAAAGAAATAAAAAGAGCATTGAAATCAGGACCTATTTATCACCCTGCTCAATACGTCCAATTAATGAAAACGGCAAAGAAAAATTATCCATATTATAAGATATCAGAATACTCTCATAAAGACGTAATAGACTTCAAGGGTTTGTCAGAAGAACTTGGAAAAACTTTCGCCACAGCAATGTCAAAAATTGCAATTTCCGACCTGAAGAAGTATAAAGTGGAAAAATATAGTGACCAATTGAAACTCTCTTTCAAGAGATCCTTCTTTGACGATTATGAGGAAATCAAATTTGCAGTGCAATCAAAAGAGAATGAAATTGGTACAAGAAAGAAGAAAAAACTACAGCCAATAAGCATTGCGAACATTATGAGTTCATGGTCTGAAAAAAATGCTTATGCACAACCCGTTGGAATCTCTAATAAGAAAAAAAAAGATCTACTCGATTTGGTGAGAGGAAATCATATTCCTGCTACATACTCGAGCTTTTACGAGTCTCTAAGCGTGTCTTAGAAGATTCCTCCACTTATCATAATATCTGTGTTCTTTTAATTATTGTTTTGTAATATGATCATAATACCCTTATGAGTTATGAGAATGTACTAGTTCTTTTATTTTTTGTTAATGTGTGCTAATTAGTTGATTTGTGATAATTGGACTATGTTCATTTACATGTAATGTGATATTACCATAATACTTATATAAGTTGTAAGAATGTACTACTTATACTATTAGTTCAATTGTTTTATATTTTTCTATTATGTTGTTAATTATTGTTCTATTAGTTGATTTGTGATACTTGAAATGATACTCAAATGTGATATTAGAATATTTGTTATGTTGTTTTCCATTTTATCATTTTGTTCAATAAAGAAAATTGCTTTCTTAAATAATTTTATGCTCAACTTCATGCCATAATGATTAATAACATCCATTGAATGAAATCATCAACAGAAAAGCCAAAAATTAATAGAGGTCTAAGTAGCGAAATCTCAGTTGCAGATAGTGCAATACTGTGACATCTTCATATTTCGATAAAAATATATTTTTTTTTAATAGAAGATAGTACATAATGAGTATTACACCAGCCAAGATCATTTAAGAACATTTCAACCCATAAAATGATAATTTTTCGAATCTTCTATTACGGTGGTGAAAGAATATATTGGGGATGAAAAAAAATTGAAATGTATTTTCTTCATTTTCTCGGAACGCGATTTTTAGAGTTGTCCCACTACAGCACTAGGCGTGCGAATGAATATATATATTTTCCTCACACAATCTGATTTTTTCAGATTAATAATTTCTAGATTTTGCAAGCTTACAGAATTCAGATTATGAATTTAAGAATATGAATTCAGAGACTTATAAGACCGGCCTAATTGATAATAGGAATTAAGAGTATGAATTCAGAGTGATAATCCGGACGTACAAGGCTGGCCTTAGAATTGAATTTGACCAGAGATTCTTCATCAGAGTCAAACAGAATATTTCAGCAAACTGATAGCGCCCTTGTACTAGTGCCCCAAAACCGACTCAGTTGAAACAGTCCCATTTATTTTCTGTAGGATTTAATTGACTTAACAAAGTATTTCCATGAAAATCTCACGCCTGATTATATAGTTGAGCTAAGCCCCTCTTCCCGTCACAAGGACCACGATTTTTTCCACTTTTCACACAGGCGCGCTATGAATATTAATCCTCAAACCAATTCTCCGAAATCCGCTCAATTCCACCACTCTTAATTCCGTGCAGAGCGAATATCCCGAAACCTCTCGGTCCCGATTTTAGCCTTCGCAAAATCCCCAATCGCGAGCCGGCAAGACGTTCACTTAGGGGCGTAACGCCCCAATAAAAACCGTGCATGACTTGGCCGTTTGAGACAACGTGTAAATTCAGGGATTAGAGCGAGCGGAACGGTCTGAAATTAAAATTTTATTATGATTCCGCACCCCGCTCAGAGGGGTGCGTCGAGGGATGAAATGTGTGGGAGACGCTGAGGCTCAGGTGTAAATTAATGGGGATTATATTGAGCAATTAAGGAAGCAAACATTTTTTAATAACCTCCACAATATAATCCTCATGATTCCTCATGATGTACAGGGTGTTGAGAAAATAACGCTGCCAAACTTATAGGTATTATTACTCCTTGCCTGAATTCGAAGCAAAAACATCATTTTAACGTCTGAAAATGGATAGTTTTGAAGATGCAGGGTGTGAAATTTATATGGAAAAAATTATAGTATTCTATGTATGATAAATTACTATACATTGTGGAAAAGCCAAATGGAATAAATTCATTATCTTGGTTACTGTACATATTTATGGAAAATCCCGAAACATGACCAATTTCATTTTTTTTTTAATTGTCATTCTTCTTCGTAAAAATGCGAACCTTACCTTCATTCCCCTTCGAAAGACAGGTACAACCCCCAATTTTTGGCGCTCTTGTTCCTCGGAACAGAATGCTTATCAATTGTACCCAAATTGCCCAAATGTCTGAAATTTTCGAATTTTTCGATGAAAATGGTTTCAAATGATTTGATTCCACTCACTGATCAAGAATCCGTGGTCGAAATTCATTCTGTCCGGCCAGCCCGGCCGGCCGGCCGTAGGCACGATAACTCTCGAACGGAATGAGTTAGACAGTTGAAATTTTCAGAGTAGGTTTGGGAGATAAATATCTCGGCTAAGTTTGTTACTGGGCAAAATCGGACAGACGGTTTCGGAGTAACCAAAAAAAAATTTTTTTTACATGACAAATTCCAAATTTATTTTTTTTCAATGAGCAGTTTTACCATAAGAATCCACTGATATCATTTTTTACTCTAACAAGCTAATACTATCGGAGATATTATGTTGCAAAATTTCAATAATTAATCGTATTTCTACGTTTTCACAGAATGATATAATTATTCTATGTTTGAATGAAGTAAAAGGTTATATTAACCTCAGTGGTTAACGAAAAGTAATTTCTTCTGATGATTCCATTATGTTCATCTTTCCTATTGCCTCCATAAACTACATCAAAACAGTCTTGTATACCTATATTCACAAATTCAAGAATCGAAGGAGAAAATAACAACTACGAATTGACAAGTTCTTATATCTAGAAAAGATGACATTCATGAATAGTGCTCACAGACAGATTATGTGTTCACATTCTGTGAATACATAGAACTTACGTTGTATTATTGAAACTTTGAAACATCATATCTCCGAAAGTGTTAGTTTGTTAGAGTTGAAAATGATAAAAATGGATTCTTATGATGAAACTGCATCTTAAACAAATTTTAATTCGAAAGTTGTAATGTGAAAAAAAATATTTTTTTTTGTTACTCCGAAACTATTGGACAGCTTTAGCCCAATAACGAACCCCATCGAGATATTTATCCTTCAAACCTAGTTTGAAAATTTCAACTGTCTAGCTCATTCCGTTCGAGAGTTATCGTCATAACGGCCGGACGGACGGCTGGCCGGACAGAATCGATTTCGACCACGGATTCTTGATCAGTGAGTCAAACCAAATCGTTCCAGACCATTTGCAGCCAAAAATTCCAAAATTACAGACATTTGGGCAAATTGATAAGCACTCTGTTCTGAGGAACAAGAGCGCCAAAAATGTATGAATGTGCTAATGCTTCCTTTTCAACTTTATGGGGTATATTGTGAGGGTGTTTGAAGCGTGAATAGAAACCGGAACATGCGCTCCTGACTACGTTAGTGCTTTGTAAGAATTTTATTCGTCTTTTTTGGAGAAATTCTTAAATTATATATTTATAATTTTATGCTTCGTCCAGTCTCACTCCAAAATCCCAATCATCACTAAACTTTAGGTGAGTCAGATGAGTATAGAAAGCAGGAGGCGTCTTTTCAGACACCCTCATTCCCCCGCAAAACATCGCACCAGCTTACAAGGTATCAATAAGTTCCGATAGACCCCCCCATGTGCATCCATAGACTCAAATGCGATCTATTCACTCTCCTCATTTCTGAAATGAAATATTAAAGTATCCAGTCCGAAAAACCCATCAGGCTGAACCGGCACATGCAACGTGCCTCCCCTGCCTCTAATACCCTCATCCATCGTCGGAATAATTCAGTGGATAGAAGAAGATAAGCAGAATTTCCCTCTGGGGTGTCGGTTTACCCCCATTGTCGGTAGCTCAGGTAACACGATTTCTTCGGATAGAGCAAATGAGGAACTTTCTGGAGGCCGATATTGGATGAAAGGAACGGCAGGTAAGTCGTAACAAAGGATGAAACAACTTTTTGTTACTTTTGCTGATGGGTCCCTGAAGGATTCAGATTGTGAATTTTTAGACGATCTCGGAGTGCTGACGTTATCGCGGATTGTAATTTGAGTGGTAATATAGATATTATTCTCAGACCCTACGAAAGAAATCAGGCCGAGATACTTCTTATATAAGTAGTGCATGTTAATGACTCAGAACAGGGTCTTGTTATTTGGTACCCGTCTAGCTGTCACTGCTTATTCTTCACCACAACCTTCTTCTACTAGGGTTCGTTCTATGCATTTTTCTCGCCATATGATGTGCTATCAAAAAGTCCTGTTTTCTTCAAAATTCTGTCTCACGACATTCAACGGATTCTAGTGCCCCCGTACCAGGACTCTATTTATTTATTAAAAATGTTTGTAAAATCTGAATTTGAGTCGGGAATGGTCTCCACGATTCCATTTGAAGGGTATAGGGGAAAAACATGCAATGTCATAAAGACAATAAACTGAGAAATTGCTGAATTGAGCTTGGACAAGTCTTGATATTTCACTGTACCAATAATTAAATACTAAGATTAATAATGACGTGCGTGTTACCACAAAGTATGTTTTGCTGGCGTTCTATTCTACCACATTCGGACTATACAATGATATGTATTAATCTTTGAATTTATCTCTATTTATCCCTAATAGTGAATATAAAACGAACTTCTTCATAGTGTTAAAAAGAAACGTTTAATATCAATTATAAGTATCATTCCACAGATCCATCCCAATTATTATTGACGAGAAATTGTTTTTATGAATTTACAGTACATGTTAATAATAAATACCACCGAACATATAATACGCTAAAATGTTAGGATACAACCGAACGATATATTCTGTGGCTAACCTAATGTATTACATTTCTCTGTCACAGTATAAAAAATATTATTAAACTATGTGTATAGGAGGTTGTCGCCTGTCTGATTGTTTCCAGAATTCGACGGTTTTCATCAAGGTTTTCTTATCTAAGAAACTCGGTTTTTATATACTTAGTTATCTGTGGATATAATCGAAAAGTTTTATGAAACCCGAGGTCCGTTAACTTGCTTGTTAAATATGACGTAGAAATCAGTTCATCGTGAACTGAACGTATCTTCGTGAAACGCACGTCCAGATTCTATGCTATCTATAGGCCATAGACTGATAGAGGTTAGGTTATAATAATTGTTTATAAATTGGTTGAATGATTTATAATATAGAGTCATTTATATGGTGCAAATTTGAATATTTAATGAATGACAGAATAGGCGATGAAGATATTGTGAATATTCAATGAGAACCAAGTGCGAGTCAGTGTTTTAATATTCAGGAATTTTTTTTTCAAAAATGCAGCATAAAGATTATTTAAAACCATTTCATTAGTCTTGAGTGAGTAAATAAGTTATCTCAAAGATGGTTCGCATGTACATTGAGAGACAATTACGGAAGAATGGTCCCAAGAAAAAATGGAAGAAGCCACAAATATAAAGTCCAAGTTAGAAACAGTAGTAGATAAGACCAATGTGAGAGGAAGTCCTGAATGCGTGTAAATAAGTCATTGTTTATGATTCAATAGCTTATATAAGCTATTGAATCATTAACAAAATATAAACAATGACTTATTTACACGCATTCAGGACTTCCT
Source organism: Halyzia sedecimguttata (assembly GCA_937662695.2). Lineage (NCBI taxonomy): Eukaryota > Metazoa > Arthropoda > Insecta > Coleoptera > Coccinellidae > Halyzia > Halyzia sedecimguttata. Next base: position 71,239,790 of record OW569414.2, read on the forward strand.
CTCACATTGGTCTTATCTACTACTGTTTCCAACTAGGACTTTATATGCGAAGAAACTTTTAATTTTGTTATATGTTTTGCACTATCCCATTCGCACCGAGGATAGGGACGATTCAGATATTTCTGTCTTTCTGGTTTTTAGTTAGTATTATGCAGAATTTCTGATAATTTTAGTCGTGAAATATAAGTTGCGAAGCTGAATTATTACTTATTATCATTGTGTCAATAAAAGTTACATATATTATACTCTAGTATGAATTCCATATTCTCAAATATAAATTGATCCGATTCGCCTCGGTCTTACCTATTTCTTTTCCGTCAGAAATTAAATTGTTCAATATTTTCAGCGATATCCTATGTGGAAAAAAATTCGCAGAAGTTTTTTTCCGTCACATAAGACCATCTTATCTACCGTCATTTCACTGTTTTTGCGTCCGTAAACAGATGGAAAAAGTCGCGTGGTATCCGACGAAATGACCTCGATAAGGAAATCTTTCGATTTCATTCCAGAAGGACATGATGTCAGGTACCACCAATCAGAAGGCCAATTTGAACCCCTACCGCCCGTAGATGTAATATTTTGACCACGTGGTTGCTCAGCTGTTACCGAGGGCATATAAGGCCCACCGAGGAGACAATTGATTCATTCTTCGTATAATTCTTGGTAATTCATACTTGGTACTGAATTATTTGTCTGATTTGCGAATTATAGTTAAATGGTTTTCCGAGTTCGATAGCGAGCCAGTCGTCTAATGAAAATAATTCCAGTTAGATAATTTTCCGAATGCCACCGCGACCTAGTGCATTATTCCCAAACTATTACCCACCGTTTCCGTCGCATTCCGTCCGTAAGAATTCGACGATTTTTTCGTAAAATTTGGTACCCTAGTGCCCATAAGTGAGTGAGACAGGACCCGTAAATGCAGTGATTGTGAAATGTCTGGAATTGGTAAGGCCCCGTTTATACCTTTTGTACTGATTATTTTCTGTCAGGGTATCGCCCTACTACCACATAAACGTTCGTTTGATCACGTTCCGTCCGGGGTTGTCCAACTGCGACGCCGATACCTCTCTTGGTGGCATCGTCGTGAACACTTGCTAGGTGAGGTTACAACGTCCTTACGAGGGCGCTCCTTCCTCATTTTTTCGCTCGTTGCCGGCGGATTTGATCAGGTTGCTTGCCGGTCTTGAAAGTCCCTTTTTAGGGCCACTCGACCAGGAATCATTGGCGTCCCAGCTTGGGTTTACTGATCAGCACTGTGCTTTCGACCGGCTGGTTGGCGTTGGTGTTTGACAGGTCACAACGTCCTTACGGGGGCAATCCTTCCTCGTTTGTTCGTTTGCTGCCGGCAGATAAGCTGAGGTTGCTTGTCGGTCTTGATAGTTCTTTTTTAGGGTCACTCGACCGGGAAGCTTTGGCGTCCCAGCTCGGGGTTACTGATCAGCAGTGTGTTTCGAGCGGCTGGTTGGCGTTGGTGTTTGAGAGGTCACAACGTCCTTACGGGGGCGCTCCTTCTACACCATTCTGCTCATCTGAGTGGTCGAGCCAAAGTCACTGCTGGACCGACGTTCTACATCCGACAAAGAGATACATAAGAGCAAAAACGTTAGTTTCATTACTATCCGTCCGGGGTTGTCCCACTGCGACGCCAATACCTCTCAATTATCGGTGGCATCGTGGTGAACACTTGCTAGGTGAGGTCACAGAGTCCTTACGGGGGCAATCCTTCCTCGTTGTTGCCGGCAGATTAGCTGAGGTTGCTTGCCGGTCTTGATAGTCCCTTTTAAGGGCCACTCGACCGGGAATCTTTGGCGTCCCAGCTCGGGGTTACTGATCAGCACTGTGTTCCGTACGGCTGGTTGGCGTTGGTGTTTGAGAAGTCACAGCGTCCTCACGGGGAGCTCCTTCTGCACCATTCTGCTCGTTTGAGCGGTCGAGCCACAATCGCTGCTGGAACGACGTTCTACATTCCGACAAAGAGATACGTGAGAGCATAAACGTTCGTTTGATTATGTTCCGTCCGGGGTTGTCCCACTGCGACACCGATACCTCTCAATTCTCGGTGGCATCGTGGTAAACACTCGCTAGTTGAGGTCACAACGTCCTTACGGGGCCGCTCGTCCTCGTTTGTTCGCTCGTTGTCAGCGGATTTGCTGAGGTTGCTTGCCAGTCTTGATTGTCTGTTCTTAGGGCCACTCTACCGGGAATCATTGGCGTCCCAGCTTGGGGCTACTGTTCAGCACTGTGCTTTCGATCAGATGTTTGCCGTTGGTATTTATGGGGTCTCAACGTTCTTACGCGGGTGCTCCTTCTGCACAATTCTGCTCTTCTGAATGATCGAGCCACAGTCGCTGCTGGACCGACGTTCTACATTCCGACGAAGAGATACGTAAGCGCATTTAACATTTAGGACGATACTTTGCCGTGGCATACCGTCAAGCGGTTTCGGAGTTATGGCTGTTTTTACTAAAACCGTTTTTTTGAATATTTCCGAAACCGATCACTCGATCTATCTAAAATTTAGCATCAAATTGTAGAATCATGACCTTTCATTTACAAATTTCAAAATAAATGTTGTTTAAGATGTAGTTTCACCCTAAAAATCCATTGATATAATTTTCAACTCCAACAAGCTAATACTTTCGGAGATATGATTTTTCGAAATTTCAATAATGAATCGTGCTTCTATGTTTTCACAGAATGCTATAATTATTCTATCTATGATTTATTATATGATCTGTGCTCATACTCGTTCCTGTTCAATAAGAGACAGTCAAATTCATTCCAGGTTTTTAAATTTGATTTCTTCCATGGGGCAGTTCTCATTCTGAGATTGCTCATTTAATCTTGATAAATAAACTATTATTTGAATTGAATTTCCTCTAAGATGCAGTTCTATCACAAGAATACATTGATATAATTCTGAACTCTGAGAAACCAATACATTCGGAGATATAATTTGTCTGTTTGAACAAGAGCGCCAGAAAGCTCCTGTCCAAAGGGCTTGAACCAATTTTAACATTAAAAGTTACTTACAGCATAGACCATTATGGCCATAAACTTGCTATGAGCCATTTTCAGCAATGCCCGTGAAGTATGCTAACAATACTGCATGCTAAAATTAGATACCAAGTTTCAATTCGAGCGCTTCTCTATTTTTTAAGTTATTGAGGAAACAATATTTCAGATAGGTATAACTCCGAAACCTCCATGTCAATTATGTCCATTAAATTAACTGCTGCATTCGGAGGTGCAAACCTACCCTGAAAACTTTAAGACGCTTTTTACGTTCAAAAGTTATCTTGGCAACGTACAGCCAGCCGGACAGAATTGAATTTGACTTGAATTCATGATTGGTCGAAACTAATGGTTGGAGAACATTTTGGGCAGAAATCTCGAAAATTACATACATTTGGGTAAAATGTTCGCTTATGCGCGCATAAAGATTTTCTATCCGCAATGAATAACTGTTCGGTGTGGTTATTGGGCAGGAGGGATTGGTACTTTTTTTTTAGACTGAATCGGAAGAGGCTGCTTCTGTGAATGTATTGCATATCAATACATCATTAATCAATTTGCATGGCCTGAATTGGATGATATGCATGTGGACTATGTTTATTACCAACCTGGCGGCACTAAGGGCCACATAAGTTGCGAAACCATCGAACTTTTGCGTGGAATGTTTCCAGGTTGCAGGGTCCAGTGATTTCTCGAAACAGCGATTACAATTGACCGGCAAGATCATGCGATTTAACACCTTTGAAAAGTGATTTTTCGCAAATGACATTCTCATGGAAATTACGAGACCTCTGACGAGTAATTTTTCTTAAATGTAATGGCCGAAGTGGCCGAAAAGCAACAATGTTAAATATTACATGACATAATTTGTACCTGGTATTTTATCTCCAGTGGTATTTGACATGACTATTTCACGAGAATATAAACGGGAAGTTGACCAACTTGTATGAATGAAATTCAAGCAAGAAGGTACATTATCCGACGCTGCACGTGCAATAAAATCGACACGTCCAACGAAGACTGTACTAACTTTCTTGACCTAGTTGTATAATACACCAAACTTTATTTTAGGGAGAGAACATACCTGAAGAAGTATTGTATCTAAAAAAGAAAGAATGATGCAACCAATATTTAATAGTTGCATATACAGTGAGGAAAAGCAAAATGGAATAAATTCATTATGTTGGTTACTATACATATTAATGGAAAATTACGAAGCACATCCAATTTAAATTTTGAATAGTCGTTTTCCATCGTAAAAATGTGAAACGTGCCCTCAACCCCCTTCGAAAGACAGTAACAACCCCCAATTTTTCAAATAGGAAGTTTGGGCAGATACTTCGTTTGAAAATTAACTTTCAAGTTTATTGCAAACCTCAAGAAAGACAAAAATTAAATCATGTGATTATCCAAATTCGTTTTAATATTTCCTCGAATATTCCCAAATCTTAGTAATAATACTAAACTTATTTACCTTATGAGTTGTCTACTTTGTGTTTGAGTTTCATTAACTTCAATTTTGAATAATGGTTCGATTAACGGAACTGCACAAAATAGCAATTTTACTACTGATTGGTTACAGAGATAACACCCGAACAAAATAGAATCAAGTCGCTTGTATCATGAGAAATATCCGAATTGGCCACCTATAACCCAATGGACAATTAATGAGTAAAATAGAGAAGCAGTTTCGCGAGTTTGGGCATGTAAGGCAGATTAAAAATTGGTTCAAGCACTGACGTGAAGTCAGGAGCTTTTGCGCGTATGTTCTATTTTCCATTCTCCTGTATTGGACACTCTTAATCGAATTTACCATGGTGAATTATATTGTCCGTTCCCCTGTATTGGACACACTTAATCGAATTTACCATGGTAAATTCTATACATGCTGATATTCTTGATAAAAAAATGTAGAATAAATTTTTTTTGATTTTTGGCTTAGTTTCCGAGATATCAGACTTCAGATTAGCTGCATGTCAGCCACCATTTTCAACTTCAATACATAATATAGAAATACAAAAATAAGCAAATCAAATGTTCAAAAATTCCACAATTACCATCGATACAGGCTTTTGGCAACGCAAAAGATAACAGTGGATCGTTTAAGTAACTGCACTCTTGGGACGGAGTCTTTAACGAACAATAACTTCCAATTCAAGTCCTTACTAATCGTTTGAATGCCGATGCGTTGCTGCAATTTTTAGAAAACGATCTTGCAAATTTGCTACGAGATTTTCTTGTGGGTTTCGTATAAAACCGTATGTGATTTCGGTACGACGGAGTGTCACCGCAGGTTAAACGAAATGTTGTCGCTTGGTTAAGCTTTCAATTGGAGATGTATTGGTCAGCGTGGTCAGGTGCTATGGCCTGCGAGATTACCTGTCTTGAAACCTTTGGATTATTTTGTATGGGAAATTTAATACAAATTCTATAAGCATGATATTATTATACGATTCCCTCGTTTTGCGTTGCCATGCCTGTATCCATGCTAAAGGTGCTATTTTTGAACATTTGTTTTATTTATTTTTGTATTTTTATATTATGTCTTAAAGTTGCAAATTGATGACACGCAGAAGCTTTGAAGTCTGATGTCTCGGAAACAAATCCATTTTATTCTACATTCTTTAACAAGAATAACAACCTGTATTCGTTCTTTAGTTTTCCGCCTCGAGTTTTGAATCACTCGCGGTAGTTGGCAGTAAATGCAAAAGTAAATACTGTCAAAGTTGAATAATATTCCTTCGAGTTGTATTGTAAATAAATTGTGTTGCTATCAGAATAAGTGTCAGAGGCGTTGGAAACGAGAGACGAATTTTTTGTTCGAAGAAATTTGAGATCGTACGAGAGGAAGCCCAGTTCCTTTACCAACGAAGACAATAGTGAAAAGTGTTGTGAAATAAGGGCCATTATGAGTGAACCGTGAAGTGTCATAAAAAGGATTAGTATGAGATACTGAGGTAGGATTAATTCTTATTGACAATTTATTTCCGAGTAACTTTAATTGATTGTAGCCTTATGTAAATTTGGAAGTATTTTTTGGTACAGTTATTTTTAACTCTGTTTTTTTTTACGTGAATATTTTGGAATATAGAGCATTAGGTTGGAAATCTATTTCAATAAAGACTCTAATTTTCAAAGATTGTAATTTGGAATTTGATTCGATGAAAACTAGATAAACGACGCATTATTTATAAATCAGACGTTCTCTGGACTCTCTTTCGTCTGAAACCCATGTACCATGAAGTATTTGATACCTAACCCCGAACCTCAAGCGTCTCTATGGAGGTCAGGGTTAACGAGATATCTGTATCTGGATTTTATAATGCTCAAACAGCTCTAGTAAAGTGTGATGCACGGTTAGCAACGACTATATTCCTGGAATTACCTTCAAACCGTGGCATAGTTCCCATGGAGTCCTAGTGGTCTAAGGCGGGGTAGTTTGAGCCAGAGAATCACTAATCGTTACACATCGGTGCACTAACCTGTGAGATCGAGGGAAATCCGAAGTGCAGGGGGGGGGTAATGAGGGTAGGTACCTCAAAGCCATTGAGGGTACAGGGCAATCGGGGAAAAGCGAAATTATTTGTGTTCTGTGGGGAAAAGTCAGTGAGTTCTAATCAGCGATACGACGAAGACGTTGAAATTTAGACGACCAGCGAATGCGAGTTTTTATCCCTGAGCTTTAGACGATTTTATTGAACATTGAATTCTAACCTAGACGAATTTAGAGTATACAGGGTGATTAAAAACTCGAGACGAAAAATTAAGGAACGTACACATGCTGATATTCTTGATAAAAAATGTATACTAAAATTTCTGGATTTTTGACTTTGTTTCCGAGATATCAGACTTCAGCGAATACGAGTTTTCATATAATCATTAAAGGATATTGTGGGTATATTCATTATTAAATGGTCTCTTTCTGATTTTCTCTCCCAAACTCTGAAACTATCTATTAAGTAGAAATTTATTATTTTGTGAGTTGCTTCTGCGTAAGAAACAAAAGATATTTGTCAGAAGAAATAAATGGAGCAATGTTGCCTAACAAACAAAAACGAAATAACATCAACGATGAAATAACTATTTCGTAACGTTTCGGAGTCTAAATCAGACTCCTTCGTCAGACACTAACGGAAAACTTCAGAATTATTTTTATTGATATAGCTATTCTGAAATTCTAGATTTACAAAAAATGATTCTGAAGATTTTCGTAAGTGTTTGACGAAGGAGTCTGATTCAGACTCCGAAACGTTATGAAATAGTTATTTCATCGTTGATGTTGTTTCGTTTTTTATTTGTTAGGCAACATTGTTCGATTTATTGTTTCTGACAAATATCTTGTTTTTCTTACGCAGAAGCAATTCGCAAAATTATAAATTTTTATTTAATAGATATTTTTCAGAGTTTGGGAGATAAAACCCAGAAAAAGACCATTCATTAACGATTTTTCATCCCTAAGACTTAGATGATTTTATTGAACATTAAATTCTGACTTAGACAAATTTGGAGTATATTGCTGTAGTTGGCGAACTTCAGTAATTGCCAAAGTAAATACTGTCGAAGTTGTGAATATTTCTTCGAGTTGTATTGTAAAATAAAGTGTGTAAATATCAGAACAAGTGTTTTTGAAAATCAAAGGCGCGAAAGAGGAAATTTTAGGAGCGTAATTCAATCAACCCCAAGGCGATTGATGTAAAAGTCCTGCATTATGGTTATTTTTGCTAGCGTTCACTAAACATTCAAATACCATATTCCAGAGTTTCTCTATTGTTAAAAACTATAATCTCCCAAATTCAAAATGGCCGTGTTGAGTGACAATGTGAACTGCGTAGTAACCATGGAGGTAGAAGGAAGTGGAGGGGGCATAAAGATCGAAACTTATCACATACTACGCCATATTGGTGTGTCCCAATTTACTATAGGAATCCGGAATTCCAACCATAGAAAACTCACAATTTCATGTGTATAACAAAGAATTTGCCCATACCAATATGGCCGATTTTATGTGACACTTTCGTTACAAGGGAAATATAGCACATGCTCCCTCCACTTCCTCCTACCTCCATGGTAGTAACCGTAATCACGCAGCGCGGAGGCAGACATCGGATCGGGAGTCTTTGGAACCTTTATATATAAGGTCCCGATTGCAGCAAAGGAGATTCCACCTCATGGAGTAAAACAAAGATTCTGATGACATGAAAAAGAAACTAAAGAAGTTGTATTTCGTTGTACAGAGAAAACGATTTTCAAATTCCCAATTGGAATTAACGATATTTGGTTGAAGGAGGAGTTAGAATTAAAAGGTTTCCTTCTGTGTTTTCTCTCCCAAACTCTGAAAAATATCTTTAAAATAAAAAAATTATTATTTTGTGATTTGCTTCTGCGTAAGGCTCGTTTCACATGCACGATTCCATTCGGTTCGGTTCGTTTTCGGTTTCAACCGGAAACGAATGAAGCCCTTTCACACATATACGGTTCATATTAGGTTTTACCTTATCTTCCGAACTAGAGGCTGTATCAAAATTCAAATTGTTTCGCGACGTCAGATTCATCAAAGTTATTCAAAATTTGAACATAAACATCTTTGCATACATGCTTCCTGTGTCTTCAATTTATCTGTATATTTTTCAGAAGTTTTGTCCCACAGCACTGGTTTAGATTCACTGCAGAAATCAGTCGATCCACATTTGGTAAACCATCATTTGCTCATGAATACTGAGATAGCAACAAAATCCCGAAAATATGTAGGTATCTATGTTTATTTGTTTATATTTCTATATTTGAACAATTTGGGGAATATTGAGAGGTATCTGCTAGATTTGAGGTTAAAACCACAGAACGAGACAGAAACCACATGTAAATAATTATTACTTTATGGTTAAAACCGAAACTAAACCGTGTCTGTGTGAACGCCCAGGTTGATCTTTATTCGCTACACACGAATCCAAACCTGATAGAAACCTATTCGTGTCGAGGGAGTATTCGGTGCTGTACGGTTTCTATTCGGTACCGAATCTGAACCGAAGCACCGTTTCACACTTGCCGCCAGCGACCGAATGGAAACCGAAAACGAACCGAACCGAATGAAACCGTATGCATGTGAAACAAGCCTAAGAAACACAAGATATTTGTCAGAAGCAATCAGTCGAACAACAACGACAAACAACAACGAAACAACATCAACGAAGAAGCAACTGTATCGTAACGTTTCGGAGTCTATATCAGACTCCTTCGTCAGATCTTCAGAATTATGACAATTCTCGAATTTCAAAATAACTATCAGACAAAATAATTCTTAAGATTTTCGCTTAGTGTCTGACGAAGGAGTCTGATATAGACTCCGAAAAGTTACGATATAGTTGTTTCTTCGTTAATGTTGTTTCGTTCTTGTTTGTTAGGCAACATTTTTCGATTGATTGTTCTGACAAATATCTTGTGTTTCTTACGCAGAAGCAAATCACAAAATCATAATTTCTTTATTTAATAGATATTTTTCAGAGTTTGGCAGAGAAAACCCAGAAAGAAACCTTTTAATGATGAGTATACCTCCCACAGTATCCTTTAATGATTACTTAAGGAGTTAGAACTTCGAAATTTCTATGTAAAATGAAACTGTCTTAATATGTGTGTAGTGTCTGAAAAATTTCAGAATAAATGTCAACAAATAATAATTCTGTAGATTTTTGCTTGATGCCTGATTAAGGCACCAAAACGATTTCAAAATAATTTTTTTTTTCATAAATATTTTTCTGTGATTGGGGGAGAAGACCCAGAAAGGAACCATTTAGGTGATGATTCAGGAAGGAGGTGATGAATTCACCTCCCAAAGCATACTTTGATGATTACTCTTTTCCTAACTAAATATCGTACTACTGGAATAGCATATAGGAAAAATGAACCACCGTGTAAAATGTGCAACTTTCTTTCACTCTTATTTGGTTGATCTTTATAACTAACATCTAGAAAAAATACGTACGCCATCTCACGACCACGTTTATTTTGTATGCGAAGTGAGCTCTATCTATAAATGCCCCACCTTTTCGCTTCCCAATGGTTTTTAAACCCGCGAAATGGCTCGAAGGGAACCCCAAATCCATTATCTACCCGAATGATCAGCCACAATTGGCGCAGATATTGATTTTCACCAATATATATTTCATCTCTTCCTTATATGTGTTATTATATTACACGTTTTCGCAGTATCATCTGCAGGCCTTGTAGGTCGCGACTGTTGTTTTGTCGTTCCCGTTTCTTCCGGGCGAATATCGGCATCGAGAAGGCTCTGGAAGACAGGGGGGGAAACGCTAACTCGTTTTGTATTTCCGGTTAGCACGGTCGTTCTGAACATGACAGAAATGACATTGAACAAAATAACGCTCTGAATATCGGATAATGGTTTACTACTTCGACGTCAAAGATACTTGTATACAGGGTGTTTGGCAGAACATTGAACATACGAAAATGGTGGATACGTGGGGTCATCTGCTACTCACTCAGCCCTAATTTATTTGGCCTTGGCCCTCTGGAAATTAAAAAAAAATTTTTTTGCTTTCTTCTTGTTTCACCACTTTCTTAACTTCAAAGTGTAACTTTTATTACAAATGCAAAAGCTCCTGATTTTACGTCAGTGCTTGAACCCATTTTTTTCCATAATTTTTTTAAAATTTTCTAGGGTTTACGGTTCTTATAAAATTTCAAACACGTCTTTATGTCCATATTCTACAACTATATGCCAAGCTTCAATTCGATCGAGTCTAAATTGTTTGAGTTATCGTGGAAATAATATTCCAGGTAGGTATAACTCTGAAACCGTTGGTTCGAAAGTTATCGAGGCAACGGTCACCCATCCATCTACTAAACTCACACAAGACTGCTCGAATCTCCAACAATATATATCCGATCGTGTTCAAACTTGGAACTTGGCTGTTTAGTTAGGTTTTGAAGGCTCTCGCAAAATTTTAGCGATGTGAGACGTATAGACGAATAGATTCTGATATATAGAATTATTTCAATAATTTTCGATGATTTTTTTAAAAATTTTCTAGTAATACGACCCTCACGAAATTTTGTGAGAATTTTCGCTTTGGGATTTTACAACTAATAACCATGAATAAATTTGATCGGTTCTGTATTTTTCGAGTTATTGAGGAAATAACAACCAGATTTCAGATGGTTATAACTCCAAAACCGTTTGGCCGATTATGCTTATAAACAAACTGAAATGTTTCAGTCAGAAGCACAACCTAACCTGTAAATTTGGAGTCGCTATCTCCTTCCGTTCTCAGGTTATCGTGACAGAAAATATATTTTTTAATAATTTTTTTTTTATTTTTCTAGTCAAGCGATTCTCACAAAATTTCACAAACGTGCATATGTTCATATTCTACAACTATCCAGCAAGTTTCAATTCGATCAGATTTATATTGGTTGAAAATAAAATTATTACTCCGAAACTATTGAGCCGATTATGCCCATTAACTAGCTTGTCCGTCGTATTTGGATGCACCATCTACCCTGAAAATTTCAAGTTGCTATCTCATTCCGTTCTCAAGTTATCGTGGTAATAATTAAATCATCTACGGCTTGCCAGTAGCAGTGGTGCAAATTGGCATTCACTATTCCCTTGGGATGGTTGCACAAAGCAGGTAGAAATTATAAATTAAATAAATTATTTAATTGTTTTATTAACGCACCTAACTGGCACAACTATTTTTAATTGGCGAAAATACGAATAGGAATAACTTTGCACCAGAATGAAACGACTTTTGAGGGAAAATTCGAACAAATGTCGAAAAACCAAGTTCGAATGAAATTTAGAAGTTAGAATAATATTCATCCTGACACTTATGTCGTCTTGTCATGAAAAAAAATACGTTAGGTAATTATTCCATTTTTAAAAGAGTTATGAGCAAAAAAAGCAAAAATGTTTTTAATGGTTTTTCGACCTCAAATTTAGCACAAGGATCTAAATTGTAATTTCAAACAACTTAACTTACAGCGTTTCAGAAAAAAGTTTGAATTTCTCGAGATAATGGACATTTTTATTTGAAAATTGCGATTTCCGCCCAAACCGGAAGTCTCAGTTGGCTGAGTTTTAAATAATTTTTAATCATTTTTGATGGACCAACTTTTTGGGATTAATAAAATTCGCAAATATTAATAGGAATGAAAAGTCCCTCTTGGTGCGGAGTTGTTGGTATAATTCTTCCATATTATTATATTTCGTCCGTATATTACTAATTGAATTTTATGTCTTAGCAACTGATTTTGAAGATTTTAGTAGAATGAAACCCATTGAAAAAGAAGGGAATATAACAAAAATGATAGGAAAAATAATTTACGGGTGATCTGAGTTCAGGAAGGGGAAGGGGGTGAGTTTTTAAGGGTAAAAAACGGTTTCCGCAATAACCATGATTTTTGTTTTTAATTTTCATCTTTTACGAAAAAATTTTTTTTTTAACCAAATTTGGTAATAACTTACCTTTTTATGTCCCAACTACACAGAATTTTTTTTGTATTTAAATTTTTTTTTCACCTTAATTTGACTTAATATCGAAAAAGCACCCTAATTTTCAATAAAAAATTCTCAAGTCAAAATATCTGCTTTTTTATAATAGTAGGTGGACTTTTGGTTCTTTGAAATCTCTACTTTCTGATGGTTTAAAAAAAATACATTACTATGGTAGATTTTCTCAGAAAATGCTAAGAAAGTTTATATTCAATAAGTCATCTACAATATTTTGAGAATCTCTCTCTAAATTATATGCGTTGATGCCTTTTTGCTGCTATTTTATGATTAGTTATATACCTGAGTGACCTACGAAAAATTTCAGCCCATCAAAAGGTATTTCATAGAGAAGTGGGGCAGGAACTAGGAGAGTCTGGGCCTTATTGACCGTTATTTCGTAGAATTTTCTGAGAAGATTCAGCATAGTAATGTATATTTTTCAGAAAGTAGGGATTTCTACGAAGAAAAAGCCCACCTACTTTTGAAAAAAGCAGATATTTTGACGTGAGAATTTTTCATTGAAAATTAGGGTGCTTTTTGTAAAAGATAAAAATTCATAACCAAAATTAAAATGTGGTTATTTGAATTATTCACATAAATTTCGAGGTTATGTGAAGAAAGTGTTGACGAAAAAGTTGTAGATCTTTTTATTACCTACAACTTTAACTTCAATTTTTTCCATAGGACTTGTAGTTTTTCCGGAAATCGAGATAAACCGTTTTTTACCCTTAAAAACTCACCCACTTCCCCTTCCCGACCTCAGATCACCCGTATATTATTTTTCCTATCATTTTTGTTGCATTCTCTTCCTTTTACAATGGGTTTCATTCTACTATAATTTTTTTTGGTTTCAAAAATTATCGACCCTGGTCTATATTACTTCAAATCCCAGCAAGATATACAGGGTGAGTCTTTAAGTTGTGCATCATTTTCAACCATAGATTTTTCTCATCAAATATAACACTTTTTTCATTTACCTTTTTCCAAATTCGGCACAGGAAAAAAGATACAGGCTGTTGAAATTTAAAAAAAAATCTTTTGTAGTTTTGACATGGTTATTCAGAATTGAATGAATGTTGGTATGAAGTTTTCTATAACTATGGCACATAATCTCCAATTAACAGTTTTTCCCTACTTCTACTGGTTTCTTCGTTATAGACTCGCCAATTCCTAAAACTACGAGAAATAAGCATAATAGAAGCAGATTTAGATAATTTTGAGTCATTTTTAAAATACTCGATCCTTTTTGAAAATAAAATTATACCACATTATTTCTCCTAAAACGAACCGTTTTCAAGATATTAGTCATTGAATGCCAAATATGAATAAATTACAGAAATTTACTTGCTTTTATCGATCCGAACCCGGAAGACACAGATGATCTGATCGAATAAAGGCATAGACTATAGTGACTGATTATTGATTTCAAAGTTGACACTTGTGGAAATTCAATTCAATGTCGCTTCCAAATTGTTATAATTACCATCTTAAAATGGGATAAGTTAATTACAACTCATTCAAACAGTTCGTAGTGTAGTTATCTTTTGGGAAATAGTTGAATAGGCTTACCATGATATGTATTCATCTATGTATCCCCCATAGTGAATATGAAACTGTTAAATTATCTGTTATCCATGTCAACATTTATTTTCATACTGCATCGATTCTGCACAATCATTCTAAGGATTTCTCTAATATATGGAACATAATTTCCTCAACTTCATTTTCAACAGATATATCTTCACGTCACTACTATTTTATTCGAAGTACATAGTTGAATCTTATAAGTTTGTAGTATATTAGTATGCATAAGGGAAATTATCATAAGTGTCATTCCACCTATTCATCCCAATTATTCATGAAGAGAAATTCATAATCTGGAATCTGGATATTACGGATTCAAGTACACAAATAAATAAATTATCACCGGCGTAATATTCTAATTTTAGACCACAGAACATATAATATAACCAACGATATATTATGTGGCTAACGTAATATTATTACATTTCTGTGCCTGCTTCTTATACTGTGTCTATACGAGGCCTGTTTTGGTTCGCAGTAGGAACAGTTCCGAATCGGTTGTAAAGAGTGGGACAAACGTAGCATGTGAAAGATTTCGCCCAGTCAGGACGCCAATTACAATTACAATAAACGACTGTGTGACTACTTTGAACGGTTCTAGAACCGTCCCTATTGCCAACCAAAACAAGCCTATAGAGAACATAATAATAATCACAAAACCACAGATTGTTTTTCTCGATTCTGTAAATTCTGTAGATTAGAGTTAGAGGTTATGTTATAATAAATGTTAATAAATGTTGGATATTGATTTATATTCATATTCAATTTCAATTAACATATGAAAGGAATGTGAAAATAGGCGGAGAAGATAATGTGGATAATTTTATAGTGGATATTCAATGAACATCAAGTTTGAGTCAGTTTTAATATCCAGGAAGAATTTTTGTCGAAAATGCAGCATAAAGATATTTTAAAACCATTTTAAAAGACTTCAGTGAGTAAATAAGATTGACAATTTCGTTGAATTTCGAGCATCAGATGATGAAGCTTTCATATAATCATGCGATATTGAATTTCAAGTGTTTGTATGTTCAACACTTGAAGATAGTTCAGGGCTAGCTTTGCGCATAATAAAATCTATAAACGCTTATAACTTTTTACTTGAGCCGAATCTGGACAAATGGTAAATGAAAAAAGTGTTTTATTTGATGAGAGGAATACCTGGTTAAAATTAATGTATAACTTAAAGACTCACCCTGTATATCGTTGAGCTAGTCGGGCAGATATCTGTTAAAATGGGGGTTCAACGTTATAAAGCTAAGAAATAAAAGTTATTCCGAATACGAATCATGCATATTTGCTGAATGATGAGGTGGCAGTACGGAACCGAATGGCGCGCATGGACGTGCCATTCAGAAATGGTTGAAAGCATCTGGATTTGATTAATCCGGTCCGAAAATCACCTGGCGCCTACGGCTCAGCGTGCGAAAAGAGGAATTAATCAGTGGGAGAACAGATAGATAGGGTCTTTTGTAAGGGCCGGGGCGGAGAATGTATGCCCTGCCCTAGGATCAGCGTTTTTTCCAACAAATATGTGTTGGGTGAAGTGTAATGAATGACGTAGTAGTTGCTACCGATTTCTTGCCCGTGTCATACGGGAACCAAATGAGAAGAGGAGTGAGGTGACTATTACGGACAGTGTCGAAACTTTTCCAATCTTGAACTCTTTTTGGCGCTCTAGTTCCTCGGAACTGAGTGCTTATCAATTTGCCCAAATGTGTGCAGTTTTCGAATTTTTCGATGAAAATGGTCTTAAACGATTTGGTTCGACTCACTGTTCAAGAATCCGTGGTCGAAATTCATTCTGTCCGGCCGGTCCGGCCAGTCTGGCCAGCCGGCCGTAGCCACGATAACTCTCGAACGGAATGAGCTAGAGAGTTGAAATTTTCAGAGTTGGTTTGGCAGATAAATATCTCGGCTAAGTTCGTTATTGGGCAAAATCGGACAGATGGTTTCGGAGTAACGAAAAAAAAAATTTTTTTACATAAAAAATTCCAAATTAAAGTTTTTTCAATAAGCAGTTTTACCATGAGAATCCAATGATATCATTTTTAACTCCAAGAAGCTAATACTTTCGGAGATATGATTTTTCAAAATTTCGATAAAAAATCGTATTTCTACGTTTTTACAGAATTATATAATTATTCTATGAATGAATTGCCATAATGTCAACTTATTTTCCTGAGACATGACAGCCCGATAGCCGGTTGGTCTAGGCCGTCGGGTTTTCGGTTTCGGTTTTTTGATTTGGTTTTCGGTTTCGGAACGAGAGAAGGCGGGCTCAAATCCCGGAAAGGGAATTACACTTTTTGGCTCTCTAGTTCCTCGGAACTGAGGGCTTATCAATTTGCCCAAATGTCTGTAATTTTTATTTAGGATGCAGTTTCACCATTAAGATCCATCGATATCATTTTCAACTCCAACAAGCTAATACTTTCGGAAATATGATTTTTCTAAATTTCAATAATGAATCGTACGTACTTCTATGTTTTCACAGAATGCTATAATTATTCTATCTAAGCTTTATTATATGATCTGTGTTCATACTCGTACATTTGATCCTGTTTTATAAGAAAGAGTCAAATTCATTTCAGCTATTTTAATTTTATTTCTTCCATGATGCAGTTCTCATTCTCAGATTGCTCATTTAATCTTGATAAATAAACTATTATTTGAATTTAATTTCCTTTATGATGCAGTTCTTTCATGAGAATACATTGATTTAATTCCCAACTCTGAGAAACCAATATTTTCGGAGATATAATTTGTCTGTTTGAACTAGAGCGCCAGAAAGCTCCTGTCCACAGGGCTTGACCCATTTTTTTCTCAACCCTCAACTACCAACGTTCCAAAAATGTAACATCGTCACTACCTATACGTCACACTGACGGCTATACCGGGTGGCCCAACACAGACGCAGATCTCGTTTTGAGGGAGTAAATGAAGATATTTTGAGAATATTTTTTTGTGATGTGCGTAGAGTGTTCAAAAGCTCAATTTAAAGTTATTTTCATATATACAGGGTGTTCGAAAACAAATATATAGACCAAAGTTACATTTTTTTAAGTGTAACACCCTTTATTTGACCTCAGAAATGGAAGGGCAATCTCAAATTATGATGAGTTTCTTCAGATCACCTTATTCCTTAGAAATACCATTTACGATAAAATGGCGAAAAATTGAAAATATGGATTTTTTTAAATAGCCATTAATGAAGAAACCAGCTACGCCAGCGATATAGACAGTATTTTTTTGAGTAGACATGTTAGTTACTCCTACACAGAAAAAAAATAACTCTGGAATATACAGAGTGATCATAATTAATTTTCAAACATCAACTACCCATCATCAAGGTCCCAATTTTCCAACGGAGCTCCAAATATTCAGCATTTTGACATCGATCTTTTAATCAACTGAAATTAAATTGAAATACTCTAAAAATATGTGAAATGTTTATTACTCTTGATACAATAAGTGTGAACTGAAATGTAGTCAAAAGAATTGGGCAAAAACAAGTATTTTGAAAAAAACTGACAATGCCTGTCCATCACGAATTTGACGCACAATCCGGGCACATTTTTTTCGCACACTCTAGGCAAATAGGATTCTGGCATTGGAAACATACATATGCCGTTATTATTTTCTTCCGATAAGAACAAAGAGAACAATTTCGTTTTTCCAATGTTTTCACCCTATAGTTTCAGGTATATTCTCTGCTCCTTTTGAGACGATCCATACTTTCTGCGCGTATGTTCTGGGGAACATCGCGTTATCATTTTGCCCAAATGTCTCTAACTTTCGAATTTTTTGACGAAAATGGTTTCAAACGATTTGGTTCGATTACCCAATGAAGAATTCGAGGTCAAATTTGATTCTGTCCGGCCGGCCGTCCGGCCGTTGCCACGATAACTTGAGAACGGAAAAAGCTAGCGGCTTGAAATTTTCAGGGTAGGTGGCGCATCCCAATACGACGGACAACTTCGTTAATGGGCATAATCGGCCCAATGGTTTCCGAGTAATAATTTTGTTTTCAACCAATATGAATCCGATCGAATTGAAACTTGGTGAGTAGTTGTAGAATATAAACCTAAGCACGTTTGTGAAATTTTGTGCGAATCGTATGGCTAGAAAATCATTAAAAAATTATTAAAAAATATTTTTGTTGTCACGATAACTTGAGAACAGAAAGAGATAGTGGCTTGAAGTTTTCAGGTTAGGATGTGCATCTGAACATGACATTTGAGTTCATTTATAAGCATAATCGGCTCAACGGTTTTAGAGTTATAGCCATCTGAAATTTGGTTGTTTTTTTCTCCTCATTAACTCGAAAAATACTAAACCGATTGAATTGAAACATGGTTATTAGTTGTAAAATGCCAACTCGCAAATTCTTGCAAAATTTGGAGAGAATAGTATTTATGGAAAATTTTTAAGAAATCATTGAAAATTTAAGAAAAAAATTACATATATCAGTAACTATTCGTCTGAAATTGCTGAAATTTTGCAAGATCCTTTAGAACCCAACTCTACTGCCAAGATTCAAGTTCTAACACGATCGGTTTAATATTGTTGGAGATTCGAGCAGCCTTGTGTGAGTTGAGTAGACGGGTGACCGTTGCCTCGATAACTTTCGAACAAAAGGAGATAGGGACTTGCAATTTTCCGGGTAGGTTGCGTATCCGAATGGGAGAGTTAAGTTCGTTTTTGGGCATAATCGGTTTAACGGTTTCCGAGTTATACCCACCTGGAATATTATTTCCTCGATAACTCAAAAAATAAAGATTCGATCGAATTGAAGCTTGGTAACTATTAGTAGGAAATCAACATAAAGACGTGTTTAAAATTTTTTAAGAACCGTACCCCTAGAAAATTTGAAAAAAAAGACAAAAAAAAATTTTTGTAAGAACCGTACCACTAGAAAATTTCAAAAAAATTACTCTTAATTCGAATTTTCCATGGTAAATTCGAATTAAGTGTCCAATACAGGAGAATGAACAACATAATTGACCATGGTAAATTCGTTTAAGGGTGTCCAATACAGGAGAATGAACAATAGAACATACGCGCAAAAGCTCCTGACTTCACGTCAGGGCTTGAACCAATTTTTATTGTTACGTTAAAGCTAACTATACGTCTTCGAGACGGTAATCGATCTTTCACTAGAGATATCTCGGAAAATAGACGATGCACGACAATCAAACTTAGGGTACTAAGTGAATGTGGTACGATGATGAATTACATATAAGGGCTATGAGTAGTACGACCATCCTGACTTTATGCCTTGGATACAATATCCCCAGTTCAAACATTAAATCCTTGCATTTTTCTCTCTTCTGTTCTTCTTTCATCACCATATTATTTTCTGCGGGGGAAGAAAATTCGACGACAAACAATTCTTTGAGTTATTTGTCCAGCAGGAGTATATCTGGCTTAAGTGGTGCACAATAAAATTGATAAGGTGAATATTCATGTACCAAGGCCTGGTCTCAGGCGAAATAACATCTTTTATGTAGATTATAACAGGTTGAAAATTATGTCACGTTCTCCTATTAACCTCATGTGTAGCTTATATGACAGGTGTTGTGGCCGATGTGAAATATACTTTGATGAGCTTTCAGTGATTTTGATGTGTCATTTGAAACAATACGCTGGGGTATCATAATCTTTTTGCGCGTATGTTCTGGGGAACATCGCGTTATAGTTTTGCCCAAATGTCTGTAACTTTCAAATTTTTTGACGAAAATGGTCTCAAACGATTAAGTTCGACTCCCCAATGAAGAATTCGAGGTCAAATTTGATTCTGTCCGGCCAGCCGTTGCCACGATAACTTGAGAACGAAAAGAGCTAGCGACTTGAAATTTTCAGGGTAGGTGGCGCATCCCAATACGACGGACAAATTCGTTAATGGGCATAATCGGCCCAGTGGTTTCCGAGTAATAATTTTGTTTTCAATCAATATAAATCCGATCGAATTGAAACTTGGTGGGTAGTTGTAGAACATGAACCTAAGCACGTTTGTGAAATTTTGTGCGAATCGTATGGCTAAAAAATGTTGAAAAAATTATTAAAAAATATTTTTATTGTCACGATAACTTGAGAGCGGAATGAGATAGCGGCTTGAAGTATGCAGCTTAGGATGTGCACCAGAACGCGACATTTCAGTTTGTTTATGAGCATAATCGGCCAAACGGTTTTAGAGTTATAGCCATCTGAAATTTTCTGAATTTGGTGGTTTTTTGTTCCTCATTAACTCGAAAAATACTAAACCGATTGAATTCAAACATGGTTATTAGTTTTAGAATGCCAACGCGAGAACGTTTGCAAAATTTGGTGAGGATTTTAATAAATCATTGAAAATTAAAAAAAAAATTCTATATATCAGTAACTATGCGTTTGAAATTGCTGAAATTTTTCAATAGCCTTCATAACCTAACTCTACTGCCAAGTTTCATGTTTTAATACGATCGGTTAAATATTGTTGGAGATTCGAGCATTCTTGTGTGAGTTCAGTAGATGGGTGACCGTTGCCTCGATTACTTTCGAACGAAAGGAGATAGGGACTTGCAATTTTCAGGGTAGGTTGCGTATCCGAATGGGAGAGTTGAGTTCGTTTTTGGGCATAATCGGTCTAACGGTTTACGAGTTATACCCACCTGGAATATTATTTCCTTGATAACTCAAAAAAAAAATATTCGATCGAATTGGTGCTTGGTAACTAGTATTAGAAAATCAACATATAGACGTGTTTAAAATTTTGTAAGAACCTACCCCTAGAAAATTTGTAAAAAATGACGAAAAAAATATTTTAAGAACCGTACCCCTAGAAAATTTCAAAAAAATCACGAAAGAAAAAATTGGTTCAAGCACTGACGTGAAGTCAGAAGCTTTTGCGCGTATGTTCTATTGTCCATTCTTCTGTATTGGACACCCTTAATCGAATTTACCATGGTAAATTATGTTGTCCATTCTCCTGTATTGGACACTAAATTCGAATTAACCATCGTTAATTCGAATTAAGAGTGTCGAAATTCATTCTGTCCGGTCGGTCCGGCCGGCCGGCCGTAGGCACGATAACTCTCGAACGGAATGAGCTAGACAGTTGAAATTTTCAGAGTAGGTTTGGGAGTTAAATATATCGGCTAAGTTCGTTATTGGGCAAAATCGGACAGATGGTTTCGGAGTAACAAAAAAAAATTTTTTTTTTGCTGAACAAAATCCGAATTAAATTTTTTTTAATAAGCAGTTTTATCAGAAGAATCCGTTCATATCATTTTTAACTCTAACAAGCTAATACTTTCGGAGATATGATTTTTCAAAATTTCCATTTAAATCGTATTTCTACGTTTTACAGAATGATAGAATTATAATGTGGGTATTCTATGCAATTGTTATAATGTCAACTCATTCTCTTGAGACATGACGTTGTTTCATTCGAGCAATCGTATAAATATGAGAATGGTAATATAATATCATACTTTTTGTTGGTTGATATTTTCATGCCGATGGTCAATCCATATGATGATGGGTATGGTAATGGTAAGTTAATATTATTGAGTTCAGAATATCTCCACTAAAAACAAAACTGGAATATTGTAGATTTGAGGAAAGATATATATTATAGTTCTTCATATAATTGAGGAATGAATATCTTGGATGAGTTGTTGGGTAGAATTCGTCTATTGTATTTGGATTGATAATTTTTGGCACTCTTGTTGAATTTAAATTCTTCTATGATGTTTGAATTCAATTTCTGCTAAGATGAAGTTCTAAATTTCAATAATGAATCGTACTTCTATGTTTTCACTGAATGCTATAATTATTCTATCTAAGCTTTATTATATGATCTGTGTTCATACTCGTACATTTCATCCTGTTTTATAAGAGAGAGTCAAATTCATTTCAGCTATTTTAATTTGGTCTCTTCCATGGTGCAGTTCTCATTCTCAGATTGCTCATTTAATCTATATAAATGAACTATTATTTGAATTGAATTTCCTTTATGATGCAGTTCTATCATAAGAATAAATTGATATAATTCTCAACTCTGAGAAACCAATACTTTCGGAGATAAAATTTGTCTGTTTGAACTAGAGAGCCAGAAAGCTCCTGTCCACAGGGCTTGAACCAATTTTTTCAATATTCTGTGATACTTTTAGATTTCTTTTTAAATCCCTTCATCTGTTTCAAATAAAGAACTCAAAGTAACCACCTTAAGTGCTCTAAAATCATTTAGAGTTAGTAGGAAAAATTGTTTCGTAAATGGGTTTCCCTGCAGAAAATATTCTCAGACAAGAAATTTGCGAAATGAGTACCAAGTGTTATAGCAGTTTAGAATCCTCATCAAATGCGCCAACATTAAGAGTTATTCGCCGAACAAGCGTAGTACATTTCTTTTCAGTACAGGCAGTTGAAATTGAACGAAATATGAGCTTTGAATATTTAGTGGGGCAAAGAGTAACATTCTGCTCCAAAGTGGGTCAAAAAGTCATGAAGTTTTGGGCAATAATATACAGACACATTATTCAGGATGATATAACAAAAATAAAATTGGCAAAAAATTATGATTTGTAGAAATGGTAATTGAACAACCGTCCCGAAGTATAGATTTTTTCGATTTTCTTCAAATGCCTATAATTTTGAAATTGCATCACCTAGATTTTTTTCAATATTTTTCTGATAACTATCATGACTCGTATCATCACCCGCTTCCGGCTTGACCTCGAATTCTGGGACAATCTGTATACAAGACTGTTTTGAAACCGAAAATAATATTGACTGGTTGCATATTGAATAATTTACGTATAAATTCGGGATCATGTTTCAGAAGATTTAGATTGGATTTTAATGATGTAGTTTATTAAGGCAATAAGAAAGAAGAACATGATGGAATCATCAACACAAATTCCTGTTCGTTGACCACTGAGATTAATATTACCTTTTACTTCCTTAAGTAGTGAGACATGTTCCTATAGTATTTTCATAATGTTGTTAGCAAAAAAATTTGGATCTGCATTTGTGTATCAAATATTTTTCTCTGAGTTAAGGTTCATAATACAGAATGAATGTGTTAATGGTATAATCTATTAAATTATGAAAAGAGGATTGTATTTTATTAAGATATTTTGAACTATTAAAATAAATTATTCATTAGCCTTTACCTACTCAAATATCAGGAATGAATGGACAATCTGCTATGATTTGTCTTGCTCTAGACATTTCGATGATACTTTCCTCATTATTTCAAATGATAATTTTTGAAGCATTAAAGCACTGAAGATTGCTTATTTAATCTTGATAAATAAACTATTTTTTGAATTGAATTGAATTGAATTTCCTTTATGATGCAGTTCTATTATAAGAATCCATTGATACCATTCCCAATTCTGAGAAAGCAATACTTTCGGAGAAATCTCAAACTTACGGGAATTAGGTACCCTAGTTTTCTTGATAGATGACTACAATTAGAGATTTCTCAATTTTTCCGTTGCTTTCATGCTTCTCCTAACCTACAAACCAAATCTCAGCTTTCTAGAACTTTTCGAAGCACTCTAGATCTATACACAGATTTGTACACCCATATATGGGAGTTTGAAAGTGAAGTTTACATATTTCTTAATTTTTCTGTTGTTTGTTCACGAAGACTGTCCTTCTTATCAAATATGAGCTTTCTAGTACTTCGGGAAGGTTTTCAGTATCATACACATATCTGTACACCCCTTAACAGGGGTTTGTCGCCATAGTCTGCTTACCAAATTTCAGATTTCCAGGACTTCAGAAAGTACTCTACTTTTGTTAGTTTATACTGACTTGCACCCCCTTTATGGTGGTTGGAGGATACAAATGACCGATTTCTTAATTTTAGTTTTGTTTGTGTGATAATTCTATTCTGCATTCCAAATTTTGATTTAGATTTCTAGGACCTCAGGAAAAGTACCCTAGAGGTTTTGATGATCAGTCAGTCAGTCAAAAATTGGAATAATCGACTTATTTCGGATATTAATAAAAGCTAAGGTATAAAAGTTAGACAAATGTAACATAGAGTATTTCATGAGTCTACTTACTAGAACTCATCTTGAGATTTTTAGCTGTCTAGTATTATCCAGAACCAAGCTATGAGAAGTAATCATTAAAGGATACTGTGGGAGGTATACTTATTATTGAAAGGTTTTTTCATTTGTTAGTTTATATTTCATGTTGAACTTTGTCATACCTGTCCAACAGAACCAGATGAGACAGCTCCAGCAGCCCCATTTTCATTCATCCGTGGCCTTCTAATTAAGGGACTTAATGTTAAAGATTGTTTTCTAAATGGGTTCCAACAACTATATCGAAGAATATCCCCAGAAATACTCAAACTTATACCAGCGAAAGCAATTGGCTCACTATTCCAAATGTTTGACGATATATTAATGTGAATTTAATGAAGAGGAATTGTGTTGTAGGCTTATTCCTGCTGGATCATTGGTCAAACAAGCAGTCAGCAAAATCTCACATCGTCACTCATGCCTTGGCTGCAGTGTCTCGAAGCAGGAATACGAAGATCACAATATAAAACTATTATGAATAAAATTTGAACTTTTATTTATATAGTTTACAGAGCCCTGTCATTTTTACATCCTTCTTCTCGTAAGTCTATGAATACTTGTTGAATCTACTCCTTATACAGGCAGATTTTCCCGGAAATACGTCATCCGCCCCCGGTCTCGGGCCGTTCTGTGACCCCGGACTCGAAATCAAGTTACATTTAAATGCTTTATGCCTGAACAAACGAAGTAACATTAGCGAGTAACCCTCTCCCGCATCCAGTCGGTTTTGTGCCCGAGCTTAGATGCTCCTAAATTATTTAATCAATTCGCAAATAAAACATCTGCAGCCGTAGCTATGGCGCTGGCATGAATGAACAATGTGTAATGAAATTTCACTGCCTGTTGGGCCGCGAGACTAGCGGCTCTGGTAGAGATACGTCGCACTGCGAAAGTTTGATGGAAGAAGAAGAACGGAGAGTTGTCAGCTGTCATTCTCGTTATGTTGCGCCTTGTGGTAACTTTATTAGGAATAATAATTGAGCAGAGTATAATGTAGCGGATGTTCTGGGTTGTTCAACTTTGAATTAACCTATTGTTCGAGTTGAGAAAACTATACAAAATCAATACAAACTCACTTGAAAAGGACATGCGGTGTAAGATTCATTGGTGGCACGGGAGGCTTCCACAGAACTCATTGGACCCATGAAAGCATAGTAGGAGGAAGAACAGATGGTTGGACCAAAAAGTCCAAGAACTATGCTAGAATATTATCTGGTCTCAGACATGCTCACTTAACAATTTTTGGTACTCAATGAAAAATTGTATACGATTCACACTAATTTGTTTAATATTGTGACGCGTATCGTCGACACAGTGACTTCATATACCTCGATGGCCTGGACTTTCTGTTTTTCTTCTTCCTTCTTGTTCTTCCTTCTTCTTGTTCTTCCTTCTTATTCTTCTGACGACTTATTTAAAACTAGTTGCATAATATTACGCTGCTGATTCTTTGTAAACGTTTACAATCATTTATTCTTACCGCTTTTATAAATTTATTATCTACTAGCTGGCCGCCCCGGCTTCGCACGGGTAGTGAAATTTAAAAAAAATTAGACAAAATATATTTTGAAATAAAATAACACCCAAATATTTCAATTATACTTTATTGCAATGCCCTACAATGTACAACATTTTTCGTTTTCCTTTCTGGGCAAAAAACAAATAGAGCAGATGGTTAACCAACTCTCGACATGCAACATACAACTGGCCATGTGAAAAACAGGGCACGCTTAAATTCAAAAGGAAAGTCAGATGGCATTAATGGAATCCTTAGAATAAGAACTTCCTCGCTTTTGAACTTTCCCATGATTACAGTAGCTTCTATCAAGTTTGTACAAACTTTTTTAATAGTACTGAAGAGGTTCTGATTGTTGCGCAAATCTCTTAGGCTCTTTTCTAGTACCTCCAACGCCAGTTTGTGGCCATTGTGCGTTCATCCCAAATTATCATTCCAGAATTTTGAAGCACTTTTGCCATTGCTTATGTTTTGTTTATATATTACATGTTGGTTCATCTACCGTCTACAAATGATGTAATTGCCAGCGCTATTTGATTTTGAGCCCGAATTGTATCTAAAATTGAAGAAATAAGGAATGTTTTACCAGTTCCCCCATAAGGTGCATCAAGGAAAAAAATACCTCCATTGCCCTCATTAATTGATTTTATGACCGTATCATATGCTGACTTTTGATGCTGATTCAAAAGTAGGACCTTACTTTGTACAGATTGACTCAATGCATTTCTATCATATTCTTGTTCTCGTTGAAATTCATGATTAAATAAATCGTGCATGGGGCGATTAGGCACTGGCATTCCTAATTCATGCAACATCTAGCCTGACATCTTAACGCAGAAATCCTCTAAAGATATCAATACCTCATTATGTATCTCAGAACTAATTTCTAGTTTGGATCAATTTTGACATACATATCAACGGACAACAGATGGAACAATCGGTGGCATTTCAAAAAATGGTTGTCCTCGTTTAGACGAATCATGAAAGGGTATGCATAAAAATTCATCGAGCTGACCTTGTTCGTTTCTTGACCTGTAAGAGAATAATCAACATTAATAAGGAATCCAAACTCAAAATTTTTGAAATAACATTACTCTGAGGAAGTGGTTGAGAAAACTACGAACGCTTAATATAAATCAACAAATGGTGCACAAATTTAAGGACCTTAATCTCTGAGAAGATACCCTATTAAAATCAATTCCCGGTCAGATAACAAATGCAGGTAATGTTATTTACTACTTCCTTCAAGTTTTCTGTATCGTTTTCTGTTTAAGATATGATTTCAAGATATTTTGTCAATCCGAATTAAAAAGGAAGAAGAAATTTTGTTTCGTTGGAGAAGATGCCCTTCATTATGAATATGTCAGCTTATTCTTTCAACAAATCCAACTATACTTATGCAGAGTAGGCAGAGTATTTTTGCTGAGCCTTTTATCTATATGATCTTGCATCATACATAGATATGTATGGTGCCCCATTTGCATTTTCCTCTGCTAAGACTATGACAAATGCTATATTGTTCTTCAATATTGCTAAGTATGTAATGCTCTTTCTCAAAAGAATCTATAAGTCAATACTTACCAGTGACTGGATTTATCATCAGAAAATGATATCCTTTCCCCGGCAGAATATTAGAGGGTATTGTAAAGCATCATTTATACTTTATTTATGGGTTTTACTGATTCGTCGAAGTTTGCCACCATCACATCGTTGAATAACAATGTCGGGAGACTTCATATTTTCTCCAACTACCACAATGGCAACTTCATTTAACGTTGGTGCATTGAAACGTTCTCCTGCTGGCCTTTTATCTGCTCTGATCACTAATTTATGTTCGTCAGATGGCATTATTTCTAAGGCTGTTTTGAACAATTCTACCAATTGATTGCATTCATGCAAAAGTGGTTGTAATTGCACAATGATTTCTCATCATGCTGCACGACTGATCTGGAGAAATTTGTATTCACCATCAACTGGTGGTAACAATGCTCCTGGTCCTGCATTTGTCCTTGAATCTGTTATGTTAAACATAAAAAAAAACCTTAGAAAATCTTCGCTTATGAGTCTCAACAATATTTTCATGTTTGTAGGTAATGTTAAAATCAATGTGTAAGATATAAAAAAAAATTACCTTAAAAGTTGGATTGAAACCTCGTTCCTCAATTATGTTTGAACCAAATGATGTCATTTGGAACACACTACTGTAATGATGAATATTCTGCAAAAAGTGTTTCGATAGAGGTTCATGTCCTGAAAGAAACGAATTCAAAGGTTCTGAGGGCGTTGTCAATTGTGGCAATTTGATTTTTCCGTCCAAACAACATAATTCTGAGGGTTCGCTTCGACAGACCTATATATTGCCAGCTTAATAGACTGTGGGATCTTATCTAAATGCCAATTGTTGTATCTCGCCTCAGATCGATATTAAAGATTCTTCAGAAACTGGGGAAGACCTTTCTTGAGAACCTCTCTTTCTGTTTGACTCCAATCGACGATTACGAATTTGTCTTGCGTTACGTGTCCGCCGACCAATATTTGAACGCCTCACTGATGGCATGTTTATTAACACAAACACACAACAAAACGATATATTATATCAAACACAGTAATAAACTTATCACCGTTTTGCAGGAAATAACCAAATACTTTCTGTCCGGCAACCCAAAATACAGTCACTAAGTGTCAAAGTACTCTATGGTTTAGACGAAAAAGGAATGCTTTTTTCTCTTTTCCGTTCGACTTTTTCGGAAATATATCGTTGCGTAAACATTGTTTTGAAAATAGGGAATACAACAAAAAAAGAATTATCCAATTAGGTGCAGTCATTCGAAAGTTATTATGAAACAAAAAAAATCCATTGACCATAGATCCTCTTTTATTTATATAGATTTGAATAAACTGAGTAATGAAGACAAATCTACCTTCCTTCTGCTACTGAATGATTGGAATAAATATAATTAATTTGATTGTTTTCGTAGCTGTGATAATGTTCCTCAATTATTATAGCAAAATGTACTACCTGTTTCTCCTATGCCTGGTGCTCTTGTTCCTCGGAACAGAGTGCTTATTAATTTTCCATTTTATAATTTTCAAATTTTTCGCTGAATATGGTCTTAAACGTTTTGGTTCGACTCACTGATCAAAATCTGTGGTCAAAATCGATTCTCTCTCTGCTAACACATATAAAGCTCGCAATCAGAATAATATATACAGGGTGAGTCTTTAAGTTGTACATTAATTTTAACCATGGATTCCTCTCATCAAATGGAACAACTTTTTCATTTACCATTTTTCCAGATTCGGCTCAGGTAAAAAGTTATAAGCGTTTAAAGATTTTACATTGTGCAAAACCAGCCCTGAACTGCGATAAGTGGGGAGCATAGAAACACTTACTGGATTCAATATCACATTATTAAATGAAAGCTCTATCATCTGATGCTCGAAAGTCAACGAAATTGTCTGAGAAGTCTTATTTAGGTACTCACTGAACTTATGAAATGGTTTTAAATAATCTTCAAGCCGCATTCTTGAAAAAAGCTCTACCTGAATATTAAAACACTGACTCCAACTTGATTTTCATTGAATATCCACTATAAGATTATCTACAATATTTTCTTCGCATATTTTCACATTCCTTAGATATTTTAATTCGCATATATATAAACAAATATATCAATATCCAACAATAATAATAATTAATTATAACCTATACTCTATTGAATCGAGAAAAACAATCTTCTTCTTCTTCTTCTTCTTCAATCCTTTATCATGTGCTAGGTTAAGTCCCATCCGCACATCAAACAAATAAGTCAGATTCTCTGAATAAGTTTCTCGGAACGAAGACAATGAAACTCCATTGGCTCCGTTGAACTATGAGCTTAGAGATAGGTTGAACTCGGGATCTTCTTCTTCTTCCATCCATCCAACTATTACAGTCACCAAATGACCAATTTTGTTATTTTCGAATTTTCGAGTATTATTTTGAGTTACCGTTAACGGCGTTAACCATTCGGGGGGGGGGGGGGGGGAAAGGTAATTCCCAATCACGGAGACGTCACACTAAAAGACAAGGAAAAACGGGATCAGGGAAAACCCCACAAAGAGGAAGAGCAAAAAAAAAATTAAATAAAAAAAACACACACAATTTATGAAGATTCTACAGTTTTATCCCTGAAGCTAACAGAAAATTGTATAATAACCACCTGTATGTTGTAACATCGTTGGAGAAGAGCAAGTCATATATGTTAAGAGGGAAGTTAGTTATTCTAGGATTATTTGTGAGATAATCATACAGCCTTAAATTCAACATATTATCTCGACAATTAAAAAATATGTGAGGAATGTCACCCCTCTCTCCGCAACCACACAGATCCGAGTCATAGACTTGAATCCTTCCCAAATGGGACGGAGAACAGCAATGCTTAGATCTTAACCTATTTATTGTTACGATGTTACCCCTTGGAAGATCGTTCTCCATAAACCAAGGATTGACCCCAAAGGAGCCAGGGTAAACGTATTTTGAGAAAGTACGATTTCCGACATTGACCTTCCATTCCTCTCTCCATCTTTCCCAAACAACTCGTTTATATCTAGATCAACCATTCTACAGAAGCTTGTTTTGCAAGCTTATCAGCCTTGTCGTTACCTGGTATATTAGTGTGACTTGGGATCCAGATAAGTTTCACAGAGAAACCATGCTCAGTTAAATATATCAAATTAGCTCTAATCGTAAGTGTAATATGGTCATTTTTAGCAGAGTTCTTCCATTTTGATATTTTCTCAAGCGCACTCATTGAGTCTGAGATAATGAGACATCTTTTCAGCTCTCTACGTTTAATATTCCACGTTGCTTCCAAAATTGCAAGTAGTTCAGCAGAGCAAATAGAAAAATGGTCTGGTATTCTCTGGGATATGGAGATACCTACAGGGCTATATATACCTATACTATACCTGTGAGGGAAGGGCTTTAAGAGGCATGCGTGAAAATCCGAACATGGTCAGGGAACTTTTCAGAGCAGGCAGTGACAAAAGGTAGCGAATTGTCTGGAGAATCCTTTGAAAGTTTGAAATTGAGATATCGAATGATAATTATATGGACAGTTAAATCATGGGAAAAACAGGGAAGCTGGTAGGAAGAATAGAATCGCTCCGAATCACCTATGAAAGAGAATTACTCTATTATGGGTGGAGGATTGCCATTGGAAGTCCAATTTTTAAGGGAGAGGATTTTAAGAAGGACCGGGTCGTGAGAGGTTCTATGCAGTTTAGTGACGAACTTAGTTGCTAAGTTGAGTCTCCGATATTTGAGGGGGAGTTCATTACACTCCATCATAATGATGGGAATGGGGGAAGACTTCATATAGCCCATAGCAGTGCGCAAAGCAGCATATTGAACACGATCCAGTTTACTAAGGAGGGTCTTCGAACACTTTCCACAAAATATACTACCATAATCAAGAAAAGGGCGAACCGTGGCTTTATACAAAAGTAGCTGCGTAGCTGGATTAGAACCCCACCACGTCCTGCAGAGAGCCCTCATCACATTAATACCTTTTAATGATTTGGAACACATGTCGTTGATATGATGGGACCAATCAAGGGACCGATGGATAGTAACTCCCAGGTATTTTACCATATTGACCCAAGGGATGTTTTTTTGGAAGAGGTTCAACGATGGGATATTTGAAGGAGGGAGGATTTTAGTAGAACAAAGTGCAGAGGATTTTTCAGGAGATAATTGGAGGAATTTAGAGTTTGACCATCTTCCTACACACTTCAAAGCTTTGGTCATCTTTTCAAATGCCTCTTCGAAGGAAGGGCCTGTGGAAATAATAGTACTATCGTCTGCATACTTCAAAACCATAATACCAGGGACATCTATATAACCATGTAAATCACTTACGAAACAATTAAACAAATTTGGATTCTCCGGAGAACCCTGTAGCAATCCTATATTCGACTGTTTAGGCCCCACAAGCTCCCCTGAGTATGGGTCGATAAGAAAAATGTTCTTCTGCAGCGTCAGGGATCTCAACAGCTGTATGATAGGTAGAGGGAGTTTCATATACAGGAGAACTTTTTCGAGAAGGTCAAACCTCACAGAGTCATAAGCCTGCTTGACATCCTAAAAGACCACAATAACTACCTCATTCTTTGAGAACGATGAATATACCGATGTAATCAAATATGCCAGAGCGTCATTCACTGACTTCCCTTTGCGAAATCCAAACTGAAGTTCTCGACTGTCAATTGATTGCTGGTAGATCCTCTCTAATCTGGCCAGTAGAGATTCCAATATTTTTAAGAAGTCATCTGGAGATTTATTTGGCTTACATATGGGCACAACAACTGTGTCCTTAAGAGACAGTGGGATATGTGAATTAACAAACAAGTCATTGAAAATTTGGGTCAGTAGATCTTTAGCTTGAATTGGCAAACACTTTAGCAAATCATATGAAATACCATCCTTGCCTGGGCAAGATTCCTCTTCAGATTTGATGGACAGAATTGATTCATCTAGGGTGATGGGTGGAAAAGGTAAAGGAGATTATAGTGCAGGTATATTCATCTGAGTTTTCAATGTATTCTGAGGGGGACACAATCGATCCAGTATTTTCTTGGCACAGGTGGTAGAAGTGACCCGAGTTGTAGGGGGCTTTGAACCATATTTGAACTTACCTATATCCGACCATAGCTTCTTACCATTGCAAGCGGACAAATTCTCACAAATAGCCCTGAAGGACTCGCGCTTAGCGTGTCGAATTTTATTTTTAACTGCTGCTTGGATGTTCTTAGCATAAAGGTAATTTTCAGTAGAAGCGTTTCGTAGGTACATTTTGAATGCCTCAGACCTTTTTTTAACAGCTTCCGAATTTTCAACAGTCCACCAAGACTTCCTATAGGTAGTCGATTTAGGGGGTTCCTTCTTAGGAATGGATGAATCAGCCGCCTCTTTAATGAGATCACAAAATTCTTCAAGGTTCTTTGGAGTTCGAGACTGGATACTATTGATGATGGCTTCCTGGTATTTACACCAGTCAGCCTTGGAGAGATTGTACTCTCGTGTAGAGAATCGACTGCGAGAGGTGGCTAAAGAGTGCTGAGAGGGGTTCAGTGAAGCTAATATCGGAAAATGGTCACTATTTCCAGGGTAAGAAGTAACCCACCATTTGGAGTCAATCCTGAGGTCGCTAGAACATAGAGTAAGATCGGGAGCACTCGGGTTTTCGCCAGGAGCCGTGATTCTGGTAGGGGAGCCATCGTTCATAATGCATATATCATTGGAGAGGAGAAGTTCTGTTACCCTTTTGCCGTTTAGGTTTAGTAGACCCGAGCCCCAATTAGGATTTTGAGCGTTTAAATCACTACAAATAAGGAAGGGCTGTGAGATCTTATCCACTAAAGAGTTCCAGAATATTGTGGGCAAATTTATGTTTGGAGGACAATATATGTTAATCATTGTAAGGTTCATAGAAGTTAAATTAACTCCATGAAATTGAACCATAGCAGGACCTTTAATAGTATCTAGATTGAGGACCTTAAAGGGAATGTTGGATTTTATCAGCGAGGCCATACCTCCAGCCCTAGATTCTCTATCTTGCCTAACTATATGAACTCCTGGAATTTTGAAATTCCAAGATTCATTAAGCCAAGTTTCCGACAGTAAAACTACACTCGGTGAATACTCCTCAATTAATGATTTTAGATTATCGTTATTAGACAGAACAGATCTGATGTTCCACTGTAGGATATTAAACATGAGGCCGTATAAGTTGACCACTACAAAACTTAGGAGAATATGAGAGGAGAGAAGTACTGGTAATAATTATGGGATATATTGAGTAGAGGGTAGGTTGTTATTAGCTTCCGGAGACTGAGGTAATATGTTTTTCAACAATTCAAAAATATTCTTCAACAACTCTGAACCTTTATTATCAATAAGACGCTTTGAAATTAGATTGAAAATGTCGTCATCGGAGATAGAATGATTTGAATGAAATGGGGTTTTGTTTGCTGTGGGATTGTAAACAGTTTGGTTTGATTGTTTGTTGCCTACAATTGGCGATAAGTGAAGGGAGATATTTATTAATTGGGAGTCATGGTGATCATGGTCATAACCCAGAGACTTAGGGTTTGTCCTTCTTTTTTTACCTAAGACTGCTGAATAGGAAGGAGCAGGAGTTTGATTAAGTGGAGATCTTCTATTGTGAACAGAAACTATTGTTGAATCCTCTATTGAGTTAGTAGCCCTAGAAGGGAGCTAAGGAAACAATTGTGGACGTAGTTGATGGGTAGAGGAATAATTATCCTGGGGAGCTAGGTTTTCCTTGTGAGTTTTAGCAATGAATTTAACTGCTTCGAAATAAGATATATTTTCCACAGCTATCAAATTATTGATTTTCTTTTGACGTAGGAACTCAGGACAACTACGATTGGTCGATGCGTGCTTTCCATCACAGAATACACATATCGGGTTATTAAGATCAGGGCAGTCAATTACATTGTGTTTACTTCCACAATTCCTTCAACGTTTGGAATCAACAGGATTATTACAATTAAACTTGGTATGACCATATCTGAAGCAATTGAAGCACTGTTTGACAGGGCCTACATATAAAGAGACATGTCTAATACAACCCCACAAGGCAATTTTATCTGGAAGGTTTTTCCCCTGACATGTCAATATCCAATTATTTGATGGAACATAAGAAACTATACCCTCATTATTTACTCTTCTATTGAGTTGTCTAGCATCTAATCTTTTAACTTTAGTTAGTGCATGAATGAGTATATCCTCTTTTGTAATCTCCGACCCAACATATTTAATAACACCCTTACTAGTGACCATTCTCGATGGGATGAAAACGTCAATATCGGGATCATTTATAAATGGATTTTCTTTAGTAAAATTATTAGCCCTGTCTGGAAAATCGAACTCTATCGAGATTCTCTTTTTGCCTCTCTTATCAATATTTTTTATTCCCTTTATGTTTAGAGCATTTAGTTTTTTTGCCAAGTTCATTGGATGAATATTTCCAATATTTCCAACAGATTTTGATTCAATAATGACCATAAAAGGTCCCAGATTTGTGTGATTATATTTTAATTCAAGTTTAGGTTTACTTGCTTTAGACTGCATTGATTGTTGTGACATAATTTGCGAAATTGAGTCTGACAAACCTTTTGCTTCCTCAATGATTTCTTCATCATCTTGGAAGGTATCTACCAGTTTATTCACCTCCCTTGATAAGAGGGTCAAATCAGCCAGAGAAAAATTTTGACTATCTGATTCTTCTCTAATTGTAACAAAATTATTTAAGATTTTTTGTGAAGTTGCGGTTAGTAAGCCTATGGTTCTGGGGGAAGGCGATCTAGGGGACAGGGGGGATCTAGGGGGGTCATCGGACCGCCCCGAGTTCCAGTCCATCAAAAAATTTTTTTCACCAAATTTGCTAAAATCTTACCTTTTTATGTCCCAAATACACTGTAATTTTTTTAATTTATTTTTTTTTCACCTTAATTTGGCTTAATATCAAGCCTAATTTTCAATCAAAAATTCTCATGTCAAAATATCTGCTTTTTAAAAAAGTAGGTGGTCCTTTTGTTCGTTGAAATCTCTACTTTCTAATGGTCTAAAAAAATATATACATCACCATGGTAAATTTCCTCAGAAAATGTTAAGGATGTTAATATTTAATAAGTCATCTGCAATATTTTGAGAAAGTTTAGAATCAATAATCCTCGGAATCTTCTTTAAATTATATGCGTAGATGCCTATTTATTGCTTTTTTATTATAACTTATATACCTGGGTGACCTACGAAAAATCATCAAAAGGTATTTCATAGTGAGAAGTGGGGAAGGAACTAGGAGGGTCTGGGTCTTATTGCCAGTTATTTCGTAGAATTTTCTGAGAAAATTTACCATAGTAATGTATTTTTTTAGACAATCAGAAAGTAGAGATTTCAACGAACGAAAAACCCACCTACTTTTTCAAAAAAGCAGATATTTTGACTTGAGAATTTTTTATTGAAAATTAGGCTCGCTTTTTCGATATTAAGTCAAATTGAGGTGAAAAAAAAAAATTTGAAATCCAGAAAACTATAGCATATTTGGGACATAAAATGGTAAGTACTAAATTTAGTGAAAAAAAAATTTGTTGTAAAAGATAAAAATTAAAAATCAAAAACGTGGTTATTTGAATTTTTCACATAAATTTTGAGGTTATGTGAAAAAAGTGTAAAGACAAAAGTTGTAGATCTTTTTATTACCTACAACTTTGCCATTTAACTTTTTTCCATTGGACTTTTTGCCGGAAATCGAGATAAACCGTTTTTACCCTTAAAAACTCACCCCCTTCTCCTTCCCGACCTCAGATTGCCCGTAAATTATTTTTCGTATCATCTTTGTTATATTCTCTTTCTTTTACAACGGGTTTCATTCTACTATAATTTTTTTCGCTTTAAAAAATTATCGACCCTGGTCTATTATGACGGACGAAACTCGAGCATTCGAGTTGCTCTTCAAATCTACAAATAAGTCCATGTGATTATGAAAACGTCCTTTGCGCAAAGAATAAAAAATCTAATTGTATGTTTGCGTGAAGGCTCTGTAAAAATTTGAAGTGGACTGCAGGTGTAATCTGAACGGAAAATCTGCACGTAAGGTAGCTGAATCGGTCGCATTAAGTGGGCGTCTAGCAAAATCCATTAAAAAAAGCAGCGAATCCATCTAGAGATGAATAATATATGCCTGCAGGAAGGAAGGTGAGCGTTCCAGACCCGCATAATTCAGTTATCTGGCTAGAAATTACGACGAGACATTAAGTTAGAGCCACGAGTAGTTTAGTGGCCGCCTTAGATCGACCACTCTTGCAATATCTCTTTCCGACTTCTTGTTTCAGCGGTGCATCCGGCTAGATTCACTTGTCTCTGTCTTCGGTATCGTTGGTAGATCTAAATTTACTCCTTGCCTCGAGAACGGATCTCAAAGTGCAAAATTCTTCCTTATTTCACGATGACGAGTGAGTTCCGAATTAACTGCATGTATGCATGAAAGGGTGGCATTATCTTTTTCGTTGTTATCGCAAATGAGGCTCTGGAGTTCCCTAGGCACATTAGCGAAGCTATTTGACTTCTGGATTACTTCAAGAATGAAAAACAATGTGATTTAGTGTAGAAGTAATTTACATGTTATGGAAACCATGACATATAGTTTCATATAATCGAAGAGGTATAGGGAGTTGAATGGTAGAATTAGGAATTCAAGATCAATTTTTTCCGGAACTGTTAGCAGTGTTAGCCGACCACCATCTTGTACACATTGGAGACCAAACCATGCACAATGAACTATTGATGGGCAGAATCGAGTTATTCTATGAATTCGATATGCTCTAAAGAGAATCATAATAATAACAATACCGAGAACACAAATTCCGATAAGTGTGGTTTCAGTTCATTATCACATACCGAAATTTTGCCAATTATTTTGCTGCACACGTTAACAAACATTGAGGGGAAGGGATTGAGTGATAGACATATCGATAGCTCAATTTGTAAATCTACTAACTCTAGTAATGATTACATTTGTGAGGAAGCTATTTTGATTTGATTTAATTCGATTATGAAAATTTTGTTGGTACTTGTTCTACATAGATGGATACATAGCGCAGTATCGTCAAGAAAATGGCGCGCACTTTCACGTAGGCCTTGTGGGTAGAGCATTCCGAAGATCAACCAAGCGGGAAGTGGACATCATTCAATGTCGGGTAAAAAATTAACAGTGCTGTATCGAAGTTGACATAAGGATTGAGATCAAAGTTGACAAAGAACACAACTGACTCTCCTTAGTCGCACAAGCTCAGCATAATCATAATCATGTCTATACTACGCGTGCCGATACAGATCGCCCCACATAAACGCTTTTTTAGACTTTTTCTTTCATAGTGAGGTAAATCTGCATTTGTACGCGTGGTATAGACATGATTATGTGCGACGAAAGAGAGTCAGTTATGTTCTTTGTCATCTGTGTTAGTCTATCATTACGCCAAGTTAGACACAGCACTGTTAATTTTCAACCCGACAGTGAATGGTGTCAACAACCCTCTGACTCGTTGACCCTCTGACTCGTTGACCCTGAATATTTTGAAATTTCGGCAATATCTTCACCAATATAGATCTGATCGCACTCAAATCTAGAACTGTTTAATAAGGTTTTAATGGCTCTCGAAGAATTTCAACGATATCTGACGGGAAGTTTCTGAGATACAGAGTTTAAATATTTTTTTTTATTTTGCAGGCATGCAAACTTCTCAAAATTTCGCATAAGTCTTCGTGTCCGTATTTTTGCGCGTATGTTCTGGGGAACATCGTAGTTGTAGAATATGAACCTAAGCACGTTCGTGAATTTTGTGCGAATCGTATGGCTAGAAAATTATCAAAAAATTATTTAAAAATATTTTTTTGTCACCTTAACTTGAGAACGGAAAGAGATAGCGGCTTGAAGTTTTCAGGTTAGGATATGCATCTGAACACGACATTTGAGTTTATTTATAAGCAAAATCGGCCAAACGATTTTAGAGTTATAGCCATCTGAAATTTGGTTGCTTTTTTCTCCTCATCAACTGGAAAAATACTAAACCGATTGAATCGAAACATGGTTATTAGTTGTAGAATGTCAACGCGAAAATTCTTGCAAAATTTCGTGAGGATAGTATTTGTATAAAATTTCCAAGAAAGCATTGGAAATTAAAAAATAAATTCTATATATAAATAACTATTCATCTGAAATTGCTGAAATTTTGCAATAGCCTTTAGAACCCAACTCTACTGCCAAGTTTTAAGTTTTAACACGGTTAAATATTGTTGGAGATTCGAGCAGCCTTGTGTCAGTTCAGTAGATGGGTGACCGTTGCCTCGATAACTTTCGAACAAAAGGAGATTGGGACTTCCAATTTTCAGGGTAGGTTGCGTATCCGAATGGGAGAGTTAAGTTCGTTTTTGGTCCTAATCGGTTTAACGGTTTCCGAGTTATACTCACCTGGAATATTATTTCCTCGATAACTCAAAAAATAAAGATTCGATCGAATTGAAGCTTGGTAACTATTAGTAGAAAATCAACATAAAGACGTGTTTGAAATTTTTCAAGAACCGTAGACCTAGAAAATTTGAAAAAAATACCGAAAAAAAAAATTTTTTAAGAACCGTAACCCCTAGATAATTTCAAAAAAATTACGAAAAAAAAAATTTCTACTAATGACCTTGCATTGATTCGATCAGATTAGTATTTTTCGAGTTACTAGGAAAACAAAATTTAAAATGGCTACAATTCTGAAAGCACTCGGTGGATTCGAGCGTTCGAGCGTAATCGGGCTGACGACCGGCCGGACTGCCGGACACAATTCTGACCTCGGATTCTTGATCAGTAAGTCGAAACTAATCTTTTGAGACCATTCTTGGCCAAATATTCGAAAATTACAGACATTTGGATGAATTTATAATAACAAAAAATTCATTCCAACAATATTTCTGTCTTGTATTATTATTTGAAGTTCTCAGGGTCTAAAAAAACACCCTATATTAACCTGAAATACAATATAAAAGAGGCTATACTCTATCCTGAAATATTTAACCGTTAACATTTTCGCATCGTTTTTCGACTTTTATTTTTAATATTCCTCTCATATCGGATGAAAATTTGCAAGCGGGCCGACCCAACAAACAAATCCATTAGTCAGGTAGCGAAAGCAATTTAGATTTTTACTGCCTCTGAATTTTCCAAACTCATTTTTATCGAATTGCAGACCCCGGAATAACTGGAAATCAGATATGGGGCGGAAATAAACTAAGAACTTTTCCATTTTCGACCTCCAACTTTCGCCGTTTAATTGGAAAATCGAATTCACAAGATTGTCCACGTATATGACCGAAACATCTTGGCGGGTGGAAGGCGTATCTCCGGTTTTCTTTATTTCCTCCGCCAGGTTCGGCTGAAATTTATATGACCTATGGCAGCGTGATTACATCCGAAGTTATTTTGATTACTCGATTTCGTTTTCAATGGAAAACTACCGCTTTCGGATGATTATATAACTCATGTTATAATGAACCAATAGAATTCCTGAATTTCCCTTAGTAACGTCGTATAGATAACTGAATATACCGCTTGACGACGGTATATAATCGTTTTGGTGATTCGCCTCCAGCCATATTGGAATAATTTCCATAGTGACGATAAATGTCAATGAAATGTCAGTGCATTTTTGAAGATGCATCGTTTTGGTTCATAGACATAAAATAACATGGACTGGTTGTGAGAAAGAGACCATTTAAATCAGCATTGAAAAAAGACGGAATAGTTAAAGGCAAACCACGGTATATGAATATTTTCATTTAATTTGGCGTTTGGCAAAACCACAGAATACAAAACATTGGTTCCCTTTATCCTCTCACCTTTCTTGTATAATGTATTGTTTGGTTTCATGTATTGTGTATGTGTTTTGGTGATTTGTAGACAGAATAGTTAAAGGCAAAACATTTTCATTTATATCCGAGACTCGTTTCTGAATATTCTGATACTTATAACACAATTTACTGTGCATCATTATTTTTATACCATTATTTGCCTTTAATTATTCTATCCTTCATAACATCTCTCTCTCTCTAATGTATTCCGCAACGAACTGTGTGATAAAATTACGTGAGGGCCAGTCCATGTTATTCTATGTCTATGTTTTGGTTTGAGTTCAAGTGGTGAAATTGACCAAGAAATTGTTAATTTAACACCAGAAAATACCACGAAGACACATAATTATGTTTGGAAACAGTTCACGGTGTTTTGTGAACATCGAAATTACAAACTTCGTGCTGATATTTCAAATGATGAAGTAGCGAATATTTTGAAAGATTGGGCATTCAATATGAAACGTGCAGATGGAAAAGAATATAAAGAAAGTACAGTTAAAACCATTTGGAATATTTCTGCTAAACTCTTACAGAAAAAGTTTCATGAAGACTTCAACAGAGAAATAAATCCATTTAAAGATACAATTTTCGAAAATGCGAGAAAGGCCCGTACAGCCAAGAGGAAAAATTACAAGCAATCCCCGACAGGAAAAAAGAGAGCTCAGCCGCTCTTAATAAGAATGAAATACTCAAAATTATTTCAAGTTTCGATGAAAATACACCAGATGGTTTGCAAAAAAAATTTTATCAAATTTGTGCTGTGGAATTGGCATGGCGAGGTAATGAAGCAGCCTTTTGCTTAACTGACTATTTCAAAAAGGAGTTCGACAATTACGGTCAAAATACGGGACGAATCGAATACAATCCAGTATTTTCAAAAACAGCACAAGGTGGTGAACAACGTACCACAAATTCTAAATGGTTGGTAACGAATAAAGAGTCCACGAATCAGTGTCCAGTACGTCTCTTGGATAAATTATTGAGCAAAAGGACTCCAAATATCACAACCAATCGTCTTTTTGGGCGCATGTTCTAGGGGAACATCGTCCTATCATTTCGTCCAAATGTCTGTAATTTTCGAATTTCGAGCTGAAAATTGGCTAATAGACTAATTCGGACTCCCTAATCACGAATCCGGTGTCAGATTTTTGGGTGCCGTCCGGCCGGCCGGCCGGCCAGCCGGCCGTACTTCCGGCCGTAGGCACGATAACAGGAGCACCGAAGGTCCTATCGACTTCAAACTTTCAGGGTAGGTTTCTGATCAAAATGCGACGGTTAAGTTCGTTAACGGGCAAAATCGGCCGGACGGTTTAGGAGTTATAGACATTTAAAATTTTGAGGTTATTTCCCTGATATTTCAGGAACTAAAGAAGATGTTGAATCGAAACTTAGTAGTCAGTTCGAGGATATAAACGCGCAACTTTTGGCAAAATTCTGTTATGATCGAAATGTTGGTAATTTTTAAAAAAATATTTCTTTTAATTTTTTCGAAAAAAAAATTTTTTTTTCGTGAACTATTCATCAGATTGCAACAAAAACTTGTACTAACGTCAATTGTAGTATTTTGCAACATTGTGCAAAATTTTGGCTCTATACGATTTCAATTTCTGGAGATATAAGACAAAATGTGTCAAATTTCCTGGGTCTCTCTCAGTATTTTCATCGATTATTCTATGAACTCTTTGAATTCCACCGAAAACAAATTCAAAGACATAAACATAAAGAATCAAGTCATAGTTTAGACGTCGAAAGAAGGACGATGTTGATCGACTTGAAAAGGTACCTATTTCAAGAAATGCAATAATGAAATGCTTAATTTATGGATATAATATTATCTAAGTATTGTTGGGATCGGGCAGTTGGAAAATTTTTTAATAAAAAAATTTGTACCGACGTTAAATCAAGCATTCTACACGAGTGTGCAAAATTTCAGTTCGATACGATCTCAATTCCAGAAGATATTGCTTAAAATTCACATTCCAGCTTGTTTTGACGTTCTATGGTCACAGAAAATCGTCACAAAAATCTATTTACCTCATTTGACGGCTGTTTGTCAAATCAATTAATTCCAATAATTGATGTCAGATTTCCTACATACCAAGTTCAAACACATATTATTATATGGAAAACACTTACTATGATCACGTTCTACAGGAATTGATACTAAATAGAAGCTAGATGAAGATTATTGTAATGGAAAATTTGAGTTCCAGAATAATATTAAGGTATTCAACATGATACTGCTTTTTTTCTTTACTGGTCAGTACGGGCCACAAGGAAGATGAACATGCGCCCAATAGCTCCTGTCCACAGGGCTTGAAACAATTTTTTTAACTCCTAATATATATGGCAGAAAACAGGAAAATGGTATAAAAATTGCCCTGTAGGTTTAAATCAGTTGAGTAAATGGACACGTACAGCAGCTGAAAGTATCGGACTAGATACGAAAAAAAGGAAAATTACGAATCATTCGAATCGCTCCTCTGCTGTGAGTATCTTGTCACACTCAGGGGCAAACTTGCAAGAAATTACCAAAATAACAGGCCACTCGTCATCGGAATCTCTGAAACCGTATTTGAAACTCACTGCAGAACACCATAGACAAATAATTGAGAAAATGAGAAACATACCTAATCCTTCCACATCCAGTGTCAGCAATAGTACCAACACTACAAATTCCGAAAATAACAATTCATCAAATATGTATTATAATAATTGTACTTTCAATATTAATATTAATCAATAAAAGAATTAAAATATTACTCTTTATATAATCGTAACGAATACCAACTCGAGCAAAGACAATATGTTTCGATTATTCACCTCTTCACTAGACGTATTTCGCGAAACATCACTCGAGCTATGCTCTCGTGATGTTTCGCGAAAACGTCACGTGAATCGGTAAATAATCGAATATTGTCTATGCTCTTGTGATATTATAACTGAATATAGGACTTTAAAGTTTCATTGCCGTTTTTATAGTTTCGAAAGAAATAATTGATATTAGAGAACACGGAAGGTTGAGAAAATATCGAATATAGCACTGTATGAATCATAGTACAGGGTATTTATAAATGACTAGCTGGCCTGGCGAACTTCGTACCGCCTAATAGTCGATTCTACAATTTTTGGCGCTCTAGTTCCTCGGAACTGAGTGCTTATCAATTTGCCCAAATGTCTGTAATTTTTGAATTTTTTGATGAAAATGGTCTTAAACGATTTGGTTTGACTCACTGATCAAGAATCCGTGGTCGAAATTCATTCTGTCCGGCCGGTCCGGCCGGCCGGCCGGCCGGCCGTAGGCACGGTTACTCTCGAACGGAATGAGCTAGACAG
The DNA here is from genome assembly GCA_937662695.2 of Halyzia sedecimguttata. NCBI lineage: Eukaryota > Metazoa > Arthropoda > Insecta > Coleoptera > Coccinellidae > Halyzia > Halyzia sedecimguttata. The sequence continues at coordinate 71,283,298 of OW569414.2, forward strand.
TTGAAATTTGCAGAGTAGGTTTGGGAGATAAATATCTCGGCTAAGTTCGTTATTGGGCAAAATCGGACAGATGGTTTCGGAGTAACAAAAAAAATAATTTTTTTTTACAAGGCAAATTCCTAATTAAATTTTTTTCAATAAGCTGTTTTACCATAAGAATCCAACGCTATCATTTTTAACTCTAACAAGCTAATACTTTCGGAGATATGATGTTTCAAAATTTCAATAATAAATCGTATTTCAACGTTGTCACAGAATGATATTATTCTATGTATGAATTGTCATAATGTCAAATGATGTTCCTGAGACATGACATTATATAATCAATCGAAGAATTGTCAGCGAAGTGAGAAAAATCTCAGTTGTTTGCTCCGAAATTAGGTTTTCTCAGAAAATTCTTGAATTTCGGAACGGAACATGAAGTAAGAGATCTGAGAGTAGTGAGACTGCTTTTCATCCATAGACATAGATATAACTCTCGAACGGAATAAGGTAGGTAGTTGAAATTTTCAGAGTAGTTTAGGGAGATGAATATCTCGGTTAAGTTCGTTATTGTGCAAAATTGGCCAGATTTAATTTGATTTCTTCCATGGTGCAGTTCTCATTCTCATGATTGCTCATTTAATCTTGATAAATAAACTATTATTTAAATTGAATTTCCTTTATGATGCAGTTCTATCATATGAATACATTGATATAATTTCCAACTCTGAGAAACCAATACGTTCGGAGATATAATTTGTCTGTTTGAACTAGAGCGCCAGAAAGCTCCTGTCCACAGGGCTTGAACCAATTTTTTTTTGTGCGTTTGTTCTGGGGTACATCGCGTTATCATTTTGCCCAAATGGCTGCAATTTTCGAATTTATCGCCGTGTTTCTCCGTGACGATGAATTCGACGTCAAATTTGATTCTGTCCGGCCGTTGCCACGATAACTTGAGAACGGAAAGAGCTAGCGACTTGAAATTTTCGTTAATGGGCATAATCGGCCCAATGGTTTTCGAGTAAGTAATAATTTTGTTTTCAACCAATTTAAATCCGATCGAATTGAAACTTGGTGAATAGTTATAGAATATAAACCTAAGCACGTTCGTGAAATTTCATGAAAAACGTATCACTATAAAATTTTTAAAATATTATCAAAAAATATTTTTTATGCCTCGATAACATGAGAACGGAAAGAGATAGCGACTCGAATTTACCATGGTAAATTTGATTAAGAGAGTGTCCAATATAGGAGAACGGACAATAGAATTCTCCATGGTAAATTTTATCAAGAGTGTCCAATACAGGAGAATGGACAATAGAACATACGCGCAGAAGCTCCTGACTTCACTTCAGTGCTTGAACCATTTTTTTTATACTTATTCTGCTATTCGGGACGCCTGGTCAGCGTGTAAGATGAAAATAGAAATATGATAGAACTGCATCCTAAAGGAAATTCAATTCAAATAATAGTTTATTTATCAAGATTAAATGAGCAATCATGAGAATGAGAACTGCACCATGGAAGAAATCAAATTAAATCTGGCCAATTTTGCCCAATAACGAACTTAACCGAGATATTCATCTCCCTAAACTACTCTGAAAATTTCAACTACCTACCTCATTCCGTTCGAGAGTTATATCTATGTCTATGGATGAAAAGCAGTCTCACTACTCTCAGATCTCTTACTTCATGTTCAGTTCCGAAATGTAAGAATTTTCTGAGAAAAACTAATTTCGGAGCAAACAACTGAGATTTTTCTCACTTCGCTCACAATTCTTCGATTGATTAGAATGTCTCAGGAACATCATTTGACATTATGACAATTCATAGAATAATATCAGTCTGTGACAACGTTGAAATACGATTTATTATAGAAATTTTGAAAAATCATATCTCCGAAAGTATTAGCTTGTTAGACTTAAAAATGTATGAATGGATTCTTATGGTAAAACTTCTTATTAAAAAAAATTAAATTTGGAATTTGTTTCGAAAAAAAAAATTTTTTTTTTGTTACTCCGAAACCATCTGTCCGATTTTGCCCAATAACGAACCTAGCCGAGATATTTATCCCCCAAACCTACTCTGAAAATTTCAACTCTCTAGCTCATTCCGTTCGAGAGTTATCGTGCCTACGGCCGGCCGGACCGGCCGGACAGAATGAATTTCGACGACGGATTCTTGATCAGTGAGTCGAACCAAATCGTTTAAGACCATTTTCATCGAAATATTCGAAAATTACAGACATTTGGGCAAATTGATAAGCACTCAGTTCCGAGGAACTAGAGCGCCAAAAAGGAAGTTAATAAGTCAACAATTACCTACATTATGGCAAAAAATAAAAACCAACACAATTCATTGGCTACATTTTTGGGCGCATGTTCTAGGGGAACATCGTCCTATCATTTCGTCCAAATGTCTGTAATTTTCGAATATCGAGCTGAAAATTGGCTAATAGACTAATTCGGACTCCCTGATCACGAATCCGGTGTCAGATTTTTGGGTGCCGTACGGCCGGCCGGCCGTACTTCCGGCCGTAGGCACGATAACAGGAGCACCGAAGGTCCTATCGACTTCAAACTTTCAGGGTAGGTTTCTGATCAAAATGCGACGGTTAAGTTCGTTAACGGGCAAAATCGGCCGGACGGTTTAGGAGTTATAGACATTTAAAATTTTGAGGTTATTTCCCTGATATTTCAGGAACTAAAGAAGATGTTGAATCGAAACTTAGTAGTCAGTTCGAGGATATAAACGCGCAACTTTTGGCAAAATTCTGTTATGATCGAAATGTTGGTAATTTTTAAAAAAATATTTCTTTTAATTTTTTCGAAAAAAAAATTTTTTTTTCGTGAACTATTCATCAGATTGCAACAAAAACTTGTACTAACGTCAATTGTAGTATTTTGCAACATTGTGCAAAATTTTGGCTCTATACGATTTCAATTTCTGGAGATATAAGACAAAATGTGTCAAATTTCCTGGGTCTCTCTCAGTATTTTCATCGATTATTCTATGAACTCTTTGAATTCCACCGAAAACAAATTCAAATACATAAACATAAAGAATCAAGTCATAGTTTAGACGTCGAAAGAAGGACGATGTTGATCGACTTGAAAAGGTACCTATTTCAAGAAATGCAATAATGAAATGCTTAATTTATGGATATAATATTATCTAAGTATTGTTGGGATCGGGCAGTTGGAAAATTTTTTAATAAAAAAATTTGTACCGACGTTAAATCAAGCATTCTACACGAGTGTGCAAAATTTCAGTTCGATACGATCTCAATTCCAGAAGATATTGCTTAAAATTCACATTCCAGCGTGTTTTGACGTTCTATGGTCACAGAAAATCGTCACAAAAATCTATTTACCTCATTTGACGGCTGTTTGTCAAATCAATTAATTCCAATAATTGATGTCAGATTTCCTACATACCAAGTTCAAACACATTTTATTATATGGAAAACACTTATAATGATCACGTTCTACAGGAATTGATACTGAATAGAAGCTAGATAAAGATTATTGTAATGGAAAATTTGAGTTCCAGAATAATATTAAGGTATTCAACATGATACTGCTTTTTTTCTTTACTGGTCAGTACGGGCCACAAGTAAGATGAACATGCGCCCAATAGCTCCTGTCCACAGGGCTTGAACCAATTTTTCTATTTAAATGCCTTATAATATTGGCAAATTGGGATTGGGACAGAAACTAATTTGCATTTGCTCCATGCAAGCTCTTTCAAATGATTTATTTCTCTTTTCATTGGCTTTGGGAATAAAGTTGAAAGAGAAATACCATCCTCTTCATTGAAATCATCGTGCACAAATTCCTCTATTTTTAGGTTACCAGAAAGTACAAACGCCGAACTTCGTCTCCATCGAAGTCGTCGTCTTCTGGTAATTCTATATCAGACGTTATTCCATGTAATAACAGGAGCAAATGTTCTTCTTCTATTTCAGAAAGTCCAATACGCGATATCTAAAACAGAAAATAAGAATTAAATATATATCGCTCTTCCCACTGACGCCAAATGGAATCAAATATTGAAAAGGTCTGGTCATCTTGCAGTAAATAATTTCAGGAAATTTTAATAATCTGTTTCGAAATGAATGTACATAGTTGCAACATGGAAATATTTTTTGGCGCTCTAGTTCCTCGGAACTGAGTGCTTATCAATTTGCCCAAATGTCTGTAATTTTGGAATATTTCGTTGAAAATGGTCTTAAACGATTTGGTTCGACTCACTGATCAAGAATCCGTGGTCGGAATTCATTCTGTCCGGCCGGTCCGGCCGGCCGGTCCGGCCGGCCGGCCGTAAGCAGGAAAACTCTCGAACGGAATGAGCTAGAGAGTTGAAATTTTCAGAGTAGGTTTGGGGGATGAATATCTCGGCTAAGTTCGTTATTGGGCAAAATTGGACAGATGGTTTCGGAGTAACAAAAAAAAAAATTTTTTTTACGAAACAAATTCCAAATCAAATTTTTTTTAATAAGCAGTTTTATCATAAGAATCCATTCATATCATTTTCAACTCTAACAAGCTAATACTTTCGGAGATATGATTTTTTTAAATTTCAATGTAAATCGTATTTCACAGATTGATATAATTATTATTCTATGTATGAATTCTCATAATGTCAACTTGACAGAAGGGAATATTGTAACTTCAAAAATATTGGGGTTGAAATACTCGTATTTTAGCGATGCAACGGGGACCTCACCCGAAAATGTTTGAAAATATTACGTAAATATTGAAAGCATAATTCTGTAGTTTGGTGAACGTAGATCAGGAAATTTTTGATCGATTACAAGGTAATTTATTATTACTTATCTAATAAACTATTATTTGAATTGAATTTCCTTTATGATGCAGTGATATCATATGAATACATTGATATAATTCCCAACTCTGAGAAACCAATACCAGATATAATTTGTCTGTTTGAACTAGAGCGCCAGAAAGCTCCTGTCCACAGGGCTTGAACCCATTTTTCATGGAGAAATTCATCACAACTTACCGTTTATATTATCACAAAAAGTAAAACTAACATTCACGAAGTGCTAGTAAACTTCTCAGCGGAAAGCATTGAATTATTCCGAGCGAATGAATGTTATACACTCTAAGCGATGTCTATGGGTTCATAGAACTAATTGGAGTAGAGAAATAAAGTTCTAATAGAAAACTATATTTGAAATATGCATTTGAACTGTTACGATACCAAATGGAATCCTGGGAAAGAAAGACCTAAAGTCCAATAATCTGTCGACATTAAGATTATTTAGAAACCAATAGCAGTAGGTACTCTAGGCGACGTGGAAGATCGGACTATTGGTAGGAGTTGTACCATCATTATTTTGTGAGGGTGCAATATCAGTTTTTTTTCAATACTTCGTAGCAAGTACTCAATGGGACACCAGACTGTACATTTTTGTGAAACTCGTGTTGTCAGTTCTTCAACAACTTCTTGAGAAACTTGAGGTCTTTCTGTCGATTTTACCTTGTCAACGTTTCCAGTCTGCATGAATTTCTTTATAATACCTATGATGTAGGCTTTCAGAGAAGATTCAAGAATCTGGACATCAGGATATTTCGCCAGATATTAATTTTGCAGGCCTCTGCAGGGTGAATCAATTCACCATTGATTAATGCACCATTTCGGTAGAAGCACATAACAATAAATGTGTTTTGTTCTCAATCATAATTCATTGAATAAAAATCCAAAGGCACTTGCGACATAACAATCATTTATAAAGACCATTTACTCACATTCCACCTTAGTTTTAGGCTCTGAAAATGACCATATTAGGCAGAAACATGTCAGCCAAATGATTTGAATTAAAAGATCTTCAATCAAATAGTTGGAACAAGACTTTTCCGTCTGTTTCAATTACATCCGGCTATGGGTTTGAGAGAGATGATATATGACAGAGGGTTGCCTCCCAACAGTTATTATGGAGCTCAGTTTTGATCCATAAATCCCTATCCACGCGCCCCGTCTGTATATCATACAGTGAATCTTTTGACCAAAAGTCCACAGCATTTGACGGTTACGAACGACCGTTGCAAAGGGCGTCTCGAAATCGAATATTTGACTACTAGAGTTTACATGTAATACTGAAATCAATGAATATAACGCATTATCCCATAGGCACATACCAATTTTGTATTTGAATACAAATGATGGCTTGAACGCTTTGCATTATCTGTCAAGATTCATCTTTTGGTATGTCCCCAAATGAGCCACTTTTGGAAACCACTAAAAATCAATACCGTAAATCTGAGTCGGTAGTCGCAACTTTGATAGCGCTTTCTCTAATTTCCGCTCGTATTGATCGTTCCACCAGGCAGGCTGTGTGTGCTACAGTGAATAAATTCGAGTAAAAACTCATTCATTTTAGGGTGTTCGAATCATTATCTTGAGGTACCTCAAAACCTCTCAATTGAGGAAAGGCATTCCAAGTTTCGTTCAAGCTCCCACCGTTGAACTTATCAATACAGCTAGTAGGTGCCTATTGTAGACGTTTGGCGAGAGATACTTGATTCGATCCGTAGATCTACTCGAAGTAACGATCCTAGAGTTGCGGTGGTACTTATTACCGCGGTCGTATTATCGCGTACGGTGTAGACGAATGTGTCATCTACCGGTGGAAACGAGAAGTGGGAGCTAAGAATGTACATCCTTTCAAAAGTCTCCTGCTACTGACGAAAACAACATAACCAAGCAACACAAACCCACTAAGGACGACTCTGAGAGGTCACACTTGGGCATTTATGGGACGTTGGAACATAACTGATCGATATTCTCATTCAAGTCGCAAAATGAATCTATAAGATATCTCCGTAAGATTTGATATGGAATAGTTAAAGCAATCTCCTGAAGATAACTCGAACATGACTGAAATGGACCATTCACAATTGTTCGTCCAAACACTTCACAAAATAGTAATATTATTAAGATATCACCAGGGGATACATAGACGGTATGGGCCTGAAAATGTCTTAAATAAATCTTACTATCGGTAGGAATTATTTTAGATGGCATTAGAAGATAGTTATGTAGACCTCGCTCATTGAGATCGATATTTAGTAGATATAGAACTGCATCATCAAAGAAAGTAAATTAAATAAGTGTCATTGGTAAATTCGATTAAGAGTGTCCAATATAGGAGAACAGACAATAGAATTCGCCATGTTAAATTCGATTGAGAGTGTTCAATACAGGAGAATGGACAATAGAACATACGAGCAAAAGCTCCTGACTTCACGTCAGTGCTTGAACCAATTTTTCTTCGTGAAGTGAGGAGCTTTTGCGCGTATGTTCTATTGTCCATTGTCCTGTATTGAACACTCTTAATCGAATTTACCATGGTGAATTCTATTGTCTGTTCTCCTGTATTGGACACTCTTAATCGAATTTATGATGGTGAATTCGATTAAGGCTGTCCAATACAGGAGAATAGACAATAGAATTCACCATGGTAAATTCGATTAAAAGTGTCCAATACAGGAGAATGGACAATAGAACATACGCGTAAAAGCTCCTGACTTCACATCAGTGCTGGAACCATTTTTTTTTTCGTGAAGTCAGGATAGAAAGCAATGATGAAAAAACCTTCAATTCTTCTTTAGGAGAAGAATACATAATTATTCTTGAAAAATATTACTGGAATTAATATCAGATTTAAATAATCAAAGTAAAGAAAATTATAAGTTTAGTTACTAACATATTGAATGAAATTCAACTGAATTCCAGTAATATTCAATTACTTATTCTTAACCAGTAAATGTCCATTGATAGATCTAAAGGTGATGAGGTGAAACATAAAGATATATTCTCATTAGTGATAGAAAAACTGGCCTAAAATTCCTCTCTACCCATCACGAGATTCAATATCCACAAATGAGCCTCTCACCTTATAAGATCAGAAAGTGTCGTTAATTTAAAGTTAAGTTTTGAAGCCTTCAGCAAAATTTCAGCGATATCATATTAAAAATAATACATTACCTTTCAAAAGTCCCCTCTCACAAATATACTCCTCTGAAGGCACATGGATCTCTTGAAGAAGAATCGCCTTCTCTATTTCTCAAAGATATTCACTCTTGTTCATAGAAATCCCTTCAATATTTAATTGCCTCCTCCTAAGGAGGATCTCTTTCAAAACCAGGTCTGACCGCTAATGTAGGGCTATCATCTCCCATAGATTTGTGATGAAATAACACGATTTTCCCAAAAACATACGCGCAAAAATATGTCATCATGACATTATTGTTTTTGAAGGTTCTCGCAAAAATACGACCATAGACAACATATCATACGACGATTCGCATCCCGCTTCCGATCTCACAAAAGGCTGTTCGTTACTCCAGCAATATGGATCCAATCGTGTTCAAACTTAGAACTCTGCAGTAGAGTTAGGTTCTGAAGGCTCTTCCAAAATTTCAATATTTTTTTTGAAATTTTCTAGTTATACCATCCTCACGAAATTCTGCAAGAATTTTCGCGTTGACATTCTACAACTAATAACCATGTTTGAATTCAATTGGTTTTGTATTTTTCGAGTTAATAAGGAATAAAAAACAACCAAATTACAGATGGCTATAACTCTAAAACCGTTTGGCCGATTATGCTTATAAACGAACTCAAATGTCGCATTCAGATGCACAACCTAACCTGAAAATTTCAAGCCGCTATCTCCTTCCGTTCTCAGGTTATCGTGTCATAAATAATATTTTTTAATAATTTTTTTTAAATTTTCTAGTGACACGATTCTCACAAACGTGCTTAGGTTTATATTCTACAACTATTGACCAAGTTTAAGTTCGATCGGATTTATTTTGGTTGAAAACAAAATTATTACTCGGAAACCATTGGGCCGATTATACCCATTAACGAAGTTGTCCGTCGTATTGGGATGCGCCACCTACCCTGAAAATTTCAAGTCTCTAGCTCTTTCCGTTCTCAAGTTATCGGGGCAACGGCCGGACGGCACCACAGACTTAAATTTCACATTTGGGCAAAATGATAACGCGATGTTCCCCAGAACATACGCGCAAAAAACAAGAGTACCAAAAATTATTAAACCGAAACCTCTACTCCGATTCTACCCAATAAAGAACTCATCCGAGATATTCATTCCTCAAATCTACTCTGAAAATTATAGTATAGCAATTAAAACTTAGCCAATATTTCAGTTTTGTTTTTACTAATTTTTACTAAAGATATTCTGAACCCAATTTGATTAACTTACCAAAATATATATTTCCATCCTCATATTATGAATTATCCAAATAAAATAATATCCTATTATCCTTATAATTCTACGATAGCTGAGGTTATTTTATTGGTCATTTTGCATTCAGTCATACTTGGAAGCATGGCGGGGGCTCGCTCCCATAGCCAACTCCCGATTCCTTATTAAAATCGGTATATTGTAACTGCAAAAAGGGGTGTGGTGAGGTATGCAACTTCCAAGAGGCTGGACTTAAATATTCGGGGGCTTTTGCAAACGGAGAATCTCACATTGAAAGCGAGGACGATGATGACGAAATTTTTACCGCTACGGACCAAAACTACGACCACGACACAGACAACTACGACCAGGACATCGACAATAACCAACACGGACCATCGAAACATACCGACATGTAGTAAAAATTAATTTTGTAACATTCTAAAATCATAATTCATGATTCTAAAAGAAATTTGATATATTTTTCCCCTTAACATTGTTTACGAAAAGTATAATACTGTTAAATGACAATATTTAAGTGTCTTGTAGTTTTTTTTATAATAATATTAAAATATAATGATATATAATAAGAATGATAAAATAAACTCAGACAAAATGAATTTTCCGAATTTATTTACAAATAGTAAACATCTTTTGTCGTGTAAGCCACTGTGTTTGAATCAAAAAACCAAAAATTTATACCTAAAATCTAAGATGGGTGCTCGGGCGCATGCGCCTCGAGGTCGAAAACTTGGATTTTTGATTAGGGCCCCAAGCTCAACAACATACTAAAAAATCGCTACTGACCCACCGAACATCTTATTAAGGTTTTATTGTGAAGTCTTTGGGCGGTCGCATTGTGAATATCCCATTTTAGTTACATTGGCGATATCTCCAGAGGATTGGTTCAAGAATTCCAATCATACGGATCTTATGGAACTCACTTTGTGAATGAGAATACTTTACATGGCGTTTGCTATGATCTCGCAATAGGATTTACCATAAATGCCTAAAAGTGACCTCTCAGAGGTGTCCTAGGGAGGTCTGTGTTGCCTGGGATTGATTAAAGTTATATAGAACAAGTGGAAAAGTTTAACGGGTAATTCCGCAAAAGAAGCAGATTAAAAATAATTCTGCTGGTACCTGCCGACACGTGTCGGCAGGTACCAGCAGAATTATTTTTAATCTGCTTCTTTTGCGGAATTACCCGTTAAACTTTTCCACTTATTTATATTACTCCGCACGATCCATATTTCTATGTTATATAGAACCTTTGACGTTTCTGGTTCAAATTAGCTTTCATTTCGAGTCGTTCGAAGAGAATAGGGGTGTGCTATTTGGAAAATTTAAAATATTACATTTTAAAATATCTCAACATTATAAATTCATGTTGTCAATTCGAAATGAGCTATCATTCAGTGACCATACAGTACGAAGCGCATTTTTTGCGGTATTGAGGGCTATTTTGCTTGTTTCTCTATCATCTATAGTTTCGATGTTATGATGCCTCTGGTGGACCGCTGCAAGTAACAATATTCTCATGAAAGTTTTTAGATCTCTGTAAAGTAAACATGGCAACTACGTTAATATGACTCTGATGTAATATGTTGCAATGTAAGCAAGGTAGCTGACCAAAGATGGGAAAAAAAGGTTGTTCCAGTTCAAATTTTAGAAAACTAATGACAACTTAAAATATTTCAGAAAGATAGCCTGCATCAAATTCTAATGAACCGATTATTCCAATGAGCCAGTATACAGCTATGTTTCGGTCTTGAACCCCCCTAGAAAATGTATGTGGGCGCCTTTGAGCAGCTATAAGCATGCATTGTCTAGAAACTTTGTTACAATCACGAGAACATTTCGTTAAGAGACGCACCAACGGAAACACGATATTGGAAACAATTCAGCCGGAGCTTCACTACTAAAATGGACGCCGATCCTAACCAGCACAAACAAGTTCAAATGGCTGTGTGCAGGATGTAGTCAGTTTATCGAATACATTTCGAGTAGCTTCATTAGTTGACAAGGCAGCCCGAGTGGCTCGGATTATTCGAAAGGTCGAGTACACTCTGTATTGTACGCCATCTGTCGGTTATTAGACAGAAAGAACTTATTGTGTGGTCTGTTTTCTCTGTTCTCGTCGTTCTATATTAATTATTCGACAGATCCGAAGCTAGAAGCTGCGAGTTTCGGGTTCATTTTATCGTGGCATCAGCCGTGTATGACTGCCAGGCACATCTTTCTCCCTGAGATGAATAGGGATAGAAGGTTATATTTCGGTCGGTAACAACGATAATTCATTCTTTCATCGTACGTTTTTGGTTCATTTTTTCTAATGCATCTGCTTTTTCAATCGAACAGTATATCTTCCCATGCCTACACCGCTTGAAAATTCAAGTATATCTCTCAAAGTAGGCAGATGTCAAACGTGATAGTAATGATGTAGATAATGTGCCGAAGCCTAAAAGATAATTAAGGATGTCCTAGGTACCAGTTATCACACCATTCCCTGATCAATCAAGGGCATTGATCATAATCAAAAATGAAATCGTTGGGCGTGGCCTAATTTGAGTAAAAATTTGAAAATAGCATTAATAATGATATTAGCGGTTAATTGTTGGTAGAAATTTCACGCGATTTAAATGATTGATGAACTGTGTGTTGTGTGTTGGGGGGACTTACGACCCACCTAACTATCATTCAGAGTTAAGTACTTCATTTTCATCAGTATTAACGTCTGTATTTGTATCTCGGAATTTCATGATCTGTGTTCATACATGTCATCTCGAAGAGACATGTCATATTCATAACTAGTTGTTCTAGAAAAAAATGGGTTCAAGCCCTGTGGACAGGAGCTTTCTGGCGCTCTAGTTCAAACAGACAAATGATATCTCCGAAAGTATTGGTTTTTCAGAGTTGGGAATTATATCAATGTATTCTTATGATAGAACTGCATCATCGTAGAAATTCAGTTCAAATAATAGTTTATTTATTATTAAATGAGCAATCTGAGAATGAGAACTGCACCATAGAAGAAATCAAATCAAAATAGCTGAACTGAATTTGACTCTCTCTTATAGAACAGGATGAAATGTACGAGTATGAACACAGATCATATAATAAAGCTTAGATAGAATAATTATAGCATTCTGTGAAAACATACGATTCATTATTGAAATTTAGAAAAATCATATCTCCGAAAGTATTAGCTTGTTGGAGTTGAAAATGATATCGATGGATTTTAATGGTGAAACTGCATCTTAAGTAAGAAATGAATTTGAAATTTGTTGCTTAAAAAAAATGTTCGTTACTCCGAAACCATCTGGCCTATTTTGCCCAATAGCGAACTTAACCAAGATATTCATTTCCCTAACCTACTCTGAAAATTTCAACTGCTTAGCTCATTCCGTCCGAGAGTTATTGGAGAAAAAGTTTTTCAAAATTTTGAAAAACTTCGCGGTAACCTGGTCAATACAAAACTTTTCATGCGTATAAAGGTCATGATTCTACAATTTGATGCTGAATTTCAGATAGATCGAGTAATCGGTTTCGGAAATATTCATAAAAAATATGTTTTACTAAAATCGGCCATAACTCCGAAACCGCTCGATGGATTTCGCCCATTAACGAACTTTTCCGAGATATTTACGTTCCGAACCCACCTTGCAAATTTCAATCCTCTAACTCCTTTCGTTCGAGAGTTATCGTGCCTACGGCCGGCCGGCCGGACCGGCCGGACAGAATCGATTTCGACCTCGGATTTTGATCAGTGAGTCGAACCAAATCGTTTGAGACCATTTTCAGCCAAAAATTCGAAAATTACAGATATTTGGGCAAATTGATAAGCACTCAGTTCCAAGGAACTAGAGCGCCAACAAAGTATGATTAAATGCAGAATGACCAATGAAATAACCTCAGCTATCGTCGAATTATGAGGATTATAGGGTATAAAAATTTTTGGGTGATAATATAATGCCCTTGCATAATCGATATGATGATTTAAATACATATATTATTTGGTAAGTTAATCAATTTGGGTTCAGAATATCTTCAGTAAAAACAAAACTGAAAAAGTTTCAATTGATATAATATAATTTTCAGAGTAGATTTGAGGAATGAATATCTCGGATATGTTCGTTATTGGGTAGAATCGGTCTGGTGGTTTCGGATAAATAATTTTTGGCAATCTTGTTTTTTTTCAAATTACACTTTTTTAATTTAATTTATGTTATGATATGCAGTTCTATCATAAGAATCCATTGATATCATTCCCAACTCTGAGAAACCAATACTTTCGGAGATATGATTTGTCAATGTTCGAACAAGAACACCAAAGCACCTGTCCACAGGGCTTTCCTTAGAGCGTACGAAAATTTCCTGCGACTAGACGACGGACGGTTCTTCTTCTCTATCTGTGAACGAAAGGGCAACGACGTTGTCCCTCTCCACCTTCACTACATACTCGATGCTCAATCTCGACTCGAAGCGAATCTGAAATACTGAGATATCACTATTTGTGGACTCAGTTAAATCGGGTGCTCAACCTGGACCCCCTTTCGATTCTACTTCGGGTCAACCCCTAGTACATTCTTACCCCTCTCTCTGAGCTGGGACTGTACTACCACGATAGTGGTCAAAGCTGATTGGTAGATCCTCTACCTTGCGACACTTCGCTGGAACCAACGGGCTTCCATGAGAACGTTATTTGCAGCGTTACTTACTTCCAAGAACTTGCTCACCCACGAAGGTCCTTCCAAGATTTAGGGGACAGGTTACATGACTAAGGTTTCAGGCATTTCCTCTTCAGAGGAAGGTACTCGGAGACCCAGACGGATTAATTGAGTTCAAGGTACCTCCAGAGTCGATATTCAATATCATGGGGATGTTTTAGGGCTTCTTCAGACAGGGATATAATCCAGAAATCGTCTGAATTATCAGTTCAAACGTCGTTGAACGTCGTCTGCATCAGTAAAACTTATCTTAAGTCCACTATTTACAAGGGTGGAAATATTATAATTCCTACAAATATATAAAAAAACTCGTTTAATTGTGAATGTCTTCTTCCAACTAAGCCAACTAAGAAAATCCTCCTTTCTAGATTCATCAGTCCTCACTTATACAATTATCATTTGGCAATCCTAGGCCTTATTAACTAACGATCTGCTCTATAGCACATGGTACCCGGATCGATTCCCGTGGCCGATTCCCGTGGTCGAAATCAGTTATGTATTTTATGAGTTATTGATGAAATAACAACCAAATTTCAGATGGGTATAACTCCAAAACCGTTTGGCCGATTATGCCTATAAATAAACTCAAGAGTCGCAGTCAGATGCACAACCTAAGCTCAAAATTTCAAGTCGCTATCTCTTTCGTTTCTCAGGTTATCGTGACATAAATAACATTTTTTAATCATTTTTCTTTTTTCTAGAAATACGATTCTCACAAAACTTCACAACCGTCCGTAGGTTTGTATTCTAAAACTACTCACCAAGTTTCAATTCGATCGGATTTGTATTGGTTGAAAACAAAATTATTACTTCGAAATCATTGAGCCGATTATGCCCATTGACGAACTTGTCCCTTCTGTTGGGATGCGCCACCTACCCTGAAAATTTCACGTTGCTATCACTTTCCGTTCTCAAGGATCGTGGCAACGGCCGGCTGGCCGGACATAATGAAATTTGACCTCGAATTCTTCATCAGGGAGTTGAACCCAATTGTTTGAGACCATTTTCGGAAAAAAAAATGAAAATTACTGACATTTGGGCAAAATGATAACGCGATGTTCCCCAGAACATACGCACAAAAAAATAATTATTAAATTATATTATTTATCTCACGATAACTTGAGAACGGAAAGTCATAGGGACCTGCAATTTTGCAAGTTGCGCCTCCGAATACAACATTTGAGTTTGTAAATAAGCATAATCGGCCGAAAGGTTTTAGAGTTATACCTATCTCAACTTTTGTTGTAATTTCCCCAACAACTCAAAAAATATGGAACCGATCCAATTCAAACATGGTGATTAGTTTCAGAATGCTGACACGCAAATTTTTGCTAAATTCGTGAGGATCGTATCACTAGAAAATTTTAAGGAAATCAATGATTATCATTGAATAAAATTGTATATATCAGAAACTATTGTTCCGACAACGCTGAAATTTTGCGATGGCCTTCAGAATCTAACTTTACAGCCAAGTTCCAAATCTGAACATGATCGGTTATGTTGTTGGAGATCCAAGCAGCCTTGGGTGGGTTCAGTAGCTGGATGGGTGACCATTGCCAAGATAACTTTCGAACGGAAAGAGATATCGACTTGCATTTCTCAGAATAGGTTGCGCATCCGAATGGGACAGTTGTTAGGTATAATCGATCCAACGATTTCGGAGTTATACCCATATCTGGAATATTATTTTCTCGATAACTCAAAAAATAGGGATCCGATCGAATTGAGACTTGGGTAAATAGTTGTGGAATACCAACATAAAGACGTACTTGAAATTTTGTGAGAATAGTACCACTAGAAAATTCAAATAATGATAAAATATCATGCATCTCATGAGAATAGAACGGAAAGTGATAACGACAATTTTCAGGATATCTAGATGCGTCATTTGAGTTCTTTAATAGGCATACTCGGCGAAATAGTTTTGGAGTTATATACATCTGAAATGTTCTTATTATTTCCCGTAAGACTCAAAATATACAAAGCAAATTCAATTAAAACTTGGTAATTACTTGTAGAATGCTGAAGCGGAATTTCGTGAATAACGTATTCGAAATTAATGGAATGTAAGTCTTTTCGTATAATATTGGAAATTCAATGAATTTCAATTTCAATAGAATACATAATATGTCAGAATTAAAACCTCTGTAATCTTAGACGATTCTCTCATTACTCAAGTATGTCATTTAAATGTTACGAAATGTATTCATATCTTATAAAAGCTGTAAAAACGGTCTATATACAGGGTGTTTCATCATAAACTGGACAAACGAATACAGCGTGTAGATGACATCGGGAGAATCATTTTTGCCTTATGACATATACCCCGTTTTCGAAGCATAAGCGAGATACAGGGTGTTCAAGGTAATTTTTGAGCAATATTCTATCGAGTGTGGTCAGTTATGTGTAACATTTGAAATAATGGTTTTTGGTCACATCTCAGTATTTTTTTATGCTCAATTCTGAATGATATAAGTTTTTGAAAATAGTATTTAAAAATGGCGGAAAACCTGCAAAGTTCGAAATTTTTTTACGCGGTTGCCAATTTGAGTTTCACTGTATGAATTATCTCAAGTTTTTAAGAAATTCTGTGAAAAAATTTTTTCAAAATTCGAACACAACTTTTTTTTTACATGTCTACAGCAAAAATAAAATTTCATCCGAAATTGATGAACTTTTCCACGCTTATACTATTCTTCAACCTCAACGAAAATATGAAAACAGAACCGAAAAATATCGATGGGTTTGTTTTTTATAGCCATTCAAAGTTTCCACTCGGATATCTAACTTTTTCGTTTTTTGAAAACTGGTTTGGCTATGAGGGCAAAAAGTTTGAAATTGAACTGCCGAAGCATTCCAGATGGAAATAAAAATTTCTCAAAAAACAATTTTTTTGTTCATATTTCAATAAAACTCTAGCTGGAATCGAACTAGTGACCTTGCGATAGGAATTACTCTTAGCTCTAGATAGAAATTGAAATTATTCAGAACATATTAATTATCGTTACCTAGCAACAGTAATTCACAGAATTTGACAGTATGTTCGAATTCAACTGAATAATATTTCGTTAGTTTCTTGTAAAACATTTCAATTCGAGCAGAAATTAAATAATCAATGTTGGAAATAATTATTTGGTTCAGCGAATCAAGAAAATCAAGAAAGTGAGAGAATATTGTCTTAAAGCAAAATTTTCTTGAATATTTAATTTTATATTTCACTAACGCAAGAATATAACACAATAGTAGACAAATTTAACAATTAATTGAACAACTCTGACGAAATTATAGATTATAATTCAGTTTCAAAAATATTCCCATTCATTTGAACACACAGTCTCGCTCTTTTCACCACACTGTTCACCGCTGAACCTATCATTCCTTGATTATGACGAATTTCCTGGGCAGCTGATTCAATTCGTTGAATCAATTCTTCTTTCGATTCTACTGGAGGTCGCTTGTCGTAGACCAGACTTTTCATATGACCCCAGAAATAAAAATCCAGTGGAGTTAGATCTGGAGAACGTGGAGGCCATTCAACAGGTCCAAACCGACCAATCCATCGCCGTGGGTATTGGGAGTCTAGAAACTCGCGTACACTCCTGACTGTGTACGCAGGACAACCATCGTGTTGGTACCAAATACCTCTAAATTGATTCAAAGGAATATTTTCCATGAGATCTGGTAGAGTCTCTCGTAAAAATTGATAGTAACCATTTCCAGTCAATGTTTCAGGGAGAATGAAAGGTCCGATGATGAATCTGTCCTTCATTCCCGCCCAAACATTGACTGAAAATCTTTTTTGACTATTCATCGAAACCGAAGAATGTGGATTATTGATTTGCCATACCACATTATTTTTTTTCTGTTAAAAAATCCATCTCCATGAAAGGTCGCTTCATCGCTGAATAAAATGAGACGTGGAAAATCTCTATTCGCACGCGTTCTTCTTAAAATGAATTCACAGAATTCTTTCCTTTTACTGCAATCACCTTCTTCTAATTTTTGACATCTTTGAAAATGATATGGGTGGTAGTGATTCCTCTTTAGAACTCTCCATACAGAAGATTTACTTTGGTTCACACTGGGGTGATTAGATATCATTTTAGTTGATATTTTAGGATTACTCTCTACCAAATCCAGGACACGTTCATCGTGACTTCGTATTGTTTCATTTTTCTTTCGGTTAAGAGTGCCATCTTCACGTAATTTACGTACTGTTGCCATAAATGTTTTAAAGTTTGGTACTGATCGGCTTGGAAAACTGCGGGCGTATATTTCTCTCGCTTTCCTCCTTGAGGAATTCGCTTCATAATAAGTTGAACCATATCATTTTTCTCCAAGATTGAATATTTCATTTCTGCTCAAATTAAAATGGTTTTCAAGAAACTTGCGAAATAATATTCAGTGAATTCGAATAATCTATCAAATGCTTTGAATTACCGTTGCTAGGTAACGATAATTAATATGTTCCGAATAATTTCAATTTCTATCAAGAGCTAAGAGTAATTCCTATCGCAAGGTCACTAGTTCGATCCCAGCCAGAGTTTTATTGAAATATGAGCAAAAAAATTTTTTTTTGAGAAATTTTAATTTCCATCTGGAATGCTTCGGCAGTTCAATTTCAAACTTTTTGCCTCATAGCCAAACCAGTTTTCAAAAAACGAATAAGTTAGATATCCGAGTGGAAACTTTGAATGGCTATAAAAAACAAACCCATCGATATTTTTCGGTTCTGTTTTCATATTTTCGTTGAGGTTTAAGAATAGTATAAGCGAGGAAAAGTTCATCAATTTCGGATGAAATTTTATTTTTGCTGTAGACATGTTAAAAAAAGTTGTGTTCGAATTTTGAAAAATCTTTTTCACAGAATTTCTTGAAAACTTGAGATAATTCATAGAGTGAAACTCAAATTGGCAACCGCGTAAAAAAATTTCAAACTTTGCAGGTTTTCCGCCATTTTTAAATACTTTTTTCAGAATCTTATATCATTTCAGAATTGAGCATAAAAAAATACTGAGATGTGACCAAAAACCATTATTTCAAATGTTACACATAACTGACCACACTGGATAGAATATTGGTCAAAAATTACCTTGAACACCCTGTATCTCGCTTATGCTTCGAAAACGGGGTATATGTCATAAGGCAAAAATGATTCTCCCGATGTCATCTACACGCTATATTCGTTTGTCCACTTTATGATGAAACACCCTGTATATATATATTTATGGTCAATTGGATTGAGAGTGTGCAATAGAGTATAATAGTCTATAGAACATGCGCGCAAAAGCTACTGACTTCACGTCAGTGCTTGAACCATATTTTTTTCAATCGAACAGCAAAATTTTTATTGAACCATATAGACACACAGAAAAGTGGTGTATGAAAATCGCAATTGCAAAATACATAGGTATTGCTTTCCCAGGTCTAATAAAAATTAACACAAATCACACAAATAGTAATAGTAGTACGAATAAAACAAAAATAGCTCTGAAATGTTGAGCCAACATGAAAAAATTATTATAAAGCATACACTGAAAAAAAATTAAACAGCCATCAATATATGGAAATTCCGGTGATTTCAGATCATTGAAATTTATTCAAAATCAGTGTCTGAAATTACAATGTTAGTGAACTCTTCCACCGAATAGAAGGTTCTAGATAGTAGGAATTTAAGCATTTTCTTCCTAAATTTCTTAACCGATAGACTTCTCGCCCCCACAGGAAGTTTATAATATAACGTAGCAGCGCAGAAGTCAGGACATCGCTGGGATCTACTAAGTCTCACATAGTCCTTTCTAATGGTAAATTTATTTCTGGTGTCATGTTCTTGAATGTCTGACTGCGTTATATAGTTCTTGAAATGCGCATGAATATACGCCTGACACTCCAAAATAAACAGTGAAGGAAAGGTGAGCAATCCAAGATCTTTGAAGACATGCTTACAGCAGTTGCGATACCCCAAAAGGCCGAAAACTCTGACCGCTCGTCTCTGAAGTCCAAAAATTATCCCAGCATGAGCGCAGTTACCCCATACTAGTACTCCGTACCTAAGATGCTCTTGCACCAGAGCAAAATACGCGGACCTCAGCACCTCAGTGGACAAAGAGCTGGAAAGAACTCTTAGCGCAAATATATTGCTACTCAGTCTGGAAGCCAGTTGATCGACATGATCTGTCCATGTGAGTGACGCATCAATGAACACACCCACAAATCTAACAATATTGTCATCAGAATCTGAAATAAAAATCGATTTCGTCTGCTTCGAAGGTCACGGAATCGTATATCTTGTCTATGAACAGTTATGGTAGCTGATGTTCACCAATGTGTCTTCTTACTCTTCCATAGCGTTTTCCAGACCCGAATACTCACTGACAAAACGTACAACTGCAGTATAAGAATTTCGAACTCCATTGTTCCACTGCCCCAGACCCACCCTTGTGTACGAGCTTTCCCATCGATTATTGCTCAAGTAATCATCTTATATCCGACTAATTCAACATACAGTACGTCTTCAATTTCCCCAACATCCCGAGATCAGCAAACGGCATGATGTGGGATCACTTCGACTGCCCTCGTAATCGACATGTTGATTATCTAATAACGTATGCTTTAACGATCATAAGACTATCGCATCGACCTCATTGTATGTACGTCGTAATCATCGTGTTAACATAACCACACTAATTGGACCCTCGGTAGCCTTGTGGAACAGATACCTCACAAACGATAGGAGATATACAAGCGGAATTGGATAATTTCGATATTGTCAGGGACTTGTTCCACGAATGGCTATATCAATTAAAGAATGGTTCATTATTGGAGAATACCGACATATTCTAGAGAGTTTTTTTCCTCCGAACAGAGTGTCTATCAATTCGCACAAATGTAAAACCACCATACCTAAACTTAAGTGGGAAAGTTAAATTAGTTGGTACTCACATTCAGGTATTAGACCTCCACATAATGGATTACTTACCTTACCTCAATAACGCAACCAAGAAATTGTTCCATTATGCACATATTCAATTTAGTAGGTATATCATTTGGTAACACAAAATTCGATTCTATAGGAATCCTCAGAATGGCTTACACGATAAGGCCATACAAATCTTATTCAAGGTACCCAATACTTTAGCAATGGGAAACTCAGATATTTTGAATCCTACCAATCTTATTGAGTTCAAAGTAATCATTAAAGGACAGTCTGGGAGGTATATTCCTTATTAAATGGTTTCTTTCTGGGTTTGCTCTCCTAAACTCTGATAAATATCTCGAATTTCAGAATAGCAATCAACAAAAATCGGTTCAAGCACTGACGTGAAGTCAGAAGCTTTTGCGCGTATGTTCTATTGTCCATTCTCCTGTATTGGACACTCTTAATCGAATTTACCATCGTGAATTATATTGTCTGTTCTCCTGTATTGGACCCTCTCAATCGAATTTACCAAGGTAAATTCGATTAAGAGTGTACGATATAGGCGAACAGACAATAGAATTCACCATGGTAAATTCGATTAAGAGTGTCCAATACAGGAGATTGGACAATAGAACATACGCGCAAAAGCTTCTGACATCACGTCAGTGCTTGAACCAATTTTTTCTTCAATAATTTTTTTTATTTTCTAGTGACACGATGCTCACAAAATTTCAAAAACGTCGTTAGGTTTGTATTCTGAAACTAATCACCATGTTTCAATTCGATCGGATTCGAATTGGTAGAGAGCAAAATTATTACTCGGAAATCATTGGGCCGATTATCATTTTAACGAACTTGTCCGTCGTATTGGGATGTGCCACCTACCCTGAAAATTTCGAGTCGCTATCCCTTTCCGTTCTCAAAATATCGTGGCAACGGTCAGCCAGTCGGCTGGACAGAATAAAATTTGACCTCGAATTCTTCATCAGGGGTTTGAACCCAATCGTTATAAGGATTGGTCTCTATAGAGACCATGTTCGGCGAAAAATTCGAAAATTACAGACATTTGGGTAACATGTTAACGCAATGTTCCCTTCGCAAAAATGAAAACAACATAGGAGGAAAACGAACAAATTAAAAATAAAACATTACCTTTCAAAAGTCCCCTCTCACAAATATACTCCTCTGTAGCCGCATGGATCTCCTGAAGAAGAATCGCCTCCGCTAGTTTTCAAAGATTTTCACTCTTGTTCACAGAAATCCCTTCAATATTTGATTTCAAAAAGGAAAATATTGTAGCTCCTAAGGAGGATCTCTTTCAGAACCAGGTCTGACCAATCCAAACTATAATTATTGAGAACTTCAGATGTTCGAAGACTGCGATCTAGCGATACGATTCTCACAAAATTTTGTGGACGTATTTAGGTTTGTATTCTACAACTACTCACCAAGTTTCAATGCGATCGGATTCATATTTGTTTAAAACAAAATTACCACTTGGAAACCGTTGGGCCGATTACGCCCATTAACGAACTTGTCCGTCGTATTGGGACGCGCAACCTACCCTGAAAATTTCAAGTCGATATATGTTTCCGTTCTCAAATTATCGTGGCAACGGCTGGCCGGCCGGACGGACAGAATCAAATTTGACCTCGAGTTCTTGATCAGGGAGTCGAACCCAATCGTTTGAGACCATTTTCGGCGAAAAAATCGAAAATTACAGACATTTGGGCAAAATGGTAACGCGATGTTCCGCAGAACATACGCGCAAAAAATAATTCTGAAGATTCTCGTTAAGTGTCTGATTAAGGTGTCTGATATATAGACTCCGAACCGTTACGATATAATTGTTTCATCATTGATGTTGTTTTGTTATTGTTTCTTAGTCTACATTGTTCGATTGATTGCTTCTGACAAATCTGTGTTTTTACGCAGAAGCTAATCACAAAATAATATTTTTTTATTTTATAGATATTTTTCAGAGTTTGGGAGAGAAAACCCAGGAAGAAACCATTTAATTATTGAGTTCAAAAAATGCGAGTTAATACACATAATTTAAAATTACACTGTAGTGAAGTCAACAGTTTTTGCGCGCATGTTCTATTCTATATTCACGCCTCAGGCACCCTCAAGCAATACTGCATGAACCTTCAAGTTGTCTTTTTAGCGTTAACACGTGTTGGGTCTCAACTGAAATGAAATTTTAAAATATAATGCTGAAATTAATCAGCAAGGAATATAACCCGAATCCCCTGCTTGACACGCAAGCACGCTAGCATTTTGACAATCGAGGTGTTATCGCAAGTCTGAGATTCACATGATTTGAAGTTTCTGAGGTAGATACCAGTTCGAAATATCATTCTTCCCTTTAATTCCTAAGATACAGAGTGGACACAAAAGATCAAAACCTCCAGTTTTTCATCAGTGAGTCGTTCCTAATCGTTTGAGGCCTTTTTCGGCAAAAATTCTAAAATTACAGACATTTGGGCAAAATGATAGCACGCTCTTCCCTATAGAACATCAGCACAAAAACAGGACTGGCATGCCGAAATTCACTCATATTCTGTTTATGCGCGCATGTTCTAGCGAACAGCGTGCTAATAATTTGGCCAATTGTCTGTAATTTTCAAATTTTTTGCCGAAAATGATTTCAAACGATTAGGTTCGACTCACTGGTGAAGAATTTGTGGTCAAATTCGATTCTGTAATTTCGAACTGAAAGAGATATTGACTTTTTATTGAAATTTTCAGGATTGGTTGAGCATCCGAGTACGACGGTCGAGTTCGTTAATTAGCACAATCGATCAAACGGTTTCGAAGTTGAAATTTTGATTTCAAACAGTACAGATCAATTATTAACTAGCTGTAGAATGTCCACATAAAGACTTCTGCGATATTTCGTGAGGATCGTATCATTACAGAATTTTTTAAAAATTAGTTAACATTTTTCTATATATCAGAAACTGTCAGTCTGATACCGTTGAAATTTTGCAAGAGCCTTTAAAAGTCGAATTCTGCTGCAAGGCTCCTCATTTTAACTCGATCGGCTCCATATTGTTGGAGTTATTAAAGAAATACTGGAAACCCAGTTGTGTTGGGCGCCGAGTTCAGTATTGGATGGGGGACCATTACTTGGATAACTTTCGAATGGAAAGAGACAGCAACTTTCAATTTTCAGGATAGGTTGCGCATCCGAATGCGACAGCTGAGTTCTTTGATCGATACAGTCGGATTGCTTGAGCGAGTAAAGGGAATCAATTCTTTCTGTGTAGCCTTTGCTACTGCGCCACCTTAGGCACAGCGCTGTTAATTCTTACCAAACAGTGTATGGTGACAATTACCGAGACCAGAAAATTTCTTACCTATCGTCGGGATTGAACTTGGGGCCTCTGGCTCCTCAGTCAAACGCTATACCATTTGACCAATCTCGATATTAATTCTACCAACATACCAAATCTCAATCATGTAGGACTTCGGGAAATAGACTAGTTTTATTTGCACACAGATTACACGCAGATCTGCACACCTTATGGGGGTTAGAGGGTGAAAATAACAGATTTCTCAATTTTGCTGTTGTTTGTATGCTTATTCTAGCCTATATGCCAGATATAAGTTTTCTAGGCCTTCGAAAAGTACCCTAGTTTCATACACATTTTTGTTCCCCTCTTTATGGTGGTTGGAGGGTGAGAAGATTTCATTATTTTTTTGTTGTTTCCTCGTTTATTCTGGTCAGCATTCCAAATTCAAGGTTTCTAGGGCTAGGATTTCCCTAGTTTCAATAGTTCAATATTCTGACTTGTACACCTAGTTGAGGGGTTTGGAGGTTGAATGTTGCAGATTTCTCAATGATCCAGGACTTAGAAAAATAGACTAGTTTTATTCACAGATCTATACCCCGCTTAATAGTGGTTGGAGGGTGAAAATTGCAGATTTCTCAATTTTGTCGTTGTTTGGATGCTTATTTTAGCCTACGTACCCAATCTCAGCTTTGTAGGACATCCGGAAGTACCCTAATTTCATACGCAGATTAGCACACCCTTTTATGGGGTTTGTATAGGTTGAAATTCAAATATTTCTTACATACACTAGAAGAGGTTTTGATGAAGGGTCGGTCATTGGCAAATCGAAGTATTTCAGGTACTGAGCTAAGGTATAAAAGCTAGGCAAATGGTTTATAATGTGTTATGAGTCTACTAACTACATCTCTTCCGGAGGATTTGGGCTCTCTAGTGTCATCCAGACCAAAACAATGATAGTAGAAAAAAAAAATTTGGGAAATGTGCCCTTCTTCTTTTGGCTCGTGTTTGATTGTCAATGAAAAAAAAAACACAACTTTTTGGCTATACAGCACTATATTTAAACTTTCTTAAACTATGTACATGTAATATTTACAAGGGGAAGTATATACAAAGACAAATGGGTTTAAAACATAATTTTACAACATTAGTACCTAACTATTTACAAGTTTCACTTAAGGACTTAATTTTAATGTGTACATGAAATTTTTAAAAAGGTTTACAATTTTTTCAAAAACACAACTGGCTCTCGGTGGGTTGATGGTATGTGATGGTAGGTGGGATAAAAGGAAGGGGATCAGTTCAGACACAGATGGTGAGGAAATTTGTGTCTGCACTTGTTGTTAGGGGCAGTTTGGGTTCCTAACTGGGACGTTTTTTGCATTCTTTTTGTTTTCTCTGAAAAGAAGGAAACTGTTTGTTCCTTAACTAAGTCTTTGACTTGTTGGATTTGGGCTTGTTCATGTAATTTTTAGATTTTAGTACTTCTAGGTTTGTTGAGTATTAACCGAAGGAATTTATTCTGTCGGGTCTGTAGTTTTCTGTAATTTGTCTCTGTGGTTATGCTCCAGATTGGGCACGCGTAAAGAAAAACGGGACGGATACCTTGTTTGTAAATTTTGAGTTTTGATTTTGTGCTCACTTTACTTTGGCGGTTTAGTAGCGGGAATACTGAGCTCAGAAGAATGCTTATTTTCTTGTTAATTTCGCGGAAATGATCGTTAAATGACAGTTTTTTGTCAAGAGTGACTCCTAAATATTTCGTGTGGTTTGTTTCTTTAATCTCTTGATTATAAAACCTAATTTTGTTGTCTGCCGTCAGTCTTCTGTGAGTGAAATAAGTTAGTGACGTTTTTGATGTATTTCTCTTGATTTTCCATTGGTGGTAAAAACGTTCGAGTAGTTTGATATGAATTTGAATGTACTTGTTCGCGAATTTTTTGGACCACGATTCGGCTGTGATTGCTGTGTCGTCAGCAAATAGGTATAATTTTGTCTTGTCAGTTTTCGGTATGTCATTTATGTAGTACAGAAAAAGTCGCGGGGAAAGTATTCCACCCTGGGGTACTCCGGCTTTCGCGCGATGTCTGTTTGAAAGTGTTTTGTCTATTTTTACTTGAAATGTCCGTCCAGTCTGATAGGATTTGATTATTTGGATAAGATATCTTGGAAGACCATTCGATATAAGTTTATGGATGAGTCCATCATGCCAAACTGTATCGAATGCTTTTTCGATATCCAAGCTCAATAATGCTGTAACTTTTCGTGTGTTGAAATTTCTTGTTATCTTGTCCGTAAGGTTCGCGAGTTGGAGAATAGTGCTGTGTCCAGTTCTAAATCCGTATTGTTCGTCTATTATTTGATTCTGGGTGTTTTCGTGTACCGTGAGTCGATTTAATAGAAGTTTCTCAAAGATCTTAGACAATGATGGTAGAAGGCTGATAGGGCGGTAATTGATGGCAAATTTAGAGTCTTTACTGGGTTTCAGGATAGGTAGGACAACTGCATTTTTCCAGGAAACCGGGAAGTAGCTTAGAAGGAGACAGCTATTGAAAATGTAATACAGTTGGATTATTGCCTTACGGGGTAGATTTTTGAGGGTTTTGTTGCGAATGCGGTCTTCGCCATGAGCTTTATTATTTTTGAGACTTTTGATGGTAGACTTTATCTCAGACGGGGAGGTGAGTTGGTCCCTAGGGATACGTTGGGGGTTTGTGGATAGGTCATCGATGGATTTTTTCACTAGTTTTCTAGTAGCTCTGTCCGATAGGTGGTCTGTCGAGGTATGAGTTTGTTCGTATGTTTCCGCTATATGATTCGCGATTTCTTCATCTTCGAATATAAGTCCGTTAGGGCTATGGAGGGTGCGGATGTTGTTGTATTCGCGATTTGGTTTGAGTGAACGAGCAATTTTCCATAGGTCGTTCGTGTTGCTTATTTTTTCAGTAAGGTCTTCCCATTTTTTAGTTTTGATGGACCTAAGAGTTGCCTTGACGGTGTTTGATACGTCTTTGTATTGTTGGTAGAGTTCAGTTGTATGGTTTCTCTGGAGTCTTTTTCTGATGATGTTTTTTTGATTAATGAGCAATTTGACGTGGTCTGGGGTAAGCGTCTGTGGGTCAGTTGGGGCTTCAGTTCTCTGCGTTGAACTCTTTAGACTTCGTTGTATTGTGACAGTAAGATCAGCGACTGATTTGTCGATGTCTTCCGTGGTATACATGAGGTTTGATATTGTCACGTATCTGTTAAATTTTTTCACGAAATTTTGTCCAGTTAATGTCGTAGTCGAATTTTTTAAATGAACTGTGAGTGTGGTGGTTGATTTTGGGTAGGGTTGAGAGGACTGGGAGATGATCTGAGTCTAGTGCATTTATTGTGAAGGGCTGTGTGATACAAATGTTTTTTGTAATCATAAAATCTATAGTTGACGGATTCGCATTCCTTGGGGGATAATAAGTATACGAGTTTTGCGGAAAATTAATAATGTAATTTGAGTTATCAAGAAGTCCTTTGAGGATTCTGCCATTACGGTTATTCGTAATGCAGTTCCAATCGGTATTTCTTGAATTGTAATCACCTAAGACGATTACCTTATCGCCCAAATTCATAAGGTCGGTGATTTCTTTAGGGTTAAGTGGAGAAGAATGGTCATTATAGATATTGGCAATGATAATGTCGTTAAGTTTAATTGCCTGACTTTCTAGGTTTTGTGTTTGGGTAATTATCTCAATGGGTTTAAGATGTTTCCGGTAATATATGATTAATCCCCCGTGTTCATTTTTGGGTTTGTGAAGGAAATAAAAATTTGGAAGTTTTGGGGGAGACTTTTTACCTAGTTTTGCCTCTTGAATGCATATAATTTCGATTTTTTTTTGTCGGATTGTCTTTTTTTTTTTTTTTTTTTTTTTTTAACAGGAGAAACCCTTTATGGGCGAACCTTAAAAGGAACAGTGTGGGAGTCCATCTTCTCCTGAAGATGTTTACCTCACTAAAACTCCTGTCTCCATCAGGGCGTCGATGGGTGTTTTGAGTTAGTATTCAATACTTTTACTCATGTTGTCTCTCTTTGAGAACTTCTTTTTAATTAATTGATAAGTGGGACTTCTTCACTTCATTTGATGTCGGTTTCTTCATTGTCCTCCGACAGTTATTAGTGCCCTTTTCGGCCGTTTGATC
Source organism: Halyzia sedecimguttata (assembly GCA_937662695.2). Lineage (NCBI taxonomy): Eukaryota > Metazoa > Arthropoda > Insecta > Coleoptera > Coccinellidae > Halyzia > Halyzia sedecimguttata. Next base: position 71,311,642 of record OW569414.2, read on the forward strand.
TTTGATGGGTCTTCTGGGTCATAATTCAGAGCCTCTCTGAGTGTTGTATTCGTGTGTCGTTCGGTGTTTTCCAGGATCTTCTTGTTCCTTTGTCGTATTTGGTCTTCCATCGTGCTCATCCCTAAGTCTTGCTGGATGTTCTTATTCCTGATGAACCAAGGCGCATCAGTTATTTGTCGCAGAAGTCTATTCTGGGCAATTTCCAGTTTCTTCATGTGGCTTTTGGCTGTCTCTCCCCATGCAGTTGAACAGTACAAAATGCGTGGAATTATGATGGATTTGTACAATCGCAGTTTGTTACTAATGCTGAGCTTACTCTTTCTAGCAATTAGTGGATATAGTTCTATTTTCCTCACGGCAATTTTCTGCTGTATGTATTCGATGTGGTCTTTCCACGTAATTTTTCTATCAAATATTACCCCTAGGTATTTGATCTTCTCTTTCCACGGAATCTTCTCTTCGTCTATCTCTATTTCGTCTGAGGGTAATGTGCTTTTCTTGCTGAATACAATCGCCTGCGTCTTTCTTGAATTCACTTTGATTTTCCATTTGCTCATCCATTCCAGGATGGTGTCTATTGCAGTCTGTGCGTATCGTTTTCCTAGGTTCACGTTTCTGGAATGTGCTAGTATTGCCGTGTCGTCTGCATATGTGAACACTTTTGTATCGTTGGGGAGGTCACTCGGTATATCCGCAGTATATAAATCATACAGCTTGGACGATAATACTCCTCCTTGTGGAACTCCGCCTGTTATGGGAGTTTTGCGGGATCTATGTCTTCCTATTTTCACTTGAAAGGATCTTTTCCTCAGGTAATTTCCAACGATCTTTATGAGCGGTAGGCTTATGTCAGCTTCCTTCATCTTGTATAGTAGACCTTCATGCCACATCTTGTCAAATGCCTTCGAAACATCCAAGAAGGCTGCCACGTTTACGTGTTTCCTGTTTACGTTGTGGATTATATTTTCTGTTAGTCTCAGGGTCTGTAGTTCTGTTGAATGTCCAGCTCTAAATCCAAATTGTTCTGGTGGGATCACTTTCTTCTCTTCCAGTTCCTCTTCTAGTCTTCGTAGAATTAGTCTTTCTACCAGTTTTCCTAGTGTACATAGTAGACTTATGGGTCGGTGATTTTGTGGGAATAGTGTGTTTTCTCCAAGTTTCGGGATCATGATCACTGTGGCATTCTTCCATGCTTTAGGGAAGTATAATTGTCGTAGGATGCCGTTGGAAAGGTTCGCGATGAATTCCAGGTATTCAATCGGAAGGTGTCGAAGTTGAGTGTTGGTAATTCCGTCTTCGCCTGGTGCACTCTTCTTTTTAGTGTGTTTAATCTCTTCTTTCAACTCGTCAATTGTTGTAGGTCTTATTTCTTCTTCTGTTTCATTTCGCATTATTCGTGCTGCTGTTCTTTCCACTCTTTCTTCAAAGTCGATATCGTCGTCTGGTGATCTATGCGGTGAGAATTGTAGTTCCAGCGTCTCAGCGAAGGCATTCGCTTTATCTTCGTCCGCGTATACTATGCCATTTACTCCGTGTAAAGGCCGTGATCTGTTGCTCTTGTTCTTCAGAATTCTATTCAGACGCCACATTGGTTTGTAGTGGGCGTCTTGCTCTTCACAGTCTTCGTTAATGCTTTCTAGTAGCACTTGCCATTTATCGTTCCTGTATTTCTGTATTTCTTCTTTGACTAAGTTTGCTAGTCTGTTGGCCTCTCTCTTGTCTTCGGGATATAGGGTACGTTGTGCTATTCTTCGTGCTCTGTTTTTATTTCTGATCAGAGCCTTTATTTCAGGGGGTAATTTATTGACGTCTTTGGAATTCTTCTTGGTTATCCTCGTGGCTTTTTCCAGCGAAGTTTGGATTTCCTTGGTTATTTCGTTTACTTCGATTTCGATGTCGTTGGGAGTTCGTAGGTCCGGTGGGATTCTTTCGGTGTTTTTCAGTAATTCACTGAATTTTCTCCAGTCGATTCTTCTTTCTTCTTGTTGGTGTGGGTACTGAATCCCAGTTATCCAGTGTCAGGATAACTGGATTATGGTTGGAGCTCAGTACCGTCTCGGTGTCTATGGTGGTGGGTTGACTAATATTGTTCATAATGAATACGTCCAGTAAGTCGGGTCTTCCTGCGGAACCGAAGAACGTCGGTCGGTCCGGACCGATTACCGTGTAATTATTTGTTTCCGCGTGTGCTGCTAGCATTCTTCCGCGCGCGGTCGTTACTCTGGAGTTCCAGATTCTGTGTTTCGCGTTCAAGTCACCGCCTAAAATGATTTCATTGGTCGAAGGGAATATTTCGTCCAAGTCGGATGCTAAAAAAGTGACTGACGGCGAATTATATGCCGCTATGATCGTTATTGTCCGATTGCCAGTCATATATACGTTAATCGCGGCGTTCTCTAGATTTACAGTATTGAAATTATTAATTCGCTCGTGCTTTATTGAATTTTTAATGAGTATAGCCACACCCCCGCTATATTCTGATTTATCACTTCTGTATATCGCGAAATTCGGTAAAGCTAAATGAACTTGGGGTGTGAGATTTGTTTCGCTCAGTAGAGCCACGTCGAAATTTTCTTCGGATAAGTAGTCACCGAGTTCTAGGATTTTGTGCCTGATGGAATTCGCGTTCCACGCAAGTATCTTTAGTGATCGCGGTTTTATTCTATTGAAGACTACTGGCTATCTTGTTCATCAGCACGGTCATTTGTGCTAGCATTTCTGCGACTTGCCTTGGGCTTGTACTATTCTTTTCTGGCGCCGGTTTCACGGATTGTTTTGTTGCTGATAGGTATGATTTACCTTCAACAACTTTATTATCGCGGACTGGTCTTTTCGGTTGACTTTGATTTTTGTCGGTCGATTTCCGAATATTAGCCGGGTAAAATTTACATCCTCGGTAGTTAGCTGGATGAGGTAGGTTGCAGTTTGCGCAAACTGCTGGGGTATCCGTTGTCTTTTGGCAGTCGTTGGACCAATGTCCTTCACCGCATTTAACGCATCGCGGGTTGATGCGACACGTCGATTGTGTGTGTCCGTAATTTTGGCAATGGTGACATTGAAGATGTCTTTTTGTCGATCTCTGTGGCTCGACTCTAATTCTAAAATATCCTAGAAATTCTAGGTTAAAAATCTTTTTATTTTCCTCAATTCGCGTTAGTTTAACCAGCATTAACGGGAATACGAATTTGTTACCCGCTTCTCGCTTGTACATTTGGGTGACTTGAAGTAGCTACGTCGAAACCCAGGTCAGTCAGTTGTTTTTTCCCCGTCTCTTCAGTCTCGTGCGACGGGATTCCGCGAAGGACTACCCTCATTACTTTTTCGTCGTCGCGCGTATACGTGTAGAACTGTTGGCCAAATTTTTCAAGACCTTTCGTGAGGTTGCGGTGGTCTTCTTCTGTTTCCACGTGAATGTGGAGGGCATTACTATTTTCCGTGGCATATTTGATTTTAATATTTTGACTTTTAGCCAATTTTTCTACGGCGGGAAATGAATTTTTGTTTAGAATTTTGATCGGTGGAATTCTCTTCACCGAATTCTTTTTAAATATTTCAGCTGGTTTGCTGATTGGCAGTGGGGGGAAATTGATTGTCGAATCATCATTATTTTGGGGGGTTGTTATTGAATTGGTCGCGGGGGGGTTGATGTCTTCGATTGCGGGCTCTGTTGACATAAGCATGTCATCATTACCGTCTTCTTTTTGCAGAACATCGAATCTATTCGATGTTCTGACAGGAGAGTTAGATTCTGCGAATTGGACTCTTGCCCTTTTTCTTTTTTCATTAACTTTTGGCAACTGCTTAGCGTTCAGCGGTATACCTAATTTATCGGCAATTAACACGAATAAATTATAAAGGGCAGCGCGGTCGTCCGCAATCGTTTCGAAAAACGAGTCGACGGTCAAACCGGCCATTTTCAAAATAGAAATATATACACACTAATAGTGGATCAAGAACATATTTATAAGATAAATAAAATAAGTCACAGTTGTGAACTCACCTGTAGTTTCCTGTGGAACCAGCGATCCGAAGATCTGGACTCAACACATCACTACAAATTTCACTAACTTGTCACCAGTACCCGTAACGGGTCGATCGAGTCGGCTAACCCGTCAGACGGGTTGAACTTAACAGCACTGCACTCTGGTACGGGAGCGCATGCGCACTTAGTCAGACGATGCTCACTGCTTGAAGTCTCGGTCGGCACTGATTTTGTCGATTTTGTCGGATTGTCAGGCCCTTGTCGTGGCTTAAATATCCTAAACCAAGGAGCATGCATAGATGGAGGTGTATCTCTGATTAGCAGCAATAGGAGGAGCCAATCTGATACAATCCTTATTTTGGGAAATGTTGTCCTTGTAAATTTACGTGTTGATTTTGGTGTCGTGGCTTCGTCCAGTGCAGACGTCAGTTCAGTGCTCGTCCGATCAGTGCGCATGCGCTCCCGTACCAGTGTGCAGTGCTGTTAAGTTCAACCCGTCTGACGGGTTAGCCGACTCGATCGACCCGTTACGGGTACTGGTGACAAGTTAGTGAAGTTTGTAGTGATGTGTTGAGTCCAGATCTTCGGATCGTTGGTTCCACAGGAAACTACAGGTGAGTCTACGACTGTGATATTTTAATATTTTTTTATTTTTTTATTGAAAATATGATATTGATTATATAACCCCCTACCTACTGAGAAACTAAAATTCGAAAATGGCCGGCTCTACCGCGGAATCGTTTATTGAAACGATAGCGGGAGACCGCGAAACGCTAGCCAAGCTATTCGTGCTAATAGCGGAAAAATTAGGTTTCCCTCTCAATAAAAATGCGTTTGAGAAAACGGAAAATCGAAAAAGACCCCGCGTTCAACGCCAAGACTCAAATTCCCCGGTAAGAACATCAAACAGATTTGATGTTCTTCAAAATGAAGACGATAATGACGACATGCTCATGTCAACAGAGTCTGTTATCGTGAATGACAATACCCCTGCTACCGACAGCAATCCCAGAGTTTCCTATTCGAGAAGGAACTCTAGGAATTCAAATTTGATTAACTTCCCTCCACTTCCGGTCAGTCAGACCACTGTTACCCCCAAAAAGATCCCGGTGAAGAGATTTCCACCAATCAAAATTTTAAACAAAGCGTCATTCCCCGCCATTGCCAGTTTAGCAAAGAACGACGATATTAAAATCAAATACGCCACGGAAAACAGCAACGCGCTGCACATCCACGTAGAGACAGAAGCCGATCACCGTAAACTGACGAAAGGCCTTGAAAGGCACGGACAACAGTTTTATACTTACACTCGTGATGACGAGAAAGTATTAAGGGTAGTCATTCGCGGAATCCCGTCGCACGAGACGGAAGAATCCGTATTCCAACAACTCACCGACCAGGGATTCAAAGTAATCCAAGTAACCCAACTCTATAAACGGGAAGCAGGTGTCAAACATGTGTTTCCGCTCATGCTGGTCAAGCTGCCGAAAACGGACGACAGCAAAGACATCTTCAAAATGAATTATTTAGGATTCTTCAAAATCAGAGTAGAGCCGCAGAGGTCAACGAAGAGACACCTTCAGTGTCACCGTTGCCAAAATTATGGCCATACTCAATCGACTTGCCACATCCTCCCGCGATGTGTTAAATGCGGCGAAGGACACTGGTCCAATGAATGCGCGAAACCCACAAATACCCCAGCAGTGTGCGCCAACTGCAAGCTTGCTCACCCCGCTAATTATCGTGGGTGCAAATATTATCCGGGAAATACCCCCAAAACATCGACCCAAAGTCAACCGAAAAGAATTATTCGGGAAAGCAGAGTTGTTGAAGGTAAATCTTACCTCTCAGCAGCAAAACAATCCGCGAAACCAACGCCGGAAAAGAGTACGAAAACAAATACAAGTCCTAATCAAGTCGCAGAGATGTTGGCACAAATGACAGTGCTGATGACCAAGATAGCCAGTCGTCTTGGATAAATCAAAACCGCGATCATTAAAGATACTTGCGTGGAACGCGAATTCCATCAGGAACAAAATTCTAGAGCTTGGGGATTATTTATCCGAAGAAAATATCGACGTGGCGTTACTGAGCGAAACAAAGCTCGACCCCCAAGTTCATTTAGCTTTACCAAACTTCGCGATATACCGGAGTGATCGAACTAATATGGGAGGCGGAGTAGCCGTACTCATTAAGAACTCCATAGCGCACCAGCGGATCAATAATTTCAATACGGAAAATTTAGAAAACGCCGCGGTAAACATATATATGGCTGGCAACAGGACAATAACTGTCATAGCCGCATATAACGCGCCCAGAAAAACATTATTAACTTCCGACTTGGACGAAATTTTCCCTTCGCCCAACGAAATAATTTTAGGCGGTGACTTGAACGCTAAACACAGCATCTGGAACTCCAGAGTAACTACTACGCGCGGCAGAACATTAGCGGCTCACGCAGAATCAAATAACTATTCGGTTATCGGACCGGACAGACCGACGTTCTACGGGTCAACAGGTAGACCTGATCTCTTAGACATTTTTATTACGAATAACGTCAATCAACCCACCACCATAGACACCGAGGCGGTACTGAGCTCCAATCATAATCCAGTTATTCTTACACTGGATCACTGGAACTCAATACCTCAACAACAGGAAGAAAGAAGAATCGACTGGAGAAAATTCACCGAAATACTGAAGAATACCGAGAGAGTTCCACCGGATCTACGAACTACCACCGACATCGAACTAGAAGTAAACAAAGTGACCAAGGAAATTCAAAATTCACTAGGAAAAGCCACGAAAACAATCAAGAAGTGTGCCAAAGACGTCAACAAACTACCCCCTGAATTGAAAGCTCTAATCAGGAACAAAAATAGAGCACGAAGAATAGCACAACGAACACTTTATCCCGAAGATAAGAGAGAGGCCAACAGACTAGCAAACTTAGTCAAAGAAGAAATAAAGAAGTACAGGAACGAGAAATGGCAAGTGCTACTTGAAAGCATCAACGAAGACTGCGAAGAACAAGACGCCCACTATAAACCAATGTGGCGATTAAATCGAATCCTGAAGAAAAGGTGCAACAGATCACGGCCTTTACACGGGGTAAATGGCATAGTATACGCCGACGAAGAAAAAGCGAACGCATTTGCTGAGACGCTAGAGCTGCAATTTGCACCGCATCGCACCCCAGACGACGACATCGATTTCGAAGAGGAAGTGGAAAGAACAGCAGCACGAATACTGCAAACAGATACAGATGAACGAATAAGACCTACAACAATCAACGAGGTGAAAGAAGAAATCAAACACCTTAAAAAGAAGAGTGCACCCGGTGAAGATGGAATAAACAACACTCAACTACGACACCTTCCGATGGAATACCTGGAATTCATCGTGAACATCTGCAACGGCATATTAAGACTGTTATACTTCCCTGAAGCCTGGAAGAATGCCACAGTGATCATGATCCCGAAGCAAGGAGAGGACCAACTATACCCGCAGAACCACCGACCGATAAGCTTGCTATGCACACTAGGAAAACTGGTAGAGAAATTGATACTACGACGATTAGAAGATGAACTGGAAGAGAAGAAAGTGATCCCACCAGAACAATATGGATTCAGAGCTGGACACTCAACAGAACTCCAGACACTAAGACTGACGGAAAACATAATCCACAACATAAACAGAAAACACGTGAACGTGGCAGCATTCCTAGATGTCTCGAAAGCATTCGACAAGATGTGGCATGAAGGATTGATATTCAAGATGAAAGAAGCCAATATAAGCCTACCAATCATAAAGATAATTGGAAAATACCTGAAGAACCGATCGTTCCAAGTGAAAATTGGAAGGAATAGATCCCGAAAAACTCCCATAACAGGAGGAGTTCCACAAGGAGGAGTACTATCTTCGAAGTTGTATAATTTATACACCGCAGATATACCGAATGGACTCCCCAACGACACAAAAGTGTTCACATACGCAGATGACACCGCAATCCTGGCACACTCAAGGAACTTGAACCTAGGAACCCGATATGCACAGACGGCAATTGACATCATCCTGGAATGGATGGAGAAATGGAAAATAAAAGTGAATGCAAGAAAGACACAGGCTATTGTATTCAGCAAGAAAAGAACATTACCCACAGAAGAAATAGAGATAGACGGAGAAACGATTCCCTGGAAAGCCAAAATCAAATACCTGGGTGTAATATTTGATAGAAAAATCACGTGGAAAGACCACATCGATTATATTATGCAGAAAGTTGCTGTGAGAAAAATAGAACTGTATCCGCTAATTGCTAGAAACAATAAGCTCAGTATAAGCAACAAGTTACGCTTATACAAGTCAATAATTGTACCACGCATGTTGTACTGTTCAACTGCATGGGGACAGACAGCAAAAAGCCACATGAAGAAACTGGAAACAGCTCAGAACAAACTCCTGAGACAGATAACTGACGCGCCCTGGTTCATCAGGAATAGAAACATCCGGCAAGACCTAGAGGTGAGCACGATAGAAGAACAGATACGACAGAGGAACGAGAGGATCCTGGAAAACACAGAACGCCACACGAACCCAACACTTAGAGAAGCTTTGGAATATGACCCAGAAGAACCCACAAAGATCAAACGGCCAAAATTGGCACTATTACCTGTCGGAGGACAATGAAGAAACCGACATCTAACGAAGTGAAGATGTAACACTTCAACAACACATTCAAGAAGGAAATAAAAATAGAGACAACATGAGTAAAAGTATTGAATACTAACTCAAAACACCCATCGACGCCCTGATGGAGACAGGAGTTTTAGTGAGGTAAACATCTTCAGGAGAAGATGGACTCCCACACTGTTCCGTTCAAGGTTCGCCTATAAAAGGTTTCTCCTGTTTAAAAAAAAAAAAAAAAAAAAAATGATACAATCCTTATTTTGGGAAATGTTGTCCTTGTAAATTTACGTGTTGATTTTGGTGGTTTAGATTATCCATTAAACATAAATTCGAATCCAAATAAAATGTTTCCGTATTGTCTTTGAGATCACGGGTGGTAGGATCTGATCTATAAGCCTTTCTTCTCTCCACACTTAATGGACAAATGGTTTCCGGCTAATAGTTTTGTTTTCAACCAATACAAATCCGATCGAATTGCTGAGTAGTTGTAGAATACAAACATCAAGAAGTTCGAGAAATTTTCTGAGAATCGTATCTTCAGAAAATTTGAAAAAACTTATTAAAAAATATTATTTATGTCACGATAACCTGTGAACTGAAAGAGATAGCGATTAACAATTTTTAGGTTGGGTTATGCATCTGAAAGCGACATTCGAGTTCACTAATAGGTATGGTCGGCCAACGGTTTTGGAGTTATACCCATATGAAATTTGATTGTTTTTTCCTCAATAACTCAAAAAATACGAAACCGATCCAGTTCAAACATGGTAATTAGTTGTAAAATGTCGACGCAAAAATTCTCGCAGAATTTCGTGAGGATCATATCACTAGAAAATTTCTAAAAAATCTTTGGAAAAAATTCTATATCTCAGAAACTGATAGAATTCAGGAAAATATATTTTATCATTTTAAATACAATAGACCATTCCAATTGGTCTAAACCACAAGCAATGCGTGGTGACGCTAAATATTTTTCATTATTAAAAATGCATAATTCTTCCAAGTGTAAGAGTAACTGGAGAATATCTTTGTATTCCGGTTTGTCATAATAATATTCTTTCGTCCGGCATATTATTTTCTTCTTAACTCAAAAGATATGAAACTGATCGAATTCAAACATGCTAATTAGTTGTAGGATGCTGACGTGAAAATTTTCACGAAATTTCGTGAGGATAGTATCACAAAAAAAACCTTTGAAAATCTCTATATCTCAGAAACTATCCGTTTGATATCGCCGAAATTTTGCTATAGCAGTCAAAACCTAACTCTTCTACCAAGTTCCGAGTTTGAACACGATCGGATCCGAGCAGCCTTGTGTGAGTTCAGTAGCTGGATGGGTGACCGTTGCTTCGATAACTTTCGAACTTAAATAGATAGAGACTTACGATTTTTGGGGTAGGTTGCACGTCTGAATGGGAGGGTTAAGTTAATTTTTGGGCATAGTCGGCCCAATGGTTATACCCATCTGTAATATTATTTCCTCAATAATTCGAAGATATAGATCCGATCGATTTGAAGCTTGGTAACTAGTTGTAAAATATTGACATGAAGGCGTATATGAAATTTTGTGAGTCCCGTACCACTCGAAATTTAAAAAAAAATCACAAAAAAATATTATGTACCTCACGATAACTTGAGAACGCAAGGAGATAGCAACCTGCAATTTTTAGGCTAGGTTGCACATCCGAATGTGGTATTTGAGTTTGTCAATTGGCATAAGTGGCCGAATTCTTTTATAGATATACTCATCTGAAATTTAGTTATTATTTCCTCTATAACTCAAAATATACAGATCTGATCCAATTAAAACTCGGTGATTACTTGTAGAATGCCGATCCACAAATTTTCACGGAATTTCGTGAATATCGTATCCTGGAGTTACTTGCGTAAGTTTTTTCGTATTTCAATTTCAACAGAATACATATGTTCGAATTAAAAATTCTGTGATCATAGACTATTCTGTATTGAAGTCATTAAAATGGTATGAAATGTATTCATATCAAGGGCGTAGCCAGGGGGGGGGGGTTCGGGAGTTCAAACCCCCCCCGAAATGTTATTTTTCTCTTAAAAACGATGGACGATGCTTCAATGATATGTATTAGACACCGACGCTTTCTGATATGCAAAGTTAAAAGTCTGCTGAATTGGAAGAGAAACCGTCATATCAGGAATAAATATAAAGGAGTAGTGAAACGAGACGTGAAACTTCTCGAGCAATGTGAAGTTGCTAACGGCAACTAAACTGCTCCACAAGAGTTAGGGATATCATATTAAGTTGTTCTGAGGGGCGCAAAATTTTAAATACAATATCAAAAACATGATCAACTGCCAATAAAACCTTATTAATTCGATTTGAATGCATATTTTCACCATCTGGTCGTCTTTTTTCTTGAGTTTGGCAGTTTTTCACATTTTTCGTAAGATTAAGCATTTCAATATGCAGTTAATTTATTGTCAGTCTCTTAGCGATATCGAACTTTGTAAATTTCACGAGCTACTTAAGATGCCAAGACGTAAATTAACAAACGCCGAGGCTAATAGGGCTATCGGTATGCAACAGGGTGTCCTCACTCAAGTCGCTGTGGCAGAAACATTTCAAGTATCGCAAAGTATAATATCGCGACTCTGGAATAGGTTCAATGAGACAGGTTCGGTGCAGGAAAGACATAGGGTTGGTAGACCAAGAAAAACAACACCCGCACAAGACCGTTTTGTCACCATTTCGGTGAGGAGATATCCTCTTTCTTCATGTAGGATGCTGAGAAATCGACTTTTAAATGCCAATGGTCCTCAAATTTCAATTGAAACCATCCGACGTTGTTTGGGGGAGATTAACCTGGCTTCTAGACGTCCATTGAGGGGTGTTCCGTTAACACGTGAGCATAAACGACGAAGATTAGAAAGGGCCAGGCAGCATGTTAATCTGAACGTCCAATGGCGTAGTGTACTTTTCACAGATGAATCCAGATACGGTCGATTTTCAGATTCTCGAAGAATAAGGGTATGAACTATGCCGCGTATACCCGAAATCGCCGTCATGTGCAAGAGGTTCATCCATTTCGAGGAGACTCTATTATGGTATGGGCTGGGATATGTTACAACGGGCGCACAGACCTTCACATTTGTCCTGGCAATATGACTGCTTTACATTTTAGGGAACATGTCATTGGCAACGTAGTGTCAAATTTTCATGCTGCCATTGGTGAAGCTTTTCAATTTCTTGACGATAACGCAAGACCACATCGTGCAGCATTAGTAGAAAATACGTGAGACGAGTATGGTATTCCACATTTAGCAATACCTCCACATTCGCCAGACTTAAACTGCATAGAACATGCATGGGATATGCTACAAAGAAGACTAGATGATGACCAACCTCCACCAGAAACATTGAATGACCTCAAAGCACTACTGCCTCGTTTATGGAATGAAATTCTTCAAGATATGCTCAACACCCTCGTTGACATTATGCAACGAAGATGTCAGGCGGTCATTGATGCCCGTGGTGGCCATACCTTGTATTGAAGGCATAAAAAAACAATAAAATGTCCGGAAATGGAAGACGTTAAATTTGACACTATTCTATTAATCACCCTGTATATGTTGCAGACCAAAAAACTTACGTGCATTTATAGTTTTGAACCTAAAATTAAATATTAAATTACGTTTTCAGTGCAAACAAAGGTTTTAGAATGTCCGTTATTTTAGTTGAAACGATTATCCCTAACTCTTGTGGATCAGTTTATATCGAGATTATTTTTCATATTCTGGTGCATTACATTTGCAGAAACAGAATTAACTCTTCGAGCTGCTGACAATCCTTTGTGAATCAACATAAGAAGTCAGAGACGAAAATTGCGCCGATCTAACGGCGATTACTTCAATTTATGTCCGTTAAATCCACCCAATCAGGATAAACAGGCGAACGGACACATCAAAGGGTAGTTCGTTAGTTTGCTCTGTCTACGTGTGTATTTAGCCGGGCCTGATATGTACACGACTCAGGTGTTTCGATAGACTCTCGATTCAGCCTCAGGTGTTGTTAGGAAATCGATTGGAGTTACTCCTTTTCAAATAATCAAAAGCCCACCACGGAGGTATAAATACAGGGTGTCCCTGAATGCTTGGATCATCCTGAAACACTGTAGAGAAGATTTATTGGGTGCTATGGAAAAAAATACAAAAAAGAAATATATCCCCGATAGAAATATCCTTTTTGTCGCTATTGTTCCTCGGAACAGAGTGCTTATCAATTTGCCCAAATGTCTGTAAGTTTCGAATTTTTGGCTGAAAATGGTCTTGTACGATTTGGTTCGACTCACTGATCAACAATAATCCGTGCTCGGAATCGATTCTGTCCGGCCGGCCGTTAACAGAATAACTCTCGAACGGAATGAGATAGTTCAGAGTAGGTTTGAGGGATAAATATCTCAGTCAAGTTCGTTATTGGGCAAAATCGGTCTGATAGTTTCGGAGTAACGAAAAAAAATTTTTTTTTACGATACAACTTTTGAATTAAATAAAGAGGATAGTATTTTATTAAAATATTTTGAACTATTGAAATAATTTGTTCGTAATCTACTACCTACCCAAATATCTGGAATAAATGGACAATCTGCTATGATTGTCTCCAGCCTTGCTCTAGACATTTCGATGATACTTTCCTTAGGTATTTCGAGTTGTGAAAACTATGCACCGAGTGTGAGTTGCAACAACCCATTCCACGAGATTGAATCATTGCAGATTGCTCCTTTAATCTTGATAAATAAATTTAATAACAATTTTTAAAGCATTGAAGCATTGTAGATTGCTTTTTTCTGGCGCTCTAGTTCCTCGGAACTGAGTGCTTATCAATTTGCCCAAATGTCTGTAATTTTCGAATTTTTGCCTGAAAATGGTCTCAGACGATTTGGTTCGACTCACTGATCTAGAATCCGAGGTAGAAATCGATTCCGACTGGCCAGTGCGGCCGGCCAGCCGTAGGCACGATAACTCTCGAATGAAAGGAGTTGGAGGATTGAAATTTGCAAGGTGGGTTTGGAGCGTAAATATCTCGGACAAGTTCGATAATGGGCGAAATCCATCAAGCGGTTTCGGTGTTGTGGCCGATTTTAGAAAAACATATTTTTTATGAATATTTCCGAAACCGATCACTCGATCTATCTGAAATTTAGCATCAAATTGTAGAATCATGACCTTTATTCGCATGTGAAGTTTTGTATTTACCAGGTTTCCGCAAAGTGTAAAAAAAAAATTTTCAAAATTAAAAAAAAAAATGTCCACTATAACTCTCGAACGGAATGTGCTAGGCAGTTGAAATTTCCAGAGTAGGTTAGGGAGATGAATATCTCGGTTAAGTTCGTTATTGGGAAAAATACGCCAGATGGATTCGGAGTAACAAAAAAAAATTTTTTTTTAAGCAACAAATTTCAAATTCAATTTTTTTTTAATATGCAATTTCACCATTAAAATCCATCGATATCATTTTCAACTCCAACAAGCTAATACTTTCGGAGATATGATTTTTCTAAATTTCAATAATGAATTGTACTTCTATGTTTTCACAGAATGCTATAATTATTCTATCTAAGCTTTATTATATGATCTGTGTTCATACTCATACATTTCATCCTGTTTCGGCGATGTCGGATAAATAGTTTTTGATATGTAGAATTTTTTTCGATAATTTTCTATGATTTTTTTTTAAATTTTTAATGACACGATCCTCATGAAATATTGCAAGAATATTTGCGTTGCCATTTCACAACTAATAACCATGTTTGAATTGGATTGGTTTTGTATTTTGGAAGTTATTGAGGAATTAAGAACCAAATTTTAGATGGGTATAACTCCAAAACCGTTTTGCCGATAATGGCAATAGGCCGATTATGCTCATAAACAAACTCAAAATGCGCATTCAGATTGATTATCAACCAAACCTGAAAATTTCAAGTCCCTATCTCTTTTCGGTCTTAGGTTATCGTTACGTAAATAATATTTTTCAACAATTTTTTTAGAATTTTCTAGCGATATGATTCTCACAAACGTCCTTAAGTTTATATTATACAACCATTCACCAAGTTTCAATTCAATCCGATTAGTATTGGTTGTAGACAAAATTATTACTCGAAAACCATTGGGCCGATTATGCCCATTAATGAACTCGTCCGTCGTATTGGGATGCACCACCCACCCTGAAAATTTCAAGTTGCTATCTCTTTCCGTTCTCAAGTTATCGTGGCAACGGCCGGCTGGCCGGACAGAATCGAATTCGACCTCGAATTCTTGATCAGGGAGTCGAACCCAATCGTTTGAGACCATTTTCGGCGAAAAATTGAACATTACAGATATTTGGGCAAAATGGTAACGCGATGTTCCCCAGAACATACGCGGAAAAAGCATTTCCAGCTATTTTTAGTCACCCAAATATGCTCAACACCAACGACAATAGAAAACTCATGATAAATTTCTGCTCGCTAAACGTACTGAGGATAAATAATACCTTCTTCAACCATAAACCCCAGCACAAATATAAATTCAGCAACACCCAAGGACAACAATCTACTATTCACTACATTATCAAAATATTTTACCTTCCCAAATATTGGACATCAGAACTCAATTAACTCAATTCACCAAATGTAGGGAGTGATAATAGATTGCTCCTCGGGAAAATGAAAATTAAATGCACCCCCAGAAAGGAGAAAATGCAAGCAGACCTAACACAAGAGAAGATAAAAGTAGAGTCCGCTTCAATTCAAACTTCGTAAATACTTGTAGAATGCTGAGGCACTAATTTTCGCGGAATTTCGTTAATCACCAGAAAAAAAAAATTAAGTTCATACAAAAATTTTATATTCAGAAAACTATATGGCGCAATCCGCTGAAATTCCGCGCATACCTTCGACCCACCATTTAACAATCGATTACCGAGTTTCACCTCGACAATGTAACATGCGCGCAAAAGCTCCTGACTTCACATTAGTGCCTTTTCAGGTTTCATAAGTAGATTATTTCGTTGGGATATCCTTCGAAATTTAACCATAAATATACCATATCAAGAATTAATCTGTGTGTTATTCTATTAATGCGTTATATATTCTCCTCACAGAATATTTGTTGTAGTGCACATTCATTTTAAGACAATCTTGTGAAATGAAATTAATTTTCCTGAAAATAATTTGCGTGAATTTTTTACATCGTGGGAACATTATTTTCCCATTTCAAGTTCTCAACTGTCTGTAAGTTAAATAGAAAAGTGAATATACAAAATTGCTCATTGAAACTATCTGGCTTCCATTTTTTTTTCTTTATGAATTCAGTCTCTTCTCCACAAGAGTTCAATCGGGAACTTGTTCAACTTTAATTTATGTTATCATCCAGAAAATGTAATTAAAAAGTTAATTCGATTGAAATGAGCTTAGGTTCCGTCATACACAATACCCCCAAAACCATGGAATAAATTCGGCAAAAAAATTCACCAAAAGTTTTTCTGAGAAATTCCCGAACAGGTTGACCTATATTCCGTTGAGTATGAAATTCAATTGAAGGAATGCAGATTATTCTGTTTTTCCAAATTAGAACCCCTGTTATTTGAAACTTTAAGCTTATGTTTTTCTGAAATCATCCATAACCCATAATTAACCCAGAATGAAAACGAGGGTGGAATATTAAAAGCAGCCGTGAATATCTAATCAAAAATTTCATTGGAATGTATCGAATTTGAAGTGCAGAAGTAATTAATAATGAAATGAAATAAAATGATGGAAAAAGTTTTTCATCAATTTTTTTATGAGGAATGAATAATCATTGAAAATTATATCCCGTCTGATAATTATCACCCCAGCACTCCCATGTCAACACTCTCCAATCGATTTTGTATTTATATAATTCATGACGTTTTGAATACTTCAACCTTATTTCTAGCGAGCACACCACAGTGGGTTACGTATAACTTCAGAAAATTGCGCCCGTTCAATTCATTTATTTATTTATTTATTTATTTAGTATGTACACATTACAGAGAATCCATAGCATATGCACAATGGAAAAACAAACAGAACTCACAACTAGGAACAAAGTTCGGACATGAATTCCGACTGATAGCTCGTAGCCTCCGTTTAAAGGAGACCAGAGTTGTATCGAATAGTATTAGATCGTCATATCGATTGCCTGCGCGACACATTCTGCAAATGGGGGAATTCTGACCCAAACTCGTTCTAAAAAATTGAACTCGAAATAAATGAAAATTTCTAAGAGGACGGGGTGGAACATAGAACCTGATACGACTCAAAGGAGCCGGAACGTCCCAAATCCCATTCAGTAATTTAAACAAACATATGAGATCATTATTGGCTGTCTGCGTCCCGGGAGTCAGAACATGATACTTCTCCCTTAAGAAGGATATGTTGCAGGTAGGGTAACTACCAACCAGCCTGAAGTCATCATATCGGAGAAATCTTGATTGCACAGACTCCAGTCTATTCTTATATATTGCATACTGTGTGCTCCAAACACAAACAGCAAAACTCAATCTACTTCTGATATATGCATTGAAAAGGGCATTAAAAGCCTTAAAAGATTTAAAAATTCTGCATGTCCGCAGAACGAAACCCAGAAATTTGTTACTTTTATTTACAATCATGTTAATATGCTGATCAAATATCATTTTACTATCGAACAGTATCCCAAGATCTTTGACCACCGAAACGCGAGGAATAGCCATGCCACTAAGTGAATAATCAAATACAATAGAGGAAAAGCCTCTGGTAAATGTAATTGTCTGACATTTAGAAAAATTTAAAAAGAGTTTATTGTCTACACAATAAGTAGAAAATGAATTTAGGTCATCCTGCAGCAACCGACAGTCTGACACGTCCAAAATGGGACGAAATATCTTACGATCGTCGGCGAATAGTAGGAAAGAAGAAGATTTGAAGCAACTAGCTATGTCGTTTATATATATAAGAAACAGTAATGGCCCCAGGTGGGATCCTTGGGGCACACCAGAAGTAGCCATGAACGGACTAGAGACAAAACCGTCTATATAAACGTAGAGTGACCTATTTGACAGATAGGAAGGAAACCAAGAAAGGAGGTCAGTGGCAACTCCTATCTGAGCTAATTTAGATATTTGGATCGCGTGGGATAACTTATCGAACACCTTGCTAAAATCGGTGTACACCGCATCAAGTTGAACTTGCCTTTCTAAATAGTTCAAAACATCAAGTTAAGTTGGTATCCACTGACCTTCCCCTAAAAAACCCATGTTGTTGGGGTATAATATTATTTTTTGCAAACCAGAATAAGTGTTTGTGAACCACTCGCTCCAAGATCTTACCCAGAATGCAAAGCTTGGAGATTGGTCGATAATTTTGAACATATGATTTATCCCCGCACTTAAAAATGGGAACTAGATATGCAGTTTTCCAACGAGTAGGAAACTGCCTATCCTCAAAAGACCTTTTGAATAATAAGTATAATGGCGGTGTCAACGCTTCAGCACAAGATCTTATGAAGAACGAAGTCAATCCATCAGGACCAGCGCTCTTTGAATCATTCATACTTAGTATTGTACTTAGAACATCCTCCACAGAAAATGATATAGAACTAAGAATATTCGTAGAATTATTGCAGGAATTAAAGACATGTTCCGAAATTAAAATATCAGAACCTGGTTCATACACTGATTTGAAATATTTTCCGAATAGTTCTGCTTTGTCCTGTCCATTCAATGCATCCGAGTCATCGTCATTCATATAAGATGGCAAGTTGGTATCATTTTTTATTGAGACTAAGTTCCGAAACTTTTTGGTATTTGAAGGGATGTCATTCTCCAAATTTTGTACATAGTTTTGAAAGTCAGATGAAATTATTTTTTTTTTGATCTTAATCTGAGTTCACTGAATTTCCTATAGTCCAAACTATTCTTTGAGATTTTCCACCTCCTATGAGCTTTTTTCTTTGCAACGATTTTTTTTTATGTTCTCATTAGTTAAATAGGAAGGGTACTTGGTATTTGTTTGAAGCATTGGGACATGATTAGAAATTGATTGATAATCTCATAGAAACTATCAACCATATCCTCGACTGAAGAATCAACCCCGAAGATATTTTCCCAATTAATACCAAGAAGATTTTGATTTATCGTCCAAAATCTTTTCCTAAAATTACGGAATTTCTTTCTCGCTGGAATGAGTTTCTTCAATATTGTCGGAATCGTGAGAACAAACTCAATTGAGCCATGGTGAGTCAGCAGGAACCAATGGACAATCTGATTCCTGCAGAAATTCCACCGTAGACTGATTACAGAAAATAAGATCTAAAATTTTGCCATTTTCATTACATAGATGGTTAAACTGAGAAAATCCGTTAAACAACATTGAATCAATTAGTTCACCACTTCGAAAACTAACGTTAGATGCCACAAGTCCACCTCCCATCAGCACTGACCATAACAAATAGGGCATATTAAAGTCGCCACGTATAAACACGCTTGAGTCACATATCTTGTCTGAAATAAAGTTCAAATTTTTAACAAATGAAGCTAGGGCAGCATCATCGTCAGGTGTAAGATAAACACAACAAGCTAATAGTTTTTCTCCAGCAGTCAAACAGATCTCAACATGTTTCAATATGTTCTAATTTATAGAAACAGAAAGGCCATGACTCCTACGATATGGTGCAAGTTTTAAAGTTTATTTTCATTGTAAATATTGCACCAATATTAATATAATCCGAGGAATTCGAGAATTTTTTGCCCGAAATAATATTGACTAATTTGATGAATTTATTTCAGATTTTTGAGGGGCGATTGACCATAAATGCTCTATGAAGCAAAAGAGTTTGGTACAAAGAAACCCGTTTCAATTTATGCAGGGTGCTTCAGAAAGTCTGTTCGTGATCTTACTTTCTTATTTCAAATGGGTACCCTATTTTATATCAGATTTTAATTCTTCTCAAAATTCTGAATCTTTTTTATCTGACATGAATACACTTTAACTTGGTTCGAAGTTTAAAAAGATTTTGCCATAGGAAATAAAAATTCTGAACAAATAAAGGGTATACAGGTGGTCCAGATCTTAACCAAGAAATTTTAACCACGTATTCCACGTCAAAAATAAACCCTAGTTTATTAGATAAACACATGACGAGAAATGCTTCCTCTCTGAAATACAGGGTGTTAAAATTATAGAAAAAAAAATGTTTTTCATTAAAAACATTTACACTTCTTGAAATATTTCCATGATATTTGGGATATAGGTTTAAAGGATCAAGGAACACTTTTTGAATACAATCATTTTTGCGCGTATGTTCTGGGGAACATCGCGTTATAGTTTTGCCCAAATGTCTGTAACTTTCGAATTTTTTGACGAAAATGGTCTCAAACGATTAAGTTTGACTCCCCAATGAAGAATTCGAGGTCAAATTTGATTCTGTCCGGCCGGCCGTCCGGCCGGCCGTTGCCACGATAACTTGAGAACGAAAAGAGCTAGCAACTTGAAATTTTCAGGGTAGGTGGCGCAACCCAATACGACGGACAAGTTCGTTAATGGGCATAATCGGCCCAGTGGTTTCCGAGTAATAATTTTGTTTTCAACCAATATAAATCCGATCGAATTGAAACTTGGTGGGTAGTTGTAGAATATGAACCTAAGCACGTTTGTGAAATTTTGTGCGAATCGTGTAGCTAGAAAATTTTAAAAAAATTATTAAAAAATATTTTTGTCGTCACGATATCTTCAGAACGGAATGAGATAGCGGCTTGAAGTTTTCAGGTTAAGATGTTCACCAGAATGCGACATTTCAGTTCGTTTATGAGCATAATCGACCAAACGGTTTTAGAGTATTAGCCATCTGAAATTTTCTGAAATTTGGTGGTTTTTTGTTCCTCATTAACTCAAAAAATACTAAACCGATTGAATTCAAACATGGTAATTAGTTGAAAAATGCCAACGCGAAAATGTTTGCAAAATTTGGTGAGGATATCATTTGTAGAAAATTTTTAATAAATCATTGAAAATAAAAAAAAAATTCTATATATCAGTAACTATTAGTAAGAAATCGTTGAAATTTCGCAAGAGCCTTCATAACCTAACTCTACTGCCAAGTTTCAAGTTTTAATACGATCGGTTAAATATTGTTGGAGATTCGAGCATTCATGTGTGAGTTCAGTAGATGGGTGACCGTTGCCTCGATAACTTTCGAACAAAAGGAGATAGGGACTTGCAATTTTCAGGGTAGGTTGCGTATCCGAAAGGGAGAGATGAGTTCGTCTTTGGGCATAATCGGTCTAACGGTTTCCGAGTTATAACCACCTGGAATATTATTTCCTTATTAACTCAAAAAATAAATATTCGATCGAATTGCTGCTAGTAGGTAACTAGTAGTAGAAAATCAAAATAAAGACGTGTTTAAAATTTTGTAAGAACCGTACCCCTAGAAAATTTTAAAAAAATGACGAAAAAAAAAATTCTAAGAACCGTACCACTAGAAAATTTTACAAAAATCACGAAAAAAAAAATTGGTTCAAGCACTGACGTGAAGTCAGGAGCTTTTTCGCGTATGTTCTATTGTCCATTCAATGGACAATAGAACATACGCGCAAAAGCTTCTGACTTCACGTCAGTGATTGAACCAATTTTTTTTATTCTATCAGTGGCGTCCGTACTGCATCGAGACTGAATATTTTTAGACAAAAAAATGATACGCCACTGGTTTTTCCAACAGTAAAAACTACTTTTGAAATCCTTATTTAATTTGAAGCAAATTCATTCTCTTGACTTTTTGACGTACGAGGCACCCTTTCCGAGTAAAAATATTAAACACATTCTCATGCTTGAGAAAATCGCTAAAATTTGATATGGTACATAATAATAATTAGAATTTGTAAACGAAACGTGTAATTACAAAAAAATTAGCGTTAGCAGCCACACTCAAATACGAATTTAAAGAAGATGTTCGAAGTAAAAGAAAAAAAACCATTTTTTTTCTAATGATTTTAACACCCTGTATCTCAAAGTCCCTGTATCTTCTCGACATATGTTTATACGACACTCTAGGGCTTATCTTCGACGTAGAATAAGTGGTTAAAATTTCTTGGTTGAGATCTGGAGCACCCCGTATATAAGGCTTCACGATTCAACAGAATATCGGATAACTAAACATAACAAATTAAAAACACCTATTTCACCAGAAGTAATTCAATATTTGAAAGAATAATAAAATTACAATATGCCACAATGAAAAGTAACTCAATCTTATTGTATGTGTTCTACAAACATATCCTCCATTTTGCTCGACAAATTTTATAAAAGTGGTTTATGCCTTTCTATTGTTGCAAGAACTATTCCCATATTGTGGGTGTTCAATAGATACACTTCTTAGATTAATAAATATTTTATGCAATCTGCAGTTAAATGCCTTTTCAATTCAAGTTTTCGACACTCGTATTGGACACTCGTAATCGAATTTACTATGGTAAATTCGAGGTGTCTAATACAGGAAAACAGACAATAGAATTGAACATGGTAAATTTGATTAAGAGCGTCCAATAAAGGAGAATGGACAATATAACATACGCGCAAAAGCTTCTGACTTCACGTCACTGAATGAATCAATTTTTTTTTAAAGATTTTTTAAAAATGTTCTAGTGAAACGATTCTCACAAAATTTTGCAAGAACTTTCGCGTTGGCATTCTACAACTAATAACCATATGTGAATTGGATTGGATTTGTATTTTTTGAGTTATTGAGGAAATAACAACTAAATTTCAGATTGATATAACTCCAGAACCATTTGGCCGATTATGCTAGTTAACGAACTGAATAATGTCGTATTCAGATGCGTAATCTAGCCTGAAAATTTCAAGTCGCTATTTCTTTCCGTTCTCAAGGAATCATGAGATACATAATATTTTTTCGTAATTTTTTTAAAATATTCTAGTGGTTCTTGTGGTCCCCACAAAATTTTACACACGTCTTCATGTCGATATTCTACATCTAGATCTAGTTTATAGTTTTTGAGTTATCGAGTAAATGATATTCCAGACGGGTATAACTCCGAAACCGTTTGGCCGATTACAGCCAACAGCGAACTTAACTCTTCCATTCAGGTGTGCAACCTATCCTGAAAATTTCAAGCCCCTATCTCCTTTCGTTCGAGAGTTGTTGAGTCAACGCTCACCCATCCAGCTACTGAACACACAAGGCTGCTCGGATCTCCAACAATATAGATCCGGTCATGTTCAGACTTGGAATTTGGTAGTAGAGTTAGGTTCTGAAGGCTGTCGCAAAATTTCAGCGATATCGGACGAATGGTTTCTGAGATATAGAATTTTTTTTAATAATGTTCTATGATTTTTTTTTAAATTTCTAGTTATACGATCCTCACGAAATGTCACAAGAATTTTCGCGTTGTCATTCTACAACTAATAACCATGTTTGAATTGGATCGGTTATGTATTTTTTGAGTTATTGAGGAAATAAAAACCAAATTTCAGATGGGTATAACTCCGAAACCATTTCGCCGATTATGCCTATAAACGAACTCAAATGGCGCATGGCACAAACGTCTTTCGGTTTACATTCTACAACCACTCACCAAGTTTCAATTCGATCGGATTAGTATTGGTTGTAGACAAAATTATTACTCGGAAACCGTTAGGCCGATTATGCCCATTAACGAACTTTATTGGGATGCACCACCTACCCTGAAAATTTCAAGTCGCTATCTCTTTCCATTCTCAAGTTATCGTAGCAACGGCCGGCCGGACAGAATCAAATTTGACCTCGAATTCTTGATCAGGGAGTTGAACTAAATCGTTTGTGACCATTTTTGGCGAAAAATTCGAAATTTACAGACATGGGGGTAAAATGATAACGCGATATTCCCCAGAACATACGCGCATAATGATATAATATGGATGAAAAAAGCAAAACTATTCTGTATAAGATATTGAGAAAGAATTAGTATGATTTGAAATGTGGTATTTG
The DNA here is from genome assembly GCA_937662695.2 of Halyzia sedecimguttata. Taxonomy (NCBI): domain Eukaryota; kingdom Metazoa; phylum Arthropoda; class Insecta; order Coleoptera; family Coccinellidae; genus Halyzia; species Halyzia sedecimguttata. Next base: position 71,335,304 of record OW569414.2, read on the forward strand.
AATAATAGAAAAATCAATTTCTAATATCAATTTGCCTATAACTTTCAAATCTCATAATTTAAGTATGCCAAAATTATTTTAATACTTGCCAAATTCTTTCTTCATCCTCGAAAAAAAGGTCGTTAGAATGCATTCACTAGGTTCATTTGAGCAGAATCTTTATAAGCAACATGTTAAATGTCTGGCATAAAAAATTGTTAATGTGTAACCAGAAGGCAGCGAGAGTAATCTCAGGTGGAAAATAACAACTGTACACAACCGAAAGAGAGCAAGTGCTTGTACAGGGTGGGGCAAATCAAACAGTGCAGCTTTGAAAGTCTACTAAGAAAAAACGACGCAACTTACAGAAAAGAGGTTTATTTCATTTTCTTCCGTACATCGTACTGCTTTATGCATCAAGTTTTGAAAATGACATTAAAAACACTATGGCTGCTAGCAGCGATATATTGATGATATTTCTTCTGGTATTGCGGTTATTTCCTCACGATTTCGCTCTTAGAGTTCCTCCAAGGTGTGAGGCCGATTTTTAAGAAACAATTGCTTCAGGTAGTCACACAATAAGTCGAATAGGCTCAAATCCTGTCAGCGCTCGGGCCACCCCACGGAGAGACGAGGCGCGTAGGGAACATATGTCTGCTAAATGGATTTGAACATTTGCGACTTCATCTTGTGGGGCCACCTGAAGCAAAAGATGTTCAAAAATTGGACTCACACCTTGTGAAAACTCAAACAGTGAATTAGATAGGAAATCGCCGCTATACCAGTGGAAATGTGTCAAAATGTGGCTGTAAACTTCAGAAATCTACTTGATCAATGTAACGCTACTGGCGGCCATCATCTTTCTAATGTAATTTCAGAAACTTGATGCATTAAATGGCTTAATGTACCGGATGGAATAAATTAAACTTCATTTATCTAAGTTGCGTCGTTTTTTTTTAATAGACTTTCAAAACTGTACTGTTTGATTTGCCGCACTATATAATATTAATCCCCGATTTCTTGTCAGTGTTTCGTCTAGGAATGATCCCGCTGTGTTGACAATCGAAAAAGAACCAACTGTCTGCCTGAAAACCTCCAACACCCACAGGGGAGCGTTATCACTCAAGTAGAAAACCTGTGATCTAAATCGTGACAAAAACATCTTCCTAAAATATTTCGTCTCAGATGCACGAAGAAAATAATAATCGAGTATGGAAAAAAAAAAAATCCCAAAAGTCAACTTTATCAAATCTCTTTCACGTTTCCGCCCGAGATCCAGACACGAGCCGCAGATTCATAAACCACTGAAAAATAAAATCGCCTCGGCTTGCACAGTATCTCGTACACGTACTCGACGAGTCGCAAGACCCCTAAAAAATGTGTGCCCCGGAAGCCCTGGGATAACTCGTATACTGCTCGACTACCCTGCTATCATCTCCCAAATGGGAGCCGTGTGTCGACATGGTGATGGATGGCGCGACTATGAGGGCGTTATGGCCAAGAAGCCAGATATCGGATGCTCCGTTCCTCTGTGAAATATCGTTTCGGGACCTTTGGTCATGATTAAAACCATTATTTCGAGTATAATCCCGCCAGAGATACGTTTAAGTTTGTCATTTTCTCAAATAATAATCTTTTGGAATCATATGCCGAAATTATTTTCATTATCTACGAGAACCGAATTGAGGCTGCGAAACAGAAGTGAATATATAATTCAGATGGAACATGATATATTTATTCACACATATTTTTGTAGTATTGCGGCGCTTTTCGTTGATACTGCGACAGCATTGTGGACTCAGTTACTTCATTACTGTTTACTTCTGAGGACGGTAGGCGAATGCTTTCCGAAACGTTGATAATAGCTGTAACGAAGTGATTTTCGTTACTATAAATTAATGTACGAATTGTAATTATTCATTACCATGCACCGGAATAATTACAATTCGGAACAGTCGAGACCACGGATTCATCCAACATTTCGTTGAAGTTGGCGATTGTCGATTTTCGGAACGAAAATTCCCGAAGAAATTATATTATTTTTATTTCAATTTCATTCAGAATGTTCGAGATCACTTAAGAAACCGAGCCTATGTGGAAAAAATGGGTTCAAGCCCTGTGGACAGGAGCTTTCTGGCGCTCTAGTTCAAACAGACAAATTATATCTGGTATTGGTTTCTCAGAGTTGGGAATTATATCAATGTATTAATATGATAGAACTGCATCAAAAAGGAAATTCAATTCAAATAATAGTTTATTTATGAAGATTAAATGAGCAATCATGAGAATGAGAACTGCACCACATACCACCTTGCAATTTTCAATCCGCTAACTCCTTTCGTTCGGAGTTATCGTGCCTACGGCCGGTCGGCCGGCCGGACAGAATCGATTTCGCACTCGGATTCTTGATCAGTGAGTCGAACCAAATCATTTGAGACCATTTACAGCCAAAAATTCCAAAATTACAGACACTTGGGCAAATTGATAAGCATTCTGTTCCGAGGAACTAGAGCGCCAAAAAAACAAGTTTCGTATGACAATTGCCCAAAACAGGTTTAAAGTACCTCCATAAAACATGTATAAAATAATAAATTACCTTGTAATCGATCAAAAATTTCCTGATCTACTTTCACAAAATTTTCTCCTCTCTCGAACTTTGGAATTATGCTTTCAAATTTACGTAATATTTTCAAACATTTTCGGGTGAGGTCCCCGTTGCATCGCTAAAATACGAGTATTTCAACCCCAATATTCTTGAAGTTACAATATTCCCTTCTGTCAAGTTGACTTTATGGCAATTCATACATAGAATATACATAGAATAATTATATCAACCTGTGAAATACGATTTACATTGAAATTTTGAAAAATCATATCTCCGAAAGTATTAGCTTGTTAGAGTTAAAAATGATATGACTGGATTCTTATGATAAAATTGCTCATTAAAAAAAATTTAATTTCGAATTTGTTCTGTAAAAAAAAATTTTTTTTTTATTACTCCGAAACCTTCTGTCCGATTTTACCCAGTAACGAACTTAGCCGAGATATTCATCCCCCAAACCTACTCTGAAAATTTCAACTCTCTAGCTCATTCCGTTCGAGAGTTATCGTGCCTACGGCCGGCCGGACCGGCCGGACAGAATGAATTTCGACCACGGAGTCGAACCAAATCGTTCAAGACCATTTTCATCGAAATATTCGAAAATTACAGACATTTGGGCAAATTGATGAGCACTCAGTTCCGAAGAACTAGAGCGCCAAAAACGCGATACGCAGGCCCTTATCTCTCTCCGCGAGTTTTTTTCACATGTGGTAGTTTTCAGTCGTTTGAACAACATAAAAAAAACGGCAGCACGATTTTCTACCTTATTTGATCTCGAATGTTCTGGGAGATTCTAGATAACCGGAAATCGATGATGGACCAATGGGTGGTCTCGCTGGCCCTCCTCCACCCAAAATTTCACGAAAATTCCGACAAGTGACTTCCGTTTTGGGAAAGTCTATAAATTCGCTGCGTGCATCACTTTTCATAATTCTCTGGTATTCTCCGAATAGTTCAGATATTTATTCCGAAATTTCTCCGATATTCACCGAGTAGTTTAGTTTGATTCTTGTGTAATTATCCGATATTCACCGATTCTCGTATAATTCTCCGTTATTCTCCTAATAGTTGCAATTGAATTCTAGTTTAATTCTTCCGATATTCACCGAATAGTTTAGCTAAATTTTATTTTCTCCGATTATTCTTGTAGTAAGTTTAGTTTTCTGAATTTAGATTTTAATTGTTTTAAAGAAGTTTTCCTTGAGTTTAAGTTTTGTTCGTGAGAAAAGACTCCGAAAGTAAAGTCAGTGAAGTGGTGCAATTCCAAGTAAGTAAGTTGGCCGTGTCCGACCGACCGGTACCACATTACGTATATTCTGATCAGACCCCGTAGTTATTCATCTTTAATTTTTAATCGCCGTAAAATATACATCGCACAGCATCCGTCGGGGTTTGCAATTATATCTCTGTTCACATCGATGTGCGTCCTCGCTTTGTGAACTTTCGAGACAGAGTTGGTTGCAGGCCTGAGTACTCTTCAGCTAGCTGAGTCAGGATAGTGTCCTCGTACATCAACCGACTTGGAGCTGAAGTAGTGTGCAGTGGCGTGCGGTGTGGTACACCGTCTTCATCGGATTCGTTGCTCGTATTCACGTCATCAACTACTCGCATCGATGGGCGTCCTCGCTTTGTGAGTGTTTGATACGGAATAGAGTGTGAGTCCGTATGTCTTCCAGTGGATTGAGTTAGGGAGAGCGCCCTTCGGATACTGATTGGTTGCTACCTGATTTAGTTGCTGAGACACCCCGATTAGCGGACCCTTATTCTAGTATAGCAATATTGGCGTCGTTAGTGCTGATCAGAATTACAGTGTGGGTCCGTATACACGTGCCAACACTCTCAGTTTTATTTTCATTCACTGTAAGTCACTGTGTATGCTCTCATAATCCGATAATACCCGATCCATTTCCTCACCTCCGCTTTCACCCCGTATTCACTAGTAGTGTCCAGTACTTTAGTTCACGTAACATTCATTTAATTTAGCTAGCCTGTGTTGATGCGCTTTGCCTTATTCATTTCGCTACTGGACCCCTCATTTATTGATATATACAGGGTGGACATTAAATCGCTGTCCACCCGGCCAAAGTTAGTTACATCTTATACTTTTTTACATTATTTACCTGCATTTCTACTCCTACCCGATTTCTCTGGCACTGTGGACCACTGTAAATATTGTATATAAATGTTGTAAATAAAACTGTAAATAATCACTGTGTATCTTATTACCGCCATCCTACATTGTCAGACTCTGTTCACTGGAAGAGAACAAGATATGTTAATCGCTACCACCCTAGATTTAACTGAGCCCTTCTCCACTGTATAAAGGTTACCCAGGTATTAAAATAAGTGGCCGATATCACCAAGGAGTTGCAACCTTACAAAACCAATTACAACTGGCGCTTGAGCAAGTATTGGAAAGGAAGGTTACAGCAAGTCGCAGAAAAGGTCGTCACATAGCAAACCAGAGCAATAATGAAAATAAGCCTAAATAACAATCTAATGCTGGGGCCACACTATCGCGATTCGGCGAAAATTCGCGTATTCGCGACAAGTTTAGCCAGGTACTATCATAAGAATCCATTGATATCATTCCCAACTCCGAGAAACCAATACTTTCGGTTCCTGTTCCTCGGAACAGAGTGCATATTAATTTGCCCAAATATCTTTAATTTTCGAAGCAGTGGTCAAAATCGATTCTATACGCGCTTGTTCCGCCTGGAACACCATATTGTCATTTTACACAGATGTCTGCATTTTGAGAATTTCTTGCCGAAAATGGTCTCAAACGATCGAGTTCGACTCACTGTTTTACTGAATAATCCGGGTTCGAATTCAATAATGTCCGTCCAGCCAGCCGTAATTAAATCGTATCTCTGTGATTTCACAGAATACTGTAAGCGAAAATAACGTCCGTATCTATGAATTTCATTATCTGTGTTTATATACTCGTAAGTCATCATTGTCATCTCATCTACAGATGAGAGACATATCAAACAAAGTATGATTGAATGCAAAATGAACAAAAGAATATCCGCAGCTATCGTATATAGCTCTCGGATAATCCATACGATGATGGAAATATATACTTTGGTGAGCTAATCAAAATGAGTTCAGAATATCTCCAGCAGAAACAAAACTGAAATATTGGCTAACTTTCAATTGATATAATATAATTATTTTCACAGTAGATTGGAGTAATGCATATCTAAAATTTCGTTATTCGGTAGAATCGGCCAGGTGGTTTCGGATTAATAATTTTTGGCACTCTTGTTGAATTTCGTTTCTTTCATGATGCAGTTCTATCATAGTAATCCATCGATATCATTCTCAATTCTGAGAAACCAATACTTCCGGAGATATGATTTGTCAAAGTTTGAACAAGAGCGCCAATGCTCCTGTCAGCAGAACTTTTACTTACTTCGTCGGGAAACTTTTTGGTCCATGTGTTATATATCAACCTTGATAGATACTGTTAGGAATAGCGTATTCCCTGAGAGCTCTATAAAAAGTAATTCGAGGCATGCTTATAGAGAGTGGCAGTACGAAACAGAGTATTATTTGAACCACAAGCAGTATAACATCCGCGAAAATTAGAGAATATTTATTGATTTATTAACACTGCATTGGACAAAAATGATGTGAAACCCCCAATATAACAAAATAGAATAAAATATAGAACAAATATACAGAAAAATATAAAATATAGAACATACATTTAAAGCACAGATAAGCAGCTCACGACAAAGACGACACGTAGAAGATCTCTCTTAAGTTAGAAAGAATCTTCGTCTTGAACGACTGCAGTGTAATGGAAAAAAACTGAAGATCACCGTACTCAGCGTCGAGATCGAGAATGCGTGAAGGAAATGAATGCTTACTATAATTAGTTCTATATAGTCTGCCTCGAAACAATTGAAAATTCCTAGTTGGTGTATACGGAATGTTAAAACTAATGAGTCCGAGAATATCTGAGCAGTCTACAGAACCATTGAGCAGCCTGTACAAGACACAAAAGTCTGCGAACCATCGACGCTCCTCCAAGGTATCCAAGCCGAAGCAGGCCCGGATGCGCTCAATGTTACCATCAAATGCACCCCCAAGCCTAAGATCAAGACAACGAAAGAACCTCTGAATACTCTCAGCAAAGCTAATGTGAAAGACATAAAAAGGTACCCACACGGGTAATCCATACTCAAGCATGGGTCTAACTAGAGTAATATATAAATTTTTCAGTTTTTGTGGAGGGAACTCTTTCGAATTCCGTAGAATGAAGCCCAAGGCACGGTATGCTTCAGTTGTAGTATTAATAATGTGATCCCTAAAATTGAGCTTCCGGTCCAATCTCACACCCAAATCTCCGATCCGATAACCCTAGACAATAGACAGCAGTCAATATTACACTGATAATTAACTACGTGATTACTGCGGTGAAAACGAATGATTTTGCACTTGGCGATATTCAATTATTAACAAGTACAGACTGTCCAGGCATGAAGAAGATCTAGCTCTCGCTGCAATTCTAATACATCCATCAAACCATCAACAGTTGTGTACATTTTAAGATCATCTGCGAATAACAAAAACTTCACGCCGAAAAGAGTAGCAAGATCGTTAATGAATATGAGGAACTAGATTGGTCCCGCGTGGGACCCTTGAGGTACACCGGAAGAGGCAATAAACCCCTCTCGAAGTAAAGCCCCTGTATTTAACCACTAGGGTACGTCCTACCAAAAACGATCTGAACCATTGCAGAAGAGAACCCAACACGCCCACAGCTTCAAGCTTAGCGATCAAGATGTTATGGTTGACCCTGTTGAAGGCTCTACGCAAATCTGTGTAAAAATCTGAGAACCTGACTCAAAACACTTGACGATATCGTTCACGTAAAGAATTAAATTCGATACGGTTGATCTGCCCCTTCAGAAGCCATGTTGCTCAACAATTAATATAGTGCTGAGATTCCACGACAAAAAGCTACACAGTAAATTATCCAAAAGCTTAGGAATAGTGGACTGAATGGAAATGCCGTCATAGTTCTCAATATAAGTCTTCAGACCGGACTTGTATATCGGCACCAATAAACTTCTCTTCCAGAATTCAGGGAACACGCCGTGCTCTAGGGAGATATTAAATAAGGTACAGAGGGGTATCGACAAGGTTTTCACGCATTTCTTCAAAACGAAAGTAGTTACCCCCAGTCGGGTCGCTAGACAGTTTCGATTTTATGTTAGTTATAACATCGCATTTTTCGCCAGTGCTAAAACTACATGAACTCAAATTAATGTTATTTGTCGACATGGTCTCAGGTGGAACATTCACTTCAACATCATATACCTCACAGAAGAAGTCAGCAAAAATATCAACCACGTTACAGTTACCAGAAATCGACCTTCCTCGAAAGGACATCCGATCGGGCAGATTAGAAGTTTTGCTTCTGGAATTCAGATAAGACCAAAAATACCGCAGGTCAGAATGAATGTTGATCTCGACCCTCCACAAATAAGAATCAAAGAGAGATCTACTAAGTGTCTACAATAGTCACGCAGCCTGGAGAATTCAACATAATCACTGCTCTCCCGGGGGACATATCTTCTTTGAGCTCTTCTTTTCACACTCACCATTCTAATGAGTTCGCCATTAAACCAGACCGGAAACTTAGTGCACCTTTCAGATTTCAAAGCTATGAAGCGATATAGCCCACTGTACAGTACATGATAAAAATACACTCACTGATCCACCAATGTCATCTACCTCAAAATTCCAGTCCACAGAATCCAAAAAGGTATTCAGGCCGGCGTAGTCTTCTCAGTTGAAATCAAACTGATCTATGCTATCGGTAGTTGTCGTTGCACCAATACTAGCACTCGTCGGGATTGAAAACTGCAAACCAGTATGGTGCAGACCACCTGCTTGTAAAGGGTCTGAGGCTATCATCACTTCCGTTGACAAATCATTGGTAAAAACCAGGTCAAGTTATGTACCGTGACTATTAGGTATCTTACAAACCTAGGTCAAATCGGCAAAGTGTAAGAAGTTCGATATAAGTATATATTTCTCATTACTTTGACCAAGAGAAAAGCAGCCACTGCAGAAACTGGCACTACTAATATTGTAGTCATCACAGGTGAACAATCAAGAACTCGGATAACGCAACGACACTTCTTCCACTGCTAGATCATGCGCCGTGTAATTCTTCTCGCAAGAAAATTGGAAATTGTATTATTGTTTCTGTCCATACGATACACATTATAATTGTTTGGACATATTTCTGCGTCCAAGATGTAAGCACCAAGCCAGCTCTCAGTTAAAATTACCAGATCGTAAGAAGGGTGCAGCAGCAAAACATAAATATCACATCATTTAGTGCGTATACCACCCATGTTACGCTAGTACACCAAAAGATACACTGGGGGAATGGTCAGTTTTCCGACCTAGACTCAGATCCCGACTGAACAGTCTTGCGATTCCTGCCAATGGTCGGCTTCTTAGAGACCACTATGGTTGGTTTACCACCCCTATACACCATGGCAAGGTCACTCTCACCAAGCTCATTCCCCCGCTTCAACTCCAGTAAAGTTTCCTTCTGCAGTTCCAGTTGCATCTTACAAGATTTAATATCTATATTTCCGTCTTGTCCCCTGCCCTATAGTAATTTCTTCGTGTGCCTCACACTTGTGGAGCAGTTTATCTAACCTAATGCCATAAATGCATCGTTTCAATGCTGGATGGAGATTTCCATCAACGACCCTAGTTCAAGGCGAGATATTTTTGAATGTGGGCAAGATCCCGCAATATGTCTCAACTTCCATAATAACGCAGAAACTGTAGTTATCGTCCCACTATTATAAGCCGATAATAGTTTAATCCTCTCCAACAATAGAAGGGAAACTTGGCGCTACCGGAAACCAGAGAACACGATACAATTACGGCGGATAGCGTGACGGACGACGCGGTACAGGTACGAGGTCTCAACCCCTTCCTATACTGACTGAAATAGAAAGAGGAACAGCAAGTACGCATACTGAGGGACGGATTTTAACCAGAGCTGTGCCGAGAAGAAAACTGTTTCGAGCCCCTAGCACTGAGTACTCAATAAATATTGAGTTGAATTGAATTGAACCAATTTTTCTTTTCGTAATTTTTTTGAAATTTTCTGGGGGTACGGTTCTCACAAAATTTTACACATGTCTTTATGTCGATATTCTACAACTAGTTACCAAGCTTCAGTTCGATCGAGTCTGTATTCTTTGAGTTATCGAGGAAATAATATTCCAGGTGGGTATAACTCCGAAACCGATGGACCGATTATACCCAAAAACGAACTCCCATTCGGATACGCAACCAATCCTGGAAATGGCAAGTCCCTATCAACTTTCGTCAAGAAGTTATCGAGGCAACGGTCACTCATCCAGCTACTGAACTCACACTTGGCTGATCGGATCTCCAACAATATAGATCCGATCGTGTTCAACCTCAAGACTTGGTAGAAGAGTTAGGTTCTGAAGGCTGTCGCAAAGTTTCAGCGATGTCGGACGAATAGTTTCTGATATATAGAATGTTTTTCGATGATTTTGAAAGATTCGTGTAATACGATCCTCACGAAATTTTGCAAGAATTTTTGCGTTGGCATTCTACAACTAATAACCATGTTTCAATTAAATCGGTTTTCTGTTTTTTGCGTTATTGAGGAAATAACAACCAAATTTCAGATGGGTATAACCTAACCTGAAAGTTTCAAGTCGCTATCTCTTTTTATTCTCAGGTTGTCGTGACAATTTAATAATTTTTTTTTTTAATTTACAGTGATACGATTTTCACAAAATTTTACAAACGTCCTAAGGTTTGTATTCTACAACTACAAAGTTTCAATTTGATCGGATTTGTACTGGTTGAAAATAAAATTATTACTCGGGCACCCGTTTATGCCTATTAACGAACACGTTCCGTCGAATTGGGATGCGCTACCTACCCTGAAAATGTCAAGTCGCTAGCTCTTTCCGTTCTCTAGTTATCGTGGCAACGGCTAGCCGGTCGGACCGAATCAAATTTGACCTCGAATACTTCATCGGGGAGTCGAACCCAATCGTTTGAGACCATTTTCGCAAAAAATTCGAAAATTACAGACATTTGTTGGGCAAAATGATACCGCGATGTTCCTCAGAACATAAGCGCAAAAGTGCTCCCGAGTCTCTAGCACTAAACACCACGTTTTCCCAAAAGGCTTGGGATTACTAAGCACTTTATTAAAGTAATTCGATTTTTCTAGCATTAACCACTAAGAACTTTTGGAAAACTGTTGAAAATAAGGATATTTACTCCGAATTGTTATATTGTATTGTATTCATATGGAGAAACATATAAACATGCAAACTTCCTCATATGCGTCATTGGCGGATGAGGAACGGAGGACAGGGAAACATATTTTTATAAAACCAACGAACTCAAAATTCTATTCTCACACAATTTGAGAAGGTCCTTATTATTTAAGAAAATGATGATACAAATAATGGAAATATGAATTCCATAAGCGTCCCAGTTTTCCCTGCAGATTCAAAATGGCGAATAGCTCTGGAACATCTCTCACCTGTTCATGTCCGGTGCTGCGACTAATTCACGTCGCAATCCAGGCATAAGAGATAGGATGTTTGCGGCGTCTCTCACTAGCCTCTCATCCCGTTCTTCTCTCCTTTGATTCGTCCAATGTGGCTGTTGGTTTGGAGAATCTCTCACCTGCTCTTCATCTTGTTCTTCTATACCCTCTGACTCTTGATGCTGCTGCAAGATTCCCTTCTTCTTGAGATGGCTCACCTGGTCTCGTAGGTTCTGCTGCGTCATGAAGTTGAGATCTGGCAGATTCTCACACCACAGACTATGCAGTCTACCCATATATCCCCTTCTTTCTGGTCTCGATCTTCGGTATAACACAGACAGTTGTTCGTGTTGCTCGGGTGTCCACTTGTGGCGTCGCCTTTGTGTGGCCTTGTTACTGTTGCCGGGTCCGACTACGGGTTGCTCTTGCGAGCAATGATTCCCTATGCGACCGACAACTTGTTCTCTCTCCTCCTCGATGTCCTCGTCGGAAGCTGTAATTTCTTGTATGACAGGCGCCCGCCTCCTCAGCATCCTGCCGTTGGTGGTTCGCATGCTGTCCCGTCCAGCACCAACCCCAGACGTGCCCTGGTGATCCCCAGGCAGCAGCTGTTCTCCGAGGCTCCGTAGATTGTAATTCATCATCATTCATCATACTGCCAGGTTTCGCTAGGGTACCTCGGGTTTGCTAAGCCCGTACTCTGAGACACGTCCCAGAGCCCCTGAGGGCTATTACTATTATTATTATAAGGCTCACATTTTACAATGAAAGAATTAATTCTCTTATGTAGTAATATTTCGGTCTTTATGTCAACGTCAATATTGACTGTGTCACAGCCGATAAGACAGTATCACTTCTGGTCAAGGTTATTTATTTTCATAAAATTACGTAAAACGTGAGTATTTTCGTATATTAGTAGATGTGAAAATTGCTGCTATACAGAGTGTTTTCTGTGAATTATTAACTCATAGTGTATCGTGACATAACCTTACGATTGAGCTGATTTGTTTCATAGAAAGTACTCTCGGAATACACTATTGTATATCTCATGGCACAATCGAATTGATTTGTGTCCATACGCCATCACAAACAAAGCGACGAAGCACTGTTTGTTTTTGACCCAACAGTTAATTTATGTATTTCAATAGAGACCATAAGCCACAACGAACACAGCACTGTTCATCTACGAACCAATAGTGAATGTATGTATGTATGTGAGTTAAAACTAATCGTTTGATACTATTCTCGGCAAAAAAGTGTATGAGTTTTTTTTGGACGTTTTTTTTTACTGTCGGATTTAAATACTTGGAAATATTATTTTTGTTCCTGGAGCTAAGAGGCTCAGGGCGAGTTCAGTACCTGGTTGGGTGACAGCTCTGCCTATAGATTTGGACAGCGCGCCAAAGCTCCTGTCCACAGGGCTTTCCCCCCTTTTTTTCCTTTTGGTAGTTTTCAACGCGTTAATGGTGAAAGTCAGTATTCAGAAAATAATATTTAAACTACCTGGCGCCCAATTAAATTCGAATTGACTTCCTCTCTTGTTTGTGGTTTCCCCTACTCTCGAACGAATAGTGAAATAGCCGAGGTGAATAGAGCTAGGAGAGTAAGCGTCCTAGGCTATAAATATATGGGGTTCTGATTCGAAAATATTTAGTTATCCCGTTTCATTTGCTAAATTTGACAACGATTTTGTGACCTCCTGTATAATGGTTTATAATTTTGACTATTGCGACAAGAAAATTATCCTTATTCGTCACGAATGTCTAAAGACACCAATTTTCCAATGGCAAATCTTGAAGGTATCCATCTTTCAGCAGAGCTCCATTTTCAGATTTGATTTCGTAATTTCACGTTGAAAACAAAAAATATACATAAAATTGTTTCAAGCACTAACGTGAAGTCAGGAGCTTTTGCGCGTATGCTCTATTGCCCATTTTCCTGTATTGGACAATCTTAATCGAATTTACCATAGTAAATTCGATTAAGAGTGTCCAATACAGGAGAATGGGCAATAGAACATATGCGCAAAAGCTCCTGACTTCACGTCAGTGCTTGCACGTCAGTGGTACGATTCTCATATCATTTTATACACGTCTTCATCTCGAGACTCAACAAGTAGTTACCAAGCATCAATTCGATCGAGTCTATTTTTTGAGTTATCGAGGAAATAATATTCCAGGTGGGTATAACTCCGAAACCGTTAGACCGATTATGCTCAAAAACGAACTAAACCCTCCCATTTGGACAGCTACTGATCTCTCCTATCTCCAACAATATAGATCCAATCGTGTTCAAACTTGGAACTTAGTAGTAGAGTTAGGTTCTGAAGGCTCTCGCCATGTTGGATGAATAGTTTCTGATATATAGAATTGTTTTTCAATGATTTCCAACGATTTTTAAAAATTTTCTAGTGATACGATCCTCATGAAATTTTGCAAGAATTTTCGCGTTGGCATTCTACAACTAATAACCATGTTTGAAATGGATCGGTTTTGAATTTTTCGAGTTATTGAGTAAATAACAACCAAAATTCAAATGGGTACAACTCCAAAACCGTTTGGCCGATTATGAACTCAAATGTCGTATTCAGACGCACGAGCTAACTTGAAAATTTCAAGTCACTTTCTCTTTCCGTTCTCAGGTTATCGTGACATAAATAACATTTTTTCAAACTTTTTCAAAAATATTCTAGCGATACGATTCTCACAAACGTTCTTGAGTTTGTATTCTAAAACTATTCACCCAGTTTCAATTCGATCAGGCTCGTAATGGTTGAAAACAAAATTATTACTCAGAAACCATCGGCCGATTATTCCTATTTACAAACTTGTCCGTCGTATTGAGATGTACCACCTACCCTGAAAATTTCAAGTTGCTATCTCTTTCCGTTCTCAAGTTATCGTGGCAACGGCCGGCCGGCCAACCAGCCGGATAGAATCAAATTTTACCTCGAATTCATCATCAGTGAGTTGAGACTAGTCGTTTGAGACTATTCTCGGCAAAAATTCGAAAATTACAGACATTCGGGCAAAATTATAACACGATGTTCCCCAGAACATACGCGCAATAAAATATAGGGCTACCCAATAAAAAATTATATACAATTTGCACTAATTTATTTAATCATACTTATTTCGTCTGATGAAGACGCTGTATCGACGAAACGCGTCACAAAATAAAATAAATTAGTGTGAATCGTATACAGGGTGAGTCTTTGACCACTGCATTAATTTTAACCAAAGATTCCTCTCATCAAATGAAACACTTTTTTCATTCGCTGTTGGGTCAAAAATTAACAGTGCTGTGCCTAAGGTGGCGTAAGGACACAGTAACAAAGCCTACACAGAACACAACTGGTTCTCCAAACTCAGGTCAAGCTCTTAGAGTTTATGAGGGGTCTCCTTGTGGAAGACCCAGGAGGATCAGTATAATAATAATAATAATAATAATAATAATTTACCATTTTTCCAGATTCGGCTCAGGTAAAAAGTCACAAGCGTTTAAGGATTTCACAATGTGCTAATACACTCCCGCATATAAATTATCTATGCCATTGTTGGCGGACGAGAATAAGGCATGGTAACGTGGTTTACAGCTTGATTCGGGATTCCAACGCTCAGGGACGGATCCATAAAAGGAGTGAAATTTTTGGAGTTTTCCATCTCAAAACATTAAATGAAGAATATCTCGAAAACGGTGCGTTTAAGGAGAAATGATGAAGAATAATATAATGTTCTAAAACGATGGAATATTCTTGAAATGACTCAAGAAAAACTTTATATGATTTCTTTATGCTAATTTCGTTTAGTTTTATGAATCCACGAGTCCATAACTAGAAAACCAGTAGAAGTAGAAAATAACTAATATTTGGAAAATATGTATCATAGTTATAGGAAACTTTACGCCAACATTCATTTTATTCGAAAAAAGGATGTCAAAGCTACAAAATAAAAACTGAGTTTTTTCAAAATGTCAACAGCCTGTATCTTTGTACCTGAGCTGAATTTGGAAAAATGTTAAATGAAAAAAGGGTTTCATTTGATGAGAGGAATCTTTGTTTAAAATTAATGCAGTGGTCAAAGACTCACCATGTATAATTTTTTCATTATGTAGTCTACTACATCATATTGCTGTAGCCTGATGAAGTCGCTGTGTCGACGAAACGCGTCACAGTATTAAATAAATCAGTGTAAATCGTATGTAATTTTTCATTGAGTTATTATGGATTTGCATCAAGTAAAAGCCACAAGCATTAAATTTTTTATAGGGCTGCCCTTTTCAAAATCGAAAGCTGGAGGGACATATTCATAAATGCCGTACCAAATGCCGCTGTTCCGATGAACATTTCCCGTTGCTGTCGGTGTTAACATGATATGTGGCCGATAGGAATTCGATCCCAAAGCTGTGATTCCGCGATTATATGGTCAGCGTACTATCATTTGGTCTAAATGTCTGTAATTTTAGAATTTTTTAGCGAGAATGGTCTCCAACGATTATGTTCGACCCACTGATGAAGAATTTGTCAAATTCCAGCCGTCCGTCCGTTGCCACGGTAACTTTCAAACGGAAAGGGATAGCGACTTTCCAATTTCAGGGTATGTTGCTCATACGAATGCAACGGATAATGTCGTTAATGGAAATAATTGGCCAGACTGTTTCGTCGTTACACTGAAATACATACATCTGAAATATTGTGATCACAAAAACATAAAAAATTGGTTCAAGCCATGTGGACAGGAGCTTCTTGGCACTCTTGTTCAAACAGACAAATTATAACTCCTAAAGTATTGGTTTCTCAGAGTTGGGAATTATATCAATGGATTCCTATGATAAAAATGCACCATGAAAGAAATTGAATTTAAAAAAAGTGTCGTTCAAAAAAAATGCTTCAAAAATTATATTATAAAAAAAGAGCAATCTACAATGCTTAAATGCCTTAATGCTTCAAAAACTGTGATTAAATTTATTTATCAAGATTGAATGAACAATCTGCAATGATTCAACCTCGTGAAATGGGTTGTTGCAAATTAGCCTCGGTGCATAGTTTTCACAACTCGAAATACCTAAGGAAAGTATTATCGAAATGTCTAGAGCAAGGCTGGAGACAATCATAGCAGATTGTCCATTTATTCCTGATATTTGAGTAGGTATTGGATTAAGAACAAATTATTTTAATAGTTCAAAATATATTAATAAAATACTATCCTCTTTTCATAATTTAAAATTTAATAGTCCATACCACTAACACATTCTTTTCTGTATTATGATGCTTAACTCAAAAAAAAATGATTGATACACAAATGTCGATCCATATTTCAGTATTTTTTTGCTAGCAACATTATGAAAATACTTATGGAAGTAAAAGGTAATATCAACATGAGTGATCAACGAACAGTAATTTCTTTTGATGATTCCATTATGTTCTTCTTTCCTATTGCCTCCATAAACTACATCAAAACAGTGTTGTATATATTCACAAATTCAAGAATCGAATACTTTCCAAGACAATAACAACTATGAATTGACAATCTCTGATAGCTAGAAAAGATGGCATTTTTGAATAGTGATCACAGACAGATTCTGTGTTCACATTCTGTGAATACATAGAACTTACGATGTATTATTGAAGCATCATATCTCCGAAAGTATTAGCTGGTTAGAGTTGAAAATGTTAACAATGGATTCTTATGATAAAACTGCATCTTGAAAAAATTTTAATTCAAAAGTTGTTTTGTAAAAAAAATATTTTTTTTTCGTTACTCCGAAACTATTAGGCCGATTTTCCCCAATAACGGACTCAACCGAGATATTTATCCCTCAAAACTACTCTGAAAATTTCAACTGTCTATCTCATTCCGTTCGAGAGTTATCGTGTTAACAGCATGATGGAGGGCCGGCCGGCCGGGCAGAATCGATTTCGACCACGGATTCTTGATAAGTGAGTCAATCCAAATCGTTCAAGACGATTTTCAGCCAAAAATTCGAAAATTACAGAAATTTGGGCAAATTGATAAGCACTCTGTTCCGAGGGACAAGAGCGCCAAAAATACATATCCGATCGAACATGGTGCAAATTTCTGCAGAATTCGTGAGGATCGTATGTCTAAAATTAAATTCTTCATACATGTTGCATTTCAGAAAATATCCAACAGATTTCGCTCAAAGCTTCAAGCCAAATTTCATTTTTCAATACTCACAAAAATACAGATCCGATCGAATTGAAATTTAGTACTCAGTTGAATATTGGTTCAAGCACTGACGTGAAGTCAGAAGCTTTTGCGCGTTATGTTAACCATTCTCCTGTATTGGACACTCTTAATTCGAATTTACCATGGTAAATTCGAAATTCCAATACAGGAGAATGGACAACATAATTTACCAAGGTGAATTCGATTAAGAGTGTCCAATACAGAAGAATGGACAATAGAACATACGCGCAAAAGCTTCTGATTTCACGTCAGTGCTTGAACCAATTTTTTTTTTCGTGATTTTTTTGAAATTTTCTAGGGATGCGGTTCTTAAAATTTTCTATTTCATTTTTTTTTTCAACTTTTCTAGGGGTACGGTCCTCACAAAATTTTAAACACGTCTTTATGATGATTTTCTACTACTAGTTACCAAGCTTCAATTCGATCGAATATTTATTTTTTGAGTTATCAAGGAAATAATACTCCAGGTGGGTATTACGTGGAAACCGTTTGACCGATTATGCCCAAAAACGAACTCAACTCTCCCTTATGAATACGCAACCTACCCTGAAAATTTCAAGTCCCTATCTCCTTTCGTTCGAAAGTTATCAAGGCAACGGTCACCCATCTACTGAACTCACACAAGAATGCTCGAATCTCCAACAATATTCAACCGATCGTGTTAAAACTTGTAACTTCGTATTGGGATGCGCCACCCACCCTGAAAATTTCAAGTCGCTAACTCTTTTCGTTCTCAAGTTATGTGGCAACAGCCGGACGGCCGGCCGGACATAATCAAATTTAACCTTGAATTCTTCATTGGGGAGTCGAACTTAATCGTTTGAGACCATTTTCATCAAAAAATTCGAAAGTAACAGACATTTGGGCAAAACTATAACGCGATGTTCCCCATAACATACGAGCAAAAAGACGGCTTGAAGGTTCATACAGTATTTTGTGAGGGAGTGTGAGGCATGAATAGACTAAAGAAAATACGCGAAGCTCCTGATTTTACCTCAGTGCTTTTAAAACATTTTTTCAGCTAACCGTTGGTTGGTTTAACCGTTGGTCGGCAAATCTGGTTCTGAAGGATCATTCTCTTTTTGCCATAAGTCGAAGATGGCGGTCCTTCAACTAATCTGTTCTTCTTCACCCTCCAATTCCTCTTCTACTCCGCTCCTGACCCTTCCGTGTCCATGCACGATATCGATAACGATGGTGGATTTGTTCCGCTCGTTACGTTTCGTAATTTATCTGAACAAGGAACCAAGTTCTGTCACATAATTGGCCGTAACTAGCTTGATCACACCCTCAAAACAAACGATCGAAACCGAAATCAATAAAGAATCGAAGTGAATCTCGGGTAACATACAGTCAGTAGCTTTGGCGTGGCTGGTTCATTTAACGATCATCAGATTTCCACACTGCGCAAAAAAATTAACGCACATTCTGAAAATTTCAATTTTAATTAAAGTTAACTCTACATTGACTTTATAACTTATTTTTTATGTTCTGTCGGGAAGGTTTTGAACGAAACAAGACACATTAAATCAAAGAAAAATTCAGGATTTCACCGAATCTTATGTGAAAGAAGAGAAATAAACAATTTTCAAAATACTGGAATGCTGATAAGTGATTCAATACTTGGTATTTCCACCCCTTGCGTTAATTACAGCTCGGCAACGACGGTTCATTTTCAAAATATGAGAGATTTCTCTGATTTGGATTCCTAAGTCATTAAGAGTAGCTGGATGATTTTCTGAACTTCTCAGCCTTCTATTGAGGTTGTCCCAAACCTGCTCAATCGGATTGAGATCTGGACTTCTTGCTGGCCATTCCATTCGAGAGACTTCAACCTCTTCAAGGTACTCCTGAACGATGCGCACACGATCGGGTCTGGCATTATCGTCCATAAAAATTGAAATTTTCACCAATGTATGGGGCAAATGGCACTACATGCTCTTCAAGAATGTTTCTTATATACCTATCAGCTTTCATAGCTCCATTATCAACGACCACTAGGTCTGTGCGAGCAGTCAGAGATATTCCACCCCATACCATAATCGATCCTCCCCCGACACCAGTAGTATTCAGGAAAGTGCACTGAGCATATCTTTCATGTGGACGTCTGTATACAAGGGAACGTCGATCACAATGGTAGACGCAGAATCTAGACTCATCTGTGAAGAGAACTCTTTCCCAATCAGCCTCTTCCCAATGGATATGCTCTCTCGCAAAATCCAAACGCGCCCTTCGATGGGCTGGGGTAAGAGCTGGGCCTCTTGCCGCGACACGAGGCCTTAAATCATATTCTCTGAGGCAATTTCTTATTGTCTGAGAGCTAATTTGCACCCCATGAGTTTGCTCAAGCTGATTTTGAAGGAGGCGAGCGGTTGCAAACCGTTGTCTCAACGAAGAAACTCTCAAGTAACGTTCTTGAATGGCAGTTGTTACCCGTGGTCTACCCTGTCCTGGTCTTCGGACATTCATACCTGTCTCCCTGAATCGCTGCAACATTCTGGACACACTTGTATGGGAAACTCCAAACCTTTCTGCAATTCTTGTGAGAACGGAAGCCCCAAGTTCAATTCCGAAGCTAGGAAAGAAATTTTCTAGTCACGGTAATCTTCACCATTCACTGTTGGGTCAAAAATTAGCAGTGCTGTACCTAAGGTGGCGTAAGGACACAGTAACAAGGCCTATACAGAACACAACTGGTTCTCCTTACTCACCCAAGCTCTTAGAGAGCTTATGAGGGGTCTCCTTGGGGAACGCCTAGGAGGATCAGTATAATAATAAAAAAAAATGTATTACTGATGATAAATTCCATGAATTTCCCATTGTATTGATAAGTGAATATTACTGAGTATACCCAGGACAGCGTGGTATACTCGTTTTGTTGTTTCTCCTCCTGCCATATTGTAATGAGTATTTATATTTATCGATAAAAAAAATGGTTCAAGCACTGATGTAAAGTAAGGAGCTTTTTCGCGCATGTTCTATTGTCCATTCTCCTGTATTGGACACTCTTAATCGAATTTACCATGGTATTTCGATTTAGAGTGTACATTAGAATGGACAATAGAACATGCGCACAAAGCTCCAGACTTCACGTCACTGCTTGAACCAATTTTGTTTTTTTCTTATATTTTTTATTTTGAGGGATACGGCTCTCACAAAAATTTTCACACGTTTTTGGCGCTCTAGTTCCTCGGAACTGAGTGCCTATCAATTTGCCCAAATGTCTGTAATTTTCGAATATTTCGATGAAAATGGTCTTAAACGATTTGGTTCGACTCACTGATCAAGAATCCGTGGTCGAAATTCATTCTGTCCGGCCGGCCGGCCGTAGGCACGATAACTCTCGAACGGAATGAGCTAGAGAATTGAAATTTTCAGAGTAGGTTTGGGGGATAAATATCTCGGCTAAGTTCGTTATTGAGCAAAATCAGACAGATGGTTTCGGAGTCACAAAAAAAAAATTTTTTTTTACAAGACAAATTCCAAATTAAATTTTTTTTAATGAGCAGTTTTATCATAAGAATCCATTCATATCATTTTTAACTCTAACAAGCTAATACTTTCGGAGATATGATTCTTCAAAATTTCAATGTAAATCGTATTTCACAGATTGATATAATTATTCTATGTATGAATTCTCATAATGTCAACTTGACAGAAGGGAATATTGTAACTTCAAAAATATTGGGGTTGAAATACTCGTATTTTAGCGATGCAACGGGGAACCCCCCGAAAATGTTTGAAAATTTTACGTAAATATTGAAAGCATAATTCTGTAGTTCGAGAGAGGAGAAAATTTGGTGAACGTAGATCAGGAAATTTTTGATCGATTACAAGGTAATTTTTCATTATTACTCTTCTTTGATACATGTTTTATGAAAAATCTACTATTTGTAGGTACTTTAAACCTGTTTTGGGCAATTGTCATACGAAACTTGTTGGCGCTCTAGTTCCTCGGAACTGAGTGCTTATCAATTTGCCCAAATGTCCGTAATTTTCGAATTTTTCGATGAAAATGGTCTTAAACGATTTGGTTCGACTCACTGATCAAGAATCTGAGGTCGAAATCGATTCTGTCCGGCCGGCCGGCTGGCCGGCTGTAGGCACGATATCTCTCGAACGAAAGGGGTTTGTGGATTGAAATTTGCAAGGTGGGTTTGGAGCGTAAAAATCTCGGACGAGCTCGTTAATGGAAGAAATCCATCGAGCGGTTTCGGGGTTATGGCCGATTTTAGTAAAAATATTTTTTATGAATATTTCCGAAACCGATCACTCGATCTATCTAAAATTCAGCATCAAATTGTAGAATCATGACCTTTATACGCATGTGAAGGTTTGTATTGACCAGATATACGCAAAGTGTCAAAAAAAATTTTAAATATTTAAAAAAAGTTTTTCTACAATAACTCTCGAACGTAATGAGCTAGGTAGTCGAAATTTTCAGAGTAGGTTGGGAAGATGAATATCACGGTTAAGTTCGTTATTGGGCAAAATTGGCCAGATTTAATTCGATTTCTTCCATGGTGCAGTTCTCATTCTCAGATTGCTCATTTAATCTTGATAAATAAACTATTATTTGAATTGAATTTCCTTCATGATGCAGTTCTATCATAAGAATACATTGATATAATTCCCAACTCTGAGAAACCAATACTTTCGGAGATATAATTTGTCTGTTTGAACTAGAGCGCCAGAAAGCTCCTGTCCACAGGGCTTGAACCCATTTTTATGTCGATATTCTACAACTATTAATCAAACTTCAATTCGATCGAATCTATATTTTTTGAGTTATCAAGGAAATAATACTCCAGGTAGGTATAACTACATATCTCCTTTCGTTCCGAAGTTATCGAGGCAACGGTCACCCATTCAGCCACTGAACTCACACAAGGCTGCTCGGATATCCAACGATATAGATCCGATCGTGTTCAAACTTGGAACTTGGCAGTAAAGCTATAGGTTCTGAAGGCATTCAGCGATGTCAGACGAATAGTTTCTGATATATAGAATTATTTGCAATAATTTTCAATGTTTTTTTAAAAATTTTCTAATGATAAGATCTTCA
The DNA here is from genome assembly GCA_937662695.2 of Halyzia sedecimguttata. Classification (NCBI taxonomy): domain Eukaryota; kingdom Metazoa; phylum Arthropoda; class Insecta; order Coleoptera; family Coccinellidae; genus Halyzia; species Halyzia sedecimguttata. The sequence goes on from OW569414.2 coordinate 71,357,749, forward strand.
CAAAATTTCCTATGAACGGGGGCGAAATCGCCAAAGAAGTATTCACGTTACCGTAATTGCTAGAGAATGATAAGGGCAACACTCTGTTACGGACAGAACGACCGTCTCTACTGCAATATTTGCATTGCCAACTGTCATTCATATGTACATAAAAAATTCAGTGAATTCTGAAGATAGGCGTTCGGTATATGGAATTTTTCCTGAAAACAATTGTTATCCTTCTGTTGATATGATATTCACTATATCTTCATGAACCTGGACTCTATAATTTACATCTGAGTAGTACAGTTTAGCTCAATTTAATATCTGCTTTGGAAATTTCAAATAGATATCTCCGAAACCCTTAGGACGAAGTCTGCCTATTTACCTACTCAACCGGCGCATTATGACATCAAACCTACTCTGCAAATTTCAAGATTCTAAATTCCCTGTACTACAAGTGTTCATATTACGGACGTAGAGAAGGACAGATTGAAATTTGGCCACGGATTGTTCATCTTTTTGTCGAATAGAATCATTCAAGACCATTTTTGGTTTTAAACTTAAAAAATTCACACTTTTCGGATGAATGATAGCGGCCTGGTTTGAGCACGCAGAATAGGATAGAACTATCCGATAAGTTAGTAATATCGCTTGATCTATAGAATAAAATTTCATTCAAATTACCTTCCCTAGTAGCAAGAATTGCCATGTTTTGTCTGATGATCAATTTATCTTCTTGTCGTGATTTCCATATGAATTAATATGCCGTGCAACTTGATTTTATAACTCATGTATACTTGATTAACTGTTATATTGGTTCTGTAACTAATGCCAATCAATATCAAGATCGACAAAATATACCACCCAGAAATTCTAGTCTATATCAATTTTTTGTTTCAGATCCATTGCTTTGTGGAAAATGGCTTTGTCGTCAACGTACCTTGGGATATCCCACCTGTTCTTAGCCTAAGTAACTCATAAATATATGTACAAAACAAAATTGACTGATAGTGGTCCCGTGGGGATTCCACAACTCACAACATTAAATGAACTTATAATAATTAACAAATTCATATGAGTTGCAGAATGGCGAAGGGACCACTCAACTTCAATTATGATAAGGATTATGATTTGGAATTCATGCACATTTTAAAGCTCATGAATTTGAGAGTCCTTAAATATTCATTCATTAATAAAAAATCTAATGATAAAATTAGATTAATCTCGAAAATGGATTCTCGAAATGGTACCTACGCCTTGTGTTTATTGCAAAAGGGCGAAGGATTATTTCGACAAAATACTGATGATATTCTTTGCCCATTTCAGATTTTTTGAGGCACAGATGAATATTCTTTAATTCATTTTCATACATTTTCATTTTAAAAAAATTGGTTCAAGCACTGACGTGAAGTAAAGAGCTCTTGTGCGGCTGTTCTTTTGTCTATTCACCTCACTTGGGCACTCTTAATCGAATTTACCATGGATATAGACCGTTTTCTCGGTTTTCATAAGATATGAATACATTTCGTACCATTTTAATGACAGACTTGAGAAAGGAGAGAATCATCTAAGATCACAAAGTACTGACATAATATATGTAGACACTCAAGTTATCGGGTTAATTCGGAGTCACTAGCCAAGTTGTCTTCATATACCCTTTAGTACATTAACCTAAGGTTTTGCCTACAATTGTGTGGCTTCTTCAGAGGTCTAGAAAGTAAAAGACTCGAAATTTTCAGAGATGGCGCATAGTCAGTCATTGTGATCATTACAAATATGTCTTCATGCGGGATCGCAAGGACCTCACTAAGAGATGTAAATGCGAATGTTCCCATTTGGTACCCGATGTGAGATATTTGAGAGTTTCCACAATGGGTTGTCGCAGTGACTTCGCTGAGATCATCCCATGTCTGACATTTGGACAAAAAATAGAGCTCTCTTCAACCTTCCAGAGATGTGACAAAAGTCCTCACATTTTACCGGCAAGAAGTCGCTGAGATATCTCTGATAATAATGGAAACCAGAGCTGTGCCGAGCACTGACGAAAAGTGCTTCGAGCACCGAGCACTAAGCACTGACTGAAAAGTGCTCCGGAATCTCGAGCACTAAGCCCTTTTATTCATGAATTGCTCGCGATTACTAAGCACTTTCGGAAAGTAATTCGTCTTTGCGAGCACTAAGCACTAAGCACTTTACAAAAGGATGAGTCTGTTAAACATTTGACGGGGAGAGGGGGGCAATACCATACTTCCTCCAAGATAAGGTTATATAATATGTTAATTTTACTGGTACACCTATTGTTTTGGCGTGATCGTTCCCTGGAACGAGAACATTATCATGTTTTCCGAGTGTCTGTAATTATCGAATTTTGGGCGGAAAATGTTATCAAAGGATAAGGTTGGACTCACTGAAGAGGACTTCTTGGTAAATTTCAATTCTATCCGTCTGTCCCGAAAGAAAAGAGCTAGACTCTTGTAATTTTCAGGGTAGGTTTAGGGTGCAAATGCGCCGGTTAAGTTCGTTCATGTGATCAAATTGAAACTTAGAAATAGTTGTAGAATACGTACACGAAGACTTATTTCATATATCGTGAGAATCATGTCACTAGACAAAAAAAAGTAAAAATATCTGTCAGATGTTGCTGAAATTTTGCAAAAATCGATAGGGCTGGTATTCTTGGAAATATTTTGGAAACATATTTTTTGGAAACCTTTGGAGATTTCAGTACCTGGGTGAGTGACCATTGTAGATATTATTTTTAAAAATGTGCGCTTCTCTCCATTTCTCATTCAGTAAGTGTGCTCTCTACATCTTCCGGCAAACTTGGAGGCGGGCTTTCAGCTGCGACAAGAGAAATAGGAAAAGTGAAATTACGTGCGTGTAGTGTTATGGGGAAGCCTGATTGATTTTAACAAATATTTGAATGCATATTAAGATGAAAGTAATGAAAATGACAGATTAGATCAAATTCGTGGAAATCACTGACGTAGTGATTTTGAGTGTTTATTATTGTCACTATTCATCGAAAATAACATACAATAGACAACCATCCATACGATAGACAACCATCATATTGTACAATAATATTGACCGTCTAGGGGCCACCGTCATTATATTGTGCAACGCACATTGCACAATAATATTGAGCGTGTATGAACTGTTGAAAAAACAAAATTTTTAGAGCAAATGTAAAGAATAATGAGGGGTTTCAATAATGAAATTTGAAATCGTTGGAATTGAAAATTTCAGAATATGAATGCACTGAATTTACCTATGAACAAGCTGAAGAAAAGAAAATTCATAAACAAATCAAGAAAAAAATCACTGATGTAAAGATAGGGAGAAGGCTTTGCGCGCTTGTTCACATCACTCGGAAGCTCTTGAGATATAGATAAGCGGCCTAATAATCTGAAACCATTTTCGGCTAATGAATTGGCAGATTACATTCACCTGGACATAATGATAAAATGCTTTGAAATGTTTTCTACTCGAAAACAGGAATAGTCCAAAAATTGAATTGAAAAATGTAACTTATAAAATAGGATGACCACTCCATTTAAACCTATAGCCGGAAATGTGTAAGGGTCACTTTCGCCCTTGAGTTCTACTATACTCAGTGAATTGGTTACGTTGTATCTTATGATTTAATACATTGTAGGCCTGAAGAAGCAGAGGGCAACTTCTCCGAAACGTCACCAAAGTGGTACTAAAGACTTAATTTCTTTCCTTCCTTTGTCCTATTTCCTCATATATTTCAATACAATTAAAAAGTTATTTTATTGGATTACCACTCATTGTATCTATAATATAACAAAATATTCAAAATTAGTTTTTAAACGTGAATATTTCCAATTATGGTCCGATTTTGCCCACATATTAACGACCTCAATCGAGATATTGAGGCCGCAAACTTACCCTGAAAATTTTAAGTTTAAGCTGTGGTTGTTTCGCAGAAATGAGTCTAATCTAATCGTTTGAGATCCATTTCTCCCCAGAAACCATTGTGATGAAACAGTCGAGCTAAAATTCAATGAGTTGGTTAGGTACCTACTGACTGACAAATGCGTCTACTTCTCTTCAATTTTTGGGAGTACTTATTTTGTCAACTAAAAAAAATGATTATTTTTCAATATTCGATCGTGTGAATTTTGCAATAGCAAAACTTAAAAATTCAAGTAACAGTATCAATACATTTCCCCTGCAGTCATTTCTACAGAAAAAAATATTGCACGATGAAGATGGTAAAATTTGGTATTTGAGATCAAATCAAGATATATAATAAACTAGTGTTCCATTAAAAAATAATTTAACATTAGAAAGCTATTTCCATTCCTTGAATATTATTTTTTTTTCACCAAGGGCTAATAATTTGTCATTACAACGTATTTGTATCAAACGTATATCAATATTCCTTTACTTTTACATTAACATACATACTCGTACAATATATGTACATAGCAATATAGTATATTAATCAATGAAGGTATTAAGAATGCCATTATTCATGAGGGTGATGTTTATGAAACAAACCGGAGGTGAGTTTCGTAAATCCCTCGAGTGAATAATTAATGTCATAAAAAGCAAATTGAGTATTATGCTCCATTCACAACAATTAATTCTTTCTAAAATAATTTCAAATATTTGTTGGAATCAATTGATATTTCACATAGACTTAATTTCATATGAATTGTTATCATAGTGAACTATGCATGCCATTATACTTGAGTAAACACACGTATAATATGCACATTATAGTACAACAGTCGTGGATAAAAATCTTAAAATGTTTACTTCCCTTAGATTCTTGCGAAACTGCGCAGTTCACTCACTACTGACTGTAACTTCTTTAACTCTACACTCGAATGAGTCGAATGTCCATAATGATGCGATCGTCTTACGTTTTCAGATTGTGACAAGTATGAATCGGTTATCCCGAGAAGTGCTCCGCAGCATTGCAGTGCTTGGGAGCACTTTGTAGTGCTCGGGAGCACTCTAGTGCTTGGGAGCACTTTGTGGTGCTCGGGAGCACTCTAGTGCTTGGGAGCACTTTATGGTGCTCGGGAGCACTCCAGTGCTTGGGAGCACTCCAGTGCTTGGGAGCACTCTGCTATGCTCGGGAGCACTTCGTAGTGCTCGGAAGCACTTTTCGGGAGTTCTGAGCACTAAGCCTTCTCGAAAATTTTGAGAAGCACTAAGCACTAAGCACTGCTTCGATATAGTGCTCGCGAGTACAGTGCTTAGGAGCACAAAAGTGCTCAGAGCACTTTGACGAGCACTAAGCACAGGGCTTTGGGACAGCTCTGATGGAAACCCGTTTGCTGAACCCGCTAATATCAGATATGCCTATGTTTTGTCAGTACAACGTCTGTAGGGTCTATTAGTCTTTCATGAACTTCAGATACAGGGTCTTTAGAAATGATTGTAGCATCGCAGTTTCCTTTGGATTTTTATTTGCCGCTTCTCACCTCTTGTATTTTGATTGTATCATAGAATTCCTAAACTGATAGACAGAGCCAATATTGAAGTATTGCCAATTCTTAAGATTCTTTTTAAACTTGGTTTTCAAATTATTTAAATCTGCAATGACTTATAATTTAAAACAAATACATTTATTGTGATGTCCTTAGCGCAATGGTACATTAATTAATGGTGAATGGAATTACTCTGTACAGGCCTGTAAAATTTAATATCTCGCGAAATATCCTGATGTTCAGATTCTAGAATCTTCTCTGAAAGCCCACATCAGAGGTGCTATAAAGAGATTAATGCAAACTGGAAACATTAACAAGGGAAAATCGACAGGAAGACTTCAAGGTTCTCAAGAATTTGTTGAAGAACTGAGAACACGAGTTGAATAAAATCCTCAAATGTCCCTGAGTAAATTATCTTTACAGTATGGTGTCCCCTTGAGTACTTGAAACAAATTTAAAAAAAACTGAATTTGTAGCCTTACAAAATAACGATATACAGCCTACCAATAGATATTCTACGTCACCTAGACTACTGTTATTGGCTTCTATAAATAATCTTAAAGTCGATAGATTATTGGACTTAAGTTTGTTTAGCCATGAGGCTTCGTTCCCTTGTCGGGTTAAGTGACTTCTCAAAACTACAGAATTTGGACATTTGAGAATCCCCTCAGTTTTATTGAGACTGCATTACATTTGCAAAAAGTTGGTGTGTGGTTAGCAGTTTCTCGTCTTAGAATATATGGGCCACTTTTCTTTCATCATATCATTAATGGTGAAAGGTACAAAAGAATAATGCTGGAGATTTTCATAAACCAATTAAGTACATGACGAAAAAATACATTTGATATATTTTCAACAAGATTGGGCAACTGCCCACACAACTTCCGCAAATCTAAGCTATTGGCAGGAGTTCTATGACAACCGCATAATTAGTCGAGAACCTTTCCAATACGCTCTCCAGACTTGACTCCGCTGGACTTTAGCATCATTGCATATCTAAAAGATGAGGTTTTCATAAGACCATAGGATAATATTGAGGATATCCAATCTTCAGTAACAGTGTGCTGCCAAAATATTGGCCCACAAATGTTAAAAAATATATTTGACGAAGCAGAATTTATAAATGCCTTGAGAATGATGCAGCCAATTTTGAACATTTGATGTGAAATCATTGTCAGAATTATCACCACACGAACTGGAAGTTATCTTACAGTTATTCAATGTATGCTGTATGTATTGATTTATTACCTGTATTTTAACATTAAAATTAGTAATAATGAAAAATGGCGATACCGTTGTTATAAATCAAACAAGTACAGAGCGTTCCTGCCAATAGGGTCCTTCATAATGGCTTCGTATAATTAATATACTTATGCATATATTTCACAAGTCAAATAGACCCCAGGGGGTTCATTGATTTGCCGAGAAAGCAAGAGTAGACGCGTTTCTGGCTTCCTGGCCTTCATCAGTACTCTGTAGCCTCTCTACAAATTCAACTAAACTGAACCGGGTTAAGCCTCTCAGAGCCGGCTTGGTTGATCAGGCTTAACCCGGTTCAGTTTAGTTGAATTTGTTGAGAGACTACAGAGTGCTGATGGAGGCCAAGAAGCCAGAAACGCGTCTTCTCTTGCTTTCTCGGCAAATCAATGAATCCCCTGGGGTCTATTTGACTTGTGAAATATATGCATAAGTAAATTAATTATACGAAGCCATTATGAAGGACCCTATTGGCAGGAACGCTCTAGACTTGTTGATTAAAATTAGTAGCAGTATGCATTCAGTTATCAGCACTTACCTACTTCTCAAAAATTCTAAATAGGATTTCAAAAATTCTTCCAATCAAACACAAGGGAACAGATTAGTCATATCTATTCAATAGCTAATATGATATATCTTGAAAATGGCTTAGGAGAATAGAATCCCAAGTAATGAATAATTCATACTCGATTCCATCAGCTTGATATTTTCCTAAAAAAAAATAACTTTTAATGGAGTCAAATTCCAGTAATAATTTATCATTCTTTCAATCAAATTACCCAACTCTGGTCATCACAAAGTCTGTTGTGAACCCAGAGAAGGGATTAGGCTCAGCAATTATACTATGTACCCAACATCAGGCATAATGAAATCTTAAATCGAAGTATTCATTTATTTGAATATTTCACTTTCTACAAACTTAATGCGAACTATATAAACTATTTAACCAATTTATGTCGTATAATAAAAAATTTTGGTCCAAACTGGCACGGCAGGAAACGTAATCATTTTGGAATTCTTCATAGAATCTAAACGAAGGATAAAGTGAGGTTATGCTTATATTATGAATTCCACAGAATTAGGGTATATTGTGTGATGAATTCGGTGGCTGGAATTTCAAATGTGTTCAGCATGTATATAAAGCAGCAAAATGAAAAGGTTTCAGAACCAACTACGATGTTACAGTCATTTATAGAGACCCCCATATAAATTGAAAATATAATTGAAATATTACTCTATAAAGAAACAGATATGAATCAACTTTCTACTTCTGAATATTTTGAGTCGATGGAAATTTTACCTTGCACCAGTACATGAACAGAATATTTTTAATAAATCGGTCCAGAGCGTTCCTGACAATAGAGTCTACATAATGAGTTCGTATAATTATTATACTTATGCATTAGGGTGGGCCAAAAATAATTTTTAATTTTTTTTTTCTTAGCTACCATGAAAATATCGTCTAAGATGACGAAAAAAAAATTGTGTTAAAGTTTCAGCTCTTAATATTAATATTAAGAGGTGGCTCATTAGAGTTTTTCTTTTTTCCTTTAGTCCCATACAAAAAAATTCACATCTCACCATTCGTTGTTTATTAAGCAAAATTTTCTTAAAGTTTTTTGTAGCAAATTTAACGTTCTACAAAAAAGGTTTCTTACATTTTCTTCGCACGCCTCGCCATTTTAAAGATATTCAAGATTGAAATTTAAAGATTTTAAGGTACATTTCTTTTTTGCTTCTGAATTTTGTAAGTCGTTGGCAAATGAACGCTACGCAATGCGCAATACATATTTCTGCAGGAAATTAAATGCTCTACAAAAAAGGTCTCCTATGCTTAGTCGATTAGAATGAGCGTTTGAAAGATATTTATGATTAAAGTTCAATACTTCGCTCATACTAATTTTTCAACATTTTCTTCGGAAAATTTTAATATAATTCATTAGTTTCGAAAAAATTAATGCAAATTTAAGTTTTTATCAGCACAAAAATACTTTCATCTATTATTTAAATTATTTTTTATATACATGTACGTTAGGGTTGGCCAAAAATAATTTGTAATTTTTTTTTCTTAGCTACCATGAAAATCTCACCCGACATGAAAAAAAACAAGTTCTGGTTAGACCTGAGCTCTTAATATTAATATTAAGAGGTGCCTTATCGATATTTTCGATTTCCCATTTAAATAACACAATTTTTCATCTTATATTACAAATTAGTGGCTAAGAAACATAACAAATCATATTTTTTCGATTTATCTCCTCTTTATTTAATTCATTCATAAAAGAAATTCATGCAATCTTGTCTTGCTGAACTTAATTGTTAATTTTCATTACTATTTTTGTATTTTACCGCTTAAGTCATTATAATTATCGATCTTAGCGACACCTATAGGACAATATAAGTAAATATTATTCAAGGTTACGTCAATCTCTCCAACTTTGTTTACTGTCTGATATCTTTTGTCGTTTTGATTCGTATTTTATTATTGTATTTAGTAACAGTAAAGGGAAATGTTTTAATATTGCAAGTTTTTGCTGTTTTCTAAAAATGAGCTGCAAACCGATTTACTTAATTGGTGCTCCCAACCCGAACGTCTTTGGCCGTAAGTTGCCTACCGTTAAAGAGGATATGTCTGTGTTAAGTATTGAACTTTAATCATAAATATCTTTCAAACGCTCATTCTAATCGACTAAGCATAGGAGACCTTTTTTGTAGAGCATTTAATTTCCTGCAGAAATATGTATTGCGCATTGCGTAACGTTCATTTGTCAACGACTTACAAAATTCAGAAGCAAAAAAGAAATGTACCTTAAAATCTTCAAATTTCAATCTTGAATATCTTTAAAATGGCGAGGCGTGCGAAGAAAATGTAGGAAATTTTCTTGTAGAACGTTCAATTTGCTACAAAAAACTTTATAAAAATTTTGCTGTACGAACAACGAATGGTGAGATATGAATTTTTTTGTATGGGACTAAAGAAAAAAAGAAAAACTCTAATGAGCCACCTCTTAATATTAATATTAAGAGCTGAAACTTTAACACAATTTTTTTTTCGTCATCTTAGACGATATTTTCATGGTAGCTAAGAAAAAAAAAATTAAAAATTATTTTTGGCCCACCCTATTATGCATATGCATCACTAATCTAATAAACCCCAGGGGATTTCATTAATTTGCCGAGAAGCAAGAGCAGATGCGTTTTCATTATTATTATGGAGATTTTTGAGGTGTCCATCAAAGGAAAAATCGATTCAATTAAATATCGAAAGGAATCGTTCGAATCGATATCAGGTTAAAACAGCACAAAAACAGATATTTGCACGAAATTATATCACCCTGGTACGAACGCGTAAAAAGCAGTCGCGATTCAATTTCGTTCCCACCGAAATTTCATCCAGTTTTCTTGCTTTCGGCCAAATCATAACGGCAAAACTTTGCGCCAACTTCGGAATGGAAATCAAATGAAATTAGCAGAAAAATCGGCGGGGTAGAAAATTAAAATATCTCGTCAAACTTCTCGTTGTGCTTCTCGTTCTTCGTTTATGAAGTGAATTAGACGAATGTGACTATTCTCTTTTTCCGCTCTCCTGGTGATCGTGAAGACTGTTGTGATTTATATAAAATGTGGTGAAGCTACGCATGTTTAAAACGCTTTAAAATGTACTCGATTTAATATACAAGGTGAGTTGTACATAAATTTTATCCGTAGATTGCTCTCAGCGGATAAAACACTTTTTTCATTTATAGTTTTTATAAGTTCGGCACAGGAAAAAAGATACATGCGGTTGAAATTTGAAAAAAAAATTGGTTCAAGCACTGACGCTAAAAAGTTCCTGACTTCACGTCAGTGCTTGAACCAGTTTTTTTTTCGTAGTTTTTTTTCAATTTTCTAGGGGTACGGTTCTCACAAAATTTTACACACGTCTTTATGTCGATATTCTACAACTAGTTAGCAATCTACAATGTGATCAGGTCTATATTTTTTGAGTCATCGAGGAAATAATATTCCAGATGGGTATAACTCCGAAACCGTTGGGCAGATTATGGCCAAAAGCGAACTTAACTCTCCCATTTAGATGCTCAACCTACCCTGAAAATTGCAAGTCCCTATCTCCTTTCGTTCTGGAGTTATCGAGGAAACGGTCACCCATCCAGCTACTGAACTCACACAAGGCTGCTCAGATGTCCAACAATATAGATCCGATCGTGTTCAAACTTGGAACTTGGTAGTAGAGATAGGTTCTGAAGGCTCTCGCAAAATATCTGCAATGTCGGATGAATAGTTTCTGATATATAGAATTTTTTTTAATGATTTTCAATGATTTTTAAAAAAACGTCTAGTTAAATTGGATCGGTTTGGTATTTTTCGAGTAATTAAGGAAATAACAACCAAATTTCAGATGGGGATAACTCCAAAACCGTTTGGCCGATTATGCTTATAAGCAAATTCATGCAAATGTCACATTCAGATGCACAACCTGACCTGGAACTTTCAAGTGGCTATCTCTTTCCGTTCTCAGGTTATCGAGACATAAAAAATATTTTTTAATAATTTTTTTGAAATTTTCGAGTGATACGATTCTCACCAAATTTCACAAACGTGCTTAGGTTAATATTCTACAACTATTCACCGAGTTTCAATTCGATCGGATTTATATTGGTTGAAAACAAAATTATTACTCGGAAACCATTGGGCCGATTATGCCCATTAACGAACTGGTCCGTCGTATTGGGACCCTGAACTTTCAAGTCGCTAGTTCTTTCCGTTCTCAAGTTATCGTGGCAACGGCCGACGGACAGAATCAAATTTGACCTCGAATTCTTCATCAGGGAGTCGAACCCAATCGTTCGAGACCATTTTCGGCGAAAAATTCGAAAACTACAGACATTTGGGCAAAATGATAACGCGATATTTCCCAGAACATACGCGCAAAAAGAGGGAAAGCCCAGCGTCAGGAGCTTTGTCGCTCTTGTTTAAACTTTGACAAACCATATCTCCGAAAGTATTGGTTTCGGAGAGTTGGGAATGATATCAATGGATTCTTATAATAGAACCGCACCACAAAAGGAATCAAATTAAAATGATAGTTTATTTATCAAGATTAAATGGGCAATCTGAAATAATTTAATCTCGTGGAATAGGTTGATGCAACTTACCCTCGGTGCAGCATAGTTTCCACAATTCGAAATACCTAGGGAAAGTATCATCGAAATGTCTAGAGCAAGGCTGGAGACAATTCTAGCAGATTGTCAATTTATTCCTCTGCAGGATTGCAATCCCTAATCCTGACAGAAATGATATTTTTTAATCGTTTTTTTTAATTTTCTAGCGATACGATTCTCACAAAATCTAACAAACGTCTTTGTGTATGTATTCTACAACCAGCTACCAAGTTTCAATTCGATCGGATCTGTATTTGTTGATGACAAAATTGTCAATCGGAAACCGCTGGGCCGATTATGCCCATTAACGAACTTGTCCCTCGTATTTGGACGCGCCACCTATCCTGAGAGTTTCAAGTAGCTTTGTTAATCCGTTCTCAAGTTATCGTGGCAACGGCCGGCCGTCCGGACAGAATCAAATTTAACCTCGATTCTTCATCAGTGAGTCGAACATAATCGTTTGACACCATTTTCGGAAAAAAATTCGAACATAACAGACATTTGGGCACAATGATAACGCGATGTTCCCCAGAACATGCGCGTAAAAATAACAGGGTGGAAAGTCAGAAATAGACTGCTTGATTCTAATTTACTCAGCATTAAGAAGTATTAAAGCAAAAGTCCTTCTCCTCTTCAGTTCGTACGAGACATCAATCGCAACACGCGTCCCTGTTGAAAATTCTTCGTGACACTGCTGCAAGTAATGCCTCGTCGCCCTTTGATCCGGGCGCTTTCATGGCGTCACAAAACGACCGCATCACTCGCAGACGACGACGAGCACCCAGGATGGCGTTTGTTGTTTGATCTGCATCGAGGTCGGTTATCGTCTAACGACACGACGTAGTCAGATTCGACACTCCGGGTGCATTTATAGCATTCCGCGGCTCTAAATTATGCTAATTTGAAACGAGAGCATTTAACGTTTCACCTGCTGTTACCTTCCATTTGATCACCTCATCGAGGAGTTGATGAACTGAAAATATACACAAAAAAGTTAGAAAGCCCTGGGGATAAGAGCTTTGGCGCTATTGTTCAAACTTTGACAAATCATATCTCCGAAAGTATTGGTTTCTCAGAGTTGGAAATGATTTCAATGGATTCTTATGATAGAACTTCATCATAAGAGAAATCGAATTCAAAAATGTCATAAAAAAAATCAAGAGCGCCAAAAACTATTAATCCGAAACCACCAGACCGATTCTACCCAATAACGAACTTATCCGAGATATTCATTCCTCAAATCTACTCTGGAAATTATATTATATCAATCGAAACTTATCTAATATTCCAGTTTCATTTTTATTGGATATATATATTTCCATCCTCATATGGATTATCTAAGGCCATTATATTATCACCCAAAATTTATTATATCCTATAATCCTCATAATTCTGAGATAGCTGAGATTATTTCATTGGCTATTTTGCATTCAATCATACTTTGTTTTCCAGAACAGGAGGGGTATTCTATATCATCATTAATGAACCAGAAATAAATTTGACATGTCCCTTATAGGTAGATAACCTGACATGTATGAACACAGATCATATAATAATTCATAAATAGAATAATTGGGTACAGCATTCTGTGAAAACATAGAAGTACGATTTAATATTGAAATTTTGGAAAATCATATCTCAGGAAGTATGAGCTTGTTAGAGATGAACATGACATAAATGGATTCTTGAAAGGAATTTTCATCAAGAAAAAGATTTAATTCGAAATTTGTTATGTAAAAAAAGTTTTTTTTTTCGTTACTCCGAAACCATCAGGCTGGTTTTGCCCAATAACGAACTTAACTGAGATATTTATTTCCCAAACCTACTCTGATAATTTCAACTGTCTAGTTCATTACGTTCGAGTGAACATATGACAATAATGAATATTGTTATCGATCAATATGTTCCTTGGAAAAAACTTCATATAAGCTTTCCAAACTACTACACTGAAACCACAATAAAAGTAATTAAGCTCAAAAAGAAATGTCACTCTGAAAATAAAGTATAACAATATCAATAACCCTTTGCAATCAAGTAAAATACGTTTTGAAAGCAACCAGCTTATTTAGACAGATTTCTACAGATATTCTACTTCCATACAAAATGAGTTGAAGATTATTCCCAAGGAATTTTTCAATTATGTGTCTACCAAGAACAACCACCGCGATGTTCCTCGTTGTATGTCCCTCGACGACGCCAAAGCCGATACGGAAAAATAAATCAGTAATCTCTTCACGAACTACTTCAAAAGTGTTTATACTGATAAAAATTCCTCCTTACGCACAATAAATGTAGAGGCGCCCTTCTCTAACCAGTTCTTGCTGAGTTCAGTTGAGTTTTCCGAACAATAGGTCGAGTCCGCCTCTTCAAAATATCAACGATAGAAAGGGTTCTGTTCCGGACTTGATTCCACCATTATTTGAAAGGAATTGTAGTGCCTCTCTAAGGATTCCTCTTACTCTGATTTTAGATTAATTTCTCTACTGTGGTGTCTTTCCTGATTGTTGGAAGACTGCGTGCATAATACCCCTCTTCAAGGGTTGTGATAGAGGATTCATAAAAAAATTGGTTCTAGCACTGACGTGAAGTCAGGAGCTTTTGCGAAAAAGCTCCTGTCTTCACGTCAGTGTTTGAACCAATTTTTCAGTGGGTACCTGGAATATTATTTCCTCGATAACTCAAAAAATTAAGATTCGATCGAATTGAAGCTTGGTAACTATTAGTAGAAAATCAACATACAGACGTGTTTAAAATTTGTTAAGAACCGTACCCCTAGAAAATTTGAAAAAAATGACGAAAAAAAATTTTGTAAGAACCGTATCCATAGAAAATTTCATAAAAATTACGGAAAAAAAAATTGGTTCATGCACTGACGTGAAGTCGGGAGCTTTTGTGCGTATGTTCTATAGTCCATTCTCCTGTTTTGGACACTTAATTCGAATTTACCATGGTAAATTCGAATTAAGAGTGCCCAGTACAGGAGAATGGACAACATAATTTACCATGGTGAATTCGATTAAGGGCGTCAAATACAGGAGAATGGACAATAGAACATACGCGCAAAAGCTCCTGACTTCACGTCAGTGCTTGTTTCTAAATTTTCTAGGGATACGGTTCTTACAAAAAATTTTTTTTTCGTAGTTTTTACGAAATTTTCTTGGGGTACGGTTATTACAAAATTTTAAAAAAAATTCCTTATATCGATATTCTGCTACTAGTTACCTAGCTTCAATTGGATCGAGTTTATATTTTTTGAGTTATCGAGGAAATACTATTCCAGGTGGGTATAACTCCCGAACTGTTGGACCGATTATGCCCGTAAACGAACTTAATTCTCCCATTAAGATACGCAACATACCCTGAAAATTCCAAGTCCCTACCTCCTTTCGTTCGAAAGTTAACGAGGCAACCGTCACCCATCCATCCACTGAACTCACACAAGGCTGCTCGAATCTCCAAAAATATATATCCGATCGTGTTCAAACTTAGAACTTGGTAGTCGAGTTATGTTCTGAAGGCTCTCGCCTTCATTTTTGATGGTCATTCGCACGATTACGCTCGAACGCAATGAGTTTGGAGTCCAAATTCACCGGCTAAGTTCGTTAATTCACCGAATGATTTCAGTGTTATAGCCATCTGAAATGTTGTTTTACTAATACCCACACATTGGTGGGAGTTTGCCAATGCCTTTAAAATCAGTTCATCGTCAATTTTGTGGAGTGTAAGGGGTGTCTTTGCACAAAAAAGTTTTTTTAAAATGTATCAAAGACAAGGTTGCTATTAGAGGCGAATAAAACAACAAATTATAGGAAATTAAAATCTCTTGTTCTTCATAAAATACAATAAATCAGTTTCACTGTAAATAAACAATATAAAAACTTAAAAATGGCTCCGTGTGATCAAATAAACTAGAAACATTCACAAACGCGCCCAAAAAACTCAAGGTAATTAATGTTATACGACCCTAAAGTCTCTATGGAAATAATAATTTCCCCTGGAAACATCCATTTCCTTGATATATGATGTGTCCTCACCATTGGGATGGACAAATCCATATTTCTTTTTCCTCAAATATTTTACTACAAACCCATCATCATCTGTTTCTATAACTTTTCCAACATAATGTTTGATAATTTTCTTAGCAGGGAATGCTACTATCGGTTTAGTGTTTCCTACTTATAATTACGATATTTCCTCGCACCCAACTTTTTTTTGTAGTGAAGACCTATTGCTGTTTCTAAAAATAAAATAAAATAAATTTTGGTATGCGGCGCAAAAGAACAACAATATTTCCCGATGTATAGAAACCCTCTCAACCAAATGTTTTAAGTTTCTTTTACGTTACCCTAAATACATGTAAAGCAAGCTGCTAAATGTATTTTTATGTACTGCTTGTCATATTTTCTACACAACCGTTAGTATTTCGCATTTATAAACACGTTAAAAACTTACCCACTCACATAACACAGCGTAGCACTCCATTCAACACAGGCCAGGCGACTGCGACCGTCGCAACACTCGCAACCGGTGGAGATATACCGTTGTTAACAGTTCCCATTCGTGCTGTCGGTGAGGTATAGCCATCTTTACAAAGATAAAATGAAACTTAAAATATTAGGCAGTTCGGCAAATTCACCTCCGTTGGCAAAGCCACACCTCTCTACCGCAACGCATTGACTATACTGGCATAACGATGACGGATAAAATGAGATAAATCTTTAAAGGGGTTGGGAGTAATTCTCGATTCCAAAGTACTGTTCAATAATCAATAGCAATAAGATGCTCGGCTATGTAATCAACATCACATTTCAAAGTACTTATAGCGCGATTGGAGAATGTTCAGGGGAAGTTCTTGAGATTTCTTGGTTACAGAGCAGGGCTCATTACGCTGAAAGGCAATCCAGATAATAACGCTATTAAGCAGAGTCATTCCCGCATTGTAAGCTTTGAATATCGCATAATGGTCAATGGGGTGCTGCCGCTGCGTAAATTATTGGTCAACTTATTGTAGTCTCAGTTTCTACTCGGGGGAGTATAATTTCATGCTGGAGACATCTGTGATACACTAACTGACAAAGAAACTGCAACACCCAGAAGGAGATGTTTAAATTTAATTTTTTTTTTAGTAAAACATAGTATAATAGCAAGGAGTAAATGATTGAAATTTGGAGAAAAAAATCGTGAAGGTTTTTTCATGTAAACATTTTTTGTTACTTACATATTGTAGTCGTTTTTTGAGAATTTTTTAAATTTTACAACAAACCAGCTGTTCGAGAAGAACCAAAGTCGATGTTTAGTTGTTGTTAAAATGCCTAGAGCACGTGTACGCGGAATTTATCGCCAGCTAAGTGAATTTGAAAGAGGTCGAATCATTGGTCTACGGGAGGTGGGGTTGTCATTCCGAGAAATGGCTAACCGTACGAACAGAAATTCTACTACTGTTATGAGATGTTGTCAAGCGTGGTTTGATAATGCCCAAAATCGAAGTAGAGTAGGCACCGGAAGTCGAAGGGGCACAAATAAAGTTCAAGATCGACGCCTAAGACTTATGGCTATTAGAGACCGATTTTCGACAACTCGATCTTTGGCTGATGAGTGGTTAGGAGAATAAGGCCATCCTGTAACTGTCCGAACGGTTTACCGCCGGATAAGGTCTTTTGGGCTGCAGCATTATCGACCCCATCTTATCTTGTGTTACCTCTGACGGTTGAACATCACTGGATTACAGTGGTGCAGAGAACGTCAACATTGGAATGTGGAATGGCATCAGGTCGTATTTTCTGATGAATATCGATTCTCCTTGGGTGCACATGATGGCCGAAGAAGGGTTAGACGACGTCGGGGAGAAAGGCGTGAACCTCAGTTTAATATTGAGCGTCATGTACACCGGACAGTAGGCGTTATGGTATAGGGTGCTATTGCACATGCAAGTAGGTCACCTTTAGTCTTTATTGGAGGTAACATGACAGCATTGCGTTGTCTTCAAGAAATAGTGGAGCCATATGTTCTCCCTCACCTTAACCGGCTCGAGAATCCAATATTTCACAGAGTTAGTTTAAACTGTTTTGAAGCGACGCATGTGAATATTTTGCGATGGCTGCCCAGATCCTCCGATCTTTCACCCATAGAGCATGTTTGGGACATCGTGGGTAGAAGGCTTGGAAATTTACCCCAACCCCCACGGACTTTGGCGGCCCAGATACATAAACTACAGGTAGCTTGGGATAGTATTCATTAAGAATAAATAGACTAGAATTATTGCATCAATGCCAAGACGTGTTGGGGAGTGTATAGATAATCGCGGTGGACAAACACATTACTAGCAAATTTTAAAAAAAATTGTAAGCCCTTCGTTTTTTTTCTTCAAATTTCAATCATTTACTCCTTACTATACTATCTATGTTTTACCAAAAAAAAAAATTTTAATTTAAACAGCTCCTTCTGGGTGTTTAAGTTTCTCTGTCAGTCAGTATATTACGCCTAGGTATTTCTACAATTATTATTCAATTAACTCTTTAACAACTGATGATTACCCACATAATATTACTTTTCAACAGTCAGACCAAAGAGTAGAAGTAATTTCTTTGGTCAGACTGTCACTTTCAGTGAGGTGAATCATTCATTGTGGAATTGAAGTGGTCTATGGATGTCACTGAATAGTATAGAACAGCGTGGCAATATCACGCATTATTTTTCTAGATTTGTGACTTTCGGAGATTGCACCTTTCGAGAGTTGTTACTTTCGGTCGTTATTTCATTCTGGGCAAATGCCTTTCTGCGGATGTGCTTTCTACGTGTGTGAGTTTCTACGCCTGTTCTATCTAAATTAGTATCATTCTACATTTGTGATATTCTGCAATTGTATAGGGACCCACTCAAACTCAATGCCTACAACATTTTCTATTAATTTAATTGGATGGAGAACTATTGTGGACTAAATTAACCGAAAGAATATTCTTACTATTAGTTTCACCAAGCGTTTTGGCTCAGTGTTTGCCAATGAGCTTACCTCTAGATTTACCATCCAGACCATTAAATGTATTCGATATTGATTGCTGGTTTCTTCCTCACATTTCAATAAATGCTTCTTGACGTTTCACTCTCATTCTCATTTTGAAGTTGATAAAGCACAGAGCTTAATAACATCACATATCATTTGAAAGAAGGCTCGGCGATCACGCCTAGCTCTACAACATAAAACTATACGTACGTACGTACGTTTTCTAAAGTTTTCGAAAGAGCTGTTTTAGATAGAATGATCAAGTACCTAGTTAGGTTCAATTTGCTCGCCTCTGCTCAACATGGATTTCGATCCGGTCATTCGACACAGTCTGCATCCGTCCATTTCGTCAATTACGTATATGAGAGTCTTGATAGCGGTTTTCATGTAGCAGGGCTTTTCTTCGACCTTTCAAGGGCTTTCGATGGCCTATCTTTCCAATTTATTCTGGACAAATGCTACACCTTAGGATTTCGAGGTGTGTTTTTAAAATGGCTTGGCAGCTACCTTGAGGGTAGGGGTATGCGGGTGAAGGTTGGAAATTCGTTCTCTTCAGATCATGGGGTTAACTTGGGTGTGCCTCAGGGTTCTGTCCTTGGGCCTATCTTGTTTCTCCTCTTCATCAATGACCTTCCTGAAAATCTTCAAAGAATGTTCATCAGATCTTTGGACCTCCAGGGAATTTCACTTATCAAGAACTTTTTGTTGAACCTTTTTGCTGACGATGCTGCTGTGGTAGTTTCAGCGGTGTCTTTTGAGGATCTACAATTATTATGTGAGATTCTTTTGAGTAATTTTGTGGATTGGTGCTATCACAACAACTTGATGATCAACATCGGAAAAACAGAGATAATCTATTTCACGTTAAACCATAATGACCGGAAGCTGATCCTTCGCGCTCATGATCGTGACATTTCCTCTGGAGAGAATGCCAAGTTTCTTGGAGTCCACCTTGACAGAAACTTGAAATGGTCTGTCCATGTTGAATCGGTATGTCGAAAATTAAACAGTTCCTATTATGCAATGAGTAGAGTGAGAGGTATGATTCCCTCGGATTCTCTTAAGGATATCTATCACAGCCTCGTGTATAGTCATTTATCATACAACATTCTGCTTTGGGGAAGCTCATCAGATAGTGGTAGGGCTTTCATTCTACAGAAGCGCATTCTACGCATGATGTACAATATAGGTATCCCCGCGTATTTCATGCAGACCTTTGCTTGTTCGAAATGGTATTCTTACTTTGTGTTGTGTTTTTATCCTGAAATCCCTTTTGTATGTAAAGGAGAACGAGAAAAATATCATTCAATTATCCAGCTTTCATGATTACAACACCAGAAGTGAGGGAAAATATATATTCCCCAGCACAAAACCGCTATGTTCGAGATGTCCCCTACTTATAAATGTATAAGACTTTTCAATCATCTACCATTAGGAATAAGATCTCTCAATTATAATAAATTCAAGAAAAATGTTAAAAGCCTGTTATTAAGTTGATGTTATTACACTGTCAAAGAATACTATGATTATTGTATCACTGATTAATTGCACTATTGTTTCCTTTTCTAATTTGACTTGTCCTATACATGTATGTACAAGTACATGTCCTAAAGGATGACTTAATTATTATTATTTTTTATTTTTTTTTTGTCACGTAAGAGGAAAAACCTTCTATAGGCGCCGCAAGCGGCAGTGTGAGACTCCAGATGTTATTTGGTTACTCACTAAAAAACCTCTCACTATTCTTGGACTGTTCTTCGTCCTGCCCTTACAGCGTCCCTTAACAAAAGAGATGAGCTGCAAGTGGCCTTCATAGTTGATGGGACCTCATCACTCGTAGTGACCCGAGCAACACTGCTTTTTGCATTCTGTTCGCCAAAACCTCGGCCAAGGATGTACAGGCCGGAATAATCTTCAATTCTGTCACATAGTTCGCTCTCATTCCGCCAAGGCATCCTATGATCAGAACGACCATTTTTACTTTATACCCTGGATATAGGGTATAAACAAACAGCAAATCCTTGTATTTCTCCCTCTTCTGTTGTTCTTTCATCACCAAATTATTTTCAGCGGGGGAGGAAAATTCGACAACAAACAATTTCCTGAGATCTTTGTCCACCAGTACTATATCTGGCTTTATGGCATGGATCTGCCGAGTTGTTGGAAAAGCATAGTTCCAGTAGATTCGAGCTCTATCATTTTCGATGACTGATTCAATTTCCAGAGGCACAAATGGTAGCACTGGCTCCTTGTCTATATCATAAACTTCTCTCAGATGGAAGTAGAGAATCCGAAGCGCCGCATTATGTCTTTCTGTGTATCCTGATGGAGCGTGGACTCTGCAAGCAGACAAGATGTGCATGACAGTTTTCTGCTGACTGTGGCATGCTCTGCAAGTTGTTGGGGTGTCCACTTTCATGATGTTCTTCTTATACCATCTTGTATTTATCACTCCATCTTGACAAGCCATAACGAATCCCTCCGTTTCCGACTTTAGACCAGCCGACTTCAAAAACGCAAAGGATAGTTCCTCTGATAGGCCCTGATCTTTCAAACTCCTGAAATATATAGAGTGCAGACTTTTACTCATGTGGTCTTCGAGTAACGTCTTCAGTTGTGCCTGTCTGATCTCTCTGCCTACTCTTCTCTGGTCTGTTGGCGTGATAGGTGTTCCCACTAGCTCATAGTCGATGGATACTCCAGTTATGCTGAGTTTTTCCAAGGCTCTCCGTCCAGCTCTAAATAGGAAAGCTCCTTGGTTCCTGATTTCATGATGAGCTACCATTTTGAGAAGCGGGTCTTCACTTCTCAATATCCTTATTGCCATTTCCAACGTTTGTTGATGGTGTTGGTATTCCAAACTCTGCAAACCTCTGCCACCCTGCGTTCGTGGGAGATATATTCTTTGAACCGAGCAGTTGGGATGCAGGCTCCGATTCATGTTCATCACTTTACGTGTGGCCCTGTCTAGTTCGAGAATCTCATTAACTGTCCAGTTGATTATTCCGAAAGAGTATGTGACTATCGGAACTGCCAAGATGTTCGTAGCTGACACCTTCTTTTTACCAGACAGCTGTGATTTCCATATATCTCGGATCTTCTTTTTGTAGCTGGCTGTTAAAGCATCCTTGATTCGAGTTGTCTCCAGTGCGCCTCTTTGTTGCATTCCAAGGAATTTGTAATTTTCCTCTTCATCGAGGTGCCGAATGATCCTTCCGATCGAACGGCGAACTTAGTCTTCCATAGCGCCATGATGTTTTTTATCACATGGACGATATTTGTGTGGACTTTGAGCATCTCAAGCAGCTGTAATATCAAGCTGTGTGACGATGTGTCAAATGCTTTCGCATAATCCAGCCAGGATGTATGTAGATCGCGCTTGTAGTGTTTTGCATCTTGACAAATGCTCTTGTCTATGAGTAGGTTGTCCTTGCACCCCTGTACTCCTTTCCGTGCTCCTCTTTGCTCGTAGATTTGGTTCCACACTGGTGCACTAACCTCCAGAATCCGGTTTTGAAGGACACTTGTGAGTATTTTATACAGCGTATTGAGACACGTGATAGGGCGATAGTTCTTTGGCTGTCCTAGATCGCCTGATTTTGGTATCAGTACAGTTCTGCCCTCTACCAACCATGATGGAATTGCCTCACGGTGAATTATTATCCCACTGAATAATCTGGCTACGTGTTGATGAGTAGCTGGAAAGTTCTTCCACCAGTAGTTCTGGATCCCACCCAGTCCAGGTGCCGTGAAATCATTTTTGTTCTTTAGGGCTTGTCTAACTTCTTCGGTTGTTACTTCAGTCATTTCTTCTGTCGGTTGCAGACTTTGATCGCATAATATCTGGAATCTGTGAAGTGCTGGAGTATCCCTGGTTTCCGCTGGTCGCTCGTACAATTTCTTCCAGAACCGTTCGACTTCTTCTGGCGATGGCGAGTTTTCTTGTTTAGGCTGAAATAGCTTTGAGGGTTCTGCGGTGAATGTGTTGTTGTCCTCTATCCATTTCTGCTTCCTGATCAGCTTCTTCCTCGCTGCCGCTAGTGATCTTATCTTATCGACAGCTTTCTGCTTCAGTAGATTGATGATGGGCAAGCTAATCGTACGGTGCAACGCACGTAGCTCCCCCATCATGACCTCTATCTTCATGCTAGGCTTCAGTTGTCCTTTCATAACATCTATGATACATTGGTACCAAGATGCTTGCTGCCTCACGATCTTCATCTTCTTATCTAGCTTCTTCATTCTTGACCTATGTTTGTCATCCCTTGTTGTTGTTCTACCTGGAGGGCATAGAAGTGAAGTAGCAGCTCTCACTGCAGCCACGACATCTTCTAGTGAGCAGTCCTCCTTTAGGTGATCGTTGATGATATTATTCATCATGGCTAGGTCTTCAGCCTGGAGTCTCGTTTTCAACCGTGCAGTCGTTTTGTTCGGATCCCCTACTGCAGCCTCGATTGCTTCCTTTCTGTTGATGACTGGTTCCGGAACATCTCTCACTTGTTCCGTTCTTCGCCTGTTGCACTGTGCAGGATGTTCCACTCGGAATGGGGCAGCTGTCACCTGCTCCATGTCCAGTGCTTCGACTTGCGATCCAGGCATAGGAGGTTGGATGTTTGCGGCATCTCTCACCTGCCTCCCATCCTGTTCTTCTCTCCTTTGAATCGTGGATTGCTGCTGTTGGTTCCGAGCATCTCTCACCTGCTCTTCAGCTTGTTCTTCTGTTCCTTCTGGCTCTTGAAGCTGCTGCAAGATTCCTCTCTTCTTCAGATGGCTCACCTGGTCTCGCAGGTTTTGCTGAGTCATAAAGCTAAGATCTGGATTATTTTCACACCACAGACCATGCAGTCTACCCATATATCCCCTTCTTTCTGGTCTGGATCTTCGGTATAAAACAGTCAGTTTTTCATGTTGCTCGGGTGTCCACTTGTGGCGTCCCCTTTGCGTGGTCTTGTTCCTGTTGCCGGGTCCGACTACGAGTTGCTCTTGCGAGCGCAGATTCCCTATGCGACCGGCAACTTCTCTCTCCTCCTCGATGTCCTCGTCGGAAGCTGTAGTTTCTTGTATGACAGGCGCCCGCCTCCTCAGCATCCTGCCGTTGGTGGTTCGCATGCTGTCACGCCTAGCACCAACCCCAGACGTGCCCTGGTGATCCCCAGGCAGCAGCTGTTTTCCGAGGCCTCTTAGTTGGTTACTCATCATTGGTTGAGATACAACCGGGGTTCGCGGGCTTGTCACACCCGTATGCTACTAAGTAGTACCCCCGTGAGATTTTGCGTTTTATACCTACTGCCAGGTAGCTAAGGTACCTCGGGTTTGCTAAGCCCGTACTCTGAGACACATCCCAGAGCCCCTGAGGGGTTGTTATTGTTAGTGTTAGTTTAAGTGTTAGTGTTAGTGTTAGTGTTAGTGTAAGTGTTAGTGTAAGTGTTAGTGTTAGTGTTAGTGTTAGTGTTAGTGTTAGTGTTAGTGTTAGTGTTAGTGTTAGTGTTAGTGTTAGTGTTAGTGTTAGTGTTAGTGTTAGTGTTAGTGTTAGTGTTAGTGTTAGTGTTA
The DNA here is from genome assembly GCA_937662695.2 of Halyzia sedecimguttata. Lineage (NCBI taxonomy): Eukaryota > Metazoa > Arthropoda > Insecta > Coleoptera > Coccinellidae > Halyzia > Halyzia sedecimguttata. The sequence goes on from OW569414.2 coordinate 71,382,171, forward strand.
GTGTTAGTGTTAGTGTTAGTGTTAGTGTTAGTGTTAATGTTAGTGTTATTGTTAGTGTTAGTGTTAGTGTTAGTGTTAGTGTTAGTGTTAGTGTTAGTGTTAATATTAATGTTAATGTTAATGTTAATGTTAATGTTAGTGTTAGTGTTAGTGCTAGTGTTAGTGTTAGTGTTAGTGTTAATGTTAGTGTTAGTGTTAATGTTATTGTTAGTGTTAGTGTTAGTGTTAGTGTTAATGTTAGTGTTAGTGTTAGTGTTAGTGTTAGTGTTAGTGCTAGTGTTAGTGTTAGTGTTAGTGTTAGTGTTAGTGTTTGTGTAAGTGTTAGTGTTAGTGTTAGTGTTATGGTTATTGTTATTGTTATTGCATTTTATACCTACTGCCAGGTAGCTAGGGTACTTCGGGTTTGCTAAGCCCGTACTCTGAGACACATCCCAGAGCCCCTGAGGGTTATTATTATTATTATTATTATTATTATAACTATCCAAAACTTAAGAAAACTAAAAGTAACCCAGGCAACACTTATAACTCCCAAACATATCTTGGCGACTTCTGGCCGGGAAGAGGTGAGGACTTTTGTTTCCTCTTTGGGAGGTTGAAGAGAGCTCTACCTCTCGTCCAAATTTTCGCCTTGGATGCCTTAGATGAGTTCAGCGAGGTCCCTGCGATATACCTTGTGGTAATTCTCAAATATGTCCCCTTATTAATTGGTTTCTTTCTGGGTTTCCTCTACCAAACTCTCAAACACATCTGTAAACTAAAAAAAAATATTATTTTGTGAATTCATCCTGCGTAAGGAATACAAGATATTTGTCAGAAGCAATCTATCGAACAATTTTGCCTAACAAAGAATAACGAAATAACATAAATTGCTTCCGATGAATATCTTGTGTTTCTTACGCCAAAGTAATTCACAATATTATATTACGGAACAAGAGTGCGTAATGGGCCTACAACTCGTGTATCATACTATAGCTTTTCTACGCCCAACCATTTTCTTTTATTAAATAAAGGAACGCACAATTCGTTTCAAAAAATGTTTGGATAGGTAGTTGTTGTGAAATTTTACAACATAAATGACATGACGTTTATTTCCATAGAATACTAAGAAAACGCGACTTAAAGGACTCCACAAACTGGCGCGGCCGCGGCTGCAGTGACGTTTGCGATAAGTCGTCGGCCAGAGACGCGATCAAAATCAACACACACTCACGCCAGAGTTAAGGCCGCATCTCAGACCGCGTCGGTTTGTGCACCCACATGAATATCCATGTGTTTGTTTCGATTGCGGTCTCTACCGCTCTCTGATCGCAACCGCGGCCGCGTCAGTTTGCAGAGTGTGTAGTGTGTAGAGACCGCGATCAAAACAAACACAGGGATATTCATGTGTTTGTTTCGATTGCGGTCTCTACCGCTCTCTGATCGCAACCGCGGCCGCGTCAGTTTGCAGAGTGTGTAGTGTGTAGAGACCGCGATCAAAACAAACACAGGGATATTCATGTGGGTGTACAAACTGGCGTGGCCTGATACGTGGCCTATACTGTGGCCACTTACTATTCAAAAGTATAAAGGTTATGAATATATTCAGTATCGAGAATTGAATGGTTGTTGCTTTGACTTGATGCAAATCCATATTAACTTAAATGAAAAATTTGATATATGATCAACACTTATAATTTATTTAATATTGTGACGAGTTTCGTCGACACAGTGACTACATAGTGAAGTAAGATGATACAGCTGAGGAAGTCGATGTGTGGGCCAAATGCGTCTCAATATTATGTTGATAAATAAGTGTGAATCATATATAATTTTTATTTTGGTATATTAAGTATTTATTTAATTTGGAGCAGATATCGAAATAGTTCACAGATACTCTTTTCTATTGAAAAAAATGTTGTTGAGATGAATACGTTCTTCTTTGATCCTTTTTATATGCCTGGCTTATCCCGACATGTTATGAGACTATAAAAAGTTTTCCAGTATCGAATGTCTATTATACATTTTCAGAATTCATTATTTATCAGCTTCATATCCTCCCTCTGTATCTTGAAATTCAAACACCGCTCATACAATAATCAAGAAGGAAATATTTCTCTAAATATACACCAATGATGGTCCATCGGCCCAGATCACATATACATTTCCTGAAAGATATCGGACATGAAACAAATTGAGAGCTTAAATAATGAGTCAATGAGTATTAACTTCAATGCAACAATAAATCGAATAGACAAAGCCTTCAAATTATAAAAACAGATTCATCAAAATAGTACTAAAGAGAGGAATGAACTAACCTGTAGCACAATGAACCAACTGGGAAACACCTCTGAGAACATTAACTTTCTGGTCGGCACAAAATTGTTTTTCGACAGTGATATTCTATCGCACTATTTGGGATGATTCCAATGAACAGACTGAATTGCAATATATAGGCGAAAATGAAATATACACGCTTTACTGAAAATAAAGGATAAATGTATCCAATACTGATTAAATGAAAACTGAATTATATATAATTCAGTTATTATATATAATCATTATATGCGATAATAATGATTTGATTGCTATTCGAGTTTTTATGAGCTATTTTTGACGATTACAATCCACCTAGCTTCATAAGAGGCAAATTGAATTCAATGGTTCAGTAACTATCAAAACATTTCAAATTACACTTGACATGAGATTTGACTTATTGTTATTCGATTTTGTTCAGCGTTTCCAAAACTGGGCACTAACCTACTAAAATCAATTGATTCATCAAAATATCACAGCTTTTAATTGAATTGATTTCTGATTAATTTTGATGAGTTCACGGTCTTCGTACTCCCATCGCTGATTGAATCCATTACAAAATGTCATTAAAATAAAAACGAGTCCCAATACCTATTAGATATTATATCATTCCGTTATTTTTCTCAGCTAAAATTCATGCAAAGCAATGCGAATAAAATAAATCATCCAATTGTCTTTCAAAACAAATGTTGAACCGGAATTCCGAATGTTTCACTTGAATTGTGATCGACTGAACTTCCAAAAATGTTAGGCAATAAAAATCAGTGCAATATGTCCATCATTCAATGAACGAGCCTGCTAACGCTGCTCCGGCCTCGTCAGTGCTTCCAAATTTTTTAGAACCAAAAAATGATATAAATTCTTGTTTTTGCGCCCATGTTCTAGGGAACATCGCGTTATCATTTTGCCCAAATGTCTGTAATTTTAGAATTTTTTGGTGAAAATGGTCAAAAACGATTGGGTTCGACTCCCTGATGAATAATTCGAGGTCAAATTTGATTCGATCTGACCGGCCATTGACACGATATCTTGAGAACGGAACGAGATAGTGACTTGAAATTTGCAGGGTAGGTGGCGCGCCCCAATGCGATCGACAGATTTGTTAATGTGCATAATCGGCCAAATGGTTTCCGAATAATCATAACCAATAGAAATCCGATCGAATTGAAACTATAGGTGAGTAGTTGTCGAAAACCATCTTAAAAACGTTCACGAAATGTTGAGAAATCGTATCACTAGAAAATTTTTCAAAAATTTTATATTATATATTATTTATGCCATGATAACCTGAGAACGGAGTTATACCCATCTGAAATTTGATTGTTACTTCCTCAATAACTCTAAAAATACGGAACCGATCCAATTCAAACATGGTTATTATTATTATTATTATTATAAAATTGATGAGAGTTTTGGCAGTGCCTATAAACTAAAAAATAATAAATAAAATACAATCAATAAAGATGATTAAGAAAAGCAAAAGAAAGAGTGCTTGAAGAGCAGAAATGAACTAAAAAATAAATCTTCCCAGCCATCAACCATTATATCCTGTCACCCACGGCGAAGCCAGCTATCGTAGCTATTCTTGAAATAATTTACCGACACTGAATCCACTACGGCCGAAGGTAAAGCGTTCCACGCACCAAACACACGATTCGGCAAAAAGCATTGTCTCTGCACTGTCCTAAAGTTTTCTTTTTTGAGTTTGAAGGAATGGCCACGCAAACGGTCGTCCAAATTGATCGTGAACAAGTCACGTAGACCAACACCGAAAAAGTCATGTAGTGCGCGAAAGGTGATGATAAAGTCGCCTCGACTCCTTCGGTCCTCAAACGTAGGTGAGTTCATTATTGAGAGTCTCTCATCGTAGGAAGGGCGCGAAACACCGTAAGGTAGACGAGTCGCGTAACGCTGTAGACCGTCGAGCAGCGACAAATCACGGGCTAGAACCGGCCTCCAAACGGGCTTGAAGGGTATTGGCACTGGTAGGGTTCCCAAAAATCTTAGTGTCATCGGCAAACTGCGAACAGTGTGACCGAACATGAGACGGCAAGTCAGAGATATACAGCAGAAACAATACGGGACCAAGCACTGATCCCTGAGGAACTCCACTCAGAACCGTTCTAGGTTAAGACAGAGAATCCCCAACACGAACCTGAAAAGTGCGATCTGATAGAAACGTCTCGATCCACAGAAGAAGACGACCACGAATGCCAAAATGCTGTAGTTTGTGCACGAGGCGCCTATGGGGCACACGGTCAAAAGCACGAGAAAAGTCGAGGTAAATAACGTCGACTGGTACACCTTTGTCAAGGGACATCGACCATGAGTTGACACATTCGAGGAGATTTGTAATGACTGAGCGGCCTGGGAGAAAACCATGTTGGCACTGTGGGATTATACCGTGACTCCGTGCAAAAGGAAGAATCGCATCCAGTAGAATCCTCTCACAAATCTTCGCTACTATTGGAACCAAACTGATGGGACGATAGTTTTCAGCGTTCCGCTTGTCCCCCTTTTTGGCGCTTTAGTTCCTCGGAACTGAGTGCTTATCAATTTGCCCAAATGTCTGTAATTTTCGAATATTTCGATGAAAATAGTCTTAAACGATTTGGTTCGACTCACTGATCAAGAATCCGTGGTCGAAATTCATTCTGTCCGGCCGGTCCGGCCGGCCGGTCCGGCTGGCCGTAGGCACGATAACTCTCGAATGGAATGAGCTAGAGAGTTGAAATTTTCAGAGTAGGTGTGGGGGATAAATATCTCGGCTAAGTTCGTTATTGGGCAAAATCGGACAGATGGTTTCGGAGTAACAAAAAAAAATTATTTTTTACGGAACAAATTCCAAATTATTTTTTTTTTAATAAGAAGTTTTATCATAAGAATCCATTCATATCATTTTTAACTCTAACAAGCTAATACTTTCGGAGATATGATTCTTCAAAATTTCAATGTAAATCGTATTTCACACATTGATATAATTATTCTATGTATGAATTGTCATAATGTCAACTTGACAGAAGGGAATATTGTAACTTCAAAAATATTGGGGTTGAAATACTCGTATTTTAGCGATGCAACGGGGACCTCACCCGAAAATGTTTGAAAATATTACGTAAATATTGAAAGCATAATTCTGTAGTTCGAGAGAGGAGAAAATTTGGTGAACGTAGATCAGGAAATTTTTGATCGATTACAAGGTAATTTTTTATTTATTACTCATCTTCTTTCATATTATTACTCATCTTCTTTCATACATGTTTTATGGAATACCTACTATTTATAGGTACTTTAAACCTGCTTCAGGCAATTGTCATACGAAACTTGTTTTTTTGGCGCTCTAGTTCCTCGGAACAGAGTGCTTATCAATTTGACCAAGTGTCTGTAATTTTGGAATTTTTGGCTGAAAATGGTCTCAAACGATTTGGTTCGACTGATCAAGAATCCGAGTGCGAAATCGATTCTGCCCGGCCGGCCGACCGGCCGTAGGCACGATAACTCTCGAACGAAAGGAGTTAGCGGATTGAAAATTGCAAGGTGGTTTTGGAGCGTAAATAAGTTCGTTCGATCTATCTGAAATTTAGCATCAAATTGTAGAATCATGACCTTTATACGCATGTGAAGTTTTGTATTGACCAGATTACCGCAAAGTGTAAAAAAAAACTTTTGAACATTTAAAAAAAGTTTTTCCACAATAACTCTCGAACGGAATGAGCTAGGTAGTTGAAATTTTCAGAGTAGGTTAGGGAGATGAATATCTCGGTTTAGTTCGTTATTGGGCAAAATTGGCCAGATTTAATTGGATTTCTTCCATGCTGCAGTTCTCATTCTCATGATTGCTCATTTAATCTTGATAAATAAACTATTATTTGAATTGAATTTCCTTTATGATGCTGCTCTATCATATGTATACATTGATATAAATCCCATCTCAGAGAAACCAATACTTTCGGAGATATAATTTGTCTGTTTGAACTAGAGCGCCAGAAAGCTCCTGTCCACAGGGCTTGAACCCATTTTTGAAAATAGGTGTAACTCGAGCCGTTCGCCAACAGGAAGGGAGACAGGAAGTTACAAAGGAAGTTGAAAAAATCATAGAAAGGGGGAGCGCGATAGAATGAGCACATTCCTTTAGCAACCTTGCAGAAAAACCGTCAGCACCAGGTGAAGAGCGAACGTTGAGAGAGGAAAGATGAGTCTCAACGATGGAAGGTGAGAAAACTACGTCACATAAATCAGAGGAGATGCGGGGGCTACCAATAGGTGGGGGTGAACCAACCTCTTGAGTAAAGGATGCCGCAAAAGAATCAACCAAAATATTAGCAGCCTTGACAGTTCCTGAGCACGGTTGGTTGTTTCGACTGAAGACCAACGGAACATCAACCTTCGAATTCAAAGTCAACCTGACATACTTGAAGAAGCCTTTACGATCCTTTGACCGTGTAAGTTTCAGTTCAAATTCCCTCTTGGCAATCACTAGGATAGAAGACATGGAGTTCGAGAAAGGTTTCGCCGGTATAACATAAATATTCTTGGTGGACGAGCAAGTGTCAACCAAACCCTGCAAGGTTTTGGTGAAACAGTCCCACATCTGACCGACATCAGCAGCCGGACGGAGCAAAGACGCCCAGTTAATCTCCTCGACTAAATGATTCAGCCGACGGTAGTTAGTAATTTTTATGGTTTTATTTGATTTACTATTAGCGGAAGGAAATTTCAACTGCAAGGTACAGTGTAAAACGATATGGTCCGATTAACCAAATGGTGGGTATTCTACGATATCTATTTGAAACAATGTCGGAGTCGTTAACTAATACCAAATCAAGGAGTGAAGGAGACTGCGAATTACGAAAACGGGTCGGAAACCTGACCAACTGTATCAGATTATTGTCACGGATACAGTCAACAAGTACACTAGAAGCTGTGTTATAGATTCTCGACGACAACGGCCAGACCACTTCAAGCATGTTGAAATCGCCAGCTATATAGAGATTAGGTTTAACTGAAGAAAGTCTACCGAGCAGAGCAGCCACTTGAGTATCAGAAGAACTTGGACGTGGACGGTAGATGCAACCAATGGTGAAGCAGCAGGAGCCTGCTTTAAGGAGATCGATGAATAAACAGTCATTTCCAGGTAGGTCTGGACTTGAAAGCTGGAGTGAGAAAGAGTTGAGAACTTCACTGGCTACATAAATACATACACCCCCATGGCCTATGGTAGTTATGCTGTCGTGTCTATGGGTGGAGTAGCCAGGTAATGCCACCAGAGCGTCCGGAACACCAGGATGCAGCCAAGACTCAGCAACCAGGATGAAGGTCGGATGGTGGACCCTAACATATGCTATAAGTTCGAGGTACTTGGAAAGCAAAGACTGAGTGTTGGTGTAGACAATGGACCAGTCGCAAGCACCAATCAGTTTTCTGATCCTTTGGAAGCAGGCAGTTTAGTTATGGTCGGGATTCCGGCCAAATACTTAATATCGATGTCAGATTCCCCGGCGTTTAGTCTGCGCTTAAGTTCTTCACGTAAATTTTTGAGTTCTCTTATTTGAAGGGGGGTCTTATCATCCGAAATGCTAACACCCCGCCAATCCAGCACATTCCTGATCACATTCCTGTTTCTAAGGACTCTGGCAACAATCATTGGGTTAGAGAATGAAACCTTTAGGATTCTTGGACGGTTGCCAGATGAAGTACCAAATCTTGCAACCGAGACTAGCTACGTGCTAGCCTCAGGATCAATCAAGGATCTTAGAAGCGGAAGAAAAATCCACAGCAGGGTTCGTCTCAGTTAATCCGCGGATTAAAACATTGTGGGACCTTCGTAGTCGGTCAAGCAGTTCAGATGGATGGAGTGCCGGATCAGAAGTTGTGCTGTTTGAGGCAGTTGACTCAAAAGTTTCAATTCTTGCTAATTTTTGACTGGTAGAATCAACAACCACCTTGAGTGAATTATGACTTTCAGCCTTGATGTCGGAAATATCCGCAGAAATCTCTGAGTTTTGCCATCAGTAAAGTGAATTGATCATCGTTCAAGGAAGCCGACGAAGTTGGTTGAGATGAGGAAGTGGTCTTACTACGAAGAGATCGTCCTTCAATCCTACAATAATTGCACATCCAATTGGCATCGAGCAAGTTCAATACCTCAGGCGATAAGTTCAGGCAGTCTAAATGAAAGGCGTTCTTCAACTTAGAGCAGTTAGAATACCGAGTAGAAATTTTATTTGAACATATATGACACTTGGCCATTTATGAATAATAAATGCTGATGGGGTTGATGAACGAAATTGCAGATATGTGTTCCAGGAAGAGAACAGGAAATAACAAATTTCACTCTCTTGGGCCGGTAAGAGAGACTTACACAGATAGGGTAGGCCACGGAAAGGAAAATTAATACAAATAAATGAAAGGAATGAAAAAGTAGGGGCCAAAGGATCTGCAGTACAGCGCGAAACAGGGATGTGAAAAATTACGCGATTAGCAAAAATTCAATTCGCAAGCAGCCGTCATGAAATAAGGAATAACGTATGCTTGTCCAACTCAATGAATTCAGTATTTCAGATTTCAGTACTGAACGCCGATCGGCAATGTGGGTGGTGTAGGTGACAATAAATGACCGCGCGCAGCTGGTGGGGACGAGCAGTCGCGTAAGTGGGGATATAAATAATAAACAAAGGCAAATGAATCGACGGAGAGAAAAAAAAAGGCCACTTGAAGATATAAACCACCACGGCCAGAATAGAGTAACAAGTGATGAATTTCGTAACTGTGAAATTTGCAGAATCACTTAGCACAATATCGAAAATATTGGACCTAAAATGCACCGTTAAACAACTGAAAAACCCAAGAGTGCCTAGCGACACGTTAAGACAGTTCAATTCAAACTCGATTATTATAATGTTGACGCGAAAATGATGGCAAAATTTCGTGAGGATAAAATTACCGGAAAATTCAGAAACTTATTCGCCCGACATCGCTGAAATTTTGCGAGAGCCTAACTCCACTGCCGAGTTCCAAGTTTGAGCACGATCGTATCCATATTGTTGGAGATCCGAGCAGCCTTGGTTGAGTTCAGTAGCTGGATAGGTGACCGTTGCCTCAATAACTTTCGAACAACAAGAGATAGGGACTTGGAATTTTCAGGGTAGGTCAATTCCAATAGACATATGTCTGAATTAAACATTCTGTGATCATAGACGATTCTAAGTATCTTATGACTGTCATTAAAATGGTATGAAATGTATTCATATATTATAAAAGCTAAGAAAATTGTAGGTATATATCGATGCTAAATTCGTAGTAGAGTGTCCAATAGAGGTGAATAGACAATAGAACATATGCGCAAGAACTCCTGACTTCACGTCAGTGCTTGAACCAATTTTTAATCACCTGCACGATAATTCGTAATGTTTTCTAAGGATTGAAATATAATCATACTAAAAATTTCTAGTTTCTTCTTCAAACGACCTATTTCGATCCAAATATCCGATTATACCCTAAAACTTGATCGTCGACAGCGGGCCATTTGGATTCCACTATCAACCAACCCAGCTCAATTAGGGGCATCATTTCCGCCAGATACGAACAAATGACACTTCTACTCTATTTCGGAGACCACATAAACACGCAAAAATGATATTCAGTTTGATGACCAATATTCATTTAAACTCGAACGTGTTTAGTTCCCACTTAACTGCCCCATAAAAGATACAACCCCCGTTTCACAACCATCAGTCGCAAAGTGCAACCCTGTAGGACACATTATCATTCCTCAGTGTTGCCATCTTGAAGAACATGTCCCCATTTGTACTGTTTTTGAAGTCTGAATTATTGAGGACGTGAAAATTGTCACCTCAATCATACATATATACTCCATTCACTTTTATAAAGTCTTCCGGTTGGCCATGAAATTTTGACACATTTCACCGTGTATATTTTGAAAATGTTAGGTTATGTTCATTTTCCTGTGAGATAACTACCCAACGTTGTCCTCTCTACATAGAAGTCGTAATAATTACGTATTTTTCACAATGTGAATTTTCTTGGGAAAAATAATGAATTTGAGAAGATATTATGTGAATTCAACGAATTCAAAAGACCTGGTGACTGTTGAAGAAAATTTTTCATCTGTTGTTACTGTGGAAATATTTCACGTATATAAACTGGTTGGAAGATTCAGTCATGCTATTTTCTTGTACGGAAATCAAGAATCAAGTGTTGAAATTCTAATGAAAAATAATGGATACAGTAATAAAAATTTGTCCAAGCACTGACGTGAAGACAGGAGCTTTTGCGCGTATGTTTGGACACTTAATTCGAATTTACCATGGTAAATTCGAACTAAGAGTGTCCAATACAGGAGAATGGACAACATAATTTACCATGGTAAATTCGATTAAGGGTGTCCAATACAGGAGAATGGACAATAGAACATATGCGCAATAGCTCCTGACTTCACGTCAGTGCTTGAACGAATTTTTCTTTTCGTAATTTTTTTGAAATTTTCTAGGGGTAGGTACGGTTCTTACAAAAATTTTTTCTCGTCATTTTTTTCAAATTTTCTAGGGGTACGGTTCTTAAAACATTTTGAACACGTCTTTATGTTGATTTTCTACTAATAGTTACCAAGCTTCAATTCGATCGAATCTTTATTTTTTGAGTTATCGAGGAAATAATATTCCAGGTGGGTATAACTCGGAAACCGTTAAACCGCTTATGCCCAAAAACGAACTTAACTCTCCCATTCGGATACGCAACATACTCGGAAAATTGCAAGTCCCTATCTCCTTTTGTTCGAAAGTTATCGAGGCAACGGTCACCCATCCCAGCTACTGAACTCACACAAGGCTGCTCGAATCTCCAACAATATTTAACCGATCGTGTTCAAACTTGAAACTAAGCAGTAGAGTTTGCTTGTAAAGGCTCTTGCAAAATTTCGGCATTTTCAAACGAATAGTTACTGATATATAAATTTTTTTTTTTTATTTTCAATGATTTCTTAAAAATTTTCCATAAATATTATCCTCACCAAATTTTGCAAAAATTTTTGCGTTGGCATTCTACAACTAATAACCATGTTTCAATTCAATCGGTTTAGTAATTTTTGAGTTAATGAGGAGAAAAAAACAACCAAATTTTAGATGGCTATAACTTTAAAACCGTTAGGCCGATTATGCTTATGAACAAACTGAAATGTCGTGTTCAGATGCACTTCCTAACCTGAAAACTTCAAGCCCCTATCTCTTTCCGTTCTCAAGTTATCGTGACAACAAAAATATTTTTTAATAATTTTCTAGGCATACGATTCGCACAAAATTTCACAAACGTGCTTAGGTTCATATTCTAAAACTACTCACCAAGTTGCAATTCGATCGGATTTATATTGGTTGAAAACAAAATTATTACTCGGAAACCATTGGGCCGATTATGCCCATTAACGAACTTGTCCGTTGTATTGGGATGCGCCATCTACCTACCCTGAAAACTTCAAGTTGCTAGCTCTTTCCGTTCTCAAGTTATCGTGGCAACGGCCGGACGGCCGGCCGGACAGAATCAAATTTGACCTCGAATTATTCATTGGGGAGTCGAACCATATCGTTTGAGACCATTTTCGTCAAAAAATTCGAAAGTTACAGACATTTGGACAAAATGATAACGCGATGTTCCCCAGAACATACGCGCAATAATAATAAATTATGTATTATAATAATATGTAGGATTTTTATATCAATCGCCTAGGGGTTGATTGAATTATCTTTCCTAACATTCGTCTTCAACGTCTCTGTGGTTTTCAACAAAACACTTGTTTGGCTATTTACACTTTATTTACATTTGAACTCGAAGAATTGTTCACAACTATGCCTACTTCCGCAATTACTGAAGTTCTTCAACTACCGCAAGATATTCTCAATTCGTCTAAATCGGAATTCAATTAAAACGTCTAATTCTTTAGGGATGAAACCTCTACCTCGGAACCGTCGTCAACGTCTTACTTTCTTCCCTGTTCCGAACACACTCTCGATCCCTTGCTCGTACTCTAGGTACTTTCCGTTTTCCACCCCCCCGCAATCGGCTTGCCTTCGATCTTAAAGGGTAGTTCCTTGATTCGTGACTCTCTGACCACACTCCGCCCCCCATAGACCAATATGATTCCCTGGGAACCTTCTCAGGTTCTGGGGAATTTCCTAGAATCTATATGGATTGTCAATGTTGTACGTCAAACGCTCTTTGGGAAATTATACAACACAGACCTTCTTGGAGGCGCCAGAGTGTCGCGATTTTAGTCCTAAATTCTTCATCTCCTGTTATCGTTACATCGTTTTCAGAATCTGCCTCTTATCCATAACGGTGTGTTAATGGATAACTGGCGACAGAGGTTCCCAAGAACGTCTGATGTAACAATAACACGTTGCTTTCACCCTTAAAATGTAACACTAATTCTAACTATATACACGTAGAATTCCAATCATAATTGAAATCCTACAAATATTTTATGATTTTAATACAAATAATAATACAATAATACAGTTCAGAACTACTACACGATCACCTAGCTAGATTATTCAGTGAGATAGTAATACACACATAGCCAATTCCTTCATGGTTGGTAGAGGGCAGAACTGTGCTGATACCGAAATCAGGTGATCTAGGACAGCCAAACAACTACCGCCCAATCACGTGTCTCAACACACTGTATAAAATTATCACTAGTGTTCTTCAACATCGGTTTCTGGGGTCAATTGGACCAGTGTGGGATCAAATCCACGAACAAAGAGGATCAAGGAAAGGAGTACGGGGGTGCAAGGACAACCTACTTATAGTATTGGACACTCTTAATTCGAATGTACCATGGTAAATTCGAATTAAGTGTCCAATACAGGAGAATGGACAACATAATTTACCATGGTAAATTCGATTAAGGGTGTCCAATACAGAAGAATGGACAATAGACCATACGCGCAAAAGCTTCTGACTTCACGTCAGTGCTTGAACCAATTTTCTTTTCTTACAATTAGTGGTATTTTCTGTCCGGAAACTGTGGGTTGGATTGCACGTAGTTTTGTGTCGTGTGTTCCAATGTATGCTTGACATGTTTGCATCATCATTTGTCGAGCAGCTAATTCTAAGTCTTGGTGGAGTTTAATTTGCTCTACTAGCAAGTCGGTGGAGCTAGATTTTTTCTGTGCTTGGTCTGCACATTCGTTGCCCGTAATTCCTACATGGGAAGGGATACATGTGATATTCACGTAGATACCTCAGGTACGATGGTGGGGGCAGGTGTCCGGGGTATCTAACTAAGGGATGTGTTAAGCTGTTGTTTTTTATGGAGTATATTTATGATAGGGAATCTGTGCATATGGCAAGTTTACTGTTTTAATTTTTGAATTCAAATATTCAAGGGATTTCAGGAGTGAATATCTTCGAAAACTAGCGGAGGCGATTCTTCTCCACGAGATCCCATTCGCCAACAGAGAAGTATTTTTGTGAGAGGAGACTTTTGAAAGGTTATGTATTATCTTTAATTTGTTCGTTTCCTGCTCTTGTCCTTTCATTTTTCAGGTTGAGTTTCGGGTACCTTGGAGAAACCCATCCGTTTTTTGACGAAGGAATCCACATTGAAGAAATATATCCCCATCAATATTTTTAAATTTCAGCAAATGTTGTAAACAATAGTTACAAATCACCACACTCACGGGGAGAAAGGGTTTTTTGCTGAGGTTTTTCCCTAAGCTCTTGTATCATACGTCGAATTGTATGGTACCCCGTTACACCAACCTCTGCTAACACATATACAGCTCTCAGTCAAAAGAATATATATACTGTTATCTTGTACTGATAGAGTCTTCCAAGCTTGGCCTCTTGGCCTTCATCGATAAAATCCCCTAAGTATATTGATTATACGAACCCATTATGAAGACCCTATTGGCAGAACGCTCTGGACTTGTTTATTTATTAACAACGATATCAGCCATTTTTGCGCGCGTGTTCCACAAGGAACAGCGTGCTATCATTTTACCACAATGTCTGTATTTTTCGATTTTTTTTGCGAAAATGGTCGCAAACGATTGAGTTCAACTCATTGATGAATAATCTGAGGTCAAATTCAATTATGTCCGTCCGGTCCGGCCAGCCAGCCGGCCGTTAACACGAAAACATTTTTTATGAATATTTCCGGAACGGATCACTCGATCTATCTGAAATTTAGCATCAAATTATAGAATCATGACCTTTAAATGCATAAGGCTGGTTCTCCTATCACGCTGACGGTCGGCGCTGATGGGTCAATATGTATGTAGCTATAGGTAGCGTTTTCGAGTCACGCAGATCCCTCAGCGCTGACGGCCGTCAGCGCTGCTGACTAGCTGGCGCCGACGCTGCGACGCGCCTCCACATTCAGTGAGCGTTTTCGTGTCACGCTGAATGCACGTACTAGGACAATCATGGAAATTCGCGAAATAGACACCGGTCGAGTAATTGCGGTCAGCTACGCGCTGACCGTCAGCGCCGGCGGTAAGCATGAGAGGAAAACCAGCCTAAGAAGTTTCGTGTTGATCAGAGTGCTCTAAAGTGGCAAAAAAAAATTAAAATATCCCAAAATTTTGTTTCCATAGTAACTCGGAAAATACTGATCTGATTGAATTTAAACTCAGTAGTTAGATGCAACACACTTTTGCAAATTTTCGTGAGGATCACATGACATGAAAAAATACGAAAAATTTCTACTATTTTGCGGAATATTTTGTTTGAAATTCGGAAACCAATTTTTTGCGCGTATGTTCTGGGGAACATCGCGTATCATTTGGCCCAAATATCTGTAATTTTCGAATTTTTTGTCGAGAATGGTCTCAAACAGCTAGGTTCTGATGAAGAATTCGAGTTCAAATTTGATTCTGCCCGGCCGGCCGCCTAGCTGGCCGTTGCACGATAACTTGGGAACAGAAAGAGATAGCGACTTGAAATTTTCAGGGTAGGTGGCGCATCCGAATACGACGGACACGTTCGTTAATGGGCATAATTGGCCCAATGGTTTCCGAGTAATAATTTAGTCATCAACCAATAAAGATCCTATCGAATTGAAACTTGGTAGCAGGTTGTAGAATACAAATACAAAGACGTTTGTGAAATTTTGTGAGAATCGTGTCGCTAGGAAATTTTAAGAAACTTATTATAAAATATTATTCACGTCACGATATCCTGAGGAAGGAAAAAACATAGCGACTTGCAATTCTTAGGTAGGTTGCGCATCCAATTGCAACATTTGTGTTTGTTAATAGGCATAATCGGCTAAACCGTTTTGGAGTTATACCCGTCTAAAATTCGGTTTTATTTCCTCAATTACTCGAAAATTGGAAAAACCATCCAATTCTAACTAGTTACTAGTTGTAAAATGCTGGCTACAAAATTCTGGCTAATTTTCGCGAGAATCGTATCTCTAGAAAATTTTAAAAAAATCATTGATTATCTTTGAAAAAAATTTTATATATCAGAAACTATTCGCCCAACACCAACGACATTTTGCGAAAGCCTGCAAAACCTAACTCTGCTGCCAGGTTCCAAGTTCAAACACGATCGAATGTATATTTTTGAAGATCTGAGCAGCCTTGGATAAGTTCAGTAGCTGGATGGGTGACCATTGCCTCGATAACTTTCGAACGAAAAGAAGTAGCGAGGTGACATTTTCAGGCTTGGTTGCGCATACGAATGGGAGAGTTAAGATCGTTGTTGGGCATTATGGAATATTATTTTCTCGATAACTCAAATAATACAGACCCGATCGATTTGAAACTTTGTATCTAGATGTAGAATATCGAAATAATGATGTATATGAAAATTTATGAAGATTGTATCGCTAGTAAATTAACAAAAAATTTATAAATAATATTATTTACGTCACGATAACCTGAGAACTGAAAGAGATAGTGATTTGCAAATTTTTTAGGGTAGGTTGCGCAGCCTATTGCGACATTTGAATTTGTTTGTAAGTATAATCGGCCAAACAGTTTTGGAGTTATACTTATCTGAAGTTTGTTGTTATTTCCCCAATAACTCTAAAAGTACAAGACCAATCCAATTCAAACAAGTTCATTAGCTGTAGAATGCCAACGTGAGAATTTTTGCGAGATTTCTTAAGAATCGTATCACTACAAAATTTTCAAAAAATGATTGAAAATTATTGAAAAAAACATATCAAATAGAGAAAACAGAAATATATCAGAAACTATTCCTCCGACATCGCTGAAATTTTGCGAGAGCCTTCAAAACCTAACTCTACATCCAAGTTTCAAGTTTGAACATGATCGGATCTATATTGTTGGAGATCCGAGTAGCCATGGGTGAGTTCAGTAGCTGGATGGGTGACCGTTGCCTCGATAACATTCGAAGGAAAGGAGATAGGGACTTGTAATTTTCAGGGTAGGTTGCGCATCCGAGTGGGAGGGTTAGTTCGATTTGTGCATAATCGATCCAACGGTTATACCCACCTGGAATATTATTTCCTTGATAACTCAAAAAATATTGACTCGTTCGAATTGAACTGACGTGAAGTCAGGAGCTTTTGCGAGTATGTTCTACTGTGCATTATGTGCACCGATAGGTCAGTTCCGAGGAAATAGCGTTGTTTGCGTGCTGAGTTGTCTGTATCGTGGCCCTGGGGCCAATTTATAAATGAATATATTTGGAAGAGCTATATTAAATTACGTTCGGATCTGGAGAATAGGCGTAAGCAATTGCGTTCCCAACGGGGGTCCCATAACCGCATTTTTTTATTTATTTCGATCTACTTTAAAACTAATAGCTAGAATGTATCGATAGCCAGATTTGTTAAAGGACCTTGAAAAAATAAAAAGAAGCACTGACGTGAAATCAGTAATCTTTGGCGCTGGTGTTCACGTTGGCTAATTCGAATTGAATGATGAAGGTTTCAAGCTCAGCGGATAGAACGAACCGGAGATCTACCCAGAGGGTAGTGGACACCATGCACTGTCAGTACATAAATTAACAGTGCTGTGTCTAATCTTGCATAAGGATCGAGTAACAAAGTTAACAAAGAACACAACTGACTCTCCTTAGTCACACAAGCTCATAGGAGCTTCTGAGGGATCTCCATGGAGAAGACTTGGGAGGGTCAGTATAATCAAAATCATGTTTATAACACGCGCGCCAATTGCAGATTGACTTCACAATGAAAAAAAAGTGAGCATTGACGTAGGGTCAATCTGTTTTGGGCGAGCGTGCCCAACAAACATGATTACGATAATACTGACCTTCCCAAGTCTTCCCCTTGGAGATTCCTCAGATGCTTCTAGGTGGCTGTGTGACTAAGAAGAGTCAGTTGTGTTCTTTGTTAACTTTGTTACTCTATCCTTATGCCAGCTTAGACACAGCACTGGTGTCCACTATACCCTCTGGGTAGATCTCCGGATCGTTCTATCCGCTGAGCTTGAAACCCTCATCATTCAATTCAGATTAGCCAACGTGAACACATTCGCCAGAGAATACTGACTCCTAGTCAGTGCTTTTTTATTTTTTAAATATTATTTTAAAAACGCTAAACACCGTTCATGGCTATAGGAAGATACTATCTGAGCTCTGTGGGAGTCATAACTCGATAAGTATCGAGCGAATGGGGGCATATGGTTTCACACTTTAGATTTTCACTGGTGGGGAAATACTGAGTTCCTTGTGTTGTCTCATAGGTGGCATGGTCGTTCACATATATCTGCTCTGACTAGCTTTGCGAGGCTGTTCTAGGTTCTGAACAAATCATTTAAATTCCCTGGGGTAAATTTGACTTGTGAAATATATGCATAGGTATATTGATTATACGAACCCATTATGAAGGCCCTATTGGCAGACCGCAATGGGCTTGTTTATTAATTCTGTACTATTCCTGAAAGGGGAGAAAATATATTGATTATTTCTTACTTTTGACGCTCAGGGTATAGATTTGCGAATAGTATTATTTGGAATGGAAATATCAATACAATGAAAATGGGATACCAACGCCCATTCATTATACTCAAGATTACAGAATGTATTGCATTTGATTATGTACAGGAGACATAGTAATCAAATATCCAGAGTCACATAATTCACTTCACCCTAGCAGACCACAGCTCCAAAGCAAGGTTGCAGTTGAATGCTTGTGCGGTCTTATAGCCCACCCAAAGCAAAGAAAACCATCAGTATAATTTTAATTGCCACCTGATTCACAGCCAACATTTATGCATCGACAATGGAGGTGGCATAAGCTTTCCATTCCTTGGGCGGTATAACAAAAAAAAATGTCATGTTTCACCCTCAGTGTTTAGGAGATCATTACAATTAAGCGCAACACGACGGAACAACCTCTGCTGGTGTAGAGTTAAATCAATATAATTCTTTATAATAATAAGAACAGAATAGTATCTTATTTCTTCGATCGTGGGAAAAGAGACACTATTTTGACCTGTTTTCTATGCGCCAAGCTCAACATTCCAGAATAGTGGGCAGTTGCTACGCAATTAAAAAATAACAGTGCGGTAATATTCTTACCGCACTGCTGTAGCGTGCGGTAATGTTACAAATGGATTATTGCAATAAAATGAAACAAAGTATCGTTTTAATTTTTATATTGATAAAGTTGTTATAAAAGAAACATCTAATTTATAACGATATTCTTGAACACAAATTAATTGTGTTAATATTTACATTTATTGTACAGTTTGTACAATTTGTAAATTGTACTGGAGGGCAACGAGAATTTATAGACGTTGAAGCTGCATGTCTAATTGTTTGGTTTATCTCGTTTCGATCATTTTCATTTGAAGTAGAGGCAGGGGTGTTGAATATTTTATTAGCCACTTCTACTTCGTTATTAAGTGATTCGGCAATATATTCTTCCGCCATATTGGAAGAGTTCCATCCTCCGTGACGCTTTAAAGAAAGAATATCAGCTCCAGCATCTACCAAATGTGTTGCCGATGATCTTCGGAAACAATGTCCTGTATATTCTGTCGGATTTGGCAACTGTAAATAACTTGACAGAATTTGCGGCAATTTTCCAAATTGATTTATTCCAATGACTGTCTTCCATCCATTTCCTTTGTTGAATTTAAAAAAAAAACTAGGATTTTCGAAATCATTAGGACTAAATGATACGTACTTTCTATAAATATTTGAATAGGTTTCGTTAATGATAAATGATCTAGGTTTTTTTGTTTTTGTTTCTGGTATTTTTACCAGTATTATTTAACCCAAAAATTCTATATCCTGAACTTTCATACGGGCAAGCTCATCTCGTCGACAGGCTCCTGCTATTCCAAATATTAGAGCTACCTAAAAGGTAATCAAAAATTGTATATTTCGTATTATATCTATTTTGAGTAATACTATTTTATCTATATCTACTTACTGTAGTCGATGAAAATAAGTCATCTGGGGCCTCTGAAATGAATTTCTGAACTTGTTCCTGGGTTAAAATTTTGGATTTTTTCGGTTTGTATCCTGTAGATTGGCGTTTTGAAAATGCTCTCAGTTTTTGGTACTGGGCAATATTAATATTATTTTTAACAGACAAAGTTGATCGAAGCATGGAATAATGTGCCCACAACGTCGAATATTTCATTGTTTTAGCCAAGTCAGCAACATACGCCATCAGTACATTCTCAGAAAAGGAGTAACTGTTGTTTTTCCTGCAAAAATCCATGAAGCGTTGGTACGCAAGTTCATACTTCTCTCTGGATTTCGCCGGAAGTGAATTAAGTGAAGCCGCGTTCGCGGCTTCTACTAGTTCAGGAGGCTTGCAAGGTAACAAATAATCACTATCAGTGTTCATGTTTATCAATTCTTTTTCAATTCATTATAAAATATACCACCGTATTCACAAAGCATTCAATCTCCGTTAAGTCCTAACTGAGGTCCTCAGTTAAGGATAAATATGGATCGCAACCTCAGTTAAAATATTTAACGGTGGTCGGTGGTGAAACAGGCCTGTTTCATATTAATTTTCACTTTAACTAAGGTTGCGATTCTTATTTATCCTTAATTGAGGACTTCAGTTACGACTTAACGGAGATTGAGTGCTTTGTGAATACGGCGGTATACGAATCAAACAAAACCAGCTTGACAATTATTTTACTTTTGTCATAACAAAGTAATTTCCATGGTTACCACTTCTATATTTCAATATGAACATAGAGAAACCTATTTAAACTTACTTGATTACATCTTGAGTGAAATATTTTTTAATTAATTTTTTAAATGTAAATCAACGATCGAAGAAAAAATAGTATGTATAATTCGTGGAAAAAGCATATTACCAAACTCCTGTGTTACCAGACTCGTCGCTACGCTCCTCGTCTGGTAATTATCACAATCGTTTGGGAATATTATGCTTTTCCCACTAATTATACAATTTACTATTACCGTTCTGGAATAAAACTTGAATTTTATCGATGGACCAGTCTTTAAAAGAGTGGCAACAGAGCACGTTACTCCGAATTGATGCTGCGGACGAAATGCCGTATGGAGCATGAGGGTGGTCGCTTATCTGTCGCAATTTGACTGAGACAAGTTTGACCTAACTGCCAACTAATGACGATGTAGCCTAGCCACAATCGACCCGAGGATTACGATGGAAGTAAAGGAAGTGGTCTGTTATCTCGAGACGAACAAGAAGACGATGAAATGGGTAATCGAGAAACGCATTGCGGCTTTAACGTCTCTGCAGCGTGGACTGAATTGGACAGGATATATAAAACTTCGGGGAGGAAATGTTTTCGAGTAAACTGTACAATCATGCATGCTCTTCATATTTAAAAATGAATTTCCGAAATAAACTGCTCCACAAGAGTTAGGGATATCATATTAAGTTGTTCTGAGGGGCGTAAAATTTTAAAGACAATATCAAAAATATGATCAACTGCCAATAAAAACATATTAATTCGATTTGAATGCATATTTTCACCATCTGGTCGTCTTTTTTCTAGAGTTTGGCAATTTTTCACATTATTCGTAAGATTTAGCATTTCAATATGCAGTTAATTTATTGTCAGTCTCTTAGCGATACAGGGCCGTCGCTACCGGGGGGGAGGGAGGGGAGCCTCCCCCCCCGGATCATATCTCAAAGGGCGCCAAATTGACCGCGGATATTTGAAAAACTATAGCAAAATGACATAATGAAAAAAGATTTTTTTGAACTACTACTTGCATAAAATGATTATTTTTATACATAAGTACAGTGAATGTATCGAATGATTGTCTACCCTACCATCTACTCAATTTATTTGTACCTACTAGACCGACAGCATTGTAGAAAGCTTTGTTGCTGCTAGAGACTAGATGGCAGGAGTGGGGAATTCCCGGCCTTCCCCAGCTATACATCAAAATCGTTCAATAGGAAGAAACATAACCTTCTTCTTCTTATATAAATTATTCTTGAATAGTGAATATGAATATGGATTGAAAGTTAAAATCGAAAACCGAATATGGATATGGATCCTTGCCAAAATAAGTTCAAACCGTCTGGAGCGGAATTCAGAAGGACAGCCCAGAAAAGAAAAATTGAAACGGAAAAAGGTGCAAATGTCATGAATACATGGCTAACGGCGAGTTGTTCAAGCACCTGACGCGAAGTC
Source organism: Halyzia sedecimguttata (assembly GCA_937662695.2). Lineage (NCBI taxonomy): Eukaryota > Metazoa > Arthropoda > Insecta > Coleoptera > Coccinellidae > Halyzia > Halyzia sedecimguttata. The sequence goes on from OW569414.2 coordinate 71,404,079, forward strand.
AGGAGCTTTTGGCGCATGTTCTATTGTCCATTCTCCTTAATCGAATTTACCGATTAAGAACCATTTTTTTTTTTTAATTTCTACGATTCTCACTAAATTTTACACACGTCTTTATGTCGATATTCCGCAACTAGTCCAAGCATCAATTCGATCAGGTCTATATTTTTTGAGTTATCGAGGATATAATATTCCAGGTGGTTATAACTCCGAAACCGTTCGGCCGATTATGCCCAAAAACGAACTTAACTCTCCCATTCGGATGCGCAACCTACCCTAAAAATTGCAAGTGCCTATCTCCTTTCGTTCCAAAGTTATCGAGGCAACAGTCAGCCATCCATCTACTGAACTCACACAAGGCTGCTCGAATATCCAACAATATCTATCTCATCGTGTTCAAACTTGGAACTTGGCAGTAGAGTTAAGTTCTGAAGGCTCTCGCGATATCGAACGAATAGTTTAGGACATATAGAATTTTTTCAATGATTTTTTAAAAAATTTCTAGTGATACGATCCTCACGAAATTTCGCAAGATTTCGCGTTGGCATTCTACAACTAATAACCACGTTTGAATTGGATCGGTTTTCTAATTTTCGAGTTATTGAGGAAATAACATCCAAATTTCAGATGGGTATACCTATGAACAAACTAGTATTAAGATGCACAACCTACACTGAAAATTTCAAGGCACTAACTCTTTCCGTTCTCAAGTTATCGTGGCAACGGCCGGCCGGTTGGACAGAATCAAATTTGACATCGAATAATTCCTCATTAGAAAGTTGAACTATGTTGCCTAACAAACAACAACGAAACAACATCAACGAAGAAACAACTTTATCGTAACGTTTCGGAGTCTATATCAGACTCCTTCGTCGGACGCTTAATGAAAATCTTTAGAATTATTTTGTTGATAGTTATTTTGTGAAATTCAAGAAGTGTCACAATGTGACAGACGCAGGAGTCTGATATAGGCTCCGAAACGTTACGATATAGTTGTTTCTTCGTTGATGTTGTTTCGTTGTTGTTTGTTAGGCAACATTGTTCAATTGATTGCTTCTGACAAATATCTTGTGTTTCTTACGCAGAAGCAAATCACCAAATAATTAATTTTTATTTTATAGATATTGTTCAGAGTTTGGGAGAGAAAACCAGAAAAAAACCTTTTAATAAAAAATAATATGCCACTCGTTTTTCCAACAATAAAAACTATTCATGGAATCCTTATTTAATTTGAAGCAAATTCATCCTCTAGACTTTTTAACGTACGAGGCACCGTTTCCGAGTAAAAAAAATAAACACATTCTCATGCATGAGGAAATCGCTAAAATTTGATACGGTACATAATAATAATAAGACTATCTTTGTAAACGAAACGTGTAAATCCAAAAAATTAAGCGTTAACAGTCACACCCAAATACGAATTTAAAGAAGATGTTCGAAGTAAAAGAAAAAAAACATTTATTTTTTCTAATAATTTTAACACCCTGTATCTCAAAGAGGAAGCATTTCTCGACATACGTTTATACGACAAACTCGGGCTTATTTTTGACGTAGAATAAGTGGTTAAAATTTCTTGGTGAAGATCTGGACCATCCTGTATATATTTATTTTTGTCAAATACAATTCTTTTTTGGCCCTGGATCTTTTGAGAGATGCAAACAATTTTTTTCACTCAAAAAGACAAATTCAGAACGCGGTATTCTTTGTAAAATAATTTTCATTCATAGTTATATTAATTATTAATTAATTCTTTATTAAGAAACTATGTAGTTTTTATCAATATATGTACACTTTATCCATATGTGTATGTTTTTCGATTTTTGCCTATTTTTTCAAATTAGGGGCGCCAAAAGACGTTTCTCCCCCCCCACGGAATAGCTCTTAGCTACGGCCCTGTAGCGATATCGAACTTAGTTAATTTCACGAGCTTCTTAAGATGCCAAGACGTAAATTAACTAACGCCGAGGCTAATAGGGCTACCGGTATGCTACAGGATGGCCTCGCTCAAGTCGCTGTGGAAGAAAATTTCAAGTATCGCAAATTGTAATATCGCGACTCTGTAAGTTGAATGAGACAGGTTCGATGCAGGAAAGACATAGGGTTGGTGGACCAAGAAAAACAACATCCACACAAGACCGTTTTATCACCATTTCGGCGAGGAGATATCCTCTTTCTTCATGTAGGATGCTCAGAAATCTACTTTTAAATGCCAATGGTCCTGAAATTTCCATTGAAACCATCCGACGTCGTTTGGGGGAGATTAACATGGCATGATTAATATTGAGGGGTGTTCCGTTAGCACGTGAGCATAACGACAAAGATTAGAATGGGTCAGGCAGCATGTTAATCTGAACGTCCAATGGCGTAGTGTACTTTTCACAGATGAATCCAGATACGGTCGATTTTCAGATTCTCGAAGAATAAGGGTATGGGCTATGCCGCGTATACCCCGAAATCGCCGTCAAGTGCAAGAGGTTCATCCATTTCGAGGAGGCTCTATTATGGTATGGGCTGGGATATGATACCACGGGCGCACATACCTTCACATTTGTCCTGGCAATATGAATGCTTTACATTATAGGGATGTTCCCTATAATGTAATTGGCAACGTAGTGCCAAATTTTCATGCTGCCATTGGTGAAGCATTCCACTTTCTTGACGATAACGCAAGACCACATCGTGCAGCAATAGTAGAAAATGCGCGAGATGAGCATGGTATTCCACATTTACCAATACCTCCGCATTCGTCAGACTTAAACTGCATAGAACATGCATGGGATATGCTACAAAGAAGACTAGATGATCACCAACCTCCACCAGAAACATTGAATGACCTCAAAGCACTACTGCCTCGTTTATGGAATGAAATTCCTCAAGATATGCTCAACACCCTCGTTGACAGTATGCAACGAAGATGTCAGCCGCTCATTGATGCCCGTGGTGGCCATACCTTGTATTGAAGGCATAAAAAGACAAAAAACACAATAAAATGTCCGGAAATAAAAGTCGTTAAATTTGACCCTATTCTGTTAATCACCCTGTATATGTTGCAGACCAAAAAACTTACGTGCATTTATAATTTTGAGGCTAAAACTATATTAAATTACGTTTTCAGCGCAAACAAAGGTTTCAGAATGTCAGTTATTTCAGTTGAAACGATTATCCCTAACTCTTGTGGAGCAGTTTATTTGTAACGGCATGACTTCTGAACGACTGCACCAAATTGGATAATTCTTAGAGAATATATTGACAATACGTTGACAGATTGACGTTTATTTGTTTAGCCAGCAGCGGTTTATAGGAACTCAAAAACTGCTTGACCCATCTTGATGAAATTTGTTATGTTTTTGAATGTTCTAAGGATGGTATAGATTCACAATTGGGCCCGTTAGGTGGCGCAGCAATCGGTTTATGGGAACTCGAGAACGGCTTGATTGATTTCGATGAATTATTGTGTATGTACTTGAGGGGTTCTCAGGGTGGTTTGGATTCACATTTGGATCCAATAGGTGAGGGTACAATTGCTTTATACGAACCGATCGTGATGCATTTTTATGGATGCTTGTTTGAGTCGATGTCAGGATGGTTAAGATTCATAATTGGACCCGTTCGCTGGCACTGCAATCGAATATTTTTTCTCGACGAAAATTTGAGTTGTACATTGATCTTTACCATGGATTCCTCTCTCATCAAATGACACGCCTTTTTTATTTACTATTTTTCCAGATTCGGCTCAGGTGAAAAGTTATAAGCGTTTAAAGATTTAAAAAGATGTGCAAAGCCACCTCTGAACAGTCTTCAGATTTTGAAAACAGAAACATTTACAGGATTCAATATATATATATATATATATATATATATTCTTTTGACTGAGAGCTGTATATGTGTTAGCAGAGGTTGGTGTAACGGGGCACCATACAATTCGACGTATGATACAAGAGCTTAGGGAAAAACCTCAGCAAAAAACCCTTTCTCCCCGTGAGTGTGGTGATTTGTAACTATTGTTCACAAAATTTGCTGAAATTTAAAAATATTGATGGGGATATATTTCTTCAATGTGGATTCCCTCGTCAAAAAACGGATAGGTTTCTCCAAGGTACCCGAAACTCAACCTGAAAAATGAAAAGACAAGAGGAGGAAACGAACAAATTAAAAATAATACATAACCTTTCAAAAGTCTCCTCTCACAAAAATACTTCTCTGTAGGCGAATGGGATCTCGTGGAGAAGAATCGCCTCCGCTAAGTAGTTTTCGAAGATATTCACTCCTGAAATCCCTCCAATATTTGAATTCAAAAATGAAAATGTTGCTTGTAAGGCCAGGAGGGTCTCTTTCAAAACCAATATAAATAATATTTATGCTGCATTTTTTAAGAAAAAAATTGGTTCAAGCACTGACGTGAAGTCAGAAGCTTTTGCGCGTATGTTCTGTTGTCCATTCTTCTGTATTGGACACCCTTAATCTAATTTACCATGGTAAATTATGTTGTCCATTCTCCTGTATTGGACACTTAATTCGAATTTACCATGGTAAATTCGAATTAAGCCATTCGAATAAATTCGAATTTACCATGGTAAATTCGAATTAAGTGAGTTAGAACGGAATGAGCTAGGCAGTTGAAATTTTCAGAGTAGGTTAGGGAAATGAATATCTCGGTTAAGTTCGTTATTGGGCAAAATAGGCTAATACTTTCGGAGATATGAATTTCGAAATTTCAATAATGAATCGTACTTCTATGTTTTCACAGAATGCAATCATTATTCTATCTATGATTTATTATATGATCTGTGTTCATACTCGTACATGTCATCCTGTTCTATAAGAGAGAGTCAAATTCATTTCAGCTATGATAATTTGATTTCTTCCATGGTGCAGTTCTGATTCTCAGATTGCTCATTTTATCTTGATAAATAAACTCTTATTTGAATTGAATTTCCTTTTTGATGCAGTTCTATCATAAGAATACATTGATATAATTCCCAACTGTGTCTAAGCTGGTGTAAGGGTAGAGTAACAGAGTCGATAAAGAACACAACTGACTCTTCCTTATGGCACAAGCTCCTTGGAGTTTATGAGGGATCTCCTTGGAGAATACTAAGGACGGTCATTATAATCATAATCATAGCACGCGAGCAAATGCAGATTGACCCCACGTCAATACTTGTTTAGCCTTTTTCTTTCAAAGTGGAGTCAATCTGTATTTGCTCGCGTGCTATGATTATAATTATAATGACCGTCCTAGTATTCTCCAAGGAGATCCCTCATAAACTCCTAGGAGCTTGTGCGATAAGGGAGAGTCAGTTGTGTTCTTTATTGACTCTGTTACTCTATCCTTACACCAGCTCAGACACAGTACTGTAAATACCTGAACTGACAGTGAATGGTGTCCACTACCCTTAGTAGATCTCCGTCTCGCTAAATCCACTAAGACTTCACGCGGGAGCATGATTTTTCTCGTCTCGTCTCGTTCTCGTCTCGTAAAAGCGAGACGAGACGAGACGAGACGAGACGTTTTCAAAAATATTATAGGTGATACCGAGACCACATACAGCGGAACACGAGAGTCTCGCTTTTGGTCTCGTTACATTTTTTGCATGAAGTTTTATATACGACTCGACTTTTTTCAACACTCACAGAAAATAATTGAACATGAAGAGTTTCCACTATAATTACCAATATATTTTGTCTATATTATGCATCGATCGTTCTAGAAATACACGATTTTTTAGAAGATTATCAATTCGTTATGACCTTGCGATAATTGAAATTATTTTTCAAGAAAAAATAGAATTCACAACCATAAAAACGGATGCCATTATGAATTCAATACTTAATGGACAACTTTTATTGCCCCTAAATCCCAATGCTTCGAAAACTTCGTCTCCATCTGAACATCTGGAGAAATGTATTCTCTTGTGCTCCTTGTTGTGAAGATGTGAACAATTATTTTATACATATGTGGAACTACGTATAATAAAACTGGTAAAGAAATGAAGCTATTCAATGTTTCGAAAAGTGTTATGAGGAATACGCCAAGAACACCCTCAATGATCTACCCACTGGGAAGGTATTCTTTGAAAACTATACCAAATTGTTCAATTCTATTAAAACATCTATCGACATCGATAGCCTATTTAAAACATCAACAAAACTTTCGAAATATTGGAAAGCTGAATTTGAAGAATATTTGCTGTTAGAAAGAGCAAATATTAATCAATATATTTTATTTATCAAAATATTTATAAAAAGTTCTTCCTACACTTTCCAAGATGGCCCATGATTTATAAATGGCTACATCCGTACCTGTTGAAAGATTATTTTCTACAGCAGGTATGATCATGGCAAAAAGACGTACATCATTGAAAAATGATGTGATGCAAGTGTGATTATGTTTGCATTCTTGGTCATCGAGTAATTTAAAAGTTGAAATTATCAGTGTTTAAAATTAAAAATAATATGTGCAGGTACAAAATTTTTTGTACAAGAGCGTAATAAACATACCTTTACAAAATTTTTTATATATTTTATTTGTCCTCACGCAAAATTTGCCGCAATTTGATTTGAGAGATTCCAAATTCCTGTGAACTGCGTAAGCTCTTATCGCTACGATATTTTCGGTTTGTCAATCGAAGCTTTGTTTTGCACGTAAAATGTCCACAGAACCTACAAATATTACCTTTCAAAGCACAAATGGAGCCTCTAGTCCGAAATGAAAGCTGCAACTACAAAGAGTATTACCACTAGACCGAAAACTAAATGGTACAGAATTCTTATACAGTGCCTGCTCAGCTGTTGAATGTTCTAAAAATCCCTTATCAACTACCCTTGAACTCATTCTCGACCTAATAAGTAGCAGGTTCGTAGGCCACTGTTAGGGGTGAGATTATTATGGAATAACTACGCCTGTTCTAAATTGAAATCTTCACGATTGCGTCAGCCATTGCAAAAAAACAAGGTTGAAAATTACCCAATTAAGCATACTCGGCCCTAGGTAATTCGTTCATTTAACGGGATATGCGATAAATTTTTACGTGTTGTAAAATTCCGGGTTGGTTTCCTGTGAGCGGGAATAATGAGTGACGTCGATTATTATCAAATTTGCCCGTACCTAATCGGGGTAGTTGTTCATCAGGGGATCGTGATGGAAATAAACACTGGGGGAAAATTAAAAGTGATGCTATATAGATATGTTTGGGTCGAAATGTTAATTAAGGTTGAAATGATTATGCGAAAATTTTCATTCATCAAATCTAACCCTAGAATAATTGTCGAAAGATAACATTTATATCAATATTTCGGCCAATCTGAACGTATTACACTGATTATTTCACTCATGTGTTATTTTAGCGATGATTTTTTAGGCTCAAAATAATAACACCGATATTCCCTTATTGCCATAACTTCTTATAATAGGAATGCAATTTAAAATATTTTATTAATTAATAATTGCATGGTAGACGATCCAATTACCGCTATAATTTTTCGTTACCATGGTAATTAAATCATCATATTCCCCGCGTCAACATCTCCCACATTGAAATCCAGTCATTAAAACCAATATGGCCGCCAAAGTGGATGGGGAAAAGGCGGTAAATTCAAAAGTAGAATTGTAGGATTTTTCTTATATTCAAACATATTGATGAATTATATATGCCATGCAATAATTGGATGATTTTATTTAATAGCGCATCTATATTTCTCATTGGCCCTCTATTGGATGATTTTGAATCTTAACAAAAATAGTATAATCTTCATGATACTCAAGTGATGCCTAGGACCAAGTTCCATAAGTGGTACCACTGTGGTTTGATTACACTAGTTTCACATTCTGCTTTTCAATTGATGTTGGATATAAGGATAATATGGTAGATCTACCAGTTATTTCTTATATTTTTCAAAAAATGAACGGAATTGACAGCATGAAATTGGTTCAAGCCCTGTGGACAGGTGCTTTGGCGCTCTAGTTCAAACATTGACACATCATATCTCCGAAAAGTAGATGAGCAACACCGGTTCTAAGCCAAAATGCCCCATTTTTACATGTAAATCCCCATAAGGAAATCTAAGGTCCAACTTGCAAAAATTGTACCCTTATGAACGCGGAGCCAGCGTTTTCAAGGTCATTTGTTTTGGACGGCTGAACAGTGAGTTGCGCAGCGCCATGCCCCCCCTGCCGCGATCGAGAAGGGAAAGTCAGGATATGGGGCACCTGCTCAAAATACCCTCGCCAGAATCGAACGTCATATGGTACATTTCAGGCTTGTAGACATAAACAAAAGCAACCGCAAATTTAGTTGAGTCAGTTGCAATATGCCCACATACGTGCTGTTCGCATTATGTAGCCAACTAGGGGTTCTATCGCATAAACAAAAGCAAAGATGAGCAGGGCCGTACTTATTCTTCCAATTTGAAACTGAAGAATTAGTGAAAATGAAAGGTTTGAAAAAATTCATTCAATTTGAATCGTTTGAAAGTTGATGAAAGAATGAATCCATGAACATTAAGAACAATCTTTGAAATGCGAATACGAGTAGGTTTTGTAAATCGCAGCAATATTCAGTTTCCATTTTGCATCTATACTTTTCAATTCGTTGATTTGAAAAAACATCAGATCTGAAAACTGTTTAATTAGCAGTAGATTCAATGAAGAAATTTCATTCAAGTGAAAATAAAATCTGTCAGTTATATTATCGTTATGCAAGGAGCCGTGAACAAAGTGCTCTCAAAAAAGATGTAATTATGATATTTTTCATCCCATATTTAGGAAAAACCTTAATGTATCGAAAAAATTTCCAATAATTCGATGATTGTAGATATCATTGAGCAGACTTTAACGAAAATATTGAAAATGTTTGAAAAGATGAAAAAGTTGAACAAATCTATTTCAATAAGTCAATGAAAAAAAATGTTTCATGAATTTACACATCTTTGATATGCGAGAGGTTTTCAAAAATAATCTGCATATTCAACATCAAAAGCATTTGGGGAAAAGCTGATATTTTTCCCTTGAATCTAAAATAGCATTGTAGAAAAAGCGGAAATGTATAAAAAAGAATTGCTCCCCCTTTAATTTCGATTGTTCAGATATGGCTGAAAATATAATTTGACAGACGCCTAGGAAAATATTGTACTTTCCAATTTCATGTATTTTTTCTGTTCGTTTCTGATCTGAAAACTTGAGATTTTTCTTAAAACATAAAATAGATAATCACAAATTCCAATATTTAAAGCTGCGGTAGACTCTTTTGTGTACGATTGACTAAAAATGCAAACATTTGCGTGACTCACGATCTCCGGCTGAGGGTGACTTGATTATATAAACAGCCGTTTTGCTTAACGTAAGTCAGTTTTCTATTTCCATATAGGAACACATCGTTGATCATTCGTGTGCCGATTGAAATTTTCATTTGTACTTTGTCGGAGCAGCTGAATTTGTGATAGTGTGATCCTTGGGTAAGCATACATTAGAAAATTATGTATCCATATATTAAAATATTTTTTCTTTCCAAACAGCAGTAGCAGAAAACATTCATCGTATATTACCCAAACAGCAGTAGCAGCAGTTCATTAGAGAAATTTTGATACTAATCCCTACAGAACAAAGTAAGTTTCTGTTCATCTTACATCTCATGCATATTTTTCTTATTCATTTTCATTATAGACAGGGATTTAAACAAAATTAACCAAAAATCTCTTCTTGAAGATAAGCCAACAAGGCGTATAGCAGAGTTGGAGAAGAATAAGAAATACCACATTCTAAAGTGTATTTTGGTGAAGACCAGGTTCGGCCCAGCTGTGCTCTTTGAATTCAACGAATTCAAAGCGTTCCTGCCAAAAAGGCTGACGGAGGACTACAGCGCACATACGGCCGAGCTGTCATCAGGAAAATATTCGCTAATATTCCGAGGAACCATAGATACTGGGAAAACACATCCAGCCATTTCCTTGGAGATTGTAGATAAATAAGGTAATTCATCAATATCACTGCATCTCCACTTTTTTCTTTTTCTTTTTTGGTGCTATTGTACTACGCAGAAATGAATCATTTTGAAGGTACATTGCGCAATATAGATATTTTGGAACATAGATTTAAGTTCAAGTCAAAAAGATTTAATATTTGCTCAGCACTGAGAATAAAATATGGCCATTCGGAATTTTATATTCTTACTGGCTAAAAAATACAGGTCAGGCGTAGTTGAGCTCAAATAGCTAGATTGTATGGGTGTTCATTGAGAAATCGATTAGGTAATCTTACCATATCAAGAAAAATTATTCTTATGGGACCAGAAAGTTTTTCAAGGAACGTCTACATATTGTTTGAATACGTCATAGTAATAATATAACTCGCAGGTACGCCTGGAAGGTCTTTATGATGAAATAAAAATCTACTATTCGGACGGATCATAATTTTCGATTTTAGTGAACATTGAGTCTGACGAGTATCCATTCCATCTCCACTCAAAATGTAGAGGTTGGTTTTATTGTATTATCCAAAAATAAATCATTCATTAGTCGCATATTTTAGAATACAATAAATTTATTAAAGATATCGCATAAGTACATTCCCATAATTAACTGAATTACCTACACTTCATGAGTAATTTCTCAGATATATATTTAGAACAAAACCACATCAAGGTGTTCAACCTACTTTTTACGAGACTTTTGATGATACCAGGAATTGCTCTATAATTCATTAAAAAATCGATTCTGAAACAACAAAAACAAGTGAAATTGCAGTATTACATTTATCTGAGAGAAACATTTACATAGTAACAAAAATGAAATATTTTTTGAATACCAATCTTTAGCTAATCTGAAATCTGTGCCTCTTTTGCGAGAAAAATGAAGATTTTTAATAGCCAGCCTCCCTTATCATCGAGTCTTTTGAATCGGTTATCTTCGGATATCCTCGTATGTATTCGGGTATTTTTGTGAATCTCTAAAAGTTGAAACAAAGATGTTTTCATTTCAGATATATCGAAAGGTTCAACATGGAAGGTTGTATTCGAGCTATAAAGTCGTTGATGACTCTATTCATTGCAACAAATGATGAAAGTATATTTATCGATGGGCTGAAGCAGTGTTCTTTGGCTGTGCGAAGAATCAACAAAAAACTGAAAAATGCTACGACTGTTGGAGAAAAGCAAAGTCTCTTAAGCACATTGAATCACGTGAAAAGTTACAGATCCAAATTGAAATACTTGCGTAAAAAGGGATCTGGCATCAAAGATCGAGGGGAAACAGCAACAAATAGAGTTAAATGGGGTGAATCGATATCTGCATTCGAGTCACGAATTCGAACTGGAGTTATTACTAATTTAAAACATAAAGACATAAAATATTTCTTATTAGATGCCGAGGCCATCTTACGTAGACGATTGATGAATGCTCTCAAAAAAAATGAGGCAGTAAAGGTGAACGCGGTGTTTTGTGGAGAGTTTAAAGTAATGACAGCTAATAAAATTCAAAAAGAATATAAATACTTTACCACATCTAACGCCGCTATATACAGAAGCACCAATTTGAGTGACTGGTTTCAAGAGAAAGTTAAAGCACCAATTCTTACAGAGCTCCAGGAATTCCAAGAAAAAGATAGTGGCTGGAGTCTTTCGAATATTGTTAGCTTTGGTGTCAATATAAACAAGTTCACACCGCAACTTGGATCTTCATACATAGAACTTCCTACTCAAATTCGAAATAAAAAAGCCTGCGTCAATGTGAAGAATGAGGATGAAGCTTGCTTTGCATGGGCTGTGGCTTCTGCATTACACCCCGTTGGCGAACATGCGCAACGTAGATCTGAGTATCCCCATTACTCAAAGATATTAAAACTGAAAGGAATACAGTTTCCAATGACACTGAAACAGATACCGAACTTTGAGAAACAAAACCAAATATCTATTAATGTTTACATCTTAAAGAAAGAAAAACATTTCATCACACTACCAACCTACCTAACTAAGAACAAAATGGACACACATGTTAATTTACTCCTAATACAAGATAGCTATACAGATGAATTTCCTACCCGATACCATTATGTATGGATAAAAAATTTATCACGACTTGTGTCGACTCAGTTGAGTAGAGAAGACCATAAAAAGTTTATTTGCGATAGATGTCTACGATACTTTCGATCCAACGAAAACCTTGTTAACCATTCAGAAGATTGTGGCAATATGAATGAAACAGCTATCAAAATGCCTACATCAAAGGATAATATGCTGAAATTTAAAAATCATAAAAACAAGGAGAGGGTTCCTTTTATTATTTATGCGGATCTCGAAAGTATATTGATACCAACAAATTCCAAAAATAATTATCAAGAACATAAAGCTGCAGCAGTTGGCTATCATGTGAAGTGTTCATATGATGATACTCTCAGTTTCTATCGTTCATATCGAGGCCCCAATTGTATGAAATGGTTTGCAGACGAGCTGAATCAATTTGCTGAAGATGTTGAAACTGTTTTCCTATGTCCCTATGATATCGATATGTCACATCAGCGGGAAGCTGAATTCCAGAAAGCAACACAATGCCATATCTGTGAAGAAATGTTCAAACCTAAAGATAAAAAGGTACGTGACCATAATCATCTTATAGCAGGGAACAATTATCGTGGAGCAGCTCACGAAGGATGTAACATCAACTATAAAGATAGTCATATGATTCCTGAAGTATTCCACAATCTGAGTGGGTATGATGCCAATTTTCTGATAGAAGATATCGCTGTAAGAATGGAAGGAAAGATAAGCTTATTACCCTTAACGAAGGAAAAATATATCAGCTTTACTAAACATATCGACAGTCACCAAATCAATTTCAGATTCATTGATAGCTTCAGATTTATGGCTTCCTCACTTGACCAGTTATCATCAAACTTGGAAGATTTCCCTAATCTCAAATCACAATTCCCTGATGAGCCCGAAAAACGTATCAATCTCATCACGAAAAAGGGGGTTATGCCATATGATTATATCGACTGTAGCGATCGATTTAATGAAACATCTTTACCACCCATTGAAGCATTTTACAATAAATTAGAGGACAGACCATGTCCTCGAAGGATGTATATGAGAGCCCAGCTGATATGGGAAGAATTTCAATGTCAGAACTTGGGCGAATATTCAGATCTTTATATGAAAACAGACATTCTATTGTTAGCCGATGTATTCGAGCAATTCCGTTCAAGCTGTTATAAAACTTATGGATTGGATCCAGCTCATTATTTCACCTTACCAGGATATACGTGGGATTCAATGCTGAAACATACGAAACAGGAATTGGAACTTCTCACAGATATTGACATGTTTTTGTTTATTGAAAGAGGTATCCGTGGTGGGCTGAGTCAAGTTTGTAAAAAACGACGGGCTCATGCAAACAACAAATACATACCTAACTATGATCCAACTAAACCAGAAAACTACCTTATGTACTTCGATATCAATAATCAATATGGATGGGCTATGTCGCAATTTCTACCATATGGAAAATTCCGATGGTCTGATACAAATGTAGATGTTACTCAAATGGCTGATGATGCTCCAGAAGGATATATTTTGGAAGTTGACCTGGAATATCCTAGAGAATTACACGATAAACATATAGATCTGCCTTTCTGCCCTGAGCATTATAATTCTAAAACTCGAACACCATGTTACGCTTCTCAACAAAATGTGAAACTTATGGCAACGGTGAATTCCAAGAAGAAATATATTATTCACTATCGAAATTTGAAGATGGCATTGAAGAATGGATTGATTCTAACAAAAATACATCGAGTACTCAAGTTCAAACAATCCGCATGGCTCAAATCATATATCGACCTTAATACTAACTTGAGAAAAGAAGCTAAGAATGAGTTCGAGAAAAACCTCTTTAAACAGATGAATAACGCTGTGTTTGGTAAAACGATGGAGAATATACGGAAGAGGGTTAATGTTCATCTTTGCACAAAATGGGAAAACCGATATGGAGCAGAGGCGTATATTTCCAAGCCGGAATTCAAGAATTCTGTTATTTTCAATGAGAACTTAGTGGCAATTGAGCTTCGAAAACTGGAAATATATTTGAATAAGCCAATTTATGTGGGAATGAGTATTCTAGATTTAGCTAAAACCACTATATATGATTTCCATTATGATTATATGAAAGAAGCTTTCGGAGACAGCTGCATAGCACTGTATACTGATACAGATTCTGTGATTTATGAATTATTCAAAGATCCATATGAAATATTGAGAAGAGATTGCCATAAATACTTCGATACTTCAGACCTTGCTAAGGATAATCCTTATGTAATTCCTCTAGTTAACAAAACGGTATTAGGGATGATGAAAGATGAAAACAATGGTATTCCGATGACCGATTATGTGGGCCTAAGATCAAAACTATACGCATTGAAAAACTCAAGAACGATTGATGAAATTAATCTGAAGAGACTTCAGTGGGAAAAGGAAGAGTATGATCCTGAGGAGATTCATTCTATGCTCAAGAATTATTGTACCTCGAAAAAAGCAAAAGGTGTGAAAAAATCTATCATCAAGAATGAGATATGCTTTGATGATTATATAGAATGCTTAGAAACTTGGAAACATAAAATTATCTCTCAAAATTTGATTCAGGCGAAGGAACATCGAGTGCATTCGTCCACGCAACAAAAGATAGCTTTGAGTCCAGAAGACGATAAAAGATATTTGATACCCGGAACATTTGAAACATTACCATGGGGGCATTATTCTCTCAATAAACGAAAGAATGAAGAACCCGATGTACCTAAGAAGAAGATTTCTATATTAGAAATATTATTAACAATGTAATTGATTTTTCTGCGATTGTACAATAAACGATAGATTTCTTCTTATAGTTTCAATTTACCTACCTATATTCTATTACAGAACAACTTGTATATTAGATGTGATCAAGGTTGAGTTTCCATTCGCCTCATAATATATCTCAGAGAGAGAAAATAGCTTTATTGAAGTTATAGAAAATCAGTGTATGAATATTGTACCTATATATTTTTCTTACGAGAAATAACTATCCCCTATATCAACCAAAAAAAGATATCAGGTATATTTTCATTATATATCTTCGTAAAAGAACTACTATCTACTCTCTAGTATATGCTATCTACTCTTTACTATCTGCTACCTACTACCTACTATCTACTATCATCATAAAATATTTGAGCAGGCATTCTACAACTAATAACAATGTTTGAATTGGATCAGTTTCGTATTTTTCGTGTTATTTTTCTGAATATATGTATACACTCATACACTTTCATAATTAATAAAATTCGTTCAAGCACTGATAAAATGCAGCAGTCAAAACTGCAGCAGTCTAAACTACAACAGTCTAAACTGCTGCAGTCCAAACTGCTGTAGTTTAGACTGCCGCAGTGCAGCAGTCTAAACTGCAGCAGTCTTAACTACGGCAATCTAAACTGCTGCAGTTTAGACTGCTGCACTGCGGCAGTCTAAACTACTGCAGTCAAACTGCAGCAGTCTAAACTACAGCAGTCTGTCTGCAGCAACTACAGCAACTATTTTGGCGCGCCAAAATAGTTGCTGTAGTTGCTGCAGACAGACTGCTGTAGTTTAGACTGCTGCAGTTTGACTGCAGTAGTTTAGACTGCCGCAGTGCAGCAGTCTAAACTGCAGCAGTTTAGATTGCCGTAGTTAAGACTGCTGCAGTTTAGACTGCTGCACTGCGGCAGTCTAAACTACAGCAGTTTGGACTGCAGCAGTTTAGACTGTTGTAGTTTAGACTGCTGCAGTTTTGACTGCTGCATTTTATCAGTGCTTGAACGAATTTTATTAATTATGAAAGTGTATGAGTGTATACATATATTCAGAAAAATAACACGAAAAATACGAAACTGATCCAATTCAAACATTGTTATTAGTTGTAGAATGCCTGCTCAAATATTTTATGATGATAGTAGATAGTAGGTAGTAGGTAGCAGATAGTAAAGAGTAGATAGCATATACTAGAGAGTAGATAGTAGTTCTTTTACGAAGATATATAATGAAAATATACCTGATATCTTTTTTTGGTTGATATAGGGGATAGTTATTTCTCGTAAGAAAAATATATAGGTACAATATTCATACACTGATTTTCTATAACTTCAATAAAGCTATTTTCTCTCTCTGAGATATATTATGAGGCGAATGGAAACTCAACCTTGATCACATCTAATATACAAGTTGTTCTGTAATAGAATATAGGTAGGTAAATTGAAACTATAAGAAGAAATCTATCGTTTATTGTACAATCGCAGAAAAATCAATTACATTGTTAATAATATTTCTAATATAGAAATCTTCTTCTTAGGTACATCGGGTTCTTCATTCTTTCGTTTATTGAGAGAATAATGCCCCCATGGTAATGTTTCAAATGTTCCGGGTATCAAATATCTTTTATCGTCTTCTGGACTCAAAGCTATCTTTTGTTGCGTGGACGAATGCACTCGATGTTCCTTCGCCTGAATCAAATTTTGAGAGATAATTTTATGTTTCCAAGTTTCTAAGCATTCTATATAATCATCAAAGCATATCTCATTCTTGATGATAGATTTTTTCACACCTTTTGCTTTTTTCGAGGTACAATAATTCTTGAGCATAGAATGAATCTCCTCAGGATCATACTCTTCCTTTTCCCACTGAAGTCTCTTCAGATTAATTTCATCAATCGTTCTTGAGTTTTTCAATGCGTATAGTTTTGATCTTAGGCCCACATAATCGGTCATCGGAATACCATTGTTTTCATCTTTCATCATCCCTAATACCGTTTTGTTAACTAGAGGAATTCCATAAGGATTATCCTTAGCAAGGTCTGAAGTATCGAAGTATTTATGGCAATCTCTTCTCAATATTTCATATGGATCTTTGAATAATTCATAAATCACAGAATCTGTATCAGTATACAGTGCTATGCAGCTGTCTCCGAAAGCTTCTTTCATATAATCATAATGGAAATCATATATAGTGGTTTTAGCTAAATCTAGAATACTCATTCCCACATAAATTGGCTTATTCAAATATATTTCCAGTTTTCGAAGCTCAATTGCCACTAAGTTCTCATTGAAAATAACAGAATTCTTGAATTCCGGCTTGGAAATATACGCCTCTGCTCCATATCGGTTTTCCCATTTTGTGCAAAGATGAACATTAACCCTCTTCCGTATATTCTCCATCGTTTTACCAAACACAGCGTTATTCATCTGTTTAAAGAGGTTTTTCTCGAACTCATTCTTAGCTTCTTTTCTCAAGTTAGTATTAAGGTCGATATATGATTTGAGCCATGCGGATTGTTTGAACTTGAGTACTCGATGTATTTTTGTTAGAATCAATCCATTCTTCAATGCCATCTTCAAATTTCGATAGTGAATAATATATTTCTTCTTGGAATTCACCGTTGCCATAAGTTTCACATTTTGTTGAGAAGCGTAACATGGTGTTCGAGTTTTAGAATTATAATGCTCAGGGCAGAAAGGCAGATCTATATGTTTATCGTGTAATTCTCTAGGATATTCCAGGTCAACTTCCAAAATATATCCTTCTGGAGCATCATCAGCCATTTGAGTAACATCTACATTTGTATCAGACCATCGGAATTTTCCATATGGTAGAAATTGCGACATAGCCCATCCATATTGATTATTGATATCGAAGTACATAAGGTAGTTTTCTGGTTTAGTTGGATCATAGTTAGGTATGTATTTGTTGTTTGCATGAGCCCGTCGTTTTTTACAAACTTGACTCAGCCCACCACGGATACCTCTTTCAATAAACAAAAACATGTCAATATCTGTGAGAAGTTCCAATTCCTGTTTCGTATGTTTCAGCATTGAATCCCACGTATATCTTGGTAAGGTGAAATAATGAGCTGGATCCAATCCATAAGTTTTATAACAGCTTGAACGGAATTGCTCGAATACATCGGCTAACAATAGAATGTCTGTTTTCATATAAAGATCTGAATATTCGCCCAAGTTCTGACATTGAAATTCTTCCCATATCAGCTGGGCTCTCATATACATCCTTCGAGGACATGGTCTGTCCTCTAATTTATTGTAAAATGCTTCAATGGGTGGTAAAGATGTTTCATTAAATCGATCGCTACAGTCGATATAATCATATGGCATAACCCCCTTTTTCGTGATGAGATTGATACGTTTTTCGGGCTCATCAGGGAATTGTGATTTGAGATTAGGGAAATCTTCCAAGTTTGATTATAACTGGTCAAGTGAGGAAGCCATAAATCTGAAGCTATCAATGAATCTGAAATTGATTTGGTGACTGTCGATATGTTTAGTAAAGCTGATATATTTTTCCTTCGTTATGGGTAACAAGCTTATCTTTCCTTCCATTCTTACAGCGATATCTTCTATCAGAAAATTGGCATCATACCCACTCAGATTGTGGAATACTACAGGAATCATATGACTATCTTTATAGTTGATGTTACATCCTTCGTGAGCTGCTCCACGATAATTGTTCCCTGCTATAAGATGATTATGGTCACGTACCTTTTTATCTTTAGGTTTGAACATTTCTTCACAGATATGGCATTGTGTTGCTTTCTGGAATTCAGCTTCCTGCTGATGTGACATATCGATATCATAGGGACATAGGAAAACAGTTTCAACATCTTCAGCAAATTGATTCAGCTCGTCTGCAAACCATTTCATACAATTGGGGCCTCGATATGAACGATAGAAACTGAGAGTATCATCATATGAACACTTCACATGATAGCCAACTGCTGCAGCTTTATGTTCTTGATAATTATTTTTGGTATTTGTTGGTATCAATATACTTTCGAGATCCGCATAAATAGTAAAAGGAACCCTCTCCTTGTTTTTATGATTTTTAAATTTCAGCATATTATCCTTTGATGTAGGCATTTTGATAGCTGTTTCATTCATATTGCCACAATCTTCTGAATGGTTAACAAGTTTTTCGTTGGATCGAAAGTATCGTAGACATCTATCGCAAATAAACTTTTTATGGTCTTCTCTACTCAACTGAGTCGACACAAGTCGTGATAAATTTTTTATCCATACATAATGGTATCGGGTAGGAATTTCATCTGTATAGCTATCTTGTATTCGGAGTAAATTAACATGTGTGTCCATTTTGTTCTTAGTTAGGTAGGTTGGTAGTGTGATGAAATGTTTTTCTTTCTTTAAGATGTAAACATTAATAGATATTTGGTTTTGTTTCTCAAAGTTCGGTATCTGTTTCAGTGTCATTGGAAACTGTATTCCTTTCAGTTTTAATATCTTTGAGTAATGGGGATACTCAGATCTACGTTGCGCATGTTCGCCAACGGGGTGTAATGCAGAATCCACAGCCCATGCAGAGCAAGCTTCATCCTCATTCTTCACATTGACGCAGGCTTTTTTATTTCGAATTTGAGTAGGAAGTTCTATGTATGAAGATCCAAGTTGCGGTGTGAACTTGTTTATATTGACACCCAAGCTAACAATATTCGAAAGACTCCAGCCACTATCTTTTTCTTGGAATTCCTGGAGCTCTGTAAGAATTGGTGCTTTAACTTTCTCTTGAAACCAGTCACTCAAATTGGTGCTTCTGTATATAGCGGCGTTAGATGTGGTAAAGTATTTATATTCTGTTTGAATTTTATTAGCTGTCATTACTTTAAACTCTCCACAAAACACCGCGTTCACCTTTACTGCCTCATTTTTTTTTAGAGCATTCATCAATCGTCTACGTAAGATGGCCTCGGCATCTAATAAGAAATATTTTATGTGTTTATGTTTTAAATTAGTAATAACTCCAGTTCGAATTCGTGACTCGAATGCAGATGTCGATTCACCCCATTTAACTCTATTTGTTGCTGTTTCCCCTCGATCTTTGATGCCAGATCCCTTTTTACGCAAGTATTTCAATTTGGATGTGTAAATTTTCACGTGATTCAATGTGCTTAAGAGACTTTGCTTTTCTCCAACAGTCGTAGCATTTTTCAGTATTTTGTTGATTCTTCGCACAGCCAAAGAACACTGCTTCAGCCCATCGATAAATATACTTTCATCATTTGTAGCAATGAATAGAGTCAGAGTTGAACCTTTCGATATATCTGAAATGAAAACATCTTTGTTTCAACTTTTAGAGATTCACAAAAATACCCGAATACATACGAGGATATCCGAAGATAACCGATTCAAAAGACTCGATGATAAGGGAGGCTGGCTATTAACAATCTTCATTTTTCTCGCAAAAGAGGCACAGATTTCAGATTAGCTAAAGATTGGTATTCAAAAAATATTTCATTTTTGTTACTATGTAAATGTTTCTCTCAGATAAATGTAATACTGCAATTTCACTTGTTTTTGTTGTTTCAGAATCGATTTTTTAATGAACTATAGAGCAATTCCTGGTATCATCAAAAGTCTCGTAAAAAGTAGGTTGAACACCTTGACGTGGTTATGTTCTAAATATATATCTGAGAAATTACTCATGAAGTGTAGGTAATTCAGTTAATTATGGGAATGTACTTATGCGATATCTTTAATAAATTTATTGTATTGTAAAATATGCGACTAATGAATGATTTATTTTTGGATAATACAATAAAACCAACCTCTACATTTTGAGTGGAGATGGAATGGATACTCGTCAGACTCAATGTTCACTAAAATCGAAAATTATGATCCGTCCGAATAGTAGATTTTTATTTCATCATAAAGACCTTCCAGGCGTACCTGCGAGTTATATTATTACTATGACGTATTCAAACAATATGTAGACGTTCCTTGAAAAACTTTCTGGTCCCATAAGAATAATTTTTCTTGATATGGTAAGATTACCTAATCGATTTCCCAATGAACACCCATACAATCTAGCTATTTGAGATCAACTACGCTTGACCTGTATTTTTTAGCCAGTAAGAATATAAAATTCCGAATGGCCATATTTTATTCTCAGTGCTGAGCAAATATTAAATCTTTTTGACTTGAACTTAAATCTATGTTCCAAAATATCTATATTGCGCAATGTACCTTCAAAACGATTCATTTCTGCGTAGTACAATAGCACCAAAAAAGAAAAAGAAAAAAGTGGAGATGCAGTGATATTGATGAATTACCTTATTTATCTACAATCTCCAAGGAAATGGCTGGATGTGTTTTCCCAGTATCTATGGTTCCTCGGAATATTAGCGAATATTTTCCTGATGACAGCTCGGCCGTATGTGCGCTGTAGTCCTCCGTCAGCCTTTTTGGCAGGAACGCTTTGAATTCGTTTAATTCAAAGAGCACAGCTGGGCCGAACCTGGTCTTCACCAAAATACACTTTAGAATGTGGTATTTCTTATCCTTCTCCAACTCTGCTATACGCCTTGTTGGCTTATCTTCAAGAAGAGATTTTTGGTTAATTTTGTTTAAATCCCTGTCTATAATGAAAATGAATAAGAAAAATATGCATGAGATGTAAGATGAACAGAAACTTACTTTGTTCTGTAGGGATTAGTATCAAAATTTCTCTAATGAACTGCTGCTACTGCTGTTTGGGTAATATACGATGAATGTTTTCTGCTACTGCTGTTTGGAAAGAAAAAATATTTTAATATATGGATACATAATTTTCTAATTGATGCTTACCCAAGGATCACACTATCACAAATTCAGCTGCTCCGACAAAGTACAAATGAAAATTTCAATCGGCACACGAATGATCAACGATGTGTTCCTATATGGAAATAATAGAAAACTGACTTACGTTAAGCAAAACGGCTGTTTATATAATCAAGCCACCCTCGGCCGGAGATCGTGAGTCATGCAAATGTTTGCATTTTTAGTCAATCGTACACAAAAGAGTCTACCGCAGCTTTAAATATTGGAATTTGTGATTATCTATTTTATGTTTTATGAAAAATCTCAAGTTTTCAGATCAGAAACGAACAGAAAAAATACATGAAATTGGAAAGTACAATATTTTCCTAGGCGTCTGTCAAATTATATTTTCAGCCATATCTGAACAATCGAAATTAAAGGGGGAGCAATTCTTTTTTATACATTTCCGCTTTTTCTACAATGCTATTTTAGATTCAAGGGAAAAATATCAGCTTTTCCCCACATGCTTTTGATGTTGAATATGCAGATTATTTTTGAAAACCTCTCGCATATCAAAGATGTGTAAATTCATGGAAACATTTTTTTTCATTGACTTATTGAAATAGATTTGTTCAACTTTTTCATCTTTTCAAACATTTTCAATATTTTCGTTAAAGTCTGCTCAATGATATCTACAATCATCGAATTATTGGAAATTTTTTCGATACATTAAGGTTTTTCCTAAATATGGGATGAAAAATATCATAATTACATCTTTTTTGAGAGCACTTTGTTCACGGCTCCTTGCATAACGATAATATAACTGACAGATTTTATTTTCACTTGAATGAAATTTCTTCATTGAATCTACTGCTAATTAAACAGTTTTCAGATCTGATGTTTTTTCTAATCAACGAATTGAAAAGTATAGATGCAAAATGGAAACTGAATATTGCTGCGATTCACAAAACCTACTCGTATTCGCATTTCAAAGATTGTTCTTAATGTTCATGGATTCATTCTTTCATCAACTTTCAAACGATTCAAATTGAATGAATTTTTTCAAACATTTCATTTTCACTAATTCTTCAGTTTCAAATTGGAAGAATAAGTACGGCCCTGCTCATCTTTGCTTTTGTTTATGCGATAGAACCCCTAGTTGGCTACATAATGCGAACAGCACGTATGTGGGCATATTGCAACTGACTCAACTAAAATTGCGGTTGCTTTTGTTTATGTCTACAAGCCTGAAATGTACCATATGACGTTCGATTCTGGCGAGGGTATTTTGAGCAGGTGCCCCATATCCTGACTTTCCCTTCTCGATCGCGGCAGGGGGGGCGTGGCGCTGCGCAACTCACTGTTCAGCCGTCCAAAACAAATGACCTTGAAAACGCTGGCTCCGCGTTCATAAGGGTACAATTTTTGCAAGTTGGACCTTAGGTTTCCTTATGGGGATTTACATGTAAAAATGGGGCATTTTGGCTTAGAACCGGTGTTGCTCATCTACTCCGAAAGTATTGGTTTCTCAGAGTTGGGAATGATATCAATGTATTCTTATGATACAACTGCATCATAAAGGAAATTAAATTCAAATATAGTTTATTTATCAAGATTAAATGAGCAATCTGAAAATGAGAACTGCACCATGAAAGAAATCAAATTAAAATAACTGAAATGAATTTGTCTTTCTCTTATAGATCAGGATGACATGTACCAGTTTGAACACTTATCATATAATAATTCATAGATGGAATAATTACGCCATCCTGTGAAAACAAAGAAGTACGATTTAATATTGAAATTTCGAAAAATCATATCTCCGAAAGTATTAGCTTCTTAGAGTTGAAAATGATATCAGTGGATTTTCATGGTAAAACTGCATCTAGAAAAAAATTTAATTTGAAATTTGTAATTTAAAAAAAAATTGTTTTCGTTACTCCGAAACCATCTGGCCTCTTTCGCCCAATAACGAACTCAACCGAGATATTTATCTCCCGAACCTACTCTGCAAATTTCAACTGCCTAGTTCATTCTGTTCAAGAGTTATTGTAGAAACAAAATTTTAAAATTTTAATTTTTTTTTTTACACTTTACGGCAACTCGATCAAAACAAAACTTCGCACGGGTATAAAGCTCATTATTCCACAATCTGATTCTAAATTTCAGATAGATCGAGTGATCGGTTTCGGAAATATCCTCAAAAAATTTTTTTACTGAAAACGGCCATAACTCCGAAGCCGCTTGGTGGATTTCGTCCGAACTCGTCCGAGATATTTACGCGCCAAACCTACCCTGTGAATTTCATCCTCTAACTCCTTTCGTTCGAGAATTATCGTGTTAACGGACGGACGGCCGGACAGAATCGATTTCGAACACGGATTCTTGATCAGTGAGTATCAATTCAGCGATATCGGAAGGATAGTTGCTAAGATACAGATTTTTTTTATGAATTTGTTTTAAATTTTTAGTGATTTGATCCTCACGAAATTTTGCAGTATTTTGCGCGTTAGCATCCTATCAGTAATTACCAAAGTTAAATTGGAACGGATCTGTCAAGTTTTATTGAGCAAATAAAAAAAAATTCAGATGGGAATAACTCCAAAACCATTAGGCTGATTATGTCTACTAACGAACTTGAGTTCGTTATCTCCTTCCATTGAAAAGTTATCGTGGTAAAGGTCACCATCCAGATACTGAACTCACCCAACGCTGCTCGGTTTCCAATATTGTTTAAACAACGCCAATAATATTGATCCGATTGTATTCAAATTTGGAACTTGGCTGTAGAATAATACTTGAATAATCTAACAAAATTGCTGTAATATCAGTTTCTGAGTTACAGAATATTTTTTAATATTTTTTTTTATTTTCTAGTTATGCGATCCTCACGACGTGACCAAACGTCTATGTGTTGGCATTCTACAACTCCTTACCAAGTTTCAATTCGATCAGATCCATAGCATTCGAGTTATTCGGAAAACCAAATTTCAACTCTGTAACCGTATGGCTGATTAAGTCCATTAACGAACTTAACCACGTCATTCGAGTGCGCAACCTACCCTGAAAATTGCAATTCGCCTTCTCTTTCTGTTCTTAAGTAATCATGGCTGAATCGAATGTGACCTTGAATTTTTCATTCAGTTTTACTGGACAATTCAACAAGTTTAAAAAAATTGGTTCAAGCACTGTGGACAGGAGCTTTCTGGCGCTCTTGTTCAAACAGACAAATTATATCTCCGAAAGTATTGGTTTTCTCAGAGTTGAGAATTATATCAATGTATTCTTATGATAGAACTGCATTATAAAGGAAATTCAATTCAAATAATAGTTTATTTATCAAGATTAAATGAGCAATCTCAGAATGAGAACTGTAGGATTAATTATTGAAATTTCGAAAAATCATATCTCCGAAAGTATTAGCTTGTTGGAGTTGAAAATGATATCAATGGATTTAAATGGTGAAACTGCATCTTAAATAAAAATTGAATTTGAAATTTGTTACTTGAAAAAAATTTTTTTTTTGGTTACTCTGAAACCATCTGGCCTATTTTGCCCAATAACGAACTTAACCGAGATATTCATCTCCCTAATCTACTCTGAAAATTTCAACTGCCTAGCTCATTCCGTTCGAGAGTTATTGTAGAAATTTTTTTTTATATTTTTTTTTTCTCTTTGAAGTAACCTGATCAATACAAAACTTCACATGCGTATAAAGGTCATGATTCTACAATCTGATACTAAATTTCAGATAGATCGAGTGATCGGTTTCGGAAATATTCATAAAAAATGTTTTTACTAAAAACGGACATAACTCCGAAACCGCTTGATGGATTTCGCCCATTAAAGAACTCGTCCGAGATATTTATGCTCCAAACCCACCTTGCAAATTTCGATCCTCTAACTCCTTTCGTTCGAGAGTTATCGTGCCTACGGCTGGCCTGACAGAATCGATTTCGACCACGGATTCTTGATCAGTGAGTCAAACCAAATCGTTTGAGACCATTTTCAGCCAAAAATTCGAAAATTACAGACATTTTGGCAAATTGATGAGCACTCTGTTCCGAGGAACCAGAGCGCCAATAAAATGATACAACGAAATCTATTGTGTGCCAAATGTAAAACTGGTCTAAATTTATCGTCCAAATTGAAATTCGAACAGAAGGGCTTAGACCACTTTTACGCAATAATCCCCTTTATATTGGGCAAAAATATCATCATTAAAAAATCATGAATTTTCCTCGTCCGGCTGGTACCGATTCCCTGCGTCCGGAAAACTACCGTGCGGCTTTTCCCGTCATAATAATCCCACAAAGAACAACCCGCAACGCGGGACTTCTGTCCGAATAACAATTTCGACGGTGAAATTACGTAATTCGGTGCGAACATGAAATAATTGGAAGCGGCAGAACATATTTCAATCAACAGAACAAATATAATAATTGGGCCAGCAAGTATGGATTGATGTCGGTTGTTGGTCGGGAACAAAACATAACGATAAATCCGATAATCCGCTGCTTTACTCACGGGGAATTAGGCATCGCCTGCTCTGTGATATTCAGCAAAATGGTTCCGGAGGAGAGCCTTTTTGTCCGACTGTCCGAAGGAAGGTGGGTTATGTTTTTATTGTTTTTTGAGTGTATGTATGTATACTCCATTAACTTTTATAAAGTCTCCCGGTTGGCCATGATTTAGGTCTATCACGTTTTTGTAACTAAAACAGAGGCAGGTTGGCACTGCTGAAATATCGTCAAGGTCTAAACAATTCGCCGAGACGTTGCCAATTTCTACTCTCAACAATAACAATCTTGAATCTTAGACAAGATATTATCACAGACCATTATCTTCGAATATAATAAAGAACTCTTCGCCTTGAAATTGAAAATGCCGAAAGTAGTTCTGAAGAAGCAGAGACAATTGGTATCAGGAAGTGCTATACAGAACCAAAGTCTGCAATTGGAAAACTTCATTCTGACATGTTGAACTCTCGAATGGAACTTCTGTTTTTCAAATTAGAACCCTATTTTTGGCGCTCTTGTTCCTCGGAACAGAGTGCTTATCAATTTGCACAAATGTCGGAAATTTTCGAATTTTTGGCTGAAAATGGTCTTGAACGATTTGGTTTGACTCACTGATCAAGAATCCGTGGTCGAAATCGATTCTGTCCGGCTGTTAACACGATAACTCTCGAATGGAATGAGCTAGACAGTTGAAATTTTCAGAGTAGGTTTGAGGGATAAATATCTTGGTTGAGTTCGTTATTGGGCAAAATCGGTCGGAGTAACCAAAAAAAATATTTTTTTACATTACAAATTTTGAATTCAAATTTTTTTAAGATGCAGTTTCATCATAAGGATCCACTGTTATCATTTTCAACTCTAAAAAGCTGATACTTTCGGAGATATGATTTTTCAAAGTTTGAATAATACATCCTAAGTTCTATATATTCACAGAATGTGAACACAGAATCTGTCTGTGATCACTAATCATAAATGTCACCTTTTCTAGCTGTTAGAGATTGTCAATTCATAGTTGTTATTTTCTCTTGGAAAGCGAGTATTCGATCCTTGAATTTGTGAATATATACATGACTGTTTTAATGTAGTTTATGGAGGCAATAGGAAAGAAGAACATAATGGAATCATCAAAAGAAATTGACCACTGATGTTAATATTACCTTTTACTTCCTTAAGTAGTGAGACATGTTCCTATATACAGTATTTTCATAATGTTGCTAGATAAAAATACTGAAATATGGATCTACATTTGTGTATCAATCATTTTTTCTTGAGTTAAGGTTCATAATACAGAAAAGACGGTGTTAGTGGTAGGAACTATTAAATCTTAAATTATGAAAAGAGGATAGTATGTTATTAATATAGTTTGAACTATTAAAATAATTTGCTCGTAGTCCACTACCTACTCAAATATCAGAAATAAATGGACAATCTGCTATGATTGTCTCTTGCTCTAGACATTTCGATGATACTTTCCTTAAGTACAGGGTTAGGCATCTGGTTTCGTCTATTTTTCATAGTGCGTTGTGGAAATAATAATTTGATTTTGACAATAGTAGTGACACATTCCTATATGTCAATAGTTGCAATTTAATTTGTCATGGAGAAATTTCCGATAAATCAACGAATTTATGTCGTAAAACAATTCATAATAAGTAATTCTGTTGTGCAAGTGCAAAGAAATTTTCGACGCGAATTTAATGTGGAAAGACACGGAAGAATTCCAACCCGCCAAACCATAATGAGGTGGGTAAGAGATTTTGATGTTAGTGGGAATGTTCAATCAAATTTTCGTGGTGGTATACGTACAATCAGAACACCCGAAAATATTGAACGGGTAAAACAAGCTGTGATAAGAAGTCCGAATCGATCTGCATCAAGGCAGTCAATTGCGTTGCACATTTCCAACAGGACATTGAGAAGAATTCTGCATTCTGATTTGCACTTCCACCCATACAAAATCCAAGTTGTTCAAAAGTTAAAAGAAGCAGACAAACCACTTCGTGTTGCTTTCTGTAGACAATTTTTACAAATTTTGAAAAATTATGAAAACCAGTTAAATTTCTTGATGATGACAGACGAAGCGCACTTTCATCTAAGCGGATATGTGAATAAGCAAAATTATCGTTATTGGTCCGACGTAAATCCGCAACAGTTTCATGAACGACCCCTCCATGATGAAAAAGTCACCGTATGGTGTGGTGTTTCAATTTTTGGAATCATAGGGCCATATTTTTTTGAGGAGAACAACAGAAATGTTACAATAAATTCCGAACGTTACGTTAACATGTTACGGGTATTTTTACGGCCCGAATTGCGAAGACTAGGACAAAATCATATTTGGTTCCAACAAGATGGGGCTACCGCACATACAGCACGACAAACTCGAATTTTGTTGCAAGAAATGTTCCCATGTCGCTTGATATCAAAATTTGGTGACATAACATGGCCAGCTAATTCCCCCGATTTGACGGCTCCTGATTTCTTTCTCTGGGGATATCTAAAGGAAAAGGTTTATGAAAGGCGTCCCAATACCATCCAAGAACTTAAAATACGTATTTTGGAAGAAATAAATAATATTGGGGCAGAATTGTTGAAACGTGTTATGCAAAATTTTAGATGCCGATTGCAAAACTGTATAGATAATCAAGGAAGCCATTTAAAGGATGTTATTTTTAAAACATAAATTGCACATATTAATATTGTTATTTTTCATAATTTTATATCAATAAAAAGTTTTTGGTTCTTATAACAGATTATCGAAAATAGGTGACACCAAATGCCTAACCCAGTATTTCGAGTTGTGAAAACTATGCACCGAGTGTAAATTGCAACAACCCATTCCACGAGGTTGAATCATTGCAGATTGCTCATTTAATCTTGATAAATAAATTTAATGACAATTTTTGAAGCATTAAGGCATTGAAGCATTGTAGGTCGCTCTTTTTTTATAAGATAATTTTTGCAGCATTTTTTTCAAACGACACTTTTTTTAAATTTAATTTCTTCCATGATGCATTTCTATCATAGGAATCCATTGATATAATTCCCAACTCTGAGAAACCAATACTTTCGGAGATATAATTTGTCTGTTTGAACAAGAGCGCCAAAAAGCTACTGTCCGGGATTTTTTTATGATAGCGTTGGATTCTGCGGTGAAAAATAAAGATAGTTTTCTAACATGATTATGCTCCTAAATTCAATAATTTTTGAGTTTTTTTTTTAATATAAAAGCATAATCAGGTTAGAAAATGAAAATTATTTTTCACCGCAGAATCCAACGCCATCATAAAAAAATTGGTTCAAGCACTGACGTGAAGTCAGGAGCTTTTGCGCGTATGTTCTACTGTCCATTCTCCTGTATTGGACACTCTTAATCAAATATACCATGGTGAATTCTATTGTCCGTTCTCCTGTATTGGACACTCTTAATCGAATTTACCATGGTAAATTCGATACAGGAGAACGGACAATACAATTCACCTGTGTATATTTGATTAAGAGTGTCCAATACAGGAGAATGGACAATAGAACATACGCGCTCCTGACTTCACGTCAGTGCTTGAACCAATTTTTGTAATATCTCATCCTCGAAATGTAACAAACGGACCAAATTCGTACATCAATATAGATATAGTATATCCACTTTTTGCCAATGTTAGGCTAAAGTGATCTTTTGAACGTAGGAAGACAGATATATAGTCTGTGCAACTATTACAACGAGAAGTAAGTCATACTCCTCGTTATTCGGGATATACAATATTTGCACATAATCTACAGGGGGTCCGGGAAAATGTGGGAAATCCCTTGGATTCAGATAAAACATAAATAATTATGTCGTCCATTCTCCTGTATTGGACACTCTTACTTCGAATTTACCACGGTAAATTCGAATTAAGTGTCCAATACAGGAGAATGGAAGAAAAAATTAACCATGGTAAATTCGATTAGGGCTGTAATGGACACTTAATTCGAATTTACCGTGGTAAATTCGAAGTAAGAGTGTCCAATACAGGAGAATGGACGACATAATTAACCATGGTAAATTCGATTAGGGGTGTCCAATACAGAAGAATGGACAATAGAACATACGCGCAAAAGCTTCTGACTTCACGTCAGTGCTTGAACCAATTTTTTTTTCGTGATTTTTTTTTAATTTTCTGGAGGCGCGGTTCTTAAAATTTTTTTTTTCGTCATTTTTTTCAAATTTTCTAGGAGTACGGTTCTTACAGAATTTTAAACACGTCTTTGTGTTGATTTTCTACTACTAGTTACCAAGCTTCAATTCAATCGAATATTTATTTTTTGAGTTATCAAGGAAACAATATTCCAGGTGGATATAACTCGGAAACCGTTAGACCGATTATGCCCAAAAACGAACTCAACTCTCCCTTTCGGATACGCAACCTACCCTGAAAATTGCAAGTCCCTATCTCCTTTGGTTCGAAAGTTATCGAGGCAACGGTCACCCATCTACTGAACTCACACAAGAATGCTCGAATCTCCAACAATATTCAACCGATCGTAGCAAAACTTGAAACTTGGCAGTAGAGTTAGCTAATGAACGCTCTTGCAAAATTTCAGCAATTTCAAACGTATAGTTACTGATATATAGATTTTTTTTTTTTTTCAATGATTTATTAAAAATTTTCTACGAATGCTATCCTCACCAAATTTCGCAAACATTTTTGCGTTGGCATTCTACATCTAATAACCATGTTTGAATTCAATCGGTTCAGTATTTTTCGAGTTAATGAGGAACAAAAAACCACCAAATTTCAGAAAATTTCAGATGGCTATAACTCTGAAACCATTTGGTCGATTATGCTCATAAACAAACTCGAATGTGGCATTCATATGCACAACATAACCTGAAATTTTCAAGCCGCTATCTCTTTCCTTTCTCAGGTTATCGTGACAAAAAAAATATTTTTTAATAATTTTTTTAAAATTTTCTAGCCATACGATTCGCCCAAAATTTCACAAACGTGCTTAGGTTCATATTCTACAACTACTCACCAAGTTTCAATTCGATCAGATTTATATTGGTTGAAAACAAAATTATTACTCGGAAACCACTAGGCCGATTATGCCCATTAACGAACTTGTCCGTCGTATTGCGATGCGCCACCCACCCTGAAAATTTCAAGTCGCTAGCTCTTTTCGTTCTCAAATTATCGTGGCAACGGACGGCCGGCCGGCCGGACGGACAGAATCAAATTTGACCTCGGATTCTTCATCGGGGAGTCAAACTTGATCGTTTGAGACCAATTTCGCCAAAAAATTCGAAAGTTACAGACATTTGGGCAAAACTATAACGCGATGTTCCCCAGAACATACGCGCAAAAATAGGGTTCTAATTTGAAAAACAGAACTTATGGCCAAATTTTGATCACACTTTTCGACACAAAAATTGAAACACTCCGTGCTGATATTTCTGGAATTCAAAAGATGCATGACCTTTCCACATTCTTCCTCTTCGATGTTTTAAAAACGCCTTACCTTCAGGATGTTTAAAATAAGAATAATGAACATAATACTGACTAAACATATTTGACTTTTTTTCCGGTTTTGTTTAGATATTTTGAAAATTATTCGAATGAATACAAAGGTTTTAACAGAAATGTATTCAGTATTGAATACTTGATCGTACCAGGAGTGCAAAACTTGAACAAATTTTTTTTTCATCAAATTTATTTCCACTCCCTGTATAACCGGAAGTGTTTGGGCTCCGAAAATATTTCAGCAATATCAATCCCAATTTTCAGATTTCAAATATGTACAGTTCTCCAGAAACGTCTAATAGGCACTCGAACTTGGGACACCCTGTATAGGGGTATAAATTCACCATGCCGGATCTCGAAGTAAGAGCCGTAGTAAAAACGAGCATACAGTAGATTTAAGTTTTTAAGCACGTCTGCTGTTTCTGGGTCGAACTAATAAAATAAATCATAGCTACGGTAATTGTTTCGGCATATACTAGGCGCCTAGGTATGGAAGAAGGGATAATGAACAGAGCGCAGCCTCGTTTACCATGAATAAATAAATATTTATAATCGG
This sequence comes from Halyzia sedecimguttata, assembly GCA_937662695.2. Lineage (NCBI taxonomy): Eukaryota > Metazoa > Arthropoda > Insecta > Coleoptera > Coccinellidae > Halyzia > Halyzia sedecimguttata. Next base: position 71,436,242 of record OW569414.2, read on the forward strand.
GGCTGGCGACGAACTCGGAAGACCGCAGATTTCACCTGAACGTGACAGGTGCCCTTGAAACGCCCTTGAAACTTGAAGCGCGCCCCACGGGTGCCTTCTAATTTGCCGAAGAAGGAACGGATGTCCCTAGCACTATCAGGTTTTTCGACGACCGTCAGGAGTTGAGTTGAACAAAAATTTACTCAAATTTGTTTTCTACAGAAGATTCTTATACCCTTATTATACTATGCCTTTTTCATGTCTATATTTGCGCCTATTTTCATGGCTATTTGTTGATTCATTTTCCCCCCGAATGAGTGGCACTATTACACCGAGCTTTTTTCGCGCTTGTTTCAGGCAGTAATTTCAGAGCTGCAAACATTGAAGAAATTCACATATTTACCTACCTCAAGTTCTTGTTTTGTTTGTATATTTTTAAAGCAATACCATAGTGTTTTAAGAATGTCTGAAGAAACTTTTAATATGCTACTACATAAAGTGCAAATTCACATACAGAAAAAAGACACTGTAATTCCAGAAAGCATTTCTCAAAAACGAAATTAATGATTACTTTGCGATACTAGGCTACTGGTGAAAACTTCGTATCACTCGGGGATAGCCATCACATATTATCTGGCCCTCGTAAGTTTAGTTTACGTCCTCAGAGTAATAAACATACATTTATTATTGAATTTACGAAGGCTGCGATTCAAAGGATAAACTAGGTTATGTTAAGACGTCAAGTCAGACAGATAAATATTGTGTTGGTAGACATGACATTTCGACAAAAAGGCTTGAAATCCCCACGTTTCAGGGGGAACAAATAGAACCAGTTCTATTTATTTTCATGCCTGAAACAGTCTACAAAATAGTCCCGGGCGCTTGAGTATTTCTTCGAAATTTCAGTCTGGCTGACAAATAGGCACGAAAAAGGCATAGTATAATAGGGGTATTAAGGTGCAATGCCGTAATGTCAGGATCTTTTGCGCGAACGTTGCGTTGTCTATTCACGCCACATATGAGGTGAGCAAGTTTGCATGCTTACATGTTTCTCCAATTGAATATAATTTTATCTAACAATTCGGAGTAGATATCTATTTCCAACCATTTTCTCAAAGTGCTTAGTTAGACTAGTCAACAAGTGCTATTTGGACCAACTTTTTTCAGCAGTCTCCGAAAATTATGTATGAGGTGTCATTCGATTCGGAATGGCATCTAGATGATTTTTGAAAAAATTAAAAAACGCTTGCAAGAATTGTAAAAGTTATTAACAATTAACTAAAAAAAAAAAGGGGTTTTAGTTTTTTGTAAATATCTCAAAAACTAATGAAGATTTTTCAAATCTGATAAAATATTCAAAAAGAGGAGGAAATTTCCTAAAAAAAGGCTTGACTCCCGAAACTGTATGATAAATATTTATAATTTTTCCAGAGGGATGAAAATACGGCCGAAAACGGGTACTCTGGCATGGAGAAGCCACGTCCACTTCGGGCACTGCAAAAATAAACATTTTTTAAACATAGTAAATATAAAAAAAAAAAATTGAAAAAATTCAGGCAGCAACTGAATAGATGAATAAATAATAATCCGCTTGAACACAATTTTTATAATAATTTTTCAATTAGTTATTCAATAGTTAATTAATAACTTTTTTCTGCTTGCACATTAACATTGCAAGTGTGATAATTGCTAAACTATAAGTTTTAGATTTTTTTCCTCTCTTGGAGCAATTCTTCAGAGGCTTAAGAATAGAATCCCGTTGGGAAAATTAAAAGATGTTCATTTTTCAATTTTTTATTAATAATTTTCGTTGTTGCAAAATTAAAAACTTGAATTAATCATCGAACAAAATTTTTTTTTTTAATATTATTAACGATCCGTTAAAAAGCATTTCTGCTCTTGTGACAGAAAGTAAAATAGAAAAAAAAATAAAAGGTAACAATTTATTTGTTTATAACAAATTGTTTATGGCATAAACAATGAAAAAATAAATAAAATGAAAAATTTTTATTTTCATATCGAAAAGAAAAATAAATAATGTTTTTAAAAAAAAATATCGTTCCTTAATATTAATTAGAAGTGGGAGAAAATTATTGTTAATTAGCAAATGCGTTTTCAAGCAATAAAAAATTTTTTTTAACGAACAATTTTTCTTTTAAAAATCATTATTTGTATCAAAGATTGAAATTCCAAAAAATAATTTTCAATTATCTTATAAACATCGCATTTGTTTTTAACAATTTTTTAAACAATTAGAGATAAAAATTTGGAAAAATTATTTCTATGCAGTTTCTAATAACATAAAAACGGATCGTTAATAATATTAAAAAAAAAAAATTTTGTTCGATGATTAATTTAAGTTTTTAATTTTGCAACAACGAAAATTATTAATAAAAAATTTAAAAATAAACATTTTTTTATTTTCCCAACGGGATTCTATTCTTAAGCCTTTGAAGAATTGCTCCAAGAGAGGAAAAAAATCTAAAACTTATAGTTTAGCAATTATCACACTTGCAATGTTAATGTGCAAGCAGAAAAAAGTTTTAATTAACTATTGAATAACTAAATGAAAAATTATTATAAAAATTTTGTTCAAGCGGATTATTATTCATTCATCTATTCAGTTGCTGCCTGAATTTTTTCAATTTTTTTTTTCATATTTACTATGTTTAAAAAATGTTTATTGTTGAAGTGCCCGAAGTGGACGTGGCTTCTCCAAGCCAGAGTACCCGTTTTCGGCCGTATTTTCATCCCTCTGGAAAAATTATAAATATTTATCGTACAGTTTCGAAAGTCAAGACTTTTTTTAGGAAATTTCCTCCTCTTTTTGAATCTTTTTTCAGATTTGAAAAATCTTCATTAGTTTTTGAGATATTTACAAAAAACTAAAACCCCCTTTTTTTTTAGTTATTTGTTAATAACTTTTACAATTTTTGCAAGCGGATCTTCATTTTTTTCAAAAATCATCTAGATGCCATTCCGAATCGAATGACACCTCATACATAATTTTCGGAGACTGCTGAAAAAAGTTGGTCCAAATAGCACTCGTTGACTAGTCTAAGTGCTTGAAAGATCGATTTACTTTTATAGAGTGCTTAGTAATCGCGAGCCTTTTGTTAGAACGCGGTGCTTGTCACAGCTCTACATTCTACATTGTAATTTATAAACGATTTAACCTCCACGAATTCAAGATATGTAACATATTCAAGAGATCCCATGCAGCTACAGAGAGGTATATTTGTGGTAGGGGACTTTTGAAAGGTTATGTATTATTTTTAATTTGTTCTTTTTCTCTTCTTGCCTTTTCATTTTTCAGGTTGAGTTTTGGGTACCTTGGAGAAACCTCTCCGTTTCTTGGCGCTCTTATTCCTCGGAACAGAGTGCTTATCAATTTGCCCAAATGTCTGTAATTTTCGAATTTTTGGCTGAAAATGGTCTTAAACGATTTGGTTCGACTCACTGATCAATAATCCGTGGTAGGATAGGAATCGATTCTGTCCAGCCGGCCGTCCGTCCGGCCGGCCGTTAACACGATAACTCTGGAACGGAATGAGCTAGACAGTTGAAATTTTCAGAGTAGGTTTGAGGGATGAATATCTCGGTTGAGTTCGTTATTGGGCAAAATCGGTCTGAAATTTTCGGAAATTAACGAAATTTTTTTTAAAAAGCAGTTTCTTCATAAGATTCCATTGTTATCATTTTCAACTCTTACAAGCTAATACTTTCGGAGATATGATCAGTATTAGATCGTAAGTTCAATGTATTCACAGAATGGGAACACCGAATCTGTCTGTGTGACTATTCATAAATGTCATTTTTTTCTAGCTTTTAGAGATTGTCAATTCGTATATCTTCTGTTGGAAAGCAAGTATTCGATTCTTGAATGTGTGAATATATACAAGACTGTTTTGGTGTAGTTTATGGAGGCAATAGGAAAGAAGAACATAATGGAATCATCAGAAGAAATTACTGTTCGTTGACCACTGAAGTTAATATTACCTTTTACTTCCTTAAGTAGTGGTTATTTTCATAATATTACTTGCAAAAAATACTGGAATATGGATCTACATTTGTGTATGAATCATTTTTTCTTGAGTTAAGGTTCATAATACAGAAAAGAATGTGTTAGTGGTATGAACTATTAAATTTCGAATTATGAAAAGAGGAAAGTATTTTATTAATACATTTTGAACTATTGAAATAATTTGTTCGTAATCCACTACCTACTCAAATATCAGGAATAAATGGACAATCAGCTGTGATTGTCTCCAGCCTTGCTCTAGACATTTCGATGATACTTCCCTTAGGTATTTCGAGTTGTGAAAACTATGCACCGAGTGTGAGTTGCAACCTTAGACTATAGATAGTCTAAGGTTGCAACAACCCATTCCATGAGGTTGAATCATTGCAGATTGCTCCTTTAATCTTGATAAATAAATTTAATGACAATTTTTGAAGCATTGTAGATTGCTCCTTTTTTTAAAGATAATTTTCGAAGCATTTTTCTTTAACGACACTTTTTTTAAATTTAATTTCTTTCATAATGCAGTTCTATCATAGGAATCCATTGATATAATACCCAACTCTGAGAAACCAATACTTTCGGAGATATAATTTGCCTGTTTGAAAAGAGCGCCCAAAAGCTCCTGTCCACAGCGCTTGAACCAATTTTTTTACGAAGGAATCCATATTGAAGAAAGAAATGCCTATCAACATTTTTAAATTTCCACAAATTCTATAAACAAAAGTTACAAATAACAACACTCACGGGGAGACAGGGTCTTTTTGCTGAGGTTTTTCCCCAATCTCTTGTATCATGCGTAAAATTGTATGTTACACCAACCTCTGCTAACACATATAAAGTTCTCAATCGAAAGAATATATACAGGATATGGCGTAAGGAATGGATAATCTTGCACCTACAGGTAGAGGAAGGCCTGACATCACGAAAAAAAAATTGGTTCAAGCACTGACATGAAGTCAGGAGCTTTTGCGCGTATGTTCTATTATCCATTCTTCTGTATTGGACACTTTTAATCGAATTTACCATGGTGAATTATATTGTCGATTCTCCTGTATTGGACAGCCTTAATCGAATTCACCATGGTAAATTCGATTAAGAGTGTCCAATACAGGAGAACAGACAATAGAATTCACCATGGTAAATTTGATTAAGTGTGTTCAATACAGGAGAATGGACAATAGAACATACGCGCAAAAGCTCCTGACTTCACGTCAGTGCTTGAACCAATTTTTTTTCGTGATGTCAGGAGCTTTTGCGCGTATGTTCTGTTGTCCATTCTCATGTATTGAACACTCTTAATCGAATTCACCATGGTGAATTATATTATGTATTGTCTGTTCTCCTGTATTGGACACTCTTAATCGAATTCACCATGGTGAATTCGATTAAGGCTGTCCAATACAGGAGAATAGACAATATAATTCACCATGGTAAATTCGATTGAAAGTGTCCAATACAGGAGAATGGACAATAGAACATACGCGCAAAAGCTCCTGACTTCACGTCAGTGCTTGAACCAATTTTTTTTTTCGTGATGTCAGGATAGAAACAAATGATGTAGAAATTAACACATTATTGTCTACCTTCAATTCTTCTTTAGGAGAAGAATACATGATTATTCTTGAAAAATATTACTGGAATTAATGTCATAATTAAATAATCAAAGAAAAGGAAATTATGAGTTTAGTTACTAACATATTGAATGAAATTTAATTGAATTCCAGAAATATTCAATTACTTATTCTTAACCAATAAATGTCCATTGATAGATCTAAAGGTGATGCGGTGAAACATGAAGATATATTCTCATTGGTGATAGAAAAACTGGCCTAAAATTCCTCTCTACCCATCACGATATTTAATATCCACAAATGAGCCTCTCACCTTACAAGATCAGAAAGTGTGGTTAATTTAAAGTTAAGTTTTGAAGCCTTCAGCAAAATTTCAGCTAGATCATATTAAAAATAATACATAACCTTTCAAAAGTCCCCTCTCACAAATATACTCCTCTGAAGGCACATGGATCTCTTGAACAAGAATCGCCTTCCCTATTTCTCAAAGATATTCACTCTTGTTCATAGAAATCCCTTCAATATTTATTTGCCTCCTCCTAAGGAGGATCTCTTTCAAAACCAGGTCTGACCGCTAATGTAGGGCTATCATCTCCCATAGATTTGTGATGAAATATCACGATTTTCCCAAGAACATACGCGCAAAAATATGTCATCATGACATTCATATTTTTGAAGGTTCTCGCAAAAATACGACCATAGACAACATATCATACGACGATTCGCATCCAGCTACGGAACTCACAAGAGGCTGCTCGGTTCTCCAACAATATGGATCCGATCGTGTTCAAAATTTCAGCCATGCCGGACGAATAGTTTATGATATATAGAATTTTTTTTCAAATATTTTCAATAATTTTTTTGAAATTTTCTAGTTATACCATCCTCACGAAATTCAAGAATTTTCGCGTTGGCATTCTACAACTAATAACCATGTTTGAATTCAATCGGTTCTGTATTTTTTGAGTTAATGAGGAACAAATATCAACAAAATTTCAGATGGCTATAACTCTAAAACCGTTTGGCCGATTATGCTTATAAACGAACTCAAATGTCGCATTCAGATTCACAACCTAACCTGAAAATTTCAAGCCGCTATCTCCTTCCGTTCTCAGGTTATCGTGTCATGAATAATATTTTTTAATAATTTTTTTTTAATTTTCTAGTACACGATTCTCACAAAATTTCACAAACGTGCTTAGGTTTATATTCTACAACTATTCACCAAGTTTAAATTCGATCGAATTCATTTTGGTTGAAAACAAAACTATTACTCGGAAACCATTTGGCCGATTATACCCATTAACGAACTTGTCCAACGTATTTGGATGCGCCACCCACCCTGAGAATTTCAAGTCGCTAGCTCTTTCCGTTTTCAAGTTATCGTGGCAACGGCCGGACGGCACCACCGAATTAAATTTCACATTTGGGCAAAATGATAACGTGATGTTCCCCAGAACAAACGCGCAAAAAAGCTGAGACAAAGTACAAGAAAGTGCTATACAGAACTGAAATCTGCAATAGGAAAACTTCATTCTGTCTCAGAACATGTTCAACTCACGAATGAAATTACTTATTTACCTATCATTATATACTTTATTAAGGTTTAACAGTGACTCTGGTTTCGTAGTGCTACTACAGTACAGTGCAAACTGGTATATTTCAAGTTATGCAACAAGGTATTTAAATGTCGTCTTCTGTAGCCTTATTTCTTGAGAATTTCGAAAAGTGGGGAATTCCATATAGCTACGTCTCTTCGTTTAGAAGTTTTCCTGCCGGGTAATTCAGGTACTTTTACCCTTTTTGGAGCTCTAGTTCCTCGGAACTGAGTGCTTATCAATTTGCCCAAATGTCTGTAATTTTCGAATTTTTCGATGAAAATGGTCTTAGACGATTTGGTTCGACTCACTGATCAAGAATCCGAGGTCGAAATCGATTATGTCCGGCCGACCGGCCGTAGGCACGATAACTCTCGAACGAAAGCAGTTAGCGGATTGAAATTTGCAAGGTGGGTTTGAAGCGTAAATATCTCGGACGAGCTCGTTAATGGGAAAAATCCATCAAGCGGTTTCGGAGTTATGAATGATTTTAGTAAAAATATTTTTTATGAATATTTCCGAAACCGATCACTCGATCTATCTAAAATTTAGCATCAAATTGTAGAATCATGACCTTTATACGCATGTGAAGTTTTGTATTGACCAGATTACCGCAAAGTGTGAAAAAAAATTTTGAAAATTTAAAAAAAGTTTTTCTACAATAACTCTCGAACGGAATGAGCTAGGTAGTTGAAATTTTCAGAGTAGGTTGGGGAGATGAATATCTCGGTTGAGTTCGTTATTGGGCAAAATTGGCCAGATTCAATTCGATTTCTTCCATGGTGCAGTTCTCATTCTCAGATTGCTCATTTAATCTTGATAAATAAACTATTATTTGAATTGAATTTCCTTTATGATGCAGTTCTATCATAAGAATATTGAAGGGATTTCAAGAGTGAATATCTTCGAAAACTAGCGGAGGCGATTCTTCTCCACTAGATCCCATTCGCCAACAGAGAAGTATTTTTGCGAGAGGAGACTTTTGAAAGGCTATGTATTATTTTTAATTTGTTCGTTTCCTCCTCTTGTCTTTTCATTTTTCAGGTTGAGTTTCGGGTACCTTGGAGAAACCTATCCGTTTTTTGACGAGGGAATCCACATTGAAGAAATATATCCCCATCAATATTTTTAAATTTCAGCAAATTTTGTAAACAATAGTTACAAATCACCACACTCACGGGGAGAAAGGGTTTTTTGCTGAGGTTTTTCCCTAAGCTCTTGTATCATACGTCGAATTGTATGGTACCCCGTTACACCAACCTCTGCTAACACAGATACAGCTCTCAGTCAAAAGAATATATATATATATATATATCATAAGAATACATTGATATAATTCCCAAATCTGAGAAACCAATACTTTCGGAGATATAATTTGTCTGTTTGAACTAGAGCGCCAGAAAGCTCCTGTCCACAGGGCTTGAACCAATTTTTAAAATGAGCTATCACAAAGTAAGTGACTACTCTATCCATTATTTTTCATTAAACTTTCAACACTTGACTCTTGATTTCCGTACAAGAAAATAGCATAACTGAATCTTCCAACCAGTTTATATACGTGAAATATTTCCAGAAACAAGAGAAGAAAAATTCTCTTCAACAGTCGTCAGGTCTTTGGAATTGTTGAATTCACATATCTTCAAATTCATTATTTTTCCGAAGTAAATTCACATTGTGAACAATACGTAGTTACCACAACTTCTATGTAGAGAGGACAACGTTGCGTAGTTATCTGACAGGAAAATTACTATAACCTAACATTCTCAAAAGATACACGGTGAAATGTGTCAAAATTTCATGGCCAACCGGGAGAATTTATAACGGGTCCGCCAAATAACTTCTTTTTTTTTGAAAATGCAATAAAAAAAAAGCTACTGAATATTTTCTGAAATTTCTTTTTTTATTTAAAAGTACAATCCTTCCTGTTAATAGTGAAGAATAATGTCATTCAAATGGCTGCCTCGGCTGGTCATGCAGTAGCCTACACGATCGGTCCAATTTTTAAGCACATTATCGATTGTGTGCAGCTGTATTTCACCAATGGCTTCACGAATATTGTCCTTTAAAGCGTCAATTGTCTCTGGCTTGTTGGCGTAACACTTATCTTTGACGGCACCCCACAAATAATAGTCCAACGGTGTCAAATCGCAGCTCCGAGGTGGCCAAACGACAGCAGCACTGCGGCTGATAATGCGATCTTGAAAAACAGGGCAACTCCTGAACCAATTGGACTTTGTATGACGTCATACCAAGGTCTTTATGCAAAATTCGTCTCAATGATGTCTCCGAAATGTTCAATTCTTGAGAACGACGGTAAATTGATGTTGATGGCGCTTCACGCACACTTTCTGCCACAGCAGCAATATTCCCGGGTATACGCACTGTTTTTGGCTTTTCACGCTTTGGTTTATCGATGAGGATGCCAGATTCTTTCACTTTTTTCACAAGATAAAGAACATACGGAGCTGACGGTGCTTCTCTTCTTCCAAAATGCGTACGCAATTTTCGCACACATTCTGCAACATTACCATGATTTTCAAAGTAATGTCGCAATATTTCCTAGCGTTGTTCAAGCGTATACACAACCATATTCGTTCAGCGGAAGGATAAAACTAATTATCTGTCAAAACAGACATGAGCTAAGTGTTACCATTCACGAAATAAGCACTACTTGAAAAAAACGTTAGATGGCGGACTCTTTAAAAGTGAATGGAGTGAACCATGTTGGTGTCTAGCTCAGAACCCATCCCTCAATGGGTGTCCATTTCAATGCATATCCTTCGAGTTATCTAAACTAGCTCACCTGCTGCAGCGGTACAAATCAACTGAGAAATACTCTGTATGTCTAATATCTGTACAATTCTTGCAATATTACCTCAGGCACCTTGATTAGTTGAGACTCAGACGTCCTTCTCTCAAAGAGCGTATATTTCAAAGGGTATTTACCGAGGTATCTCATCTAACTTGGGCAAGCCCTCTAACCAGCTACGGCGGAGGTAGATGGCAAACACCAGGCGTGGGTCCCGATTGCCGCCACAAATACAAAATTCACACACAAACATCGATTTTCGAGCCCCCGAGGGATGCGACCTCCGCCTCGATATCTGTTTCTATATTTCGTTAGCGTGTTTTTCGCATTGCGGCCCTTTCTTCATGATAATTAAATTGAAAGATGAAAAGACATCACGTCTAAGCGATTTTTCGCGTCTCTCAAAGCAGGCCGTGGTGAGGAGGCGGCGGTCTTCTGTGCGAAGTTGCAACGCAATTTAATTTGCCTCAAAGTGGAAACGCAATTTGGGGTGCTATCTGGAAGATTTAGGATCATCCGGAGCCGCGGGGCATCTGGGAATTCGCGTGTCAGGGGGTAGCGGGGTGTATCGCTAATAGAAGGGTTGTTGAGGATTATATCGATATGGATAATGGGGGCTCAGTTTCTGGAAGAGCATATTGTTGGGACCTAGTGACGAAGGAAAAAAATTGGTTCAAGCCCTGTGGACAGGAGCTTTCTGGCGCTCTAGTTCAAACAGACAAATTATATCTCCGAAAGTATTGGTTTCTCAGAGTTGAGAATTATATCAATGTATTCTTATGATAGAACTGTATCATAAAGGAAATCCAATTCAAATAATAGTTTATTTATCAAGATTACATGAGCAATCTGAGAATGAGAACTGCACCATGGAAGAAATCAAATTAAAATAGCTGAAATGAATCTGACTCTCTCTTATAGAACAGGTTGACATGTACGAGTATGATCACAGAGCATATAATAAAGCTCAGATAGAATAATTATAGCATTCTGTGAAAACATAGAAGTACGATTCATTATTGAAATTTCGAAAAATCATATCTCCGAAAGTATAAGATTGTTGGAGATAAAAACAGACAAATTATATCTCCGGCAGTATTGGTTTCTCAGAGTTGGGAATTATATCAATGGATTCTTATGAAAGAACTCCATCTTAGCAGAAATTGAATTCAAACATCTAAGAAGAATTTAAATTCAACAAGAGTGCCAAAAATTATCAATCCATAACCAATAGACGAATTATACCCAACAACGAACTCATGCGAGATGAACGATAATATATATCTTTCCTCAAATCCACTCCAATACACCAATATTCCAGTTTTGTTTTCAGTGAAGATATTCTTGAACTTAATATTATTAACTTACCATTCCCATCATCATATGGATTGACCATCGGCATGAAAATATCAACCAACAAAAAGTATATTATATTATAATTCTCATATTTCTACGATTGCTGGAATGAATGAATTAGACGATGTCTCAGGAAAATAAGTTGACATTATAATAATTCATAGAATACCCACAGAATAATTATATCATTGTGTGAAAACATAGAAATACGATTTATATTGAAATTTTGAAAAATCATATCTCCGAAAGTATTAGCTTGATAGAGTTAAAAATGATATCAATGGATTATTGTGGTAAAACTGCATATTGAAAAAGATTTAATTTGGAATTTGTTATGTAAAAAAAAATTTTTTTTTGTTACTCCGAAACCATCTGTCCGATTTCGGCCAATAACGAACTCAGCTGAGATATTTATCTCCCAAACCTACTCTGAAAATTTCAACTGTCTTGCTCATTCCGTTCGAGAGTAACCGTGCCTACGGCCGGACAGATTGAATTTCGACCATGGATTCTTGATCAGTGAGTCGAACCAAATCGTTTAAGACCATTTTCATCGAAAAATTCGAAAATTACAGACACTTGGGCAAATTGATAAGCACTCAGTTCCGAGGAACTAGAGCGCCAAAAATACATACCAACTGTCACAAAATTGAAATTTCATTTCAAAATCACAACTTCAAAATTTATACGGATACTTTGGTTAATTAAAAATATAATAAGTTCAATTTGCGATATCTAACAGAAATCGGAATCTATAAATTTTCAATTCATTTTTGTGGCTACAAAGTTAATTAATATTTGGTTGAGTTAGACCACATTCATAGAAAACATGCGAGTATAGGACAGATCCATCATTTTACGGGATATCCGAACTAAAATTTTGATATATTTGATTGCTTCTGGGGACCGCATTCGTGACCTAGGAGTCCTGTTCGACAGTGAATTAAGTTTCATTCCACATGTTGAGGAGGTCTGTGCCTCTTCTTTTAGGTCACTGGGATTCATGTTCAGGTGCTTCGGGGAATTCGATGATTTATCTGCTCTTAGAAGCGTTTACTTTTCGCTTGTGATAAGTAAATTGGAATATGCCAATTTGATTTGGTTTCCAATATATGGTTCCCATCTTGCACCACTAGAGCGAATTCAGAGGAAGTTTTTGAAGTACATCTTGTTCAGGAGGACAGGAAGGTATCCCGAGCGTGGTGCTGACCTTTCCGGTATCATGGGAGAGATGAGAATTACAACCCTCTATGCGCGCCAGAGTCTACAGAGCGCAAAGTTCATCCATAAGCTCCTCAGCGGAAAGATTGACTGCTCTTTCCTGCTCTCACGAATTGATCTTCTTGTACCGAGAATGGTGACCAGGCATCCGCTGGCGTTCGTCCTGCCTACTCCTCGTACCAACATACTCCAACGGGCACCTGTATATCGAGCATGTGATAGTGCTAATAAACTGAGTTACAATGTGTTTTCATAGTGTTTTGAGTTCCGGGCTTTTTCTGAGTTGCAATGTTAATATGGAAATGTTTTCTTTTATTTTAAGTTATCGGTGTATTATTTTAATGTTACCCTGTAATTGGGAATTGTCCTGTTGGGTATAATAAATCATTATTATTATTATTATTATTATAAAAAGATACGAATTCCCGATTTTCATGGGAATGATTTGTTTCTTACATCTGAACATAACTATTACCTTTATAAACTGTATAAACTATTTCATAATTCCAATGCCTCAAAAATCCAACTAATTATTTTCGGAGGCTACTCCGCACAAACGCAAAATATCAAGGCAGTAACAGTGGAAGCTCAAATAAATAATATTTTATAAAAAGCTCTGTGGAGAGGAGCTTTTTGGCGCTCTTGTTCAAACAGACAAATTATGTCTCCGAAATTATTGGTTTCTCAGAGTTGGGAATTATATTAATGGATTCTTGTGATAGAACTGCATCATGAAATAAATTAAATTTGAAAGAAGTGTCGTTTCAAAAAAAAAGCTTCAAAAATTATCATTGAAAAAAGAACTTTCTGCAATGCTTCAATGTTTTACTGCTTCAAAAATTGTCATTAAAAAATGGGTTCAAGCCCTGTGGACAGGAGCTTTCTGGCGCTCTAGTTCAAACAGACAAATTATATCTCCGAAAGTATTAGTTTCTCAGAGTTGGGAATTATATCAATGTATTCATATGATAGAACTGCATCCTAAAGGAAATTCAATTCAAATAATAGTTTATTTTTCAAGATTAAATGAGCAATCATGAGAATGAGAAAAGCACCATGAAAGAAATCAAATTAAATCTGGCCAATTTTGCCCAATAACGAACTTAACCGAGATATTCATCTCCCTAAACTACTCTGAAAATTTCAACTACCGACTCTGAAAATTTCAACTGTCTAGCTCATTCCGTTCGAGAGTTATCGTGTTAACGGCAGGCCGGACTGGCCGGACAGAATTGATTTTTATTATTATTATTATTATTATTATTACATGTAATAAGAGCTGAGGTTTGAAACCTATAAAAGCCCAGAAATGAAATAAAAAAAAATAATTTCAAAAGAAGTACACTAAAACGAGAAAAATTAAGCATAATACATTAGAAAACATAAATGTAAATCGCACAAAACAACATAGTCACCGCCGCCGCGTACACCATGTGTAGTATCTCGACTTGAACGCGTTCACTGAAGGGGCCCCAACAACATCCACTGGCAGACTGTTCCAGACGTTGAACACCCGGTTTGGCAAAAACTGTTGTCTTGTAGCTGATCTGAAGTTTTGCTTCAGAAGCTTGAAATCATGACCACGTAGATGATTTTTATTGAGAACGAAGGTGTTAAGATGATCCAGTCCGTAGAGCACTTGGTGTGTGGCTCTATATGTAATTATTAGATCTCCTCTCAAGCGCCGCTCTGCAAATGTTGGTAGATGAAGTAGTTTCAGACGCTCTTCATAGGTGGGTCTAGACCGACCATATGGTATCCTTGTTGCCCATCTCTGCACTTTCTCAAGTGCTTCGATATCTCTCACAAGGTGGGGGTTCCATACTGGACCGGAAAACTCTAGAATTGGTCGAATATACGTAGTGTAAATCTTGGCACAAACCTCGGGGTGACAACCCTGGAAAGCTTTGCTCATGAGGTAGGTGGTTCGTCTCGCTTTAGAAACTACGTATTCGACCTGCTTGGACCACGATAGATCCTCTGCCACTATCACTCCCAAGTCGTTATGGCTGTCAGTTGTTTTTAAAATATTATTTTCCAAAACATAGCTATGTCTTGGGTTATTTTTTCCTACGTGCAAGACTACGCATTTTTCAATATTTAAGGGGAGTAGCCACTCAGTACACCAATGTGAAATCGTCTCGAGATCTTTCTGTAGGATGTCATGTTGCAGAAGTGGATCGGCATACAATTTGAGATCGTCAGCATATTGGGAACAGTTGGAATTCAGTAAAGATGGTAAATCAGAAACATATAAAAGGAAAATTCAACCATGGATTCTTGATCAGTGAGTCGAACCAAATCGTTTAAGACCATTTTCAGCTAAAAATTCGAAAATTTGGGCAAATTGATAAGCACTTTGTTCCGAGGAACAAGAGCGCCAAAAACTATATATCTAAGATTTACACAGATTTATTTAATACTAGCTGTCCCGGCGAACTTCGTACCGCCTAACTTAATAAAAAAAATGCTAGGTATGAATGAAGTTTTATTATTATTTTCGATTAATTGCGCATGATGTTGCTTACTTACAAAGCAGAGTTTTCCTGAAATTCTGGCTATTTATAAGGTTTCCATTTGATATTGACAGATACACACAGTTATGATACAGTCTCTTAATCAATTTAAAGCGTTCTGATAAATTATATTTTTTGTTTTGTTTTGTGGTACGCAAATAAACAAAGATGACGGTTTTCCGACGCGCGAACACGCGACGTATAATTGTCTATGCGCCATGTCCACACATCAAAGGAAAATCAAAATTGTTACATTGTGAGAATCCATCCAAGGTACCTATTTAGTTAATGCTTTGTTTGTGGCACAAATCACTTCAATTGTGTACAATTGTGCAGTGATATAAAGAATATCCTGTATAGTAATGATTTATTTTCAATGATGTATGCCTCGAAAATATATTTTTTAACACAATTGAATGAAATTTTACGATTGGCGTAAAAAACAGCAAGTAGCAATTGACGTTAAAAGAAAAACACCCTGTATGAAACTTTCGGACAAATACATTATGAGAATACATACGAGGTACCTATTTAGTTAATACTTTGTTTGTGGCACAAATCAATTCAATCACGTACAACCCTGTATAGTAATGGTTTATTGTCAATGATGTTTGCCTCGAAAATAAATTTTTTAACACAATTGAATGAAATTGTACGATTGACGTGAAAAACAGCAAGTTACAATTGACGTTAAAAGAAAAACATCCTGTATGAAAATTTCGGACAAATACATTATGAGAATCCATCCAAGGTGCCTATTTAGTTAATACTTTGTTTATGGCACAAACCAATTCAATCGCATATAATTGTGCCGTGAGAAAAAAAACACCCTGTATAGTACTGGTTTATTTTATATGATGTATGCCTCGAAAGTATATTTTTTAACTCAATTGAATGAAATGGTACGATTTGCGTAAAAAACAGCAAGTTGCCATTGACGTTAAACGAAAAACACCCTATAGGAAAATTTCAGACAAATACATAATGAGAATCGATCCAAGGTATCTATTTAGTTAATGCTACGTTTGTGGCACAAATCACTTCAATCGCGTACAATTGGGCAGTGATATAAAGAACACCCTGTATAGTAATGATTTATTGTCAATGATGTATGCCTGGAAACTATATATATTTTTTTTTTCAATACAATTGAAAGAAATTGTATGATTGGCGTGAAAAACAGGAAGTTACAATTGACGTTAAAAGAAAAACATCCTGTGTGAAAATTTCGGACAAATACATTATGAGAATCCATCCAAGGTACCTACTTAGTTAATGCTCTGTTTGTGGCACAAATCACTTCAATCGCGTACAATTGTGCCTTGAAGAATACCCTGTATAGTAATGATTTATTTTCAATGTTCTATGCCTCGAAAGTATAATTTTCAACACAATTGAATGAAATTGTATGATTGGCGCGAAAAACAGCCAGTGGCAATTGACGTTAAAAGAAAAACACCCTGTATGAAAATTTCGGACAAATACGACGTTAAGAGAAAAACACCCTGTAGGAAAATTTCATACAAATACATTATGAGAATCCATCCAAGGTACCTATTTAGTTGATGCTTTGTTTGTGGCACAAATCACTTCAATCGCGTACAATTGTGCCGTGAGAAAAAGAACACTCTGTATAGTAAACGGTGTTGTAGTTATGCCCATCTGAAATGTTGTTGTTATTTCTTCTATAACTCAAAATATACAAATACGATCCAATTTAAACTCGGTAATTACTTATAGAATGCCGACGCGCAAAAGCTCCTGACTTCACGTCAGTGTTTGTCTCTTATTGATATGTTGCACGTAGTTGCCGTGGACAAATATCGAAAGTTTCCTACTCCATGCACACTTTTAATTTAAATCATATACCCAAAAAACAGGCTTTAATTAAACCGTTTTAAACACGAAACTCGACGGCATGTGAACCGCTGCACTTTGTTTCCCGCCCCATTAGTTATTCCATTTGAGAATACGTATTTATGATGCACGTTTCCTTCCGTATTCCGTATGTGCTCTCAGGCGGGCACTCTGCCCCTTCCTGGGGGTACTTCCGGTGCAGCGCGGCAGGCGTTCGATGTCGAACTCCTCCAAACTACGAATCAGGAATGGAGGAATTGAATTTGTTGCGATAACGTTCGCCGAATTGCGTTTTATATTTCGACAGCACCGGCTGCAAATTTTATACGAGTGGCTCCCGTGCATTCCATGGAATTGTTATCGGAGGAACATATTTGACAGGACGGGACTTTGTAGATAGTTTTGTATGGGTGGGTTGAGGTGTTTGAAAGTAAAATGTGAAGAAGTTGGGCGTTAACGGTGCCATCGCATAACAGTAGAGATTAACAATAACAATGGTCGCATTCAGCGGACGAAACAGTTGCGCAACCGTTACCAAAACGTTCGGTGGCACATGCCCTACGAACTCAACACGCTGTGGATCGGAGGCTATTTTATGGAGCACATTTGATTTATGCTAGGTATAAAAGGGTTAAATAAAAGAATATACTATCCGAATTTCGATCTCCGGTTACAAGACAAACGTGAAATGAAACGTTTTAATTATTCGATTCAACTCGGAATAAATTCAAGTTAAGGAATCTTCTTCTTCTTCTACCGCGGTGCCGTCTCAGGCTGAACTGAGGCCTTCAGGCCCATTGTTCTCCCGCTTGCCAAACTCGTGAGACTCAGTCCAAGAAAAACGCTGACAGGAATGCCGCGAGCTTAAAAGGAGAAGTCCCTCTCACCGTAGGAATCGTAGGTGTTGGGTTGCCTAGGTGTATGACCCTCAATTCTTTAAGGTTGTTACAGTCGAACAGAATATGTTCAGCTGTTTCTTCCATGCTCTTGCACCAGCGACACAGAGCGCTATCGGCCAATCCCATCCTATTCAGATGTTTGTTGAACTGGTGACCAGTTAGTAATCCAGTCACCAGGCTCAATTCTCTTCTTTCGAGTGAAAGAAGTTTCTTTACTTCAGACTTTGACGATGGTTTCTTAATGAGAAGCCTTGACTGCCTGAGTCCTACTCCCATGTTCCATACACTGGAGAAATTCCTGTCCAAACGATTCTTGAAGAATGTTTTAACAGAGGTACGACATACTGGAAGCGAAGGCTCAGGACCTATATATGGAAGTTAAGGAATACATGTATTTTAACCGATATTAGTGAGTGAAAGTGTGTTCCGATCTGCGAAGCATTTTGTGGGCCCTTTGGTTTTCCGCTTAAACATCCGAATTTCAAGTTGAGGAATACATGTAATTCGGATGTTTAAGCGGAAAACCAAAGGGCCCACAAAATGCTTCGCAGATCGGAACACACTTTCACTCACTAATATCGGTTAAAATAGAGTATCTTTCTCGGTATAACGGCAACAAAATTTGGCTGATATATAATCTATTAACTTAGAAAATTCGGTAAATTATATTCGGTGCAGCTAATAATTCTGTAAAGGCCTGGTTTCGCTAGTGCGTCGGATTCATGCAGTGACTGCGTGCAGCGAATGCTTGCCTCCGCTGCGTCGTCGGAGTGGTTTCATTAGGTGCAGCGGAACTACTGCAGCCGGCATTATTATTTGTGTTCTGTGAGTCGTCAGTGAAAATTGGTTAGCAATGGAGTATGTACTTGCGCTTCATATTTTGGAAGAAGAGCAGAGAATTAATTGATTTTGAAATATCTGAAGCAAAAAAATTAAAAATGGTGACCTGTGCATTTAATGTGTAAAAACAGGGATGAGGAAGGTATCTTCAACAACCTCATAACGAGACATCTTCTAGATAATTAAGAAAAATTCCAACAAGAACGTAGAGCTCGAAATTATGAATATAAAATTGTACAAAACTGTTCATATTATAATAGGAAATAAAATTTTTTTAAAATATAACTTCATTTCAAAGGTTTTCTCTCCATTTCTGTCGCGATCATTTTCCATATGTTATCTTTAACATACCTCGGACACATACTGCGTGGAGAACGCTACCACTTTCAACGTCTCATTCTCCAGAGTAAATTTGAGGGAGGAAGAAGAGGAATGGGCAGAAGAAAGTTATCATGGCTTAGAAATATCCTTCAATGCACGGGGATAAAGGACTTCCAAACATTGCAGAATGCTGCATTCAATAGAAACATATGATGGGAATAGATGAGGATAAACAACTACGCAGGAATCTGCACGGCACTAAAAAAAGTAGATCTTTAACATTATTAGTTTTATAATTATCATGAGATGCATCATATATGCATCTATTTTGCGAAACTAATTCAATGAGATTAATCTCTCCGTCCCTTTTGAATTTATCGACACTTAGTTTCTCTTGTTTTCGCTGCAGCGACGTCGCACAGACTGGTACCCCAAGCAGTCAGCCGTTTGGCGGTTGCAGTGCTGTTGCGTCGGACGCCGAAGCGAAACCACTTCTTCGTAGTTCCGAAGTAGCAGTCTATTCGAAAGACGGTGCAGCAACTTTCTGCAGTTACTGCATGCAGCCGACGCACTAGCGAAACCAGGCCTTTAGACTACTTGGAAACTTTATTACACGTGAATAACTCGGAAATCTACCAAAAAGTTTCCAATTTCGTCGCGCAAAGTCCTTGTAAAGGCTCAGTCGAAGAAGAGTTCTGAAATTTGATGAATTTTTAATGTAGATGGTTCTCAGAGGTCTCTGATTGGTCCGACAGTATGCCATTTATTCTAGAAGGAATTCGAACACTCGACAGCATAAACAACGCTTTCATAGTAGAAATCTCGGTGATAAGTGATAAACTGGAGGTGACGGAGTTTTACATAGGCTGGAATTTTAAAATGCATCCGAATAATTGGAATGATTTAAGATTCCCTATATGAATATTTCTAGATATAATTTATATTTTCATTTATTTCTAGATGGAAACGGAATGAACGGAAGAGTTTCGAATTTCCTTCATGAATATTTCTTATGGTAAAATTCCACGGAATAAATAAAAACGTCTGGGAATAATATCCTGGAATTACTTAGTAACGAAAAACACTTCGTTACAAGGAGAACGGACACATTTTAAAATTTTATTGCGGAAGCAGTAAAAATAGTTTTTATTTCCTGTTTCTCAAGGATGCGATCTATTTTATCGGTAACACCTCTCGGATGAAAGGCATTAAAGCAGATTTGCGAGGACAACTCTGTAGAGGTTCTTTTTTCATGGGTTCATGGGAATGTATCCGATTTCTTCGGAAAGATTTATTGATTTGGTATCTGCTATACCCATTTTGGAACAGAGCAGACTCAAGTTACTTAAATTCCTGTTTGTGATTATTGTCTATGAGTTGGATAGATCTGTGGATGAGAGAGTTTAAAACGGAATTGTTTTGTGCGGGATGGTGTTGGGAGTTGGCATGTAGGTATCGATTTGTGCGGGTAGGTTTTCTGTAGAGAGTGTGAGTGAAATAATTTTCATATTTTATAATAAGGACATCGAGAAAGGCATTTGAGTTATTATTCCTTGGTTCCATCGTGAAATGTTCGTATGGATACTGTTAAGATGGTCTAGAAATTGTTGAAGAGTATCGGTACCATGTGGCTTTATGACACATCATCTACGTATCTTTTTCAACATGTAGGTTTGTGGAGAAATGTTTCAATGGCCTTGGTCTCGAACTCTTCCATGAATATATCCTCTGCGAGAACCGGGGAAATGGGAGAGCCCATGGCGGCACCTAAGACCAGTTTGTAGAAGGTACCTTGGAAAAGAAAATATGCAATCGTCATGAAATGGTTGATGAAAGTAAGACAGTCTTTAGGAATGTTGTGGATGCGCATGTTCTGGAGAACATCGCATTATCATTTTGCTCAAATGTCTATAATTTTAAATTTTTTTGCAGGAAATGGTCTCAAACGATGGGATTCGACTCCCTGAGGCTTGTTTCACATGCATATGGTTCCATTCGGTTCGGTTCCTTTTCGGTTTCAACCGTTTTCAACAAAAGTAACTCTGTGTTTTCATTATCAAATGAAAATAGCATTGTGAAATACGGTTTAATTCACAAGCCTTCACCAATAGTATTCAAAGACCTCATCTGGGTTCTTCTCGCGTCCCAAATGCATTATGGTTTAATGAAAGCGATTCATTACTGACTAACTAAATGTCCTAAAAACAAAAGGAAAACATATTGTCCGGTCAGGCCTTTGGCTATTCTTTCAAGCAATTTATAGGTTTTGGAACAGGTCATAATTAATCTCAATGTGGATAATTTTTGTATTGATAGTTTTTATATCATCATCGCTTTTCCCCCACTAGATTTATACTTATAATGAGCATACCTCCCGCAGTATCCTTTAATGATGCAATAATCCTTGCAATGTTACTATTTTCAATTTCTCTAGGTTAAAGATTACGGGAGAGCCATGCGACAGATCTGTGGCCATACTTTTTCCTTAAAGATGCTCAATTCCAAATGGCATTGGCAAAATACACACCACCTATATACTCTAGGTGTGATATCTAATTATTATTAGTGCATTATGATTTCAAAATATTTCAGTCTGTAAAAAGTTAATACCAAGAAGGATAAATTGCATTGGCAACAACCAGAGTCTCTACCTCATAAAGAAAGATACCTAGATTCGGTGGAAGATATTATTTTGCTGTAGAATCCGACTAAGCTAAGTTTGTTATTGATTTTTACTGCGATATCGTACCAAGACAAAGCCAGTGTGGGTAAATAATTCAATTGAGTCTTGTAGATCACATATCTTAAGCACTGTTAATCGCATGTTAAGATAATAATAATAACAAGTGTGCGGTTTTTCATCTAAACAAAGGAAGAACTGAAGAAAGAGGAGAAGACATCGACCTATAGAAGGGGGAATAAGCATTCGACACCTCGAAGAGGAAGAAACATACAAATTCATTTGGATAAAACAACGAGGTGCACTGGAGACAACCCAAATCAAGGATGCCTTAACAGAAGATCCGAGATATATGGAAGTCACAGCTGTCCGGGAAAAATAAAGTATCAGCTACGAACCTGTTGCAACCGAATATCCTGGACACGTTGCTTGAAAATTATTATGTTCTTAAAAGAATTTAACGCATCCTTGCTTATATGATCCTTTTTAAAAATAAATGCATGAAACATCAGCGGCCAAACAGTGGGGTGATAGATTGTCTCACGGAGGACGAGCTTCAAAGAGCTTTCCTTTTCATATAGAAGTATTTCGGTGAAGAAATATTACAACTGCAAAATGGAGAAAGATTACCTAAGTCGTTGAGAGTTCTGAACCCCTTCATGTGGGATGACGTGTTAAGGGTTGGCGGTAGACTAGGTAATTCGGATATGTTCTATGATGAAAAATTTATTTTTATTTTTTATTTTTATTTCTTATACCAAGTAAGGCGGTTTTAGCGTCATTGATCATCACTGAAATACATATCAAGAATATGCACTCAGGCATAGAAACAACATTATCTTTGTTGAAGAGGGAGTATTGGATTATCGGTGCCAAACGAATCATTCGACGTATCGTGGGTAACTGCATTTCGTGTTGGAATGTCTCGTCTCGTCCCCACGAGTTTCCTTCCGCACATGGGTAATCTGCCAGATTTTTGGGTAAACCAAGCACGACCTTTCGTTAACACTGAAGTAGATTTAGCCGGTGCCTTTACCATCAAAATGGGTAGAATTCGCACAAATCAGACTTTTGAGGCTTGGATTTGTTTATTCGTATGTTGCGCAGCAAAGGCGATTCTTATGGAATTCGTATCCGAACATTTGAATTACGATGCAGACGGTATCGTTCGGGTCGCCTCAGTTACCACCGAGAAAGGCGTACAACGTAGACTCTTGGTCAAACTTTGTCCCCTGTCCACGAATTGAGTCGTTGAAGAATGTCTTCCTTTCTTCAAGGGGAGGAGGATGTTCTGTTCCCATTTTGTATACATGTGTATATATTTTTTCTTTTTCTTTAAATTATAATTATACTAGCTGGCCCGGCGAACTTCGTACCGCCTAACTTAATGAAAAAAAATGCTCGGTATGAATGAACTTTTATTATTAATTTCGATTAATTGTACATGATGTTGCTTACTTACAAAACAGAGTTTTCCTGAAATACTGGTTATTTATAAGGTTTCAATTTGATATTGACAGACACACACAGTTATGATACAGTCACTTAATCAATTTAAAGCTTTCTGATGAACTATATTTTTTGTTCTGCTTTGTGGTGCGTAAATAAACAAAGATGACGTTTTTCCGACGAGCGAACACGTGACGTAAATTGTCCATGCGCCATCTCCACACATGAAAGGAAAAACAAAATTGTTGCATTATGAGAATCCATTCAAGGTACCTATTTAGTTTATACTTTGTTCGTGGCACAAATCACTTAAATTGTTTACAATTGTGCTGTGATATAAAGAACACCCTGTATAGTAATGCTTTATTTTCAATGATGTATACCTCGAAAGTATATTTTTTAACACAATTGATTGAAATTGTGATTGGCGTGAAAAACAGCAAGTTGCAATTGACGTTAAAAGAAAAACACCCTGTATGAAAATTTCAGTCAAATACATTATGAGAATCCATCCAAGGTACCTATTTAGTTAATACTTTGTTTGTGGCACGAATCACTTCAATCGCGTACAATTGTGCCGTGATATAAGAACACCCTGTATAGTAATGGTTCATTTTCATTGATGTATGCCTCGAAAGTATAATTTTTAACACAATTGAATTCGTGAATTGTACGATTGGCGTGAAAAACAGCAAGTTGCAATTGACGCTAAAAGAAAAACACCCTTTATGAAAATTTCGGACAAATACATTATGAGAATACATCCAAGGTACCTATTTAGTTAATGCTTTGTTGCACAAATCACTTCAATCACGTACAATTGTGCAGTGATATAAAGAACAGCCTGTATAGAAAAAGAGCCAGTTGCCATTGACGTTAAAAGAAAAACACCCTGTAGACATTTTTAAATTTATTCCAAAAATAATTCAAGACAAAAATTTGCCAAATCGGTCCAGCCGTTCTCGAGTTTTAGCGAGACTAACGAACAGCAATTCATTTTTATATATATAGATTGATTTGCGGCAATGCAATTGTATGATACATGGAATAGTTATCCCCGATAGGGCCTTAATATTCTGACGTTATCTTGCTGACTCTGCGCATAGAGATCGATTATGCCAGACTTAAGCCAGACTAGTAAGAAGAAGAAGTCGAAGGTCCCCCCACCCCTACGGAACCACAGAGCCCAAGGGGTGACAGTACCTCTCTTGAGTCTCTTGGTATGACCTGACAAGTATACCACCACGAGTTTCTACTGGTAAGTCTAATCATATCGATTCTCATAGTGTTGGCAGTAGTGATTTTATGATTGCTTGGACTTGTATTTCCCGGCTCATTATATTTCAAAATTCATATTGTCTAAAATCGAATAAGTGAATCCGGAAATTATTGTTCATTTGGTTGAAATCAAAATAGAAAGCGTCGGTACAAACTTCCATAAGTTGCATAACGGGAGTGTTACCATGCAGCGGTATTAGCTTACACAATACTCAGTTCTCCGCTACGAATTTCAATTATGCAGAACGAGAACGGGTGAGTTACGTATATCGTAATACGTACCGTCAGTAAGAGTAAAGCTGCGTATAAACTACGTGCGGCAAATTCCTCGAACATTGAAAAGCGAGGCGGCCAAGGGCCGCCTCTGTCTCACGCGTATCAGACGGCGATACCTGTCGCTGCAACCCCGTGTACAATACATAGCGAGAGGCCACCTCGCGAGGCAATGTTCGAGGGTTTGCCGCGCGTACTTCATATGCAGCTTTATAGAACCCAGTTTTTGGTGCTCTTGTTCCTCAGAACAGAGTGCTTATCAATCTGTCCAAATGTCTGTAATTTTCGATTTTTTGATGAAAATGGTCTTAAATGATTTGGTCCGACTCACCGATCAACAATCCGTGGTCGAAATTGATTCTGTCTGGCCGGCCGTAGGCACGATAATTCTCGAACATAATAAGCTAGGCACTTGAAATTTTCAGAGTAGGTTAAGTTCGTTATTGGGCAAAATCAGCCTGATGGATTCCGAGTAACGAAAATAAAAAATTTTTTTACATCACATATTTCAAATTACATTTTTTATAGATGCAGTTTCATCATAAGAATCCATTAATATAATTTTCAACTCTAACAAGCTGATACTTTCAGATATATGATTTTTCAAAATTTCAATAATAAATCGTACTTCTATTATTCTATCTATGAATTATTATATGATCTGAGTTCATACTCGTACATGTCTTGTTTTCCTATAAGAGAGAGTCAAATTCATTTCAGCTATCGTAGAATTTTGATGATTATAATATGATTACACTTTTTGGTAATATTTTAATGCCCGTGGATAATCTGTATGATGATGGAAATAAATACTTTGGTAAGTTAATCAGCATGGGTTCGGAATAAATATCTTCAGTGAAAATAAAACTCAAATATTGGCTAAATTTCAATTGATATAATATAATTTTCAGAGTGGATTTGAGGAATGAATATCTCGGGTAAGTTCGTGGTTCTTGCTCTTGTTGCGCGCGTGTTCCGCAAGAAACAGCGTGCTATCATTTCGTCACAATGTCTGTATTTTTCGAATTTTTTTTCGAAAATGGTCTCAAACGATTGGGTTCGACTCCCTGATGAAGAATTCGAGGTCAAATTCAATTCTGTCCGTCCGGTCCGGCCGTTAGCACGATAACTCTCGAACGGAACGACTTAGAGCGTTGAAATTTGCAGGGTAGTTTCGTAGCGTAAATATCTCGGACAAGTTCGTTAACGGGCAAAATCGACCGAGCGGTTTCGGAGTTAAGGCCGTTTTTAATAAAAACGTTTTTTATGAATATTTCCGGAACCGATCACTCGATCTTTTTGAAATTTGGCATCAGATTGTAGAATCATGACCTTTATATGCCTGCGAAGTTTTGTGTTGAACGGACGGCCCTAAAGTGGCAAAAAAAAATTTTGAAAATTTGAAAATTTTGTTTTCGAGATAACTCGAAAAATACTGATCTGATTAAAATGAAACTCAGTAGTTAGATGCAAAAGACCAAAGCAAACACTTTTGCAAAATTTCGTGAAGATCACGTGACATGAAAAAAATAAAAAAATTACTACTATTTTGCGGAATACTTTGCTTTTAATGCCAAAACATATGTTTTTGAGGTTCATGCTGCCCTTTCCGGGCATTTTCCGTATTGCGCATGCGCAGATGAGAAGTGAGAAGTCCTTTAACTGCTGTAGTTTTCGTCAGAGAGGATTGGGGTTTTGGGGTGGCGGATGCTATTCCTCCATAGAATTCAGATCCCTGATGAGGGTCTGCGCATGCGTAGATTAAATATGCGATATCTTCCGAACCACTAGTGTTGGAGAATCGGAGTTTTTTGTAAGGTGTGTTATTTTGAGAGGACTTTTAGCTGCCAGTAGATTGCGCATGCGCAGAAGAGAAGTGACCGTTTTTGGGTTGGATGGGTTATGTTGGGAGTGCTGAGTCGATATTATGAGGTTTTAAAAGAATATTCATAGCAATTCAGTGCAAGGACAAGTCAGTTTGGGGGATGTAGCGTTGTTTCCGAGTTAAAGTGTCCGTACCGTGGCCCTGGGGCTAATTTTGAAATTGATGTTACCGCTTACAGGCATTTTTCGTTATGCGCATGAGCAGATCATCAGTGATTTAACTGGTGGTGTTTTCGTCTGAGAGGATTAGGGTTTTGGGGTGGCGGATGCTATTCCTCCATAGAATCCCCTGTTGAGGGTCTGCGCATGCATGGATTAAAGATGTGATATCTCCTGAACCACTAGTGTTGGAGAATCGGAGTTTTTTGTAAGGTGTGTTATTTTGAGAGGACTTTTAGCCGCGAGTAGATTGCGCATGCGCAGAAGAGAAGTGACTGTTTTTGGGTTGGATGGGTTATGTTGGGAGTGCTGAGTCGATATTATGAGGTTTTAAAAGAATATTCATAGCAATTCAGTGCAATGACAAGTCAGTTTGGGGGATGTAGCGTTGTTTCCGAGTAAAAGTGTCCGTACCGTGGCCCTGGGGCTAATTTTGAAATTGATGTTACCCCTTACAGACCATCAGTAATTTAACTGGTGGTGTTTTCGTCAGAGAGGATTAGGGTTTTGGGGTGGCGGATGCTATTCCTTTATAGAATCCCCTGTTGAGGGTCTGCGCATGCATGGATTAAAGATGTGATATCTCCTGAACCACTAGTGTTGGAGAATCGGAGTTTTTTGTAAGGTGTGTTATTTTGAGAGGACTTTTAGCCGCGAGTAGATTGCGCATGCGCAGAAGAGAAGTGACTGTTTTTGGGTTGGATGGGTTATGTTGGGAGTGCTGAGACGATATTATGAGGTTTTAAAAGAATATTCATAGCAATTCAGTGCAAGGACAAGTCAGTTTGGGGGCTGTAGCGTTGTTTCAGAGTTGAAGTGTCCGTACCGTGGCCCTGGGGCTTATTTCGAAATGGATGTAACCCCTTACGGGCATTTTTCGTTTTGCGCATGAGCAGATTATCAGTGATTCAACTGGTGGTGCTTTCGTCAGAGAGAATTGGGGTTTTGGGGTGGCGGATGCTTTTCCGCTATAGAATCCCCTGGTGAGGGTCTGCGCATTCGTGGATTCAAGAAGCGATATCTCCTGAACCACTAGTGTTGGAGAATCGGAGTTTTTTGTGAGGTGTGTAATTTTGGGAGGACTTGCAGCCACGAGTATACTGCGCTTGCGCAGACGATAAGTGAATGTTTTTGGGTTGTTTGGGTTATGTTGGGAGTAATGAGCCGATATTGTGAGGATTTAAAAGAATATTCATGTCAATTTAGTGCACGGACACAAGTCAGTTCGGGGGAAATAGTGTTGTTTCCGATTTGAAATGTCTGTATGGTGGCCCTGAGGCGAATTTATAAATAACTATATTCGGTAGATCTATATTAAAATGCGTTCGGATTTGGAGAAGATGCAATTTCGTCCCTAACGGAGGACCCACAACCGAATTTTTTTCTGATCTACGGTAAAACTAACAGCCAAACTGTATTGATAGCTATATTTGTTAAAGGAACTTGAAAAAAAAAAAAGCACTGACGTGAAGTCAGTACTCTTTGGCGCGCGTGTTCACGGTGGCTAATTTGAATTGAATGATTCAAAAATTAACAGTGCTGTATCTAAGCTGCCATCAGGATAGAGTAACAAAGTTGGAAAAGAACACAAGTGACTCTCCTTAGTCGAACAAGCTCCTAGAAGATTTGGGAGGGTCAGTATAATCCTAATCATGTTTATAGCACGCGCGCAAAAGCAGATTGACTTAACAATGAAAGAAAAAGTGTAAAAAGTCAATCTGCTTTGGCGCGCGTGTTATAAACATGATTAGGATTATACTGACCCTCCCAAATCTTCTAGGAGCTTGTTCGACTAAGGAGAGTCACTTGTGTTCTTTTCCAACTTTGTTACTCTATCCTGATGGCAGCTTAGATACAGCACTGTTAATTTTTGAATCATTCAATTCAAATTAGCCACCGTGAACACGCGCGCCAAAGAGTACTGACTTCACGTCAGTGCTTTTTTTTTTTTTTAATTTAATTTCTTTGTATCATAATAATCCATTGATATCATTCCTAATTCTGAGAAACTGATTCTTTCGGAGATATGATTTGTCAAAGTTTGCAGAAGAGCGCCAAAGCTCCGGCCAAAGGGGTTTCCCCCTTTTTGGCGCTCTAGTTCCTCGGAACTGAGTGCTTATCAATTTGCCCAAATATCTGTAATTTTCGAATTTTTCGATGAAAATGGTCTTAAACGATTTGGTTCGACTCACTGATCAAGAATCCGTGGTCGAAATTCATTCTGTCCGGCCGGCCGTAGGCACGATAACTCTCGAACGGAATGAGCTAGAGAGTTGAAATTTTCAGAGTAGGTTTGGCGGATAAATATCTCGGCTAAGTTCGTTATTGGGCAAAATCGGAGAGATGGTTTCGGAGTAACAAAAAAAAAATTTTTTTTTTACAGAACAAATTCAAAATTAAATTTTTTTCAATAAGCAGTTTCACCATAAGAATCCAATGATATCATTTTTAACTCTAAGAAACTAATACTTTCGGAGATATGATTTTTCAAAATTTCAATAAAAAATCGTATTACTACGTTTTCACAGAATTATATAATTATTCTATGTGTGAATTGTCATAATGTATTTTCCTGAGACATGACATTGTCTAATTCCTTGCTAATAGTTGGTTCGAGAAACGTCAAAATCGACTTAGAGAGACAAGGGTAAAAAACCGTCAAATAAACCCCCATGTGACGATTTTATGTCCAAAAGTGAAAATTAAGAATATATATATCCCAGGTAAGTACCGACGTTTTATTCTAATACCGGAGATCGACAAGATCGTACGAGGAGCCCGATAGCCGTTTCGTCTAGTCAGTCGGGTTTTCGGTTTCGGAACGAGAGAAGGCGGGCTCAAATCTCGGAAAGGGAATTACACTTTTTGGCGCTCTAGTTCCTCGGAACTGAGTGCTTATCAATTTGCCCAAATGTCTGTAATTTTTATTTAAGATGCAGTTTCACCATTAAAATACATCGATATCATTTTCAACTCCAACAAGCTAATACTTTCGGAGATATGATTTTTCTAAATTTCAATAATGAATCGTACGTACTTCTATGTTTTCAAAGAATGCTATAATTATTCTATCTAAGCTTTATTATATGATCTGTGTTCATACTCGTACATTTCATCCTGTTTTATAAGAAAGAGTCAAATTCATTTCAGCTATTTTAATTTGATTTCTTCCATGGTGCAGTTCTCATTCTCAGATAGCTCATTTAATCTTGATAAATAAACTATTATTTGAATTTAATTTCCTTTATGATACAGTTCTATCATAAGAATACATTGATTTAATTCCCAACTCTGAGAAACCAATACTTTCGGAGATATAATTTGTCTGTTTGAACTAGAGCGCCAGAAAGCTCCTGTCCACAGGGCCCATTTTTTATAGATTAGAATGATTAGAAATAATCATTTCTCAACAACATAAGTCATCAGTCCTATATTTCGATTTTTTTTTCAAATTATCAAACAAATGTGCTTCTAAAACTATTCCATCCGCTACTGGATAACTACTAACTGATTTCCCTGCTATAGCTATCTAAGCCTAAAGGTAGCATTCGGATCTCGGCAGTTGCGACCCAGCAGTCGCGACGCGGCAGCCGCGTCCGCAGTCGCGGCACACCGCTCTGAAGGGATTTGCGTGCAACGCTTTCTGATGCAAGCGACTCAGCAGCGCTGCTGGGGGGCGTGTCCTGCACGCGACCACGGCATCGCCGCCAAACCGCTTCGGCAGCAGTATGGTCGCGCTGCTCGCTCTTTACGATAGTCAAAATGGCATTGTTCACCGATGAAAATGACGAGTTTTTAGTCGAATTAATAGCTAAAAATCCGCCGCTTTACAATTCCAGACTCACAGCCTATAAGGACAACATTTACTAACTAAGTACGAATTCAAATTGTGTTTATTAAGTCTGCAGTACTTCCTGAATTTCTCTTCGTTTAAATTGAAGTGGTGTTTTATGAGGATGTTGTAGCTACCTTCATCAACTCTGGATGTGCAGGCACGGGCTTAAGGGGAGGGGGGGGATGAACCCCCAATGTTGAACGGAGTTGGCAAATTTTCAACACAGTTGGAAAAATTTCAAAGCAGTTGGAAAAATTTCGATGGAGTTGGACAAAATTTCGAAGAAGTTGGAAAAAATTTCGAAGCAGTTGGAAAAGTTGGAAAAATTTCGAAGCAGTTGGAAAAAGTTTCGCTGCAGTTGGAAAAATTTCGATGGAGTTGAATCGATTTTATTCCTCTTCTCATATGAAAGCAAGAGCAACATTACTTCTTCATCCTCTATCAATCGCAACAAGAGTTCCCGTTTTCGTTTATTCAAGTTTTCAGACATAGTTCAGTTTGGAAACGCTCAACTGTTCACATTAAATTCTGCTTGACTACTGCACGGAGCATTCGGGTCGGAATCGCTGCCCAGGCCGCGGCCGCTGATATCCGAAAGCTCGTGGCAGCGCTGCACAGCAGTGGTAATGGGTCGCGGCTGTCGGTCGCGGCTGCCTGGTCGCGACTTCCGAGATCCGAATGCTACCTTAAGCGTTAATTAATAACTCCCAACAAAAATGACAGCCCTTCTTTAGCGCAATTTTAAATTTGAATATTTTGCCCTATGTCACGTGGTCATTTTCTACTCGTCTCAGTTAAGGCTGGTTTATGCTGGCTGGTAACTTTAACTTAATCATATATATATATAATATATTTAGACATTTATATTTAGTGTTATGCTTTATAATCAGACTAAATAATCCGATAACTTATTAATTATTATCATTAATAATAAGTAAACGGATTATTCAGTCTCAGTATCAACCATAGCGTTAGAAATCTATGTTTCAAATTTTAAGTTAGGGAATAAGTTAAAGTTACCAGCCAGCATAAACCAGCCTTTACACATCAAGAGTAGCCTATTACCCTTTCTGTCTTTAATGTTGGAGTCAATGCTGTGCACAGCTCGCTGACGCAAGGGCAAGGCTGCATCTAATTAATATTAGATCATTGGTAGTGACCATATTACATATATTGTAATGTATTATACATAATTGATAATGTATTATGTATATTATGGTGACACAGCAATCTGTCATCAGTCATCTTTGGTACTGAATTCTATGCTACTAATGAATAATTTTATATTGATTTGATATTCTGTGGTGTTCAACATGGATTGGTTAAATTGGCGGAAAATGAGTCATATATTTGAAAATTGATAAACATTAGATTGGTATACCAATGACCATAAAAACTCATAAAGGAATGGAGCAAACTAATACAGAATTTTTTTCATAAAATATAATTCAACCCATGGGACTGATCGTATTTAATTAAGAAACACACCATCTTCCTTATAATGGAATACGTTCCGTAAATCAACCAAAGTAACCAATTTTTTCAGGACCGGTAACTACTCTGGTGAGATTGTCATCTGTCAGTCTTTCTGTCAGTTGTTTAAGTTTATAGGTTAATTTTTGTTGAATATTCGTGATATCAGTTAACTTGAAGTGGAACAAATAATATCTAATCTATCTCAATTAAAGAATCCATTATTCATTATAATAGCAACAAAAATTTGTAGTTTTTGAATATATTATCTAAAACCAGTTGAAACATAAGACCACAGAACACTTTTGACATCCAAACAATAACAAACCAAAAGAACCAAAGAAATTCGTCGGTTGTTCTGGTGCCTGAAAATCTACCGCTTTCTTAGGAACCAAGTTCCGTAAATAACCTATATTTCAGGAACCAACCGAACATTTCATATTTACGGAACGGAAAAGTAGTAGTATTCCTTGTCTATGGTAGTAACCGCAACAACCAAGGTGATTTACGGAACGTATACATGGATCTCGTAGTGAATGAGCCGCAGTATCATATTCAGGAAAATACAAAAGATCATAATTATTTAATTGGAGTTATTCTTGCTATGTGCTCATCATTATTCATTGGTAGCAGTTACATACTAAAAAAAATATCTCTTCAAAAACTGAGCAAATCCAACTCCCTCAGAGCTGGTGCTGGTGGTTTTGGTTACCTGAAAGACTGGATATGGTGGACAGGTTTTCTCTCTAGTAAGTCTAAGCTTTGGTCTTCCTTAACTGTTTTTAACACTGCATGTTTTCAGTGGGCACTGGGGAGTTGTTGAACTTGATTGCTTACGGTTTTGCACCAGCCTCGTTGGTCACCCCACTCGGAGCTTTGAGTGTTCTCATTTCAGCAATTTTGGCATCTAAATATCTGCAAGAATCTCTAACATCTCTTGGAAAGGTTTGTTTTATGAAATATTCATCAATATCTTTGAATAGAATAACTTCCTGCCTGCTGTAAATACAACTCTCAAGTGGAATATTAATATAAATGAAATATGATAATTAAATGGTGTTGAGTAAAACTAACTTGATTTTCAGGTAGGCTGTATACTATGTATAGTTGGTTCGGTGATCATAATTTTCAGTGCTCCGAAAGAAGTCTACCAAGAATCTATTTTATCACTTGAAAATCTTCAGAAAGGGCCAGTGCTCTTCTACTTAATATTTGTAATATTCTTAAGTTTTTTTCTTATATGTTTCATTGGTCCAAGGTATGGAAACAAATTTATCTTAGTCTATGTCATTTTATGTTCGCAAGTTGGTAGTTTTACTGTCATGGCAAGCAAAGTTTTTTCATTATCAATACGAGGAGGGCTGCAAGGAGATTATGTTGGATATCAATTGATACTCGGCAGCTTTATAGTCTTAGTTCTATGTGTATGCATACAAATAACATATCTCAATAAGGCATTAGATATTTTTGGGACCACAGTTGTTACTCCCATTTACTATGTAACCTTCACTACTCTAGTCTTGCTCTTCTCTGCCATTTTATTTGATGAATGGAAACAAATGAATCTGTCGAATACTTTAGGTACCATATTAGGATTATTCATTGCTTTCCTTGCCATATTTTTGCTACATACGAAAAAAGATAAGAACATTTCAGATCTTGTATCGAAAAATAATGCCCCGTATAGATATACCTAGTAAAAATAACATCTCATTGAAATATATAGCTGTGATAATGAAATTCAATAGATATATTATTGTAATAATACAATGAAGAATATGAAAATCACTATATTTATCCAGATTTTTAACATTCCTATTTAATGTCGTATTTTGCAAGTATTCATAGTCTTCTACAGTATAAGTGATTTTTCCAGTTAGCCTGGAAAGATGTTGACCATGTTCGATCTCTAGTCATGCAATAAACTATTGTGAAATCATAATTTTCAAGTGCTCCATGTTTAACCTTCATAAATCCTTTTGAAAGATATGCAGTGTGAGTTGGGAGTTTTGTGTACATGAAAATAATCTCAAATGTTGCTGTCCGATTTTTATTTGTTTTCGAATGAAATGAAAATTGATACCATACATGACAAATATATTTAATAATACATTATGGTGTTTATGATTTTTGAAATAGGAATGCTACCAGCTGCTATTGTAGAATATTGTGACCGCTTACCTACATCAGTGACAGCCTAATGAAAATGTATTTATCAGTTTACTACATACTGTGCGAGACTTAAAAGATTTCCATACATGATTAGAAATCATCACGAAGAATTAGTATTTAATTGGGAATTCCACAAACAAGAATATTACATACACTTCTCAAGCAAGGCTTACATCTGTACCATCTATAGAGAGACTGGAATATTATCCTGAACTTATGGAATTTAGTCTACGGATTAATAATAATCCTCGTGTTGTATCTGGCATGCTTTTGTCAGATTTTCAGTGAACGTGTGGTATGTTATAGTCGATAGTTATTTAATTGGCCCTTTCATTTTGAAGAATCGCCTCCCAGGAGACAACTAACAAAATGAATTACACAGACCATTAGTGATGTTCCTTCCAACATCAGAATGCAAATGTATTACCAGCAAGATGGAACCACTGCACATTATGCTTATCCAACCATGCAACAATTGGACAAAAAGATTTTCAGAGCATTGTAATGGTTACTTTGCCTACAGACCTCACAGCACTAGATTATTGTTTATGGGGCTGGTTCAAAGATGAAGTGTACAAAGTGAAGGAACACACTCGGGAAGCACTTACTCAACATACCTAATAGAAATGCTGCAGCTGATCTTAATGAAAGACATGACTTAATCAGGAAAGGAACAAGCGCCCTTCTTCGACACAGCAGAAAACGATTAGAGGTGGATGGTGATATTTTTTAACATTAATTATATTTAATTTATTTATAGGAACGTTTGATTCTGGAGTTTGGTCCGTTTCTCCTCACTCACCCTGTAAATTTACATTACACCTTGATATTGTATCAAACATCACTTTATATTTGATTTTAACTTATGGAATCAGTTATTATTGAATGAGTAATTATAGATATATGATCTAAGAATAGGCTACCTTTTTTTTCTTATTATTTAATGAGAATTTTGATGAAATCGACATTTAGATTCATCGAGTATAATCATATCATATCCGTGAATGTAGCCGACACCTTGAAAACTCAAATATCACAATATTTGAATCTAGATTTCATGATTACTCAAGTTCTTATAGATCTAGAAAAGTAAAAATTAAATCCCTTTAATTTTCTAACAAAAATGGTTGGTTACTAAGCTAAAGAAAAAATTATTCAAGCCATTCTCATTACATGCAGTGTTCTGGGGATATCAGTATACAGGAAGCCCCAATGCTGAAGACACAAGTAGAATCCACACTATTTACAAGTACACGTAGGTAGGTATTTTGGGAACTTTCGAAAAATCCTGGATACTTCCTCTTCACTTTGGGCGTTTTAATGATGAAAATGTTATTGTTTACTTTGCTTTATTACATTATGTCTTGCTATAAGAGAAAAATGTCGCGGAATAGCCTAGCTCTATCCATAAATTCTTCAGCCATAATACATAAATAAATAAAATTCATTTTTTGGAAAACCGAAACAACCAACAATATTTTCATTTCTTGAAGATGGGTAATTGCTGTTGCAGAATATAGTAGCGCTACACAGCCGCAAATACAATATGTAGATATCGTATAGACCACATTTGTTATAGGTGAGAATCAAAATTCAAGTGCGTTCTGCAAAAATCGTCTCCAAATGGGTACTTATAATTCTTATGCTTATGTATTCATTATGGGTAATTTATTTCATTTCATTCATGCTGGATTAATCCAGCTTTCCTCTGACAGCCGCCAAAATCAAAAAGCATATACCATGCAAAGCAGATTTTGTTGAAACAATGGAATACTATCTAGGATTTTGTTTATGTAGGTATATCACTATCACTTCAGGCGAAACTTGTTGATAAAATAGAACATGTTCTAAGTTCGTGAAGTTTTACGTGAAGTAACTTCACGTCAAGTTGATGTTTTACACGGAGAATTTCTTCATGAAGAACTTCGCGAAGAAATTCATGAATTTCTTCTCCGTGTAAAACTAACTTAAGCCAAGAAACTAAATTTTCAATAAAATCGTACATCCGTTTCTCCGTGAAAGTCCAGGGCACCATCAATCGTGGCCCACCTTGTATATCGAAAGAACCTCAATATGGTCCAGGAGTGAGGCACCGAGTCGAATGCTTTTTGGTAATCGGTCCAGGCCATTGATATGTTTTTAAGCCTCTTTTTTGCCTGCTTTGTGATGTTATTGTCGATTACCAAAACTTCTTTGCTTCCGCGTCCTTTTCTTCTGCATCTATTCTGCTCTCAGGCCATGATGTTGTTTCTGGTTAGGTGGTTCCCAGTAAACATTGATGCATCTCAGTAATATAGCTGAAACATTTCACGTGTAACATGAAACATTTCATTCATAGGGGTAGAGATGTTTCAGAAACATCTACGAGATCGTTAATGTCCAAGGACATTTATGCTTCAGTGGAAACATATCTCAGAAAACGTCTCAGTAACATATCATTGAAACATATAATATATGTTTCAATGATATGTTACTGAGACGTTTTCTGAGAAATGTTTCCACTGAAGCATAAATGTCCTTGGACATTAACGATCCGATCTCGTAGATGTTTCTGAAACATCTCTACCCCTATGAATGAAATGTAACGTAGATATTATCTACGTTACTTTTAACGTTAATTTGGTCTCATTGCAATATACCAAGGATATGTTACAGACCAATTTTTCACTGGAACAAAAACATTCTTGATTCTACTTCAATCTTCAGGTGTTTCATTAGGTTTGTACCAAATCAAGAAATTATCGGAGAATGCATCGTCAGGATTCGGAGCAGTATAAAAAATGTGACTTTTCTACCTACTGCTCCGAATCATGACGCTGCATTGTACGATAATCTCTTGATTTGGAACAAACCTATCGTAAAGAGTAAATATACAACATTACACTTAAATCCTTGGTGTCAACAAGAATACTATCGAAGGCTAGTCAATATATTAAACAAATGTTATCAAATCGAGTTTTTATTCTTCATTTATGCAAAGGTGTACAACAAAACCTGAAATCGAAATATTAAATAAAAATATATTATATAGCACAAAAAATTTAATAAAATGAAAAAAACTTATTCTTTCGTCGTTGCTCCATGATATAATATAAATATTGTTATAATTTTGAAGCTTATTATGGATGTGAGAATTTTGTAAGCGGAAGGGAAGCAAGTGATCGGCCTGTAATTTTGTGGTTTGGCAATGTCCCCTTTCTTGGGAAGCAAGTGCGTGATACCGTGTGTTAGGTATTGTGGGATAGTCCGCGGGAACCTGAGCGCTTGCTGGATAAGTAGTGCTAGCACTGCGTGGGTGGACGTAAGTGATTTCCAACAGAAAGTATGAACACTATCTATTCCGGGGGTGGTCCAGTTTTTGAGCCTACTAACCGTCGTTCTCATACATCTTCTTCCGTGATAGTAACGGGTGCCATTTGAAGCAGTATATAGAATCAACGATATGCAGACCTTGCAATAGTGCAAAGGAAGCAGTCCAGCATTTAACATCCGGTTGCTCAGCTACACCACAGAGTCACCATCAAGTACCTCAGTCGACATCAACAACATGCATGGGGAAAGTCGTTGTGTCTAAAAGAGAAACTGCTCCACCACTTCACGCCACACCATCAATACGACCCACAGGAAATAATATAAAACGACCAAGTTACAATCTGCTGGGACTTCACCATCATAACCGATCAAAGCGTCGGCCACAAAAGACATGGTGGTGTGGTACAAAAAGAAAAAAACAGCCATCTTCGTGGATTTTGTAGTACCACAAGATTACAACCTGCAAAAGACTTACGCTGAGAAAATTTCAAAGTATGAAATGCTCTCTAGACAAATGAGGGACATGTGGCACCACTGCGCAAACAGTCACGTCCACAAGAAAACTGCAGAACACGGTGATATTAGGCACCGTAAACATCGTAAGGCATGTGTTTCCCCATTGAACCACAAGAGTTGATCTTGGTCATATGAG
Organism: Halyzia sedecimguttata; assembly: GCA_937662695.2. Taxonomy (NCBI): domain Eukaryota; kingdom Metazoa; phylum Arthropoda; class Insecta; order Coleoptera; family Coccinellidae; genus Halyzia; species Halyzia sedecimguttata. The sequence continues at coordinate 71,474,400 of OW569414.2, forward strand.
CGCCCGGTCAAACTAAATCAGCCACATCATATATGTGAAAAAAAAATCGTATATTTCACTGTGGTTTTGCATCACAGGTTGACTATGTTTTATTCTAAATTTATGCATAATGGGGGTATCCCGTATATTTTTCTTTTCAAATTATATAATAATCTTGGATAATGAATAAATGATGCATTCGGATGCGGAAACCTACCTACCTATTTGATCGGATCTGTATATTGGTTCAAAACAAAATTCAAGCTCGGAAACCGTTGGCCGAATATCCGTCGCTACTGCCGGCTGGCCGGACATAATTAAATTTGACCTCGAATTCTTCATCAGTGAGTCGAACCTAATCGTTTGAGATTTGAGATTCCATAATTATTTAAGAACGTCAGCAACACAATTAAATAGTTTATTGCAATTAGTTGGTGTCAATATCTTGACGACGGCTTGAGGCATTATATGTGTATGTATTGGTTACCTGTTTACACCTGTAATTGGGCATTTGCCTGTTGGATGTAAAAACATAAAATAAAAATAAAATAAAATAAAATAAAAATAGGACTGTCTCATTCTGGTTACATATGTGACATCTTGAGGAGCTCACAATAGGAATGTCTTGTTCTAGTTATCCGCCTGATATCTCTAGGAGCTCGCATATGAATGTCTTATTCTGGTTACATATGTGTGCTATTCTAAGGAACTCTACAGTAGGAATTTCCTATTCTCGATACACTTGCGATGATATCTTGAAGATCTCACAATAGGAGCTCACAATACATCCTCATTGTAAACTCCCAAAGATCTCTATGCGAGGTCTGTGTTATCTGGGTTAATTATAGTGGCTGCACACTATGTATAATGCATAATTTTGAGTGTGTGAGTCTTTACCCAATTCTTTTGAACTACCTATTTATAAACATTGTATGCTAAGAGTTTGCCATTTTCAATAAAAGAATTGGAATATAGTTATATCACAAACTGATTCAGATTGTGCCAATTTTGCACTGTGGCTCTAATAAGAATCGCACCCACCGTGCGATTTTACTTCAAAAGTTGGTCAATCTTGTTCTCATTTGCTACAGTCTCCGTGCTAACTTAATCCTTCACTGCGATGGATGGGATAAATTCTGATTTTAATTTAATATTCAAGGCCGAAATGCGAATAAAATTAGGAAAACTACGATCGTCTAGTAATGAGAACGCTGCTTGTCCTTTTTCAGGGCCATTTCCAGGACCATGATCATTATCTAAACCATTTCCGGAACAGCTGAATTTTTAAGAGGCACCTATCAAAAAAATAACGTAACCTGATGAAGTACCGATTAATTTGTTGCTAATTTTATTCTCCTCTGGTTTAATGAACTCTATCATCGAAGTGACGAATTATAAAAAACGCAATGAATTTCCATGCAGATATCTATTCGTTTGTTAGAAAAATTTTTATGTCAATGTCAAATCAGGTTAATCTTGGCTCTGAATATTTGGGTGTATTTTCGTTATCACAGTAATTCCCGCCTGCATATATCGACTATCGGTTTGAAATCTTTATTGTCGCCCTTTTTACGTGCCTGTTCTGGGGAACATCGCTTTATCATTTGGCCCAAATGTCTGTAATGTTCTTTTCTTTTGCCGAAAATGGTCTTAAACGATTAGATTCGACCACAGCCCACTATAGAGATAGCCTGGAACACAGTCTGACAACGCCGCATTTAATCCGTCTCTTAGAGGCATACTCCTTTAATGCGTTAGCGCTGGATTTTGATGAAATTTCGGCTATTTCATCATTTTTCAAATGATTTACTGTCGAAAAATGATGAGGACTACAATAAGATCTTATTTATGATGAATATTTACCGATAAAACAGTTTAAAACAATGTGATTACGAGATGAAGTGTTGTGATTTTGGACACATTGGGATTTAAAAAAAAAATTAGAAGAGAGCACGGATTTTCAACTTCAGATTCGTTATCTACAACCCAAAATTAGCAAGTGAGTAAATTTTCAGGATGATTAGACAGTTATGGGATGTTCTAGACAATTACCAAAAAATTATAAACTTGAATGAAATTCTCAAAATAAAACTATACAGTAGAATCTCACTAATCCGGCACTTCAATAGACCGAGACGTCCAATAATCTGGCACACTCCGCCCGCGTCTCCCTCGCCGCTCCAACACTATTCCAATTCCAAATTCTTGCTTTGAAGAAACAGACCAAATTATGACAGATGAAGAAATATGTGAAGCAGTACAAAACGAAGAAAGCCTTATATCACTACAACTGAAAAAGTTAAACCAGATACAGCATTTAATTGTATCAATACCTGCATAACTGAAGAAAAAGCTGAAGAAAACGGCAACCTGCTAAAGATATTATAATTCTTCGAAACATGGGAGAAAAAGTTTTTAAATAAGGATTACGACTTGCACAAAAACAGACCTCAATTAGAGATTATTTTGTTAACTCCATATCATTGTGAGATATGTTACAGTCATAAAAAACTTTCATTTATATATTATGATTTTTTTCTATACAATCCACTAATCCGAACATTCCAATAATCCGGCACACTCAGGTTTTTAATGGTGCCGGATTACTGAGATTCTACTGTATTCCCAAACATAACTATTATATAATACTATAATAAGGTAGGCTAATGAAAATTGTGATAATCATCTTAGAGTTGTTTTGGTTCTTACTATAATGGTAAGTTTCTGCTATCTACAAATGTTTGTGTTCGTATTTTCTACAAAATTTATCAAAAGTTAATTTGCGAAAACAGAACAATGTGAATTTAGAATGATTTATGAATGTAAACCACAACTACAATAATAAGTCTATGTGAATTCAGAATATCAATTCAATGCTACAAAGAGTAAATTCACATACAATTATTTTTTGATCTGAACTGTGTAAAAATGTTGATAAAACAAATTGATAAATTCCGAATCTGAATCCCCATTAATTATATTTCTGTAGCGGGAAATGTTTACTTATTGATCGGAGGTTGAGACCATCTGCTCGGGTTAAAGGTAAGATCGAAAGGAAGAATCCATTTCAAATCACTGCAGAAAATCTTAACATATTTTTAATGAATAATTTAAGATGAATAATAAGGTCCTTATTGATTTCAACTGAAGCATCTACAGATGCAGACTTTTGGAAATTGAATACATATATAGAAAAATAAATAGATTCTTTGAGCTTCTTGATCTCCTATTCAGATGAATCAATTTTAGTTGAAAAATTATTAGAAAGGTCATCAAAATGTTTTATAAAATCGGAAGAAATTAATTTCTAATTCTAATTAAGTTCTATTTCACTCATATTTCTAGTCCATCTTGTTGTAACATATAAATATCCGACCATATATATTTATCACTGCATTGCCTTAATTCACATTCGACACCGTTATACTCAAAAAATACCACGAAATGCCCGCGAAAAACAATAATGGTTAACTCCAGAATCAGAAGTAATCGTCCATTTTTGGCGCTCTAGTTCCTCGGAACTGAGTGCTTATCAATTTGCCCAAATGTCTGTAATTTTGGAATATTTCGATGAAAATGGTCTTAAACGATTTGGTTCGACTCACTGATCAAGAATCCGTGGTCGGAATTCATTCTGTCCGGCCGGCTGTAAGCACGATAACTCTCGAACGGAATGAGCTAGAGAGTTGAAATTTTCAGAGTAGGTTTGGGGGATGAATATCTCGGCTAAGTTCGTTATTACAATAACAAACTAACAAACGTTCGACTGACGTACGTCTCTGAGCGGTGTTGCCATTTTATCATCTTCCAGGCTAGTAGATATAGTGGGTTGTGGTTCGACTCACTGATGAAGAATTCGAGGTCAAATTTGATTCTGTCCGGCCGGCCGTTGCCACGATAACTTGAGAACGGAAAAAGATAGAAACATGAAATTTTCAAGGTAGGTGGCGCGTCGAAATTCGACGGACAAGTTCGTTAATGGACATAATAAGCCCAACGGTTTCCTAGTTATAATTTTGTCATCAACCTATATACAGATCCGATCGAATTGAAGCTTGGTATCTACTTGTAGAATACTGACCCAAAGGCGATTGAGAAATTTTGTGGGAATCATAACACTTAAAAATTTAAAAAAAGTTATTGAAAAATATTGTTTATGTCACGATAACCTGTGAACGGAAAGAGATAGCGACTTTAAATTTTTAGGGTAGGTTGAGCATCTGAATGCGACATTCGAGCTTGGTAATAGGCATAATTAGCCGAACGGTTTTGGAGTTATACCCATCTGAATTTTGGTTGTTATTTCTTCAATAACTCAAAAAATGCGAATCGAATCCCATTCAAACATGGTAATTAGTTATAGAATGCCTACGCAAAAATTCTTGCAAAATTTCGTGAGGATCGCATAAATAGAAAATTAAAAAAAAAAACATTGAAAATCGTTGAAAAAAATTCTATATATCAGAAACTTTTCATCCAACATCGCTGAAATTTTGCGAGAGCCTTCAAAACTTAACTCTACTGCCAAGTTCCAAGTTTTGATGGGTGACCGTTGCCTCGATAACGAAAAGAGATAAGGACTTGAAATTTTCAGGGTAGGTTGCACATGCGAGTGGGAGATTCAAGTTCGTTGTTGGGCATAATCGGCCGAACGGTTTCGGAGTTATACCCAACTGGAATATTATTTTCTCGATAACCCAAAAAATACAAACCCGATCGAATTGAAACTTGGTATCTAATTGTAGAATATCCACATAAAGATGTGTGTGAAATTTTGTGAGAATCGTACCTCTAGAGAATTAAAAAAAAAATTACGAGAAAATACTATGTATATCACGATAACTTGAGAACGGAAAGAGACTTGCAATTTTCAGGGTAGGTTGCGCTTCCGAATGCGACATTTAAGTTCGTTAATTGGCATAATCGGCCAAATGGTTTTGAAGTTACTGATCTGAAATGTTGTCTCTATAACTCAAAATATACAAATCTGAAAAAGTTAAAATTCGGTAATTACTTGTAGAATGCCGACCAACTAGTTTTCGCGGAATTTCGTGAATATCGTATCCTGGAGTTACTTTGAGGCGTAAGTTTTTTCGTATTTCAATTTCTATAGAATACATCATAAATGAAAGAATTAAAAATACTGTGATCACACATTCTCTCGTTACTGAAGTATGTCATTAAAATGGTATTAAATGTATTAATTTATTATTAAGGCCGAGAAAACGGTAGGTACCTACCTATATATTATGTAAAGGTGTTCCGACAAGAACTTGAATTTCGAATTGCGCGCCATTTTGGACTGTCAATTGTAGAGTCAGCCATATTTGTTGTTTGTTTAATTGAAACATAGACATTTACGAGAATGGTGTGTTATAACTTGGAAGAACGTTTGTTAATAGTGTAAACCCATTGAAGTTGCCGCCGTGACTCTCGACGGTCATCGTTACCGGGCCATGTTGACAGACTTTTTTGGCAAGAATAATGAGACAGAATGGACTTAAATGAGATGTGGTTTGAACAGGATGGCGCAACTTATCACACCGCAAGGGAAACAATGACTGTGTTACAGACCAAGTTTTCAGGTCGAGTAATTTCTCGTTTCGGAGACCAAAACTGACCGCCAAGAAGTTGTGATTTAACTTGTTTGGACTATTTTCTCTGGGGTTTTTTGAAAAGTAAGGTCTATGCGAACCAGTCGAGACAACGATGCTGCATTCGATAAAGAGAGTCCGATAGAGGTGAGTAGACAATAGAACATGCGCGTAAAAGCTCCTGACTTCACGCCAGTGCTTGAACCAATTTTTTGCTATCAATGAAGTAAGCTTATTTCATTGGCTTAACGCAAATTTAAAAGTAATAGGTACATGTCAGGAAGCATTTGAGTCGTTGTGTTCCTATTTGAGTGCTTTATAGAAAAAATCTTAAATAGCAAAAAGTCAAGAGGTTTTGCGCGCATGTTCTATTGTCTATTCACACCTCACACACCCTCCTGAAATACTGCATGAACTTTTATAATAAATAAATAGTGATCTTACCCAGCGGGTATTCGAGCTCAGATCTCATGTCGGCTGTACAGGACTTATTGCAGTTCTGAGATTTACATGAATTGAAGTTTTAGAAGTATAGGTACCAGTTCGAAATTTTATTTTCCAAAAAATTGATAAAATACGAAACCGATAGAGCTGAAATCAAGTACTCGATTGCAAAATGGCGGCTTGAAAGTTTGTGTAGAATTTCAGCGGAATCTGACATATAGTTTCTGAATATAACATTTTTGAAGAAAATATTTTTTTTTTAGTGAAATTATAGGAATTTGTTTTTGCGCGTATGTTCTGGGGAACATCGCGTTATAGTTTTGCCCAAATGTCTGTAACTTTCGAATTTATTGACGAAATTGGTCTCAAACGATTTAGTTCGACTCCCCGATGAAGAATTCGAGGTCAAATTTATTTATGTCCGTCCGGCCGTCCGGCCGTCCGTTGCCACGATAATTTGAGAACGAAAAGAGCTAGCGACTTGAAATTTTCAGGGTGGGTGGCGCATCGCAATACGACGGACAAGTTCGTTAATGGGCATAATCGGCCCAGTGGTTTCCGAGTAAAAATTTTGTTTTCAACCAATATGAATCCGATCGAATTGAAACTTGGTGAGTAGTTGTAGAATATGAACCTAAGCACGTTTGTGAAATTTTGGGCGAATCGTATGGCTAGAAAATTTTAAAAAAATTATTAAAAAATATTTTTTTTTTGTCACGATAACCTGAGAACGGAAAGAGATAGCGGCTTGAAAATTTAAGGTTATGTTGTGCATATGAATGCCACATTTGAGTTCGTTTATGAGCATAATCGACCAAACGGTTTCAGAGTTATAGCCATCTGAAATTTGGTGGTTTTTTGTTCCTCATTAAGTCGAAAAATACTGAACCGATTGAATTCAAACATGGTTATTAGTTGTAGAATGCCAACGCAAAAATGTTACGAAATTTGGTGAGGATAGCATTTGTAGAAAATTTTTAATAAATCATTGAAAATAAAAAAAAAATTCTATATATCAGTAACTATACGTTTGAAATTCCTGAAATTTTGCAAGAGCGTTCATTACCTAACTCTACTGCCAAGTTTCAAGTTTTAACACGATCGGTTGAATATTGTTGGAGATTCGAGCATTCTTGTGTGAGTTTAGTAGATGGGTGACCGTTGCCTCGATAACTTTCGAACCAAAGGAGATAGGGACTTGCAATTTTCAGGGTAGGTTGCGTATCCGAAAGGAAGAGTTGAGTTCGTTTTTGGGCATAATCGGTTTAACGGTTTCCGAGTTATATCCACCTGGAATATTGTTTCCTTGAAAACTCAAAAAATAAATATTCGATTGAATTGAAGCTTGGTAACTAGTAGTAGAAAATCAACACAAAGACGTGTTCAAAATTCTGTAAGAACCGTACTCCTAGAAAATTTGAAAAAAATGACGAAAATAAAATTTTAAGAACCGCGCCTCCAGAAAATTAAAAAAAAATCCAGAAAAAAAAATTGGGTCAAGCACTGACGTGAAGTCAGAAGCTTTTGCGCGTATGTTCTATTGTCCATTCTTCTGTATTGGACACCCTTAATCGAATTTACCATGGTTAATTATGTCGTCCATTCTCCTGTATTGGACACTTAATTCGAATTTACCATGGTAAATTTGAATTAAGAGTGTCCAATACAGGAGAATGGACAACATAATTTACCATGGTAAATTCGATTAAGGGTGTCCAATACAGAAGAATGGACAATAGAACATACGCGCAAAAGCTTCTGACTTCACGTCAGTGCTTGACCCAATTTTTTTTATTCTACAACTAATTACCAAGTTTTTTGAGTTATTGAGCATACAATATTTCAGATGGATATGACTTCGAAACCGTTTGGCTGATTATGCCCATTAAGGAACTTGATCGCGGCAATCGGACGCTCAACCTACCCTGAAGATTACAAGTCGCTATTTCTTTCCGTTTGGGAGAAGTGGAAGTTTTCATGGCAACGGGCGGAATCGAATTTGACCTCGAATTCTTCATCAGTGAGTTAGACCTAATGATTTGAGACCATTTTCAGCAAAAAAAAAATAGAAAATTACAGACATTTGGACAAATTGATTACACGTTATTCCATTGAAAACATAATTTCCTATCTCATTGATCCCAGAATATCATGGATCGACAAATAGGCAAATTCTTTGAAACATGGAATATTCCATGATTCTTCCTTTCTAGGCAGCCGTACTCCTATGAATTGTTTGAAATTAACATTGTTTCACCATCGCCACGAACTATCCTGTAGTAACGGCAATCCATCAAGCGGCTTCTGAGTTATGGCCATTTTTAGTTAAACATTTTTTATGAATATTTCCGAAACCGACCACTCGATCTATCTGAAATTTAGCATCAAATTGTAAAATCATGACCTTTATACGCATGCCAAGTTTTGTATTGACTGGATGACTATAAAATGGAAAAAAAATCAAAATTTCGAAAAATGTGTTCTCACAAATTTCTCAAAAATTTCAACATTTTGTTTCTACAATTGACTCTCGAACAGAATGAGCTAGGCAGTTGAAATTTTCAGAGTAGGTTAAGGAGATAAATATCTCGGTTAAGTTCGTTATTGGGTAAAAGCGACCTGATGGTTTCGGAGTAACGAAAAAAAAAATTTATTTTACATTAGATACAAATTTGAAATTCAATTGACATCTGACTCACGATTTCATTCATTTGTGTAAAAAAATATGAAAAAGCACTGACGTGAAGTCAGCACCCTTTGGCCCACGTGTTCTCGTTGGCTAATTTGAATTGAATGATGAGTGTTTCAAGCTCAGTGGATAGAACGAATTGGAGATCTACCCAGAGGGTAGTGGACACCATCCACTATCGGGTCATAAATTATTAGTGCTTGTCCAAGCTGGCATAAGGATAGAGTAACAAAGTTGACAAAGAACACAACTGACTCTCCTTAGTCGCACAAGCTCCTAGGAGATTCTGAGGGATGTGCTTGAGGAAGATTTGGGAGGGTCAGTATATTCATAATCATGTTTATAGCACGGGCGCCAAAGCAGATTGACCCCCCGTCAATGCTTTTTTTGCCTTTTTCTTTAATTGTGAGGTCAATCTGCAATTGGCACGCGTGTTATAAACATGATAATGATTATACTGACCCTGCCAAGTCTTCCTCAAGGAGATCTCTCAGAATCTCCTAAGAGCTTGTGCGACTAAGGAGAGTCAGTTGTGTTCTTTGTCAACTTTGTTACTCTATCCTTATGGCAGCTTAGATGCAGCACTGTTAATTTATTACCCGATAGTGAATGGTTTCCACTACCCTCTGGTAGATCTCCAACTCGTTCTATCCACTGAGCTTGAAACAATCATAATTCAATTCAAATTAGCCAACTTGAACATGCGCGCCCAAGAGTACTGACTTCACATCAGTGCCTTTTTATATTTTTCAAGTTCCTTTAACAAATCTGGCTATCGATGCAGTCTGGCTATTAGTTCTACCGTATATCGAAATAAAAAAATGCGGTTATGGGACCCCGGTTGGGAACGCAATTGCTTACGCCTATTCTCCAAATCCGAACATAATTTAATACAGATCTTCCAAATATAGTTATTTATAACATGTCACATGGCCGATAGTCCTAAACCACTCCCAACATAACCTATAAAAGCCAAAGACAGTCACTTATCCTCTGCGCATGCGCAATCCACTTGCGGCTGAAAGTCCTCTGAAAATCACATACCTCACAAAAAATTCCGATTCTCGAACACTAGTGGTTCAGTAGATATCGCATCTTGAATCCACGCATGGGCAGAACCTCACCAGAAAATTCTTTGGAGCATCCTCCACCCCAAAACCCCAATCCTCTCAGACGAAAACTCCAGCAGTTAAATCACTTCTCATTTGCGCATGCGCATAACGAAAAATGCCTGGAAGGCATGAACTTCAAATAAATATGTTTCGGAATTTCAAGCAAAATAGTAGTAATTTCTTGAATTTTTTCATGTTATGTGATCCTCACGAAATTTTGCAAAAGTATTTGCTTCGGTCTTTTGCATCTAACTACTGAGTGTCAATTCAATCAGATTAGTATATTTCGAGTTATTGAGGAAACATAATTTTAAAATTTTTTTAAATTTTTGAAATTCATTTTGCCATTTTATGGCATTCTGATCAGTACAAAACTTCGCTTCGCACGCATTTTACTAAAAACGGCCAAAACGAAATGGATGGGTGGATTTCTCCCGTTAACGAGATATTTACGCTCCAAACCCTGAAAATTTCAATCCTCTAATGCCTTTCGTTCGAGAGTTATCGTGCGAAAGGCCGGCCGTACAGAATTTAATTTGACCTCAGATTATTCATCAGTGAGTCGAATCCAATCGTTTGAGACCATTTTCGGCAAAAAATTCGAAAAATTCAGACATTGTGGCAAAATGATAGCACGCCGGCGCCGTTCCTTGCGGAACACTCGCGCAAAAATATACTTTCGAGACCTACATCGTTGAAAATGAACCATTATTATACAGGGTGTTATTTTTCTCACTGCACAATTGTATGCGATTGAAATGATTCGTGCCACAAACAAAGAACTAACTTAATAGGTACCTTGGATGGATTCTCATAATGTATTTGTCCGAAATCTTCATACAGGTTGTTTTACTTTCAACGTCAATTGCAACTTGCTGTTTTTCACGCCATAATCGTACAATTTCAATCTTGCGTGTTAAAAAATAAAGGTTCGAGGCATACATCATTATAAATATACCATTACTATACAGGGGGTTCTTTTTCTCACGGCACAATTGTACGCGATTGAAGTGATTTTTGCCATAAACCAAGCAATAAATAAATAGGTACCTTGGATGGATTCTGATAATGTATTTGTCCAAAATCTTCATACAGGTTGTTTTTCTGTCAACGTCAATTGCAACTTGCTGTTTTTCACGCCATAATCGTACAATTTCATTCTTGTGTGTTAAAAAATAAACATTCGAGGCATACATCATTAAAAATATACCATTTACTATACAGGGTGTCCTTTTCCTCACGGCACAATTGTACGCGATTGAAGAGATTTGTGCCACAAACAAAGCATTAAGTAAATATATACCTACCTTGGATGGATTCTCATAATGTATTTGTTCGAAATCTTCATACAGGGTGTTTTTCTTTTAACGTCAATTGCTACTTGCTATTTTCCATGCCACAATCGTACAATTTCATTCATTTGTGTTAGAAAATAGACAATTACTATTCTGGTTGTTCTTTTTCTCACGACACAATTGTAAGCGATTGAAGTGATTTGTGCCACAAACAAATCATTAATTAAATAGGTAGGTTGCCGGCTCAGGTGGTGCAGTTGGTATAAAGACCTGCTGTGGTGCCGGGGTCGCGGGTTCGAATCCCGCTCAGGGCATGGATGTGGTGTGGGTATGTTTGTGATTGTCCAAACTAGAAACTTATATATAATAATTAGAAACTAATAATACAAACTACGGTCTGTGCACATGGCTATAAACGCCGAGCACATTTAAAGAAAAAAAAAATAGGTAGGTACCTCGGATAGATTCTCGTACGACATCGATTATCTTCGATCCATCTGTGAATGTACGTATTTGAATAGGGACCTCACGCTTCCACAGATATATACGGCATAGATTATTTTCGAATGTTGCAAATTGATATATTATGCAACCCAATGTCCTACGGAGCAAATTTTCAACACAGTTGGAAAAATTTCGATGGAGTTGGAAAAAAATTCGAAGCAGTTGGAAAAATTTCGAAGGAGTTGCAAAAAATTTCGAAGAAGTTGGAAAAAATGTCGGAGCAGTTGGAAAAATTTTGATGGAGTTGGAAAAATTTTGAAAGGAGTTGGAAATAATTTCGAAGCAGTTGGAAAAATTTCAGGCGAGTAGGAATATTTCCGAAAAAATTGTTATAAAATGTAAAGGAATTTGACCGCCTGACCGGAAAAAGAAAAGCATGCAGGCAGATATTAGGGACGGGATAACAAGAAATAATACCATGTACCCTTGTACACATTCCTGTTGCCGCAAATTCAATATTCAATAGTTTTCGGCACAATGTGTGTAGCCGGCAATTAAATAAAACAAACCATCTGGTACCAATTTGAGCTGTTCCTCACTGTCAAGCGGCAGTTTGAAAAGCTTTTATTTGTATTGAACTTAGCTACTTAAATATGTGAGTAAGCAGGTTGCTCCATTCTTTTAATAATAATAGAAATAGATAAGTTTGAATTTCCGAAAACAAGTTTTGATGTTCAGGGTGTCTTGCAAATAGGCAGTGAAATTCAAGAATTGTGACAATTCTTGAATTTCACCAAATAACTATCAACAAAATAATTCTCTCGATTTTCATTGAGCGTCTGAAGAAGGAGTCTGATATAGACTCCGAAACGTTACGATATAGTTGTTTCTTCGTTGATGTTGTTTCGTTGTTGTTTGTTGCCTACATTGTTCAATTGATTGCTTCTGACAAATATCCTGTGTTTCTTACGCAGAAGCAAATCACAAAATAATTAATTTTTATTTTATAGATATTTTTCAGAGTTTGGGAGAGAAAACCCAGAAAAAAACCGTTGAATAGAAGTGAGATGTATTATTGGAATTTTGAAAAATCATATCTCCGAATGTATTAGCTTGTTAGAGTTAAAAATGATATCAATGGATTCTTATGATGAAACTGCATTTAAAAAAAAATCATTCTCGAATTCGAAATTTGCAATGTAAAAAAATTGTTTTTTTCGTTACTCCGAAACCATCTGGCCGATTTTGCCCAATAACGATAGTTGTGCCTTTATTTCCACTTCCTTTCGATAGTTAAGTATCGTCATTTTCAGCCAAAAATTAAAAAATTACAGACATTTGGACAAATTGATGAGCGCTCTGTTCCGAAGAACAAAAATCGGATCAAATTACCTTAATATAAACGCTTAGCAGTAGCACATAATTCCATATGAAATTGGCGCGAAATTAAACGATGGGCATAACCGATGTGGTGCCATCTTTAGGTAAGTAGGAAAAGATCGGAATAAGAGTTCATGAGTACTACCATTGTATATAGAATACTTATTCTTTATACAATGGTACTACTATCCAGTATCCATTCCAAAATATTTAGTCTTAGATATTTGAGACAATTCTTATTATCTGAGCAACTATTCAAAAGTGGCAATTACTGGAGAGGTGGCGACTACTGGTGCCATCACCTTACCAATTCTCTCTAGGTATTGAACGAAAGTTATTACTCACGTATCGACTTGTCAAATTTGACTTCGGCCGATCTAATTCATTAAATTTTTCCGTCACGTAAAAAATAAAAAACTGTTGACCACTTCGCTATTCGGGTGTAAAACCAGTGGAACAGTACATCTCGATCGTTGGAATATTTCGGCAATATCTTCACCAATACAGGTTTTGAAGGCTCTCACAGAAGTTTCTGAGATACAGAATGTTTTGCGCGTATGTTCTGGGGAACATCGCGTTATCATTTTGCCCAAATGTCTGTAACTTTCGAATTTTTTGACGAAAATGGTCTCAAACGATTCAGTTCGACTCCCCAATGAAGAATTCGAGGTCAAATTTGATTCTGTCCGGCCGGCCGTCCGGCCGTTGCCACGATAACTTGAGAAAGAAAAGAGCTAGCGACTTGAAATTTTCAGGGTGGGTGGCGCATTCCAATACAACGAACAGGTTCGTTAATGGGCATATTCGGCCTGGTGGTTTCCGAGTAATAATTTTGTTTTCAACCAATATGAATCCGATCGAATTGAAACTGGGTGAGTAGTTGTAGAATATGAACCTTACCACGTTTGTGAAATTTTGTGTGAATCGTATGGCTAGATAATTATTAAAAAATTATGAAAAAATATTTTTGTTGTCACGATAACTTGAGAACGGAAAGAGATAGCGGCTTGAAGTTTTCAGGTTAGGATGTGCATCAGAACGCGACATTTCAGTTTGTTTATGAGCATAATCGGCCAAACGGTATTATAGTTATAGCCATCTGAAATTTGGTTGTTTTTTGTTCCTCATTAACTCGAAAAATACTAAACCGATTGAATTCAATTATTAGTTGTAGAATGCCAACGCAAAAATTCTTGCAAAATTTCGTGAGGATAGTATTTGTAGACAATTTTTAAAAAATCATTGAAAATCGAAAAAAAAATTCTATATATCAGTAACTATTCGTTTGAAATTGCTGAAATTTTGCGAGAGCCTTCATAACCTAACTCTACTGCCAAGTTTCAAGTTTTAACACGATCGGTTAAATATTGTTGGAGATTCGAGCAGCCTTGTGTGAGTTCAGTAGATGGGTGACCGTTGCCTCGATAACTTTCGAACGAGAGTAGATAGGGACTTGCAATTTTCAGGGTAGGTCGCGTATCCGAAAGGGAGAGTTGAGTTCGTTTTTGGGCATAATCGGACTAACGGTTTCCGAGTTATACCCACCTGGAATATTATTTCTTTGATATATACAGGGTGAGTCTTTGACCACTGCATTAATATTAACCAAAGATTCCTCTCATCAAATGAAACACTTTTTTCATTTACCATTTTTCCAGATTCGGCTCGGGTAAAAAGTTACAAGCGTTTAAAGATTTCACAATGTGCTAATACACTCCCGCATATAAATTATCTATGACATTGTTGGCGGACGAGAATAAGGCATGGTAACGTGGTTTACAGCTTGATTCGGGATTCCAACGCTCAGGGACGGATCCATAAAAGTAGTGAAATTTCTGGAGTTTTCCATTTTAAAACATTCAATGAAGAATATCTCGAAAACGGTGCGTTTAAGGAGAAATGATAAAGAAAAATATAATGTTCTAAAACGATGGAATATTCTTGAACTGACTCAAGAAAAACTTTATATGCTTTCTTGATGCTAATTTCATTTAGTTTTATGAATCCACGAGTCCATAACTAGAATACCAGTAGAAGTAGAAAATAACTAATATTTGGAAAATATGTATCATACTTATAGGAAACTTTACGCCAACATTCATTTTATTCGAAAAAAGGATGTCAAAGCTACAAAATAAAAACTGATTTTTTGGTTAAAATTAATGCAGTGGTCAAAGACTCACCCTGTATATATAAATAAATATTCGATCGAATTGAAGCTTGGCAACTAGTAGTAGAAAATCAACATAAACACGTGTTTAAAATTTTGTAAGAACCGTAACCCTAGAAAATTTGAAAAAAATGACAAAAAAAAAATTTAAGAACCGTACCCCTAGAAAATTTCAAAAAAATCACTAAAAAAAAAATTGGTTCAAGCACTGACATGAAGTCAGAAGCTTTTGCGCGTATGATCTATTGTCCATTCTTCTGTATTGGACACCCTTAATCGAAATTACCATGGTAAATTATGTTGTCCATTCTCCTGTATTGGACACTTAATTCGAATTTACCGTGGTAAATTCGAAATTAGAGTGTCCAATACAGGAGAATGGACAACATAATTTACCATGGTAATTTCAATTAAGGGTGTCCAATACAGAAGAATGGACAATAGAACATACGCGCAAAAGCTTCTTACTTCACGTCAGTGCTTGAACCAATTTGCTTAATATATATTTTGGCGCTCTTGTTCCTCGGAACAGAGTGCTTATCAATTTGCCCAAATGTCTGTAATTTTCGAATTTTTGGCTCGAAATGGTCTCAAACGATTCGACTCACTGATCAATAATCCGTGGTCGAAATCGATTATGTCCGGCCGACCGGCCGTCCGTCCGTTAACACGACAACTCTCGAACGAAAGGAGTTAGAGAATTGAAATTTACAGGGAAGGTTTGGAGCGTAAATATCTCGGACGAGTTCATTAATGGGCGAAATCCATCGAGCGGTTTCGGAGTTATGGCCGTTTTTAGTAAAAACAATTTTTATGAATATTTCCGAAACCGATCACTCGATCTATCTTAAATTTAGCATCAAATTGTAGAATCATGAACTTTAGACGCATGTGAAGTTTTGTATTGATCGGGTTACCATAAATAAAATAAGAAAAAAATAGAAAATTTTTAAATTTTGTTTCTACAATAAATCTCGAACGGAATGAGCTAGGCAGTTGAAATTTTCAGATTAGGTTAGGGAGATAAATATCTCGGTTAAGTTCGCTATTGGGCAGAATAGGCCAGATAGTTTCGGAGTAACGAAAAAAATTTTTTTTTAAATTACAAATTTCAAAACTATTTTTTTTTAAGATGCAGTTTCACCATAAAAATCCATTGATATTATTTTCAACTCCAACAAGCTAATACTTTCGGAGATATGATTTTTCGAAATTTCAATAATGAATCGTACTTCTATGTTTTCACAGAATGCTATAATTATTCTATCTATGATTTATTATATGATCTGTGCTCATACTCGTACATGTCATCCTGTTCTATAAGAGAGATTCAAATTCATTTAAGCTATTTTAGTTTGGCTTCTTCCATGGTGCAGTTCTCATTCTCAGATTGCTCATTTAATCTTGATAATTAAACTATTATTTGAATTGAATTTGCTTTATGATGCAGTTCTATCATACATTGATATAACTCTCAACTCTGAGAAACCAATACTTTCGGAGATATAATTTGTCTGTTTGAACAAGAGCGCCAGAAAGCTCCTTTCCACAGGGCTTGAACCATTTTTTTTATTTTCCAGTCATGCGATCCTCACAAAATTTTGCATAGGTCTTTGTGTCGGTATTTTTCAACTAACTAACCCGCTTTGATTCGATCAGAACAGTATTTTTCAAGTTATTGGGAAAACAAAATTTCAGATGGCTATAACTCGGTGGATTTTGCCCATTAACGAACTTAACCGGCGCATTTGGACTCCAAACCTTCTCTGAAAATTTCAACTCTCTAACTCATTGTGTTCGAGTCCTACTGACGGTCGGACAGAATCAAGTTGGACCTCGAATTCTTCATCAGTGAGTCGAAACTAATCGTTTGAGACCACTCTCGGCCAAATATTAAAAAGATACAGACATTTGGACGAATTGATAGGCACTCTGTTCCTGTTCGCCTGAACGGCGCGCCAAACAATAGCCATGAACATATTTTAATAGATTTTAGATACATGCATTCGTCTATCTATGAGACCGAATAAAAAGTTTTCATCTGTGACCTCTCTTCGTTTCTTGATCGGTCTCAGCTCGGCAAATTTCATAAATGTGAGATCACGGTTTTCAGAACATTCCCTGAATATTATGCTGTCATACTGCCAAAAATTATTACCTATAGATACGTAGTAATCAAGTAGCTAGCCGGCCAGTAGGGAAATTTAAACAACGGAGCATCCTTAGCGACACAATAATCAGATGACAAACAAACGTTAGTCCCGTCGTCTTTGATGCAGATAAATCATAATCCGTTATGATGTAAATCACGGTTGGTGTTGGATGTACGCATATTATGTGAAATAGGCCGAAATGGACAGCATAAAAGGGTCTAGGAGAAGCGTGAGTACCGAATCATCGCTTGCATATCAAAAATTACGCTTGTATTTTTTTTAGAGTTCGATCAAGGAACTATTCACGGAAAAAGAGCTCATAGGTAAGCTATACCGCTGGTTTTTCACTGATAACATGTTTGGTTCGCATCAAACAACACAACCACTCGCTTTTTTTTCTCTCAGGTCCTTTAACCTGATGTCAAAGCCAAAATAATCATTCCCGTGTCGAACTAATTGGATTTCGGCCAGGTGCCTAAGTTTTCAGTTTGTTTTTATTCAGAAAAACCGAATATCCACTTACAACTTGTAATTAATTTAGAAAATCGTTAGGAGATATAAAATCGGCCTACGTGTTTATTTATAATTCTTGTTTACGCGCTATCGTCGACTTTTACTAAAAATAAAACGATTTAAATTAGGATTCCTCTCAATCGTCGAGATTTTAGAACGCGTTAATTTATTTCGTGACAATGAAGCGTTTTGTGGCGAATGGCTATTTAAGATAAATTTGTTCTAAATCTTTCCTGATGATGTTTTCCAGGACTGTTATGATAAGTATAATAGCCCTCGAATTTGAAACAAAAAAATTGGTTCAAGCATTGACGAGAAGTCAGGAGCTTTTGCGCGTATGTTCTATTTTCCATTCTCCTGTATTGGACACCCTTAATCGAATTTACCATGGTAAATTATGTTGTCCATTCTCCTGTATTACCATGGTAAATGATGCTGATAACCATGGTAAATTCGAATTAAGAGTGCCCAATACAGGAGAATGGACAACATAATTTACCATGGTAAACTCGATTAAGGGTGTCCAATACAGGAGAATGGACAATAGAACATACGCGCAAAAGCTCCTGACTTCACGTCAGTGCTTGAACCAATTTTTTTTTTTTTTTTTTGAAATTTTCTAGGAGTACGGTATTTACAAAATTTTTTTTCGTAATTTTTTTCAAATTTTCTAGTTGTACTGTTCTTAAAAAATTTTAAACACGTCTTTATGTTGATTTTCTACTAATAGTTACCAAGCTTCAATTCTATCGAATATTCATTTTTTGAGTTATCGAGGAAATAATATTCCAGGTGGGTATAACTCGGAAACCGTTAAACCGATTATGCCCAAAAACGAACTTAACTCTCCCATTCGCAAACGCATACCCATACGCAACCTACCCTGAAAATTGCAAGTCCCTATCTCCTTTTGTTGGAAAGTTATCGAGGCAACGGTCACCCATCTACTGAACTCACACAAGGCTGCTCGAATCTCCAACAATATTTAACCGATCGTATTAAAACTTGAAACTTGGCAGTAGAGTTGGGTTCTATGGTTCTAAAGGCTCTTGCAAAATTTCAGCAATTTCAGACGAATAGTTACTGATATATAGCATTTTTTTTTTATTTTCAATGATTTTTTAAAAATTTTCTACAAATACTATCCTCACGAAATTAGGCAAGAATTTTTGCGTTGGCATTCTACAACTAATAACCATATTTCAATTCAATCGGCTTAGTATTTTTCGAGTTAATGAGGGGAAAAAACAACCGAATTTCAGATGGCTACAAGTCTAAAACCGTTTGGCCGATTATGCTTATAAACAAACTCAAATGTCGTGTTCAGATGCACATCCTAACCTGAAAACTTCAAGCCGCTATCTCTTTCCGTTCTCAAGTTATCGTGACAATAAAAATATTTTTTAATAATTTTCTAGCCATACGATTCGCACAAAATTTCACAAACGTGCTTAGGTTCATAATCTACAACTACTCACCAAGTTTCAATTCGATAGGATTTATATTGGTGGAAAACAAAATTATTACTCAGAAACCATTGGGCCGATTATGCCCATTAACGAACCTGTCCGTCGAATTGGGATGCGCCACCTACCCTGAAAATTTCAAGTCGCTAGCTCTTTCCTATCTCAAGTTATCGTGGCAACGTGACCTCGAATTCTTCATTGGGGAATCGAACCAAATCGTTTGAAACCATTTTCGTCAAAAAATTCGAAAGTTACAGACATTTGGGCAAAATGATAACGCGATATTCCCCAGAACATACGCGCAAAAAGTTTCATGGGAGTTTGTATATACTCCATTAATTATACTCACATACCGAGATCACAACTCCGAATTTTGAAGTGTAATTTGCCTAAATTATTTTAAACATTTCGATATTTATTTGGTATGCAGATCGTATGCTGAAATTATTGAAAAACATCAACGTCTAAAAAATAATCAATATTCTCCAGAATATGTCATTTTTATGAACTTGCAAAGAGTGAACATGGACAACATGGTTTCAAATATGGACCATGTTCAATTTGGTCCAAAGTAATGGAAAAAAAATCTGAAAGAGCACTGACGCGAAGTAAGGTATTTTTGTGCGCGTGCATTTTTGGCTATTCACCCCTCAAATACCCTCTCGAAATACTCCATGAAACTACAAAACGTCTTCTTTCAACCATGTACTTACTAGATTTCAACTAGAGCGGATCTGTATTTCTGGCGCTCTTGTTCCTCGGAACAGAGTGCTTATCAATTTGCCCAAATGTCTGTAATTTTTGGCTGAAAATGGTCTTAAACGATTTGGTTCGACTCACTGATCAAGAATACGTGGTCGAAATCGATTATGTCCGGCCATCCGGCCAGCCGTCCGGCCGGATACGGCACGATAACTCTCGAACGGAATGAGCTAGACAGTTGATATTTTCAGAATAGGTTTGGGACATAAATATCTCGGCTAAGTTCGTTATTGGGCAAAATAGGACAGATGCTTTCGGAGTAACAAAAAAAAAATTTTTTCACATTACAAACAAATTTTTCTCAAGATGCAGTTTCACCATAGGAATCCATTGATGTCATTTTTAACTCTAACAAGCTAATACTTTCGGAGATATGATTTTTCAATATTTCCATAATAAATCGTACTTCTGTGTTTTCACAGAATGCGATAATTATTCTATCTATGAATTATTATATGATCTGCGTTGATACATGTCAACTTATTATGGTTAATCCATATGATGATGGGAATGGTAATGGTAAGTTAATAATATTGAGTTGAGAATATCTTCAGTAAAAACAAAACTGAAATATTGGCTTAAGTTTCAAGTGATATTATATAATTTCAAAGTGGATTTGAGGAAAAAATATATCGTTCATCATAGAATTGAGGAACGAATATCTCGGATGAGTTCGTTGTTGGGTAGAATTAGTGTATTGGTTTTGGATTAATAGTTTTTGGCACTCTTGTTGAATTTGAATTCTTTTATGATGTTTCAATTTAAATTGTGCTATTATGAAGTTCTATCATAGGAATCCATTGATATAATTCCCAACTCTTACCAATACTTTCGAAGATATGATTTATCAAAGTTTGAACAAGAGCGCCAAAGCTGTGGACAGGTCCACAGGGCTTGAACCAATATTTGGAAATACATATTGGGAAAATAAAAGTCGGCTTGAAGATCGGTGCGGAATTTCAGTGGAATCTGACCTATAATAGTTTCTGATTTATACAATTTTGAAGAAACATTTTTATTTTGTTTCTAGTGCTCAGGAATTTAGCAGTCCTCAAGAATTTTACCGATTTTTTTTTATTAACAAGTTTCAATTCGTTCCCCGGCGGATTTGGCTATCTCTTTCCTTTTGAGAGTTGTCTAGGCATGGCCGACCGGACAGAATAGAATTTGACCCCGAATTCTACATCAGTGAGTCGAAACTAATCGTTTGAGACCATTTTCGGCAAAAAAATCTGAAATGACAGACATTTGGGCAAAATGATAGCACGCTAGTGTTCCCAAGAACATGCTAGCCAAAAAATTGAGTTCGACACAAAATGTGTAGATATAATGTTTTTGCGGGTATGTCCTGGGGAAAATCGCGTTATCATTTTGCTCAAATGTCTGTAATTTTCGATTTTTTGTCGAAAATGGTCTCAAACGATTGGGTTCGACTCCCTGATGAAGAATTCGACATCGCTGAAATTTGGCGAGTGCCTTCAGAACCTAACTCTACTGCCAAGTTCCAAGTTTGAACACGATCGGATATAAGTATATTGTTGGAGATCTGAGCGGCCTTGTGTGAGTTCAGTACCTGAATGGGTGACCGTTGCCTCGATAACTTTCGAACGAAGGAGATAGGGACTTGAAATTTTCAGGGTAGGTTGCGCATCTGTATGGGAGAGTTTAGTTCGCTTTTGGGCATAATCGGTCCAACGCTTTCGGAGTTATACTCACCTGGGATATTATTTCCTCGATAACTCAAAAAATATAGACTCGATCGAATTGAATCTTGGTAACTAGTTGTAGAATATCGAAATAAAGACGTTTGTGGAATTTTGTGAGAACCGTACCCCTATAAAATTTTTAAAAAATTCCGAAAAATAAAGTTTGTTCAAGCACTGACGTGATGTAAGGAGCTTTTGTGTGTATGTTCCTGCTCCTGACTTCATGTCAGTGCTTAAACCAATTTCTTTTAGGTATTCGGTTTCCCTTGTTCTGGTGGATGACCTGATTGATATGTGCCATTCTTTGGGTCTTATCAGCCATGCTTTGATGACTTCTTCGGAGGATTTCATGTTGTCTGCCGCGCTTTTGAAATTATACAGTATGTGGATAAAGTAAGGAACAAAATTCATAACGCTGCAGTTTCTCCATAAAAATCCATTGATATCATTTTCAACTCTAACAAGCTAATACTTTCGGAGATATGAGTATGAGTTTTCGAAATTTCAATAATGAATCGTACTTCTATGTTTTCACAGAATGCTTTAATTATTCTATCTATGAATTATTAAATGATCTGTGTTCATACTCGTACATGTCATCCTGTTCTATAAGAGAAAGTCAAATTCATTTCAGCTATTTTAATTTGATTTCTTCCATGGTCCTAATTCTCAGATTGCTGATTTAATCTTGATAAATAACAACAAATCTTGTCAAATTTTGAGCAAGAGCGCCAAAGCTCCTGTCCACATTTTGACCATGGTCAAGAATTCGAGGTCAAATTCGATTATGTCCGGCTGACCGTTGCCCCGATAGCTTTCGAACGGAAAGAGATGGCTTGTAATTTTCAGGGTAAGTTACGCATCCGAATGCGACGGTTGAGTACGTTTATGGGCACAATCGGCCAAATGGTTTCGGAGTAACACTCATCTGAATTGTTGTTGTTATTTCCTCAATAACTCAAAAACTATAGATCTGATCAAATTGAAACTTGGCAATAAATAAAAATAAAAATACATATTAAAAAAAAAAATTTCTACAGAAATCATATATGTAATATAAACCATTTGTCAAAATCGGCTGAATTTTTTTTAAATTATTTTACGGTCCCCTCTTAATTCATTTTGTAAGACACAAAAATTTCTTTCGTATATATATGATATTGATCGTCCATTTTCTGAATTGAAAATAGAACAGAAACTGATATTCGAAAGTATTCGACCGACAAAGACCAATAAAATGTAGGTTGATAGAGAGCCAAATTATTGATTTTGTATTTAATACGAAACTAATAAGTGTATTTTTTTTTCAAGACTACACCAGAATAAAGTTTTATATTGCTGAAGAATTGTTTCAAATCCCAAAAGTTAATTTCCATAACAAATCTATTAAAATATTATGAAAACATGCATTATTAAAATATTGTATTTGCCCTAACTGCTAAATCTGATTGCCCTGTCTGTACTCAGTACCTGGCTACGGGCTTTGGTGGTTGTGTACACAGAACACTAATATAGGTAGGCTAATATAGTAGGTTATGTACCTACTAATGTTGACTCCTGATTTTCCAGATTTGCGTACGGCGTTCGAACTGTGCGACAGAAACAGAGATGGTGAAGTTACCAGGGGAGAGTTCAAAATAATGCTGAATAATTTGGGCATAGACGTGAAGGATGACGTTCTCAAAGAACTTATGAACAATGCTAGCCATGATGGTACATATGGAGTGAATAATTTAAAAGTAGCTATGACTATGAGTCAGAAAGAGTATAGAGCAAAAGCTGATACGTCATTTCAGCAAACCTAAAATTATCAGTAATTATAGGACAATATGTGCCTAAGAACGTACGGGTGGTACCTACTTATTAGTTGGAAAGTGGGGCCATTTCACAGGTAGGAGGTTTTAACGGTACTTAAAAGTTAAAGGATTTTTATTATATTCTAGGCGTATAATTATGACGATCCGCGTATAAGACAGATAAGTGTAGCTTCAAAATTTATCAGATGTGTGACATTATTTTGTTCTTAGCATTTCCTGTTCAGGGAAAAACTATCCGGTATCTCTAGATGGATAAGTCTGCATCGTGGCGCCCCCAAATTTTATATTTACTTGTTATGGGGATAGTTTGGTTTTTAAGGAGGTGCCTTTAAAGCCTCCTACATATGAAATGGCCTCGCTTTCTAAATAGCAAGTACCTGCCCATAATTTCTTAGGCACATTATGTTTCTATACTGAAAATTTTAGTTTTTCTAAAATGACGTAAGTCTGAGGGATCTGAACTCTCTCTCTAGTACAGTAATGGAGTAGAGTGAGTGGTAAGAGCCTCAGATGTACGTCATTTTAGCAAAGCTATAAAGAAAATTCGATAGACTTCTATCGAAGTTTGTTCCATTGGAATTGAACATCAGCCTGAGCAATCTCACCAAGAAGCTGGAATTCATTTGAAATAGTACAGTTTTACCCTATCGTGAGCAATTTGTAAATTCTTCAACCTACATATTATTATCTATTGTGAAATGTCGAGAGAGAAAGTGTGGCTTAGGTTATGCAGATTTAATTATTAATTTCCATCTGTTTGCGTGCTCCTGCCAGAGAGCTCGTCCCGGTCCAAATGGGTTTTGCGACTTTTGTGCCAAAAATGGTCTCGAGGTTACATATCACATTAGATTTCTGATAGATAATTCTAGGTCTAATTTAATTATTTATATCCGTCCGCTTGGAAGCACAATATTTCTCGAGAGGAAACATCAAGTTTTTGAATGGGAACGATCTGGCCATCGAGTCGAGAAATATATCCATTACCTATTTTTTCAATATCTAGAAAAATTCGAATGCAATAAAGTTTAAATCGAGGAGTCTGATGCAAAATAACGATTTCAATGGTCGCGTTCAGCAGAAAGATCGGTAGCATGAACCGCTACGCTACCGATGGGTAGCGGTATCGTGTTCTGCCGAACGGACAGCTCCTTTTGTCAGAAAATCACAGATGTTTGAAGTTTAGGTTAGGTGATTCGAATTTTCTTTGATTGCCTGTCACAAAAATAAATATTCAATCATGAATCCAAATATCATTTCATTACTCTTCGAAGATGATAATATTACGGCCAACATAAGAAGTGAACTTGTTGAATTATTGGCTCAACCTCTGCCTTCATTGGAAGATGAAAACAGAGAAATTGTTCCAGGAATCAGAATTTTTATGAAGAGACAATTCCTCAATATATGTGTGACCATTTTAGAATGTCCCGAAATGCAGGTATTCCTTTCCGTCGAAAATATATGTCCAGCATCCATTTTTTCGCTCCTTATTTTTAAAATAAATGTCACAACTGTCAAACTTACAACATGTTAGCGAAAAAAATCTACGCTCCTTAAAATGACAACCGCTACTCAACATGTTCCAAAGTGAGCGTACCGTTCAGCAGAAAAATCATCGAAATGTGACAACTGCTCCGCAACTGTTGGTTCTGCTGAACGCGACCATTGTTTATGTGGAGTTTCATGAGAGCTTCTGACATCACGTCAGAGCTTTTATTATTTTTATTTATACGTCAACATTTCATGAATTTAAATTTCATATTTAAATAGATTCAAATTGAATATTTATATTAACCCATATTGCGAATCTCGTGTGGCTTAAGTCAGATTCTCATAGAAACTCTAACTTAACAAATGCTGGATTTTCGTTAAAGTGGATAAATTTTTCTAAAATTTATTTTAACATTTAAATTATTTAATTCTATTGGCTTTTACTAGATGCAAATCCATAACGGAGTGGCTTCAGCAATTACATCTGCTTATTCAACAACAGATTCATTGAAAACCACATTATTTGATTTATTTGTCTTCATCATCTCGTACCATGTGGTAGCCTCTGCATTAAAATTATATACAATGACCTCCGTAGAGGTTCTTTATGTGCTGCTATCGCTAAAAATGCTTATTTGTCTAATTTTCTCATATTTTTGGTGTGAAGCTGTTTAAGCGAAAACCCTTTCTTGTGTGTTAAAGAAAATCGATTTTTTAATGAAGAAATGATAGAATATATGTATGGACAAGGCCGTATTTAGAAGTAGGCTAAGTAGGCTGCGGCCTAGATCAGCCAATCTTCAGAGGCGGAAGCAAATTTTCAGGTGCATCAAATATGAACTGTAGAGGGGCGGGCGGCAAATGGACTACAGCTGGCAAACTCTTAAATCCGGGCCTGAATATGGAATGAATATAGATAGTCTGAAAAAATTCTTCCACATTTTCAGATGCTTGATTTGATCTCTAACCTAACTCTATTTTGCCATGCGCGCAAAAGCTCCTGACTTCAAGTCGGTGCTTTTCTCAAATTGTTCATTTACCATCTTTCCAAATTCCGCTAAGATAAAAACTTATTAGCGTTTAAAGATTTTACAATGTGCTGATATACCCCTGCACTTTCTTTACACTTTGAACACAGATAAATTCTTAATGTAACTCGTATTGTATATTGGCCTAATCTGTATCATCCGATGCTTGAAATTCGATTAATATGTTTGAAAAAACTTATTTACTCACTCAATTACTATGATTTCGCCTTTGATGTAGCATTTGCAACAAATATTTTTCACAATTCCTGGATATTGAAACACTGAACTTTAACTTGGTACCTTTCTATTAATTAATTATTATCCAATTGTTTCCACTATAATATTATATACAATTTCATCAACGTCTATTGAGGAAAACCCTTTAAATATCATAACTATCTTCAAAATAATACAATATATCGTTCCAACCTCAATATAAAATCTATGATCGAATTCCACAAACATGGAGTCTCGATCAGATCATCGTTGCCGGGCGTAATCAATTGAAGTATAATTGTATTCGATTAAATTACAAATTTGATGAAATGAAAATAAAAATTCGGAAAATCATCGCATCATTATATACTAATAGAGAACAAAATAATGAAATCTTCGTCGACAGATCGTTCGTACAAAAAACTCATCTATGACACAGACGGGACAGTGGGGATGAATTATCTATGAACGATGGCAACGTGGCTTTCACTTGTAACCGGGAGTTTCTAGTTCATGGTCGGATTAATAGTAACAGTAAATTTCTGAATTGTTCATCAGACTTCACATCATTCAAATAAGAATATCTCAAAAACAGTAAGTTTCAGGAGAAATGATGAAGAATAATTTAATTTTCTAAAATTATTTATGATTCTTATAATAACTTTATATGCTTTCATTATGCTAATTTCTCGTAGCTATCACTCGAAAACCATTGGAAGTAGGAAAA
The DNA here is from genome assembly GCA_937662695.2 of Halyzia sedecimguttata. Classification (NCBI taxonomy): domain Eukaryota; kingdom Metazoa; phylum Arthropoda; class Insecta; order Coleoptera; family Coccinellidae; genus Halyzia; species Halyzia sedecimguttata. The sequence continues at coordinate 71,501,386 of OW569414.2, forward strand.
AACTGTTAATTGCTACTGTCAAAGCTACAAAGGATAAACACTGATGTTTTTTTTTAATTTCAACAGCCTCTGTATCTCTTCACCTGAGCCTAATTCGGAAAAATGGTAAATTAAAAATGGGTTCAAGCCCTGTGGACAGGAGCTTTCTGGCGCTCTAGTTCAAACAGACAAATTATATCTCCGAAAGTATTGGTTTCTCAGAGTTGGGAATTATATCAATGTATTCATATAATAGAACTGCATCCTAAAGGAAATTCAATTCAAATAATAGTTTATTTATCAAGATTAAATGAGCAATCATGAGAATGAGAAAAGCACCATGGAAGAAATCAAATTAAATCTGGCCAATTTTGCCCAATAACGAACTTAACCGAGATATTCATCTCCCTAAACTACTCTGAAAATTTCAACTACCTACCTCATTATCCGTTCGAGAGTTATATCTATGTCTATGGATGAAAAGCAGTCTCACTACTCTCAGATCTCTTACTTCATGTTCAGTTCCGAAATGTAAGAATTTTCTGAGAAAAACTAATATCGGAGCAAACAACTGAGATTTAACTCACTTCGCTCACAATTCTTCGATTGATTAGTCTCAGGAACATGGAACATCATTTGACATTATGACAATTCATATTCATACATAGAATAATATCATTCTGTGACAACGTTGAAATACGATTTATTATTGAAATTTTGAAAAATCATATCTGAGATTTTTCTCACTTCGCTCACAATTCTTCGATTGATTAGCATAGACAAGATATACTATGATTTATTAGTCTCAGGAACATCATTTGACATTATGACAATTCATATTCATACATAGAATAATATTATTCTGTGACAACGTTGAAATACGATTTATTATTGTATTTTTGAAAAATCATATCTCCGAAAGTATTAGCTTGTTAGAGTTAAAAATGATATGATTGGATTCTCATGAAAAAACTTTTTATTAAAAAAAATTTAATTTGGAATTTGTTTCGTAAAAAAAAAATTTTTTTTTTGTTACTCCGAAACCATTTGTCCGATTTTGCCCAATAACGAACTTAGCCGAGATATTCATCCCCCAAACCTACTCTGAAAATTTCAACTCTCTAGCTCATTCCGTTCGAGAGTTATCGTGCCTACGGCCGGCCGGCCGGCCGGCCGGACAGAATGAATTTCGACCACGGATTCTTGATCAGTGAGTCGAACCAAATCGTTTAAGACCATTTTCATCGAAATATTCGAAAATTACAGACATTTGGGCAAATTGATAAGCACTCAGTTCCGAGGAACTAGAGCGCCAAAAAGTGTTTTATTATTATTTGGTCCAATGATATGCGTAATCATAAAATTTCAAGAAAGCGTCCTTTTTCGACGCACAAAAGGGTTTCAAATATTGGGTCATTTCACATTGCATTGCTCTTGCAGTGCACCAATATTGCATAGTATAAAGCGTAGTGTAAAGCTTCCTTTTTATGTCATCAGACTCCGTCATGAATCTTTGTTGGACTCCAATCGATCATGTGAACTCCATTGATTGTACTTACATGTTCAGCTATTTTTGATTTTTACCCAGAAAGGAACCTGAGATACTAACCAATCCCTTGCTATCATAACCAATCGGTTATGTATAACAAGATATAGGTCTTAACCGCTCTGTTCCGCTTACTGGCTTAAATCGACTAAGTGTATGTTTTTGCGCGTATGTTCTGGGGAACATCGCGTTATCATTTTGCCCAAATGACTGTAATTTTCGATTTTTTTTGCCGAAAATGGTCTCAAACGATTGGGTTCGACTCCCTGTTCAAGAATTCGAGGTAAAATTTGATTCTGTCCGGCCGTCCGTTGCCACGAGAGAACGGAAAGAGCTGACAAGTTCGTTAATGGGCATAATCGGCCCAATGGTTTACGAGTAATAATTTTATTTTCAACCAATACAAGTTCGATCGAATTGAAACTTGGTGAGTAATTGTAGAATGTAAAACTAAGGACGTTTGTGAAATTTTGTGAAAATCGTATCACTAGAAAATTTTAAAAATATTATTTATGTCACGATAACCTGAGAACGGAAATAGATAACGACTTGAAATTTTCGGGTGAGGTTGTGCATCTGAATGGGACATCTGAGTTTGTTTATAGGCATAATCGGCCAAACAGTTTTGGAGTTATACCCATCTGAAATTTAGTTGTTATTTCCTCTATAACTCGAAAAATATAAAATCGATCCAATTCAAACATGGTTATCAGTTGTAGAATGCCAACGCGAAAATTCCTGCCAAATTTCGTGTGGATCTTATAACTCGAAATTTTTTAAAAAATCATTGAAAAAAATTCTATATATCTGAAACTATTCGTCCGACATCGCAGAAATCTTGCAATAGCCTTCAAAACCTAGCTCTACTACCAAAATCCAAGTTTCAACACTATCGGATCTATATTGTTAGAGATCCGAGCTGACTTGTGTGAGTTCAGTAGCTGAATGGGTGACCGTTGGTAACTTTTGCACTATAGGAGATAGGGACTTGCAATTTTCTGGGTAGGTTATGTACATCCCAATGGGAGAGTCAAGTTCGTTTTTGGGCATAATCTGTCCATCGGCTTCGGAGCTATACCCTCCTGGAATATTATTTGCTCGATAACTCAAAAAATATAGACTCGATCGAATTGAAGCTTGGTAACTAGTTGTAGAATATCGGAATAAAGGTGTGTGTAAAATTTTGTGAGAACCGTACCCCTAGAAAATTTTTAAAAAATTACGAAAAAAAAAATTTGTTCAAGCACTCGCGTGAAGTCAGAAACTTCTGCTCTTAATCGAATTACTATGGTAAATTCGATTAAGAGTGTCCAAAACAGGAGAATGGACAATAGAACATACGCGCAAGAGCTCCTGACTTCACATCAGTGCTTGCACCAATTTTTTTTTGCATTATATTATTTGAAGATCAAAATAATACATTTTTGACAGGTTCAGAAATAATAGATGAAAACGACTTCCTAAATTGGGTTAAGCAAATCCAAAACTTGAGACCTATTTTGAAGGCAGACAGTTGTGAGGATCTTTTGGCTGCTTTCAAAGTTTTTGATCTCAATAAAGACGGATACATTACAAAAGATGAGCTTAAGACTGCAATGGAAACCATAGGTGAAGTAGCTACCGAGGAGCAAATAGATGATTTCATCATCAAAGCTGATAGGGATAAAGACGGAAAAATTAATTACGAAGGTAACTGAAAAAAATCAATAGTTGTGTTGGAAATGATCTGTTTGCCGCTCTTTCTTTCAGAATTCGTCAAGATGCTATCATGAGAAAGGTTCGGTGCCGGAATACAAACTAAAATGTGATAAATCTGTTAGAATTAACGATGTGTGTGTATTCAAATAAAGAGATTATAATTACAGACGTAGTCACATTATTGTTCGGGGCCAAAATACGCATTGCCCCTTTAATAGAGTGCCAACGACAAGATACAAGCTTGCCTACACCTGAACACTTGTCCTGTCCAAATCCATTATCCAAAGGAATTTAGTGACGTGCGAAGTTACCTTCGTAGAAGAATCCGTGAAGGTTGCGCATGAATGTTGTAAATCAATTTTTTCTATTGGACCCGGACCGTAGTGAAATCTGAATGAAATTCGCCAGTTCTGTGGTTAACGCCGCCATAGAAAAAACTAATTAATTTTCCGCACCAATTTTCTGTGTTTCGGAAGAGGTTCGGAAGAAATGGTAAACAAAACAACCTTAAAGCCAGATTAACTTGTGAATTAAAGGAACCGTTGAATAAATAATCGATTAGAAGTTGGTTGTGTATTGATATAATGGCATGTTGCGTGCGCAATTTGATAAATTAATCGAAAGTGGTTAGTACCTTCCGGTAAAAATCAATTCATATCTGGAACAGGAAAATCAAATGTTATATTTTCGAAGTTCAAGATACACTAAACATAGTTCTCAGATTAAAATGTATACTAGTCAAGCGACACAGAATGAAGATGTATCTAATTCAAAAATACTGAAAATAAGAAACTTCCTACTTTGAACAAACCTTGCAAATTGGCTGAAATTCATAAAACCATGGATTCTGATAAAATTCCAATTCTTCTAGTCACTGCCAATGTTGGCTCTATATTCGAAGCAGTAAGTATTTCTAACTCACCATCAATCCGTCCCTTCGTGCATACTGCATACATAATTTGTACTAAAGTCAACAATGCTTGTGAATTCAATATCTTTTTCTCTTACAGCCAAATGATATGTTGAAAATTTGGTGCGAAGAATTTCTTTCCATTATAAGGAAATTAGGTTGTAAGTTCATTGGTTTACATTGCCAAGAAGTTGGAGGAAAGAATTATGAGAAGAGTATGAAACATGTTGAACATTTTGTTAAAATTCTTATGTCAAGTAACGAATTGAGGCTATTTGATAAAGTGCGAGTCTTCTTAGATGAAGATTATAGCTCAGTGGAACATTTTACCGTAAGTTTCTTTTCTTTCCAAAATTGGGGAGAGTTTCTGAACGTTTAATGCTTTATCAAGCATTTCTTATATTGTCAGCATGAAATCAATACTACATTATAAAGTACTGTTAATTTTTTGCTTTTCCTTCAAATTTGATCCAGAATCGAAGTATTGATTTCACAAATCAAAGTTTTGTGAACCCTACTTCTCGAAGATTTGAAAAATATTCATGCATAATAAGATCTAATAAGAATTTCATCCATATTTCACAAAATAAATAAATTCTCAATTACCTATATAAGAGTGTTAAGTTAATTTACAGTGTTTAGTATTCAAATAGGATTACATTTATCACATTAAGCCTGGTACTTAAATGTTCTTCAAGATAAGAAAATGTTTTGTAATATCTTCTTCAAATATTTTTCAATGCTGTACTATTTAATATTTATTCTTGACAACAAAAGGGCTCTCAACCAAAAATACATATTAATTTTATTTTAGTATGAATTAATCTGAAGCTAGAAAATATAAGGTGTTAAACAAACCAATCCCAATAACCTTCAATATTCCTTTCTTTGTCCAATCAATTAATATTAATTCGAAATTATTATTTAATCAGATAGAAATATCATTTATTAACTGATATTCATAAGACTGCAAGGAAATTCTTTATCTACTAAGTATTCAAAAGATTATATATATTTACAAGGAAAATTTGATTAGTGATTTAGATTTATTATTGCGAAAATAATTCATTATTGAATAAAACTGATGATGAAAAAAATATTTCATTCGTCAAAAGTGTTATGTATTCTCAAACAAAATATACCTACGTCAATGACAATGGCATCGATAATACGACATAACATGTACTCACTTAATATTAATTTTTATAAAGGGTTAACTTGTGTTATGGAGCATGTATACTTGCGTTAGTATAGAACCTTTTATTGGAATATTACATAGTATTGAGATCTGATAATTGTGCAGGTCTACAATGCCTAATTATTGAAGATAAATGCATTTCTTTCAGGCACTAGGAAATCTTTATTTTGTTCATAGTTCCATTGAAGACATTTCAATTTGGGACTTCAAAAATGACTCATTCTTGCCAGTGAGAGGTAAAGAGATACATTCTGGAAACATCGAATCTGTACCTACCAAAGAAAAAGCCAAATTTCCCCAGGATTTCTTTCCAGAGGTGAGCAGGTGTATGTTATCTATTTTCATCTGAATTAAAATAAAAATTTTCAGTGTAAATGGTCAAGAAAAGGCTACTTACGCACCCGATGGTCTCTAAACGGGAGGGTGTTTGACCTGGTCAACATTCATTTGTTTCACGATGCTTCAAATTTCGTTGCAATGGAAACATCACCATCAATATACTCCAAAAATCGTAAAAGAGCACTGGAACACACTTTGCAAAGGTTTAACGATGGTAAAATACCGTATTTTTTATTTGGCGACTTCAATTTTCGAACAGATACTAATTCAGTTGTTAAGGTACTATTGAATGATAAAACTCGACGATCTATTCAGATTAAACATTTCTATTAAGTTTCTTTACGTCATCGAAATTTTGCATATTAATTATTATTTACATTTATTGGTACCAACAAAGTGCTTTCATTTTATCATCTAGGGTGTTTCCACAAGAGATTTCAAATAAAAATGATAGCTTGGGATGATCCACTGAACTTTTTGACCTTATTTATTCTTTTTATGAGGTGGCAATTTGGGATAATCTCTTGAGTAGTTCTGGTCCTGCATTTGTATTTTTTGTTGATTTCACTCTATATTCCATTTTTATATTGATGATTGTTAGTCTACAAAATGATTAAGAATTAGTTTTGAGATTTCAGTATGTCCTGAGCTTTCCTCCTAAAGTATTTTGATAAATGCATGAAACCTGGTCCATAAATTGTATATTACCAAATTATGATAATTTCACTCTCAAGAAAGGGAAATTCAAAAACAAATTCTCCATAGCCACTCAATAAGTTAAAGGAAAATTCGAGTATCGCCCTGAGGGGTGATCTATTGGAATTATAAATGGAAAGCTCTGAAGCTTGTTAGGATTGCATGAAAGTCGACATGTGTATATCTGTTGTAATAATCCTTTTTAAAAGTTTAACTGCAATGTTCTACAATCAGTAGTACGTGAAATGGAAAGAATCGGTGTATTTTTAATCGGAAATAATGTGTACAATTTGCAGCGTGTTTTTGGAAATTGGATCATAGTTACTAACAATAATAATAATATCAATTAGTTCGGTTAATGGAGTTTCCACTCTATAAGTACTTTGATTCGTAACAAGAAATCAATTGTTTTTGTAAATTCAAAATGCAACCTCTTGTTGAAACACTGTCTATTTGTTCCTATTTTTTATTCATTTTGTTATTTGCTTGTAATGTATTTCCAACTGAAATTCCCAATTATTCTTCTTGTACATACTTACATTTCATTCTGAAAAGATCGTCTAATTTGAAATGCAACCCAACTTAGACAACCTAAAATTTTTTTTTTCATTAGAAAATGACAGAAGGTCTTCAGACTAACAGGGTACAGAACAACAAAAGTAATGACCATACCAAAATCAAATATACAAATATGGAGGATGAACTTGTGTTATGTATTGGAAAAAAAGAATTTAGTCATTCTGATCTCAGCAGTTGCAAGCCTAGTTGTGTAGATTTAAATCCTAAGTGGGTAAGTTTTCTGTTGTCGGATTACCTTGTACATTATTTGAATGGATCCAATATAGATAAAAAATCATTGTTGTTAAACCTTATAAGATTTGAATATAATTTCATTTCTTCTCAAAGACTAATCAACACACATTTCCCAGCAGTCTAACAGCTTCGATATTCTGTTTATATTGACAATCGTTAAACTCATCAAAATAGTCATGAACTGCAGACTTAATCTCTTCATTGGTGCCAAATCTTTTTGCAGTTATTATATTTCGAGTTTGGCCACAGTTAATAACACTGGCCAGAAAAAAAATAAATTTTGTTGGTAATAACATACAGCTGAATAGCATATTATGATAGAATGGTCATATCCAAATACGAAAATGAGAAAAAAAAGTTGTAACACGTAAGGTTTTCTTCTTACATTTATACAACCACATTTAATGTTTCAATATCTGATGTGTATTGAAAAAAATTGGTTCAAGCCCTGTGGACAGGAGCTTTCTGGCGCTCTTGTTCAAACAGACAAATTATATCTCCGAAAGTATTAGTTTCTCAGAGTTGGAAATTATATCAATGGATTCTTATGATAGAACTGCATCATAAAGGAAATTCAATTCAAATAATAGCTTATTTATCAAAATTAAATGAGCAATCTAAGAATGAGGACTGCACCATGGAAGAAATCAATTTAAAATAGCTGAAATGAATTTGACTCTCTCTTATAGAACAGGATGACATGTACCAGTATGAACATAGATCATATAATAATTGATAGATAGAATAATTATAGCTTTCTGTGAAAACATAGAAGTACGATACATTATTGAAATTTCGAAAAATCATATCTCCGAAAGCATTAGCATGTTAAAGTTGAAAATGATATCAATGGATTTTTATGGTGAAACTGCATCTTGAAAAAAAATTGAATTTGAAATACGTAAGTTAAAAAAATTATTTTTTTCGTTACTCCGAAAACATCCGGGCGATTTTAACCACTAACGAACTCAACCGAGATATTTATCTCTCAAATCTACTCTGAAAATTTCAACTGCCTAGCTCATTCTGTTCGAGAGTTATTGCAGAAACAAAATTTAAAAATAAAAAAAAAATTGACTATTTACGGATACCCGATCAATACAAAACTTCGCATGCGTATAAAGGTCATTATTCTACAATCTGATGATAAATTTCAGATAGATCGAGGGATCGGTTTCGGAAATATTGAGAAAAAATGTTTTTACTAAAAACGGTCATAACTCCGAAACCGCTTTGGTGGATTTCGCCCGTTTACGAACTCGTCCGAGATATTTACGCTCCAAACCTACCCTGAAAATTCCAATCCTCTAACTCCTTTCGTTCGAGTGTTATCGTGTTAACGGACGGCCGGCCGGCCGGACAGAATCGATTTCGACCACGGATTCTTGATCTGTGAGTCGAACCAAATCGTTTGAGACCATTTTCAGCCAAAAATTCGAAAATTACAGTCATTTGGGCAAATTGATAAGCACTATGTTCGGAGGAACAAGAGCGCCAAAAATGATTTAAGAATTTTTTAACCGTATATATCAACTTTATTTAGTTTTACACCTACTAAACATACCTTACATTTAAGAAAAACACAAATATAGAAGGGATTGACTTAAAATACTAATTAAATTCTATTTTTTGCGCTTATGGGTCAGAATCAGAGAGGTGAGCATTTTATGTTTCCAAATATCTGAGAAATTAAGTTTTCTTTTGAAGAAAACTAACAAGTGGAGTCCGTTGTGTCATTAGTCATGAACCTTTCCTGTGAAGAGGCACGCACAAAAATATATATTTTAGAAATTATACCTGTCAAGAAGCATTATACCAAGGACAAAAGTCATTTCGGGAACACTTTTTAATATTTTTTTTAATAATAATACAACCAATGCATTTAAGAATCACCTTCAAGAAATTGTAATTAACCAGTTCCTAACTCGGAAAATGTTATTAATAATAATAATAATAATAATAAATGTATTCATGGCCATCGACCTGAGTCCTTCAGCCAGTAATAAATTTGAATTACATTATGAATTCACAAAAAAAAAAAAAATAATAATAATAAGGAAAGAAAGGTAAATTAACTTATAGTTAAGTTATTCAGTTTCTGCAATAGTGTGCATGTTGGAAATTTTCTTTGTGGGTGCTGAGGCGAATCACATTGCACCAGATCAAGTACATCCTCCAAGTCTTGTAGTCTCTTCATGAATTTTTTATTTAGTTCTTCCATACGTTGTTTAATTGGTTGTATTTTGGTTAGCTCATATAATAGATTATTGGGCGGATTGTGTAGTCGGTTCCTGGGATGTCTCAGTCTGGTGACCATTCTCAGAGATGATGTTTCAGCTACTTGTAGTATTTTTAGCACTGATTCTCTACAACCTGCATATAAGGGATGTGCATATTCAATCATCGGCCGGCATATGGTCTTATATATCGTGGAAGCAGTTGTCATGTCAATTCCCTGGTCTTTGTAGGTTAAGTATTTAAAATGTTTTGCTCTGCTGATAGCTTTCCTTTTCATATTGTTGGCATGGAGTCGTAAGTTAGCTCTATTGTCCACTTGAATACCCAAGTATTGAATTGATGGAGAAGGTTTCACTTTTTTATTGTTTATGGAGATCGATGGGGATGATTGATTGATGTTGTGATTGAATATTATCAACTGGGATTTATCCGGATTTACTCTGAGTCTCCACTTGGACAGCCATGATGTGATGTCATTCAGATGTAATTGAAGTTTTTCCATACAGTATTTTAATGTTCGCTCATGAGAAATAGCCATCGTGTCGTCTGCGTATTGTAGAGTATATTGGTTGCCTTGGTGAGTTGGGCTAATATCGCTGCAGTAAATATTGAAAAGGAGTGGAGACAATGGTGATCCCTGTGGTGCGCCCTGCATCGGAATGAAAGAGTCAGATAGCGCCTCATTTATTTTTATCCTCAGTTTCCTGGTTTCTAGATATGACTTTAATATATGGATGAGATGGGAAGGAGTGTTCAACCTGTACAATTTGTATAATAATCCTTTTATCCAGACACTATCAAATGCTTTTTTGATGTCGATGCTCACTGCTGCTGTTTTTTTGTTATTCAACTGTGCGTTTTGTATATTATTGAAGAATATCATTAGTGGGTGTACAGTAGATTTGTTTTTACGGAAGCCGAATTGATGTTTGGGTATTAAATGATTTGTATGTTCTTCTAATTTAGTTTTGATTATCTTTTCAAGTAATTTCCCTAGAACTGGTAAAAGGGTTATTGGTCTATAGTTTTCTACTTTTGAGTGATCTCGATTACTTTTTCCTATGAGTATGATAGTTCCAGATTTCCATATTTGTGGGAATATACTGTTATTTAAGCACCACTTGTATATCTCGATAATGTATGAGTGAATGAGCTGATCTAATTTCTTTACGATCTTCCAGGGAATGTTATCTGCTCCTGGCGAACTGTTTTTGGACTTGTGCAGGATTTCAAAATATGTACTTTCTTCTATTTCAAAAGTTGTCTTATTTGCCTCTTTGGAAAAGTAGTTTCCGTACCAACTTTCCACTGTCTCTTCCGTTTCAGCATCGAATTTTGGTTCCTTGTTGTATTGATAGGTTTGTTTAAGATAATGTGCAAATATTTCTGTCTTTTCTGTATCTGACTTGTATGATTTGTTATTATCTAAGATTGTCGGAATTTTGTGAAATTTTTTGTATTTGGATAATGTCCTTATTTGTTGGTAAAAGTTCTTCCCTTTAGTTTCGCAGATTGCATTACATGCTTTGGTCCAGGTGTGTTGTTTATACTGTAGTATCATTTGATGTATTGACTTATTGTATTCATTAATTTGAGGTTTGAGAGCTGGATCTTGACGTCGTTGGTATTCTCTGTACATTTTTCTTTTATTTTTTATCATTCTGATTATGAAGGGAGGCAGTTCGTGCAGAAAAGGATGGTGTTTTTTTGAAGGTGTGTATCTTATGATGCAGTCAGACAGTTCTTCGTTGAATAAAGATATGTAATTTTCATCTATTCTATCGTTTTTATGTAGGTTTATGAACTGTATCATATCTCGGTTGACCTTATCTATCTTGCATTCATCAAATTGTAGGCTCTTCCTCTCTGTAATATTGTCAGGTTGGGACTGCATGTCTAAGGTGATCACCATCGCTAGATGATTAGACCCCAGGTCTGCAACAAGTTCAACATTTTTTATGTTTTTTCTCAGATTTGTTGAGTAGAATAATAGGTCTGGTGTGCTATCCGGATTATTTTCCATTAGGAATGTGGGAGGTGTACTGAATTTATTGAACGCATCATTTTGTAGGAATTTTGTAATTTGTTTATTTTTTACTTGATTAGGATTAAAGTCACCTACTATAATCGCGTATTTGTACAGTGCTGCTTTTGTAAAAATGGTCTCTTCAATTTTTGCTCTTGGGTGTATATATACTAAGAAAATGTGCAGCTTTTCATCTTTAAAAGGAATGGTGAAGTGTAATGTTTCATTGAGGTTGTTGTTTATACCAGGACAGTTGTCTTTACCCATTTTCAAGCTAGGATGGCACTGAACTAGACTACCTCCTCTTGTGTTATTTATTTTGTGGCCTATCCGGTGAATGATATCCCAATCCCTATATCCTATGCTATGTTCTTCTGTTATTTTTGCTTCCACAAACATTGTACACTTTATATCGTTCCTTTCTATAAAATTATTGGCCAGGTATTTTTTGGGCATGTAGCTGTTGATGTTATTGTATAGAATTTTAACTTCAGAGTTGAATTTGCCGATTCACATTATTGTCGATAGGTTCAGTTGGTGACGGTTCGTTGGGATCTTCCATATCGAACATGAGAATATATATTCTATTGCCTGAAAAAACAGCTGTTGTGTCTATTTTATATTGTGTGATGAATCTCTTCTTAAGTTTGTACAGAAGTTCTTCCCTATTGATGTTTTTGGGTTTATTCAGTTTTCTAATGTAAGTATTTATAATATCATCATGAGTGGTTATTGGAGCATGTATTCTGCTGCTTTTTTTATGAAGATCTTCTAATTCTCTTGTCTTCCGGTTGAGAGGTTTGATGTTGACATTCGGTATACCTTCAATGGGCTTCTTGGGGTGTTTTGGGCATTTGGCCGACCAAGGAAGGTGATCTTCGGATCCGCATGCGTTACATTTTGGAGGAAGATTTGTTTTGCAATTTGCAGTCTTGTGAGTACCTTGGCATTTGCTACACTTCATTTGTTGTTGACAATTTTCGGTGATATGGTCGAATTGATGGCATTTGCTGCATGGACTTGGTGTGGGATCAGGTGGGTGACTTGCATATACAAGATAGTGTCTATTTTTGAAAAACATTCCATCATTCAGAAGTTTTTCAGAAGTTGAAGCTTCTCCCGTAATTATCCTAATATGTGTTGTAGGTGTACTGAATGCTCTCGATATTATTCTTTTGCAAAATCTGTGTTTTAGGTTCATTTCTGTCAAGTGTTTACTGATGTCCTCATCTTTAATGTATTTTTCCACTCCTGTTATCACCACAGAGAACGTTTGTTGTGGTTCTGCTCTTTCCTTTCCTCTTATATATGGTTTAGTTTCCTTGAAATTCACTATTATTTTCTCTATAATCATTTTTTCCATTGCTTGAGTGAGTGTCGTTTTCTCTTGATTGGATTTAACCAAGTAGCCAATTTTGGTTTTAATTATTATGTCTTCAGATTTCGGGAATTTTTTGTTCCATTCGTCCGACATTTTAATTCTGTCTGTTATGACTGTTTCATCTACTGTGAGATAGAATAGATGCTCATAATTGGTGTTGTTGATTTCATACATTCTTGTTGAAAAGTTCTTTGTAGTTGTTTTGATGTTTTGAGATCGGGTTTCATATTTATCTTGTTGTGTGTGTGGACCTTTAGGATTCGAAATTTGTTTTGGTAAAGTTGAACCATCTGTTTCCATTACGATGTCGTTTAAATTATCTGGGACCAGATGTGGCTGACTGATTTCGGTTTCAGGAGTTTTGCTATCATTCACTTTTTTGTTGTTTTCTTTCTTCAGTACTTTTTTCTTACGCTTTCTATTTGTTGGTTTCTTGAATGAATCATCCTCCTCCGTGGATTCTTCCGTGTTTTTCTGCGATGATTTTCCCTCTGTATTAGACATCCTTTTTGCAAAGAATGCCTCGAAATCCGAAGCGCTGTATGAATTTGAACGCGATATTTTGGCTTAATAATTCGTCAAACGATTTCGTGGACGCGTTATCAACATACATGTGTCACAATCGAAGTCTGAATATGAACTGAAATGTTATTATTATGTATATTTTTATAATATAAACACTTATTTTGCAAATTATTCTCCATAAATTTTCCATTGGTGTAAATTTCGCTCCAAAAATTTCAATTTATTGTATTCATTTTTGTACTTCGTTATATATTAATAATATGAATACAAAAGTTCAAAGATCATTTCATGTTGTATATATAAGATTTAACTATAGCTTTACTTATTAGTAATTTATTTGCTGTTTTTGTGATGTTCCCGAAAATGATGGGGTGTTCCCTAAATGACGTTGACGTTCCCTGAATGAAGGCAACGCCTGGTTTTGGCCTATTTTATGCATGAAAATATTATACATTTACAGAGTATTATACCTTTATTTGTACTTAAGGAATGAGGAACATGAATATAAAAATTTTAACTACAAATCGGTGTTTTTTCATATGGTTGCCACTTACGCATTTTTGAAAAGCCTTCCACTGTTTAAAAGTTTTCAGTAATTCATCAACGGTGTCTTTTAGTTGTGTTTTGCCAAAACCTCGCCAAACAATAGTCATTTACGAACTTCCGGAGTAACAGAACATCCTCTTATTATTTCATCAACTTTACGAGTAGGCGTATCAGCACTCTTTTGGGATGCTCTTTCTTCGCGTCTTCTGCTTCTCTGAACTTTTTTTCGCAACTGATCTATAATTCCTTGCATTTTATGTTTCTGTTTTTTAATAGTTTGGTAAGCCTGTACTTTTTATTTTTAAACCTGTTTTCATCCTAATTTCTTCCTCGACAGGCGATTATAGTTTTCTATCTCATATTCAGAATCTGGGAGGCTGTTAGCTAAAATATTTGCCATCATCTATTTTTTTTATATATACTTTTGGCAATTTATTCTCCATAACTCTCCATAACAGCATTTGAATAGCCAAAATATGAAGAAATCAAACTGGTATTCATTCAATTTATACGTATATTCTTAATCAGATGATTTTCAACGCTTATATTAAAATATGACATTTATAAGTCGTAATTGTACATATTTTTGACTGGTCTGATCTATGAAACATGGTATAAGGACGCATTCCCGGAATGACTATTTAGGCCCTTTTTTCTTTAAAATAAATTAAAATATTATTATTGAAAAATAAAAATGCTAACTGCCTCGTAATTAAGCACAGAACCTTTATTTTAAAATGAATATTTCAGTAATATCATGTTATTTTATCAAGAAAACCTTTGTCAGAAGCGTAATGCTCACCTCTCTGATTTTGACCCTTATGTTCTGGGGAACATCGCGTTATCATTTTGCCCAAATGTCTGTAATTTTTGAATTTTTTACCGAAAATGGTCTCGAACGATAGAATTCGACTACCTGATGAAGAATTCTAGGACAAACTTGATTCTGTCCGGCCAGCCGTCCGTTGCCACGATAACTCAAGAACCGAATGAGATAGTGACTTGAAATTTTCAGGGTACGTGGCGCATCCCAATACGACGGACAAGTTCCTTAATGGGCATAATCGGCCCAATGGTTTCAAGTAATAATTTTATTTTCAACCAATATAAATCCGATCGAATTGAAACTGAATAGTTGTAGAATATGAACTAAGGCACGTTTGTGAAATTTTGGTGGGATTCGCATCACAAGAAAATTTAAAAAAAGTATTAAAAAATATTTTTGTCATGATTACCTGAGAACGGAAAGAGATAGCCACTTGAAATTTTCAGGTTAAGTTGTGCATCTGAATGCAACATTTGAGTTCGTTTATAGATATAATCGGCCAAACGGTTTTGGAGTTATAACCATCTAAAATTTGGTTGTTATTTCCTCAATAACTCGTAAAATACAGAACCGATTAAATTCAAACATGGTTATTAGTTGTATAATGCCAACGCGAAAATTCTTACAAAATTTCGTGAGGATCGTATTACTAGAAAATGTTTAAAAAATCATTGAAAATTATTGAAAAAAGTTCTATATATCACTAACTATTCGTCCGACATCGCTAAAATTTTGCGAGAGCCTTCAAAACATAACTCTACTGCCAAGTTCCAAGCTTGAACACGATCGTTGGAGATTCGAGCAGCCTTGTGTGGGTTTAGTAGATGGATAGGTGACCGTTGCCTCGATAACTTTCGAACGAAAGGAGATAGGGACTTGCAATTTTCAGGGCATGTTGCGTATCCGAATGGGAGTGTTAAGTTTGATTACGGGCATCATCGGTCCAACGGTTTCAGATTTATACCCACCTCAAATATTATTTCATCGATAACCCAAAAAATATAGACTCGATCGAATTGAAGCTTGGTAACTAGTTGTAGAACATCGACATAAAGACGTGTTTAAAATTTTATACGAAACCGTACCCCTAGAAAATTTTAAAAAAATATTCCTAAAAAATTTTTTTACTAAAATCGGCCATTACTCCGAAACCGCTTGATGGATTTCGCCCATCAACGAACTCGTCCGAGATATTTACGCTCCAAACCCACCTTGCAAATTGCAATCCTCTAACTCCTTTCGTTCGAGAGTTATCGTGCCTACGGCCGGACATAATCGATTTCGACCTCGGATTCTTGATCAGCGAGTCGAACCAAATCGTTTGAGACCATTTCCAGCCAAAAATTCGAAAATTACAGACATTTGGGCAAATTAATAAGCACACTGTTCCGAGGAACTAGAGCGCCAAAAATACACGATTTTTGCGCGTATGTTCTGGGGAACATCGCGTTATAGTTTTGCCCAAATGTCTGTAACTTTCGAATTTTTTGACGAAAATGGTCTCAAACGATTAAGTTCGACTCCCCAATGAAGAATTCGAGGTCAAATTTGATTCTGTCCGTCCGGCCGTCCGTTGCCACGATAACTTGAGAATGAAAAGAGCTAGCGACTTGAAATTTTCAGGGTAGGTGGCGCATCCCAATACGACGGACAAGTTCGTTAATGGGCATAATCGGCCCAGTGGTTTCCGAGTAATAATTTTGTTTTCAACCAATATGAATCCGATCAAATTGAAACTTGGTGGGTAGTTGTAGAATATGAACCTAAGCACGTTTGTGAAATTTTGTGCGAATCGTATGGCTAGAAAATTTTAAAAAAATATTTAAAAAATATTTTTGTTGTTACGATAACTTGAGAACGGAATGAGATAGCGGCTTGAAATTTTCAGGTTAGGATGTGCACCAGAACGCGACATTTCAGTTTGTTTATGAGCATAATCGGCCAAACGGTTTTAGAGTTATAGCCATCTGAAATTTTCTGAAATTTGGTGGTTTTTTGTTCCTCATTAACTCGAAAAATACTGAACCGATGGAATTCAAACATGGTTATTAGTTGTAGAATGCCAACGCGAAAATGTTTGCAAAATTTGGTGAGGATAGCATTTGTAGAAAATTTTTAATAAATCATTAAAAATAAAAAAAAAATTCTATATATCAGTAACTATTCGTTTGAAATTGATGAAATTTTGCAAGAGCCTTCATAACCTAACTCTACTGCCAAGTTTCAAGTTTGAATACGATCGGTTAAATATTGTTGGAGATTCGAGCATTCTTGTGCGAGTTCAGTAGATGGGTGACCGTTACCTCGATAACTTTCGAACGAAAGGAGATAGGGACTTGCAATTTTGAGGGTAGGTTGCGTATCTGAAAGGGAGAATTGATTTCGTTTTTGGGCATAATCGGTCTAACGGTTTCCTAGTTATACCCACCTGGAATATTATTTCCTCGATAGCTTGAAAAATATAGACTCGATCGAATTGACGCTTGCCAATTAGTTGTAGAATATCGACTTGAAGACGTGTGTAGAATTTTGTGTGAACCGTATCGCTAGAAAATTAAAAAATATATTTTTTATGTCACGATAACCTGAGAAAGGAAAGAGATAGCGATTTGAAATTTTCAGGTTAGGTTAGGTTGTGCATCTGAATGCGACATTTGAGTTTGTTCATGAGCATAATCGGTCGAACGGTTTTGGAGTTATATTCATCTGAAATTTGATTGTTATTTTCTCAATAACTCGAAAAATATAGAACCAATCCAATTCAAACTTAGTTATTAGTTGTAGAATGCCAACGCGAAAGTTCTTGCAAAATTTTGTGAGGATCGTATCACTAGAAAATTTTTAAGAAATCATTGAAATAAAATTCTAGATATCAGAAACTATTCATCCGACATGGCTGACATTTTGCGAGAGCCTTCAGAACATAATTCTACTACCAAGTTCCAAGTTTGAATACGATAGGATCTATATATGTATATGAAATGTATTCCATTTTTTTATTAAATATTTAAAACTGTAATTAGTTCTTCGAAATACCATTGAATGCAGAAATTCTTGTGAGTTGACAAAATATCTTTATTTGAACAATAAAAATGCATCATTTTATTAAAATGATAGTTTGACTATCCAATCGCTTCTTTCCTTTATAATATTTTCACTGTAAGTCAGTATAGCTTAACTTTCAAAGTAACGTCCTACAATATTAATTTAAATGATATTATAAATAAAACAAGCACTGACGTGAAGTCAGGAGCTTTTGCGCGTATGTTCTGTTGTCCATTCTTCTATAATGACCACTCTTCTTAATCGAATTTACCATGATGAATTCTAATGTCCATTCTCCTGTATTAGACACTCTTAATCGAATTTACCATGATGATTTTTATTGTCTATTCTCCTGTATTGTACACTCTTCTTAATCGAATTCATCATGGTGAATTCGATTAAGATTCGCACCTGTCACTGAAAATGGAACATTGAATATTATGCTCGCTGTTAAGGTTTTCGTAAAATGGCTGTATTTTCTAGATAAGTCGAGGAAATTGATCGATTCTTTTTGGATCTTGCATATAGAAGATTACTCTACACGGAAATATGCGTCGCCGATTTTGTCATCATCAAAAAAAATCTACACATGTCACTGAATACGGGACTTTGATAATTACGGTCGCTGACATGGTTTTCGTAAATGGTCCGTATTTTCTAGAAAAATCAAGGAAATTGATCGTTTCTTCTTCGATATTACTTATAAAAGATTCCTAAACACGAAAATATGAGTGGTCGATTTTGTTTCCACCAAAAAAAGTTCACAACTGTCCGACTGTCACTGAGAATGGAACATTGAATATTACGCTCGCTACAAGGATTTCCTAAAATGGCTTTATTTTCTAGATAAATCGAAGATATTGATCGATTCTTTTTGGATCTTACACATAAAAGATTACTTAATGCGAAAATATGGGTCGTCGATTTTGTCGCCATGAAAAAAAGTCTACGTATGCCACTGAAAATAGTATTTGAGTTCAATTGATTTATTTACGTATTGAGTAATCTTTAATATACAAGATAATAAAAAAACGATAATTTTCCTCGATTTTTCTAGAAAATGCAGCCATTCTACGAATACCTTGTCAGCGCGCGTAATATTGAAAGTCCCATTTTAAGTCAAAGGGGTAGACTTTTTTTTATTCTGACAAAATCGACCACCCATATATGTAATATCGAAAAATAAACGATACATTTTCTCGATTTTTCTAGAATATAAAGCCATTTTACGGTAACCTTGTCAGCGAGCGTAATATTGAAAGTTCCATTTTCAGTGACAGGTATAGAATTTTTTTGATGGTGGCAAAATCGATAATCCATACTTTCGTGCTCAGTTATCTTTTATATGTAATAACGAAAAAGAAACTATCAATTTAACATTTGTTGAGGTGGAAGAGTCTTCAAATTTTCGGTCATAGTATCGATTAAAATTTTTCGGTGTTTCCAGAAAATTGATCAATACTTCTATCTGATCTGAGTCTTGTTAGATTTTCACCTTCGTCACATTTAAGAATAGGATATAACAGGTTGGAAATAACGAAAACCCATAAAAAAACGGACAAAATATTCATCAAGTAAGGTTAAAATCTACTTCTTTTCCACACAAAAGAAATTAAATACAGTGTTGTCAGCTCTCAAATCACTGATTTTTTAACTACTTGATAGTAATATTGCTGGTACACAATTGATAACCAACATTGCTATAACAGTCCGAACAGAATATTTAACACCATAGCCATTTTGTTGAAACTTAGGTAGATGGGAATATGACTTGAACATCAATGTTTATAGCACTAAGAAAACAGAATAGATTGAATATCCTACAGACTTCCAAGTTATTTGTTGCCAATAAAAAACATAAATAAGATGGGCGGTAAAACTTTACAAAACACGTTTAGTTGCATGTTGTAATTTTACATACGTGCTCCACAGCATGACTTCGCGAGGTTGTTAACTCATATACACCCTCAATACTCAATCATACTGAATTATGGGCCATTACAAATCTCTTGCCGATTTTGGTCGCAAGCTCTTGGACTAGTAGTTCACTGCAGTCCGAATATAATATATCATTTTTATTTCAGTTGAAACCTTACGATGTAGAGGTAGATCAGTTCATAGATTATGTAACCGAATATGAGGTAGATTTTCCACCATCGTATCCTTTCGAGGAAGATATAGAAAAGCCGTCTACTTACATGCCAACTCGGTGCCCCTCATGGTGCGACCGTGTCCTACTTAGTCATACAGCCAAAGAACTGATTAGTGAGGATCACCCTGCAGGGTATAAACTGATGGGGATGGATACATGTATGGGGGACCACAAGGTAAGTTGAGTACTCTGAATTCTAAGAATTTGTTGCACACATTGGTTTCTTTGTCCATTTGACTAGCAGTGAAGTGACGAGGAATGGAGGAATAAATTTGGTAAAACAATATTTTTTAAAAGCGCTCGTTCATCTAACGATCAATATTTTCCCCATTTCAATATACTATATTTATAAAGGGTGATCGGTAAGTCGACGTGATCCTTCAAAGGGGTTATACTAGACTTTGCAACAAATTAAGTCCAATCAACCAGGGTGATGATTACTGAGCTATGACGGTTTTTTCGTCTTTCGTTTTGCTTTGTTACCAAAAACAATTAATTATGTTAAAACTACTTCACTCTAAACATTGGATTTATACATTTTTGAAAGCTGAAAAAAAGAGTGCTCACTTAAGAAAATAAAATGGTTGTCCAAAACTCTCAGAAATAAATAGTATTCACTTTTATAAATTCTCCCGGTTGGCCATGAAAATTTGACACATTTCACCATGTATATTAGGCTATAGTCATTTTCCTGTCAGATAACTGCGCAACGTTGTCCTCTCTACATAGAAGTCGTAGTAATTACGTATTTTCACAATGTGAATTTACTTCGGAAAAATAATGAATTTGAGAAGATATTATGTTTTCTCTGTTGTTACTGGAAATATTTCACGTAAAATAATCTGGTTGGAAGATTCAATTATGCTATTTTCCTGTATGGAAATCAAGAATCAAGTGTTGGAATTTTGTTGAAAAATAATGGATAGAGTAATCCGTTACTTACTGATAGTTTATTTGAAAAACGAATAAAAATACCTGAATAACCAACAGAATTCCCTACTTTCAGAAATTCTCAAGAAATAAGCCTACAGAAGACATTTAATTACCTTGTTGCAGAACTTGAAATACACCAGATTCAAAATGTACTACGAAACCGAGTCATTCTTATACCTTAATAAAATATAATAATAGGAAACTAAGTAATTTCATTCGAGAGTTCAATCATGTCAGAATGAAGTTTTCCTAATTCAGGTTTCGGTTCTGAATAGCACTTGTCTCTGCTTCTTCAAAACTACTTTCGGCATTTTCAATTTCAAAGCGAAGAGTTCTTCATTATATTCGAAGCTAATGGTCTGTGATAATATTATCTAAGACTGAAGATTATGTTATGATTATGTTGAGAGTAGAAATTGGCAACGTCTCGGCGAATTTTTTTGACCTTGACGATATTTCAGCAGAGCCAACCTGCCTCTGCTTTAGTTCATGGCCCATCCGGGAGACTTTATAAAAGTGAATGGAGTATACTAGGTGGCATAAATTTTGATATTTTTTCAAATTTAGATGAAGCAGTTGTAGCAAAAAAAATGAGAAAGCGCTGACTTGAAGTTAGGAGCTTTTGCGCACATGTTCTATTCAGCCCTATTCTGTAACTCGGATAGAAATGAACGCATCGGATCGTAATCTGACAAATCGGAATGTTTCTCTTCTATCGCGTCCAATTTTGGTATTCTATAACCAATGTAGAAGACGCTGCAGAATCGGAATTCTTATTTCTATTTGACGCTCTTGGAAGTAGCCGGCAACGTTGCATGTGCACGCAAATCTCGCCCTTAATAACCACTGACATTTATCAGTTTGTTTATTTTGGGTAACTTAACCTAGCAAATTTCATAAATATATGCAGTTTACTTTCATGAATTTTAGCAAATTTCATAAATATATGCAGTTTACTTTCATGAATTTTAGTAGAAAACAATAACACGCTGTTTCTGGCGGAACAAGCGCGTAAAAAGAAGAGAAAGGGAGGTTTTTTTTTAATAAAAAGCGAAGTGAATAAATTTTCAATTTATCGCGTGGAATTTAAAAACAGAGAAATTACAATTCTCCAATAGCTTCAAATGATACGGCAGTCGTCAGAATCGGTTGTTCAAAGTGAGAACTGACTTCATTTATGAAATCGACAGCAGTTGTTTAAGGTAAACGGTAAAGCTTCCTAAATATTTCTTCTGGGATTTCAAAAGGATTACTAACTGGTATCCCTAATTTCACGACGTTCCATTCTGAACATTTTATGTTCGATTTTTTCTTCAATCACCGAACGTAATTCATAGATGATATCCATGTTTTACACACTGATTAATCGATACTTGTTTTAAAATAGTTCCTTCTTCTGGCAAAACACCTATTAAACTTTTCCGTATTTACAAACGCTAAATTGAATGCGTCGATTTCATATGTCAAAATACGGCGACGGCGCATGCTCCCGCTCATGGTTCCGATCTCGTAAAGCGATTCCGATATGGTTTAGGCGGTAGAGAGCAATTCTATTCGATTTCGATTTCAGATCTCGATAATAGAATTCGAGTTGAGTTACAGAATACCAATTTGATGCGATACCGATTTGACCGGTGTATTTCTATTCGATGCATACCATCTACCATCTCTATTCGATTTGAAGTTACAGAATAGGGCTGATTGTCTATTCACGCCTCAGACACCCTCGCTGAATACTGCATGAACCTCCAAGCCGTCTCTTTAGCGTTGAGAAGTGAAACAATACATTGGGCATCAACTGAATTCTCAAATTTTAAAATAAATACAATAGTGGACTGACTCTTGAAGTGATTCGAACCCGCATCTCCTGCGTGGCAGGTGAGTACGCCAAACTCGGCCATCGAGGCATTTTTGCAATTCTGAGATTTACTATGAAATTTGGCAGTTTTGTATAAAATGAAATTCTGAGCAACATTTCTTTCAGAAACTTTTTGTTATTATTCTGATTTCTACGTCTTTTGGTAATTTTTCGAAAAAAATTTCAATTTTGACAGGTATGCAGAGTAACATGATCAATGACATATATGTCAAACCATCGTTTATTGTGCACCAACTAACACGAAAACCAAAATTTCAAAAAACTATACAGGGGAAAAAATTTTCTTTTGTGCGTAATTTTTGAAACGCACTGTATATACATAATATTTTTTAATAAATTTTTGGCACTCTTGTTCCTCGGAACTGAGTGCTTATCCATTTGCCCAAATGTCTGTAATTGGCTGAAAATGGTCTTAAACGTTTTGGTTCGACTCACGGATCAAGAATTCGTGGTCAAAATGGATTCGGTCCGGCCGTAACCATGATAACTCTCGAACGGAATGAGCTAGACAGTTGCAATTTTCAGATAAGGTTCGTTATTGGGTTGTTTCGGAGTAACCAAAAAAACATTTTTTGTTTGCATTACAAATTTAAAATTCAATTTTTTTATGATGCAGTTTCATCATAAGAATCCATTGATAGTTGGATCGTCGCAAATCTAACGGAGAATCCGGCATAACCATTAGATATGTTGATGGCTTTCCGAAGATAGTTAGATCAAGAAAAAACTAATTAGTAGGGATAATCTAAATTTAAGTGTTTACTATCAAAATGTTCGTAGTATTAGGGGAAAATTGAAACTTTATGATTTGGTTAAGAATATTAATACATCTGATTATGATGTAATTTTGCTCACCGAGACATGGTTAAATGCGTCAATTGGTAATGCTGAGTTGCAGATGCATAATTATAACATTTTCAGAAATGATAGATCAGTTTCTTCAAGTTCAAAAGAGCGTGGGGGTGGGGTGTTGATTGCGGTTAAAAATATTTTCAGTTCCACTTCGTTAACTACCCTGAATGATGATGTTGAGGATATATTTGTTTTGATTAACTGTGAGTCAAGTATTCTATTTGGCACTGTGTATATACCCCCTAGTTCTTGTATCTCAATTAGACTCCATTACTATGAAAGTCACTGTTCTAACATGGAATATGTCATTAATTCGGTCAAACCAGTAAAGGTTTTCATGGCTGGAGATTATAATTTGGGTGATATCGGTCAGTATGATAATTGTTTGTCTGATGTCATTGATCCATGCTCTCGTGCTGTTGGCGATGCTCTGTGTTTCAACGGTTTATACCAGGTAAATTCAGTTAAAAATTCATGTGGTGGTATGCTAGATCTTGTCCTCTCTGAGGATGCTGATCTCACGATTGAAACTGCCGTCGACGTTCTTTCTAAGTTGGATGCTTACCATCCTGCTCTTTGTGCTTATGTTTCATTGGATCTCGTCGAATTACCTAATATTGGAGTCATTCATTACAATTTCAAGAAAGCCAATTACGAGACTCTGAACAGTCATTTTTCGAACTTAAATTGGCATACTATTTTAGCAAATTTTAACGACATTGATAGCCTGGTTGATGAATTCTATAATGTGCTGATGCAGGCTGTTGAAGCGTTTGTACCTAAGATTTATTTGAAGAAATCTACCTTCCCCCCCCTGGTTCACTGATGATCTGAAGAAGCTTGTTTTTGAAAAAAAGAAATTGCACCGAAATTACAAAAAACACAAGCGCTGGGAAGATTATTTAGCATTTTGTAATATAAGATCACAGTGTTCTAGTATGGCGGCCACATGTTATAGGGATTATATTCTGGGCATAGAGAGTTCAATGAAAGAGAATATAAAATCTTTCTGGAATTTCACCAATTCCAAAAGAAACAGCAATCATTTACCTACTAGTATGTACTTGGATGGTCGAAGGGCTGACGCGGACTTTCACATTGCCACACTTTTTGCTGAACATTTCAGGTCGACTTACGTGACAAGTTCTAGTTCTTCTTCTGATCGTTCAACTTCCACTTCCGCTCACTTATGTGAGAATATACTATCTTTCTCTGTTGATGAAGTAGCGAGCCGGTTAGATTCTCTCGATGCCAGTAAGGGCTCTGGACCTGATTTGGTGTCTGCCAAATGCAGTATGATAATACCATTATTTAAGTCAGGTGATAGATCCAACATCAGTGATTATAGACCAATTAGTATCATCAACACCATTCCCAAGATTTTCGAGACTCTGGTAATGGATCGGTTGCAGCGGGATATAGTTTCAGGGTTAGTTGAGCAGCAGCATGGTTTTGGTCCTGGTAAGGGTGTCGACTCCAACCTTCTGATATTTACACAATACGTGATGAAGTCTTTGGAGGCAGGAGGACAGGTCGATGTTGTTTACACTGATTTCTCCAAGGCATTCGATAAGGTGGACCACTGTATTTTGAGAAGAAAGCTGTTGTCATTTGGGATTACTGGTCGATTGCTCGCCTGGTTCATGTCATACTTGACCCAACGGACCAAGAAGGTCAAGGTTCGCTCATCTACCTCACAATTGTATGAAATCCAATCGGGCGTACCGCAGGGCAGTCATTTGGGACCTCTTTTATTCCTCATATACGTCAATGATGTTACTACCTGTTTCAGATTCGCAAAATTTCTTTTATTTGCTGATGACCTAAAAATTTTTTTGTTGGTCGGTAGTTTAGCAGATATGTTGAATCTACAAGCTGACCTTGAGAGACTGGAACAATGGTGTAAGCTCAGTGGCGTGTATCTGAATGTCCGTAAGTGTAAACATATGTCAATTTCTCGAAAAGCCCATCACTTTCCATCTGAGTACGATTTGAGTGGGGAAAAATTAAGTGCAGTTACTGCAATAAAAGATTTGGGAGTTTTGTATGACTCGAGAATGAGCTTCGGGGTCCATATCGATAGCATAGTCAGCAAAAGTCTGAGAATGCTGGGTTTCATGTTAAGGCATTCATATGAGTTCAGGGATATTAACACACTCAGGCACCTGTACATCAGTCTTGTTAGACCACAATTGGAGTTTGCCTCCAGCGTATGGTGCCCGTATACCTATGTTGACAATGTCAAAATCGAAAGAGTTCAGAATAAATTCCTCCTCAGCATATCTTCCAGACTAGGCATCCCTCGTATAAGCTTCTCTGCAACTCAGATGAGAGATGTGCTCCACTTGCCTACCTTAAGAACTCGCAGGATGAGATGTGATATATTGTTATTTGCCCGACTTGTTAGGGGGATGTTATCGTCGACGGAGCTTCTCTCGCTTTTTGGTTTCCATATACCATCCAGAAGCACTAGGGGATCTGTGTTGCTGCACATTCCTCATTATGGGTGCAATTATACCAGGGCGTCGCCAATTCCACGAATATCGACACATGCCAACATGTCCAGTCGATCGGGCGTTGATTTTTTTGGGGTCAGTTATTCTGCCATTGTTAGACAGGTGGGTGAAAGTATAATTTAGTTTTTTATTGTTGGATTTTCTGTTTCCTTTAAATATTCTTCGTTAATTTCATGTATATATATATTTTTGTGATTACTGTAAAATTGGGTTTATCCCGTAAATAAATAAATAAATATAATTCTCAACTCTAACAAACTAATACTTTCGGAGATATGATTTTTCAAATTTCAATTGTTCTTAATTCTATGATTTCATTGAATACTCGAATTATAATTTGCTGATGTATGTAAATCCAACATGATGTGAGTCATAGACCTACGTTTTGAATTTAATTAAGAAAATTCTTGAAAATTTACGCAGAGAAGCCAAATTGAAAAAAGACTACAGCACGCTTTGTTCCCAAGTAGTCACCCATCCAAGTACTAACCGCACCCGACGCTGCTTGGCTTCAGTGTTCGGCCGGTATCTAGCATATTCAGTGTGGTATGGCCGCAAACTATATTTCTTCCTCTAAAGGGGGGTTGCATGAAACTTTGACTGTCCCTAATTGCCACATTAGTCTGATTATATGTCGAGTTCCAGTTCATTTTTAATGAAACTATCGAATTTAATCTATAATTGAGCTAAGGAAGTAGATATGTATTTCCGGTATAACCGGTAGTACTACTACCCTCTCAATATATCCCTCGACTGCGCCCTTCCGACAGTTCGCCAATAACAAATTTTCAGGAATATTCTATTTCTGGTATAAGACCTACCAATCGGTGCATTTCCCAGTGGGTTGGTAATTAAATACTTCATTATACAGAACTGATTTTAAATTATCTTTTATTACAGAATTTCAAATAAATACCGAATGAAATAGGATTTACTCACTGGTTATATTTGGCAACTTGTGTAAATAGCTACTTATTTACAACGCACTTTCGTAAACACCTTCTATATTATGAACATCTTTGTTTTTTGCAGCCTGTGTATCTAAGTGCCATATTGAAGGGTAATGCAGGTACAGTTCCGTGTTGTGATCATGTGCACTACGAATGTTTGCCTGGTCCTTGTCAGTGTTGCCGTTCAATAGCTTCAATAAAAATTAACATTACCGATATGAGTGATCATATGTCGTACGGGAGCTATCAGTATTTCAGAGAAGTAGATTCGAAGCTTTTGCATGAGCCAATTACCAAAGACATGTTAATGCATGAACCTTATACCCCGGAAAGTACAGAATCTCATTCTCCAATGCCCGATAAATTAGAGTGTAACAAGGTAACTCCTGTGCCGCCTTATCTACTTAAAAGTAAGTTGGAATTCATATTAGAGTCGGAAACAAAAACCGAACCGAAACTATTTGAACGATCCAAGTCAGATATTGATCAAAAGGATATACAAATAGGGGATTTCTTTGGAGATGGGAGTAAATCGATACCAATGTCTCTTGTACCGCAAGCAAGCCCAACGTTACAAAGGTGCCAGCCGGAAGATAGATTGAATTGTTCCACACAAGAACAATCCATAGATAAAGAGTCTGAGACAGAAGGGGAAATAGATGATAATCAAAATAGAAAGAAAGGTCGATTAAGGGTTTCAAATTGGAATATCAGAAAAAAATGTTGTTCCATATCATAGTTCTGTATTTAAACTTGAAGACAAGACTTTCCAAATAGAGTTTGAAAGAAAGCATTAGCTTAAAATGAGAAATAAACGATATACAACTACCTCATAGCACTCAAAATTTTGCTGACAATATTTTCTACTGAAAAACAAATGTTAAAAATTACATAATCAACATTTCCATGAATATTTATCATGAAATTATCAAAATCATCTTGGATAAATTATGAACAAATATATTCGGCATAAGTCAAAATTTAGGATGAAATCTTTCACTGAATTCATTAGATTCAGAATCAAATGAAAATATATTACCCTTAAGGAAATGGATAGGAATTGAGTTATTCCACATTTTAAAATTGTTGTAAGCAATCAGCATAGAAGTAATTAATGAAGAATTTTAAACGTCGGATGTCATTTTAAAACGGTTTTATTTCATCAACAATAATTTTTATTTCATCTTGAATGAAAAATTATGCAATACTGAATGGTAAAAATGAATATGTTACTAAATATTTAAAAACCTTGAATAGATTAAAATTAAAGGAATTTCTTATGTGCGAATTCAAAAATATTTATCAAGGTTCATTTTCCTCTAATTAATATTATCATAAATTTACTTCCTCCATATATGCAATATCGCATTTAGCAATCGTAACTAATTGGGGAAAGTATAAATTATCATTATTTTCCTTCATTCACTTTGTGCAAATAAAGAAAGGAAAATAACATTAAGTTATCCACATTCCAAGGAAAAATTATTCATATATAATATTCACTATTCCTATTATGTGATTAGAGATCTCAAAGTGCCTGGAAAATCTTCAAGAAAACATTCCAAATTAAATACCTATACAAAAATAAAAAATTGGAGAAAGATCATTTATAATATGAATATCCTTATTATATTGTTCATTCTAATTCCTAGAATCGATTAGGTATTATTTTAGTTCAATTTCTATTTGTCATACATACTTGAAATTGATATGTAGAAAATGTGAAAGTGAAAATAACTCAATCCTAAATTGTAATAAACCATAACAATTTGTCTGCTTTGAGATTAGCAACTGATTGAAAAACTTTAGGCACTTATTAAAAAGGAAATGTAAATAAAATAAAAACTTGTTATGAACTACAGAAGCATGAATGTTTCTTATTCGTTCGTTTTCAGTTTGTGTTTGGTTGTAATGTTTTTTATTGAATTTCTATCAGTGGCGCCGCCAGGATTTTGTTATGGGGGGGGGGCTGAAATTTTTGGACATTTGAAGATGAAATAAGAAAAAATTGAAAATTTTAATATCTTTTGGGGGAGCTGCAGCCCCAAAGCCCCCAACCCCCCTGGCTGCGCCAGTGAGTCCTAGATTGTTGTGTTGCTTTAATTAGTTATTAGCTCTGTGTTTCATTCATATTCATACATTATGAAAATATACAATAAAAATCTCACAAGATATCTGCAACATTTTTTAAGTTATCATGTAGTAAATAGTACTTTTGATTTTTTTTTTGAAAGGAGCCCAATTGGATTATACAAAGAGGAAGATAAGTTTAAAATTTGTTCTTTTTCAAATAAAACTGATAATGCTCACATTACGAGTATGTAAGTACTGATATTTTTTTTATTTGTTTTTCGTTCAGTTGAGAGATTCTCCTATAATCTTATTGGGTTCGTATATTTGTACCTGTTATCAGCTGCCAGAGTAGTTTAAACGGTTTTTTATACCTGTCTTTTTGACTTTGTGTGTCCTACAGGCGCAGTCTAAGAAGAAAGGCATCATACAGAATTTAGGATAACAGAATATTTCTGAATTAAAACTGTTTTGCAAAGAGACCTATATTTTGTGATGTATGAATAGCTTTCTTTTAATACTGATGTTATTGGAAGCATATCATTTGAACAGCAGGCGTAATACGTTCTGAGATGTTCACAAATAATTCCTTGATCTGCCTCCAAATGTATGAGTGATTGTTTTTCCTAATCAATTGTATTGCTGTTCTATATAGGTGACATAGTGTTCACAAATGACATCGTTAAAGATGTTAACAAGATCAACCTTCAGTCGGAGGAAGCTAATTCACATACTGTAACACGATACATTTACATAAAAAATATTGAGCAACCCATTAAAGTATTTCGAGAAACAGCAGTCTGAAAGGAGGGAGTCAAAAATTGTGAGGTACTACGTGTGTAAGTTTGTCTTTGTGTTATTTATGGAGTAATATTTGATGGGATTGTTGCTACAATAATGTTTGCTGTTACATGTGTGTTGTTTTTCATGTGTTTTCATACCAAAATTGTTGTGTCCTTATTTTCAGAGGTTTTGTATTTGAATTATTTTGATTGATTAGAACGACAGGACAGCTTTTGAAACAATTTCCACATTCATATTTTTTTGTCAGAGAACTAACAACATGTTCGTATCCTATTTTTATATACAGGGTGAGTCTTTGACCACTGCATTTAACCAAAGATTCCTCTCATCAAATGAAACACTTTTTTTATTCACCATTTTTCCAGATTCGGCTCAGGTAAAAAGTTACAAGCGTTTAAAGATTTCACAATGTGCTAATACACTCCCGCATATAAATTATCTATGACATTGTTGGCAGACGAGAATAAGGCATGGTAACGTGGTTTACAGCTTGATTCGGGATTCCAACGCTCAGGGACGGATCCATAAAAGTAATGAAATTTCTGGAGTTTTCCATTTTAAAACATTCAATGAAGAATGTTTCGAAAAAGGTGCGTTTAAGGAGAAATGATGAAGAATAATTTAATGTTCTAAAACGATGGAATAATTTGAAATGACTCAAGAAAAACTTTATATGCTTTCTTTATGCTAATTTCGTTTAGTTTTATGAATCCACGAGTCCATAACTAGAAAACCAGTAGAAGTAGAAAATAACTAATATTTGGAAAATATGTATCATAGTTATAGGAAACTTTACGCCAACATTCATTTTATTCGAAAAAAGGATGTCAAAGCTACAAAATAAAAACTGATTTTTTTTTTTTTATTTCAACAGCCTGCATCTTTTTACCTGAGCTGAATTTGGAAAAATGTTAAATGAAAAAAGTGTTTCATTTGATGAGAGGAATCTTTGGTTAAAATTAATGCAGTGGTCAAAGACTCACCCTGTATATACATAAAGAGGTTAGTTCGGCTGGTGAGAAAAAACAACTAAATTCTCTACAATTTTCCCCTTATTTTCTTTGGTACGAAAGAAGTAATAAAACTTGCAAAAAAAATTTATGACAAGTTGTCTTTTAAATTCTGTCACACAACACAATTGATTCTCCTTACTTGCACAAGCTCCAAAGAACTTATGAGAGGTCTCTACAAAGACCTAGGGGTTTCAGTAGTTTCATATTATATTCTTCTGTTAATTTTACAGCAAAAATATTATAATTTTTTGGAAGAGTATCAGTAATTACTTAATTCTTGAAATGTATTCATTAAAAGATACATTGCTGTGCTTGAAAATAATCAATATGGAAGATTTTTTCTTATTTGTCCTTAGGCACTGATCCAGTAAAATACAGGAGGTTTTTTAGTAGGATGAAATTTACTACCTTTGTTGCATAGGTAGTTGCTGCATGAGTGTACCTTATTAATAAACAAAATCGAAACAATGACTGTCTATAATTAAAGATGTGTTAAATTCTACAACAAAAATTTGAAAACTAAATTATTTTTCGAAATTTTTTTTCACAGCCCATAGTCTTTTGTAAGGGTACCTATACAATGAACATTGTAGATATGAAATTGTATAAAATTTGATCATCTGCATAATATATCTCAAAATTTGTTGTGGAAAGTATAGTTAATGAGGTATAGCTCAAAAACTATTCTTTTAGTATTTAGAAAGAACACTGCCTTATCTAAAGGATATAGCAAAATATCGTGATGGTGAGAAGTATCCAATAAGAAAGATTAACTTTTAATTTACAAGGAATATAAACATGAAGGTGGAGAATGTAATTTCATGAAAACAGCGATAATCAACTAACTATTGCAGCATCTTCAAATCTTTCATATTTATCTCGCTTAGGTTTGATGTAGCAATGTCCTCTTGATTTCTTGCCGAGTGAATATTTTTGAATTGGTTTGTAAAGCTTTCTGGTATTATTTTATGATATTAATAGAAAGAACTTAATATTGATTACTTAATGTATCTCAGTTCCCCTAAAAAATTAGTTTACAACAAAAATATATGTGAATGTTCTATTCAAATTTTGTCTTATCTATGTGCTTATACTGTTGAATCGTAATGTAGGAAATTATTGTATTATGGTTGTATAGGAAGAAGCTAGTTCCCAACTGAAATTCTCATAATAGTTCACATCTGAATAGAATTCATCAATATCACTTCTTATTTTCCGAAATTAATTTATATAAGGGGACTGGTGTTTCCGTGTTAAAAAATCACGTTATAAATAATCACAATACTGTACCCAAATATCTTGTGGCTGTGTAAAATGTTGTCCATATTTTTATCCAATATTTCCAATAGAAGTTGATTTTCAAATTGGAAAGCTAAAGAAGTTGATAGGTTTTCATTTGAATTTTTTATTCCATGTTATCTGGTAAAATATTCTATACTTAAGTAGGTTTATGTTTCATATATACTCAATTCTTTGTACTTATGGATAATTTACAAGATGTACAAATGAATAAATGTACTAGTCATCTATCAGTTTTGTTACTTTAATAGAATCCCTTCACTCTTAGGAATAGGGAACTACTCAAAAATAGGTATTTCCAGCATGTGAAAATATGCTATCTTCTAACATAACTTCATCAAGGATAGTATATAATATAGTCCTAACCATCTGTTCACTTTGAATTTCGAAAAGAAAAAATATATTATTCAATATTTACAATCTAATTTGACCAGATCTAAATCATCATCTGTGATGTCAAGGATCAGTTGTAATATGATTGGTTGAACAAACCCCAAATTGAATTAAATTTCTCTCATTATAGATTCAGTCTGTCAGAGAACTAATTTTATTATAAACTTTATATGTAAATTCATTAGTTGTAATATATTTCTTGGGATACCTATTTTTCATCGATATCTAAACTTAATTTTGATTCATGCTAAGAATTTACCCATTCTCCGAAAATAGAACTATGCAATGTGGCAGTACATGAGGAAACTATTAATCAAATAGGTATTATTGGACAGTATGCAAAATTCATGAGGGGTATATATTATAATACCAATATACATACCTCTATATCGTTCCTTTGCGAGATGGGCGTCCTAATTCGAAATTCATAGTTTTTGGAAAACAACTTTAAAATTTTCAAGATCTAATTGGGCTGCTCTGCGGTAGGGCCACTCTGTGTAGGTTTTTGTTATAGGTACGTCAGACCGCATGTTCATTATCTCGTTCATTATCAAATTCAGCCTGCAGAAAACCGGGCACGTAGCCGATCGTATCAAGCTCACTGCAAGCCATATTTTGAAATCTGTATGTCGCCATCCGAGCCACGCTCCTGATCACTAGGCGAATAGGGGTCTAGAGGGTGTTCAATGGCTGATGTGGGGGTGGAGCGAAAAGCAACAGTCCCCATCAAGCACGCAGAAGTGTGGAGAAATTTCAACATAACCAGGATAACATTCTTCGATCCTATTAGTGTTGGGATTATTAGAGGCAGAGCAATGTAAGTCAGATTTGTTATTAGCACTGGGGTCCACTGAAATCTACTATTCCTTTTGAATTAGAACATTTCTATGAAAACCACTGTCTGTCGGTTAGTTTAAAAAAATTGGACTATAGAACTGAAATGTACCTCAGAAGTATTTCTTGCAGTTGACTTGAAATTCAATAGTCGAATTTAAGCAAATAACCGGAACAGTGCGGTTTAAACCAATCCCTTGCTATTATAACCGATCGGTTGTGTTTAGCAAGAGATTGGTCTCTACCGCACTGCTCCAGTTATTCGCTTAAATTCGACTAATGTTTTGTTTTGAGTACTCTCTTCTAGCAAAGGTGATATGCACCTCTGAACCAACTCACTGTATTTTTGTAATTTGGCAACGCAGTCATGTGCAATATCAGATGGCAGAAGGACAGCCAATCAAAATCATTCGTGACTGATACATGGTTCCCGCTTAATTTTAATTGGATGTTTGATTATGCCGTTTCCTCGGTGAATTGTTGAAACAAAAAATCGAAAAATGAATACGAGTTAACTGAGAATAAAATATTTCGGAATATCTTCTTTCTATTTCTGTTGTGATCTGTTTTGTGTTTCAAGGAAGGAAAAACGAACTTGATTATTTACATATAAATATAATTATAAAATATAAAAAATCATATTTTATATATTTACCAGTTCTTGTACATCAACCTTAACTTAATCTTTGTGATGAAAATGATACATAAAAACCAATTTGACACTTAATAGAAATGTTTTCGACTTCTCTCTTGTTGTTTTTGATAGAGCATAATACCAATCACAGCAACTGCCATTAGGATGAGTCCAACCAGGAGCATTACAAGAAACAGCTTGATTCCAGACCAACCAGAAGATTTTTCATCATCTATATGTTCCCTAGCTGGTTCAAAATATGTGGCTGACGGTAATACTTGGCTACGGTCCTCATCTGGACTTGGCTGCAAATAGTTTTTTTAATTATACTCAAGTATATAATATTAAAATTTATTATTATATCAAAAGTGATTTTTAATAGACAACTTAAAGTAATGATAATATGAAAGCTGGCATTAGGCATATTTTTGAGCGCACATACCAAGGCGCTATCATTTCGTCCAAATGTTTGTACTACGCCATTCGAATATTTTGTCTGTGCATCCTCTTGTAAGCACAATTAATTTCAAGAATTTCCTTAGGCACTTGAAATATGCAGGATAGAATTAAAAATCCAATGGATGGATCAAGTTCTTGAATGGGCATAAACAGCTCTTTGGGTCCAGAAACTGTGAGCCATAATTTTGTTTTCTTATTCAGACCTATTCTGTTTGCATATTGCTATAAACATTGCTTTTGCCATATTCCAAATCTTGTTATTTTCTTAGCAAGTACTGTTATAATAATATATAAGGGTAGTTCTCACAAAATGTTCCACTTTGGTGTTCATGACAGTTTTCTGCTACATAAAACTGGTTTAATCGTTTAATTCTCTATATTATATCCTTTTGAAATGTAACAATCACTATAAAGAATAAAAAATTGCAAAATTTCAAAAATTTTAATTTTCAACGCTAGTTTTCTTTCCAGAAGAATTGAAAACCTCACCTCCGTGACTGTTCCTCTTAGTTATCGCTTTGTCCTAAACTTAAAATTATAGCATTAATGGAATTCTGGCACAGCGTATCTCTAGTTCATTATCCACACTTAACTAAATAATGTTGACATGATAAAATCTCAATAAAAAAATTATCGGTGTTCGAATTATACTTATATTAGTCGATGTTCCTGCATTATCTATCACCTCCGTGAAGCGACATTGTAATTTGACTCTTTAATCGCAAGATGACGGTATCTTCATCGTGGACCGCCTGGAATATCGGTTGATGCGCAGGTAATACTGACCACTTGAGATTTGAACTTCAAAGTGTAACTTATTGGTTAAATTCTTACCCAAGTGATAAAGACGTGTATGGGAAATTTGGGATTCTCACTTCCGTGAAGATGAATTGTAAGGTAGGAGATTATTTTATTCAATTATTTGTTATCTGAATATACTTAATTACGAAAGTTATTTAATGAGTTAAAATATTGTTTTGAAGCCTTTTTCTTTAAATGAGATATTCTATAAAAAAGTAAAATTTGTCACCTCCGTGAATATAGTAATTCACGGAGGTGAGGTACTCTTCACGGATGTGATAATAATATTCTGTTCCTCCTTTCAGGACATGAATTCTAACATTATTAAAAAAAAAATAAGAAAAAAGTTACTGCATCTCATGAAGAACAGAAGAAAAAACAACGAAAATCTATGAGAAGACTTCATGAAGCCCGAAAAAAGGATCCTGAATTATACGAAGAAGAAAAATTGGTTCAAGCCCTGTGGACAGGAGCTATTGGGCGCATGTTCATCTTCCTTGTGGCCCGTACTGACCAGTAAAGAAAAAAAGCAGTATCATGTTGAATACCTTAATATTATTCTGGAACACAAATTTTCCATTACAATAATCTTCATCTAGCTTCTATTTAGTATCAATTCCTGTAGAACGTGATCATAATAAGTGTTTTCCATATAATAAAATGTGTTTGAACTTGGTATGTAGGAAATCTGACATCAATTATTGGAATTAATTGATTTGACAAACAGCCGTCAAATGAGGTAAATAGATTTTTGTGACGATTTTCTGTGACCATAGAACGTCAAAACACGCTGGAATGTGAATTTTAAGCAATATCTTCTGGAATTGAGATCGTATCGAACTGAAATTTTGCACACTCGTGTAGAATGCTTGATTTAACGTCGGTACAAATTTTTTTATTAAAAAATTTTCCAACTGCCCGATCCCAACAATACTTAGATAATATTATATCCATAAATTAAGCATTTCATTATTGCATTTCTTGAAATAGGTACCGTTTCAAGTCGATCAACATCGTCCTTCTTTCGACGTCTAAACTATGACTTGATTCTTTATGTTTATGTCTTTGAATTTGTTTTCGGTGGAATTCAAAGAGTTCATAGAATAATCGATGAAAATACTGAGA
This sequence comes from Halyzia sedecimguttata, assembly GCA_937662695.2. Taxonomy (NCBI): domain Eukaryota; kingdom Metazoa; phylum Arthropoda; class Insecta; order Coleoptera; family Coccinellidae; genus Halyzia; species Halyzia sedecimguttata. The sequence continues at coordinate 71,537,866 of OW569414.2, forward strand.
GAGACCCAGGAAATTTGACACATTTTGTCTTATATCTCCAGAAATTGAAATCGTATAGAGCCAAAATTTTGCACAATGTTGCAAAATACTACAATTGACGTTAGTACAAGTTTTTGTTGCAATCTGATGAATAGTTCACGAAAAAAAAATTTTTTTTTCGAAAAAATTAAAAGAAATATTTTTTTAAAAATTACCAACATTTCGATCATAACAGAATTTTGCCAAAAGTTGCGCGTTTATATCCTCGAACTGACTACCAAGTTTCGATTCAACATCTTCTTTAGTTCCTGAAATATCAGGGAAATAACCTCAAAATTTGAAATGTCTATAACTTCTAAACCGTCCGGCCGATTTTACCCGTTAACGAACTTAACCGTCGCATTTTGATCAGAAACCTACCCTGAAAGTTTGAAGTCGATAGGACCTTCGGTGCTCCTGTTATCGTGCCTACGGCCGGAAGGCCGGCCGGCCGGCCGGACGGCACCCTAATATCTGACACCGGATTCGTGATCAGGGAGTCCGAATTAGTCTATTAGCCAATTTTCAGCTCGAAATTCGAAAATTACAGACATTTGGACGAAATGATAGGACGATGTTCCCCTAGAACATGCGCCCAAAAACGTAAAGAACGAGGGCTATTATAAAAGAAAAAAGGAAGGAAAAATTAAAAATATTCTGGATATGTCCGAAAGAGAAAAATTGGTTCAAGCACTGATGTGAAGTCAGGAGCTTTTGCGCGTATGTTCTATTGTCCATTCTCCTGTATTGGAACACTCTTAATCGAATTTACCATGGTGAATTCTATTGTTCGTTCTTCTGTATTGGACACTCTCTTAATCGAATTTACCATGGTGAATTCTATTGTCTACTCTCCTGTATGAGACACTCTTAATCGAATTTACCATGGTGAATTCGATTAAGGCTGTCCAATACAGGAGAATAGACAATAGAATTCACCATGGTAAATTCGATTAAAAGTGTCCAATACAGGAGAATGGACAATAGAACATACGCGCAAAAGCTCCTGACTTCACGTCAGTGCTTGAACAATGTCTTTTTGCGCGTATGTTCTGGGGAACATCGCGTTATAGTTTTGCCCAAATGTCTGTAACTTTCGAATTTTTTGAAAAAAATGGTCTCAAACGATTAAGTTCGACTCCCCAATGAAGAATTCGAGGTCAAATTTGATTCTGTCCGGCCGGCCGTCCGGCCGGCCGTTGCCACGATAACTTGAGAACGAAAAGAGCTAGCGACTTGAAATTTTCAGGGTAGGTGGCGCATCCCAATACAACGGACAAGTTCGTTAATGGGCACAATCGGCCCAGTGGTTTCCGAGTAATAATTTTGTTTTCAACCAATATGAATCCGATCAAATTGAAACTTGGTGGGTAGTTGTAGAATATGACCCTAAGCACGTTTGTGAAATTTTGTGCGAATCGTATGGCTAGAAAATTTTAAAAAAATTATTAAAAAATATTTTTGTTGTCACGATAACTTGCGAACGGAATGAGATAGCGGCTTGAAATTTTCAGGTTAGGATGTGCACCAGAACGCGACATTTCAGTTTGTTTATGCGCATAATCGACCAAACGGTTATAGAGTTATAGCAATCTGAAATTTTCTGAAATTTGGTGGTTTTTTGTTCCTCATTAACTCGAAAAATACTGAACCGATGGAATTCAAACATTGTTATTAGTTGTAGAATGGCAACGCAAAAATGTTCGCAAAATTTGGTGAGGATAGCATTTGTAGAAAATTTTTAATAAATCATTAAAAATAAAAAAAAAAAATTCTATATATCAGTAACTATTCGTTTGAAATTCATGAAATTTTGCAAGAGCCTTCATAACCTAACTCTACTGCCAAGTTTCAAGTTTTAATATGATCGGTTAAATATTGTTGGAGATTCGAGCATTCTTGTGCGAGTTCAGTAGTACCGATTTGGTGTAGCGTAAGGCTCCGAAGAAACGATCGCTCGACCCGGACTTTTGCCGTCGAGTCGAAGAAGACGAATCGATTTGTGTTTTTCCCAAATTTCGTTCTTCTAGGTTGAGCCTAAATATACTAATTCGATACAAGTTTCGGAGGTTTTGAGTCCGACGATTTTCCATTCAAAAAGTCAATCCGAGTAACGTCAGAATTAAGTCGAGAGACGGGGTCGGAAATTTTCGAAAGCGAAACTGACGATTTAGGCCTTTTTGGGGCGTGAAACTTGAAGAAAATGATAGATAGCTTTTGCGCGTATGTTCTATTTTCCATTCTTCTGTATTGGACACCCTTAATCGAATTTACCATGGTAAATTATGTTGTCCATTCTCCTGTATTGGACACTTATTTTATATTTAAAACTGTAATTAGATCTTTGAAATACCATTGAATGAAGAAATTCTTGTAAGTTAACAAAATATCTTTATTTGAACAATAAAAATGCATCATTTTATTATAATGATAGTTAGACTATCCAATTGCTTCTTTTCTTTATAATATTTTAGCTGTAAGTCAGTATAGCTTAGAAATTTTAAAGTAACGTCCTACAATATTAATTTAAATGATATTATAAATAAAAAAAAAATTGGTTCAAGCACTGACGTGAAGTCAGAAGCTTTTGCGCGTATGTTCTATTGTCCATTCTTCTGTATTGGACACCCTTAATCGAATTTACCATGGTTAATTAAGTTGTCCATTCTCCTGTATTGGACACTTAATTCGAATTTACCATGGTAAATTCGAATTGAGTGTCCAATACAGGAGAATGGACAACATAATTAACCATGGTAAATTCGATTAAGGGTGTCCAATACAGAAGAATGGACAATAGAACATACGCGCAAAAGCTTCTGACTTCACGTCAGTGCTTGAACCACTTTTTATATTAAGGTTATATGAAATTTTTTTTTCATTTAAAATTTAACATTATTTCATTTCCGTGAATTTTGTCTCACATCCGTGAATGCCGGTTTCATGAAAATCTCATTATTTCACAAAATACCAACGAAAGTGTGTAACCTTAGGCATAAGATTAATAAGAATTAATTTCTGGTTTAGGATATCTAAAAATAAATTCGATTATTGTTAATTTATTTTTTTTTAAACTAAAATGCGAAAGTGGAACATTTAGTGGGAATTACCCATAATATCTTTTTCTTAGCAATATTGCTATGCACAAACAGAATAAGTCTGATTATCTCCAAAAATACAGATCCAAACTAGTTTAAATCCAGAAATTAGATGCAACATAACGATTTTAATGTTCATGCTGAACTATCAAAATATTCATTATGATGTAACTTGGATTATCATCTATAAATTTGTATCGTAACGTACCTTTTTTTGCAAAGTTCATATTCCAATGAATTTGTACATTTATCTGAATAGATTGAAAATTTTGATTTCCAGATTTGAAGGATCTCTTTATGCCGCTTTACACTATGCAATATTAGTGCAATATAATGGGAAATGGTCTAATGGCGCATGCGTGACGGCAATTTTCTGATCAGCTGATGCAAATTTTAAAATTAGAGCAGGGGCTATTTTTCAGGCAATAGGTCTCCGAATCTACTTCAATATCAGATCATCATGCATGCCCTCATCCAGTTTCAAAATCTATAAAATTTGAATATTTCGGTATTGAAAATCGGAAAATCAAGAAGCAAATTCAAATGAGGTGAAAAGCTTCTGATTGGTAGAATCGTTGCTATAACGGCTGACGTAACCAAAATCTTCCCGCGGCACTCCATCTGCTTGTTACAGCGAAACAAAGAGAAAACGAGAAGAGAGAGTAGATATGACGAGTTACGTCGCGTATAGGCGCCAGGTTTCGATCGTTTGAAAAGCCATTATGTGCAGCTAAATTTGAATGAACGTTTTCTCGTTGAAAATTGAAATTTTTGACGGCGGTTGAACTTTTTGAGTATTCTTATGAATATAATAATCGATTCCAATATTTAAAAAATGTGGGAAAGCCCTGTGGACAGGGGCTTTGGCGCTCTTGTTCAAACTTCGACAAGTCATCTCCGAAATTATTGGTTTCTCAGAGTTGGGAATGATATCAATGGATTCTTATAATAGAACTGTATCATAAAAAAATTGGTTCAAGCACTGACGTGAAGTCAGAAGCTTTTGCGCGTATGTTCTATTGTCCATTCTTCTGTATTGGACACCCTTAATCGAATTTACCATGGTAAATTCGATTAAGTGTCCAATACAGAAGAATGGACAATAGAACATACGCGCAAAAGCTTCTGACTTCACGTCAGTGCTTGAACCAATTTTTTTCAAATAAAATCCAAAAGCTCTCAAAAAATCACCCGTTATTACATAAAGATATATTCTCATTAGTGATAGAAAAACTGGCCTAGAATTCCTTTCTACCCATCACGAGATTTAATATCCACAAATGAGCCTCTCACCTTACAAGATCAGAAGCCTTCTGCAAAATTCAAAGGTCCCCTCTCGCAAATATACTCCTCTGAAGGCATATGGATCTCTTGAAGAAGAATCGCCTCTCTATTCCTCAAAGATATTCACTCTTGTTCATAGAAAATATAGAAATCCCTTCAATATTTAGTTGCCTCCTCCTAAGGAGGATCTCTTTCACACCAGGTCTGACCACTAATGTAGGGCTATCATCTAATCTCCTATAGATTTGTGATGAAATAACACGATTTTACCATGAATATATATGTATAATAATATGTCATCATGACATTCATATTTTATTTTTGGAGGTTCTCGCAAAAATACGACCATAGACAACATATCATACGACGATTCGCATCCACCTACCGAACTCACAAAAGGCTGCTTGGTTCTCCAACAATATAGATCCGATCGTGTTCAAACTTGGAATTCTGCAGTAGAGTTAGGTTCTGCAGGCTCTCCCAAAATTTCAGCCATGCCGGACGAATAGTTTATGATATATAGAATTTTTTTCAATTATTTTTAATTATTTTTTTTTTAATTTTCTAGTTATACCATCCTCACGAAATTCTGCAAAAATTTTCGCGTTGGCATTCTACAACTAATAACCATGTTTGAATCCAATCGGTTTTGTATTCTTCGAGTTAATGAGGAACAAAAAACATCCAAATTTCAGAAAATTTCAGATGGCTATAACTCTAAAACCGTTTGGACGATTATGCTCATAAGCAAACTCAAATGTCGCATTCAGATGCACAACCTAACCTGAAATTTTCAAGCCGCTATCTCTTTCCGTTCTCAGGTTATCGTGACAACAAAAATATTTTTTAATAATTTCTTAATAATTTTCTAGCGATTCGATGCTCACAAAATTTCATAAACGTGCTTAGGTCTATATTCTACAACTATTCACCATGTTTGAATCCAATCGGTTTTGTATTCTTCGAGTTAATGAGGAACAAAAAACATCCAAATTTCAGAAAATTTCAGATGGCTATAACTCTAAAACCGTTTGGACGATTATGCTCATAAACAAACTCAAATGTCGCATTCAGATGCACAACCTAACCTGAAATTTTCAAGCCGCTATCTCTTTCCGTTCTCAGGTTATCGTGACAACAAAAATATTTTTTAATAATTTTTTAATAATTTTCTAGCGATACGATTCTCACAAAATTTCATAAACGTGCTTAGGTTTATATTCTACAACTATTCACCAAGTTTAAAATTCGATCGGATTTATTTTGGTTGAAAACAAAATTATTACTCGGAAACCATTGGGCCGATTATACCCATTAACGAACTTGTCCGTCGTATTGGGATGCGCCACCTACCCTGAAAATTTCAAGTCGCTAGCTCTTTCCGTTCTCAAGTTATCGTGGCAACGGACGGCCGGACGGCCGGCCGGACGGCACCACAGAATTAAATTTCACATTTGGGCAAAACTATAACGCGTATGTTCCCCAGAACATACGCGCAAAAAACTAAATTAAAATTAAATAACGAACTTATCCGAGATATTCATTCCTCAAATCTCCTCTGAAAATTATATACATATATATATATATCAATTGAAACTTAGCCAATATTCCGGTTTCGTTTTCACTGAAGATATTCTCAATATATTTTCATCATCATATGGATTATCCAAGGGCATATAGGGTAGGGGTAATTATAATATCCTATAATTGTTTATTTTGCATTCAATCAAACTTTGTAAGGCCAGAAATCAATATATTTGACATATCTGTCATAGGTAGATAAGATTATATGTACGAACAGTGAACACAGATAGGACACAGACACATAGACTTCGCATTCTGTGATAACATGGAAGTACGATGTATTATTGAAATTTAGACAAATCATATCTCCTGAAGTATCAGCTTGTTAGAGTTGAAAATGATATCAATGGATTCTTATGATAAAACTGCATCATAAAAAAAATTGAATTTGAAATTTTACCCAATAACGAACTACTCTGTCTACCTCATTCCGTTCGAGTTATCGTGTTAACGGACGGACGGACAGAATCGATTTCGACCACGGATTCTTGATCAGTTTCATCAATTTTATATGGTTTGAATTTTTTGTATCACTCCGATGAATATGAGCAAGAAGGTAGTGGTTCCCAAGTAAGTTTAATGTACATAAATTGTATACCGTAACCAGGGGTTACTTTGAACACAAGGGGTTACTTTGAACAGATACGTTGTAAAATCAAAAGTCCTCATAGCGGGCTTAGTTCACAAGCTAGCGACCTCTAGTTGGTACTCAACATTCAACGATTACATGTAGACGGCGCTGCGATCGCGAAACATTGTCAGGTTGGCTAACCTGAGCCGCTGCGTGCCTTTTTATCGGAATGGTGAAATCAGCTGTTCTCAGAACAATCCTCAAACCTCCTCTGCCGCAGTGATCGTGTTGTGAAATACCGTTTCAGGTAAGTTATATATTTGTTATCAATCTATTGGCAACATTTTCTTTTTTGTTTCATATCTCTAACTCATTTCGTTGATTTTATATGGCTAATCGAGTAAAAAGTAGGAACTTTGAGGGGTTACTTTGAACATCGCGCTTTCGTCTACTTTTTGTTCATTAGAGGCAAGCCAACATGCCGCGAACTTATATTCGCAAGTTGGGAGCTCGGATGTACCGAAATTATTCACCAGAAATCCTTGCCAAGGCAGTAGAAAAGTGTTTAGCTGGAAAATCAACTATCAGGGCTGCTTCTACTGAGTGAGTTTTTTTTCTGTTTACGTAGGTACCTAATAGAGCACAATGAAATCCATTGTTGTTCCTAGTAACGAATATTTTCTTGTTTTAGATTCAACATTCCCACTGGAACGATTAGCATATACATGAAGGCGGCGAAGGTAAACGCAGTAGCTGCTAACCTCTCAATTGTAGCGAAATCGCCAGGGCATCCAACCGTATTTTCGGCTGAAGAGGAAAAACCTATGTGCGCGCACATAGTGGCAGTTGGTATCTGCGGCTTCCCATGCTCCTTGAGAGATGTAAATGTTTTCAATAAAGTTAAAATTTTTTTGTTTATTTGTGCATTCTTGAGTGAACTCAGCGAAGAAAAACTGAATTTACAATTTTATAGGATCATTTCGATGAAAAAATAAACATTTCCAGGGGTTCACGAGCTAAACCGTGAAGGAAAACCTTATTATCAGGCGACATTATTCTTTTAAAAACTCATACTTGCATATTCAAGGGGTTTCTATGAACAGGGCGCCCAAAACTGGCGTTTTCTACGGTAAACGCACACTTGTTCAAAGTAACCCCTTCTTAAGGGGTTAATTCTGAACAAGAAAAAATATGCCCTCACCAACTTCTATTGAAGATAATGGAGTCGTACAAACGGTAAATTGAAGCTGAGATGATAAGCCATCGATTGGTTAAAATTTTTTTCAAATACCTGCAGAAATGTTTGCGCTGCAGTGAAATTGATGCAAAACTTGTTCAAAGTAACCCCCGGCTACGGTATGCGAATTTTACGTTACTGATCTTATTGAATTTTAGCAAAAATTTCTGGACAACATAAACTTTCGACAAATTTAATACTTTTGTATGAAAACCATGCTTGCTTATGTTCCATTAAGTCTTAAGGATTATCATAATAAAATAGCACGTTCGAGAACACTGACTGATATTGTCCAAAATTTTTATAACTTTTTGCGCACGTGTTCCGCAAGGAACAGCGTGCTATCATTTCGTCACAAAGACTGTATTTTTCGAATTTTTTTTCGAAAATGGTCTCAAACGATTAGGTTCGACTTCCTGATGAAGAATTCGAGGTCAAATTCAATTCTGCCCGTACGGTCCGGCCGGCCGTTAGCACGATATCTCTCGAACGGAACGACTTAGAGCATTGAAATTTGCAGGGTAGTTTTGTAGCGTAAATATCTCGGACAAGTTCGTTAACGGGCGGAATCCACCGAGCGGTTTCGGAGTTAAGGCCGTTTTTAGTAAAAACGTTTTTTATGAATATTTCCGGAACAGATCACTCGATCTTTCTGAAATTTGGCATCAAATTGTAGAATCATGACCTTTATATGCCTGCGAAGTTTTGTTTTGATCGGACGGCCCTAAAGTGGCAAAAAAAAATTTCAAAAATTTTAAAATTTTGTTTTCAGGGTAACTCGAAAAATACTGATCTGTTTAAATTGAAACTCAGTAGTTACATGCAAAAGACCAATGCAAACACTTTTGCAAAATTTCGTGAAGATCACGTGACATAAAAAAATTACTACTATTTTGCGGAATACTTTGCTTAAAATGCCGAAACCTATTTTTTTGAGGTTCATGCTGCCCTTTCCGGGCATTTTTCGTTGTGCGCATGCGCAGATGAGAAGTCATTTAATTGCTGTAGTTTTCGTCAGAGGGGATTGGGGTTTTGGGGTGGCGGATGCTATTCCTCCATAGAATCCATATCCCTGATGAGGGTCTGCGCATGCGTAGATTAAAGATGCGATACCTTCCGAACCACTAGTGTTGGAGAATCGGAGTTTTTTGTAAGGTGTGTGATTTTGGGAGGACTTTCAGCTGCAAGTAGATTGCGCATGCGCAGAAGAGAAGTGACTGTTTTTGGGTTGTATGGGTTATGTTGGGAGTGCTGAGCCGATATTGTGAGGTTTTAAAAGAATATTCATGGCAATTCAGTGCAAGGACAAGTCAGTTTGGGGGATGTAGTGTTGTTTCCGAGTTAAAGTGTCTGTACCGTGGCCCTGGGGCTAATTTCGAAATTGATGTTACCCCTTACGGGCATTTTTCGTTATGCGCATGAGCGGATCATCAGTGATTTAACTGCTGGTGCTTTCATCAGAGAGGATTGGGGTTTTGGGGTGGCGGATGCTATTCCGCTATAGAATCCCCTGGTGAGGGTCGGCGCATGCGTGGATCCAAGAAGCGATATCGCCTGAACCACTAGTGTTGGAGAATCGGAGTTTTTTGTGAGGTGTGTGATTTTGAGAGGACTTGCAGCTGCGAGTTGATTGCGCATGCGCAGAAGAGAAGTGACTGTTTTTGGGTTGCATGGGTTATGTTGGGAGTGCTGAGCCGATATTGTGAGGTTTCAAAAGGATATTCATGGCAATTCAGTGCAAGGACAAGTCAGTTTGAGGGATGTGGCGTTGTTTCCGAGTTGAAGAGTCCGTACCGTGGCCCTGGGGCTAATTTTGAAATTGATGTTACCTCTTACGAGCATTTTTCGTTATGCGCATGAGCAGACCATCAGTGATTTAACTGCGGGTGTTTTCGTCAGAGAGGATTGGGGTTTTGGGGTGGCGGATGTTATTCCTCCATTGAATCCCCTGGTAAGGGTCTGCGCATGCGTGGATTAAAGATGCGATATCTCCTGAACCACTGGTGTTGGATAATCGGAGTTTTTTGTAAGGTGTGTTATTTTGAGAGGACTTTTAGCCGCGAGTAGATTGCGCATGCGCAGAAGAGAAGTGACTGTTTTTGGGTTGTATGGGTTATGTTGAGAGTAATGAGCCGATATTGTGAAGTTTTAAAAGAATATTCATGTCAATTCAGTGCACGGACACTAGTCAGTTTGAGGGAAATAGCGTTGTTTCCGAGTTGAAGTGTGCATACCGTGGCCCTGGGGCCAATTTTCAAATTGATGTCACCCCTTACGGGCATTTTTCGTTATGCGCATGAGCAGACCATCAGTGATTTAACTGCTGAAGTTTTCGTCAGAGAGGATTGGGGTTTTGGTGTGGCGGATGCTATTCCTCTATAGAATCTCCTGGTGAGGGTCTGCGCATGCGTGGATTCAAGATGCGATATCTCCTGAACCTCTAGTGTTGGAGTATCGGAGTTTTTTGTAAGGTGTGTGATTTTGGGAGGACTTTCAGCTGCAAGTAGATTGCGCATGCGCAGAAGAGATGTGACTGTTTTTGGGTTGTATGGGTTATGTTGGGAGTGCTGAGCCAATATTGTGAGGTTTTAAAAGAATATTCATGGCAATTCAGTGCACGGACAAGTCAGTTTGGGGGATGTAGCGTTGTTTCCGAATTGAAGTGTTCGTACCGTGGCCCTGGGGCTAATTTTGAAATCGATGTTACCCCTTACGGACATTTTTCGTTATGCGCATGAGCAGACCATCAGTGAATTAACTGCTGGTATTATCGTCAGAGAGGATTGGGATTTTGGGGTGGCGGATGCTATTCCTCCATAGAATCCACTGGTGAGGGTCTGCGCATGCGTGGATTCAAGATGCAATATCTCCTGAACCACTAGTGTTGGAGAATCGGAGTTTTTTGTAAGGTGTGTGATTTTGGGAGGACTTTCAGCTGCAAGTAGATTGCGCATGCGCAGAAGAGAAGTGACTGTTTTTGGGTTGTATGGGTTATGTTGGGAGTGCTGAGCCGATATTGTGAGGTTTTAAAAGGATATTCATGGCAATTCAGTGCAAGGACAAGTCAGTTTGGGGGATGTAGCGTTGTTTCCGAGTTAAAGTGTCCGTACCGTGGCCCTGGGGCTAATTTCGAAATTGATGTTACCCTTACGGGCATTTTTCGTTATGCGCATGAGCAGACCATCAGTGATTTAACTGCTGGTGCTTTCGTCAGAGAGGATTGGGGTTTTGGGGTGGCGGATGCTATTCCGCTATAGAATCCCCTGGTGATGGTCTGCGCATGCGTGGATCCAAGAAGCGATATCTCCTGAACCACTAGTGTTGGAGAATCGGAGTTTTTTGTGAGGTGTGTAATTTTGGGAGGACTTGCAGCCACGAGTATATTGTACTTGCGCAGACGAGAAGTGAATGGTTTTGGGTTGTTTGTGTTATGTTGGGAGTAATGAGCCGATATTGTGAGGTTTTAAAAGAATATTCATGTCAATTCAGTGCACGGACACAAGTCAGTTTGGGGGAAATAGCGTTGTTTCCGAGTTGAAATGTCTGTATGGTGGCACTGAGGCGAATTTATAAATAACTATATTCGGTAGATCTATATTAAAATACGTTCGGATTTGGAGAATCTGCAATTGCGTTCCTAACGGAGGTCCCACAACCGCAATTTTTTTCGATCTACGGTAAAGCTAACAGCCAAACTGTATTGATGGCTATATTTGTTTAAGGAACTTGAAAAAAAAAAAGCACTGACGTGGAGTCAGTACTCTTTAGCGCGCGTGTTCACGGTGGCTAATTTGAATTGAATGATGAGTACTTCAAGCTCAGTGGATAGAGCGAGCCGAAGATCTACCCAAAGGATAGTGGACACCATTCACTGTCGGTTCAAAAATTAACAGTGCTGTATCTAAGCTGCCATCAGGATAGATTAACAAAGTTGGAAAAGAACACAAGTGACTCTCCTTAGTCGCACAAGCTCCTAGAAGATTTGGGAGGGTCAGTATAATCCTAATCATGTTTATAGCACGCGCGCAAAAGCAGATTGACTTAAAAATGAAAGAAAAAGTGTAAAAAGTCAATCTGCTTTGGCGCGCGTGCTATAAACATGATTAGGATTATACTGACCCTCCCAAATCTTCTAGGAGCTTTTGCGACTAAGGAGAGTCACTTGTGTTCTTTTCCAACTTCGTTAATCTATCCTGATGGCAGCTTAGATACAGCACTGTTAATTTTTGAACCGACATTGAATGGTGTCCACTATCCTTTGGGTAGATCTTCGGCTCGCTCTATCCACTGAGCTTTAAGTACTCATCATTCAATTCAAATTAGCCACCGTGAACACGCGCGCTAAAGAGTACTGACTTCACGTCAGTGCTTTTTTTTTTTTAGATATCATCTGATTCAATAAATGCTCACTACCTATAAAGTACTTCATGTTGGTCGTTCAAGCCCTTGAAAATAATATTGCACATAAGTTGCAGCATAGAATTATCATATTCATGCAATGTGTTGCATTGCCATTGCGTTGCTTCAATGTTGCCTAGTGTAAAACGGCTTTAATAAGTAGAGATTCCCCTAGTAATCAATGATATCTATTCTTCATTCAATGAACATTCAATGCTGCCTCCAATCCAATTTCATCTTTGGCTTGTCACTGAAGCGTTCTCAAAGATGTCAGGGATAATTGTATCCAGGCAAACACTTTCATTTAGAAACACAATGGAATATACACAAAATTTCTCTAGATTTGGATTTTCTAATTGATTATTCTCAACTCTAATTATTTGTCATTATCAAGTAGGCAGGTGTCGTTTAGTTTGTCCCAAAGATTTTAAGTATAAGTGAATACACTAGAATTCTAGACATCTTACTTATAATATTTACCAAACTCAAAACTAATAGTGAGCAATCCAAAAAAATATATTCACTACAAAACAATAGATAGGCATACAAGGGATATTCCTGTAGATTTAGGGAACTTGTTTGTTTTCTTTTCAAGGGGTCACCCACAACTGTTAACACAACTGTTAATGACAGTTCATTGGAGTGAGTTACAAGCACATAAGAATTAATTTTTAAGATAAGGGAAATACAGGGATGTGTAAACTCAAAATCTGATTGAAAAATTGTCAGTACTTACATCATTAGGAAGATCCAGCTCAAACAACCTAACAGATATGATATCATGGTTATCAGAGAGGTCACCAGTTGTTGCTGAGAATCCCAAATGATAACCAGTTGGTAAGATGACACCCTCAACCCTTAAGCACTCTTTCCAAGCAGCCCTATTCTCAATATCTGTTGAAACTATAGCGAAGTTTTAAACATAAAATGAACAAATCCCAGAATTCGCAAAGTACATACCTATCAACACATCTTTTTCATATTTAATTGATATGTGAGTATCATGATCTATATTTCTGAATTTTGCCTCGCATCCGGCTAATTGGGTATGTGTACCATCCCTATCATGGTCATAATGAAGACTACCATTGTTTACCATTGCAGATATGTATGGATGTTGATGCTAAAGATTAAAATCAATAAGAAATTACAACACAGTACAATCAAACTCACATTATGGGGTCCATTATGGTTACTGTATGTATCTAATATCACTGCTAGCCCTTGATAATAATCTTTGTTCCCGAAAACTGGGCCACCCTGTAGAATATCTTTGGCATACCAAATTGCAAATCCATCTCCGAATAGATTCTTTCCTTTGCCATGGACTTTGAAATGAATCTGTACATCCCAATTCCTTACTGTAACTGGCTGAAAGAATTGAAGACATAGATCATTCTCATATTTGAATAATTTGTAAATTTGCATATTAGCATGAACAAACATTATTACACTTTCCAAGAAATATGACATATCTCATAAAATGTTTATTTATATTATCTACCAGCAAATTTACTAGCCAGTACGCCGTATTCACAAAGCATTGTTGAGTGTTTGAATCTCCGTTAAGCCCTAACTGAGGTCCTCAGTTAAGGATAAATTTGAGTCGCAACCTCAGTTAAAGTATTTAACAGTGGTGAAACATGCCTGTTTTAGCCTGTTTCACCACCTTTATCCCTTATTGTCCTTTATTATCCCCAATTTATCCTTAACTGTGGACCTCAGTTAGGCTTAACGGAGATTGAATGCTTTGTGAATACGGCGGATTATGAACTGATAGGTTCACACGTTAAGATTATTCGAAAAATAGCTACATACCACTATATTCCAAATTGCTCCTGTTTTACTTTGTAGATCTGGAGTCAATCTAATATAATTGGGAGTGACCATTGTACTCCCGATGAACTGCCAAAAAGGTATATCGATTCCGGAACCTTACATAAAAAAGGACCTATGTGAACTCTACTAATAACAATTTTCGTATCAAAACACTTACCGTAGTATGGTTTTATCAGAGAATGTTCTCTTTTCATGAAGTCTTTCGTATTCCATTCTGATTTTACGTAACTAATGTTGCATATCGCTAGTAAGAAATATAAAAAACCTAGTACGGAGTTCATTTTCGTGTACAGTTCGAACGTTTTCGAAAATTATCAATTATACCTGATGAAGAACTTATCAACGATAATTTTCATTGTCGAGGAATTTGCTGAATAACTCACGAACACAGATAACGCGATAAATTTTTGAGTTTTCAGGTTATTGTTTGTTGTTTGATTTAATCTATGATCTGAAAGAATCATACATCTTCTTCTTCTTTCTGACTCACTTCACGCTCTTCACAGATTAGTTAATCTGTGCTCCCTTTTACCAGGGGTTATGGGCTCAACCTGACTGGTTATGTAACCAGTCTCTATAAGAATCATACATACAAATTTGGAGGTGAAGTGGAGGAAGTCTATGCTGTGGTGCCAGAGGGCGCAGGTTCGAATCCTGCACAGGTTATATTTTATGGACGTAGTCACAGAACACATAATAAAATAAATGAAAGTGTTCTGTGATGAAAGCAAATCTTTTCAGTTCTTAATTTTTATATTTAGTAAGTTTTAATAATATTTATTAATTATATTTCCGAAGTGGGCGTGGCTTGCGCAAGCCGGAGTACCCGTTTTCGGGCGTAATTTCATAAATATTGATCCTACAATTCCGGAAGTTGAAATATTTTTTTGGAATCTTTCTTCAAATTTGCAAAATCTCGAATAGTTTTCGATATATATGCAAAAAACCAAACCCACTATTTTTTCACACAATTGTTTATTGGATTGCGGAATAATATATATAAGTGGAAAGGTTTAACGGGTAATGCCGCAAAAGGAGCAGATTATTTTTAATCTGCTCCTTTTGCGGAATTACCCGCAATATACAGGGTGTAACTAAATAAGTGTAAAATATTTACGGGGGTGATTCCTCATCGAAAAAAAGATAGGATCTTTCATATAAAGAAACTTCATTGGAGCATCCCTTGTTAAGATACAGCCCCTTAAAGGGGGTACAGAAAATTTGTTTAATAATATGATTATTATTAATTACTATGATTGTTATTAACTACTGTGAGTATTTACTATGAGTGTTATTAATATATTAGTTTTGTTTATTCCCCTTCAATCATTTAATACAGGTAGTAACTACAAAATAACAATAAATCCAGATCGCATTTATGACGATGTATCTCTGTAGTTGTTCGTAAAATAATGTTTTGCTGCGATCTGGTTTATTTTGGGCAAAAAATTCAAGAAACATTTTTTGTTTAGAATGAAACAGGTTATCGGAAATAAATTTTAAATTGGTAAACAAATAATAAGACAAATAGTTACATTGGAAATAAATTTTAGGGGTTGCGTTTTCCACCCCTTACAACCATAGGATAAACCAAATAAATTACTGGCTAATTGTCTTTTTGGTATTAGAAAATATCAGGTTAATTTCAATATTGTGACTTTTATAGTGCTTGGGAAAAAAATTATTAAACAAATTTTATGTACCCCCTTTAAGGGGCTGTATCTTAACAAGGGATGCTCCAATGAAGTTTCTTTATATGAAAGATCCTATCTTTTTTTCGATGAGGAATCACCTCCTTAAATATTTCACACTTATTTAGTTACACCCTGTATATTACTCCGCATGATCCATATTTCTATTGTTTATAACTTTTGTAATTTTTCCGAGTGTGGCGGAGTGGCCCTTTAATTTTCTCAAAAAATATCTACATGCTATTCCGAATCAAATGACAACTCAATCATAATTTTCGGAGAACTCTAAAAAGTTTTTACCAAACAGGCATTTGTTGACTATACTATACTATAAGCGCGTGGTACGACAAACTTGCACACTGCTAGAATATCGCATCGCACGCGTTGTTTTCATTCTGAAACATGTTTTATTTTTCCCACAACCATATGCTAGCTGCGATTCACGATGGAGCGTTTGTTTTCCTAGAGTACCTAGAGGCCGATTTACATCAGACGAGCGAATGCTCTGCTCATTCTATTCCCTCTCTATCAAATTCTTTTAGTGTAAACAGATGCAGAGCATTCTTTCGTTGCTCTTTCTGCGTTCGCAAAGATTCTGTGGAATCATTTGCATAGAGCATTCTTGCGTGTTCAGAAGCGCTCGCTCCCTATTCTCGAAATCTCTCCGATAGACTAGTCAACAAGTGCTATTTGGACCAACTTTTTTCAGCAGTCTCCGAAAATTATGTATGAGGTGTCATTCGATTCGGAATGGCATCTAGATGATTTTTGAAAAAAATGAAGTTCCGCTTGCAAAAATTGTGAAAGTTATTAACAATTAGCTAAAAAAAAAGGGGGTTTTAGTTTTTTGCAAATATCTCAAAAACTAATAAAGATTTTTCAAATCTGAAAAAAGATTCAAAAAGAGGAGGAAATTTCCTAAAAACAGTCTTGACTCCCGAAACTGTACGATAAATATTTATAATTATTCCAGAGGGATGTAAATACGGCCGAAAACGGGTACTCTGGCTTGGAGAAGCCACGTCCACTTCGGGCACTTCAACAATAAACATTTTTTAAACATAGTAAAAATGAAAAAAAAAATTGAAAAAATTCAGGCAGCAACTGAATAGATGAATGAATAATAATCCGCTTGAACAAAATTTTTATAATAATTTTTCATTTAGTTATTCAATAGTTAATTAATAACTTTTTTCTGCTTGCACATTAACATTGCAAGTGTGATAATTGCTGAACTATAAGTTTTAGATTTTTTTCCTCTCTTGGAGCAATTCTTCAAAGGCTCAAGAATATAATCCCGTTGGGAAAATTAAAAAATGTTTATTTTTCAATTTTTTATTAATAATTTTCGTTGTTGCAAAATTAAAAACTTGAATTAATCATCGAACAACATTTTTTTTTTAAATATTATTAACGATCCGTTTTTATGTTAATAGAAACTGCATAGAAATAAATTTTTCAAATTTTTATCTCTAATTGTTTAAAAAATTGTTATAAACAAATGCGTTGTTTATAAGATAATTGAAATTTTTTTTTTTGGAATTTCAATCTTTGATACAAATAATGATTTTTAAAAGAAAAATTGTTCCTTCAAAAAAATTTCTATTGCTTAAAAACGCATTTGTTAATTAACAATTATTTTCTCCCACTTCTAATTAATATTAAGGAACGATATTTTTTTTAAAAATCATTATTTATTTTTCTTTTCGATATAAAAAAAAATTTTCATTTCATTTATTTTTTCATTGTTTATGCAATAAGCAATTTGTTATAAACAAATAAATTTTTACCTTTTATTTTTTTTTCTATTCTACTTTCTGTCACAAAAGCAGAAATGCTTTTCGTTAATAAAATAAAAAAAAAAAAATTTTGTTCGATGATTAATTTAAGTTTTTAATTTTGCAACAACGAAAATTATTAATAAATAATTGAAAAATAAACATTTTTTAATTTTCCCAACGGGATTATATTCTTAAGCCTTTGAAGAATTGCTCCAAGAGAGGAAAAAAATCTAAAACTTATAGTTTAGCAATTATCACACTTGCAATGTTAATGTGCAAGCAGAAAAAAGTTATTAATTAACTATTGAATAACTAAATGAAAAATTATTATAAAAATTTTCTTCAAGCGGATTATTAATTATTCATCTATTCAGTTGCTGCCTGAATTTTTTCAATTTTTTTTTCCCATATTTACTATGTTTACAAAATGTTTATTGTTGAAGTGCCCGAAGTGGACGTGGCTTCTCCAAGCCAGAGTACCCGTTTTCGGCCGTATTTTCATCCCTCTGGAAAAATTATAAATATTTATCGTACAGTTTCGGGAGTCAAGACTTTTTTTAGGAAATTTCCTCTTCTTTTTGAATCTTTTTTCAGATTTGAAAAATCTTTATTAGTTTTTGAGATATTCACAAAAAACTAAAACCCCTTTTTTTTTAGTTAATTGTTAATATCTTTTACAATTTCTGCAAGCGGAACTTCATTTTTTTCAAAAATCATCTAGATGCCATTCCGAATCGAATGACACCTCATACATAATTTTCGGAGACTGCTGAAAAAAGTTGGTCCAAATAGCACTTGTTGACTAGTCTAAGAGCGATCTCTTCAAAGCGTTGTGGTGCTCTAGCGATTTGTTTGTATCCGATCAATTATGAATTGGTCTACAGAAAAATGTCTTCTAATGATTGGAGCCTACCAAAATTCCAGATGTCTGTGGGATCCGACGTATGAACCATATAAAAATACAACCCGCAAACACGATGCTTGCCACGAAATTTCAAATTTAATTGAATGTACTGTGTAGCAGAATAAAAAAAAATTGTTCAAACTCTGTGGACAGGAGCTTTTTGGCGCTCTTGTTCAAACAGACAAATTATATCTCTGAAAGTATTGGTTTCTCAGAGTTGGGATTTATATAAATGAATTCTTATGATAGAACTGCTTCATGGAAGAAATTACATTTAAAAAAAAGTGTCGTTTAAAAAAAATGTTTCAAAAATTTTCATTTGAACAAGAGCGCCAAAAAAAGTGCAATCTACAATGATTCAAAAATTGTCATTAAATTTATTTATCAAGATTAAAAGAGCAATCTGCAATGATTCATCCTCGTGGAATGGGTTGTTACAACTTACACTCGGTGCATAGTTTTCACAACTCGAAATAGGTACCTAAGGAAAGTATCATCGAAATGTCTAGAGCAAGGCTGGAGACAATCATAGCAGATTGTCCGTTTATTCCTGATATTTGAGTAGGTAGAGGCTTACGAACAAATTATTTTAATAGTTCCAAATTTATTAACTAGCAACTTTATGAAACTACTGTATATAGGAACATGTCTTACTACTTAAGGAAGTAAAATGTAATATTAACCTCAGTGGTCAACGAACAGTGAATTCTTTTGATGATTCCATTATGCTCTTCTTTCCTATTGCCTTCATAAAATACATCATTAAAATGATCCAATTCTAAATCTTCTGAAACATCATCCCGAATTTATACGTAAATTATTCAATATGCAACCAGTCAATATTATTCTCGGTTTCAAAACAGTCTTGTATATATTCACAAATTCAAGAATCGGATACTTATTTCAAACTACGAATTGACATGACTCTAATAGCTAGATAAGATGACATTTATGAACAGTGAACACAGATAGTGGATACATATAAATACGAATCTACGATGTATTATTGAAATTTTGAAAAATCATATCTCCTAAAGTATTAGCTTCTTAGAGTTGAAAATGATATCTAGGGATTCTTATGATGGAACTGCATCTTTAAAAAAATTGAATTCGAAATTTGTAATGTAAAAAAAAATTTTTTTTCGTTACTCCGAAACCATTATTTTGCCCAATAACGAACTTAGCCGAGATATTTATCTCCCAAACCTACTCTGAAAATGTCAACTGTCTAGCTCATTCCATTTGTGTTAACGTACGGACGGACGGACGGACAGAATCGATTTCGACCACGGATTCTTGATCAGTGAGTCGAACCAAATCGTTTGAGACCATTTTCACCCAAAAGTTCGAAAATTAAAGACATTTGGGCAAATTGATAAGCACTCTTGTTCTTGCATATCCGTCATCATTTCACCTACATTATTCAGTATCGTTCGCTGCATTAAATTTGTTACCCACGAACACCTCCTCCCTCTTTTCTTTTTGCTTGTTTGATACAAAATAATAAATGCAGCACTTGCAAATTATAATATTGCTCTCAGAGTCGGACATAACGAAGCACCGCCAGTCACAAAATTGAGATGAATGAGCATTCGTTCGTCATATCTAAACATTTATCTATCCTGAGCAAGAATTCTAGTTCTTTGTTGTCGTTCCTGCTCGTTAATATATTTGTGTAAACGGTGAAAACGAGCATTCGATTACAATAAAAGATCAAGAATTAAAGAATGTTCTTGTTCTAGCACTTGCTCTTTGTTCGTTTGGTTTAAACCCACCTTAAGTAGAATGATGGAATGTGCTGTGAAATAAAAAATATCCACTCCACAAAATTAGGAAATGGGAGGACGTTGCTCTGAATATGGGGTTTTCATGGGGAAGAGGTCTACTTTGGGGAAGACTTAGGAGGGTCAGTATAATCATAATCATGTTTAGAGCACGCGCGCAAATGCAGATTGACTTCACTATGAAAGAGAAAGGCTAAAAGAGCATCGACGTGGAGTCAATCTGCTTTGGCGCGGGTGCTATAAACATGATTATGATTATAAAGAACCCTCCTAAGTCTTCCCCATGTAGACCCCTCAGAAGCTTCTAGGAGCTTGTGTGACTAAGGAGAGTCAATTGTGGCACGCTCTATCCACTGAGCTTGAAGTACTCATCTTTCAATTCAAATTAGCCAACGTGAACACGCGCGCCAAAGAGTACTGACTTCTCTTCGTCAATGTTCAACAATTTTCGTAATAAAATTGAAAACGTAGGTCTATGACTCACCTCATGTTGGATTTACATACATCAACAAATTATAATTAGAGTATTCTATGAAATCATACAATTAAGAATAATTATTAAAATTTTGATATCAATGAATTCTTATGATGGAGCTGCATCTAAAAAAAAAATTATTTGAAAGTCATTCATTCATTTTGCAACAATGTCTCTATTTTTCGAATTTTTTGCCGAAAATGGTCTCAAATGATTGCGTTCGACTCACTGATGAATGATCTGAGTTTAAATTCAATTATGTCAGTACGGACCGGACTGTCGTAAGCACGATAATTCTCGAACGAAAGGAGATAGAGGATTGAAATTTGCAGGGTAGGTTTGGAGCGTAAATATCTCGGACGAGTTCGTTAACGGGTGAAATAAACCAATCGGTTTCGGAGTTATGGTGTTTTTAGTAAAAACATTTTTATAAATATTTCTGGAACCGATCACTCGATCTATCTGAACTTTAGCAGATTCACCTATATAATCCCCTGGTGAGGGTCTGCGCATGCGTAGATTCAAGATGCAATATTTCCTGAACCACTAGTGTTGGATAATCGAAGTTTTTTGTGAGGTGTGTGAATTTGAGAGGACTCTCAGCCGCGAGTGGATTGAGGATTGAGGAGAAGTGACTATTTTTGGGTTGTATGGGTTATGTTGGGAGTGGTTTAGGATTATCGATCATCGGTCAGGTGCTGAACCGATATTGTGAGGTTTTAAAAGAATATTCATGGCAATTATGTGCACGGACAAGTCAGTTTGGGGGAAATAGCGTTGTTTCCGAGTTGGAGTGTCCGTAACCTGGGGCCCTGGGGCTAATTCTAATATTCATGTTACCCCTTCCGGTCATTGACGATATGCGCATGAGCAGACGAGAAGTGATTTAACTGCTGGACTTTTCGTACGAGAGGATTGAGCTTTCGAGTTGCAGGATGCTATTCCCCCATAGAATTCCCTTGGGAGTGTCCGCGCATGCGTGGATTGAAGCTGCAATATCTCCTGAACCAATGTTGTTGAAGAATCAGAGTTTTGTGTGAGGTGTGTGATTTTGAGAGGACGTTCAGCCACGAGTAGATTGCTCATGCGCAGAGGAGTGGTGGCTCTTTCTGGCTTGTATGGCTGCGTTGGGTGCGGTTTACGTCTAGCGGTCATGGATTTTGTGCTGAGCCGATATTGTGAGGTTTTAAAAGAATATTGAAGGCAATTCTGCGAACGGACAATTCATTTTCGAGGAAATAACGATTTTTCCGAGTTGAAATCTCTGTACCGTGGACCTGGGGCCCATTTATAAATAACTATATTTAGAAGATCTATATCAAATTACATTCGGATTTGAAGAATAGGCGAAGAAATTGCGTTCCTAATTAGAAATTCATTTAACCCCTTTCGGTCATTCTTCGTTTCACGCATGAGTAGACAAGAAGTGAT
Organism: Halyzia sedecimguttata; assembly: GCA_937662695.2. Lineage (NCBI taxonomy): Eukaryota > Metazoa > Arthropoda > Insecta > Coleoptera > Coccinellidae > Halyzia > Halyzia sedecimguttata. Next base: position 71,559,961 of record OW569414.2, read on the forward strand.
TTAACTGCTGGAGTTTTCGTCTAAGAGGATTGGGGTTTTCAGGTGCTGGGTGCTATTCCTTCATTGAATCTGCTCATGCGTGGATTAAATTAGCAATATCTCTTGAAGCACTACGCGTGTACTGCACATTTGGAGGATATATCAATTATAGATCCTTATCGCAGTGATCTTCTCTCAATACTGCCCAGGTTGAGCAGTCTGAGAACATTTCTTTGTTTGTGATATATCTGAGATGTTAGTGCTCTTGACGACATCCCAGCGATATAGCGATGAATGTTTCAAAATATTTCCCAGCCAGAGCAGTTTCAGAATTTTCCCATGTGATGTATCTGGGATATTACTGGACTCAACATTTCGATGAGATATAGTGCTGTTCGCGACCTCCCTGATTTACCCCAGTGAACCTCTCAAACTCAAGCTGTTTGGGAACTTCCTCGTGTTATATCTCTGATATGTTACTGGGCTCATCCCCTGTGGTGGTCATTTGGAGCTGATAGAGAGCTCTTGGCGACCTCCCAGCGATATCACAAAAGGCGTCACAATATCCTGGAAAGAGCTCACCGAGATCTTTTGGATGTTCCCTGTTCCCTGTACCACAGATAATATGTGTCCTTGCCATACAGATTGAATAACGTTATTCTTTGTCTATGAAATTGTCAGTTTTTTTTGGCGCTCTTGTTTGATTGACAATCTAGTTTACAAGATTTAAAATATTATGTATTTTATGACTTTTCTTCACATGCTTCGATGTAGAATAATTAATTTATTTGTCACATTGATTAGCAGTGTTTCACTAAATTTCTGTATTATGATGTGATATTAGTATACGAAATATAATATATTTATTTTTTATGTTATAATCATCATGGTCGATTCAGTTGGCCATTGGGCAACTGGTTGTGTCTGTAATCATTGTGGACATATTTTACCAGAAAACGTTTCAGTGTTTTATTGTCCATATCAGCATAAGTATTGCAGCAGTTGCTTTCTAGAACTTAAAAAGAAACACCGAGGTATGTATGTTTCGTCAATGGGGTTTCAAATGGTCGCATTTAATTAATATTAAGTTACACAGTAATTCGTGCATATTTTGTAAGCCTGTCCTGTATAAAGGTGAGAGAGAACTTCGCTTTTTACGATTCCTTTGCTTTTTTCTTTGAATTCGTCGAAATGATCACGTATAGGCTGCATTACATTCACGTAGTATTGTATAATAGTATACAAAACATTTTCGTATTTGATCGTCCTTTACGTTTACACCAGTCTGCCGGACTGTTGTTTCATTAGAAGAATAATGCGTTGGTGAGATCCCTTTTCCGTATACTGTAAATACCCCTTTAAAGAATCAATGGGTATATTATTATAATGTGTTGTCCAATTTTGAGCAAAAGCAGTGATCATCAAGTCCAAATGTAATAATTCTGCCGAATCATCGTAAATAAGAGTAACTATTTGCAAGAATAGGTCTCTTGCATCATTTTTTTTATTATTGGAATAGGTTATTATACCAATAAGAATACTGAAAAATTGGTTCAAGCCCTTTGAACAGGAGCTTTTTGGCGCTCTTGTTCAAACAGACAAATTATATCTCCGAAAGTATTTATCTCAGGGTTAGGAATTATATCAATGGATTCCTATGATAGAACTGCATCATGAAAGAAATTAAATTTTAAAAAAGTGTCGTTTAAAAACAATGCTTCAAAAATTATCTATGAAAAAAAGCAATCTACAATGCTTTAATGCTCCAAAAATTGTCATTAAACTTATTTATCAAGATTAAATGAGCGATCTGCAATGATTCAACCTCGTGGAATGGGTTGTTGCAACTTACAAAATAGAATTTACACTCGGTGCAAAGTTTTCACAACTCGAATTACCTAAGGAAAGTATTATCGAATTGTCTAGAGCAAGGCTGGAGACAATCATAACAGATTGTCCATTTATTCCTGATATTTGAGTAGGTAGTGGATTTCGAACAAATTATTTTAATAGTTCAAAATATATTAATAAAATACTATCCTCTTTTCATAATTTAAAATTTAATAGTTCATACCACTAACACATTCTTTTCTGTATTATGAACCCAAACTCAAGATAAAATGTTTGATACACAAATGTAGATACATCTTTCAGTATTTTTTTTTACTAGCAACATTATGAAAATACTGTATATAGGTACATGTCTCACTACCACTACTTAAGGAAGTAAAAGGTAATATTAACCTCAGTGGTCAACGAACAGTAATTTCTTTTGATGATTCCATTATGTTCTTCTTTCCTATTGCCTCCATAAACTACATCAAAACAGTCCTGTATATATTCACTTATTCAGGAATCGAATACTTGCTTTCCAAGAAGAAATATTTTCAAACTACGAATTGACAATCTGTAATAGCTAGAAAAGATGACATTTATGAATAGTGAACACAGACAGATTCTGTTTCAAATCAAATCGTTCAAGACCATTTTCAGCCAAAAATTCGAAAATTACAGACATTTGGGCAAATTGATAAGCACTCTCTGTTCCGAGGAACAAGAGCGCCAAAAAGTTCAACCGCCGTCAAAAATTTCAATCAGCAGTCAGCATTGGCTGTAACAAGCAGATGGTAAATTTTGATTACGTCATCCGTCATAGCAACGATTCAGAAACGTTTCACCTCATTTGAAATTGCTTCTTGATTTACCGATTTTCAATATCGAAATATTCAAATTTTATAAATTATGAAAGTGTATGAGGGCATACATGATGATCTGATATTAAAGTAGATTCAGAAAAACATAAACATATGGTATTTCGTGTTACATATAAGAGACCTATTGTACAATACGATCATTCAGAATTAAGTTCCTGATTGATTAGATGCGTTCGTTTGCATTCGGCAACACTAAGTACATATATACTCCATTCACTTTTATAAAGTCTCCCGGTAGGCCATGAATTTGACACATATTTCACCATGTATATTTTGAAAATGTTAGGTTATAGCAGAGACAACATTGCAACTGGTTATAGCTTGTCTCTGGTTATAGTCATTTTCCTGTCAGATAACTTAGCAACGTTGTCCTCTCTACAAAGAAGTCGTAGTAATTACGTATTTTCACAATTTGAATTTACTCTCGGAAAAATAGTGAATTTGAGAAGATATTACGTGAATTCAATAATTCTACAGTCCTGGCGACTAGGAGAAAATTTTTGCTCTGTTGTTACTGGAAATATTTCACGCATATAAACTGGTTGGAAGATTCAATTATGCTATTTTCTTGTATGGAAATCAAGAATCAAGTGTTGACATTTTATTGAAAAATAATAGATAGATGAGTAGTCCGTTACTTTGTGATAGTTTATTTAAGAAAATAATAAAACTACCTGAATAACCCGGCAGGAAAACTTCTAAACCAACAGACGTATATACCTATGGAATTCCCCACTTTTCTCAAGAAGAAGACATTTAAATACCTTGTTTTGTTGCACAACTTGAAATACACCAGTTTCAAAATGTAGTAGTAGGTACTACGAAACCCGAGTTATTCTTCCACCTTGATAAAATATAATGATAGGAAACTAAGTAATTTCATTCTAGAGTTCAACATATCAGAATGAAGTTTTCCTATTGCAGATTTTAATGTTATGATTATGTTAAGTTTGAGACTTTTGAGAGTAGAAATGGCAACGTCACGGTGAATTGTTTTGACCTTGACGATAATTCAGCAGTGCCAACCTGCCTCTGCTTTAGTTACAAAAACGTGATAGACCTAAATCATGGCCAACCGGGAGACTTTGTAAAAGTGAATGGAGTATACCTACCTACCTACCTATATAGAATGATAGTTGATTTAGCTGATGCAGACTGCCATAATATGACCGCAAAACAATGTTATTGAATTTTCTTTATTAATTATGCAGTTTTATTGCTGGTTCGGATAAGTCAACAGGTCACAGACGGATTTGGAGCAGGTGGTCTAGATCTGTAAACTTTTACAAGAACGAGCCACGGTCCGTGTATAACGATCACGCTTTTTGGCGATCTTATTGTTTCTCCGAACAGAGTTCTTATCAATTTGCCCAAATGTCTGTAATATTCGAATTTTTGGCTGAAAATTAACATAGATGTTTTTGGTTCGACCAACGGATCAAGAATCCGTGGGCAAAATCGATTCTGTCCGGCCGGCTGGCCGACCGAAACCACGATAACTCTCGAACGGAATGAGCTAGACAGTTGAAATTTTCAGAGTAGGTTTGGGAGATAAATATCTCGGTTAAGTTCGTTATTGGGCAAACCCTTCCCCCCGTGGTTTCGAAGTAACGAAAAAAATTTTTTTTTTTACATTACAAATTTCAAATTAATTTTTCCGTTACATCAGAAGAATCTATTGATATCATTCTCAACTTTAACAAACTAATACTTTCAGAGATATGAATTTCCAAAATTTCAATAATTATTCTTAATTCTATGATTTCATAGAATACTCTAATTCTATAATTTGCTGATGTATGTAAATCCAACATGAGGTGAGTCATAAACCTACTTTTCGAATTTAATTACGAAAATTGTTGAAAATTGACCCACAGAAGCCAAATTGAAAAAAGGTTACAGCACACGGTGTTCCCAAGCGGCCACCCATCCAAGTACTACATGCGCCCGACGCTACTTGGCTGCAGTGTTCCGAAGGTATCTGGCATATTCAGTGTGGTATGGCCGTAAACAATATTTATTCCCCTAACTCTGCAATTATATTTATGATGCAGTTCAATCATAAGAATCCATTTATATTATATCATTCCCAACTCTGAGAAACCAATACTTTCGGAGATATGATTTGTCAAAGTTTGAACAAGAGTGCTAAAGCTCCTGTCCACAGGGCTTTCCCACACTTTTGCGCGTATGTTCTGGGGAACATCGCGTTATTATTTTACCCAAATGTCAGTAATTTTCGAATTGTTTGCCGAAAATGGTCTCAAACTTCGACTACCTGATGAAGAATTCGAGGACAAATTTGATTCTGTCCGGCCGGCCATCCGTTGCCACGTAACTTGAGAACGGAATGAGATAGCTACTTGAAATTTTCAGGGCAGGTGGCGCATCCCAATACGACGGACAAGTTCGTTAGTGGGCATAATAATCGCCCCAATGGTTTCCTAGTAATAATTTTATTTTCAACCAATATAAATCCGATCGAATTGAAACTTGGTGAATAGTTGTAGAATATAAACCTAAGCACGTTTGTAAAATTTTGTGAGGATCGGATCACTAGAAAATTAAAAAAAAATTATTTAACATATTTTTTGTCACGATAACCTGAGAACGGAAACAAATAGTGACTTGAAATTTTCAGGTTAGGTTGTCCATCTGAATGCGACATTTGAGCTTGTTTATAGGCATAATCGGCCAAACGGTTTTGGAGTTATACCCATTTGAAATTTGGTTGTTATTTCCTCAATAACTCGAAAATACAAAACTGATTAAATTCAAACATGGTTATTAGTTGTATAATGCCAACACAAAATTTCTTGCCAAATTTCGTGAGGATCGTATTACTAGAAATTTTTTCAAAAATCATTGAAAATTATTCAAAAAAAATCTATATATCAGTAACTATTCGTCCGACATCGCTGAAATTTTGCGAGAACCTTCGGAACCTAACTCAACTGCCAAGTTCAAAGTTTGAACACGATCGGATATATACAGTATGGTGCAATTGAAAGGAATAAATTCGTTATTTCGTAAACCGGCGACTTCAAGGAAAAATCCCGAAACCCGTCGATTTTTATTCTTAAACAGACTATTCGTAAGGAAACCATTTTATTTTTGACATCATTTTATTTTTGAAGTCATATTAAATAATAATAATAAAATTTTATTAATTTTTTAAACAAATACAAAAATCAATTTTTGTACATTATTGATATGGCTGAATAGGTATTTAAAAGACCTTTCAAATAATGTATTACAACACCCACCTTTCCATCTGAAAATTTTAGCGATGACGTCATCACGCTCACATAGATGACGTCAAAAATAAAAAGGTATCCTTACGAATAGCCCGTTTAAAAATAAAAATCGACGGGTGTCCGGATTTTTCCTTAAAGTCGCCGGTTTACGAAATAACGAATTTATTCCTTTCATTTGCACCATACTGTATATATACTGTCGGGCAGCCTTGTGTGAGTTCAGTAGATGGATGGGTGACCGTTGCCTCGATAACTTTTGAGCGAAAAGAGATAGGGACTTGCAATTTTCAGGGTATGTTGCGTATCCGAATGGGAGAGCTAAGTATGTTTCCGGGCATAATCGGTCCAACGGTTTCAGGGTTATACCCACCTGGAATATTATTTCCCCGATAACTCGAAAAATATAGATTCGATCGAATTGAAGCTTGGTAACTAGTTGTATAGTTGTATTGTATAGCTTAGTATAGTTGTAATTTTATAAAAACCGTACCCCTAGAACATTTCAAAAAAATTATGAAAAACAAATTGGTTCTAGCACTGACATGAAGTCAGTGTTGAAGTCAATTTCAGTTAAAGCATTTTTATGAATATTTCCGAAACTAATTACTCCATCTATCTGAAATTGATTATCAAATTGAAGAGTCATGACCTTTGTTATGCATGCGAACTTTTGTATTGTTTGGACTGCTAAAAACTGTAGAAATAAATTTCAAAAATTTGAATTTTTTTTTCACAATAACTCAAAAAATACTGATCTGATTGAATTGAAACTCGGTAGTTAGATGCAAAGGACCAACACTTGTGCAAAATTTCGTTTGGATCGCATGACTAGAAAATTCAAAAAATTTTCAACTATTTGCGGAATATTTTGCTATAAATTCCAAAACCAAATATCGAATTGAGTCTAATTAATTATGAATAATTGACCAACTAGGTTTCTCAAAAAAAAATGTTATAATTTAGAACTTCAAAAGCTGGGCAAATTATTCCAGTTTTTTTCTTACGTAGAAAATCAATTCTGTTCACATTCGACTTCAGTTCCTACAAGTGTTTTATCTCGCGATTATTGGGATCGTTAACATATGTACAAAGGCAACTAATTTAAATATGGACGTGTATATACGGTGGCAATTGAATAAATCTGAGAACGATGTGTGGAATTTTAAATTGTTTTATAAAATTTTTCTGAAAATTGAGGGACTGTGGAGGAACTCGAGGGACATATTATCACCTCATGTCTATTCTGTGAGTGTGCAAACCAGTTTCGACGAAATAGCGTAGTGTCCGAGGGTGGAGTGTCCATAACGTGGTACTTGGGCTAATTTTTGAAATTCATGCTACCCCTTTTCGGGCATTTTCCGTTATGCGCATGAGCAGACGCTCCTTAAGCCCTGGTTTCTCTGACAAGATCGGCCCGAAATATTTCGGTGAAATAGAACGAACAGTTAGGCAACGATTTCGGTGAAACCCAGTGTAGTATGTGTAGTACGTGTAGCGGTTTGTATAAAAGATCGGAACGAAATTTCGGTGAAGTGTGCGGACAGCAGTTCGTCGGAATCAGCAAGGCTTTGATTTGAACGATCTTAAAACGGCGAGGTTCGGCGAACTTTTTGTTTGTATTGGACCGTGCATTTTTATTTCTTGGAGAATTTATTGACTAAAATTACAGCGTTTGTTCGCGAATTTTCACCGAAATATTTCGGATCCGATCTGGTCAGAGAATCCAGGGCTAAACCGCTACACGTACTACACATACTACACTGGGTTTCACCGAAATCGTTGCCGAACTGTTCGTTCTATTTCACCGAAATATTTCGGACCGATCTTGTCAGAGAAACCAGGGCTTAACACGTTCTGTACGTCCAGCTGAGCTATTCCGTCCTCCTGCAATAGTCCAAGCACAGCCCACTAAAAATATAGTGGGTTGTGGTCCAAGCACAACGGTCGACAGACTGTCCGGTTTCCGCCACCGAATTTTCTAGGAAATCAGACTTTCATGACGGCGGATCTGCAGCAAAATAGGTGTTTAATGTCTTTCGATTTTTCCAGATTTGGAACACAACGAATGTTTCTGTGGAGTTTGTGAAGCACCAATGTCCTTTAGAGAAAGTAAAATAAAACCTGAATTTCCTAACCAACTGAAATCAAACCCAGGCATCCGAAGACCATATCGCTATGACTCAAACCACTTGCCTCATTCCTTGAAAATCGCAAGTATGGAAAATGAAAAGGGGCAACGATCGTCAAGGCCCCCTACGGTAGAAAACCTTTTCGGTCTGCACAAAACAGACCTGAATAAGCTTTTCGAAAAAAATAATCGTGGCGATTGTGTGGTCCAAGAAAAATGTGTTAATTCGCAATCGAAGATATTCGGGAACTACAAAGCATCACTTTTGAACAGACCAAATTATAGTCATTCGAATTCATCACAGTTTTCATCCCACAAACCAGTCGTATGCCCCCACTACCCTTGCGGCAGGATGATTGCGATTTCTTCGTTCGCCAATCACTTCCGTTTCGAACATCCTGAACTCAAGAAATATGCTATAGAACGACATAAAGACACCCTGTTGCCTTTCGATATATCCCTGAGCGAGTGCGGGAAAAGCATATGTCTGGCCATCATCACCATATACGAAAACAATAAAATCGATTTACTGAGGTCAAGGAGCACACACAGCGTCATAAAAACCTGTCGAAAATTCTGCCAGAAGGTGCCTGTCGATTCATTTTGGGTCATGCTGAGTGGTTCCAAGTGCAAAAGAAAATCGCAAGCATATATTTTGGTGTGGTTGTTCTCCAACAGTACCGAGAAATATCATAGCACTATTGAATTGTCCTCTAAAAATGATAACTTGAGTTTCTCATGTTTTAGTGAAGTCAACAGTATACCTGAAAACCTTGGTGTTGACGAAATCTTAGAACAACTGAATTATCTTTATATTAGTTATGGTTCGGCAGCTGGGCTGTTGAGAGAAGGTACTGATTTGAATCTAAGGATTGCAGTACATTAATATTTCTGTAATAAAATGATTGTGAAATTGTCTCAATATCATGTAGGTGTGGTAAATATATTTCATACAGTCGGATTCAAACATAGAGATATTAGAATTAGAATTCTAATAATAAATGGGAAGATCTTCATATAGGCTGCTTCAGAATAAGGTACCGTAAATTCGGGATATTAATCCTGCTCTGATGATTTTGAGATATAAAGTTCCTTTGGACTATGGGTCACTTAATCATTGTTTCTGAGATACGGGGTGTTGAAATAAAAAAAAATGGGTTTTCGAATTTATTTCCGACACTTTCCCCTTTTTTTTGGGTTTTGGTAGGTTATGAGTGCGCATTGAAACACATTTTTTCCGATAAAAAATTATGTTTAATTTTCCCCAGTGGCGTCCATACAGACTTCAGGTCGAATAAATTCCGTGAAAAAATTGGTACGCCAATGATTTTTTCCAAATTTGAAATTATTTTATTTTTTTTTCTCAGAAAGTATTCGTCGCAGGAAAAAAACTCAAGATACCATTCTCACGGTGAATTAGGTGGTGATTACGAAAATAATTTTAATTTTGAAAAAAATCATTGGCGTACCAATTTTTTCAAGGAATTTATTCGGTCTGTACCAACGCCACTGGTGAAAATTAAACATCATTTTTAATCAGAAAAAATGTGTTTCAAAGCGTACTCATATTCTACGGAAACGCGTATGGTGTCGAAAATAAATTCGAAAAACCAATTTTTTTTTTATTTCAACACCCCATATCTCAGAAACAATGCGTCAGAGACCCATAGTCCATAGGAACTTTATATCTCAGAATCATCTGAGGATTAATATCCCGAATTTACGGTATCTTATTCTGAAACATCCTGTATATATTTTGGCTGATTTATCCATTTCTATGATCAGTCACAGAATCCACAGAACACAAACGGTCTAACCTAAAAATTCGTATTCAAATTCAAAACATTACATCTGTAGAAAAATTTATTTTAAATAATATCTATAAGTCTTCAGTAACATTGCATTATTATGAATCGTAATCTAACACATTGTAGGAAAGTAGGTTTATCTAGAAAAAAGAACACTCCATCGAAAACCATTGAAGATTTGCTCAATAGAAAAGATAATATTGTCGCGGAAACATCAAGTATTTCCGAAATACAATCAAACAAAACTCCAACCCCTAAACCAACAGTTAAAAGCGAAATTAATAATGATACTCCCTGTAGGCAAGTTGGTTTATCCCGGAAAAGAAAAACTTCAACTCCATCAAGTTATTTTGAAATTAACAAGAATGTTTGTACTCCAACTCCTTCAAATACCAGAGCTAGTAAAAGGAAATCCTGTAAAGTAGAAAATAATAGTCTCACTAAACATATAGAAGTATCCTCTGCCCAGTCTTCAGACAATAAAATAATTGTAGAGGATAATGATGAAATTTCAAAGGGAAGCCGATGCAATGAAGATAATCATATTAGTTGTGCAAAAAAATTATCGAATCTATTTTCCTCCCCTTCTAATTCCAAAATGAAACAAGATGAAGCGAATACTCTACAAAATACTCAATTCAGTGGAGAAAACAAAAATTCTGAAAGCGACCAAGAAGAAGTTTCCCATACTATAAATATGTCCATAAAATCTGAATCAGATAATAATACAAATAATATTGTAGAGAATGGAATTCCAATTGTGTATTCTTCCAATTCTATTGATGATATGAGATCTGGGCAGAAAAAAATTCTACTTCAAAATAATGATGAGAAAATAAATCAAACCATACACTGCGATGAAAATGATGGTAATATTAATATTAGACTTTCTGCAGACAATTGTTCAGGAATGGTGGCAAGAATTGGGGAAGATTCAAATAATAAATTGAAACACGATAGTCAATTCATAAAAGTTTCTTATTCGGAAAAAAAACAAAATGAGAATATTCTGAGCAATGTTTCAAAACCTAAAAAACAAGAATTCTTGCGTGAACTGTTTGACGGTGATGACGATTTTGAAATTGACCCTAAACAAAAGAAACCAAAAAAAATATTTGAACGAAGTAAAACAGATGTAATCAAAAAAAATAAAAAATCTAGTACAAATAAACTCAAGAAATTCCTATCTGTTGGACATCCCAGATCAACAACACTAACTGATAGTTCCATTACAAGCAACACATCCAGCTTGAATTTATTCAATGATTGTTTTGTCAAATTAGAACAAACAAAACAATCAATACTCCAAAAACACTTAAGTCTTACATCTCAAGATCAAAGCGATGATGATTTTGAAACTTTGACTTGTACGCCTAAAGAAGACGAAGTTAAAAACTTGGACAGTTTGGAGAAGGAAGTACAAGAAAAAAGACAAATGCTGGGAGAGTTGAAGAGAGCAAAAATGTATAAAAATATGCATAACATAAAAGATTTGAAAGAGTTGACTACAAAGTGGAAAACCGGTTGCTTAGATGCACTTCAAGATTTGTTTAAACAACTGAACACGCATTCTCAGATGAGCATGGGGATGTTGCTGAAAAGATTGAATATTCCTGAAGATTTTGTTCTATTGAGTCAGTAAATTTGTCATAAAATTTTATTCTTTCATCCATTTTGAATATATGTACTCCAAATAGAGAAAATTGTACCCCACAAAATGTTCATTGGAATTTTCAAGACCACTATTGTTCAGCTCTATTCCATAGGTAGTGGTGCGCTGCATAAAATCATACAAACAGTTAAAACTGGTTATACTGACATCGTTTAGAAAGAACAGTTATAATTAAATGACAAGGTCCTGGCCAAATCCCTATACAGGCTGTGCCATGATCGATGGTACCCTAGACTTTTACGGAGAACCGGACGTACAATTTTATTGAAAATTTGGTTCCTTGGCTAGGAACTACTGCTCCATCGATCCAGAATATTTTCAGAGCTGCGGTGTTACCTCTTATATCAAAAAGTACAAACAATTTTGATATTTCAAATTGAACACTCTATATATCATTGCTTTTTCGATTCGCCGTAGCCTCCTGATTAATTCAGTATGAACTTCATCATCCCTATTTACTTCCTTTTTTGTGCAAAACATAGCTTCAAGTAGACATTCATTACATCGTTACATGGAATCCTAGGAAGCTGAAATTCCTGGTATGCGTTAACAATATCCCGTATACCATTTACGCGTAACGTCATACGTCCCTAATCATACAGGGTTAACAAGTCCAGAGCGTTCCTGCCAATCGGGTCCTTCTTAAATGGCTTTGTATAATAAATATACTTATGCATATATTTCACAAGTCAAATAGACCCCAGGGGGTTCATTGATTTGCCGAGAAAGCAAGAGCAGACGCGTTTCTGGCTTCTTGGCCTTCATCAGTACTCTGTAGCTTTCCCAACAAATTCAACTAAACTGACCCGCGTTAAGCCTCTCAGAGCCGGCTTGGTCGATCATTTTAATCGCCCATGCCACCTATGAGACGAAACACGGAAATCAGCCTTTCCCCCACCAGTGAATATTTGAAGCGTGAAATCCCATGCCACCATTCACTCGATATTTAATCGAGAACGAGTCCCGCAGAGCTCAGACAGTATCTTCAAAATGGCCATGAACGCTGTTTAGCGTTTTCAAAAATAATAATGAAAAATGGCGATACCGTTGTTAATAAATCAACAAGTCCAGAGCGTTCCTGCCAATCGGGACCCGATTGGCAGGAACGCTCTGGACTTGTTGATTTATTAACAACGGTATCGCCATTTTTCATTATTATCATACAGGGTTGTTCAAAATCCGAGGCTTTTCCGAGACATACTCAAACGATAAAAAGTGCGTTTCTTTCAAATGGAATGACCTGTTTATCATTTGAATTTATTAAGAGTCGAGATTTCATTGAAAAATCATTCAAATGTGTGGTTTTGATGAAATTATTTATTCTATCACGCGTCAATGCGATCAAATTGTAGCAAAATCATGCAGAATGTTCTCGATTGGCCTAAATCTTATTCTGCACTTCTGGTGAAAGCATGAGAGGATTTGCATCAAAATTAGTAAATCCATTTAAAATATTATCTTCCTTTGAAGTTATCAGCTTCGGCATTGTCCGTCCCACTTTTATGTCTTGATCCATAAAGCATGGAATTATTCTGCAATCCTACAAATTTTCTCTTGCATATGTTATGCATTTGGTTCTAAGTCAGGATACATCTTAGTAAACATTCTGCATGTTCTTCACACAATTTGATCGCATATTGGTAATCCATACTCGAAATTTCAGCTCTCTAAGATTCCGAGTACGGAAGTGATGAATGTTTAATTGAAACTATATTTTGCACAAAAAAAGAAGTAAATCAATCAAGCATTTACTCGAAAACTGCTAGAGATAGGGACAGGGTCTGATTTAAACTTAATTCTGATTAATGCCGCCCTGGGCACCGGAAAAAAATCCGCCCCAATATATTGGAATTTTACTTAAACTTAAATTTTATTTTTCTCACTTTCCGCCCTAAAAAATTTGCCGCCCTGGGCAGTGGCCCCTAGTGTAAATCCACCGCTGGATAGGGATGAGGAAGTTGATACTGAAATAATCAGAAGGCTACGGCGAAAATAGCAAAAATATACAGGATGTTCCATTTGAAATATCAAAATTGTTATTACTCTTTGATATAAGCGACAACACCGCAGCGCTGAAAATATTCTAGCTAGATCGATATGCACCAGTGGTTCCTAGCCAAGGAACCAAATTTTCAATAAAATCGTACGTTCCGTTCTCCGAAAAAGTCCAGGAGGGTACCATCGACCGTGGTCCACCCTGATGAATAAACACACCTACGTAAACATAGCACCCAAAGATAATAGATAAACCGCCGTATTCACAAAGCATTCAATCTCCGTTAAGTCCTAACAGTTAAGGATAAATAAGAATCGCATCATCAATTAACGTATGTAACGGTGGAGAAAGAGGCCTGTTTCACGTTAACTGAGGTTGCGATTCTTAGTTATCCTTAACTGGGGACCTCAGTTGAGACTTAACGGCGATTGAATGCTTTGTGAATACGGCGGTATTATTATAATCTTTGATACCGGAGTATTAACAACATTGATAAAGCGGCCAGCGTTCATCTAATTCTCTCTATAATATTTGATACTGGTATTTATTGCGCACCACGAGAGCCGAAAAGGTAGTACATAATAAAATGTTCTTTAAAATATAAAACAGCACTGACGTAAACTCGGTATTGTTTGGAGCGCTTGTTCACGCTGATCAATTTGATGACTAGAGGAAAGAAATTTTCTAATCAGATAGTAGTGGCCATCATTCTCAGTTGTGTGAAAAATTAAGAGTGCGCTCCACATATAAGGTGGCGTAAGGATTTAAGCCTACTAATAACCCATCAGATTTTCCTGAGTGGTTTCCTTGGCGGATACCAAGGAGGGACATCAGAATCATGTCATTAGGAAGCACGGCAATGCAGACTGAACTCACATTAGTGCTTTTTTTGTGGGCATGTTCTAAGGAACAGCGTGCTATCATTTTGCCCAAATGTCGGTATTTTATAACTTTTTGATGAAAATGGTCTCAAACGATGCGGTTCGACTCTCTCTGGTGAATAATCCGCGGTCAAATCCAATTCTGTCCGGCCGTCCGTAAGCACGATAATAACTCCCGAACGAAATGAGTTAGAGTTGAAATTTGCAGGGAAGGTTTGGAGCGTTAAGTTCGTTAATGGGCAAAATCCGCCAAGTGGTTTTGGAGTTATGGCCATTTTGAGCTTCAGCGTTTTATCCTCAAGTTTAAGGAAATGGATAGGCCGATCAACTTGCGAAAAGGGCCTTCAGGGTAACACCTGCTGAACCACAACCCTTCTGTGGGCTTGAAAAAGACCACCACAGGGCAGCCATCCAACAATGGGAGCTAAATAACAGAATATAGCACTTTGGAGAAATACTCCTGGACTTGCGTAGTCAAAAAGTTTCGTAGACTTCTCACCATCATCCTATACCAGGAGGCTCGTGCAGCTGCCATGAGCTGAACTTCGGGTAGTGGTGAGACCGCTGACAGGGCACTGTCTGTACAAATACCGAATGAGCAAATCAGCAGACGAAACATGCAGGCTCTGTGGATCGGAAAAGAAAACTGCCGAACATATAGTTTGCAAATATCAAGAGCTGGCCAGCCTAAGAATTTTACATATGGGTGAGCCAGTTTTAAAACCTCACGACGTGATACCCAAGCAGGCTGTCATCAGGTATGTTAACACCATTGACAATGTGTTTAGGATTGAATAAGTAGGGTAATAGAACAAAGATCGTATCGTACGCAGGGCTGTAACAAGCCTCATATGACCCCGTTCTATTAATAATAATAGAGGACATCTGAGTCATTGATACAGGTGGAGGAGTGGTTGTCCGCAAATGTACTAACACGGAACAATAATGATAATATTCAAAGATTATTTCTTATTATTATCACTTGAAAGACTTCATATGAGTCAACAATCTGTTGGGTTTTACCATAGAAGAAAGAAATGTAAAATCTTGGAAGAGTCAAATCGATGGATTATTCAAAGGCAAGGTATGAAACATGATTTTCTTACCCTGGGAGGGATCAGCTCGTGCTAACTTGGCACATGATGTCGATTACTAAGAGAAGCTTCTGCAACGTGGGTGTCACAATATATAATCTCCTTGCCGTTGATATAGGATATCTTATGCCAGATTTCATGAACAAGCGATTGGACAAGGATCTGTCTCTCCTGACCACCTGTTATAGTATAAGCGAATGTCAAGTTTGTATCCAGTCAGTGTGAAGATTATCTTCTTGTTGCTATATTCCATTATTACTATATTTTTAAATTTCATGCCAATTTACATAAATATTATTATGAAATCAAGTTCGATATATTCATATCATACTTCAGTCCTTTTTGAATCTGCCCACCAAATTTGAACTCTATCAGTCATACCGTACGCGAGGGGCATGCTTAATAAAAATACACAACAGCCACCAGAATCTCTACCACATCCAAATTCCAGAAATTCACTTATACAGTATTTTCGCCCAGCATACAACTGAATTCACTGCAAAAGACCCAACACAAGGCGTAAGAAAGTATTTGAATACTGAATTACGCTTATGTTGAAAACAAGAAACATTCCTCAACCATTGGGTGGTGCCAAGCCGTTCGTGGCACGTCTTGCAGGGGACTGTGCCTCAATCCTCAATCTTATGATATAAAAATAGTATTACATTCCTGCAGTGCTCGAAGTTATAGGATGCTGATTAGGTCTAATTTAGTCCGAAGCAAGTTTCCATCCTTGCTACTGGCTGTTCAATACCTTCTTTAGTAGTTCTGTTGCAATGACCCAATTTAAAAGGTTCCATCATTGCGCATTTCTTGTCATAGCAACAGATATATCTGCCATTGTGCACTATTTTTTTTACAATTATGGATATGACTTCTAGGTATGCTGACTACTATTCAGTCATAAGAATTGAGCAAGATCATGTTTTATGATTGCAGCAACAAATATAATCATCATAAGATATTAAAATAAATATTTATAAACATACAATTATTTACAGATTACACAACAAAAACTTATATTCTACCAGTATAATAGATATTTTGATCATTAACACCAAACCAATAAATTAAATTAACATACAACAATATGATCAACTTGGATTAAACATTAACATTCAAATAGAAATATAAGTAATATACAAAATATGAAAATATAATTGAATTGAAAGCAATAAGAAATATAAAAAGCAAACAATGTGAGAAGCTTGATGAAATAAATCAACAGAAATGTTCAACTACAATATTCCTTTCTATACTGATGTCTCCAACTATGAAAATCTACTTTAGACCCCCAAACTTTACAGAAATAGGATTAACGGGAAGTTTTCCACGGGCCCCAAAAATATAGGATCAAAATCAGAACATGTTTTATCGAATATTTTTCAAAGGAAATTTTCTTGACTATATTTCCACGCTAGATATTTGTCACAAACACTCTGAAATAAATCTTGTAGAAAATGATTACACTTCAGACGAAAACTGGATCCAGTTAGAATTGGGTCATATCAATTTGTCTTAAACCTAAGGTAGGGATAGCAAACCATTGTTGAATGGAAAAAATAAAAATGTGGCTATAACGTACCATCAAAGAATCTTGAAACTTTGTTACCCACATACATGATGTCATATATGTATAAACAATATTTTCGAAAAATATTTTTTTCAGTATATCGTCATTTATTGGCGTGTCCAAATTATTTTGTTGCTTGCCACCAATGGCAGTCTCGTCATTGGTTTGTCATCCCTGACCTAATGTATGAATTGTTGTTCAACGAATCGCCTGAGACATATGCAGTGGTGTTAACATGAGTTCGAATGTTGCATCTTTCAAATTGGCACCCCTAAGATTTGCTTCATGTAAGTCGCTTCCAGATAAATCACATTTCTAAAAGATAGAAATAGGTTACATTGTTGAAATACTGACTGCTTCTAAAGCCACTTACTTCTAAGTCAGTACCAGCTAAAACAGCTGCCCTCAAATTGCAGTTTTGTAAGTTTGCATTTTTTAGAGTTGCCACTCTCAAGTTTACACCACACATATCGCTCTCCTCAAGATTAGCAAATTTCAAGTTGACACCCTCCATATTAGACCTAGAACCTTCAGGATCTTTAAAATTACAGTTTCTCATAGAAGCTCCTTCAAAATTTGCACATAGTCCTTTAATACCTGTAAGTATCAACTCAGAATTAGTTTAATGTAGAATTAAAATTATTTGCTTAATGCTCTTCTTATGCAAGCCATGAACAATGTATGTACTTTAAACAAATAAAAATGTATACAGGCTTTTTCATTACAACACAATTAGATCTCAACATAATTTGAATAGGTATGCTTCTTATCAAACTGAATTATAAAATTGTGTATTCTTATGGCTATTGGATAAGTTATAATGAGAATAATGTTATACACAAATAGAGTTAAGACAATACAAGTGTTTAGTACAATGGTGATTAAAATTACTTTACAAGTTGGAAACCTTAACTACAAATCAGCTAACTAACATTACCAAATAATACATCATTAATAGACGCTTATGGGCCTACCCTCAGGGTTGAAAATTGTAATAGCTCATAACTTGTGTAAATAAAGCTAGGATGGAACCACTCACTTACCTAAGAGCTGTGCTCCATCTATATTAGTATAGGATAAATCTGCTCTTTCAAGGCAACACCAGCTAAGGTTTGAACCTGTCAATTTGCACTTTTGCATATTAGCATATTTGAAATTAATGTACCTTAAATCTAGTTTGCTCAAATCTGCCCCTGCCAAATTAACTCCTTGAAACCTTAATTCAGCAGTATAGGGACTCTTGATTAGAGCATCTATAACATCTCTTCTGGTTAATGGAGTGTCAATGTTAGTCTGTACTCTCAAATTTTCCAATTGGGGAATGATTGAATCTATACCAAAGAATTTAGCCTCATGTAATATTCCATCAGGATTAACATGGGTATCATATATCAAATGCCCACTTCTTAGATAGTTTAGAATAGGTTCGAAATATGTTGGACTTCTATCTATGAGGTAAGCACCATTGGCATCTAAATTACTAGGAATGAAAAGATAATCGTCCTCAGTTTCAGCAAACATGCGAGCAAGCATACTTGTAGGTTCCTTGGAGGTCAAAGTTGACCTAGATGTTGTAAAATACTTGCCACCAACATTCAATGTTATCCAATCAGAAGGCTTTTTATTTCTTGGCTTTATGAAATTTTCTCCTGCTGAAATGAACAGTTCATCATTATGTCTGATGAGAGCAATTTCTTTTATTTCGGTTCCATCATTCAAGAATATTTTTTCTGGCAATATATTCATTCTGAGGTATACTTCATTTTTGAGCTCTTCCCAGTTGCTTGGTAAGACAAATTCCTGCAAAAGTGTATGTTATTAATTCCACTATGAACTACAGCACAGCAAGGATATTGCTACCACTCTATCCGCAGTTTGCCCATTTTTGTAAACTATTATTTTTTTTTCAGACATGATAACTAAGGAATTTTATTAAATTGAGACACGAAAAAGTCTTCCTTATATTATTATTAGATTGATTATGGGACATTAAAAAACAATCCCAATAAACCAATGAGAATATGAGAATATTGACCAGAATTTAGTAAACTAAACAGCACAGAAATCACCGAATACAAATATATAAACAGTAAAACCACAGAATACAAATATATATATAGTAAAACACACAGAACACCATGGAGGTCCTTCTACCTCACAGAACACAAAAATACTGAAGTCACAGAACACAGAACACATATTTACTTTATGAAACAGTCAGAGAAATTTCTATTTCTATTTCTCTGGAAACAGTACATCACAGAACATTGGCAAAACCAGTGGTGCACTGGTGCTGCACTACGGGCCGGTTTCTCAATTGCGAGTTAACTCGAGGTTGCGAGTTGACGCATGTATTTGGCGATATTTATGAATGCGTAACACTCGGGTTACCCGCAACCTCGGGTTAACTCGCAATTGAGAAACTGGCCCTTAGGGCCGGTTTCTCAATTGCGAGTTAACCCGAGGTTGCGGGTAACCCGAGTGTTGCGCATCATGAGTATCGCTAAATACATGCGTCAACTCGCAACCTCGAGTTAACTCGCAATTGAGAAACCGGCCCTCAGTGCAATAAATGTTGCACACGTCAAAATGCTCGACCAAATTCTTCAATGGTCATTCATGCACTCAGGGCCGGTTTCTCAATTGCGAGTTAACTCGAGGTTACGAGTTGACGCATGTATTTAGCGATATTCATGAATGCGCAACACTCGGGTTACCTGCAACCTCGGGTTAACTCGCAATTAAGAAACCGGCCCTCAGTGCGCACGAGTTCTACCAATGGAATTCGCTAGGCGATCGCAACTACTAGGCGATCGCAACGTTCGTAGAGTCGTCTGCGCAGTACTGCGGTCGTTCGCGTGATGCATTAGCATGATCGTTGTGGAACCTTAGTGGAACGCGCCCAAAATAATACACATTTAGTGTTCTGTGATTCACAGTGTTTTTTGTTTTTCTATGCTCATAGACGCGATCGCAAACAAGAGTGCTGCCACTTATTGTGAACTAGGGGAATTGGGATAAATAATAACTCGTAGGTACTTTAGACTACAGTGACTCTATAAACAGTTTAATAACTGTTTAATAGAGTCACTGTACCGTGACTGTACCTTAGACCTAAGTCTAAGGTAGGTACTAAATTAACGTAAATATTTGTATTTCTCGCTTGAATTTCAGGTTTGTATTAGTGATGGAAAGCAAAAAGAAGCCGAACAGGTCTTACTTAGTACTTCAATGATGAACCAATGCGAAAGAAAACATTTTCTTTCATTATTAAAAAAAAATACGACTGCGAAATGGAAAACTATTCGGATCTATATTATTATTGGAGATCCGAGCAGCCTTGTTTGAGTTCAGTAGCTGGCTGGGTGACCGTTGCCTCGATAACTTTTGAACGAAAGGAGATAAGGACTTTCAATTTTCAGGTTAGGTTGCGCATTTGATTGGGATAGTTAAGTGCGCTGTTGGCCATAATCGGCCCAACGGTTTCGGAGTTATACCCACCTGGAATATTATTTCCTCGATAACTCAAAAAATATAGACTCGATCGAATTGAAGCCCACTAGTACTATTAGTACTAGTTACCAATTACTAGTTGTAGAATATCGACATAAAGACGTGTGTAAAATTTTGTGAGAACCGTACTAAATTCTTAAAAAATTACGAAAGAAAAAATTGGTTCAATCACTGACGTGGAGTCAGGTGCTTTTCCGCGAATGTTCTATTGTTCATTCTCCTGTATTGGGCACTCTTCATCGAATGTACCGTGGTAAATTCCTTTAAGGGCCGGTTTCTGAGGAATATAACATCTGGTTTATCTTCCGTTTATCTGTCCAATTCAAAAGAATTCGGTAGATAAACTGAAGATAAACTCCATTCAAATGTGTCAGAAACCGGCCCTTGGAGTGTCCAATTCAGGAGAACGGCGTATAATAGAATTCACCATGGTAAATTCGATTAAGAGTGTCTATTCTCCTGTATTGGACACTCATAAGGCTGGTTTATGCTGGCTGGTAACTTTAACTTAACCCTTAACTTAAAAATTGAGACATAGATTTCTAGGAATATTGTTTATACTGAGACTAAAGAATTCGTTTTCCTTTTAATAATAATAATAATTAACAAGTTAACGGATTCTTTAGTCTGATGATAAGCCATAACACTAACAATCTATGTCTATATATATTATATATATAGGATTAAGTTAAAGTTATCAGCCAGCATAAACCAACATTTAATCGAATTTACCATAACAAACTCTTTTATATAATCATTAATTATTTTGAAAAACTACAATTTTGTTATGAAAACTTGATTCTAGATTGTTGAGAAAGGTTCACTGAATCTGTTTCAACAGAAATAAACCTTAAGAAATTAGCCAAAGTATCCAAAAATAGGCGAGAGATTCGCGAAAATTTAAGGAAATGCATGGCTTGGATCCACGGATGGATCGTAATTCAAAATTCCCGCCTAACTAACTGATGCGGTCTCTTCATATCGTTTTTTACGAATACTATCTAGGATTGAATAATAGTTCATAAGATCCATTATCAAGAAATTCCACTCGTAAAAAATAAAAACACTCTAAATAAACAAAACCAATTTTTTAAATTTTTCCTCTAATGCTAATGTTAATCACTTATTTGACAGTATAATCGATATATCCAAGCGATCTGTGGTCACGTGACGAAAAATTCCGTCGTCTCTCGGATGAGATTGCCGAACGCGCCTATTGTATTGAGTCGCAGACTACGTAACTCTACGTAGGCTACGAGTAAAAAGAACATTTTTTTCAACTTTGTTTTTTATGTTTTATGAATCAGTTGTCAATGTCAACGCTGCTAAAATATAACCTTAGCATATGTGACCTGAAAAGCAAAAATTGCTATTCAATATTGATATTATTATCTGAAATTAGTTGGTTGGAACTTTTGTCTTAGTGTACCATTTTTCCTTATAATAAGGACATGTGTGGAAATTTTCTAAGGCTCAAATTGTTTATGATTTGAAGAGTGGTAGAGATCGTTGAAATATTTACAAAATGTCGAATTCTCTCTGTAGAAATTCAGTTCCCAGAGTATATCAAGAAGTAATTGAAGACGTTATAAGTTCAGTTCGAGAGGTTTTCAAAGAAGATGGTGTAGACGAATTGATTCTTCAAGAGTTGAAACAAACATGGGAAACCAAACTGTTGGCTAGCAAGGCTGTACCTAATGAGCAAGAAGAGAAACTGAAACAGAAACAAAGTGAAGTAAGTACTGTCAACGGATTTCCTAAGCAATTAGTGGCACAACCAATGCATCACCCCAACTTAGTTAACCAACAACATCAAGTAACTCAAGTAGTAGAAACAAAAATGGTACCAATTCAAATTACTCTTCCACCTCAACCTGGTACTGAGACACAACGAGTTCTTACTATTCAGGTGCCAGCCACAGCACTTCAAGGGAATCAATTACAAAAGGTTCTTACTGGCCCTGTTATAACTGCTACAATGGGTTTACCTGCAAATATTGCTTCCTCTTTGCTCCAGCAGCATGTAAATGCTGCTTTCAGCAGTCAGCAACAAGCTGTCACTATTGTGAAACAAAATATCATACAAGCTGATGGTCAGTCTGATTTTGAGGCTAGTAATGTTTTAACGATAGAATTCATTATGCCCAAGCAACAGGGACTTAGAAGGTGCAGTAAAAGTGTTAAAAAAATAAACAAATCCTCAAAGAGACAACCTGATCAACTAGATGGACCCTTAGATACATCTGATGAAGATGAAGAACCGTCTGATGATAATGATGATGAAGATGAAGATTTTGATGAAGAGAAAGATGAGGATCATGATATGGAAGACGAAGGCGGTGAAGAGGAACCTTTAAATTCTGAGGATGATGTATCTGATGAAGATCCAGGAGATTTGTTTGACACAGATAACATTGTTGTATGTCAGTATGATAAAATAATTAGGAATCGTAACAAGTGGAAGTTTTACCTAAAAGATGGAATAATGAATTTGGCAGGCCAAGATTATGTCTTCCAGAAAGCTAATGGTGATGCAGAATGGTGAATAAATGGATGGTAATAATTTTAGACTTTCCAGTCATATAAGGGTGGTTTATCATTTTTTTTTCTGCATGAGACTGTTTATGTTTTATGGTTTCTACCAGCTCATATGTGTTAACGAGATGATGAGGAAATCATCTCAACGTATAAATATTGATGTTATATTTTATTTCAGAGAAAACTGAGTAATGCAATGATAATATTGTAATTTGAAATATAATAAATTATTGAAATTCAACCTTGTAAGTTCAATACATGAAAGCGTTTTCACCAACAAAGAAAAATCAACAGATCACATTCAAGTTAAGGTTTATTACTTTCTTTCGAATCGTGCAGCAAATACATTTTGCAACTCCTCTGAAAATTTCATTGTACATTTTGAAGCCTTTACGCATGTACTGATTTCGTCGAATTTTTTTTCATAACAATAGTGGATCATGTTCCGACTATTTTTCGAGAAACTTCTTATTTAATTTCAAGCTTTAGAGTGAATTGATCAGATGGAAAAACTTAGATGATCAATGACAGATAGTTTCATGAATTTTCCAATTCTTGCGACACATTAGGCAAAGCACTGTTAATTTTTGACCCAACACAGAATGGTGGCTGTTACCGTCTGACTAGAAAATTGATTCCCTAGCCTCGAGACCTCGGAGTCTGACACCTTAACCACTGAGCTAATGGCACTACATAAATCTCATACCTTAGGACATGGTATTTGGTCATTATTTTACATATACTCTGCTACCTTAACTGACCAATACTTTTTGTTATTCCTGAAATTTGGTACAGAATCGAGCATTAGCCCCAAGATTTTCTATATAATTGAATCATTTTAAGAGGTGGAAATTTAGAAAAAATCTGCTAACATTTTATCACTCAATCCAAAACTTTTCATTTCAGCAATTTTCTCCGGTCATCAGTTCATGAGTTAAATGCAGTCTTCAGATTTCAGTAGGATGATATTCTTGGTGGTTTATATATGTTTATATTTCCTTTTTTTTGGACCATGTTCACATTATTTTTCATTTAATTTGGTGTAATATTCCATCAACAAATCTTTATAATCGTTCTGCAAAAAAATGTTTGTGAAACTGGAATGTCACTTGTTTTCATTAGAACCCAAACAAATAGACTGCACCAACGGAATGACCTTAAGGTACCATTAAATAATTAATATTCAGATTTTTGTGAGTCCCAAATCTTAATTTAATATTAGTGCTGATAATGAGGCAAGCATAATATACCGGATGTCCCAGTATACATGCTCCAATGGATTATCTCAGTCATTTCAAAACATAAAAATTTGAAAATTTTATGATTTTCAATTCGTTCAAGGAATCTTCAACTGAGGAAAACAAAAATTGAAAGTCACTTTCGGTTTGACCGGAAGTGAGTCTGACTTTTTTATCTCAAATAGCACCCTGTATATTTTTGGCAATTTTTTAATTCTACTCAAAATTACCTTTCCAACGATGTATCGCACTTTGTATTTTACATTTGATTTGAGGGAGAATACGTCAATTGAAATTTCAAATTGAAATAATTGCAGTAGGCTAAGATATTTTGGGTGATCTTGATTTTGACTTATAATCCGTGTGTGCTGATCCATCTATCTTCAAATGGACCGATAAGATGGCCTGCAAGACCTCCCGATTTAACACCGCTAGATTTCATCCTTTGGTGATATTTGAAAGATCGTGTGTACCAGACTCCTCCTATTGATTTGGAAGACCTAAAAAACAAAATATGGAATGCATATAGAGCCGTTAATGCTGAGGTGTTATTTCGTGTGAACTTGCCTACCGAGCTGAAAGATGTGTAGAAGCAGATGATCAACATTTCGAACATATACGCTTTAGTTATTTGGATATTTAGGATTATTTAGTTATTTGGATATTTTTTTGCCCTCATTTTTGTAATTTTTGTTTCTTTTACTATTCATTCTTTGTTTAACGTTCGGTAAAATACATAGTTGATTTCAACTTGAGGAAGGTTTTTTTATTGATCTCGATTATTGAAGACAAAATCAAGATCACACGGAATATCGTAGTCTACTACAATTCTTTCAATTTGAAATATCAATTGACGTTTTCTTCATCAAATCAAATGTAAAATACAAAGTGTTATACATCGTTGGAAAGGTATATATTGCATATTGTTGTAGGGGGTAACATTGCACTGCGACCTTAAGGTCTATTGTGCCCCCCATTCAGAGCTGTCGATGTCATTAACATCTACAGCTCGCCTTTCAGTTCCAGAGTTCTGATGAACTCCAGTATCTGGGATGACTTCAAGGAGGCTAGGTCTTCGCTCCTGCAGATTTCTTGCCCAAAGCATTCCTTGCGTTGGTTTGAGATGGCGAGGCATTCCGCAGTCAGGTGATCAGGAGTTTCATCCTCTTCCCAACATAATCTGCACTCGTCAGTTTCTGCTAGCCCTAATCTCATCATATGCTTCCTGAGGCCGCAGTGCCCTGTGAGGAAGCCAGTGATGAGGTGCAGCTTGTTCTTACTGAGGTCCAAGTATTTCTTGAATCTGACAGTATCAAAGTTCCGGAGAATTTCTTGGAATGATCCATTCTGGGGAGAGATCTCCAGAAAGTACCTGTCTCAGTTTCTTCTTTCGTCCGGAATTCACTTTTGTAGGTGTGTCTACCAACCTCACACTAAGGCTCTGGGCCAATAAAGGGGGTTTGTGCTCCTTTCTTGGCAAGTGTGTTGGCCTCCTCATTTCCTATGATTCCCGCGTGACCAGGAACCCAAACCAAGGAGACCCTGTTGTTCTTGCCTACTCCATTGAGTTTTCTTCGGCACTCCCATATTAGCTTGGATTCGATAACATGGGAGCTCAGAGCTTTAATAGCAGCTTGACTGAGTGGATTGCTTTATCACAACTCTGATAGTTTCTTTCTAGGTTCATTTCCACGCATCTTCCTATAGCAAGTACTTCTGCCTGAAAGATGCTCGGATAGGAGCCTAGCGATAGTGAGCATTTGGTGCCTGGCCCATATACTCCTGCGCCAGATTCTGTATTGGTTTTTGAACCGTCTGTGTACCATTTAATGGCATTTCTTTTAAGAACTTGGGTGGTGGCTTCCCTGTCCCAATCTTTTTTCATACCAAGCTTTTCGATGCTTACTTTCTTGATCATTTCGTCACTAGGAAGTTTGGCTGATGAAATGTACCTGGTAAGAGAGGACCAGGCTCTCTGGTTTTTAATGCTCTCAATACCTGATCCTTTCCTAGATATTCTGAGAATGACTTCATGGGCCATTTTCCCTTTCACTAGATGAAGTGGTGTGAGATCTGTTATAATCTCAAGTGCCCTGGTAGGACATGTTCCCATAGCTCCAGTGATACACACACAGGCCAGCCTTTGTACTTTGTCGAGGGTTTTCCTTGTACAATTCTAGCTTGTTTATGAGTACCAAACTACTGCCTCATACGTAATTATGGGTCTCATAATCATGACGTACATCCATCGCAGTATCTTAGGGTCGCAGCCCCAAGTCTTACCGGCTAGATTCCTGCACGCCATCAAAGCCTTTGTTGCTTTACTGGCAGTGATGTCGGCATGCCGATTCCACAGAAGTTTACTATCTAGTGTTACCCCCAGATATTTGACTTCAGACTTCCATTCTATTATCTATTATCTGCTCGATAATGTTCTACCGGCACAACAACATGGCTTTCTTCCTCGAAAATCTACATTCACTAACCTCCTAACCAGGCTGAATGAGTGGACTCTGGCTGATGACAACTACGAGCCAATTGATGTGATCTATCTGGACTTTGAAAAGGCCTTTGACAAAATACCAACAGAATTTCTGCTTTACAAGTTAGAACATTTTGGAATTAGGGGCAAGCTTTTGAGATTGCTGAGGGGTTTCCTCACTGAGAGAACTTTCCAGGTACGTGTGGATTCTTCACTTTCGAAAGAACATAAAGTCCTCAGCGGTGTTCCCCAGGGGTCGGTTCTGGGACCACTAATGTTTATAGCATATTTAAGTGATCTCTACCAGGGACTTTTCGCTAAAGATGCTTCATTTGCTGATGATGGAAACGTGTATGTGAACCCACTGCTACATCATGCTGAATTACAGACGGATCTTAATAACATCAAGGAGTGGACACGAGAGTGGGGGATGCCTTTGAATGATTCTAAGTGTACTGTCTTACATATAGGCCAGAAAAATCCCAAATTAGACTACTTTTTTGAACATGCAGAAATAACATGGGTTTCAAAACAAAAAGACTTGGGAATAATCGTAACATCTGATCTTAAATGGGAAGCACATATCACACAGATGACCAAAAAGGCCAATTCGATGATCTATCTTATTCAAACAGCTTTTAAAGATATGTCAGCAGAAATTATCTTGAAACTCTACAAGTCATATGTGAGGCCAAAGCTTGAATATGCTCAAAGTGTTTGGAATCCATATTACGTCAAAGATATAGAGCGGATAGAAAGAGTGCAGAGACGAATAACTAAGATACCTCAAGAACTTAGAAATCTGCCTTATGAGGTAAGGCTGGTAAAACTGGGTCTGACGACTTTGAGGGACAGAAGAACTAGGGGTGATCTCATTGAAACGTACAAGATACTCAATGGCCATTACGCTTGCGGTCTGAGAGGCGTCTTCCATCTTGGTCTAAACTAAACACGAATCTGAGAGGTCATAATCGGAAACTCTCAAAGGAAAAATGTGAGGACTCGGACCGCATCCTTTTTTGTGCACTATGGTGTATAGATGTTTGAGGGAGGGAAGAAGAATAAAGTAACGACTGTGATTGTTTAATGTGATATAAGACCTTTCGATACACTCTGTGATATTAAATGCTTTAGATAATTGTTCAAACAAACACGGCGGTCTCATCGGTGTCTACCGTCTACTGTCGTTAATAATAATAATATCTCCGTTCAAAACAAGGGATCTCACAGCTGGAAGTTTCCTTCTCCGAGTAAACAGAATCACTGTGGTCTTGTTCGGGTTTATGCTGAGCCCCACTGCTCGATAACTCTAAGGCCCTCCTGTAGTAAGTTACACAGGGTGCCCTCGAATTTACCTCTGACCATTAGGACTATGTCATCAGAATAGCCTATACACTCAAAGCCGAGCTCCGTTAGCCTGTGAAGGAGCTCATCCACTACTAGGCTCCACAGAAGGGGAGACGTTACATCCATTTTATAATGATTTTATTCACTCCTCGCCTTACGAGTGCATTTTTGACAGACACAGACACGCCATTTCTTTATGGTCCAGAGTTCTCTGGATGACTTCAGTCAGCTGATCCAGAGCCCTCTGTAGATCGGCCCGCTCTGTGAGCATTCTGACTTTTGTGAAGTGGAATGATCTCCAGATACACTGTTCTTATGTAGTGGTCCACTACCTTCTCCATCGTTTTAAGTAGGAACGATGTCAGACAAATAGGTATTAAAGATCGGGGATCAGTCCCGTCCTTCTTCCCTATTTTTGCCCTTCTCAATTTACTTGGTACTTGACCCAAGGCTAAACTGCTTCTCATGATTCTCAGCAGATGGGGAATAATCTATTCCATACCTTTCTACAGGAGTGCTGGAAATATTCCATCCACTCCAATCAATAAAGTTGATTTCTCTCTCTCTCTCTATATAGGGTGCTATTTGAGATAAAATAAGTCAGAGTCACTTCCGCTCAAACCGAAAATGACTTTCAATTTTTGTTGTAACAAAAATACAAAAGGATCAAATATGCTTGTCAAACTAAAATATTTAATCACCAGTAGATGATACACAAATAAATATTCAACAATTATTCCAATGTGATCAGAGCTAGCCTTATGACAAAAGGATGAACGTCATAAACATAGCTCAAGGTTTCTGTGTACAACATATAAGAATTTTATTTTTATGTACAACATAATATGCATTTTCCTTAAAAAAATGTTGTTCAACGGAAATACTTCAGCAGTTTCATTATCACAAAATTTATGGAATATTTAATTATATCGGTGTTTAGTTTAGAAATCCATTACTAGTGGCCAGCAGTCCATATTTTGGGATTCAGATGAGCCAGCAGATCTACCTAGCAATAGATCCACATTTTTCTGGGAGGTCTACATTTTTACGGTAGATCTACATTTTTCCGGTAGATCTGCATTTTTCCGGTAGATCTACATTTTTTCGGTAGATCTACATTTTTCCGGTAGATCTACTTTTTTCCGGTAGATCTGCATTTTTCCAGTAGATCTAAATTTTTTTGGAAGATCAATATAATCGGTAGATAAATTGAATCGGTAGATCAATTGAACCGGTAGTTCAATGCCATCTAACGGGTCCTGTTGTGATTCTGAGAATCATTCATACCCGAAAGTACCATCGAAATATGTCAGGAGTTTTTGAGTGGCTAAAAACCGAATATAGCGTTACATACAGAATCGTATTGTGAACCTTTGTGCCTTCCGAAATACAATAACAAAGATTCATCAAAAACGGTATAGCCATTTTTGAATTCCTGTAAACCGATTATAGTGTCACCTACCGGGGAATATTGTGGATCTGGAACTTTGTCAGATACACGCACAAAGTTTCATCGAAATCGGTCCAGTCGTTCTTGAGTTGTTATAAACCGAATGCAGCACCACCTAACGGGTTTCTATTGTGACACTGAGAGCCACTCAAACACGTACACAATGTTTCATCAAAATCGGTCGAGGCATTCCTGAGTTTCTACAGACCGATAGCAGCGCCACCTACCGGGGTATATTGCGGACCTGACACATACTCAGATACACACACAAAGTTTCATCGAAATCGGTTCAGCCGTTCGTGAGTTTCTATAAACCGAATACAGAGGTTTCGGAGTTGACATTTTTTTAAAAACACCCCGTATAGCAGCGGTTATCATTTCATAACGGTTTTACAGTGTTGAGAATTCTCTTTACGATAGATCTGTAGGGGTGACATTTTACTTGAAACACCCTGTATAGTTAATTTTCTGCTTAAGTCTGCTAAGTTCTGCTGAGTAATTTTAATGCAAAAATCCGTCCGATCGAACGGATATTCATTATAGATTTCGTAACTTACCGAAAATATCCAAATCCCAAGATACGTTTACTGGAGTACGCTCCTCTTTGGGTAAAAATGAAAGAATACTAAGAAAAAGCTATTTCGGACGCTCGGAGATTCGATCCCGCCGCTCCGCGAGGCTCGGGAGCTGGAAGTCTATTTACCGACTCCTTAGACCGCTCGGCCATGCCAGCTTCGTGAATCATATTCGATTTTCTGGCTCATAAACATTTTATAGTACTGGGACGATTTCCGTCTTTCGATTTTCAGACTATCGTCAATCCTGTCAAGCTATCGATCGAAATCGGTTACTCGTTCATATTTATCTCGGTTTTTCTATTCGATTCCAAGATTTTTGAGTGATTCCGTTCGAAATTCAAATTCGATTTGACATTTATCGTGGCTCGTTCGGATGAAAACGTCGACCGTGAAGGAGCCGCGTTGAAATTCGCCACAGAAATACGTGAAACGTCAGAATTTTGTCGATTTTCGCGAAAAAGTCACATTTTCCTATCGTTCTTCCGGGAAAACGAAAGAGAGAATCGAAAAAAGGGCCGTGTTACGGACTAATTTCGAATCTCGTCTTCGCGTTCCCGCAAATACCGTCGTTCCGAACGCCACCCGTCCTCCGATCTCGTTTCCTCCATTTTGCACCTTTTGCCAAAATCGGCGTTTTTGCGATTTTTTTAAAAATACACCCCCGTCTTTTCGCTCCGAAAACGCGAAACCCTCCGAAACTTCCGTCTTTTTCCTCGCGAAACCCCTCGGAAATTTCCCTCCTCCCCCCCTCCTAACGTCCGAAAAATCTTCACGTTCGTAGTAACATTTTCAAAAAAGTTTTTTTGTTCCTTTTCTATGAAACCCATCTTCATTTTAGTATTGGGACTAGTGGCCAGCAGTCCATATTTTGGGATTCAGATGAGCCAGCAGATCTACCTAGCAATAGATCCACATTTTTCTGGGAGGTCTACATTTTTACGGTAGATCTACATTTTTCCGGTAGATCTGCATTTTTCCGGTAGATCTACATTTTTTCGGTAGATCTACATTTTTCCGGTAGATCTACTTTTTTCCGGTAGATCTGCATTTTTCCAGTAGATCTAAATTTTTTTGGAAGATCAATATAATCGGTAGATAAATTGAATCGGTAGATCAATTGAACCGGTAGTTCAATGCCATCTAACGGGTCCTGTTGTGATTCTGAGAATCATTCATACCCGAAAGTACCATCGAAATATGTCAGGAGTTTTTGAGTGGCTAAAAACCGAATATAGCGTTACATACAGAATCGTATTGTGAACCTTTGTGCCTTCCGAAATACAATAACAAAGATTCATCAAAAACGGTATAGCCATTTTTGAATTCCTGTAAACCGATTATAGTGTCACCTACCGGGGAATATTGTGGATCTGGAACTTTGTCAGATACACGCACAAAGTTTCATCGAAATCGGTCCAGTCGTTCTTGAGTTGTTATAAACCGAATGCAGCACCACCTAACGGGTTTCTATTGTGACACTGAGAGCCACTCAAACACGTACACAATGTTTCATCAAAATCGGTCGAGGCATTCCTGAGTTTCTACAGACCGATAGCAGCGCCACCTACCGGGGTATATTGCGGACCTGACACATACTCAGATACACACACAAAGTTTCATCGAAATCGGTTCAGCCGTTCGTGAGTTTCTATAAACCGAATACAGAGGTTTCGGAGTTGACATTTTTTTAAAAACACCCCGTATAGCAGCGGTTATCATTTCATAACGGTTTTACAGTGTTGAGAATTCTCTTTACGATAGATCTGTAGGGGTGACATTTTACTTGAAACACCCTGTATAGTTAATTTTCTGCTTAAGTCTGCTAAGTTCTGCTGAGTAATTTTAATGCAAAAATCCGTCCGATCGAACGGATATTCATTATAGATTTCGTAACTTACCGAAAATATCCAAATCCCAAGATACGTTTACTGGAGTACGCTCCTCTTTGGGTAAAAATGAAAGAATACTAAGAAAAAGCTATTTCGGACGCTCGGAGATTCGATCCCGCCGCTCCGCGAGGCTCGGGAGCTGGAAGTCTATTTACCGACTCCTTAGACCGCTCGGCCATGCCAGCTTCGTGAATCATATTCGATTTTCTGGCTCATAAACATTTTATAGTACTGGGACGATTTCCGTCTTTCGATTTTCAGACTATCGTCAATCCTGTCAAGCTATCGATCGAAATCGGTTACTCGTTCATATTTATCTCGGTTTTTCTATTCGATTCCAAGATTTTTGAGTGATTCCGTTCGAAATTCAAATTCGATTTGACATTTATCGTGGCTCGTTCGGATGAAAACGTCGACCGTGAAGGAGCCGCGTTGAAATTCGCCACAGAAATACGTGAAACGTCAGAATTTTGTCGATTTTCGCGAAAAAGTCACATTTTCCTATCGTTCTTCCGGGAAAACGAAAGAGAGAATCGAAAAAAGGGCCGTGTTACGGACTAATTTCGAATCTCGTCTTCGCGTTCCCGCAAATACCGTCGTTCCGAACGCCACCCGTCCTCCGATCTCGTTTCCTCCATTTTGCACCTTTTGCCAAAATCGGCGTTTTTGCGATTTTTTTAAAAATACACCCCCGTCTTTTCGCTCCGAAAACGCGAAACCCTCCGAAACTTCCGTCTTTTTCCTCGCGAAACCCCTCGGAAATTTCCCTCCTCCCCCCCTCCTAACGTCCGAAAAATCTTCACGTTCGTAGTAACATTTTCAAAAAAGTTTTTTTGTTCCTTTTCTATGAAACCCATCTTCATTTTAGTATTGGGATGATGGTATATGAATTTGAATAATGCATTATAATTTCTGAAAAATTGAAAATTCCAACAATTTTCAAATAAGTAGGTACTAACAACTAGACAGCAATGAAATTAAAAAAAATAAATAAAATCAAACAGGTCTTGTTCATTTTTTGATTGACACTACTTTCTAATGTTTCGTTTTTTGCATTCAATTTTCTTGAATTTCTAAACAACTCATTGAATGAAAATGACTGGAATTTACGAACTTGAAGGTTAAAACACTCTTTGTTTTGATCAGGCTATGATGAAATAACACTAAAAATATTTTTTATTCTTTTAGTTTATTTACAGTTACATTCGACTCAACAAGTCATTCTTATTTCCATAAGTAGGAGGAATGAAAAAAGTCTCAGCTCAAATTAAACAAGACAACCATATATAATACGTACTTCGCAAATCATTTTGCCATCTACACTTGCTTAAAAAAATATATAATCTGCTTTATGACACCAAAAAGTACACTTTCTAATTAATTCAGAACACCAAAATGAAAACATGTTTATTTTGGGATCTTGGCTAATCTTCATCAATAATAACTTTATTGTCCACAAAATTAATGTACAACCAATGCAAGTCAAGCATGGTATCAAACCATCTTGTGGAAGCCGTTCTTTCTTTCATGATTCAATATTTTTTTTCAAGCTAAAAGTTTAGTTTATACCAGTAGACCACTTTGTAATGTGTAGATCACAAGATTCACATTGTTGCTTTCAGATTATAGAACTTTGGAACCTCAATTTCCAGTATAATGTACACTGAAAGCCTAATAGGTATTTCCTCGCATTAAATTTATCTTTAACCATTCTCAACAGAAGCTGCCATGATATATTGCTGCTTACATTTATTGTTAAATTGTCTGTCTTCAGCCGCGTCCATTACCAGGACAAACCCTTGAAGATTGGCTAGATTAGAGGCTCAGACAGAGTGAAACGGCACACAGAACACTTTTAGATAACGAATTCCAATGTTCGAGAATTTCCCATTTGCAATTGATACGCATCTTTAAGCCGACATACCAATAATCTCAATGATTATACTAGATTCTTCAAATCACCAATTTGAGCATCATTTCCATTCAAATTTTATTATCTCATTACTTGCTTTTTCAACAATATTGTATAACTCCTGGCAAGATTTAAAAAACGCTTATTATGTTACATTCTATACAGAAAAAAAGTCACTGATAGGAGTGCTTGCCAAATACACTGAAGTAATCTCCTCTGTTCTCTCTTTTGGATACTATTTTCATTAATAAGTAAACAGTACTGATTTCTGAGCCTTGTCGTTCAGTGAAACCCATCTGGGTTATACTATCATAAAAAAACTTGTAGTTGAGACTAAGAAAATATTTCAAATCGTTTACAGCATCTAGTACCCATAATAACTGGCAATACTTCCATTGAGACAAAGCACGTCTCAATAAATTTCATGTTGGAGATATGAATTAAACGTTTAGTTAATCAATTTAAATAAGCCTATGAAATGGGGGCAAGTGCCAATACTAAATGTTGTAAATACAAAATATTTTGCAGTTTTTTTAATTCATTCAATATCGGAGATAAAGGATATTCATTTATAAAGTATTCAGACTACACCCGACTGGGGATATGACTCAGAGACTTTTTGGCATGCTCCCGGCACATTCTTGTCTAATCACTCAATAGGTTCTGGAATATTGTGTTCTGTGTTACAAGACCTCCAGTTCAGAAAACTGTATTTTATAAGTAAAAAACTGCACCATTGAAGCTTGTACTGCACTCAATGACAGCCTTGGCCCGGCTCATACCTGTAAATCATCCTTAACACGCTCTTTGCCACCAGGTTCTCAGAGATTTCATCATCCCAGGCCAATGTACTGAGTACTAATTTATCCAAAAAGAAAAATCAAATTTTTGTGTGCCATGAGCTCCTCACAGCGTTTCGGCCACGCCTTATGCACAGCACCGTAAAGCAAGCGACCGACGACGTCGTATAGGCATGTATACATTCGGTCATAATAGACCAGGGTCGAAGCCTTTAAAAATGATAAAAAGTGAACAAAAATTATAGTAGAATGAAAGCCATTGAAAAAGGAAGAGAATATAACAAAAATGATAGGAAAAATAATTTACGGGCGATCTGAGTTCGGGAAGGGGAAGGGGGTGAGTTTTTAAGGGTAAACAACGGTTTATCTCGATTTCCGGCAAAACTACAAATCCTTTGGAAAAAAGTTGAATGGCTAAGTTGTGGGTAATAAAAAGATCTACAACTTTTGTGTTCACACTTTTTTCACATAACCTCAAAAATCATGTAAAAATTCAAATAACCACGTTTTTGGGTTTTAATATTTATCTCTTACAATAAAATTTTTTTTTTCAACAAATTTGGTAAAAACCTACCTCTTCATGTCCCAAATACACTGTAATTTTTTGTATTTAAAATATTTTTGTTTTCACCTTAATTTGACTTAATATCGAAAAAGCACCCAAATTTTCAATGAAAAATTCTCACGTCAAAATATATGCTTTTTTAAAGAAGTAGATGGGTTTTCTATTCATTAGAATCTCTTCTTTCTGATGGTGTAAAAAAAATATACATTACTATGGCAAATTTTTTCGGAAAATGCTAAGTTAATATTCAATAAGATATCCATTATATTTTGAGAAAGTTGTTGATTCTTCTCTAAATTATATGTGTAGATGCCTATTTATTGGTATTTTAAGATAGCTTGTATACCTGAGTGACCTACGGATAATTTAAGCCCATCAAAAGGTATTTCATAGAGAAGTGAGGAAGGGGCTATGAGGGTCTGGGCCATGCTGCCTGTTACTTCGTAGCTTTTTCTGAGAGAATTTACCATAGTAATGTATATTTTTTTTAGACCATCAGAAAGTAGAGATTTCAACGAACAAAAACCCACCTACTTTTTTAAAAAAGCAGATATTTTGACGTGAGAATTTTTAATTGAAAATTAGGATGCTTTTTCGATATTAAGTCAAATTAAGGTGAAAAAAAGGAATATTTTGAATCCAAAAAATTACAGTGCATTTGGGACGTAAAAAGCTAAGTTTTTACTTAATTTGGTGGAATAATTTTTTTTTGTAAAAGATAAAAATTAAAAACCAAAAACGTGGTTATTTGAATTTTTCACATAAATTTCGACGTTGTGTGAAAAAAGTGTGAGAACAAAAGTTGTAGATATTTTTATTACCTACAACTTTGCCATTTAACTTTTCTCCATAGGAATTGTAGTTTTGACGGAAATCGAGATAAACCGATTTTTACCCTTAAAAACTCGCCCTCTTCCCCTTCCCGACCTCAGATCGCCCGTAAATTATTTTTCCTATAATTTTTGTTATATTCTCTTCCTTTTCCAACGGGTTTCATTCTACTATAATTTTATTCGGTTTCAAAAATTATCGATCCTGGTCTATAATTGTTGATGTTGATCATAATGACCGACATGACAGGGAACGTGTTATATCAGTTTTACAGTGTTAATAGTACATATTTTAATTCGTAGTATTAAACATTTCTCTTCTCAGCCAACCAAGTATATGTCCTGACTGTTTTTCATTTTTTTTTATTAAAAATAAAATTTTCCGCTGAAGTAATTGATGGAAACATTTTGAAGGTACAAAGAATCATTGGTACTAGATGTTTATTGCATTTTTCATATATTCTCATATAGCTAATTTCATTGTTTTGAACAATGTGAAAGTTGAATTCCAGTAACAGTAAATCATCTGTACCATAACATCTCATCCGAAATACATTTTAAACAAGAATAGAAATAAAATGAATCAATAAAACTTAATATATATAATACAATTAACTCAATACATTCATCTTGGTATAAAATGGCTTGTTTTTGAGGTAATTCTTCACATACAGCAATATGAAGCCTTATAATTGGAGACCTACGACTATTACATACAGATCAGAAAGGAAAAAAAGAGCTGCAGGCAAACTTTGATGTGTTTCAATTTCAAGAATGCATTCCAAAAATGATATGGCACAATGTAAATTGATTTCCATATGAAAATGAAAATGTTGCTGATAACGGATTCAACAGATTTGATGAGAGGTTTGTCAAACAAAATAAATGTGTATATACTGCGAAAAAAATCCAAACAATTTTTTTTAGAAATGGAAAGAAAAATACAAAAGCATGTAATACATTTGCATTTGTTTGAAATCCACTCTCTGCAGTGAATATTCAACAGAAAGAAAGACTTGAAGCCTAATCATTTATACTCATACATTCAGGACGAAATCCCAGTACATCAACGCAATTAAATAGACGTAAAAATTAGATTTGTGATACACAAAAAAAATTATTGCGGATTTTCTTTCAAGTTCATATTAATTATGGAATCTCTCAAAAAATTGAGCTCATAATAAAAACCGGACCCAATAAATTTCACAGCTTTTCAGTTTTCTGCGCTAAAACATCAACTAAAAGAAAACTTTTAGTGTTAAAACCATAAAAAAAAGTTTTGATTACCTCTCTGAATTATACATTTTGACACAGAAAACGATAAGGACTAAAGTCCCAATACATTTGTTAACTATCAATGGGGGTCAGGTTTAAATATCAGACTGTGATCCTAGTGAATAAAGGTATAAAATTCGAGGTTTGAATACACTGCACCAAATCCGAAATTGTGTTAAAATTCAATCCTTATTAACATCATCTGGAGGTTCATGGAAAGCAAATGTAGTGACCTTGGAGTACATGGAATTAATTACGCTAAAACTTATCTTGAAACAAAAATAAATTATTAGTTGCTGCAACTGCTATGATGTTTTCTGTTGGATGCCAAGCAGTGTGTAATATCTTTTTATTGAAATCTAAACAATCTACGCTTATTTCATCTTTTTTCCTTTTGCCTCCTGTGCACACTTTCCTTGGCTTAAGCAAAGTTTTCGGTTTTGCAATGTCCCTAGATGCTTCTAATGTTACCTCTCTCTTTGTTGACCTCTCAAACATTCTGAAGAAGTTGTTATAGGAACCAGTCATTATTGCAGTATCATTTCCATTCCAACAACATTCGAATTTGTCGAAAATACAGTCATTTTCATATAGAGAACACAGTTTTGTTCTTAAGTATTCATGAACCTGAAACAAACAGTTAGTTACACATTATGGTTTTCAAATATCATAGAGATTTCTACTCAAATGATCTATTGTCATCTTACAATCTTTTTTGGGTAGTCAAAAATTGAAGACAGTTCACAAGAGATATAATTCTACCCATTGTCGAGAAAATCAAATCAATTCATATCAACAGACACATTTGGTATTTAAGATATTTGACAGATGTAAAAAGGATTAATTAATTCACAGCGGACTCATACAAGGTCGCTATCGTTTTGCCCAAATGTCTGTAATTTTCGAATTTCGAAACAAGAACAAGAATAGTCTCAAATGATTCCATTTGACCTACCAGTCAAGAATACATAGCCAATTTCGATTATGTTCGTCCGTCTGTAAACTCGATAACTTTCGAAAGAAAAATTAATATAAGCCATATACGCTACGGTTTTTCTGTAGTTTATTCGCTAATACTAGTGGAAAGTACCCTCGTTTTATACACAGATCTGCACCACCCTTTATGGGGGTTGTAGGGTTAAAGTTACATATTTCTTAATTTTTTTGTTGTTTATTTGCTAATTCTAGTCTGCAAAGCAAATTTTAGCTTTCTAATACTTCAGATGTACCCTAGAGATTTTGATGATCCACTCAGTCAGTCAGTGTCGAAATCCACGTATTTCAGCTATT
Source organism: Halyzia sedecimguttata (assembly GCA_937662695.2). Lineage (NCBI taxonomy): Eukaryota > Metazoa > Arthropoda > Insecta > Coleoptera > Coccinellidae > Halyzia > Halyzia sedecimguttata. Next base: position 71,598,770 of record OW569414.2, read on the forward strand.
AATAAAACCTGAAGTATAAAAGTACAAATGAAACTAGTGTGTTTAATGTTTAACTATATCTTATTATGATAATTCGATTTCTCTAGTGTTATCTAGATCGAAATTATGAGAGTTTGAAACCCTAGTTAGGAGAATCAGTTGTGCATCTAAAACCAGGCGAGAGATTCGCGAAATTTTTAGGTCCAAAAGAAATGCATGGACAATTCACTGCAATCTATGGATGGATCTTAATTCAAAATTCTTGCCTTACTTAAACTAATGTGGTCCTTTTGGCTTACTAGAGGAACTAATATAATTAATTAGTGTTCTATTATAATCTACAGGGTGTCCGGGAAAATGTGGGAAATCTCTCGGATTCAGTTAAAACAGAAAACATTAAGATGACAAGTTCCCATCAATTTTTTTCCTAGCGGCCCTCCCTACGGAGATACGGCCTCCTAAATAACGCCACTGGAAATCCATTTTACTGGAATAAATTTTAAACTACTTAATACAATTGAAGGAAAATTTGATATGATAAACAGTAGTAAGGTCCTTTTAAAATACTGCCCTTACATTTAAATTAGCTTGTTTAGTTTACCAGGGGCGGACTAGGTTGTACATTTTAATGCTTACATTTTTAACACCTTGTATGATAAGGAGTAAAAAAAAACAAATTTGGATACCTTGAACATTAAGCTAAAGGAAAGGTACTCTTGTTCATTGTCGAAAAAATTAACCGTTTTCAAGGTATGCAAATTTGTTTTTCCAGGAAACGGAAAAGAATCGAAATCATTCGGGAGATGGAAGAAACGAAATATGATTTTATCGCTATTTTCATTAGCCTAACCTAGTTGTACAAACATGACATTTATAAAACTAGGTTAGGATAGTGAAAATTGCTATAAAATCATATTTCGTTCCTTCTATCTCCCGAATGATTTCGATTATTTTCCATTTCCTGGAGAAAACAAATTTGGATACCTTGAAAACGGTTCATTTTATCGACAAAGAACAAGAGTACCCTTTCTTTAGCTTAATGTTCAAGGTATCCAAATTTGTTTTTTTAACTCCTTATCATACAGGGTGTTAAAAATGTGAGCATTAAAATGTACAACCTAGTCCGCTCCTGGTAAACTAAACAAGCTAATTTAAATTCAAGGGCAGTATTTTAAGAGGTCCTTACTACTGTTTATCATATCAAATTTTCATTAAATTATATTTAGTAGTTTAAAATTGATTCCAGTAAAATGGATTTCCAGAGGCGTCATTTAGGAGGCCGTATCTACGTAGGAAGGGTCGCTAGGAAAAAAAATAATGGGAACTTGTCATCTTATTTTTTTTATGTTTTAGCTGAATCCGAGAGATTTCCCACATTTTCCCGGACACTCTGTATATTGAAACACTTTCGATTATATTTTTGGCGCGCCGTTCAGGTGAACAGAGTGCCATTCGTCCAAATGTCTGTAATTTTCGAATTTTTTGTCGAAAATGGTCTCGACTCACTGTTGAAGAATTCGAGGTCCGTCCGGCCGGCCATTGCCACGATAACTAGGGAACGTAAAAAGATAGACTTGAAATATTCAGGGTATGCGGCGTGTTCAAGTTTCTTAAAGGGCATAATCGGCACAACGGTTTCAGAGTAATAATTTTGTCATCAACCAAAACAGATCCGATCGAATTGAAACTTGGTAGCTTGTTGTAGAATACTGACACAAAGACGTTTGTGAAATTTTGTGAGAATTGTAGAACTATAACATTTAAAAAAAATTATTAAGAAATATCATGTATGTCACGACAACCTGAGAGCGGAAAGAGATAGCGACTCGCAATTTTTAGGGTAGGTGGTGCATCTGAATGCGACATTTGAGTTTGTTAATAGGCATAGTCGGCCAAACGGTTTTGGAGTTATACCCATCTGAAATTTGGTTGTTTTTTCCCCAATAACTCGAAAAATACTAATCCGATCCAATTCAAACATGGTAAATATTTGTAGAATGAAGGCACGAGGATCGTATCACTAGAAAATAAAAAAAAAAAACATTGAAAAAAATTGCGTATATAAGAAACTATTCGCCCGACATCGCAGACATTTTGCGAGACCCTTCAAAACCTAACTCTACTGCCAAGTTCCAAGTTGGAACACGATCGGATCTATATTGTTGCAGATCCGAGCAGCCAAGGGTGAGTTTGGTAGCTGGATGGGTGACCGTTGCCTCGATAAAAACTTTCGAACGAAAAGAGATAAGGACTTGAAATTTTAAAGGTAGGTTGAGCATCCGAATGGGCGAGTTAATATTGGGCATAATCGGCCAAATGGTTTCGTAGTATGTAATACCCATCTGGAATATTATTTTCTCGATAACTCAAAAAATACAGACCCGATAGAATTGAAACTTAGTATCTAGTTGTAGAATATCGACATAAGGACGTATGTGAAATTTTGTGAGGACCGTATCACGAAAAAATATTATGTATCTCACGATAACTTGAGAACGGAAAGAGATAGCGACTTGCAATTTTCAGGGTACGTTGCGCATCCGAATACGACATTTGAGTTCGTTAATTGGCATAATCGGCCTAATGGTTTTGGAGTTATACTCATCGTTAATTTAGTTGTTATTTCCTCTGTAACTCGAAATATACAAATCTGATCCAATTAAACCTCTGTGATTACTTGTACATATAATGCCGACCCACTAATTTTAGCGGAATATCGTATCCTGGAGTTACTAAGGTTTTTCGTATTTCAATTCCATGTCAGCATTAAAAATTCTGTAATCATAGACGATTCTCTAATTACTGATGAAGTCTGTCATTAAAATGGTATGAAATGTATTCATATAATAGGCCAACTTACAATTACAAACATTTGCTAACTGTTCTACTGCGTCTATTTGACATCAAACACAATGTTTATCTGTCAAACTGCACCAAAGGACAGCTAACACTAACAAACGGTTAGCTGAACGAAAATCTATTGAGAAAGTTGACAAAACCGTATACAGGGTGATTCAAAACTCGAGGCGAAAAATTAAGGAACGTATACAGGCTTGAATTCTTGATAAAAAATTTAAAATAAAATTTTTGGATTTTTGGCTTTGTTGAAATCATTCGGGAGATAGAAGAAACGAAATATGATTTTATCGCAATTTTCATTAGAAGTCGAATTTAAGCGAGTAACCGGAGCAGAGCGGTTAAAACCAATCTCCTGCTAAACATAACCGATCGGTTATAATAGCAAGGGATTGGTCTTAACCGCTCTGTGCCGGTTACTCGCTTAAATTCGACTCTAGTTGTACAAACATGACATTTATAAAACTAGGTTAGGATAATGAAAGTTGCTATAAAATCATATTTCGTTCCTTCTATCTCTCGAATGATTTCGATTATTTTCCATTTCCTGGAAAAAACAAATTTGGATACCTTGAAAACGGTTCATTTCATCGACAACATTTGCTAACTGTTCTACTGCGTCTATTTGACATCAAACACAAGGTTTATCTGTCAAACTGCACCATAGGACAGCTAACACTATCAAACAGTTAGTTGAACGAAAGTTTATTATAAAAGTTGACAAAACGGTATACAGGGTGATTCAAAACTCGAGGCGAAAAATTAAGGAACGTATACAGGTTTGAATTCTTGATAAAAAATTAAAAATAAAATTTTTGGATTTTTGGCTTTGTTTCCGAGATATCAGACTTCAACGTTTCTGCATGTCATCAATTTTCCAATCGAATACATACTATAAAAGTGCAAAAATAATTATATCAAATGTTCAAAAATACCACCATTTTATTAATTCCTAAAAAGGAAGTGAAGTCAGGAGCTTTTGCGCGCAGGTTCTTTTGACCTTTCAATAGACCTTAAGGTCGCAGTGCAACGTTACCCCCTACAACAGGGGTGGCCAACCGGTCGATCCTAACTATAGGTCCAGTCTATCATGGCGAGGCAGAAAACATCGAATTTCATTCTTTATTGAAAGATATTTTTCAAAAAAGGAAGATTTTTTCTTGAAAATTTCTGCACGCCTATAAAGAAGATACAAAGACCTTGCCAAAAAAAGTACCACATGACCCACTTTCCCTTTTCAAAAAAATTTAGACGGTTGATGGGGATGGCACAGGGTGCAACAAAAATTCTTCAAAAATGCATAAAAATTTGGTAAAAGTGAAACAGAAATTGACCTGTTCCAGGATTTTGTTGCCAAATATTAATTTGTTCCATGATTTTGACACGCACTGTATACAGGGTGTCCAAGTTCGAGGGCCTATTAGACGTTTCTGGAGAACTGGACATATTTGAAATCTGAAAATTGGGATTATGATATTGCTTGAAATTCTGTACAGAGCTAAAATATTTTCGAAGCCTAATCACTTCCGGTTATACAGGGAGTGAAAATAAATTCGATGAAAATATTTTTTTTTCAAGTTTTGCATTCGTGGTATGATCAAGTATTCCATGCTGAATACATTTCTGTTAAAACCATTGTATTCATTCGAATAGTTTTCAAAATATCGAAAAAAAAAAACAGGAAAAAAAGTTAAATATGTTTAGTCAGTATTATGTTCATTATTCTTGTGTTAAACATCCTGAGCGTGAACCGTTTTTAGAACATCGAAGAGGAAGAATGTGGAAAGGACATGCATCTTTTGAATTTCACAAATATCATCACAGGGTGTTTCAAATTTTGTGGCGAAAATTCTGATCAAAAATTGGCTATTATTTCTGTATTTCAAATTAGAACCCTATTTTTGGCGCTCTAGCTCTACTTTGTGCTAAATTTCATTGGAACAACTTACTCTGTATCAACGGGTCTCAATTTTTAATTGAACAATAACATTAAGATTTTGACGTACATCAGAACAGTTTTTGGCGCTCTAGTTCCTCAGAACTGAGTACTTATCAATTTGCCCAAATATCTGTAATTTTCAAATTTTTGGCTGAAAATGGTCACAAACGATTTGGTTCGACTCACTGATCAAGAATCCGAGGTTGAAATCGATTCTGTCCGGCCGGCCGGCCGTAGGCACGATAACTCTCGAACGAAAAGAGTTAGAGGATTGAAATTTGCAAGGTGGGTTTGGAGTGTAAATATCTCGGACGAGTTCGTTAATGGGCGAAATCCATCAAGCGGTTTCGGAATTATGGTCGATTTTAGTAAAAACATTTTTTATGAATATTTCCGAAACAGATCACTCGATCTATCTGAAATTTAGCATCAAATTGTAGAATCATCACCTTTATACGCATGTGAAGTTTTGTATTGACCAGGTTACCGCAAAGTGTCAAAAAAATATTTTGAAAATTAAAAAAAAAATTTCTACATTAACTCTCGAACGTAATGAGCTAGGCAGTTGAAATTTTCAGAGTAGGTTACGGGATGAATATCTCGGTTAAGTTCGTTATTGGGCAAAATAGGCCAGATGGTTTTTTTAAGTATCAAATTTCAAATTGAACTTTTATTCAAGATGCAGTTTCACCATAAAAATCCATTGATATCATTTTCAACTCCAACAAGCTAATACAAAATAAGAAATAAGAATGAACCAATCAAATCGCAGCTTTTTGACAATTTTATGCAAGTTCTATGACTTTCACTCCTTGAGGATGCGCATTGTCATTTTATAAACAATATAACATAAAATAAGAAATGAAGATGAGAGTTGGCCAACTTTAATTCTTATTCATATTTCTAATTTTATCTTATTTCGTGTATAAACGCTCTCATAGAAATGTACATGTTCAACTTCCTTATTCTATTTTAATTTATTTCTTATTTTATTTTGTTTGCTGTATTGCCTTTATTCTCCATTTAGAAAATAAGTTACCTACTCTAAGTATGGAATTGAAACTGTGGACCGAAGTTTGTCAATGAATGTGACTGTGTGGATGATGCTTACACTGTTCCTCGGAACAGAGTGCTTATCAATTTGCCCAAATGCATGTAATTTTCAATTTTTTTGATGAAAATGGTCTTGAACGATTTGGTTCGACTCACTGATCAAGAATCCGTGGTCAGAATCGATTTTGTCCGGCCGTAGATACGATAACTCTCGAACGAAATGAGATACAGTTGAAATTTTCAGAGTAGGTTAGAGGGATAAATATCTCAGTTAAGTTCGTTACTGGGCAAAATCGGTCTGATGGTTTCGGAGTAACGAAAACAAATTTTTTTTCTTACATTACAACTTTTGTATTAAATTTTTTTAAGATGCAGTTTCATCATAAGATTCCAATGATATCATTTTTCAACTCTAACAAGCTAATACTTTTGGAGATATGATTTTTTTAAATTTCAATAATACATCGTAGTTCTATATATTCACAGAATGCGAACTTTTTCTGTCTGTGTTCACTGTTCATAAATGTCATCTTATCTAGCTATTAGAGACATGTCAATTCGTAGTTTGAAAATATTTTCTACTGGAAAACAAGCATCCGATTCTTGAATTTGTGAATATATACAAGACTGTTTTGAAACCAAAAATAATATTGACTGGTTGCATATTGAATAATTTATGTATAAATTTGGGATGATGTTTCGAAAGATTTAGAATCGGATCATTTTAATGATGTAGTTTATGAAGGCAATAGGAAAAAAGAACATAATGGAATCATCAAAACAAATTACTGTTCGTTGACAACTGAAGTTAATATTACCTTTTACTTCTTTAAGTAGTGAGACATGTTCCTATGTACAGTATTTTCAAAATGTTGCTAGCCAAAAAATGCTGAAATATGGATCTAAATTTGTGTATCAAATATTTTTTCTTGAGTTAAGGTTCATAATACAGATTACAGAATGAATGTGTTAGTGGTATGAACTATTAAATTATGAAAAGAGGATTGTATTTTATTAATATATTTTGAACTATTAAAATAATTTGTTCGTCACTTCTACCTACTCAAATATCCGGAATAAATGGACAATCTACTATGATTGTCTCCAGCCTTACTCTAGACATTTCGATGATACTTTCCTTATTATTTTAAATAATAATTTTTGAAGCATTAATGCATTGCAGATTGCTCATTTAATCTTGATAAATAAACTATTATTTGAATTGAATTTCCTTTAAGATGCAGGTCTATCATAAGAATCCATTGATATCATTCCCAATACTTTCGGAGATATGATTTGTTAAAGTTTGAACAAGAGCGCCAAAGCTCCTGTCCACAGGGCTTGAATCAATTTTTTCAACATAACAGATCTGTAATAACAATAAATTTCAGTAGTGAATGGGGTTTCAAAACAGTGAAATGTATTGATCATCACATGAACAAGCTTGTTAAAACTCCCGACTCCACTCCAGTGCTTTTATAATATTTTCCATCATGTATTTACCAATTTGGATTAATCATTACTGCGAATATTGCAGAATAGTATCCACAGGAATCACCTTCAATTAATAATAATAATAATAATAATAATATATATTTATTTCGAGATCATAGTTTCATACAATATGTATAGAACCTGAAGTGAAATATAGTCAAAAATTTATTATATTCATTTTATGGGTAACCCCCTCATATAATCGTCAACAGAGTAAGGTTCCAGATTTAGAAGGTGTAAGAAAATTTTTTTTTTAAATTTTTGCAGATTTGTTTCTTTACGTAGTTGGAGTGGAAGTTTGTTGAAGTAAGTGATGCAACAGTATGGTACATTTTTCTCGGTTACTGTCAAATGGTGCGGTGGATAGAAAATTTCCATGCGTCTAGTGTTATGCTGAGAATGGCTGTTATGCGCAAAGTCACCTCGATTCTTATGTATATGCATTAAGGCACTCTTGTATATGGACTGCTGGAGTTGTTAAAATGCGATTTTCACGGAATTTTCCTCTGCAAGATGCCAGGGAGTTTAACTTAAGCATTGTTCTTAGTATGCGCTTCTGCAGTATAAAAATCTCATTTAATCATTTGGAACATCCATAAAATATTATTCCATATCGCACTCTCGATTCAAAGACCCCATAGTAAATGGTCTTCAAAGATGGAAAAGGCAGATATTTCGCCAGTACTCTCATAGAGTAACATATTGGAGTCAACGTTTTGCATACTTCATTTATTTGAGTTTTCCAGCTTAGGGTGTCATCTATGTACAAGCCTAGGAACTTTGTGTATAGAGAGGTGTTCAATGCTACTGAGTTCAGTTTTATTGTCTGGGGTGATATAAATCCAGCTTGTTGTGACTTGAATATTACAGTGTTCGTTTTATTAATATTAATGATGAGGCCATTAGATGTATACCAAGTATGTGCCTGATCCAATACTGTTTCCATCATACCCACTGCTTCAGGGTAAGTATTTGCTTTGATGAGGATGTTCGTATCATCTGCATAGTTTGACATAACTGTATTATTTACTGGTTTTATGATATCACTCAAATCATTTGCAAAAATCACAAAAAGAATTGGTCCTAATACACTACCCTGTGGAACTCCACGGGTGAGGGGTATAGTTTCTGAAATTGCAGTTTGACCATCTTTTGTCACTGTGGTTTGTTGAACTCTATTTGAGAGGTATGATCTGAACCATTTCAACCCAGGTCCCCTTATACCGTAGCATCGAAGCTTCTCCAACATGTACTCATGGGTGAGAGAATCAAAAGCTTTTGATAGATCCAAAAATACACCAACAGCAATGTCCCCTGCCTCAAGTGCAGCAAGAACTTCCTGTACAAAGCCATAGATTGCTGTTTTTGTTGACTTTCCTGGTATAAAACCATGCTGCTCAGGTGTAATAGTCTCCCTCAAAAACAGTGCAATTTTTTTCGATACAACTGCTTCAATGACTTTCGAGAAAGAAGAGAGGAGAGAAATCGGTCTGTAGTTTTCCATTAATTCCTTATTACCATTTTTGAAAACTGGTTTGACCAAAGCCATTTTGAGAGCATCCGGAAATATGCCAAACTTAATGGAGTTGTTTATTATATAGCATAGAGGTTTTATTATATCATTTAAGGTGAACTTGATTACAGTGATAGGAATTCCATCTTCCCCAGCACTAGTTTTATTTTTAAAAGAATCTATAATGGTTCGAAGTTCTCTCTCCTTTATTGGGGATATGAGCACTGATTTGTTTACATAATCAATATTATGTGAGAAATTCATATGAGGAAGATTATGTAAAGCATTCTCTGCTACAGTCGCAAAATAGATGTTAAAGTTATTGGCAGTGTCTTCTAGATTACCAGGTACTTTTATTTCATTATCGGTATATTGTCCTTTTATCTCCTTTACTATAGACCACATACATTTTGCCTTGTTGTCAGAGTTCTTAATCTTGTTATCAAATTTTTGTATTTTTAGTTTTTTGAGCAGAGCATCATAACGCAGCTTCACATGCCTATATAGACCACATTAGTTAGGTTAGAATCATTCGCTTGGCGGGAGATCCATATTCAAATTTTTTAACAAGGAATTTCAACTTTGAGACGAAACCACCCTATTTAAAAGAGAATGTTAGTACAGAGACAACAAGTATTGGGTACCTTCATCATTAGTGCATGTTTTAATGTTATTTCCACATTAAAATCTACTTCTATTTATTCTTAAATCAAAATTGAAACCATTCTAGTTCGAAAGATTTCCGTATGTCGTAGATGACTTCTGTTGTGCGTCATTACAAGGCCGATTTAGGTTATGTTAATATTTTAGACTGATTTTGAGTGAGCTAAGACGTACGTCAATCGAATTTGGTGAACACTTTTATATTTATTAATTATTTTGGAAATATACAATTTTGTTATGAAAACTTGATTCTAGATGGTTGAGAAAGGTTCACAGAATCTATTCCAACCAAAATAAACCTTAAGAAATTAGCCTAAGTATCTAAAAACAGGCGAGAAATTTGCGTAAATTTTAGGTCTATAAGAAATGCATGGGGAATTCAGTGCTCGGATCCACGGATGGATCGTAATTCAAATTTCCCGCCTAACCTAACTAATGTGGTCTATAGGGGTTCATACAACATGTTTCTTACTTTACAGGTGTACAAGATATCCAGGAAGTTTTTACAATTTGATACATTTGGATCCTGTTGTGCTACTGTTGTAGTATTTCTTTGTTTGGTACGTTTTATTGGGCAGCACATGTTGAAATTATTCTGGTATAGTTTGTGGAAATAAGTCCACTGCTTATTCACATCACTTGGATCAAATCGATAAATTGGTCGCCAATCAATTAAATTCAGTTTTTTTTTCAGAGTTTCCAAATGTGTTTGGTTCAGCATTCTTCTATAACTTTTATTTTGTTGACTTGCTGGGCCCTTTAATTCCAGATTCAGTAGTTGTGCAGTATGATCTGAGATGTGTGTATGAACAACTTCAGCATCAACTTCTTGGTGATTAGTATATATGTTGTCTAAACCTGACTTTGAGTTCATTGATATTCTGGTATACTCATTGATAGTGTGATTCAATCCGTAGGAATTCATTAAATTAATAAGACTCTTTGTATCTGAAGAGTCACGATCCATCATGTCGATATTCAAGTCGTCAGTCAATACTACGATCCTTCTGTATCGATTACACCAGAAATTACCCGTTCAAGGAGATCAAGGAATATGTGTACATTTCCTTTAGAAGGCCTGTATATACATACAACTATTAGTGTGTAGGTATTATATGTAACTTCAATTGCAGAGCATTCCATTTCCTTCAGCACAGAGATGTTCACTATGCATTCAAGTATTTTCCATTTAATGTTTCCCCTTTTTATATAAATGGCTGATCCACCATGCTTACCCACATCCCTACAACAGGAGGAGGTTAGCATGTAGTTTTTAATTCCATAATTTTTTAGTTGGTCGTTACTTTGCCAGTGTTCTGTGATGCAGATTATATCTACATTCCTTCCATACGTGATAGTTTCAATTTGTTCAATTGCATTGCTTATCGATCGAACATTCTGGTGAAGAACTCTAAATTTTTCCTCATGTTTCATTGGCAGTTGTGGAAAACCCTTGGAATTATGCGAGTTTGCTTTGGGTTTCATTCTATTTGGAACATATTTGCTTAATTGTACGTTACTCCCTATAGGCCTGTTGAATGGATTTGAGGCTTGTCTAAAAAATGCTGCCCTCTGATGAAGCTGAACCTTTTAAACGAGATACCAATGGGCCAGAAGTCTGGCTTGTATACATCCTCCTTCAGGGGTAATGGTACTCCCACCATGTAACTTTTGAAGTTGGCATTTTCAATTTTAGTTTTCAATGTTTTTACTGATAGTTGCTGCTTGTCTGTTCCATTTTTACCAGAGATATAATTTACTATATTCTCTTCAGTGACGTTTTTATCCACTTTTGATATGAACAACCAAATTTTCTTCGATTCTATATTGGGTTTGTGGGATTTAAAAGTGCAATTTTCGTTTGTCTGTGCTCCAGTACCGACCTTTGCTTTGTTAAAGATGGAGGCTTTCCTATGTTTATTAATGGAATTTTTATACCTTACTTCTTGAAAATCGTCATTGTCACCTGTTTTAGCTATTTGGAATTCATTGCTTTCAAAACGGTTAGTCATGTTGTTCGATCCGTTTGACATTTGTTTGTTTTGTTTGGGTATAGCGCCAGTTAACGCGCTGACATACGTCGGAATATTATATTTCGAACTACTAATAAATATGATAGTGAACACAGAATAAGATGAACTGTAGCTAATTGCTAATAACTAAAAGACACGCTGAAATATTCGTCAATTTTAACCATCGACAAACATTTCCTCGTGATCCGGACAAGCCACCTCATCGCTCAGTGTTACCCCAAATAGGAAAGTGAAATTCAGGGCAGATGTGTACCGGTTCCATTGCTGTTACCAATCACCATCATAACTTAGTCACTGCATGACATACGGTGGAGTACCAGGAAACTTAAGCGCATTAGTTAGGTTAGAATCATTCTCTTGGCGGGAGATCCATATTCAAATTTTTCAACAACGAATTTCAACTCTGAGGTGAAACCACCCTATTTAAAAGAGAATGTTAGTACACAGACATCAAGTATGGGGTACCTTCATCATTAGTGCATGTTTTCATGTTATTTCCACATTAAAATCTTCTTCAATTTATTCTTAAATCAAAATTGAAACCAGTGTAGTTCGAAAGATTACCGTATGTCGTAGATGACTTCTGTTGTGCGTCATTACAAGGCCGATTTAGGGTTATGTTATAATTTTTGACTGATTTCGAGTGAGCTAAGACATACTTCAATCGAATTTGGTGAACACTTTTGTATTTATTAATTATTTTGGAAATATACAATTTTGTTATGAAAACTTGATTCTAGATGGTTGAGAAAGGTTCGCAGAATCTATTTCAACCGAAATAAACCTTAAGAAATTAGCCAAAGTATCTAAAAACAGGCGAGAAATTCGCGTAAATTTTAGGTCCATAAGAAATGCATGGGGAATTCAGTGCGCGGATCCACGGATGGATCGTAATTCAAATTTCCCGCTTAACCTAACTAATGTGGTCTATTGTTGCAAACTACTGGCAAGAAGATCTAACCAGCGCCCCATAGGGAAATTCTTACGAACTCCAACCCTCTGTGATGTTGAAAACTGGTTTGTGGTCTTCTCTAACCACACTAAGCCGAGCATTTTCATGTCACAATGACTCCCTCATGAGATAAAATAATGAACGTCACTGAACATCGCTCAAGGTTTCCATATCACAGAGGGTTGGAATTTGTAAGGATTTCCCTAGGTGGTGCTGGAGGAATTTTTTTCCCACAGTTTCGCAACTATAGACCACATTAGTTAGGTTAGGCGGGAAATTTGAATTACGATCCATCCGTGGATCCGAGCACTGAATTTCCCATGCATTTCTTATGGACCTAAAATTTACGCGAATTTCTCGCCTGTTTTTAGATACTTTGGCTAATTTCTTAAGGTTTATTTCGGTTGAAATAGATTCTGTGAACCTTTCTCAACCATCTAGAATCAAGTTTTCATAACAAAATTGTATATTTCCAAAATAATTAATAAATATAAAAGTGTTGACCAAATTCGATTGACGTATGTCTTAGCTCACTCGAAATCAGTCAAAAATAATAACATAACCCTAAATCGGCCTTGTAATGACGCACAACAGAAGTCATCTATGACATACGGAAATCTTTTCTTTCGAACTAGAATGGTTTCAATTTTGATTCGCCAAGCGAATGATTCTAACCTAGCTAATGTGGTCTATATGGCTTAAGATTTCTGGAGCTCCTTCGTTTGTTATTCAGTAGCTAAGTTGCGATGATGATTGATAACGACCATGAAACCGGTGCGTATCTGCCCTGAATGACACTCTTTGAGAGAACACTGAGGTGTTTACTCCGGATCACGAGGGAATATTTGTTGATGGATAAAATCATCGAATATTACACCGTGTATCTTTTAAATAGGAAACTATTAAAATGAAAAATACTCACTGGATAAGTTTCTATTGGTTTGGTCTCCATGTGCAAATCCCACACTTTAACCGATAAATAGTCTCTAGAAATCATGTACCTGCCACTATTCGATAATTTAACATCAGAAATACTGGCGATAATTTCAGAAAAGAAACTTCTATTCGTGGGATCCTCAGGTTCTTCGAACAATTTGCTATGTCTATCACAGAGAGCCGCGGACCTCATGTCGCACAACCTAATTGTCCCTTTACTGCTACTATAAACAAACAAATTACACTCGACGGGGTGAAACTCCGCCGCCGTTATAACCTCCGTGAGCTCTTCCATATTCGTAGGTTTAATATCAACTATGTTAAAACTTTGATCTGTGATTTCCAAATGCCACAAATTGATCCGAAGGTCATCGGCCGATAGGTAAGTCTCTTGATCCGAATTAACTGAAATGGAGTTAATGTGGTAGGTATGTGCGTTGGCGAAGATCCTCCTTGGAGATGCTTCCACCATTAGCTCCATGGGTTTGATTATCGGTACACGTAACGAACTAACGGTGGTAGGATCAACCATGGAACCGTTCTCTAAGCGCGTATTATAACCTTCCACTCTTTTGTCCCTCTCAGATACCTAGGAATAAAGGAATACATTAAAAATCTATTAGACTTGTTTTAAACATTAATTTATCACTGGTTGATATCGATAGACTGTGCATGCAGGTTATTCAGTAACAACAGGACTAAAATTAAATGTCTTTTTTCAAGATCTGGTCCCATACATTCGGTATAATCATATCTAATTAGCAGCATCTATTCACTGTATTTGCATACATTTAACGATAAATAAAATATAAATTACAATAAAATCATGAAGACCATACAATAAATGTTCATAAGTGCCACTAGGTGTTTTGCCGAACACTTTACTGCACATATTATTATATTATTGCAATTTGTGCTAAATTAACCATGATCCAAATTTAATATTTTTGGCGCTCTAGTTCCTCCGAACTGAGTGCTTATCAATTTGCCCAAATGTCTGTAATTTTCGAATTTTTCGATGAAAATGGTCTTAAACGATTTGGTTCGACTCACTGATCAAGAATCCGTGGTCGAAATTCATTCTGTCCGGCCGTCCGGCCGGCCGTAGGCACGATAACTCTCGAACGGAAAGAGCTAGAGAGTTGAAATTTTCAGAATAGGTTTGGCAGATAAATATCTCGGCTAAGTTCGTTATTGGGCAAAATCGGACAGATAGTTTCGGAGTAACAAAAAAAAAATTTTTTTTTACAAAACAAATTCCAAATTAAATTTTTTTCAATAAGCAGTTTTATCATAAGAATCCAATGATATCATTTTTAACTCTAACAAGCTAATACTTTCGGAGATATGATTTTTCAAAATTTCAATAAAAAATCGTATTTTTACGTTTTCACAGAATTATATAATTATTCTATGTATGAATTGTCATAATGTCAACTTATTTTCCTGAGATATGACATTGTCTAATTCCTTGCTAATAGTTGGTTCGAGAAACGTCAAAATCGACTTAGAGAGACAAGGGTAAAAAACCCGTGAAAAGTGAAAATTAAGAATATATATCCCAGGTAAGTACGAGGTGCCCGATAGCCGGTGTGTCTACGCTGTCGGGTTTTCGGTTTCGGAACGAGAGAAGGCGGGACTTTTTGGCGCTCTAGTTCCTCGGAACTGAGTGCTTATCAATTTGCCCAAATGTCTGTAATTTTTGGCGCTCTAGTTCCTCGGAACTGAGTGCTTATCAATTTGCCCAAATGTCTGTAATTTTGGAAAATTTCGATGAAAATGGTCTTAAACCATTTGGTTCGACTCACTGATCAAGAATCCGTGGTCGGAATTCATTCTGTCCGGCCGGTCCGGCCGGCCGGCCGTAAGCACGATAACTCTCGAACGGAATGAGCTAGAGAGTTGAAATTTTCAGAGTAGGTTTGGGGGATGAATATCTCGGCTAAGTTCGTTATTGGGCAAAATCGGACAGATGGTTTCGGAGTAACAAAAAAAAAATTTTTTTTTACGAAACAAATTCCAAATCAAATTTTTTTTAATAAGCAGTTTTATCATAAGAATCCATTCATATCATTTTCAACTCTAACAAGCTAATACTTTCGGAGATATGATTTTTCAAAATTTCAATAATAAATCGTATTTCAACGTTGTCACAGAATGATATTATTCTATGTATGAATATGAATTGTCATAATGTCAAATGATGTTCCTGAGACATTATCTAATCAGTCGAAGAATTGTGAGCGAAGTGAGAAAAATCTCAGTTGTTTGCTCCCAAATTAGTTTTTCTCAGAAAATTCTTACATTTCGGAACTGAACATGAAGTAAGAGATCTGAGAGTAGTGAGACTGCTTTTCATCCATAGACATAGATATAACTCTCGAACGGAATGAGGTAGGTAGTTGAAATTTTCAGAGTAGTTTAGGGAGATGAATATCTCGGTTAAGTTCGTTATTGGGCAAAATTGGCCAGATTTAATTTGATTTCTTCCATGGTGCTTTTCTCATTCTCATGATTGCTCATTTAATCTTGATAAATAAACTATTATTTGAATTGAATTTCCTTTAGGATGCAGTTCTATTATATGAATACATTGATATAATTCCCAACTCTGAGAAACCAATACTTTCGGAGATATAATTTGTCTGTTTGAACTAGAGCGCCAGAAAGCTCCTGTCCACAGGGCTTGAACCCATTTTTATTTAAGATGCAGTTTCATCATTAAAATCCATCGATATCATTTTCAACTCCAACAAGCTAATACTTTCGGAAATATGATTTTTCTAAATTTCAATAATGAATCGTACGTACTTCTATGTTTTCACAGAATGCTATAATTATTCTATCTAAGCTTTATTATATGATCTGTGTTCATACTCATACATTTCATCCTGTTCTATAAGAAGGAGTCAAATTCATTTCAGCTATTTTAATTTGATTTCTTCCATGGTGCAGTTCTCATTCTCAGATTGCTCATTTAATCTTGATAAATAAACTGTTATTTTAATTTAATTTCCTTTATGATGCAGTTCTTTCATAAGAATACATTGATTTAATTCCCAACTCTGAGAAACCAATACTTTCAGAGATATAATTTGTCTGTTTGAACTAGAGCGCCAGAAAGCTCCTGTCCACAGGGCTTGAACCAATTTTTAATTTTTATTTGTAAATGCTCAACAGTATAAAATTGCCGAGCATAAACTCTACTAAAGATTTATTTAAATATCTACTACTAACTGCTATCGAATTGATTGATTACTGATCTTATTGTTATAAATTATGACACTCAATTAACATGCTAATAATTATGATTCTACTGAATACTTTGTATTAAACTAGACCCGATCCCAGAAGAGTTGATAATAATATCTGTGCTTTATTGATAATAAATCAAAATATACCTTTTTTTCTTTAATGTTCAGAATTTGATTCTACATATTATTATGAAATTTAATTTTGATCCTACAGTAACTGAAGACCATGTATACTTCAGGATCAAAAAATATAGGATGCAGCAGAGCAACTTTTAGGAACCTTCAATGTTAACTTGAGAATTCCAAAGGCCTACTTTGTGAGGAACAATTAATATCACAGAGGAAGAATGAGCATAATCTTAATTCTCCAAGGTCGTCAACTTTGATTTTTTCAGATAAACTTTGTAACATATGGCAGAACTGTGTAACGAATAAGTTTCTTTTATTGGTAAAGTTTGTCCTCAACACCCTACTTTGGAAGTTCCGTTTCAGGTTCCTCACAAAAATATCCCCATTGGTTGGTAAGATCGACCATTAGAGGTTGATTTGGATTTCCGAAATTATTGAAATGGAGCTGGCAAAGTTGATGTTTAAGGACACTTTTCAAGCAAAAGATATGGGTCTAGGTAGACAAACAAAAATGTTTTCCAAATGACCAAGGAAATAATGTCTAAGATCAAGCAGAAATATTGGTCTAGAGAAATTAAAATAGAGCACTACCCGTAAATAATCATAAAAATCAGTTGAGAAAAAACTCAGGCTAATAATGAATAAACAATTTGTTTGTAGTTTTTTCGATGATATAGATACTTCCAAATACTGGAGTCCATTAGAGAAAAGGGTTGGTAGCTTTTCTCAGGCTGGGAGTAGAAACACTGATACAGAACAGTTTTTCTCTACCTTATGCCAGAAATGTAGCTTCAAATACAGTTCCCTTTATGATTACGAAGATTATGATTCACATAGAGGACTACTTTTTTTAATTCAAGGTTAATCTCGAATGGGCCCCCAGCAGATCACTCCTATCAGGAGTATCTGAAGTCACACACACCACCCATCTGTAGAGAATATCGATGGCTTAAGTACAAAACGTATCCCCAATAACTAAAATTGACCAGGGGAAACAAAAAACTTTCTGGTTTCAAAGAACTTTTCGTGAATCAGTATTTGAACATTTCATGATTCATGTAAAATCGTTTTTAACATATTTGAATATCATATTTAAATTTCTGGTTAACCCAATGCTTTGGAAGGCGCCAAAATCGAAATTTTGAATAGTGGGAGGGTTACGACGTTTTGTACTTAAGCCATCGATATCTCTGTCCATATACCCATAAAGACAGTCACAGAAGGAAAATCATTCCTTTTCCATCCATTTTTTTGGTCTAAATAAAGATGTTGATTGTGAATTTTTAAGTGACCAAATATTTGTTGATGCACAGTAACTGGCAAAATGAAAAAGATTTGTTGAACAATTAAATCCATCCAATGCTAAGCGAAATTTTATATATTTCCCATTTCCATTGTTCCAACACATACCAACCTGAGAATTTTTTATAAAACATCGAAAATGCTATCATATTAGAATAATAGCTGGTCAAAAAAATTTCTGAATATTGGGGTTTACATATTCATCTCAAAATTGCAACTACTTTATTGATACCAAACTGAGTTTCTCCTCATAATTAATCTTTAAGCATTAAGAACATGCTTAATAGAACTTGGGTAAAAATACAAACCTTCCACAATTTGATCGTCTTGTCATTGGTTGAAAGAAGAAAATGTGCCGGGTTTTTTCTTCTCAACCACCGTATTTTGTTAATCTTCTCCTCAATTTCTAAGCTTTTTAGGTAATCAAATTCTGGTTCATGAGACTGGAAAGTTGAGTAAACTGTGTATTCACCCCTTTTTGGAAGAACAGCCTTGGATAAGGGATCACGTTGGAATATAACCACCCGTCCTCCCTTGTCTCCAGTAGCCAGGAGTTCTCCATCATGATTAAATTCAACACAAGATATTATATCAGCTTCTGTTACGTCATCATCAAGTGTACCCTTAACTTGAGAGAAGCACCACTGAACATCTCCATTCCCTGCAAAGTCACAATTGTCTTAGAATTTCCCTTATTTAATTAAGCTTTCCAATTCAGAAATGAACAGACATTAGATTCCAAGAAACTCAACCTATTACAGGGATCATTATGAAATTTCATTGCAATAACAAGCTCATATAATTGACTAAATCTCAATACAGTATTATCCTAGAATGGAGAATTGTAATTTTATCAATTAAATTTGTAAGTCTGTTAACCTCATAAAATATTGAAATGACTGATGATAGGTTTGAATGACCACAAGCTAGTAAATTCCAAATATCTCATGCAATAGTTTACATTACCTACACTCAATTTTTCAACAAAAAAAAAAAACTAGATAAAAACAGTCAAAAATCTGCACCCACACATGCTCGAAATTTGTAAAGGCTGAACAGCAATGGCTGTAATAAGATGTAAACGAATTTACAGTATGATTAATTGTCCAACAGTTTTGTAAATCAGTATCAATTTCTACTTGTAAATGAGACGAACGCTAACAAAACCATTGAAATAACAGTCTGCCATCTTTGAATTCTATGTATCGTATATAAGTAAATGACAGTTTTAACCTGCAAATTGATATGACAACCTGTTAATGAGTTATTATTATTGGAATTTAACTAAATTTCATAACATAGGTATCACTGAATAATTCCTCCTTTCGAAGACTCCGACTGATAACAAAGAACGAAAATTCAAATTAACAAAGACAGAGTGGGCGAGAAAAATAAACAAAATTTTAATTTTGGCGATTGGAACCAATTTTTGAAGATTCCTCACTGCTCAGAATCAAGTCTGTCAGGCCGACAAACTGTCAGGTAGTATATAGCTATTCAATTCATTGCCTACACCTGCTCACGAAAACAATATAAACGTTCTATTATTTACGATGACAAAATCATAACGATCAGTTTCTAGCAAAATGGATTGAAAACTAATTCAGTCCAGGGAGGTACAGATCATGCAAATGAACAGGTGAACCATGCAGGGTCTGATGTAAACAGTGAGTTCAGCTAGGCGTTGAGATGGAACAAGGATATAATGATGCAAAATGATTTCTTGATGAAATGAAGAACTCTACTAAGACAATGAAAACGAATATTTAAGTAACAAACATTTACCTTCCATTTTTATGAAATAACAGTCAAGAAAAGTAAGAAGTAGCAGAGTGTAGCAATTAAGAGATTCACATATCCCTCATTGGGGTCACGGCTCATAGATGTAACAGAAACAAACGACGGTATTTGGTACACAACTTACCGGCCATAACACGCTTCGCGGGCGGGCTTTTTGAACTTCGCGAACGTTTCGTCGATTCGTGGGATATTTTATCGGTTCCAATGGTATTTTGTCTATACCACTTCATGAGCACAAATTTCGCGTATTCTTGTAAATGGCGGATGCCGCACGAGGATTCGGTTTCGGTATTTGCAACAAACGACGTCACAGCTGATGGAAATGCTAACTGCTTTATCGGCGAGTCGGCGACACAACTTTTTCATCTCGTTGGCCTTCGAATTTTATTATCTGTGACAGTGCTGCCACGGTTAGGCAAAAGTGATAAACTTCATATTTCTTACTTTTTCATACTGTTGTGGATATTTCGGTTAATCAAAAATGTACTGACACATTTTAGATCTTTTTGAAATTGACTATTATCAAAAAAAAAATTTTTCGACATATATCATAATATTCATAATTGACGACAAACGGCGAGAACTTGAACTACTTAAGTTGCGTGCGTTCAAAAAACTTCGTGGTCAACACAGAACACTATGGAATTATGAACATCTATATTCTGCGTCTGATTCAGACGCAGAATAATAATAATTCCATAGCCTACTTGACCACGAATTTTTTTGAACGCACGTTAGATTATTCTGAGATGTATTCTGTGCTAAGTGAAAGAGGCATTGACTCCAACGTAAGAGTGAGATGCAATGATCGAAATTACAGTGACTATATTCTTGAGAATATAGTCACTGTAAAGGCCGATTTACATCAGACGAGCGAATGCTCATTCTATTCCCTCTCTATCAAATTATTTTAGTGGAAACAGATGTAGAGCATTCTTTCTTTGTTCTTTCTGCGTTCGCAAAGATTCTATGGAATATTCTAAGATTGCTCGATCCAGACAGTAGAATGTGTGAACAGTTGCTTAGAGCATTCTTGCGACGAGTGAATGCTCATTCTATCCCCTATCTATCAAATTCTTTTAGTGTAAACAGATGCAGAGCATTCTTTCGTTTTTCATTCTGCGTTCGCAACGATTCTATGGAATATTCCATTTTTGCTCGATCGCTTGATATAAACGGCACTAGAGCGTGTGAACAGTTCCATAGAGCATTCTTTCGTGTTCAGAAGCGCTCGCTCCGCAGAGCGATCTGTTCAAAGCGTTCTTGTGCTCTAGCGATTTGTTTTTAATCGGATTAATTATGGATTGGTCTACAGAAAAATGTCATGTTATGATTGGAGCCTACCAAAATTCCAGATGTCTGTGGGATCCGACGTATGAACAATATAAAAATACAACCCGCAAACACGATGCTTGCCACGAAATTTCAAATTTATTTGAATGTACTTGTTCAAACAAACAAATTATATCTCCGAAAGTATTGCTTTCTCAGAGTTGGGAATTATATCAATGGATTCTTATGATAGAACTGCATCATGAAAGAAATAAAATTTAAAAAAAGTGTCGTTTAAAAAAAAATATTTCAAAAATTATCATTTAAACAAGGGCGACAAAAAAAGAGCAATCTACAATGCTTCAAAAATTGTCATTAAATTTATTTATCAAGATTAAAAGAGCAATCTGCAATGATTCATCCTCGTGGAATGGGTAGTTGCAACTTACACTCGGTGCATAGTTTTCACAACTCGAAATACCTAAGGAAAGTATCATCGAAATGTCTAGAGCAAGGCTGGAGACAATCACAGCAGATTGTCCGTTTATTCCTGATATTTGAGTAGGTAGAGGCTTACAAACAAATTATTTTAATAGTTCAAAATATATTAACTAGCAACATTATGAAAATACTGTATATATGAACATGTCTTACTACTTAAGGAAGTAAAATGTAATATTATCCTCAGTGGTCAACGAACAGTAATTTCTTTTGATGATTCCATTATGTTCTTCTTTCCTATTGCCTTCATGAAGTACCTACATCAAAACAGTCTTGTATATATTCACAAATTCAAGAATCGAATACTTGCTTTCCAAGAGAAAATATACGAATTGACAATCCAATTCCAAATCTTCTGAAACATCATCCCGAATGTATACGTAAATTATTTAATATGCAACCAGTCAATATTATTTTCGGTTACAAAACAGTCTTGTATATATTCACAACTTCAAGAATCGGATACTTATTTCAAACTACGAATTGACATGACTCTAATAGCTAGATAAGATGACATTTATGAACAGTGAACACAGACAGTGAATACATAGAACTACGATGTATTTGAAATCTTGTAGAATCATATCTCCGAAAGTGTTAGTTTCTTAGAGTTGAAAATGATATCAAAGGATTCTTATGATGAAACTGCAACTTAAAAAAATTGAATTTGAAACTTGTAATGTAAAAAAAATTTTTTATTCGTTACTCCAAAACCATCAGGCCGATTTTGCCCAATAACGAACTCAGCCGAGATATTTATCTCCCAAACCTACTGTGAAAAAACTGTCTAGCTGATTCCATTCGAGAGTTATCGTGTTAACGGACGGACGGACGGACATAATCGATTTCGGCCACGGATTCTTGATCAGTGAGTCGAACCAAATCGTTTGAGACCATTTTCAGCCAAAAATTCGAAAATTACAGACATTTGGGCAAATTGATAAGCACTCTGTTACCAGTAACAAGAGCTCCAAAAATGGTCAAAATCCTCCAACGCCATTCTACAGAAATTTTTAAATCGACCACATTCTTCTTGTTCTTGCATATCCGTCATCATTTCACCTACATTATTCAGTATCGTTCGCTGCATTAAATTTATTACCCACGAACCTTCCTTCTTTTCTTTTTGCGTGTTTGATACAAAATAACAAATGCAGCACTTGCAAATTATAATATTGCTCTCAGAGTCGGACATAACGAAGCACCGCCAGTCACATAATTGAGATGAATGAGCATTCGTTCGGCTGATCTAAACATCTATCTATCCTGAGCAAGAATTCTAGTGCTTTGTTCTCGTTCTTGCTCGTCGATATATTTGTGTAAACGCTTTCGTTTACACTAAAAGATCAAGAAAGAATGTTCTTGTTCTAGCTCTTGCTCTTTGTTCGTTTGGTTTAAACCCACCTTAATCGAAATCAGATGAAGATGATGTAGGGCAAAACATTGTGTTTTGAAATGTTTTGAAATTCTTTATTATATTATTACCTTTTATGGGTTTGTTTCATTAATTATTATTCCGATTTATTTGTCTTATTTAAACTTTTACACGGATTAATAGATTATAACATAAACTGATATAGCCAGAGAACCAACTCAAATAGACCACATTAGTTAGGTTAGAATCATTCGCTTGGCGGGAGATCCATATTCAAATTTTTTAACAAGGAATTTCAACTTTGAGATGAAACCACCCTATTTAAAAGAGACTGTTAGTACAGAGACAACAAGTATTGGGTACCTTCATCATTTGTGCATGTTTTCATGTTATTTCCACATTAAAATCTACCTCTATTTATCCTTAAATCAAAATTGAAACCATTCTAGTTCGAAAGATTTCCGTATGTCCTAGATGACTTCTGTTGTGCGTCATCACAAGGCCGATTTAGGGTTATGTTATTATTTTTGACTGATTTCGAGTGAGCTAAGACATACGTCAATCGAATTTAGTGAACACTTTTATATTTATTAATTATTTTGGAAATATACAATTTTGTTATGAAAACTTGATTCTAGATGGTTGAGAAAGGTTCACAGAATCTATTTCAACCAAAATAATCCTTAAGAAATTAGCCAAAGTATCTAAAAAGAGGCGAGAAATTCGCGTAAATTTTAGGTCCATACTAAATGCATGGGGAATTCAGTGCTCGGATCCACGGATGGATCGTAATTCAAATTTCCCCCCTAACCTAACTAATGTGGTCTATATACAATAGGGATTTATTCGCGAGTAACCTGGTTACTGACGGTATGTGGGTTACACCTTACACCACAGAATACAACTACACCATAGAACTACACTAACCGTGCCGTTTTCACGAGGACGCGGTCAGTAGGGGAAGGTGTGATTGCGTCACAGAATTTACGTCATCGGTAACTGAATTCTGTAACCGCAGTAACCCTACAGTTTGTATGGGTTACTGACATTTATTGGCGCTAACAATAATTCGAAATTTGAAGCGAACGATGGATTTCGAGAATATGGAGGATTGCGAATTAGTAGAAATATCGCTAAATTATAAAGGAGAGGATATTACTGCCGTAGTGGATATAACCACAGCATACATTAACCCAAATATCATCTTCTATCTATATAGCATTTTCGATATGATTGTCTCTCAACATAGCGGCACTTATCAGCATTTCATATAACCACATAGATTTTTTAGGACCATTGGGATAAATAAAACTGAAGAAATCTATATGATATTGTTCCATCAGAATCCGAACTACAATAAAATCCATTATTATTCAATTGTACTGAGCAACTAACCTAAATTTGTTCGCAATCAAAAATGACGTTTGTTGGTCAGTGCTTTCTAACCAGGCTGTTTTCGCGAGATCGGTAACCGATGATGTTTACATCCCCCACTCTGCTCACATTTCAGTGACCACACGGGCTGGACTCAGTAACCGGGTTAGTCGCGAAAAAATCCCTAATGTATTTTTGAGTTGGTTCTGGGCATTATATATGAGTTTATTAATCTGTTTAAAAGTTTAAATAAGACCAACAAATCGAAATATGTAATAATGAAACATGCCCATCGAGCTATCATTTTGCCCAAGTGTCTGTAATTTTCGAATTTTTCGCCGAAAATGGTCTCAAACGATTGGGTTCTACTCCCCCTGATCAAGAAATCAAGAATTCGAAGTCAAATTTAATTCTGTCCGGCCGGCCGTCCGTTGCCACGATAACTTTAGAACGGAAAGAGATAGCGACTTGAAATTTTCAGGGCTCATCCCAATACGACGGACAAGTTCGTTAATGGGCATAATCGGCCCAATGGTTTCCGAGTAATTAGTAATAGTAAAATTTTGTGTGAATCGGATCACTAGAAAATTTTAAATAAATTATCAAAAAATATTATTTATGTCACCATAACCTGAGAACGGAAAGAGATAGCGACTTGAAATTTTCGGGTAAGGTTGTGCATCTGAATGGGATATTTGAGTTTGTCTATAGGTATATATTCGGCCAAACGGTGTTGGAGTTATACCCATCTAAAATTTGTTTGTTATTTCCTCAATAACTCGAAAAATTTAAAACCGATCCAATTCAAACATGTCAGTTGTTGTCAGTTGTAGAATGCCACCGCAAAAATTCCTGCAAAATTTCATGAGGATGTTATTATAACTCCAAATGTTTTTAAAAATCATTGAAAAAAATTCTATATATCAGAAACTATTCCTCTGACATCGCTGAAATTTTGCGAGAGCCTTCAAAACCTAACTCTACTGCCAAGTTTGAACACGATCGGATCTATATTGTTGGAGTTCCGAGCAGCCTTGTGTGAGTTCAGTAGCTGGATGGGTGACCGTTGGCTTGATAACTTTCGAACGAAAGGAGATAGGGACTTCCAATTTTCAGGGTAGGTTGTAGTTCGTTTTTGGGCATAATCGGTTTCGGAGTTATACCCACCTGGAATACTATTTCCTCGATAATTCAAAAAATATATTGACTTGATCGAATTGAAGCTTGGTAACTAGCTGTAGAATATCGACATATAGGGGTGTGTAAAATTTTGTGAGAACCGTACCATCAGAAAATTTTTCAAAATTAAAAAAAACATTGGTTCAAGCACTGACGTGAAGTCAGGAGCTTTTGCGCGTATGTTCTCTTGTCCATTCTTCTGTATTGGAGACTCTTAATCGAATTTACCATGGTGAATTCTATTGTCTGTTCTCCTGTATTGGACTCTCTTAATCGAATTTACCATGGTAATCAGACTTGATGGACCATAAGCGAGCATGCTTTTCATACAATAGTATTAAACTTGTTCTGTTTCTGTAGACTAAACATACTTTTGGGAACCCATACCTTCATGCTTAATTCATCGAGTTTAAAAAGAAATTCCAACCATATAAAATTGATGAAAATAGATAGAGCTGAAAACAGTTTCGAATGATAGGTTAAGTCAAATACCTAGTGAATTTTATCATATCATATTGGCTTCCATTAAAGTAACTAAAAAACAAACCGGAATTGCCAAATAATTGCATGAAAAATAGCCCCAGCTCTAATTTTAAAAGTTGCATCAGCTGATCAGAAAATTGCCGTCACGCATGCGCCATTGGGTCATTTCGGCATAGTTATCTGCGAACAGACGCAAACAAATATTTTCTCATACAAAATATTAATTATTATCTATCTCAAGAGGAACTGCGGAATCTACTAGGAAATCAAATCTTTGAGCAATTATTTAATATTATAGGGATATTCTTTCGAACTGATTTAAGTTACATAAAATCACTTTGTGCAGTACTGATTCAACTGATTTTAGTTACATAAATCACTTTCTTCAGTATGAAAGAACATGCATAATAATAACTAGATGCGCCCTTGCGTCAACGAGCCGTGCAAGTGCATAGCATTAGCATTGTCTATTGACTCCAACATTATAGAGAGAACGAGTTATAAACTTAATAGGCAAACTTTCGATTGCAAATGCAAACACTTGCTAATAGCCTAAGAGCCCACGACGGCCAGACCTTCGTTATTTTATAAAAGCTGAAAGTTTGTCTGTGCATGCCTCCTATACAGGTTAGAACGGCCAGCGACTATAGAGTTTGGGTTGTGGTTACTTGGGCAGGTAACAGGTAGTAAAGGTGTAAAAAATAGTACCTTACTTTCGTCAAAAAGCTGAATTTTATATATGTTGCTTGGGGACCTATTAAAAAATGTTACCTCAATAGCCGGCGACAGTTTTGATGGTTTTTACATCTTGCCAGACATATTGAAACTTCAAGCGGGTGTGCATGAGATAGGGCGCTTAGTTGATTGCGATCTTTTACTGCTCATCATCTTTCGGTTAGTGATGTATTAAAAACATCGCGATGTTTTCATGGCGATTTTTTTGTATACATTAGCAGTCAACGTGACGTGAAGATTATTCTTGCGAAGTGAAATGGAGGAGCAGTGGCGTTATATTACCTATATCGTTGAAAAATTATCTACTACAAGTCGTAAGATTCCTCCGAAATCAAACTTGCGCTACTGAACTGAACTCTGAAGTCGAATATTGTATCATAAAAAACCCTTTGATGCGTGGCAGTTTACCGACAGCCCAGCGAAGTATATTCGTCTTCACCAGAATACATCGCGACCAAGTACAGACGAATATTCGCGGAATCGCGCTAGTGTGGTCGCAACATATTTGACATTTGTGCAGTTTTTTGGCGCTCTAGTTCCTCGGAACTGAGTGCTTATCAATTTGCCCAAATGTCTGTAATTTTGGAATATTTCGATGAAAATGGTCTTAAACGATTTGGTTCGACTCACTGATCAAGAATCCGTGGTCGAAATTCATTCTGTCCGGCCGGTCGGCCGGCCGTAAGCACGATAACTCTCGAACGGAATGAGCTAGAAAGTTGAAATTTCCAAATCAAATTTTTTTTAATAAGCAGTTTTATCATAAGAATCCATTCATATCATTTTCAACTCTAAAAAGCTAATACTTTCGGGGATATGATTTTTTAAAATTTCAATGTAAATCGTATTTCACAGATTGATATAATTATTATTCTATGTATGAATTCTCATAATGTCAACTTGACAGAAGGGAATATTGTAACTTCAGAAATATTGGGGTTGAAATACTCGTATTTTAGCGATGCAACGGGGACCTCACCCGAAAATGTTTGATAATATTACGTAAATATTGAAAGCATAATTCTGTAGTTTGGTGAACGTAGATCAGGAAATTTTTGATCGATTACAAGGTAATTTATTATTACTTATCTAATAAACTATTATTTGAATTGAATATCCTTTATGATGCAGTGATATCATATGAATACATTGATATAATTCCCAACTCTGAGAAACCAATACCAGATATAATTTGTCTGTTTGAACTAGAGCGCCAGAAAGCTCCTGTCCACAGGGCTTGAACCCATTTTTTTTAAATAAAAGTGTGAGTTTAGTAAAAATTGTAGCATTTCAAATACAATCTACGGAAAAACCCAGATATGATAATTTATTCATTCATCTTGGACCGTTCCACATTATGATGGCTTATTTTAAAGCAATCGGTAAAGTAATTAGTGACTGTGGGTTAACAAATGTTATGTATGAGAGTAGTTTGCTGGCAAGCGGTTCTGTGAATGGGTTTCTTGATGGAAAGCACTTCAACCGCTGCAAAAGATTGCATCCTTTAGTTGCATTGGGATTGGAAGTTCTAAATTTTGAATCATTTTTACAACATGACAATACAACATTAACAGATGATATGATAGAGGAAGTGGAAACACTACAAAACTGTGAAATATCGTTTTTAACATTGAAAATAATGAACTGAAAGAATTGATGAATAATTACAATATTTTCAAGCAACAATGTCTCAATGGTGAGCATGGTAGAACTTCACAATTTTACGTATATTACATTAATCTCATACATCATTACTTGAACTTGTCACGGAGCATTCGTATGGGGGATTTTGAGCTTCTAATGTCAACATTGCCTAAAATTACAAATACATTTTTTATATGCAACCGACAAAATTATGCACGATGGACGGTAAAATATTATGATAATTTGCTGAAAGTTGCAGAAACTCATCCTGACTTATACGAAGGATTTAAACAAGGTTGCTTTGGTATCAAAAGGACCACCAAACCATTTTCTAGGCAACCAATTGACCTGGTATTAGAGTAAACTATAAATGCAGACGCTGCTAGAAGGCTCACAGGTGTTATTCACTTTACCAATTCAATTTCGGCCCGTCAACGGTGGGCTCATAATCATGATGTTCGGTCTACAATAATAAGTCAAGCTTATCTAGAACTAGGACTGCAAACTCATCAAGATGTTTCAACAGACTTAAATCTTCATAATATCCGGAAAAATACTAAACAATTGAGACAATTTATCGCTACCTTTACTCGATTCATTAATCCCTTCAGTTCAGAAGTGCCGAAAGACCAACTAATGAATATTGCATCTGGAAAATCCGCATCGCCATCGGTAGAGACATTCCTTCTAAATATTGAAAAAAATGGAGATTATCTTCGTAAAACATTTGTTTCCGAATGTTTATCAGATATTACAAGATTTGAAAAAGCTATAAAGAAAACCTCAATTGACAATTTTTCTATAGATTATAAGAAGCAGCGGAAAGTTCAAGTAGGTGGTAAAATTCAGGAAATTAAAATCCAAAGAGATTTATTTGGACGCATGCTGGGTATCTCAATGGATTTCAATGTAGACGTTTCAAAGATTTTGTCTCACCCAATTACCTCAGTACCATTGCCCATGTGCCATTTGGATGGCATCACTATTTGTAAGACAGATAAATCTGCTCTGATTAAATGTCTAGAGAAAGAGGTCCATCAGCATGTGCAACAACATCATATAGATGTTATAATAATCGACGGTTTCTTCCTCTTGCATACAATGAAAAATGTTCCAAAAACATTTGGAAATATTTCAAAAAAATTGTTGCAAATGGTTACTCAATTTCAAGCTTCAAGAATTGATGTGCTCTTTGATCTATACTTTACTCCATCGATCAAAGATTACGAGCATTCCCAACGGTTAGAATCCGCACAATTGGAGTACTCTATAACTGGGCCTGAACAAATTCGATCTAGTGATTTCGCGAAAGAGTTGAAAAATTTAAATTTTAAAGAAGCTCTGGTTGATTTTTTTATTTCACATTGGGCTACTGATGAAGTGGTGCAATTTATTGTCAACAAAACGATATACATCAATTTCAGAAAATGTAATTCTTTCACTGTTGATAATTCAAACAAGGTTGTCTCGAGGATTGATGAAGAGTTGTCATGCCCAGCACACGAAGAAGCAGATACGAAGATAGTATACCATGCATGCAACATCAACTATTCAGCAGAAATAGTAATAAGAAGTGCGGTATCAGCACTATCAATATCAGCATCAGCATATTGCGGCTATAATGCTTGGTAACATGCATCACTTTAAAAGTGATTCGGTATGCTTACGGGTACGGGGCAATAATTTAAGATATGTGGTTCTAACCAAAATACATGCAGAGCTGGGACAGTTAATTTGTCAGAGCTTAACTGGATTTCGCGCCATCACAGGTTGTGATTTTAGTCCTGCGTTCTTCAGAAAAGGAAAATTAAAACCATACAGGACATTAAAAAAATATCCAGAGTATCAGGAAGCATTCAAGAACTTCGGCAACAGAGAATTAATAGAAAATTTAGATTATCAACTAAACATCTTCAATATTATTCAGAGATTTATATGCAATGTTTACAATGTCCCTAATGTAATTGATGTTGATGCCGCTAGACTTCAAATATTCATCGACTCGAATACAGTCTCCGATGTAAACGAAGCTTTTGACCGAAAGAAGTTGCGAAATTTTGACGCTAGCAACCTACCACCTTGTAAAAGCGAGCTATTGCAGCAATTTTTGCGAGCAAATTACATATGTACCATTCGGAATAATGCCCATCTGAAAAATCCTCCCGCATATGATCCAAAAAATAACGGCTGGGTATTGAAAGGTGACAAATACTACAGTGACTATATTCTCACTGAATATAGTCACTGTAACAAATACCAGTTCAATTGCTTTGAAGGGGATCAACTACCAAGTTATGTTAGCGATTCACTCAAAACTCAATCAGGTATGGAACTATTATGACAAATTATTGTACATAATTTTATTTATTATTCATAATTGCATAAACATGCTTTTTTTCAGAAACTGACGAAGAAAGCGATATTGATGACGATCATGCCATCGACTGTGGCAGTAGTGACGAAGAAAATGAACATATCGACGACGATGAAATCTATAGGAACGATTAAATATTTTTTTTATGTAATAATATTTTTTTTGTACTTTATAATATTAAAATAACATTTTTTTACTTTATATAACATTTTCTGAACGTAATGGAATTATTTTTTCATTGGATATTTCAAACGAACGCAATCGACTATAAGCACTCCCGCTCGCACCTACAGAGTGGACTTTCAATATGTCTGGCAAGATGTAAAAACCATTAAAACAGTCCGGCTATTGAGGTAACATTTTTTAATAGGTCCCCAAGTAACATACATAAAATTCAGCTTTTATACTATGACGAAAGTATAATTATAATTTATTCAAGTTAAGGGTTGTCTGGCAGGGGGTAGCAACCGTCACAAGTGTCCGGCAATGGATGATGAGTTTTCTGACGTTATCCCGAAGAATATATGAAAAAATTGAGCTTTATACTTTAACGAAAGTAAGGTACTATATTTTACACCTTTACTACCTGCCAAAGTAACCACAACCCAAACTCTATAGACCACATTAGTTAGGTTAGGCGGGAAATTTGAATTACGATCCATCCGTGGATCCGCGCACTGAATTCCCCATGCATTTCTTATGGACCTAAAATTTACGCGAATTTCTCGCCTGTTTTTAGATACTTTGGATAATTTCTTAAGGTTTATTTTGGTTGAAATAGATTCTGTGAACCTTTCTCAACCATCTAGAATCAAGTTTTCATAACAAAATTGTATATTTCCAAAATAATTAATAAATATAAATTTGTTCACCAAATTCGATTGACGTATGTCTTAGCTCACTCGAAATCAGTCAAAAATAATAACATAACCCTAAATCGGCCTTGTAATGACGCACAACAGAAGTCATCTACGACATACGGAAATCTTTCGAACTAGAATGGTTTCAATTTTGATTTAAGAATAAATAGAAGTAGATTTTAATGTGGAAATAACATGAAAACATGCACTAATGATGAAGGTACCCAATACTTGTTGTCTCTGTACTAACATTCTCTTTTAAATAGAGTGGTTTCATCTCAAAGTTGAAATTCCTTGTTAAAAAATTTGAATATGGATCTCCCGCCAAGCGCCTGATTCTAACCTAACTAATGCGGTCTATAGCCGCTGGCCGTTCTTACCTGTATAGGAGGCATGCACAGACAAACTTTCAGCTTTTATAAAATAACGAAGGTCTGGCCGTCGTGGGCTCTTGCTCTATTAGCAAGTGTTTGCATTTGCAATCGAAAGTTTGCCTATTAAGTTTATAACTCGTTCTCTCTATAATGTTGGAGTCAATAGACAATGCTAATGCTATGCACTTGCACGGCTCGTTGACGCAAGGGCGCATCTAGTTATTATTATGCATGTTCTTTCATACTGAAGAAAGTGATTTATGTAACTAAAATCAGTTGAATCAGTACTGAACAAAGTGATTTTATGTTACTTAAATCAGTTCGAAAGAATATCCCTAATATTAAATAATTGCTCAAAGATTTGATTTCCTAGTAGATTCCGCAGTTCCTCTTGAGATAGATAATAATTAATATTTTGTATGAGAAAATATTGAACAGATAAAATTAATAATAATAAAATTAATCTGCAGTCGCCTCAGGGTAATAAAAAACATTACATATTATTATTCTGAGGTTGTCTCGAATATGGTCAAAATCTTGACAAAATGAAAATCAAATCTTCAAAAGATTTTATTTCGAATTCTAAAAGCATAGTTGACATTTTGAAGTTTACAATGGTTTATTTTATAATAAAAAAATAATACAAAAATCAGTCAACGTCTTCGTTTAGGATTATATCTTTCCCAATGTCTGTGGTTTACTAATGAAAAGTCTTCACAGTTTTGTGCCAAATCCTTCAAATATTTTGAAAGCTTCAATAGTTCCTGATCAGTAGCTCTATTCAAGTGAGCTTGACGAAAGGGGCGTATTCTGAGACCATTCTTAGGATTCATTATGAAATTCCTTCTTATATCATCAAACATGATGGTGTTCTTTGAAGAGAATTGAGTGAACTTGCCCCATATCACTCCTAAAGGTTTTACCTGAAACAGCACAGGTTTTTAACCACCGAGGAATCATTCCACATGCTTATTGACTAAATAAACTACTTCACCTACATCTAAGACCCCATACTTTGGAATGTGAACAGAGATCATAGCAAGGGAATCTAAGTAGAAGGCAACTTTATATGCACTATGAGAGGACACTCCTAGTAGTTTCATTTTTTCCTCAATCCATTTCATTCCAGTCGCAGACCAAATCACAATATCATAATCTGTATAAGCAGAAGTTAAAAATTCATGCAAATAAGGTCTCATCAATTCGTTTCCAGTTTCAGCTGTAGACCTATGATCAAAAAGAGTATAATCAATATCTAATACTAGTAGTTTTTTATCTGGACGGAGCTCATTTAGAATTTTAACTTCATAATCTTTAATTCTCTTCTCAATTTTAGCAAGATATACTTCTTGGTTCTCGATAGCAATTTCCTCCTCTTCTATATCGAGATCGTTAACAACTTCAGGCATATCTTGAGGTTCCACATTAACTTTCTCGATTTCCTCCTCCAAGGAACCCATCATCATTATTTTGAAGCCACATTTCAGTTGTAATGAAGAAAGACAGCATGAATCATCTGGTGTTTTGCCTGTGGGTCAGTAAGGAAATTATGAAGTTACATAAATTCGATCAGTGAGACTTACCCTTTAGTTTCAAATTCAGCAATTTCTGTCTTTCAGGTTTTACTTTTGTTTGTTTATATATGGAATTTTTCAAGTCCAATACTGTTTCATTTGTACTATACTCGATCTCAATCTCACGACCACTCCATTTCACGAGTACTTTAGATTGTGTCTCCTCCATTTCCCCCTGGATATTTAGTATTAAGGTTGGGTGAATTCGAAACCAGTAATTCCAATATTCTTCCTAGTATTATGATTGTAATTAATTGTTTATTTTGTAAATATATTCTATGGAGATCGATGATCCGGATGATCCACAGAACATATCGTTACCTAACGATATATTCTGTGGGATGATCCAGAGAAATAGAGGGAAATCCCCTTAGAATATAGAACAACTTGGAAATTGGAAATCCCTCTATCATAGACAAGAGATATATATAGATGGGCCACTCTCGCCTTATTTTGGTTCGTGGAACACTAGCGGTACGTCGCGGGCACCTCAAGAAATACATCCGAGCGGGAAATTCAAATGTACTTCGCATTATAATATCCTATATTCTATTTTAACATATTGTTCCAAAACACTGCCAAACACCAAATAGACGATAATTCGTCTAACACCTGGCTTTTGACAATGTTTTTGGAACCATGGTTTTAGTTCTAATGGAAAGGAAATAAATGAAATCCCAAAACTTTTAATAAAAGTATTTATTCAGATTCATGAATTGAAGTTGTTCATTTGATGTGAACTAATTATTAGAAGAATTATTAAATAATATATATAAAAATTAAAAATACATCTCGAATCATTTAGAAGAAAAGAGAAAATTAAATGTGAAATATAATATAAAAAATGGATAGCAGTAAGTATATTATGTACAACGCAATGTGGAAGATATTCTCTTCATGAAATCTTCTCTAATCTATAGCTTTGAATATGAAAGAGCTATCAAATAAATGATTGCAAAATTTTTAGTATGCATTTACAAGGACAAAATCAAATGTGAAATAAAGTATAAACAAGAGCACCAAAAATGGATATCATTACGCAAGTACAACGAAATGTGGAAATATATTATACATTAAAATAATCCATTATCTTGAATATGAAGGAGCTAATGAATTATCACAATATTTCCAATATACATTTAGAAGGACAAAACCAAATGTGAATTATAATATGAAAAATGGATAATGTGGAAAACATTTCGTACATGAAAATGCAGTCACAAATTTATACATTTCCATAGCCTCTGGGAAAAAATCAAATATGAAATATAGTAGATATAGATATTGAATCAATTCTAATATTATGTATTGAATCCATAATATTAGAATTGATACCTGTACTGAAATTTACTGAATGCAATAATTTTGACAAAGTTTTGCTGGATGGAACCGCAAAAATGTTGCTGAGTAGTTTGTATCCCTTAGGGCTATTTTTAAATGATGTCAAAAAAAGAATTTTCTCATCTAAAGTACAGCACCTTCCTCTGGGTTTCAGGTTTTTACACCTTATTTGAGACAAGAGAAAATTAAAGGTTGGTGTGTTCATCGAGTGGCTGAGCGGTTCATGAGAATGGCAAGCATTCTGTAGCTCTTTCACTACAAATTTCAGGCCTTTATTCTTTTCAGCAATCCTTCCCACTTTACGTGCAGATCAGTGGCAATTTTGTAGTATTCCCTAGCGTCTGGCGATACCTTAGAGAATCGTGTCCTTCTGGTTTTTCCTGAAGAGAAAATTATAACAATTCAATTTTATATAATCAAAAATCATTCAAGATTAGTAAATAAAATAAGTTATTTGGGGTAGCAGGAATTACAGGTTCAACTTCAGACTCATATTCTACCTCAAGCACATCTTGGATATCTAGGAATAGATATTCAAATAAGAAAAATCATCAAGCATTTTATATCATGCATAATATTAACATATCACATTGAAATTTATAACTTTAAATGAAATAGTATCAATAAATGGAAATCTTACATGAACATGAAGGTCCTGCTTGCACTGGTGTGGAACCATTTCCGATAATATAATCTGGATCTATTAAAAGAAATTCAAATATCAATGAATTGCTTTAATTTTACAAGAAAGCATGGTTAGTAAGTATTTCAGATAGGTCGAGAAAACAAGTTTTTGAATCTACACATTCTAATGAGGTAGTGTGCAAGCTCCTGCAACTATAATCATTCAAGATATGAACAATAAAATGGAAAAAATTCATTTACCTTGTACTCCAACATCCATCGTCAAGCCTCGAGTAGGAAAGGCAACAGGTCGTACAATGAATTGCTTCTTAATATTTATTACAATGTTGGATGGATCAAAATGACTGGAACAAATTCGATGATGTCCGTACACTAAAATTGCAGCCCTAGTCAGCATCAAGGCGTCCTATTCTTTCCAGCCATATTTTCCAAACCTGAAAATGATGACATAAAAGTTTTTTGGATATATCAAAGTATCAATAAATTAATCACAATTAAGTACTTCATTGCTCATACATGTATACAAATAAGATCCTTCAGCCTTAAACAATCATATGCAAGGAAACAAAAGAGATTAAATATGGATGTTCCATTTTCTATTCGTATTTTGTTCTGTTAGTGTTTGTATAAGTGCTTTTAGTGGGTATTTTCTGGCCCTTTGGTAACTATCTTTTTGATGAAACACATTCAAAGTGTCTTGTAAGTCCTTGAGTCGTTTGAAACAGTTTTTATTCAGTACGCAATAAAGTATTAAAAATACATAAAAACGAACTTACCTCATCATCTTTAGGAAGCCTGTGCAACCTACTCCTGTTCAAACAGTCTTTCCTGTCTTTCACTATACAGCTAACCATCTTTAAAAACAAAACCAAAACTACGCAAAACAGAACACTTTATAATTTCAACAACAAGCAATATCTCTTGTCTATGCAAGCAATCTCCAAATTGAAAATGAATTGAAACAAGTCGGCAGCGAACAGCTGTTAAACCATCACGTGACCCACAAAACGCGGAGGAAGAGACATCTACAAAATTTCACGGGCACCTCGCGAACTATATTACTCTGCCCAGACTTTAGTGAGAGAGTTTCCACCCCATGCCCTCTATCAATCTCTATCCCTCATGTCTCTGGGACATAGACCTAATATCCCATGGGATATTAGGTCTATGCTCTGGGATGATCTCGTTGGTCTTGGTCATAGAATTGTATACAGCTTTTCGGAACGTGTTGGGTTGGGCCTAAATGGTCACGTGACAAAGGGCAAAAGATTCTAATTATATTAGTTGGGTTAGGCGGGAATTTTGAATTACGATCCATCCGTGGATCCGAGCACTGAATTCCCCATGCATATCTTATGGACCTAAAATTTACGCGAATCTCTCACCTGTTTTTGGATACTTCGGCTAATCTCTTAAGGATTATTTCTCTTGAAACAGATAGATTCAGTGAACCGTTTTCAACAATCTAGAATTAAAATTTTCATAACAAAATTGTATATTTCCAATATAATTAATGAAGATAAAAATGTTGAGAAAATTCCATGGACGTATGTCTTAGCTCACTCGAAATCAGTCAAAAATAATAACATTAGCCCATACTTAGTTATCTGTGCATTAGCCCTATCGGCCATGCAATTGACGTACATACGGAAATTTTTCGGAAAACACTGGTTTTAATTTTGATTTAAGAATATTGAATAGAAGTAAATTTTGATGTGGAAAGAACATGAAAACATGCACTAATGATGAAGGCACCCAATACCTCTATAAGACTCCCATGTTAAAAACTTTGAATATGGCTAAGACAATGATTCTAACCTAACTAAAGCGGTCTATATGGAAGATAATAACATATTTCCAAATTAGAAATTATAAAATCCATGAAAATTCCGATTATCTGATGAAACAACTATGCATATAATGAATTCAATTCGCACGATATTGTACAAGTAGGTACCTATCTTCCAAACAAAATATTATGATTTTACTATTATAACTGATTTAGTACCTCGATATTTTTCATTGCTCTCAAAGTACAGCAGTAATTTCTGTTGGAAGATAAATTCAGACTAAAGGCCTGGTTTCGCTAGTGCGTCGGATGCATGCAGTGACTGCGTGCAGCGAATGCTTGCGTCCGCTGCGTCGTCGGAGTGGTTTCATTAGGTGCAGCGAAACTACTGCAGCCGGTATTATTATTTGTGTTCTGTGAGTCATCAGTGATAATTCGTTAGCAATGGAGTATGTTCTTGCGCTTCATATTTTGGAAGAAGAGCAGGATGAATTGATTTTGAAATATCTAAAGCAAAAAAATTAAAAAGGCGACGGAATAAGCAGGAAGGAGGAATAAGCAGAGGAAAGTTATCATGGCTTAGAAATATCCGTCAATGGACGGGGATAAAAGACTTCCAAACATTGCAGAATGCTGCGTTCAATATAAACATAATATGATGGGAATAGATAAGGATGAACGCCTACGCAGGAATCTGCACGGCACTAAAAGAAGAAGATCTTTAACATTATTAGTTTTATAATTATCATGAGATGCATCATATATGCATCTATTTGCGAAACTAATTCAATGAGATTCATCCCTTCGTCCCTTGTGATTTTATCGCCTCGCCACTCATTTTCTCTTGTTTACGTTGCAGCGACGTCGCACAGACTTGTACCCCAAGCAGTCAGCCGTTTGGCTCACAGAACATAATATAATATAAGAAGTGCTACCTGCCTTGTAAACTGTGCGCAACAGTAGTGACATTTATATACCATAGATTAGAGAGGGATGGGGCGAAAAAAGTGGGAATATTCCATTATGGTCTAGGGGGTGTCCGCTTGTTGAAGTATATGTCACACTAAAATGACATATACAAGCGGACACCCCCTAGAACCATAATGGAGTATCCTCACCTTTTTTTCATTATTGTATTCGAAATTTAAAATGATTCGAAAGGAAAAATGCTTCAAAATGAAACAAAGCTTTATAAACAATAATTTCTTTATCAAAATTATTTTTACAATTATATATAATAAATCTATTATAGAATCAAACAAGTAAATGATATTTATCGAATTTTTCGAATGTGATTATAATTTAGTTAGCAGTTTTCTAAAACAAATAAGTTCAATTTGCTTCTGGAGCAAGGTTTCTCAAACTTTTGGCTCCACGAATCCCTTTACAAGTTTCCAAATGACAGCGAACCACTTAACTAACACATGGTGGTGAGCCCATGCCACCGTCAAATGGCGAACCCCTAGGGGTTCACGTACCCTACTTTGAGAAACCCTGTTCTAGAGAAACTAAAAACAATGACACAATTCAATGAAACAAACAAAATTTTGGACCAACCATAGGTCTTTTTGGAATTTGCTGAGTTATTACAAGTTCTTAGGGGTACCTATAACTACAACACAATTTAATTTATTTTATCAATTTCCACAAGTATAATAATGTTTATGTACGACCGGTTTCGGTAATTACACCATCTTCAAGTACCAGACTGATAATGAATAAAAATATCATCTATACAATTGTCTACAATATGGTCGGAACAATATGTTATAAATTCAACAAAGGAGACCTCGACACATCTAATTGGCTATTCAAGAGGTTTACTTCAGTATTTTTATTGAGCTTATTTATTTCCAAATGTTCAAGTAGGTCCATTTTTCTCCCTTTATCGCAAATATGAAGAATCTCTAAATTATCTGTATCTATTGGGTGGTTGTAAATGTTTATATGTTCAAGTATGGGAGAATTACGATCGTTTGTTAAATGTTCTTTTAATCTAGTTTGAAAATTTCTACCTGTTTGGCCAACGTAAGCCGATGAACATTGTCTGCAAACAATCCTATAAATACCTGACTTTTGTAGTTTATCCGTCTTCGTTTTTCTATTGAACAATAATTTGCTCAGGTTGTTAGTGCTTGCAAAGGCCGTCTTTAAATTGAATTTAGAAAAAAATTTTTGAATCTTCACAGATATTTCTCCAAAATATGTAAATCTAACATATCTATCACCTATTTTATCCTCCACCGGGTACAGAAGGTGGTTAGCCTGTTTTTGTTGGTATCGAAAAATTAATTTATCAACTAATGGAATCGGAATTTTGTTATTTTGCGCGATTTGTTTAATGATACCAACCTCAATATCAAAATCTGCCTGGGATAACGGAACCGAAAATGCTCTATGTATCATGGATCTGTATGCTGCTAGTTATACTTGTGGAAATTGATAAAATAAATTAAATTGTGTTGAGATGGTTTTCCACAAAATAAAATCAAAAACTATTCATTTTTATAGTACCTATAACTACCAAATTCCAGTACAAATATCTGAATAAAATGTCAAAATAACACTTGTATATAGAGTTAGGGATAAATTATTCGTAGGTCAACACTCATTCACAACGGTCTTTCAGTCTCATTATGATCAGAATTGTCACTTCACTAAATCACAATAACACTGGAAGGATCTTTAGGGAAACGAAAAAAACTTCTGTTTCTGCAAACAAGTGATAAATGGCTGATGTATGAATTTTGGCAAGAATACTTAACATCTTTCGCAATAATGAAGTAGCAGAACCTGAAGCCATTTTCTTAATACAATATGATATTAAACACAATCAGATTTGCAGAATTGAACCTCGTATAAATATAAACTTATCAGATCTCACCAAGTGGCCAAATTACCAACAAATATCTTCAACATGACCTGAAACGGAATCTTTTACATTGAATTACGAAAAAAACAAACTTATCTTCACACGGGTAATATAATAACACTGGTTTTATTTTAGTATAACAATTATTATTGCTATTTGCCACAAACTATTAGAAATATCACGAGTATATTTATCACTCTTGTCACATTTATCACAGATAACTAAGTATATATATATATATGCATTTATGAAGTAAATGAATTCCTGACACTCATGTCATTGTCATTCATCCACCTGAACATATCTACGACAAGCGAACAAAAAAAGTGGGGACGTACGTCCATGTTTCCACTTTTTCGACTCTGGCTTCACCCCCCTGGTTTGGCTGTTGCAGTGCTGTTGCGTCGGACGCAGAAGCGAAACCACTTCTTCGTAGTTCCGAAGTAGCGTCTATTCGAAAGACGGTGCAGCCACTTTCTGCAGTCACTGCATGCAGCCGACGCATTAGCGAAACCAGGCCTTAAGGTAGCGGCAGGCGAGCACGCTAGCATCTGGTCCATCCAGCTGTGCATGGTTACAAGTTACAAGTCTGAAATCTACATGATTTGAAATTTCTGAACAAGTGTAGATAATATATATACGAGTTCGAAAAATTATTTTCGCAATATTTCCTAAAATACGAGACTGAAATTCGGTACTCGATTGCAAAATGCCGGATTGAAGTTCTGTGCAGAATTTCAGCGGAATCTGGCAGATAGTTTCTGAAATATAAAATTTTTGAAGCAAACATTTTTGTGCCAAATTTTGCGCGTTGGCATTATACACAACTAATTACCAAGTTTCAATTCGATCGGATATGTATTTTTGAAGTTATCGGAGAAACAACATTTCAAATGACTCTAAAACCGAAATAGAATTGCCGAGAAATCATTTTTTATAAGGAAAAGACTATTTTTTTTTAGTAATACGGTCCTCACGAAATTTTCGCATCGACCTTCTACGACTAATTACCAAGTTTCAATGCGAGCGGATCTGTATTTTTAGAGTTATAGAGGAAAAAATATTTTTGAGAAGTTCGCAATTTTATTCTCCCAATAATTGCTAAAATGCAAAGCAGATCAAGCTGAAATTTGGTACGCGATTGTGAAATGACGACTTGAAGGCGGAATCTAACGGATGATTTTCGAAATATAAAATTTTTGAAGAAAAATGTGGGAAAGCCCTGTGGACAGGAGCTTTGGCGCTCTTTTACAAGCTTTG
This sequence comes from Halyzia sedecimguttata, assembly GCA_937662695.2. Classification (NCBI taxonomy): domain Eukaryota; kingdom Metazoa; phylum Arthropoda; class Insecta; order Coleoptera; family Coccinellidae; genus Halyzia; species Halyzia sedecimguttata. The sequence continues at coordinate 71,640,325 of OW569414.2, forward strand.
ACAATTCATCTCCGAAATTATTGGTTTCTCTGAGTTGGGAATGATATCAATGTATTCTTATGGTAGAACTGCATCATAAACGAAACTAAATTAAAATTAAATAACGAACTTATCCGAGATATTCATTCCTCAAATCTCCTCTGAAAATTATATTATATCAATAATTGAAACTTAGCCAATATTCCGGTTTTGTTTCCACTGAAGATATCCTGAATATATTTTCATCATCATATATTATTATTATCATTATTATTATACATATCACAGTAAGCGGCCTAGGCTGATGTAACTGCATTTAACAATTGTTACATTGCGGGAATTAGACCAGGCAGGTGTTCACAGCCATAGCCATCTTAATACTAGAGCATCACAATGTATATCACAGATTATCCAAGGGCATATAGGGTAGTAGTAATTATAATATCCAATAACTGTTCATTTTGCATTCAATCATACATTGTTAGAAGAGAAATCAATATATTTGACATATCTGTCACAGGTAAATAAGATATGTATGAACAGTGAACACAGACATATAATTATAATTCGCATTGTGTGATAACATAGAAGTACAATGTATTATTAAAATTTGGAAAAATCATATTTCCGAAAGTATTAGCTTGTTAGGGTTGAAAAAGATATCAATGGATTTTTAGGATGAAACTGCATCTTGAAAAAAAATTGAATTTGAAATTTGTGTAGTATAGGTATGGGTGTCAGCAATTTTGAATATCCTAATTAAAGTTCAAATGATCGATTCGAAGTAGAATGTATTTGACTATTTGCTGATGCATGACATATTTGGAACTTTGAACTGTACGGGGCAGGGATGTTGCGAATATTCGCATCCGCATCCGCAAATGCGGAACTTCCGCATAGATTTGGACATCTGCATCCGCATCCGCATCCGCATTGATCAATGCGGATGTTCATGCGGATGCGAATATCATGCAAGTAGTGCTAGCGACAAGAAAGAATTTGGGCGGGTCCTACTGTTTATTAAGTATAATGCTCATATTTTTAATTTCACTTACTAATATAAGAACCAGAAGGTGTTTAATATAAAAATTGGTTCAAGCCCTGTGGACAGGAGCTTTCTGGCTCTCTAGTTCAAACAGACAAATTATATCTCCGAAAGTATTGGTTTCTCAGAGTTGAGAATTATATCAATGTATTCTTATGATAGAACTGCATCATGAAGGAAATTCAATTCAAATAATAGTTTATTTATTTATCAAGATTAAATGAGCAATCTGAGAATGAGAATTGCACCATGGAAGAAATCAAATTAAAATAGCTGAAATGAATTTGACTCTCTCTTATAGAATAGGATGACATGTACGAGTATGAACACAGAGCATATAATAAGGCTAAGATAGAATAATTATAGCATTCTTTGAAAACATAGAAGTACGATTCATTATTGAAATTTCGAAAAATCATATCTCCGAAAGTATTAGCTTGTTGTAGTTAAAAATGATATCAATGGATTTTTATGGTGAAACTGCATCTTAAATAGAAATTGAATTTGAAATTTGCTCCTTAAAAAAAATTTTTTTTTTCGTTACTCCATCTGGCCTGTTTTGCCCAATAATGAACTTAACCGAGATATTCATCTCCCTAACCTACTCTGAAAATTTCAACTGCCTAGCTCATTCCGTTCGAGAGTTGTAGAAAAACTTTTTTTTAATTTTCTAAATTTTTTTTTACACTTTGCGGTAACCTGTTCAATACAAAACTTCACATGCATATAAAGGTCATGATTCTACAATTTGATGCTAAATTTCAGATAGATCGAGTGATCGGTTTCGGAAATATTCATAAGAAATGTTTTTACTAAAATTGGCCATAACTCTGAAACCGCTTGATGGATTTCGCCTATTAACGAACTCGTCCGAGATATTTACGCTCCAAACCCACCTTGCAAATTTCAATCCTCTAACTCCTTTCGTTCGAGAGTTATCGTGCCTACGGCCGGCCGGCCAGACCGGACCGGCCGGACTGGACCGGCCGGACAGAATAGATTTCGACCTCGGATATTTGATCAGTGAGTCGAACCAAATCGTTTGAGACCATTTTCAGCCAAAAATTCGAAAATTACAGACATTTGGGCAAATTGATAAGCACTCTGTTCCGAGGAACTAGAGCGCCAAAAATAGATACTTATGTTTGATTTGATTACAATAAAAATGTTGATAATTAAGTTATCATGTTTCAATTCTTCATTAATAGACTTTATTTACATAATCTCTTAAACATCCGCATCCGCATCCGCATCCGCGGATGTGAGCTTTCAAAACTCCGCATCCGCATCCGCATCCGCGGATGTGAAAAAATCAGCATCCGCAACATCCCTGGTACGGGGGACTGACACCCAATGAGTTCAAGTAGTAGTGAGTTCTTAGGTATATATAGTTAGTATGGGACAAGAGTCTGATAGAATAGGTAAAAGGGAAATAAAGTAGAAAGTCTAACTACTGTGTTTAAATCATCACCCCAAAAGAACCTACTTACCACATGGCGATCCTGCCAGTCCAGCCTCTATAAAAGGTTCTTCGGTTGTGCACTGTTAGTGAAAAGTTAAATATGCAGCGATAATAAAACAATGTTTCCAGACTATTAGTGAAAAGTTAAACGAAAAATTATCCAGGATGTGCCCATGAACATAATTAGTTACAAGTGATAGTTATAAAATGGGTGGCAAATCTTCGAAAGTAGAGGTGATCATCGCACAAACAGCTAGTGGTGACGCAAGAGCTTCGCAGTCGATGACGCAGAGGGATACTCTTCTCATGGCATGCTTTGGGTTCTTCGTATTGGTGGCAGTTTGGTGGTTAATCAAAAAATGGAGAGAGGATTTGCACCGCACAATAAGGAGGGAAATAAACATGCATGACCTAAGAAAATCGAGGGAAGAAGTTTAACAAGAACTTGCGAATGCATTTATTGGTAACAATGAACATTATTAATATTAATTTGAAACATATTTTTTATTGGACAATCATAAATTTTATTATACCGTTATTATTACATAGATAAGTAAGATAGGAAATGTTTGAGAACATAATATATAGTTAGATGTATTTAGTATGATAAAATAGTAATACTTAAAAGCTACAGTTTCATGGCATTTGATAAACTAAAGGAAATTAGTGATCAATTAAAGAAAATTAGAACATACCTTATTAAAATTGGCCCTGACCGACGGCAGAAAGGAAAAGTTTGTAGAGAAAAGTTCAACGAAGCTAAACAGAATTTTGGAAAACTTAAACCTATAATTGCAACTGTTAATGAACAGGTCAAAGTTTCTCAATATTCGAGAAAAGAAATTGCTGAGTTGAATGAATTTAAATCTAACATTGAGAGTATTTTTTTGGAAATAACGGAATTGACAAAAGTTGAAATAAACTCAAAAATCATGGGATCGTTTGATATTAGGACAGCGACATCTCTGTTGCCTGTCATGGATGATACGGAAAATAACACCAAACAGTTAATAGATGCGATTGATATGTACAATTCTATGCTCGATGATGAAGATAAAGCCATATTAATAACTTTTGTTTTAAAAACCAGGTTATCTACTAGTGCTAAAATTCGATTAAACGTTACATATAATTCCGTCAATGACTTACTTAAGGATATGAGGGAGAACTTACTTCCGAAAAAATCAGATACTGCGGTACAAACAAAATTATTGCGCTCTAGACAAGGGGATAGGACGGTAGAAAATTTCGGTAAGGAATTGGAACAATTATTTGTTGATCTAACCATTACTCAAGCCGACGGTAACCAGCAGGCGTACAATATTTTGAAGAAAATCAACGAAAAAACGGCGATCAAACAATTCGCGGACGGTCTAAAAAACCCTAAATTGAGTACAATTGTTTCTGCAAGGCAATACACGTCGTTAAAAGATGCCATTCAAGGGGCGCTAGATGAAAGTGTCAATCGGAACAATAACGATGGTATAATATCGTATTGTAATAGGGGACATCAACGGTTCCAAAACAGAGGTAATTTTTCAAATCGCAATTTTAATCATCAGAATAACCGTGGAGGAAGAGCCTTCCACAGAAATTTTTATCCGAACAATAACAACAATAATAGATATCACAATGCCGGTAGACATCAAAATTACGATTATTCCAATAATTCTATTCGAAAAAATAGCAACGCGAATTCAAATATATCTTATAGGGGTAATCAGCGAACTTATAATTATAACAGGGGAAACTTTCAACATAGGCAATCGCACAGAATCTGTTACGCCAACGAACAGAGCGGAAACGCAGTTGCGAGTAGTAGTAACACTAGTAACATCCCAAGTAATAGTGAAACGCCTTTGAATCAGTTTTTTCGATCGAATCAGTACTAGCAAAGAAATTTATGCATGTGAGGGTATGAATTGCGTTATATTCAGTGTGAATGGAATAGAGTGCAAGTTGTTGATTGATACAGGAGCGAATGTATGTGCAATAAAGAAAGAGTGGTGTTACAAGGGTAACTATCAGATTTGTAAGAATTCCATAACAGTAAAAGGAATTGGTGGAGAATTAACTGCAGAGGGACAAATTGCATTAGACCTTTGTTACCAAAATCATATGATATATAGACAGACGTTCTTTGTTTTCAACGAGCTACCTTGTAAATGTGATGGAATAATTGGCTCGAATTTTTTAAAATATTACAGTGGCATCATTGATTTTGAGAAAAATAATATCTCATTAACTAACAATGGTATAAAAACTAATATAGAGTTAATTACGGATAACAGTTTCGAATTAAACATAATGCCCCGATGTGAAATGTTTCTCAAAGTACCTACGAGTATGAATGAAGAATGTGTGGTTACTGCAAATGAAATCAGTGATGGAGTGTTCGTGGCTGGTACGATTTGTAAACCAGAAAATGGTTACATTTTAGTAAAGATATTGAACACGAGAGATTGTGATGTGCAATTAAGAAATTTTGTTCCCGAGTTACATATTTTAAGAAAATTCGACATACGGATATTCGAAGCAAAACCATACCCTAATCCAGAACGCGTGAAACAGTTATTTGAATTACTAAATTTTGACGAATTGAATGATGAAGAAAAAACATCTGTACAAGAATTGTGTGCCAAGTTCAGCGATGTTTTTCAATTACCAGGTGATAAGCTTTCAACAACAAACATCTTGAAACAAAATATACCATTGAAACATGATACTTCACCGATATATGTGAAACCTTATCGCATTCCGCATTCACAAAAACAAGAGTTGAATAGGCAAGTACGGGAGATGCTCGATAACGACATAATAGAAAAGTCTAATTCGGAGTGGTCATCACCAGTATTGTTAGTACCGAAAAAATCAACAGACGGAGAGAAAAAGTGGCGAATGGTAATTGACTATAGAAAAGTTAACCTGCAGTTACAAAATGATAAATTTCCTTTACCCAACATAACGGATATAATTGATTCCTTAGCTGGAGCAATATACTTTTCACATCTTGATTTAAGCCAATCATATTATCAGGTGGAGCTTGAACCTCCTAGTCGACCTTTGACCGCGTTTACTACAAGCGAAGGTCAATACCAGATGAAAAGACTTCCAATGGGTTTAAAAATTAGTCCCAATTCATTTGCTCGTTTAATGACGATAGCGATGTCCGGATTAAACTACGAAAGTTGTTTTTGTTATCTCGATGATTTAATAATTTTCGGAAAAAATTTGTACGACCATAACAGAAATTTATTCAAAGTGATGAATCGGTTAAGAACTGTAAATCTCAAATTGAACCCATCGAAATGCAAATTTTTAAGAAAAGATGTTCTCTACTTAGGTCATCAAATTTCGCCTGAAGGAATTTTACCAGATCCTAGTAAAGTAGAAGCGTTGAAAAAATATCCAGTTCCGAAAAATTCTGACGATGTGAGGCGATTTGTAGCTTTCGCGAACTATTATCGAAAACATATTCCTCATTTTGCAGAGATAACCTTGCCATTGAATAAACTTTGCAGGAAAAATGTGCAGTTCATCTGGTCAGATGAATGCAAAATTTCGTTTGATAATCTTCGAAGTGCTCTTATGCACCCTCCAGTATTAGATTTTCCTGACTTAAGTGATAAAAACCAATTTACTTTACAAACTGATGCTTCTGGTACCGCTATAGGAGCTGTACTAGAAAACGGAAACGGAAAACCGGTGGCTTATGCGAGCCGTGCGTTAAATAAAGCCGAATTGAACTATTCTACAATAGAAAAAGAATTAACTGCAATATGTTGGAGCGTAAAACATTTTAGACCATATTTGTTTGGAAGACAGTTTAGAATCAGAACTGATCATAGACCTTTAGTTTACTTATTCAACCATTCGAATCCATCGAGTCGTTTAACGAAATTTAGATTATGTTTAGAAGAGTATGACTTTACCATTGAATATGTGAGAGGAAAAGATAATGCGGCTGCAGATGCATTATCTAGAGTGATTGTTAGTGTGAACGAATTGAAAGAAATGAATGAAAAGGTTTTGAACGTTATGACTCGACAACAACAAAAAATATTAAACCAACAGGGAAAGAAAAATGAAAACGAATACTGTACGAATATAAGGCCTGATCAACCGAATATCGTAGAAGTATTGAAAAAATCTCCAAATAGTGTAGAGTTGATTTTTGCAACCGAAAAGGATATAAATCAAATAAAGGCAAATATGAAATTTGAGATATCAGCTGATAAAAACTTATGTTATGTACCACAACTCGAAACATTGTTTGTAAAACCAAATACTCGATTAACGCTCACGTTCGACGTATTGTTAAGAGAATTGGAAATATTTTGCAAACATTGTAGAATTTCGGAGTTGACTATTGTTAAAGATAAGAAAAATATTGAGGACTTAAAAGAATTAGGTAATTGCATGAAGAAATTTAAAGAATGGAGGGGTCCCAAATTATGTGTTGTGAAGAATATTAAACGTATAGAAGATAGTGATTCAAAAAGACTAGTCTTAAACGATTTTCATTTATTGCCAACTAGTGGCCATGCGGGTGTAAATCGCATGACGAATAATATTAAAAAGTATTTCTTTTGGCCGGAAATGTCGAGAGATGTTGCAGAATTCGTGCGCAAGTGTTCTGCATGTCAAAAACATAAACACAGTAGAAATATTAAACAACCAATGACTATTACATCAACAGCTTCATCTGCGTTCGAAAAGATTTATTTAGATATAGTAGGTCCGTTAAGGAGAGATAATGAAGATTTTCTCTATATTCTTACGATCCAATGCGAACTTACAAAATTCGTAGAGGCCTACCCTCTAAAGTCTAAAGACGCAATAACTGTTGCTAGAGCATTCGTAGATAACTTCATCCTAAGATTTGGAGTTCCAAAGGAGATTGCTACTGACAGGGGTACAGAATTTTTATCAAGTACACTGACAGAAATATGTAAAATTTTAAAAATTAATAAACTTTGTTCAACGGCTTACCATCATGAGAGCATAGGGTCACTAGAAAATTCACATAAAACTTTAGGTGAATATTTAAGGATCCAGTCAGACGACCAAAATTGTTCATGGAGTCACTGGGTACCTTATTGGTGCTTTACATATAATACAACAGTTCATACAATGACAAAATATTCTCCTTTTGAGTTAGTTTTTGGAAAGATATGCAGAATTCCAAGTAATTTAAGTATTGATGTAGATCATTTGTACACTTATGACAATTACCCATTAGAATTAAAGTTCAGGTTACAAAAAGCCCAAAGTGAAGCAAGGCAGGCATTGTTGTCAAGTAAAGAAACAAGAAAAAGACAGTATGATAAAAACAAAAACTCTGTTAGTTATGAAAGTGGTGACCTAGTGTTAGTTAAAAACGAAACAGGTGACAAACTAGAGTCATTGTCCGAAGGTCCTTACGTGGTAGTGAGTGAAAATGAACCTAATGTTACACTGAATAAAAACAACAAACTTGTAACAGTGCATAAAAATAGGACAAAACCGTTTAATAGACTTTAATCTTAGATATAAGAGAATGTAAACTTTAGTGTAATCATCTTATTATGTAAAAAATAGGGGATTGAAAACTATGTTCTGAAATAATTCCCGATAAATTGAAAATTATTTCACACAAAAAAAAACCAGGAGGTGTAGTATAGGTATGGGTGTCAGCAATTTTGAATATCCTAATTAAAGTTCAAATGATCGATTCGAAGTAGAATGTATTTGACTATTTGCTGATGCATGACATATTTGGAACTTTGAACTGTACGGGGGACTGACACCCAATGAGTTCAAGTAGTAGTGAGTTCTTAGGTATATATAGTTAGTATGGGACAAGAGTCTGATAGAATAGGTAAAAGGGAAATAAAGTAGAAAGTCTAACTACTGTGTTTAAATCATCACCCCAAAAGAACCTACATACCACATTTGTAATGTAAAAAAAAATTTCCATCAGGCTGATTTTGCCCAATAACGAACTTAGCCGAGTTATTTATCTCCCAAACCTACACTGAAAATCTCAATTGTCTAGCTCATTCCATGCATCGGTATCGTGTTCACGGACGGACGGACAGAATCGATTTCAACCACGGATTCTTGATCAGTGAGTCGAACCAAATAGTTTGAGACTATTTTCAGCCAAGAATTCGAAAATTACAGACATTTGGGCAAATTGATAAGCACTCCGTTCCGAGGAACAAGAGCGGCAAAAATATCCGAGTATCAGACTGCCGAATCCTCCGTTATTGACTTGATTATTATTCAATCCATAAGAGCCAAGGCTAATACCTATAGGAGCTCAAAAAAATATACATTTTAAATGTAAAAAGCTTAAACTTAAGTCACTTTGTGATTAACAGTATTAATGAGAAAAAAATTATTGAAACAAGAAAAAAAAAATAACAAAAAAGAAACACTTTCGGCTTTCATTATTTTTCGCCGTAGATCAGATACATTTTCAATAGGTCTTGAGCAAACATTTACTTTCACCGCTCCCCAGGAAAAAAAAATCTAATGGATTTAAATCAGGTCAACGGTCTGACCATGAGATAGTGTCACACCGCCCTATACATCCGCCCGGGTATACTTCATTAAGATGTTCTCGATCTGAGCGGAAATAATGCAAGAGGAAGCCATCTTGCTGGAACCACATATCTCTACGTATGCTTAGTGGCACGTCTTCCAATAAATTCGGTATTAGATTTTTCAAGAGTTATCTCTGGCAGCTCAAAAGGTTTTTATTTTTCCATTCAAACTTCCGGTCCACTTGTTCATTTTAAAGCGATGCTGTGATCTATCTTCCCCCATTAAATGTGGATTTTCTACATGCCATTCATGTGGGTTGTGTAGATCCATGTAACCGTCATTACTGAATGTCGACTTATCGGACCATAAAACATTCTCCAAGAATCGTGGATCCTCTTGGTGTCTTCGAATCATCATTTGACAAAATGCAACTCTTGGGAGGTAATCTCGGGGTTGTAGAGTGGGCTTTTTTTAAGTCTCTTCCTTCATCTGTTAAAGAACTCAAAGTTACCATCTTTAGTGGACTAGAATCAATAGGAAAATTTGTTTCGTAAATGGGTTTCTCTGCAGAAAAAATTCTCAGACGAGAAGTTTGCAAAAGAAGTAGCAAGTGCTATAGCATTTCGGAATACTCATTAAATGCGCTAACTTTAAGAAACAAGATTCAGGTTCCTACCCCTAGTCATAGAGGAATACCACCAAAATTAGTTTTGAATGCCTTCTCGCCCGCATAAAATATCTGCTTGATATCATTCTTGTCAGTTTTTTTTTTAATCAAAAACTGCTTTTCGGGCGTCATCTTTATTATTATTGTATGGTAATCCATTTTTATTATTGCATGGTATTCCATTTTTATTAATGTATGGTATTCCATTTCTATTATTGTATGGTATTCCATTTTTATTATGTTTTCATAACTTGTTTTATGGTATTCCATAATATTTTTCTTTTTGTTGTATTTTTTTTGTGACTAATCATAGCCTCCTATATCTAACAGGCCAGAAGGTTAGACGTTGCCGTTGTTACGTCGGAGTGTCGCGAAGCACGGACAAGGCACCGATTCTACAGGCATTTCACAGTTTACTATTTCATTTTGATGTGCTCTAATTATCTAAGATTCTAAGAACTGTATGGAGGAAAGCAATACAGCATTTCGTTTATTTGCGATTAGTTTCATAATGTTTCATCGCAAATAATCCAGAACTCACCACGAGGAGGTAGCTGTATTATTGAGTCCCAAAAGATTACAATCAGAATATTCGATTTTCTGAGGCATTCAAACTTAATCAAACATTCATAAATATCAAAATTAGGAGAATAATAAAAAGATATTAGCCCTTGATATCGATTATACTCTGACTGTTCATCTTAAACTTAAAATAAATTCTCAAAAACAAAAAGTCAACAGAACAAAACATTGATTATTCTCTCATGAGGCTCTAAATTTGACATTTCTTTCTCAGATATGATATCTGACTTTCTTTAATTCCTACACTACATTTTATATCCGCTGTAATATTACTTAAATATTTCGGGTGAGGAAGAGTTAATAAATGAGAGTCTCTAATCAACCTGTAAGAACCTGGAAATTGGAAATGAATAGAAGATGCCCACAAAAACAAGTCGGTAGAATAAATGGTGAAACTGCTAATTTGAGTTGTTGACTTAAAAAAGTCATTTGAGAAGTGTCAACGTCGTCTGTATTAATGTTTTCTAGATTATTGATACAATTTTTGAGGGCATTATGAATTTTCTCAATTTCTTCCATTACTTTATCTAAAATATATTGTTCTGAAGAACTGCTCGCATTAGCAGAGGAATCTGAATCTAAATCGGTCCTATTCAATTGTGAAATTGAGTTTTCGAACTTCGACCACCTATCACATATGTATCTCTCACCTAATAACCACTTAAATTTAGAAATGGTTATATTGCTTTGGTTTTTGAACACTTCAATCCTCAAATCTGCGAATACCTTAAACCCGGACGTTATTTTCGGAAACTCACCTTCGAAATTTATTTTGTAAAACATAACGAAATCATTTTCTTCAACGTTAAAAGAAAAGTTGAAAATTGCCTTGTCTTTGAAATGGGAACAAAATCGAGAAAAAGTAAGAATCTGATTTTATGTGTCCCAGTCGGTAAAAATATTATCATGATGAAAAACTAAATTTTGCTAATTTTTCATCAGTTCTTTTGGGAGTAATTGTAGAAGACATATAACTTGGTTGATTTGGAAAAATTGAAGGGAATGCGTCATCTGTTAATTTAGGAATTTTTCTCGGGATACTAATAAATGAACCATCTGAAGTCGGTAGAGAATTTTCTTTTACAATATATGCATCTACAAAATGTCTTATGCATACTACAGAATTATTCTTAATTTTGAAACTTTTTTCCCTATGGATTGCATTGAGCCATTTTCGTCGTCTTGAAGGATCTTTTGGTAATCTAAATACCGAAAAATTTTCGTGTGTGGATTTATAATTACTATTACAACCAGGAACTGCACAAGTACGAGTCATGATGAACGCAAATCGAAGAATTCCAAATGTGTAACTAACCTTATTCTGATTATACCTCAGATATCCAAATTCCAAACATGAAACTCGTGAACACTCAACTCAATTAACATTTATTTGGTAAAACAAACACTTTTTATATTCACTTGAAGCACTAAAACAATCGAACAAACTGAAAATACCTATACCGAACTCGAACGTTTCAACACCGACACGCTTGAAAACCGAGTCCCAAACATAAACAAATGGCCAGGAACTGACACTCCGCATAGCATAACCCTCCGCTGTAGAATCGGCAACGTCGCATTGTCGACGAGTCTTCTGGCCTGTTAGATATAGGAGGCTATGGACTAATAGATCAATTAACTCGTCGATACTATTTACCTCATCATCGGAAGTGAATTGGATTCACTTCATGTGCCAGATTTAAATTCGCTTATTGCGTCTGCAGCTACCACTGCAGAATATCGTTGGTAACCTTTCATGCCTTTAAGGACGACCATTTCGTATCGATCGTTTCCTAGAACTTTTGATACTTTATAAGGCCCTCCATATTTTATTCCAGTCTTACGACCGAAATCCTTGGTATCTTTTTTAGCTCCTCGCCAAAGAACCAAACTGCCTATGTTTTATTTCGTGTTTTCTTTCCGTTTCTTATCAAACTGCTTTTTCATTGTTTTACTTTGTTTATCCATTTTTTTTTGCTTAGCATTTTCTGCGATTTTTTGCCTATTCTCGGAAATATATGTCTTTTTGACCTAAATTTCCAAAACGATCTTTATAGAAGCCAAACATTAATGTACATATTTAGGGGATACCCTGTGCTTTCATTGATTGTGTTATTCATTCCCCAGGCCACATATGGCAGTTTATCCATCTATTCATTTTCGTTGTCTATGCTTGTATTTATACCGTCTAAAAGAGTACGATTAAGCTACAGCATTTGAGACTAAATTAATTTTTATTTTCGTTGCAAAACTCTTTAAATGTTTTAGATTTAAATGCCTTGCCACCATCTGCGATAATTCGTTTTGGTGTTCCAAACATACTATACAAATCCTTCAAACAATAAATTTGAGTTGGTCTTGTAAACAAGTACATATTTAGAAAATGAATCGATGATCATAAAAACTTATCCGTAATTTTTGTTTGTTTTACCTAGGTCCTAGGTGATCAATTTGCCTTGTACAAAGGAGTTCCTTTGCTTTAGGTATAGGATGAAGAAAACCTTCTTTTTTTTCCATATTGACTTTTCTTATATGCACAATCAATACATGCATTAAAATATTTCTTTATAAATCTTGTCATTTTTGCAAACCAAAATTTACTTTTTATTAAGGTTTCACATCGTTTTAGGCCTATATGTGACCTATTTCGTCGTGATATTTTCTCATAATATTAAATCTGCATATTTTCGGAATTACCAGTCTCAATTCATCATTCAAAATTTTCCTGTAAACCCTATCGTTTTTTAGACAATATGTCAGTTTCATGTTTTTGTCGGTAGTTCCTGATTTTAATTTTTCACGAATTATTCGAATTCGTTCGTCTTGCATATGTCGTCAACTTCTATTCTTAAAATATTTTCTGCGTTCCTACTACGAGCATCGACAGGTGCCATTTTACTACCTGGACGATGTTCAATTTCAAAATCGTAATCTTGAATAGCTAACCACCACAGTGCTATTCTGGGCACTAATTCCTTTTTTATAAATGTACTTCGAACTGCACTGCAATCCGTTAGTTTTTTAAAATGAGTACCATGAAGGTAAATTCTAAATCTTTTTGGCGCTCTAGTTCCTCGGAACTGAGTGCTTATCAATTTGCCCAAATGTCTGTAATTTTCGAATATTTCGATGAAAATGGTCTTAAACGATTTGGTTCGGCTCACTGATCAAGAATCCGTGGTAGAAATTCATTCTGTCCGGCCGTCCGGCCGGCCGGTCCGGCCGTAGGCACGATAACTCTCGAACGGAATGAGCTAGAGAGTTGAAATTTTCAGAGTAGGTTTGGGGGATAAATATCTCGGCTAAGTTCGTTATTGGGCAAAATCGGACAGATGGTTTCGGAGTAACAAAAAAAAAAATTTTTTTTTTACGAAACAAATTCCAAATTAATTTTTTTTTGATAAGAAGTTTTATCATAAGAATCCACTCATATTATTTTTAACTCTAATAAGCTAATACTTTCGGAGATATGATTTTTCAAAATTTCAATAATAAATCGTATTTCAACGTTGTCACAGAATGATATTATTCTATGTATGAATATGAATTGTCATAATGTCAAATGATGTTCCTACATTATCGAAGAATTGTGAGCGAAGTGAGAAAAATCTCAGTTGTTTGCTCCGAAATTAGTTTTTCTCAGAAAATTCTTACATTTCGGAACTGAACATGAAGTAAGAGATCTGAGAGTAGTGAGACTGCTTTTCATCCATAGACATAGATATAACTCTCGAACGGAATGAGGTAGGTAGTTGAAATTTTCAGAGTAGTTTAGGGAGATGAATATCTCGGTTAAGTTCGTTATTGGGCAAAATAAGCCAGATTTAATTTGATTTCTTCCATGGTGCTTTTCTCATTCTCATGATTGCTCATTTAATCTTGATAAATAAACTATTATTTGAATTGAATTTCATTTAGGATGCATTTCTATTATATGAATACATTGATATAATTCCCAACTCTGAGAAACCAATACTTTCGGAGATATAATTTGTCTGTTTGAACTAGAGCGCCAGAAAGCTCCTGTCCACAGGGCTTGAACCCATTTTTTTATAGATTCAATTACAGCTAAAGTTTCCAACTCATATGAATGGTAAAAGGACTCATCCACGGTTGTTGCTCTGCTATAATAAGCCACTGATTTTTTAATCCACTATTTGATTCTTGAAAAAGAATAGCACCAATACCATTTGAGCTGGCATCAGTATGTAGTTCCTTTTTTTTTATGAACCCGAATTGAAAATGTTTAAAACAGGCTCATTAGTTAAGATTGATTTTATTTTTGAAACTGTCATATTTTGATCTTTTCCCCATTCCTATTTTACGTCTTTCCTAAGTAATTTTGTTCGAGGTGCAACTATTTCAGCATGATTTTTAATATATTTCCTGAAATACGAACTTAGACCTAAAAACTCCTTACTTCATGAACATTTGTAGGATTTTTGAAAGTTTGAATAGCTTTTACTTTCTTTGAACCAGGTTTGATTTCATTCTCACTAATTTCGTACCCCAGCAAATTCATTTCAGTTTTGAAAAAATAGCATTTTTCTAAATTTAATTCTAAATTATTATCATCGCAAATTTTTAAATAGTGTTAAGTTTTTTCATTCCTTCAGTTATTGATTTTGAACGGGATCAAAATGTCATCGAGATAAACCAATATTTCCACATGGCGTTAGAGGGCCCATAAGATTATTTATGAACCTTTGAAAAGCTGATGGTGCATTACATAGTCCAAATGGTAAACGAAGACGCTCATATTGCCCATCTGAAGTAATAAATGCAGTTTTATCTATCGAATCTTTTGCTAATAGGATTTGGTAATAACCTTGCTTCATATCTAGGCTACAAAAATATTTGTTGCCGCCTAGTTTGTTGATAAGATCTTCAATATTTGGTAATGGGTATCTATCTTTCACAGTAATGGCATTTAGTTTTCTATAATCGATACAATGTCTGTATAATACCTGCGCTAAATAATTCATTTACTAGTTCGCGCATTATTGTTTTTCCTTTTTCTGATAATCTAGTTTTTAGTATATTGTTTGTTTCTCTCAGTATTGTTTATTGTGCTCAGTTCAGCAGGAGATTGTCAAAGCATGATTGTTTCAAATTTAATAATTGAAGCAATTTATTCAAATTTTCTTCAGTCATATCACCGTGGTTTACTACAGCAGATTCAATTCTCTTTAAACATTTGACATTACGCTTATTTTTACACTTTGATGAAGTCACATGATTGTGCTTTATTTCCAACACCATGTCCTGTTGATTTAATATAGGTTGTCCTCTAATAATATCAATATCACTCATTGGTGTATTAACTACTAGTATTTCGATATGGAACTCCATTTCATTTATTAAAATATCTGTTTTAATTATATCTTTTGGAACCACGAATGATTCACCAAAACCTTTAATAACCGTGTTAGAGGGCACTCATTGTAAGTGTGTTTTATTTAAGACCTTCATATTTGCAACATTTACTGAACTTCCTGTATCTAAATACCCTCTAAACGGAATATTATTTATTATGACAGTCAGTTTATATAAGTCATTCAGTACTTGCCCTTAAGTGTAAACTTCCTCAACTTTCTGTTTCTTAAACCAACAATCGTCTTGGCGGTGTCCCGCTTTCTTACAAAAATCGCATCGCTTCATATCCTCCCTTTGACTTGACCTTGACCCAGTTTGTCCCTTGAAGCAATCCTCAGTGGCGTGGTTTGTAAGACGGCATAAGGCGCACCGTGATCGTCCTGGTCTTCCTTCTTTCGAAGTAGACGGTTTAATTCGGCTCCAGCAGTCCTTTGCAATGTGTCCCAATTTTCCACAAATGTAGCACTCTATTTTGAATCTTTTTCCGGAATGGAGCTGCATTGCGTCCTTTTGAGGGCTTTGGTAATTGTCCATAGGGGCGATAAAACCTGCATACAATTCGTCTGGAGTACCACATTGAAATGCACGGGCATTTGGTTGTAATTCTTGAGGAAGACCTCGAATTATACAAGATATCGTAGCTTCATTATCGAGTCGGCATTGTTGAGTCAAATTCAGTTTAGCATGATAATAGTGCGTCATGCTTTCGCCGGGATTTTTTTTACGTGCAACCAGTTCTTCTAATAAAGTGGCGTAATCAACACATCTCGGAAAAGCTCTGGATAACGCTGTTTTCCACTCTGTCCAAGTCTTGTCGTAGCTGTCTAGTCGGAAAAACTACTCACGTGCTGCGCCCTTTAATTTCATTTGCATATATCCAGATTTTTTATAATCGCTCCATCCATGAATCATCAGGATCGAAGGGCGGAATTATATCACCCTTGACTGCAATTTTTCCAGTGCTTCTATCCATGTTAACTGCAGCGGCGTCATTCTGTTCAAAGTTAAAATCTCCTAGATTTGTTGAAATCGATGGAAGTCTGGGGTTGTCGTCGAATTTTCTTTTAAGGGTGGCCGTGATTTATTTCTCTGTGTTGTTCAATCAAATCGTCGTACACTCGATTCCGACGCACTTCCTCGCTACTTATTTCCTCCTTGTCACTAATTTTATTCGGTCCAAAATCACTTTAAACTCGCCACAAAATCGAGAAAAAAAAAACTGTTCTGTCGATCCCACTTCTGAATTATTACAACGGCCTATTAATCAAACCACTTTTCTGATTAAAACATCTTTAATGTTTTACATAAAATGCGCTTTATACAGTTCCAATTCAATTCCTTCTCGAATTGACCAATTTTAATCTAATGCTAACTGCTGACTGAAAACCTTCCGTCTTCCGTCCGCTCTCTCCGCGGATCTCTTCATTCGTCAGCACTTATTCGTGCTCTCATATAAACACAACACAAGAGGTTACTGATTACTCCCAATTGATAATATTGGTATTCTTTCCTTTGGTACATTTTGGAAACACGAATGCGTGCACCAATTAATTACAATCATGTTAACAAACAAATTATCAACCTTACAACCAATCCTTAATATTAGTTAATACCAAGAATACAACATTCATAATGATATAATATACAGGGGGTCCAATAATATAATATTCATAACAAAGAGGAAAATACCGCAAGTACCCGAATTTTGAATTATTTGTGTAGAAACTTCCGGAAAGAATGAAAACTTACTCGCGATACGGTGAAAAGTGCTGCAGGTGCGGAGAATATCGAACGAGGATTGTGGCGAAGCAAATAATGTAAAGTGAGTTGTCTATTTTATTAATTTTCTCAACAACTTTATCGTACATAATAAAGCTCATTATTTAGCATAATTATTTCATTGCTTTTGAAGAAAATATTATCATTATTAATTTACCCTTGAAATTATTGGTTGAGCCCGTTGTGCCTACATTTTTCCATTGCTATGAAACCGGGCCTTCATTGTAAAATAAATAGGTACCTCTTACTGCCTTAGCTAGCACTATTTGCTGCGTTTCTGGGGGTACTGTTTTGCTGAAGTGGTGTTATCTCATTCATTTACACCATCTCCTCATGATCCGTTTGTGACAACGGCTGCCTACAAAACCTCACTGTCCACGAGATGCGTGGTGATGTAAGCTCGCGATTGGCGTTTGCGTAAAAAGTTATATAAATAACAACATGCCAAGGCAAATGTTCGAGCCTTTTCTGGAGACAGTGCTAGTGGCTTCGGCAGTAGGTACACCAAATCGGCTGACCAAAATCCCAAAGATATTTTCGGTCATACGACGAGCACCACTCAATAGATTGAAACATCTCCACATTATTTAATAATGCTGCATGGGTAGGATTTCAACAAATTTTCTGTCATCGCGAAGGCATCATCTGCTTAAAACACGAATGGCAATATTTTCTGACTATTCGGCACTCGGCAGTTTTGCTGGTTCCGGAATTCTCAATGTATTACCGGCAAGCGCTTGTCTAAATTTTGATAACTGATTACACCTTACACCACCATCTGAAATTTGCCTATTATTCCTACAACAACCATCATGAACTCATAGTTGGCATTTGCCACTGCCATCATCACAATGCTGAATTTTTTTTTATAGTTGAAGTAAACTGATCCAGAGTTGTCAGGTTTCTTTATCGCGACCTGCTTGCGATCTATTGCACCGAGACAATTTGGGAAATTTCACTGATCGTAAAAATCTTGTGCGATTTGTATACATTCTTGTTTTGTAGTTGGTACCTGCATCAAACAAAAACAATTTTATCAAAGCAACAGAAAATTGCTATTTATCCTGGATGAGTTCATTTTGTTTTTTCTTTTTTTCAAGCAAATGATGAACCTCGTCAAAAGAATAGAAATCGTAAAGCTCCAGGAAAAAAATAATATATCCAATATTTCCAAGAATATAAATCCGACTGTGAACATAAAAGTCCAAAAATTACTGGTCCACTTTTTGGCAGAGAATAGTGGCAAACGATCAGTTTCGATTCAAATACATACATACCATCCCGGGTGTCTCTGTGGTGGCGCAAGGACCCACACAAATACATGAGTAGAAACCGCCTGTGGTTCGGGTTACTGGCACTACATAGGGCCGGTTTCTCAATTGCGAGTTAACCCGAGGTTGCGGGTAACCCGAGTGTTGCGCATTCATGAATATCGCTAAATACATGCGTCAACTGTCAACTCGCAACCTCGAGTTAACTCGCAATTGAGAAACCGGCCCTCAGTGTGACGACCTGTACTGTAACCTGCCTTTCCACTACTTGCTCGGGCGCCAGTTGCAATTCGTTTAGCAACGTTGCAACGCCTTGATACAGTCGGTCACTGATTCTAGTACCTAGGTAACCTTTACACAGTAGGTGAATCTGAGATGTTAGCAATTAATGAATATTGGTCTCTTTCAGAGAACAGACTCAGACACTGCAGGGCGGTATCAGTAAAACTAACAGAAATTATATACAGTTTTATTTACAATATTTACACAGTCAAAATCAGCAGTAATCTACAGTGTCAGAGTAATCGGGTAGGAGTAAGAATTCAGTTAAACAATGTACAACAATATAATGTATGATCAAATTATCCCGGGTGTATAGCATATACTGAGTATTCATTTGAAAAGTAACTGATTTACATCGTCTATACGACTACCTTAGGAGTTGTTACAGCTCGCTTATAACATTGTGCCACTTGGGTTTCTTCTAAAACATCACAATATCGGCTCAGTACCAAATCCATGACCGCTAGACGTAAACCACACCCAACATAAGCCATACAACCCAAAAAGAACCATCTGCGCATGCGCAATCTACTCGTGGCTGAAAGTCCTCTCAAAATCGCATACCTCACACAAAACTCTGATTCTTCAACATCATTGGTTCAGGAGATATCGTAGCTTCGATCCACGATTCTATGAAGGAATAGCATCCTGCACCTCAAAACTCCAATGCTTTCAGAAAAATGCACGTAAAAGGGGTAATATTAATTTCAAAATTAGCCTCAGGGCTACGGTGCGGACACTCCAACTCGGAAACAACGCTAATTCCCCCAAATTGACTTGTCTGTGCAAAGAATGGCCATGAATATTCTTTTAAAACCTCTCAATATCGGCGCAGCACCAGACCCATGACTGATAGTCCTAAACCACTCCTAACATAACCCATACAACACAAAAACAGTCACTTCTCCCCCGCAATCCACTCGCAGCTGGAAGTTCTCTCAAAATAACACACCTCACAAAAACTCCGATTCCCTAACACTAGTGTTTCAGAAGATATCACATCTTGAATCCACGCATGCGCGGATCCTCACCAGGGGATTCTATGGAAGAATAGCATCCTCCATCCCAAAACCCCAATCCTCTCAGACGAAAACTCCAGCAGTTGAATCACTTCTCATCTGCGCATGCGCATGACAAAAATGCCTGAAAGGGGCAGCATGAACTTAAAAAAATTGGTTCAAGCACTGACGTAAGGTCAGAAGCTTTTGCGCGTATGTTCTATTGTCCATTCCTCTGTATTTGACACCCTTAATCGAATTTACCATGGTAAATTATGTTGTCCATTCTCCTGTATTGGACACTTAATTCGAATTTACCATGGTAAATTCGAATTAAGAGTGTCCAATACAGGAGAATTTTTTTTTCGTCATTTTTTTCAAATTTTCTAGGGGTACGGTTCTTACAAAATTTTAAACACGTCTTCATGTTGATTTTCTACTACTATTTGCCAAGCACCAATTTGATCGAATATTTATTTTTTGAGTTATCAAGGAAATAATATTCCTGGTGGATATAACTCCGAAACCGTTAGACCGATTCTTCCCAAAAACGAACTCAACTCTCCCTTTCGGATACGCAACCTACCCTGAAAATTGCAAGTCCCTATCTCCTTTCGTTCGAAAGTTATCGAGGCAACGGTAACCCATCTACTGAACTCACACAAGAATGCTCGAATCTCCAACAATATTTAACCGATCGTATTAAAACTTGAGACTTGGCAGTAGAGTTAGGCTATGAAGGCTCTTGCAAAATTTCAGCTCTTTCAAACGAATAGTTACTGATATATATAGAACATTTTTTTTTCAATGATTTATTAAAAATTTTCTACAAATGCTATCCTCACCAAATTTTGCAAACATTTTCGTGTTGGCATTATACAACTAATAACCATGTTTGAATTCAATCGGTTCAGTATTTTTCGAGTTAATGAGGAACAAAAAAGCACCAAATTTCAGAAAATTTCAGATGGCTATAACTCTAAAACCGTTTGGCCGATTATGCTCATGAAACTGAAATGTCGCGTTCTGGTGCACATCCTAACCTGAAAACTTGAATCCGCTATCTCTTTCCGTTCTCAAGTTATCGTGACAACAAAAATATTTTTTAATAATTTTTTTAAAATTTTCTAGCCATACGAACGTGCTAAGGTTCATATTCTACAACTACTCACCAAGTTTCAATTCGATCGGATTCATATTGGTTGAAAACAAAATTATTACTCGGAAACCACTGGGCCGATTATGCCCATTAACGAACTTGTCCGTCGTATTGGGATGCGCCACCCATCCTGAAAATTTCAAGTCGCTAGCTCTTTTCGTTCTCAAGTTATCGTGGCAACGGCCGGACGGCCGGCCGGACAGAATCAAATTTGACCTCGAATTCTTCATTGGGGAGTCGAACTTAATCGTTTGAGACCATTTTCGTCAAAAAATTCGAAAGTTACAGACATTTGGGCAAAATGATAACGCGATGTTCCCCAGAACATACACGCAAAAAATAGGTTTCGGAGTTTCAAGCAAAATATTCCGCAAAATAGTAGTAATTTTTCAATTTTTTTCAAGTCATGTGATCCTCAAGAAAATTTGTAAAAGTATTTGCTGCGGTCCTTTTGCATCTAACTACTGAGTTTCAATTCAATCAGTATTTTTCGAGTTATTGTGGAAACGTAATTTTACAGTTTTTGCGCGTATGTTCTGGGGAACATCGCGTTATAGTTTTGCCCAAATGTCTGTAACTTTCGAATTTTTTGACGAAAATGGTCTCAAACGATTTAGTTCGACTCCCCAATGAAGAATTCGAGGTCAAATTTGATTCTGTCCGTCCGGCCGTCCGGCCGGCCGTTGCCACGATAACTTGAGAAAGAAAAGAGCTAGCAACTTGAAATTTTCAGGGTGGGTGGCGCATCCCAATACGACGGACAAGTTCGTTAATGGGCATAATCGGCCCAGTGGTTTCCGAGTAATAATTTTGTTTTCAACCAATATAAATCCGATCGAATTGAAACTTGGTGAGTGGTTGTAGAATATGAACCTTAGCACGTTCGAGAAATTTTGTGCGAATCATATGGCTAGAAAATTTTAAAAAAATTATTGAAAAATATTTTTGTTGTCACGATAACTTGAGAACGGAATGAGATCGCGGCTTGAAATTTTCAGGTTAGGATGAGCACCAGAACGCGACATTTTAGTTTGTTTATGAGCATAATCGGCCAAACGGTTTTAGAGTTATAGCCATCTGAAATTTTCTGAAATTTCGTGGTTTTTGTTCCTCATTAACTCGAAAAGTACTGAACCGATTGAATTCAAACATGGTTATTAGTTGTAGAATGCCAACGCGGAAATGTTTGCAAAATTTGGTGAGGATAGCATTTGTAGAAAATTTTTAATAAATCATTGAAAATAAAAAAAAAAAATTCTATATATCAGTAACTAATCGTTAGAAATTGATGAAATTTTGCAAGAGCCTTCATAACCTAACTCTACCGCTAAGTTTTAAGTTTTAATACGATCGGTTAAATATTGTTGGAGATTGGAGCATTCTTGTGTGAATTCAGTAGATGGGTGACCGTTGCCTCGATAACTTTCGAACGAAAGGAGATAGGGACTTGCAATTTTCAGGGTAGGTTGCGTATCCGAAAGGGAGAGTTGAGTTCGTTTTTGGGCATAATCGGTCTAACGGTTTCCGAGTTATACCCACCTGGAATATTATTTTCTTGATAACTGAAAAAATAAATATTCGATCGAATTGAAGCTTGGTAACTAGTAGTAGAAAATCAACATAAAGACGTGTTCAAAATTTTGTAAGAACCGTACCACTAGAAAATTCGAAAAAAATTACGAAAAAAAAAAATTTTAATAACCGTACCCCTAGAAAATTTCAAAAAAAATCCCGAAAAAAAAAATTGGTTCAAGCACTGACGTGAAGTCAGAAGCTTTTGCGCGTATGTTCTATTGTCCATTCTTCTGTATTGGACACCCTTAATCGAATTTACCATGGTAAATTCGTGTCCAATACAGAAGAATGGACAATAGAACATACGCGCAAAAGCTTCTGACTTCACATTTTTTAAATTTTTGTTTGCTACTCTATGGCAATTCGATCAAAACAAAACTTCGCATGCATATAAAGGTCATTATTCTACAAGCTACTGCTTCCAGATAGATCAAGTAATCGGTTCCGGAAATATTCATAAAAAATATTTTGGCTAAAAATGGACATAACTCCGATACCGCTTGGTGGATTTCGACCGTTAACGAACTTGTCCGACACATTTACGTTCCAAAATTACCCTGCAAATTTCAATCCTCTAACTCCTTTCGTTCAAGAGTTATCGTGCTGGCCGGACCGGACGGACAGAATTGAATTTGACCTCGGATTATTCATCAGCGAGTCGAACTCAATCGTTTGAGAGTATTTTCGGCATAAAAATCATTCGTTATATCCTCGGACGGTATTTGAGGCAACATTTAGCATGAAAGCTATTAATTAATTAATTCCTGGAGATAAGGATCACAAACTCTGTCTATAAGTTTGTTTGAATATGTACAAAACAAGTTGAGTTTGTTTATTTTCACGCAGAGAAGAGGCGAATAGGAGAAAAATGATAAAACTGATACCTAATTCCGAGCATTTGTTATCAATTCATTATCAAGATATGGATATTGAAATTTCTCTCCAACGGAATACATGGCATTGTCTAACGATCAGATTCAGTGGAATGAAATAGTCAGCACAAAAAGAGAAATTTTGAAAATCAAAGTTGAAAATAGCAAAATGGGTGAGGAATTGGACGTAAACATGAGATGTGTGCAGTACATGCTGTTTGTATCCAATTTTCTATTTGTGGTGAGTGAATCTGAAAGTATGTAGGTTCAATTCTATTGTTTGACCAGATTAGTATCGAATAGATCACTTGACGGACAGAAACAACTGTACTTGATATTTTATATCCATTCTTTCAGAACTAATTATAGCTTTAACGACATAAATATCAATATAATGCATAACTACTATGAACCCTGGAGGATTTCCACAAGTCTGCTGATCCGAAACACCTTTGTGTTCTGAATTCTCTAATTGATTGTCAAATATGACGCAAGCTGCCCTTAGCACCTGTATGTAAAAATTTCCCTAATTTTAGGCGAAACTCACTAAGTTATATGAAACCCTGAAAATTGTTATAAAATTTATGAAAATGTTCAGCTATATGAAGCCCTGAGAGTTGTTATAAAATTTATAACAATTTTCAGGGCTTCATATAACTTAGTGGTTGTCGTCTATAATTAGGGAAATTTATTGATATTTATGTCGTTAAAGTCATAAATAGTTCTGAAAGATATAATTATTTAAAAAAAAATTGGTTCAAGCCCTGTGTACAGGAGCTTTTTGGCGCCCTTGTTTAAACAGATAAATTATATCTCCGAAAGTATTGGTTTCTCAGAGTTGGGAATTATATCAATGGATCATTATGATAGAACTGCATCATGAAAGAAATTTAATTTGAAAAAATGTTCCAAAAATTATCATTCAAAAAAGAGCGCCAAAAAAAAAGAGCAATCTACAATGCTCCAACAATTGTCATTAAATTTATTTATCAAAATTAAATGAGCAATCTGCAATGATTCAACCTCGTGGAATGGGTTGTTGCAACTTACACTCGGTGCATAGTTTTCACAACTCGAAATACCTAAGAAAAGTATCATCGAAATGTCTAGAGTAAGGTTGGAGACAATCATAGCAGATTGTCCGTTTATTCCTGATATTTGAGTAGGTAGAGGCTTAGGAACAAATTATTTTAATAATTCAACATATATCAACTAGCAATATTATGAAAATACTGTATATAGGAACATGTCTACTTAAGGAAGTAAAATGTAATATTAACCTCAGTGGTCAACGAACAGTAATTTGTTTTGATGATTCCATTATGCTCTTCTTTCCTATTGCCTTCATAAACTATATCATTAAAATGATCCGATTCTAAATCTTCTGAAACATTATCCCGAATTTATACGTAAATTATTCAATATGCAACCAGTCAATATTATTTTCGGTTTCAAAATAGTCGTTATATTCACAAATTCAAGAACTGGATACTTGTTTTCAAACTACGAATTGACATGACTCTAATAGCTAGATAAGATGACGTTTATGAAGAGTGAACACAGACAGTGAATACATAGAACTACGATATATTATTGAAATTTTGAAAAATCATATCTCCGAAAGTATTAGCTTGTCAAAGTTGAAAATGATATAATTGGATTCTTATGATAAAATTGCATCTTAAAAAAAATTCAATTCAAAAGTTGTGTAAAAAAAAATTTTTTTTTCGTTTCTCCGAAACCAATTGCCCAATAACGAACTTAACCGGGATATTTATTCCTCGTTTAAGACCATTTTCAGCCAAAAATTCGGAAATTACAGACATTTGTAAAAATTGATAAGCACTCTGTTCCGAGGAAAAATAGTGGTCCGAAAAACACTGTAATAATAATTTTCATGCGTAGTTACCTACTCTTATTTTCATAATGCTCTGTAAATTGCATAACAAACGATGACTTTTATCATGACTAATTGACAAATATTAACAAGGATTAAATTTCCACACAAATGATAATTCTATGCGGGAAACATATTTGGGATCGTTCAGATTCAGTATTAAAGGCACCAGTGGCGCAGCCAGGATTTTGTTATGGGGGGGCTGAACTGAACAACCAAATGAGGAATGTTTGTTAATGTTTGACATATTTCAGTTTTGTTTTTACTGGAGATATTCTGAACTCAATATTATTATTAAAAGGTTTCTTTCTGGGTTTTATCTCCCAAACTCTGAAAAATATCTATAAAATAAAAATTAATTATTTTGTGATTTGCTTCTGCGTAAGAAGCACAAGATATTTGTCAGAAGCAATCAATTGAATAATGTTGCCTAACAAACAACAACGAAACAACATCAACGAAGGAACAACTATATCGTAACGTTTCGGAGTCTTATTTCAATATTATTAACTTACCATTACCATTCCCATCATGATATGGATTAACCATGGGCATTTAATATCAAAATTTGACATATCATGTCTCAGGAAAATGGGTTGACATGTATCAACACAGATCATATTATAATAATTCATAGATTGAATAATTATCGCATTCGGTGAAAACACAGAAGTACGATTTATTATTGAAAAATCATATCTTCGAAAGTATTAGCTTGTTAGAGTTGAAAATGACATCAATGGATTCCATGGTGAAACTGCATCTTGAGACAAACTAATTTTGAAATTTGTAATGTGAAAATTTTTTTTTTTTACTCCGAAACCATTTGCCCAATAACGAACTTAGCCGAGATATTCATGTCCCAAACCTATTCTGAAAATTTCAACTGTCTAGCTCATTCCGTTCGAGAGTTATAGTGCTTTCGGCCGGCCGGAGGGCCGGACAGAATCGATTTTAACAACGGATTCTTGATCAGTGAGTCGAACCAAATCATTTAAGACTATTTTCAGCCAAAAATTCGAAAATTACAGACATTTGGGCATATTGATAAGCACTCTTTTCCGAGGAACAATAGAGCCAAAAATGAGGGTTGCCATTTAAAATAAGGAAGTTGGTAGCTACTTCCTGTACAATCGGAAGTGGTGGAAAACTGCCAATATTTTACAAAAGTAGTTCATGGTCGAGAACCTTCTTGTGTGAATTTTTATGATCGTATCATTTTTGGCGCTCTTGTTCCACGGAACAGAGTCAATTTGTCCAAATGTCTGTAATTTTCGAATTTTTGGCTGAAAATGGTCAAACGATTTGGTTCGACTGACTGATCAAGAATCCGTGGTTGAAATCGATTCTGTCCGGCCGGCCGTTAACAGGATAACTCTCGAACGAATTTTTATGAATATTTCCGGAACCGATCACTCGATCTATCTGAAATTTTGCAGCAGCTTGCAAAATCATGACCTTTATACGCATGCGAAGTTTTGTATTGATCAGGTTGCCATAAAGTGTCAAAAAAAAATTTTTTTAATTTTTAAATTTTGTTTCTACAATAACTCTCGAACAGAATGAGCTAGATAGTTGAACTTTTCAGAGTAGGTTTGGGAGATAAATATCTCGGTTAAATTTGTTATTGGTTAAAATCGGCTTGATGGTTTCGGAGTAACGAAAAAAAAAATTTTTTTCACATTACAAATTTCAAATTCAATTATTTTCAAGATGTAGTTTCGCCATAAAAATCCATTGATATATTTTTCAACTCTAACAAAATAATACCTTTCTGTTCCTACATGTCATTTTATTTTTCTATGAGAGATAAAGGTCAAAATTATTTCTGGTTCGTTATTCTTGATATAAAATACGCCTCCTGTTCTAGAAAACAAAGTATGATTGAATGCAAAATTACCAATGAAATAACCTCAGCTATCGTAGAATTATGAGGAGGATATGATATTATATACTTTTGAGGTGATAATATAATGCCCGTGGATAATCCATATGATGATGGAAATATATTCTTTCGTAAGATACATAATCAAATTGGGTTCAGAATATCTCCAGTAAAATTGTTTCAAGCCCTGTGGACAGGATCTTTGGCACTCTTGTTCAAACTTTGACAAAATATATATCAATGGAATCTTATGATAGAACTACATCATAAAATAACATTAATTAAATAAGAATCCATTGAAATCATTCCCAACTCGGAGAAACCACTACTTTCGGAGTTATGATTTGTTTAAGTTTGAACAAGAGCGCCAATGCTCCTGTCCACAGGGCTTTCCCACTTTTGCAATTTGGCTTATGTGCGTCAATTCACAAGAATTTTCGAAATTAAATTCAAAACGTAGGTCTATGACTCTTCCCATGTTGGTTTTATATACACCAGGAAATTATAATTAGAGTATTCTATGAAATTATATAGAATTGAGAATAATTATTGAAATTTTGAAAAATCATATCTCCGAAAGTATTAGTTTGTTAGAGTTGGGAATAACATTAATGGATTCTTATGATGAAACTGCATCTTTAAAAAAATTGAATTTAAAATTTGTAATGTAGGATTTTTTTTTATTACTGCGAAACCACCAGGCCGATTTTGCCCAGTAACGAACTTAATCGAGATATTCATCTCCTCAACCTACTCTGAAAATTTCAACCGTCTAGCTCATTCCGTTCGAGAGTTATCGTGTTAACGGACGGACGGCCGGTTGGACAGAATCGATTTTGACAATGGATTCTTGATTAGTGAGTCGAACCAAATCGTTTACGACCATTTTCAGCCAAAAATTCCAAAATTAATGACATTTGGGCAAATTGATAAGCACTCTGTTGCGAGGAACAAGAGCGCCAAAAACGAAACTGCAATATTGCAATATTAATTTCTTTCATGATACAGTTCTATCGTAAGAATCCATTTATATAATTCCCAGAGACCAATAATTTCGGAGATATGATTTGTCAAATTTTGAACAAGAGCGCCAAAGCTCCTGTCCACAGGGCTTGAACCATTTTATTATATTCCCATATAAGGCTAATGTCCCTTTGAATTTTATTATAAATCAGCAAATATTTCTAGAGCCCACCTAGTTCCTAGCTATTTGGGCTTACTATGTAAGTCGCTCTTACTAAACCTGTAATGTTCTGAAAAAGGAACCTCTGGTCCAAAAGAAAAATTGCAATGTTTTCGATTACGGGGCGTTGCAGCATCTTAAACAGGTTTACTTAAAAGGTTTATTTTTTCAGATGATCGCTTTGTTATTGATATCAATTGGTACAATTATCAAGGCGATGTATACTGATTTCGAATTCTTCCTGGAATCCAACTATTTCAGCCCGTCTGATCTATTGATTTTCTGTGGATTCGTGATATTCTTCATTGCTTTCTTCGGATGCTGGGGCGCTATGAGGGAAAGTACTCTGCTGGTTAATCTTGTAAGTTATTTTTGTTTTAACATGGAGTTTATCTACACTGCGCAAAAAAATTAACGCACATTATGGAAATCTCAAATTTATTCTACAACTGAAGGTGTTCTCAATGATAATTATTTTTATCAGAATTATGCATGCATATGTTATCCACTTTCAACGTTTTTCTTCAATACAGATGTTTTTTCCCTGCAGGAATAAAAAAAGATGAGATTATCAGATTTTGAATGTATTGGCTCCATTCTGAAATCAGTTGTTCTCGATCAATTCTAGAGATCAATAGTTTTTCTTTCATTTGATTTTCTACACTCGATCGCTATGCAACGCGAAACACGCAATTTTACCCAAGAAGAATGTGCCCAAGCGGTAGTTTTGCGAGAAGAAGGGTGGACATACACAAGAATTGCAGAAAGGTTTGGAGTTTCCCATACAAGTGTGTCCAGAATGTTGCAGCGATTCAGGGAGACAGGTATGAATGTCCGAAGATCAGGACAGGGTAGACCACGGGTAACAACTGCCATTCAAGAACGTTACTTGAGAGTTTATTCTTCGTTGAGACAACGGTTTGCAACCACTCGCCTCCTTCAAAATCAGCTTGAGCAAACTCATGTGGTGCAAATTAGCACTCAGACAATAAGAAATCGCCTCAGAGAATATGATTTAAGGCCTCGTGTCGCGGCAAGAGGCCCAGCTCTTACCCCAGCCCATCGAAGGGCGCGTTTGGATTTTGCGAGAGAGCATATCCATTGGGAAGAAGCTGATTGGGAAAGAGTTCTCTTCACAGATGAGTCTAGATTCTGCCTCTACCATTGTGATCGACGTTCCCTTGTATACAGACGTCCACATGAAAGATATGCTCAGTGCAATTTCCTGAATTCGACTGGTTTCGGGGGAGGATCGATTATGGTATGGTATGGTAGTGGTCGTTGATAATGGAGCTATGAATACTGATAGGTATATAAGGAACATTATTGAAGAGCATGTAGTGTCATTTGCACCATACATTGGAGAAAATTTGATTTTTATGGTCGATAATGCCAGACCCCATCGTGCGCGCATCGTTCAGGAGTACCTTGAAGAGGTTGAAGTCTCTCGAATGGAATGGCCAGCAAGAAGTCCAGATCTCAATCCGATTGACCAGGTTTGGGACAACCTCAATAGAAGGCTGAGAAGTTCAGAAAATCATCCAGGTACTCTTAATGACTTAGGAATCCAACTCAGAGAAATCTGGGAAGGATTAGATCAGAACATTTTAAGATCACTCATTTTGAGTATGAAACGTTGTTGCCGAGCTGTAATTAACACAAGGGGTGGAAATACCAAGTATTAAATCACTTATCAGCATTTCAGTATTTTGAAAATTGTTTATTTCTCTTCTTTCACATATGATATTCGGTGAAATCCTGAATTTTTCTTCCATTTAATGTGTCTTGTTTAGTTCAAAACCTTCCCGAGAGAACATAAAAAATAAGTTATAAAGTCAATGTAGAGTTAACTTTCATTAAAATTGAGATTTTCAGAATGTGCGTTAATTTTTTTGCGCAGTGTATTAACATTCCTAAAATTACAGTACGCCTTCTTTCTACTGATTATTCTTCTATTGGAAATCACTGCTGCAATATCTGCGCTATCAATGAGATTTGATCTCAGGTCCACTATCACCAACAACATGAATGAAGTCTTCAAACTGGTAGACAACACTACTGAGGCGAAAACCGTGTTTGACTTTACACAGAGTCAGGTGAGTTATTCTATTTCTAAGGTTTTCAAGTAAATTTTGTCTGCACATTATGAGACATTAATATCAAGAAGAACTGTTTATTAATATCGGAATATCATGTTGACCAGAATAGGTATTCCATAAATACCTAAACGTTATAATTCTTCTTTTCTTCCTAATTTTCGCGGAATACTTTTGTATAGTTCGACATTGACTGAATGCAAGTTTTGGAAATAACCTATCTTAATAAAAGGTCTTTTTCGTCGACTTCTATGAAAAGTGACATTTTACGTACTAATTTGCGGCCGTAAAATCGACTATTATTGAAGGCAAAATTACTTTCTGGTCCGCTGTGGTCACTATGAATACGGCATGATACGGATCAATACAAACATAAGTGTTTGAAAGAATAACTGTCAGTGCCGTGGATACGGTTCAATACAAACATCTAAGTGTATGTGTCATATATGTGTCATATATGTGTTAAATGTCTTCTGTAGGCTTAACTATTGAGAATTTCGAAAAGTTGGGAATTCCATAGGTATTCAGGTACTATTATTCCTTTTTCAAATGAACTATCACAAAGTAACGGACTACTCTAGGTATCCATTATTTTTCATTAAAATTTCAACACTTGATTCCTGATTTCCGTAATAGAAAATAGAATCACTGAATCTTCCAACCAGTTTATATGAAATATTATGTGAAATATTTCCAGTAACAACAGAGGAAAAATTTTCTTCAACAGTGGCCAGGTCTTTGGAATTGGTGAATTCACATTTTATCTTCTCAAATTCAATATTTTTCCGAAGTAAAGACTTTATAAAAGTGAATGGAGTATATATTCCATTCACTTTCTTAAAGTCTCCCGGTTGGCCATGAAAATTTGATACATTTCACCATGTATATTTTGAAAATGTTAGGTTATAGTATAGTCTTTTCCTGTCACTCCTGTCAGATAACTACGCAACGTTGTCCTCTCTACATAGAGGTCGTAGTAATTATGTGAATTTTCTTGGGTAAAATAATTAATTTGAGAAGATATTTTGTGAATTCAACATCAATTACAAAAGACCTGGCGACTGTTGAAGAAATTTTTTCATCTGCTGTTACTATGAAAATATTTCACGTATATAAACCGGTTGGAAGATTCAGTTATTCTATTTTCTTGTACGGAAATCAAGAATCAAGTGTTGTAATTTTAGTGAAAAATAATGGATACAGTAGTCCGTTACTTTGTGATAGTTCATTCGAAAAAAGAATAAAAATACCTGAATAAACCGACAGGAAAACTTCTAAACGAACAGACGTATCTATGCCGGCCCGGTAGCCTAGCGGTTGAAGAGCTAGCTAGGGTGCCGGAGTCGCGGGTTCGAATCCCGCTCAGGGCATGGATGTTGGTTGTGATTGTCCGGTATGAATGTTACCACATGAACTCTGCTGGTTAATGACGAAAGTCAAGACCATATTTAGGGACTAGGTCCACTCTGATTAAAAAAAAAAAAAAAAGGACGTATCTATGGAATTCCCCATTTTTCGAATTTTCAAGAAATAAGCCTACAGAAGACATTTGAATACCTTGTTGCACAACTTGGAATACCTACACCAGTTTCAAACTGTAGTAGTACTACGAAACCCGAGTCACTGTTAAACCTTAATAAAATATAGTGATAGGATAGGAAACTAATGGCGATTTCCATTGACACGCTGGGATCACTCGGAGCTGCCACACTGACATATTTGACAGATTTTTTCGGTTCATTTGGACAGATGCATGACAGATGAGATCGATTTCGAGTGCTCCGAGCGTGTCAATGGAAATCGCCATAAGTAATTTCATTCGAGAGTTCAACATGTCCTAAGGCAGAATTAAGTTTTCCTATTGCCGATGTCAGTTCTGTATAGGACTTCCTGATACTTTGTCTCGGCTTCTTCAAAACTGCTTTAGGCATTTTCAATTTCAATTTTTTTCAAAATGTTTGTATGGTGGGGGCTGAACTGAACAACCAAATGAGGAATGTTTGTTAATGTTATGCGTTTGATGCGATGAACTCAGGAAACATAGAAAATGTTGGTATGTTGGCTTTGTGGCTGGATATATGCTTCACTTTCTATTGTATGAAAGATTGAAAAAATTTGCTGGAAAAATTAAATATTATGTACGATTAACTGTAATCTGTAACGAATATCTCTACTGAAAATGATCTGTATCTTTTTCAGTTAATGTGTTGTGGTGTTCAAGGACCTGCTGATTGGAAACGTGTGAACAAGTCCAATATCTACCCCCAAAGCTGTTGTACTGGATATGACTTTTACGGCAACAATAACTTCACCTGTCCAGACCGCTATGGCGGCCACCATGTTTACGGAACACCTTGTGCAAATCAGGTCACAGAGTTGGTTTCACAAACCTCCTTCCTCTTAACAACAGGTGCTATATGCGTTGCATTCATTCAGGTAAATAAAATATATGTTCTACTTCGCCCGCAGACAGCAGAAGTATTTTTATTCAGAAATGCAGATAGTATTTCATAAGACAAGTTTGAATACTATTCTGGTATACCTATTTCAATATATGGCTATGTAGCCAAATCAAAATGTTTCTGATCCAATTAGAAGCTTCTGCTTCCCAGTTACAGCAACAATCTGGGGCAGCACCCACACCATACTACATACTTATAAATGGGCAGGTTCAACGATTATATTTTTTTATAGTTCCAATATCAGTATTATCACCAACAAGACAAAACCGAGATCAACATACGCAGCACTATCATAGAGCAAGGAAGGCATACAGGATGGGCCACGGTCGATGGACTTTTACACAGAACAGTAATTACGATTTTATTGAAAATTTGGTTCCTTGGTTAGGAACCACTGCTCCATCGATCTAGAATATTTTCAGAGCTGCGGTGTTGCCGCTTATATCAAAAAGTACTAAAAAAATTGATATTTCAAATGGAACAGCCTGTAAATCATAACTTTTTTCGATTCGCCGTAGCCTCATGATTATTTCTATATCAAATTCCTCATCCCAATCTCTATTTTCAATCAAACATTCGTCACTAAGGTACTTGGAATCCAAGAGAGCTGAAATTTCGGGTATGGATCTCCAATACACGTATCATTTACGTTTAATGAAATACGTCTCTAATCATACAACGAGGCTTTTCCGAGAAATACTAAAACGATTAAAAGTGCGTTTTTTGGGCGCATGTTCTAGGGGAACATCGTCCTATCATTTCGTCCAAATGTCTGTAATTTTCGAATTTCGAGCTGAAAATTGGCTAATAGACTAATTCGGACTCCCTGATCACGAATCCGGTGTCAGATTTTTGGGTGCCATCCGGCCGGCCGGCCGGCAGGCCGGCCGGTTTTCCGGCCGTAGGCACGATAACAGGAGCACCGAAGGTCCTATCGACATCAAACTTTCAGGGTAGGTTTCTGATCAAAATTCGACGGTTAAGTTCGTTAACGGGCAAAATCGGCCGGACGGTTTAGGAGTTATAGACATTTAAAATTTTGAGGTTATTTCCCTGATATTTCAGGAGCTAAAGAAGATGTTGAATCGAAACTTGGTAGTCAGTTCGAGGATATAAACGCGCAACTTTTGGCAAAATTCTGTTATGATCGAAATGTTGGTAATTTTTAAAAAAATATTTCTTTTAATTTTTTCGAAAAAAAAATTTTTTTTTCGTGAACTATTCATCAGATTGCAACAAAAACTTGTACTAACGTCAATTGTAGTATTTTGCAACATTGTGCAAAATTTTGGCTCTATACGATTTCAATTTCTGGAGATATAAGACAAAATGTGTCAAAATTCCTGGGTCTCTCTCAGTATTTTCATCGATTATTATATAATAATCAATAATATTAAGGTATTCAACATGATACTGCTTTTTTTCTTTACTGGTCAGTACGGGCCACAAGGAAGATGAACATGCGCCCAATAGCTCCTGTCCACAGGGCTTGAACCAATTTTTTTCAAATGGAATGACCTGTATATCATAAAGATGTATCGAAACAGGCCTAACCAGAACATTCTACATGATATGGTTACAATTTCAGTGCATTGACCGTGGAGAATAAACAATTTCATCAAAACTTCATTTGTATAATTATTGCTTTCCAATTGAATGATTTTTCAATAAAATCTCCGTTAATAAATTTAACAATACAATCAATGCCAATAGACCACTTTAGTTAGGTTAGGCCGGAAATTTGAATTACGAATACGATCCATCCGTGGATCCGAGCACTGAATTCCCCATGCATTTCTTATGGACCTAAAATTTACGCGAATTTCTTGCCTGTTTTTAGATACTTCGGCTAATTTCTTAAAATTTATTTTGCTTGAAATATATTCTGTGAACCTTTCTCAACCATCTAGAATGAAGTTTTCATAACAAAATTGTATATTTCCAAAATAATTTATAAATATAAAAGTGGTCACCAAATTCGATTAACGTATGTCTTAGCTCACTCGAAATCAGTCAAAAATAATAACATAACCCTTAATCGGCCTTTTGATGACGCACAACAGAAGTCATCTACGACATACGGAAATCTTTCGAACTACACTGGTTTCAATTTTGATTTAATGATAAATAGAAGTAGATTTTAATGTGGAAGGAACATGGAAACATGCACTAATGATGAAGGTATCAAATACTTGATATCCCTGTACTAACATTCTCTCTTAAATAGGGTGGTTTCAACTCAAAGTTGAACTTCCATGTTAAAAAATTTGAATATGGATCTCCCGCCAAGAGAAGGATTCTAACCTAACTAATGTGGTCTATAGATTATCATAATTTACATGTTCTATGACATTTCATGGAAAGCTAAAGCTAATACAAAATGTAGCTCAATCATAAACAAGGGATATATGAGCTCAATATTCCCATTGGCATGAAAACTTGCTATTAATTCGAAAACCTTACAATTTAGGCAAAGCAACATGTTATATTGTTTGAAAGGAAATTTAATTCTCTTTTAATGCATCTTATGATATACAGATCGTTCCTTTTGAAAATACGCAATTTTTATCGTTTAAGTATATCTCGGAAAAGCCTCGGATTTTGGTCAACCCTGTAGGATTAGGGACATATGTATGTCATTATACATAAATGGTACACGGTATATGGTTAATCCATAACTTAGATTTTGGCTTTCTAGGATTCCAAGTAACGGAGTAATGAATGTTGAATAGAAGCTATATTCTGCACAAAAAATGAAGTAAATCAATTAATTACTCGAAAACCGCTAGAGATAGAGATGATGAAGTTCATACTGAACTGAATCAAAAAGCTACGGCTAATCGAAGAAAGCAATAATATATAGGGTGAAATTCCAAAGTTGTTAGTACTTTTTGATATAATCGGCAACACCACAGCGCTGAAAATATTCTAGATAGATGGAGTGGGGGTTCCTAGCCTAGGAACCATATTTTCAATTAAATCGTACGTCCCGTTCTCCGTAAAAGTTCAGGGTACCATCGACAGTGGCCCACCTGTATACTCCGGTTTGATTCTTTTGACAAAAATCGTGAATGGGGTTAGAATATAAGAACAAGCATTCTCTCATATACATTTCTGTTTCGGGAGGAATGCGACAAATGAAAACTATATAAACCGAAGTGATCTAGGTGGTATCATATGGGGATTTACACACCTGAGGTTTTGGATATATAGGGTGATTTTCGGATATTGAGTGAAATTCCAAAGTTCAATAAATCTTGAACCAATCAGCTGACAGATTTCCAAGTTTTGCAGTTATATCAGCCTTTTCAAATGCTTTGCTTTCGTTTGCCATTTCTGAAATTAAAGTCCGGAGTAGGAAAATATTGGACATTTGCTATCTTTGTTAATAATGTCTCGCCCTGTATGTGAACACTGAACATTTATTCCACCTTTATGAACGTAGAAAAGTAATGCAAAAAAAGATCCAAAAACATTGCTCGGCATTATTATGCCGGGTGATTAATAGATTTTTTTGTTGAATAAAATAGATTTTGACTGCACTTTTCCAACTTGCTAGATTTATATTTTTCATTTCTTGCCTTTCACATTCTAAATATTACTTCAATGATTGAATATCATACATCTTTGTGTCACTTCTTGTTGAGAATTTGAGATTAACTTATCCAAATCTGTTTTGAGATTATTGAAATATAAGAAAAACTTCAAACACTGATAAAAATGATTCATTTGTAAAAAAATGATTTACTCATTTAATGACGATAATCAATATTTACAATGTACAAACATGAATAAAATGAAGGAAAAAAATGTTAGAAATCAAAATAATTCGTATCCTTTACGACTTGCGAGAAATTGCTCACCCTCTGTCTTAATAGTTTTACATAAGTGATATTCTTTTTACCAATTTCAGCTGAGATTAACTGAGATTCTCAGTTCTGACTCAGTTGATCTCAGTAGTTAGAAGGCAAGATGCAAGATTCTATGCATCTATTGAGAATGCAACAAGGTAAAAAGAATACTACTAATGATAGGTTGTGAGAATAGATAGGTTATATTAATTGGTACATCTCTGCCCTATAGGGTGACATATCAATCTAGTTGGTTGAAAAAATGGAGTCAAAATCTATTTAATCAACAAGAAAATTTATTGATTACCCTGTATGATAGTGCCAATAAATGTTTTTGGATTTTTTTTGTTGAATTTTCAGTGTTCAAGTACAGGGTTAACTAAGACAACAAAGATAGCAAATGTCCAAAAGTTTCCTACGCCGGTCCTGATTTTTTGAGATTTATTAAACTTAGAAATTTAATTATTAAATGGTTCATTTATGGGTTTGCACGCCCAAACTCTGAAATATATCTATAAAATAAAAAAACTGCAATTTTTTTAATTGCTTCTGCGTTAGAAACACAAGATATTTGTCAGAAGCAATGTATAGAACAATGTTCGAAAATTGTCACATGCGACAATTTTCGAATTAGCAACCAAATAATTCTGAATATTTTCGCTTGGTTTCTGACGAAGCAGTCTGATCTAGTCTCCGAATCGTTACGAATACATAGTTGTTTTATAGTTGATGTTGTTTCGTTATTGTTTGTTAGGCAATAATGCTATTTACATTGCTTCTGACAAATATCTTTTGCTTCTAAGGCAGAAGCAATTCACAAAATGATAATTTTTTTATTTTATAGCTATTTTTCAGAGTTTGGTGAAGAAAACCTATGAAGGAACCATTTAATAATGAATGTACCTTCCAAAGTAATTTCTCCTTACGGCAATATATAGGCCACCATGTACTAGTGTAGTAGACTTCAACGGGGCAATGGATAGATACTTAAAAACCATGAAAAATAGATATACTTATCACATTGTTGTGGGCGACATCAATATAGACACTCTTTCCCATACAGAATTTACGGATGAATATAAAAACATGTTATCGATGTATAATTACATATCGTATATTAATAGTTATACAAGACCGATTAGCAAAACATGCCTGGACCATTTTTATGTAAAAATAGGAAAGAAAATTAATAAAAATGTCATATCATCCTTCGTAATTAGAGAAGGAGTCACAGATCACTTTCCCACTGCCTTGCTAATTAAAACTAAATCACTCGATCAGAAACATCATCGAAAATATACAACTAGAGTAATTAATTATCATTTATTACGTATGGATCTCAGAAACGAAAACTGGGATGTAATTTACACAGTTCATGATACAAATAGAGACGTTGACAATTTCTTAAAAAAATTAAATTATTACATTGATAAGAATACATCTGTATACAATAAACATAAATCTCACACTCCTAGGAAAAAATGGATTACACCAAAAATATTGAAAGAAATATCAGCTAAGAATAAACTATACTTAGAAATCTTAAAAAAACCCACTGATGTTGTGTTGAAGTCAAGATATAATACATTAAAAATTAATTTACGCAAGGCAATGAACCATCCTAAAAAACAACATCTCGCATCATATATACAGAGTAACAGAGCTTCAGCAAAAGCATTGTGGAATTTCGTGGATGACATCTGTGGGGGACCTGAAAAAAAGAAGAAAGATATAATAAAAATAATTTTAGAAAATGGAGAAATAATAGAAAACAAGAATAGAATATCTAATTTGTTTAATGAACGATATAGCCTTTTAGGAGAAAGTTATGCTAATAAAATAAGTCCTCCAAAAAATTTTATAGATACAGATAAGTTTGTAGATAAGACAATATTCTTACACCCTACTGATAGATTAGAGGTTGAGAAGGTTATCAGTGGTCTCAAAAATGGAAAATCTGCTGGTAATGATGGTATAAAGGCCGAGACACTGAAAGAAATCTGCAAAGAAATTTCAGAACCTCTGTCACAACTAATTAACAACTGCATGTCAAGCGGATGCTTTCCCAAAATATTAAAAATGGGTGTCATCAAGCCACTTTATAAAAGTGGCTCTATATTCAAAATGGAAAATTATAGACCTGTTACAATAGTATCCAACATAGCGAAAATATTTGAGAAAATAATAGCAAGTAGAATTGTGTCATTCTTGGAAAAAAATAATATTATCTCGGATTCTCAGTTCGGATTCCGTCCCAAGAGGAGTACTGAGGATGCAATAAACAAGTTGACAAATCATATTTACGGCAGCTTAGACAGAAAACTCCCATGCTTAAGTTTGTTCATTGACCTCTGTAAGGCGTTCGACACTGTGTGTCATGAAACTTTATTACATAAG
Organism: Halyzia sedecimguttata; assembly: GCA_937662695.2. Classification (NCBI taxonomy): domain Eukaryota; kingdom Metazoa; phylum Arthropoda; class Insecta; order Coleoptera; family Coccinellidae; genus Halyzia; species Halyzia sedecimguttata. Next base: position 71,679,674 of record OW569414.2, read on the forward strand.
CTTTATCGGTATGGCTTGAGAGGAATATGCTACGATCTAAGCTGGCCGTCCACTAGGTCGGAAACGCGGCGCGGCGCGGGGCGGAAATATATATCTCCGTCCACTGTGGGGCGGTCGGTCAGGTCGGAAAAATTTTCAGGACAGTTCTCACTTGGCAGTCGATATATGCGTATCACATGAGGTATGTCTTCTGACGACGAGGACTTGTTCGTGTTTGCTGCTGCATGGAAAGCTGAAGAAGAGGAAGCAGTGAGGAGAAAGAGGAAAAGGATATGGGTTCATGAAATTAATACAAAAAGAAAGGAGCTTGGAGAATTTCAACATGTATTTGATGATCTCCTGAGGGACGAAAATAAATTCTTCAGGTACTTCAGGATGTCGCCAGAAATGTTCTTCAAATTGCTGCAACTTTTGAGGCCAGAGATTGAAAGGCAAAATACTCAATTTCGGGAAGCCATTTCTCCTGAAGAAAGACTGGCGACGTGCCAGGTACCGTAGATATCATATTTCACTAAAATATTGTTTTTACGCGTATGTTCTGGGGAACGTCGCGTTATCATTTTGCCCAAATGTCTGTAACTTTAGAATTTTTTGCCGAAAATGGACTCAAACGATTAGGTTCGCCTCCCTGATGAAGAATCTGGGGTCAAAATTTTATTATGTCCGCTGGCCGGCCACCGTTGCCACGATAACTTGAGAACGGAACGAAATATCGAATTGAAATATTTTGGGTAGCTGGCGCGTCCCAATGCGACGGAAAAGTTCATTAATGGGCATAATCGGCCTAATGGTTTCCGAGTACAAATTTTTTGTCAACCGTTACCAATCGGATCGAATTGAAACTTGGTGAGTGGTTGTAGAACGTAAACATGGACACTAATGTGCAATTTTGTAAGGTTCGTATCATTAGAAAATTCTAAAAAAATTATTAAAAAATATTATTCATCTCACGTTAACTTGAGAACAGAAAAAGATAGCGGCTTGAAATTTTCAGTATATGATGAACATATATGCAAAATTATTATCTATATCATAATAACTTGAGAATAGAAAGAGATAGGGAATTGAAATTTTTAGGGAAGGTTTCGCATCTGAATGTGACATTTGAGTTATAGGCATAATCAGACAAACGGTTTTGGAGCGCTAATTTGAAAATCAAGACTGTACAATAAACGTCCTATAGAACATGCGTGTAAAAGCTCCTGACTTCACGTCAGTGCTTCTTTTTTAATATTTGGTTTTCTCAATTCGCTAAAATTCAAGGTACGTTGAGTGGGTGCATTTCATTATAATGTATGTATCCACAGATTCTGACAATATAATACATAGTTGAAATATTATGAAAAAAAAAAGTGTAAAAATTAAATCATATAATCTATAAAAATTACAGACATTTGGGCAAATTGATTAGCACTCAGTTCCGAGGAACTAGAGCGCCAAAAATACAACATTTGTAACGACGGACTCACAGAAATCGAAACGAAAGTGACCGAGTCATGCCGAGGTCGGAATATTTCCGCTCCGCCCTCCGTCCATTGGGTCGGTGACGCGGAATTCATGAAACCGCGCCGCGCTCAAGAAGTTTGGATAGATCCCGAGCGCGGAGATTTTTCGACTTCTCCGCGCCGCGCCGCGCTACCGACCTAGTGGACGGAGCTTAGTGTATTTTGGTTCAAAGTTCTAGCACACATTTCCGCCCCGCGCCGCGCTGCGCCGCGCCGCGCCGCGTTTCCGACCTAGTGGACGGCCAGCTTTAAAGGACTATTTACACAACCGGGAACAATATGTCGATTTGAATGGCGTCAAGAGTGAAAAAAGGAATATAACATATGGGGTGCCCCAGGGTACTGTTCTGGGTCCCATATTGTTCAACATTTATTTGAATTCCCTGTTACGTTTGGAGTTGCAAGGCAAAATTATCTGTTATGCGGACGATGCAGCGATATTTTATAGCTCGAGTTCGTGGTTTGATATAAAGAACAAGGCAGAACAAGATTTGCATCAGATACAACAGTGGTTCAGATATAACAAACTAACATTAAACGTAGACAAAACAAAATACTTGCCGTTTAGCTCCTACACCTCCAGTATTCCTAATATGGGACCCTTGAGAGAAGGCAATGGAGTGGAGATCGAAGAGGCAGATCATATTAGGTACCTTGGAATAATAATTGATCGTCACCTAAAATGGGATCTTCAAGTGGACAATGTAGTGCGAAAGACACGATTCATGCTGGGCCGTTTTAGAAGGATGGCCGAAATTCTGGACTTCAAGCATATGAAGACTCTCTATCACGCATTAATTGAGTCCCATTTATCGTACGGCATTCTAGGTTGGGGCGCAGCATATGATTGCCACCTCAACAGGCTGAAAATAATACAAAAGTCATTCATAAAAATTATCCTAAGAAAAAGCAGAACGTACAGCAGTGAATTGACGTATAAAGAAGCGGAAGTTATGGATCTGGCACAACTATATGCATTTAAGACTCTGATGGATATTCATAAAAACAAAGACTATATAACACATTCTACTCACGTATATCACACTAGAAATAAAGGTACTCGTCCCACTACTATCAGAGCTGAAAAGACAATTGGCCAAAGATGTAACCAATACTTGGCTCCAAGAATATTTAGCATTTTACCTGAAGATATAAGGAATATTAAAAATTGTTATCAGTTTAGATACAAACTAAAAATATGGATACAAAACACCGAAAGAACACTACTGTACAATATTATAAACTCCAAATAAATAATAAAATAAATATATATATATATATATATATATATATATAGTGTAAAAATTAAATCATATAATCTATAAAAATTGCAGACATTTGGGCAAATTGATTAGCACTCAGTTCCGATACAGTGACTATATTCTCAGAATATAGTCACTGTAAGTTCCGAGGAACTAGAGCGCCAAAAATACAACATTTGTAACGACGGACTCACAGAAATCGAAACGAAAGTGACCGAGTCATGCCGAGGTCGGAATATTTCCGCTCCGCCCTCCGTCCATTGGGTCGGTGACGGCATTTTACCTGAAGATATAAGGAATATTAAAAATTGTTATCAGTTTAGATACAAACTAAAAATATGGATACAAAACACCGAAAGAACACTACTGTACAATATTATAAACTCCAAATAAATAATAAAATAATTTCTGTCCAGAAAGTACCGGGAATTATCGATTTAAATTTGACGGGGCAATGAGGCAGGTAACATTTTTTTTTCCTAGGTTGGTGCCACTGTCCTTAATTACTATGCCAAGCTTGAGCGGGATCTGTCAACTAGTGTGTCTGCAACAGCTGGTTAAGTCAGTCGATGTCAGAGTGCGTGCCGACTTTTACTAATTTGCGTGAAGTTATCCACACATTCTCATCCACACATTATGACGTGGGGACTGTCGAATATGGGATATACGGAATTTAACGAGCAGTGTTGCCAGACTGACAATTATTCCCTTATTAACAACTTTGTCAAAATAGGAGATTACACGCGCATTAAAATTCATTTTAAATCATAAGGGGGTTTCACATACAATTATGACCGACAAACTTTACATGTGTCTTATATAAATGATTAATTTTCCTCGAAAAGCATCCAAGTGTCCCAACGAATATGATAATAAATTCTTGGTTTTCTATGATGACCTTCATTTAGAATGTATATGAATTTCAGCTCGACATAACGTACAGGGTGAGAAAATAAATACTGTCTTGGAAAATGATGTTTTTTCCACCGAACGACGGCCGTTGCATCGAGTATTTTTCTATTCTTACATTCCTTAGATGACACTTATTCAGAATAAAGATGAATTTTTGCTCGACGTATCGTACAGTGTGAGAAAATAAATACTGACTTGGAAAATAATGTTTTTTTCACTGAACGACGGCCGTTGCATCGAGTATTTTTCTATTCCTATATTCCTTAGATGACGCTAATTCGGAATAAAGATGAATTTTTGCTCGACGTATCGTACAGTGTGAGCAAATAAATAATGACTTGGAAAATAATGTTTTTTTCACTGAACGACGGCCGTTGCACCGAGTATTTTTCTATTCCTATATTCCTTAGATGACACTTAATCGGAATAAAGATGTATTGTACAGTGTGGGAAAATAAATACAGACTTGGAAAATAATTTTTTTTTCACTGAACGACGGCCGTTGCATCGAGTATTTTTCTATTCCTATATTCCTTAGATGACACTTATTCGGAATAAAGATGAATTTTTGCTCGACGTATCGTACAGTGTGAGAAAATAAATACTGACTTGGAAAATAATGTTTTTTTCACTGAACGACGGCCGTTGCATCGAGTATTTTTCTATTCTTACATTCCTTAAATGAACCTCATTTAGAATAAATATGAATTTTTGCTCGACGTATCGTACAGTGTGAGAAAATAAATACTGACTTGGAAAATAATGTTTTTTTTACTGAACGACGGCCGTTGCATCGAGTATTTTTCTATTCTTACATTCCTTAGATGAACCTCATTTAGAGTAAAAATGAATTTTTGCTCGACGTATCGTACAGTGTGAGAAAATAAATACTGACTTGGAAAATAATGTTTTTTTCACTGAACGACGGCCGTTGCATCGAGTATTTTTTTATTCTTACATTCCTTAGATGAACCTCATTTAGAATAAATATGAATTTTTGCTCGACGTATCGTACAGTGTGAGAAAATAAATACTGACTTGGAGAATAATGTTTTTGCGCGCGTGTTCCGCAAGGAACAGCGTGCTATCATTTCGTCACAATGTCTGTATTTTTCGAATTTTTTTTCGAAAATGGTCTCAAACGACTGGGTTCGACTCCCTGATGAAGAATTCGAGGTCAAATTCAATTCTGTCCGTCCGGCCGGCCGGTCCGGCCGGCCGGTCCGGCCGGCCGGTCCGGCCGTTAGCACGATAACTCTCGAACGGAACGACTTAGAGCGTTGAAATTTGCAGGGTAGTTTCGTAGCGTAAATATCTCGGACAAGTTCGTTAACGGGCGAAATCGACCGAGCGGTTTCGGAGTTAAGGCCGTTTTTAATAAAAACGTTTTTTATGAATATTTCCGGAACCGATCACTCAATCTTTTTGAAATTTGGCATCAGATTGTAGAATCATGACCTTTATATGCCTGCGAAGTTTTGTGTTGAACGGACGGCCCTAAAGTGGCAAAAAAAAATTTTGAAAATTTGAAAATTTTGTTTTCACGATAACTCGAAAAATACTGATCTGATTAAATTGAAACTCAGTAGTTAGATGCAAAAGACCAAAGCAAACACTTTTGCAAAATTTCGTGAAGATCACGTGACATGAAAAAAATAAAAAAATTACTACTATTTTGCGGAATACTTTGCTTTTAATGCCGAAACATATGTTTTTGAGGTTCATGCTGCCCTTTCCGGGCATTTTCCGTATTGCGCATGCGCAGATGAGAAGTCCTTTAACTGCTGTAGTTTTCGTCAGAGAGGATTGGGGTTTTGGGGTGGCGGATGCTATTCCTCCATAGAATTCAGATCCCTGATGAGGGTCTGCGCATGCGTAGATTAAAGATGCGATATCTTCCGAACCACTAGTGTTGGAGAATCGGAGTTTTTTGTAAGGTGTGTTATTTTGAGAGGACTTTTAGCCGCCAGTAGATTGCGCATGCGCAGAAGAGAAGTGACTGTTTTTGGGTTGGATGGGTTATGTTGGGAGTGCTGAGTCGATATTATGAGGTTTTAATAGAATATTCATAGCAATTCAGTGCAAGGACAAGTCAGTTTGGGGGATGTAGCGTTGTTTCCGAGTTAAAGTGTCCGTACCGTGGCCCTGGGGCTAATTTTGAAATTGATGTTACCCCTTACAGGCATTTTTCGTTATGCGCATGAGCAGACCATCAGTAATTTAACTGGTGGTGTTTTCGTCAGAGAGGATTAGGGTTTTGGGGTGGCGGATGCTATTCCTCTATAGAATCCCCTGTTGAGGGTCTGCGCATGCGTGGATTAAAGATGTGATATCTCCTGAACCACTAGTGTTGGAGAATCGGAGTTTTTTGTAAGGTGTGTTATTTTGAAAAGGACTTTTAGCCGCGAGTAGATTGCGCATGCGCAGAAGAGAAGTGACTGTTTTTGGGTTGGATGGGTTATGTTGGGAGTGCTGAGACGATATTATGAGGTTTTAAAAGAATATTCATAGCAATTCAGTGCAAGGACAAGTCAGTTTGGGGGCTGTAGCGTTGCTTCAGAGTTAAAGTGTCCTTACCTTGGCCCTGGGGCTAATTTCGAAATGGATGCAACCCCTTACGGGCATTTTTCGTTATGCGCATGAGCAGACCATCAGTGATTTAACTGGTGGTGCTTTCGTCAGAGAGGATTGGGGTTTTGGGGTGGCGGATGCTTTTCCGCTATAGAATCCCCTGGTGAGGGTCTGCGCATGCGTGGATTCAAGAAGCGATATCTCCTGAACCACTAGTGTTGGAGAATCGGAGTTTTTTGTGAGGTGTGTAATTTTGGGAGGACTTGCAGCCACGAGTATACTGCGCTTGCGCAGACGAGAAGTGAATGGTTTTGGGTTGTTTGGGTTATGTTGGGAGTAATGAGCCGATATTGTGAGGTTTTAAAAGAATATTCATGTCAATTCAGTGCACGGACACAAGTCAGTTTGGGGGAAATAGCGTTGTTTCCGATTTGAAATGTCTGTATGGTGGCCCTGAGGCGAATTTATAAATAACTATATTCGGTAGATCTATATTAAAATGCGTTCGGATTTGGAGAAGATGCAATTTCGTCCGTAACGGAGGACCCACAACCGAATTTTTTTCTGATCTACGGTAAAACTAACAGCCAAACTGTATTGATAGCTATATTTGTTAAAGGAACTTGAAAAAAAAAAAAAAAAAGCACTGACGTGAAGTCAGTACTCTTTGGCGCGCGTGTTCACGGTGGCTAATTTGAATTGAATTATTCAAAATTTAACAGTGCTGTATCTAAGCTGCCATCAGGATAGAGTAACAAAGTTGGAAAAGAACACAAGTGACTCTCCTTAGTCGCACAAGCTCCTAGAAGATTTGGGAGGGTCAGTATAATCCTAATCATGTTTATAGCACGCGCGCAAAAGCAGATTGACTTAACAATGAAAGAAAAAGTGTAAAAAGTCAATCTGCTTTGGCGCGCGTGCTATAAACATGATTAGGATTATACTGACCCTCCCAAATCTTCTAGGAGCTTGTGCGACTAAGGAGAGTCACTTGTGTTCTTTTCCAACTTTGTTACTCTATCCTGATGGCAGCTTAGATACAGCACTGTTAAATTTTGAATAATTCAATTCAAATTAGCCACCGTGAACACGCGCGCCAAAGAGTACTGACTTCACGTCAGTGCTTTTTTTTTTTTTTACTGAACGACGGCCGTTGCATCGAGTATTTTTCTATTCTTACATTCCTTAGATGAACCTCATTTAGAATAAATATGAATTTTTGCTCGACGTATCGTACAGTGTGAGAAAATAAATACTGACTTGGAAAATAATGTTTTTTTCACTGAACGACGGCCGTTGCATCGAGTATTTTTCTATTCTTACATTCCTTAGATGAACCTCATTTAGAATAAATATGAATTTTTGCTCGACGTATCGTACAGTGTGAGAAAATAAATACTGACTTGGAAAATAATGTTTTTTTCACTGAACGACGGCCGTTGCATCGCGTATTTTTCTTTTCTTACATTCCTTAGATGACACTTATTCAGAATAAAAATGAATTTTTGATCGACTTATCGTACAGTGTGAGAAAATAAATACTGACTTGGAAAATAATGTTTTTTTCACTGAACGACGGCCGTTGCATCGAGTATTTTTCTTTTCTTACATTCCTTAGATGACACTAATTCAGAATAAAAATGAATTTTTGCTCGACGTATCGTACAGTGTGAGCAAATAAATACTGACTTGGAAAATAATGTTTTTTTCACTGAACGACGGCCGTTGCATCGAGTATTTTTCTATTCTTACATTCCTTAGATGAACCTCATTTAGAATAGAAATGAATTTTTGCTCGACGTATCGTACAGTGTGAGAAAATAAATACTGACTTGGAAAATAATGTTTTTTTCACTGAACGACGGCCGCTGCATCGAGTATTTTTCTTTTCTTACATTCCTTAGATGACACTAATTCAGAATAAAAATGAATTTTTTCTCGACGTATCGTACAGTGTGAGAAAATAAATACTGACTTGGAAAATAATGTTTTTTTCACTGAACGACGGCCGTTGCATCGAGTATTTTTCTTTTCTTACATTCCTTAGATGACACTAATTCAGAATAAAAATGAATTTTTGCTCGACGTATCGTACAGTGTGAGAAAATAAATACTGACTTGGAAAATAATGTTTTTTTCACTGAACGACGGCCGTTGCATCGAGTATTTTTCTTTTCTAACATTCCTTAGATGACACTTATTCAGAATAAAAATGAATTTTTGCTCGACGTATCGTACAGTGTGAGAAAATAAATACTGACTTGGAAAATAATGTTTTTTTCACTGAACGACGGCCGTTGAATCGAGTATTTTTTTATTCTTACATTCCTTAGATGAGCCTCATTTAGAATAAATATGAATTTCTGCTCGACGTATCGTACAGTGTGAGAAAATAAATACTGACTTGGAGAATAATGTTTTTTTTACTGAACGACGGCCGTTGCATCGAGTATTTTTCTATTCTCACATTCCTTAGATGACACTTATTCAGAATAAAGATGAATTTTTGCTCGACGTATCGTACAGTGTGAGAAAATAAATACTGACTTGGAAAATAATGTTTTTTTCACTGAACGACGGCCGTTGCATCGAGTATTTTTCTATACCTATATTCCTTAGATGACACTTATTCGGAATAAAGATGAATTTTTGCTCGACGTATCGTACAGTGTGAGAAAATAAATACTGACTTGGAAAATAATGTTTTTTTTACTGAATGACGGCCGTTGCATCGAGTATTTTTCTTTTCTTACATTCCTTAGATGATACTTATTCAGAATAAAAATGAATTTTTGCTCGACGTATCGTACAGTGTGAGAAAATAAATACTGACTTGGAAAATAATGTTTTTTTCACTGAACGACGGCCGTTGCATCGAGTATTTTTCTTTTCTTACATTTCTTAGATGACACTTATTCAGAATAAAGATGAATTTTTGCTCGACGTATCGTAGAGTGTGAGAAAATAAATACTGACTTGGAAAATAATGTTTTTTTCACTGAACGACGGCCGTTGCATCGAGTATTTTTCTTTTCTTACATTTCTTAGATGACACTTATTCAGAATAAAGATGAATTTTTGCTCGACGTATCGTAGAGTGTGAGAAAATAAATACTGACTTGGAAAATAATGTTTTTTTCACTGAACGACGGCCGTTGCATCGAATATTTTTCTATTCCTATATTCCTTAGATGTCGCTAATTCGGAATAAAGATGAATTTTTGCTCGACGTATCGTACAGTGTGAGAAAATAAATACTGACTTGGAAAATAATGTTTTTTTCACTGAACGACGGCCGTTGCATCATCTTTATTCTGAATGAGTGTCATCTAAAGAATGTAAGAATAGAAAAATACTCGATGCAACAGCCGTCGTTCAGTGGAAAAAACATCATTTTCCAAGTCAGTATTTATTTTCTCACCCTGTACGTTATGTCGAGCAAAAATTCAACTTTATTCTGAATGAGAGTCATCTAAGGAATGTAAGAATAAAAAAATACTCGATGCAACGGCCGTCGTTCCGTGAAAAAAACATTATTTTCCAAGTCAGTATTTATTTTCTCACACTGTACGATACGTCGAGCAAAAATTCATTTTTATTCTAAATGAGGTTCATCTAAGGAATGTAAGAATAGAAAAATACTCGATGCAACGGCCGTCGTTCAGTGAAAAAAACATTATTTTCCAAGTCAGTATTTATTTTCTCACACTGTACGATACGTCGAGCAAAAATTCATTTTTATTCTGAATAAGTGTCATCTAAGAAATGTAAGAAAAAAAAATACTCGATGCAACGGCCGTCGTTCAGTGAAAAAAACATTATTTTCCAAGTCAGTATTTATTTTCTCACACTGTACGATACGTCGAGCAAAAATTCATTTTTATTCTGAATTAGTGTCATCTAAGGAATGTAAGAAATGAAAAATACTCGATGCAACGGCCGTCGTTCAGTGAAAAAAACATTATTTTCCAAGTCAGTATTTATTTTCTCACACTGTACGATACGTCGAGCAAAAATTCATTTTTATTCTAAATGAGGTTCATCTAAGGAATGTAAGAATAGAAAAATACTCGATGCAACGGCCGTCGTTCAGTGAAAAAAACATTATTTTCCAAGTCAGTATTTATTTTCTCACACTGTACGATACGTCGAGCAAAAATTCATTTTTATTCTGAATTAGTATCATCTAAGGAATGTAAGAAGAGAAAAATACTCGATGCAACGGCCGTCGTTCAGTGAAAAAAACATTATTTCCCAAGTCAGTATTTATTTTCTCACACTGTACGATACGTCGAGCAAAAATTCATTTTTATTCTGAATTAGTGTCATCTAAGGAATGTAAGAAATGAAAAATACTCGATGCAACGGCCGTCGTTCAGTGAAAAAAACATTATTTTCCAAGTCAGTATTTATTTTCTCACACTGTACGATACGTCGAGCAAAAATTCATTTTTATTCTAAATGAGGTTCATCTAAGGAATGTAAGAATAGAAAAATACTCGATGCAACGGCCGTCGTTCAGTGAAAAAAACATTATTCTCCAAGTCAGTATTTATTTTCTCACACTGTACGATACGTCGAGCAAAAATTCATATTTATTCTAAATGAGGTTCATCTAAGGAATGTAAGAATAGAAAAATACTCGATGCAACGGCCGTCGTTCAGTGAAAAAAACATTATTTTCCAAGTCAGTATTTATTTTCTCACACTGTACGATACGTCAAGCAAAAATTCATATTTATTCTAAATGAGGTTCATCTAAGGAATGTGAGAATAGAAAAATACTCGATGCAACGGCCGTCGTTCAGTGAAAAAAACATTATTTTCCAAGTCAGTATTTATTTTCTCACACTGTACGATACGTCGAGCAAAAATTCATATTTATTCTAAATGAGGTTCATCTAAGGAATGTAAGAATAGAAAAATACTCGATGCAACGGCCGTCGTTCAGTGAAAAAAACATCATATTCCAAGTCAGTATTTATTTTCTCACACTGTACGATACGTCGATCAAAAATTCATTTTTATTCTGAATTAGTGTCATCTAAGGAATGTGAGAAAAGAAAAATACTCGATGCAACGGCCGTCGTTCAGTGAAAAAAACATTATTTTCCAAGTCAGTATTTATTTTCTCACACTGTACGATACGTCGAGCAAAAATTCATATTTATTCTAAATGAGGTTCATCTAAGGAATGTAAGAATAGAAAAATACTCGATGCAACGGCCGTCGTTCAGTGAAAAAAACATTATTTTCCAAGTCAGTATTTATTTTCTCAAACTGTACGATACGTCGAGCAAAATTTCATATTTATTCTAAATGAGGTTCATTCAAGGAATGTAAGAATAGAAAAATACTCGATGCAACGGCCGTCGTTCAGTGAAAAAAACATTATTTTCCAAGTCAGTATTTATTTTCTCACACTGTACGATACGTCGAGCAAAAATTCATATTTATTCTAAATGAGGTTCATCTAAGGAATGTAAGAATAAAAAAATACTCGATGCAACGGCCGTCGTTCAGTGAAAAAAACATTATTTTCCAAGTCAGTATTTATTTTCTCACACTGTACGATACGTCGAGCAAAAATTCATTTTTATTCTAAATGAGGTTCATCTAAGGAATGTAAGAATAGAAAAATACTCGATGCAACGGCCGTCGTTCAGTAAAAAAAACATTATTTTCCAAGTCAGTATTTATTTGCTCACACTGTATGATACGTCGAGCAAAAATTCATATTTATTCTAAATGAGGTTCATCTAAGGAATGTAAGAATAGAAAAATACTCGATGCAACGGCCGTCGTTCAGTGAAAAAAACATTATTTTCCAAGTCAGTATTTATTTTCGCACACTGTACAATACGTCGAGCAAAAATTCATTTTTATTCTGAATAAGTGTCATCTAAGGAATGTAAGAAAAGAAAAATACTCGATGCAACGGCCGTCGTTCAGTGAAAAAAACATTATTTTCCAAGTCAGTATTTATTTTCTCACGCTGTACGATACGTCGAGCAAAAATTCATATTTATTCTAAATGAGGTTCATCTAAGGAATGTAAGAATAGAAAAATACTCGATGCAACGGCCGTCGTTCAGTGAAAAAAACATTATTTTCCAAGTCAGTATTTATTTTCTCACACTGTACGATACGTCGAGCAAAAATTCATTTTTATTCTGAATAAGTGTCATCTAAGGAATGTAAGAAAAGAAAAATACTCGATGCAACGGCCGTCGTTCAGTGAAAAAAACATTATTTTCCAAGTCAGTATTTATTTTCTCACACTGTACGATACGTCGAGCAAAAATTCATTTTTATTCTGAATTAGTGTCATCTAAGGAATGTAAGAAAAGAAAAATACTCGATGCAACGGCCGTCGTTCAGTGAAAAAAACGTTATTTTCCAAGTCAGTATTTATTTTCTCACACTGTACGATATGTCGAGCAAAAATTCATCTTTATTCCGAATAAGTGTCATCTAAGGAATATAGGAATAGAAAAATACTCGATGCAACGGCCGTCGTTCAGTGAAAAAAACATTATTTTCCAAGTCAGTATTAATTTTCTCACACTGTACGATACGTCGAGCAAAAATTCATTTTTATTCTGAATTAGTATCATCTAAGGAATGTAAGAAAAGAAAAATACTCGATGCAACGGCCGTCGTTCAGTGAAAAAAACATTATTTTCCAAGTCAGTATTTATTTTCTCACACTGTACGATCCGTCGAGTAAAAATTCATTTATATTCTGAATAAGTATCATCTAAGGAATGTAAGAAAAGAAAAATACTCGATGCAACGGCCGTCGTTCAGTGAAAAAAACATTATTTTCCAAGTCAGTATTTATTTTCTCACACTGTACGATACGTCGAGCAAAAATTCATTTTTATTCTGAATAAGTGTCATCTAAGAAATGTAAGAAAAGAAAAATACTCGATGCAACGGCCGTCGTTCAGTGAAAAAAACATTATTTTCCAAGTCAGTATTTATTTTCTCACACTGTACGATACGTCGAGCAAAAATTCATCTTTATTCCGAATAAGTGTCATCTAAGGAATATAGGAATAGAAAAATACTCGATGCAACGGCCGTCGTTCAGTGAAAAAAACATTATTTTCCAAGTCAGTATTTATTTGCTCACACTGTACGATACGTCGAGCAAAAATTCATCTTTATTCCGAATTAGCGTCATCTAAGGAATATAGGAATAGAAAACTACTCGATGCAACGGCCGTCGTTTAGTGAAAAAAACATTATTTTCCATGCCAGTATTTATTTTCTCACACTGTACGATACGTCGAGCAAAAATTCATTTTTATTCTGAATTAGTATCATCTAAGGAATGTAAGAATAGAAAACTACTCGATGCAACGGCCGTCGTTCAGTGAAAAAAACATTATTTTCCAAGTCAGTATTTATTTTCTCACACTGTACGATACGTCGAGCAAAAATTCATTTTTATTCTAAATGAGGTTCATCTAAGGAATGTTAGAATAGAAAAATACTCGATGCAACGGCCGTCGTTCAGTAAAAAAAACCTTATTTTCCAAGTCAGTATTTATTTTCTCACACTGTACGATACGTCGAGCAAAAATTCATCTTTATTCTGAATAAGTGTAATCTAAGGAATGTAAGAATAGAAAAATACTCGATGCAACGGCCGTCGTTCGGTGGAAAAAACATCATTTTCCAAGACAGTATTTATTTTCTCACCCTGTACGTTATGTCGAGCTGAAATTCATATACATTCTAAATGAAGGTCATCATAGAAAACCAAGAATTTATTATCATATTCGTTGGGACACTTGGATGCTTTTCGAGGAAAATTAATCATTTATATAAGACACATGTATAGTTTGTCGGTCATAATTGTATGTGAAACCCCCTTATGATTTAAAATGAATTTTAATGCGCGTGTAATCTCCTATTTTGTCAAATTTGTTAATAAGGGAATAATTGTCAGTCTGGCAACACTGCTCGTTAAATTCCGTATATCCCATATTCGACAGTCCCCACGTCATAATGTGTGGATGAGAATGTGTGGATAACTTCACGCAAATCTTTTACTATGGGTGATTACGTTGAGCAAAGAATTTGTTTAAAGTTTTGTGTTGCAAATGAATTTTCGTGTGCCGATGCATTGAGAATGTTGCAAAAGGCCTTTGGTGATAATGCTCTATCGAAAACTCGTGCATATCAGTGGTACAGAGCAGGGATGTTGCGAATATTCGCATCCGCATCCGCAAATGCGGAACTTCCGCATAGATTTGGACATCTGCATCCGCATCCGCATCCGCATTAATCAATGCGGATGTTCATGCGGATGCGAATATCATGCAAGTAGCGCTAGCGACAAGAAAGAATTTGGGCGGGTCCTACTGTTTATTAAGTATAATGCTCCTATTTTTAATTTCACTTACTAATATAAGAACCAGAAGGTGTTTAATATAAAAATTGGTTCAAGCCCTGTGGACAGGAGCTTTCTGGCGCTCTAGTTCAAACAGACAAATTATATCTCCGAAAGTATTGATTTCTCAGAGTTGAGAATTATATCAATGTATTCTTATGATAGAACTGCATCATGAAGGAAATTCAATTCCAATAATAGTTTATTTATATATCAAGATTAAATGAGCAATCTGAGAATGAGAATTGCACCATGGAAGAAATCAAATTAAAATAGCTGAAATGAATTTGACTCTCTCTTATAGAATAGGATGACATGTACGAGTATGAACACAGAGCATATAATAAGGCTTAGATAGAATAATTATAGCATTCTTTGAAAACATAGAAGTACGATTCATTATTGAAATTTCGAAAAATCATATCTCCGAAAGTATTAGCTTGTTGTAGTTAAAAATGATATCAATGGATTTTTATGGTGAAACTGCATCTTAAATAGAAATTGAATTTGAAATTTGCTCCTTAAAAAAATTTTTTTTTCGTTACTCCATCTGGCCTGTTTTGCCCAATAACGAACTTAACCGAGATATTCATCTCCCTAACCTACTCTGAAAATTTCAACTGCCTAGCTCATTCCGTTCGAGAGTTGTAGAAAAACTTTTTTTTAATTTTCTAAATTTTTTTTTACACTTTGCGGTAACCTGTTCAATACAAAACAGATAGATCGAGTGATCAGTTTCGGAAATATTCATAAAAAATGTTTTTTAAAATTGGCCATAGCTCCGATGGATTTCACCTATTAACGAACTCGTCCGAGATATTTACGCTCCAAACCCACCTTGCAAATTTCAATCCTCTAACTCCTTTCGTTCGAGAGTTATCGTGCCTACGGCCGGCCGGCCGGACCGGACCGGCCGGACAGAATAGATTTCGACCTCGGATTCTTGATCAGTGAGTCGAACCAAATCGTTTGAGACCATTTTCAGCCAAAAATTCGAAAATTACAGACATTTGGGCAAATTGATAAGCACTCTGTTCCGAGGAACTAGAGCGCCAAAAATAGATACTTATGTTTGATTTGATTACAATAAAAATGTTGATAATTAAGTTATCATGTTTCAATTCTTCATTAATAGACTTTATTTACATAATCTCTTAAACATCCGCATCCGCATCCGCATCCGCGGATGTGAGTTTTAAAACTCCGCATCCGCATCCGCATCCGCGGATGTGAAAAAATCAGCATCCGCAACATCCCTGGTACAGAGCCTTCAAGGGCGGTCGTGAAGAGCATACAGTAAAATGCACAACATGCCGCTCGAGTTCAACCAATGAGAAGGCGGCATGCTCGTTACCACATTCTATTCAAATTTGGAATTAATTGTCAAACTCTGACATCTGTCGAAGCCTCTTATAATTCGTATTTTATTTATCTCAAACGGAATATACAGTAATGACTAAAGACTAAATCATAATTATTAATTGAACAGAAATATTGGTAAGATTCTGCATTCAGGTCTCAGTAATCAGTATACCGTCGTAGAACCTTCAGAACTGCGGACCAAAATAAACCAGATATCAGATACCTATTTAATTCCAGCAGAATGCTCCGAGCCATCAACTCTAGAATACTCAAGTACTGCAAGATCGAAGCTATTTGAAAGAAATTGCCAATAATTCTCAGATTCTTCAAATATGAAATTAGAGGAGAACTTTCGAAAAAGTTCATGGCCAACTTGCCTAAGTTTTCAGATATAAATGATAGAGAAGAAATGCGTCAAATTTTGTTCAGAAACGGGTCGAAAATTGATATTACGGCACAATTATAGAAGTTCCTTTTACAGAAAATGTTGCAGTATTTTGGCATTTAATTTCAAGAATAAAAAATATTTTTCCTGGAGATACAATTGGAAAACTATATATGATAATATATTTAGGCCAGATCCAGATATTCAGTTCTGTGAAATATAAGTTTGTTTTTTGTCTATTGTGATTTTCAACATAAACTATTTGTAGAAAATGGTACCTATGTAAGGCTGAAGGACCTCAGTCGGTGGCCATTCGGAAACAATAAATAACATTATTATTATATATAGTACCTATATTCAGAGGATTACTTAAAAAAAAGACAATCACCACGTGACATGGCAATTTCGATAGAAGATCTACAGGGTGATATTTTTTTTGGAACACTGCCACCTGTTCTTCTGCAGAACTTTTTTTTGGTGAGCAACTGTTAATTTGAAAAAATGTAAAAAGAAGCTTCGTTCTTATACTAAACTTTTCGGTCTCTTTTAGTTTTGTCGTATCTACCAACGATTTCGAGAAAAAATATTTTGAACGATTCTCTCGAAATCCTCGTGAATAATAATTTGATGTGTCAAAACTGACACTGAATTCATTCACCACAGATAACAAACTGGCCTTCCTATCATAGTTACGAGAATTTCGAGAGAATCGTTCAAATTTTTTTTTCTCGAAATCGTTGGTAGGTACGACAAAACTACAAGAGACCGAAAAGTTTAGTATAAGAACAAAGCTTCTTTTTACATTTTTTCAAATTAACAGTTGCTCACCAAAAAGAAGTTCTGCAGAAGAACAGGTGGCAGTGTTCCAGAAAAAATATCACCCTGTAGATCTTCTTTCGAAATTGCCATGTCACGTGGTGAGAACTCTCAAATGTAATATCTTTGCCAAATTTCAGTTGAATAACTTGTGAAGTGTAGATACTATGAGAAAAAAACTTGAAAAAAATTCAAACTTCAACACTCTGTATCTCGAAAACGAAACGTTTGCGACCCCATGTTTATGGGACTTTTATTTCTTAAACTCACTTAAGGAATCTCCCCTTTTCGTTTGTACGTTCAATTTAGGAACACCCTGTATAGCACTTTTACCAGATAAATGAATCATTTTACTAGAGGACCGATAATTGGACAGAAAGTAAGAGAAGATTCCACTCAAATCGATTATATTAGGCTTCTGCACAATCTGGCAACAAAAGTTCCGAAATTACACGTCAACAATTGTCATTTCAATGTTTTGATTTCCGTATACCTAAACTGCATGTTTACCAAAAACTTACTTGCGTCCATTGATGTTGTATGGTTTCTGATTAAAAATGCCTGGGTTAATATTTTTAATAATAATCAACAGCAACACAAAACACAAGTGAATAGTGAATCTGACAGCCTCAGTGCAGAAAGCAGGTTAGATTAAAAAGAGACAAACTAACCATAATCGTTGCGGGTTGCGGGTTTCATTTCAGCCTTAAGCTGATTGGTTGAATTCGAGCGGCATGTTGTGCATTTTACTGTATGCTGGTCGTGAAGTGGTCGAAGACTTGCCTCGTTCCGGACGCCCATCGACGGCTTCGACCGAAGATAACGTCGATAAAATTAAGGAAAAGGTGCTTGAAAACCGTCGTACCAGCTTGAGAGAGATAGCACATGATCTTAAGATATCCCACGAGTAGTGTTGTGAGTGTGGAAAATGTCTTAAATACTCCTCTGATAAATACTGAAAAATGTCCGAAAATTATCATTACATCTAAAAACAGTCGACATTTAGAGTTTTTTAGTATTTATCGACATTTTCTAAAATGTCTGGATAAATATCATAAATTTCTTTTCTACTAAAGAATTGTTTGACAATTTTCATTTTTGTCCGATATTTATTCTTCTTTTCTACTTGCCTTAACGATCTGAGATGCCAATTATACTAAAATTTTTAAAGAAGTTCATTTTTTTCTACTTGAATCAAAGATTCTTAACGATCTCTGAACCAATTGGGAAATTATACAATGTTTTTTTGAACAAGTTTATTTTTATTATTTAACAGTCCAATTAAATCGATTTTTCTAATATTATTAATTCTTAATTCAGGACCTTGCTCCTGTCCTTTATCTCTGATACTGAATAAAATAACACGATACTATCTCATTCAATGATAAGTTATTTGTTATTTCCAATTGACCATGAAAAATTTCTTTAAATGCCTCAAATTGTCCTGATATTTTAACTTAACATGTGACGATTGTCATATTTTTCCGCAATGTCCGTAAATACTTAAATACTCAAAATGCTCGACCTTGGGGGAAAGTTTCGGACATTTTTCCAGGACATTTGTCCCTTACTTAAAAACTCGAGTATTTCACATCACTACCCACGAGTCTTTTGTGGGCGAACAACTCATGGATTTTGCATGACGATAACGCGCCTTCTCACCGAGCTACGATTGTGACTGACTTTCTCGCCAAAAACTCAACAAACGTGCTTCAGCAACCACCGTATTCGCCGGATTTGGCTCCCTGCGACTTTTTCCTCTTCCCAAAACTAAAATTGCCCCTTCGTGGCACCCGTTTTGAGTCGATAGAAGCCATAAAACAAAATTCGGCGCGAGAGCTAAAGTCCATCCCGGAAAGCGCCTATAAAAAATGTTTCGATAATTGGAAGTGCCGTTGGCATAGATGTATTGGAGCAAATGGAGCCTATTTTGAAGGCGACCCAATAAATTTTGACGATTGAATGTAAAAATGTTGTTTTAATTGAAAATTCCCGGTACTTTCTTGACAGAGTAGTATATATATTACCTACCGAAATCTTGACAAACTACCTGATAACTGAGAATTTACCCGAATTGTGACATAATACCCGGATATGATGGATCACCTGAATTCCGGCACTGAACCTGAATTGGACTCTTCACTGGATTGAGAAAAAACCGAAAATGGAATGATACTCTGCATCTACTTACCTACACACTAAGGCTAATGTAAAATTTTGGAATATTTGTCATTTTACTCACAGAAAACCATTTCGCTCGGTTTTCTCTATATTTTTTGTATATTCATGTCCAGTCCCTCATATAAACCCATAGTTTAATTTGAGGGAGCACTTTTTTTTCTTTTTAATTCATGTATCTTTAAATTTTGATGATGAATATATGTTATTATTATTATTATTATTACTAAGTATCCTTTAATGATTAATTAGAAATTTCACTCGATGTCCGAAAATCACCCTGTATATAAAAGACCAAGGACACGTTGTGGATTATTAAAAGATGGTTCATCCGAAACATTAGTTTGGGAGAGAAAGAGATGGACCCTACAATTGGCCAGCAAGATCTCCGGATCGATCTTGTCTGGATTACTTTTAATGGGTGCATCTTAAACAAATGACCCCTACAAAAAAATAAATTTTTACGAGTCCACACCTGGAATTTGAAACTGATACTTATGAAGTTAATTTATTGGAGAACAGATAAGAAGTTCACCAAATTTGAATAAAATCCAAGGAAAATCATCGAAGCATAAACATTTCTTTGCAGAAACATAAATCACACTGTATCTCTGAAATAAGTAGAGTTACCCAACAGTTTCGAGTGATTTATGTTCCTCTTGTTGAGTTATACTTGTCATATAAGTTTGTACACGACGGTTCAAAATGTTCTGATCGATGTTTAAATGATTGTGGATAGATATTTGGTAAAATCATATTTCTGTGAACTCACGTGTTTTTCAGATAATTGGTATAATTTTTGCTAGACTTCTGTCAAAAACAATCAGGAATCTGAAGACGCAAAGATTGGTGGAAGCTGAATTACGTAGACAGCAAATTTATTCACAAATTATCCTGGGGACAACTCTAGATGGAGAATGTAAAGAAGTCCCCCATACAACTTCTGCATCGGAGGCGTAGTTTAGTATTATACAGTGATATCACAAGACTAAGTGTTATCAGTGTTGATATCTATTGAATTTTGTAATTTTTCTTGTGATATTGATTGTCAATAAATGAAAAATCTGGTTGAAATGGTCATTTGAAGAATATTAATTGAAATGCAAAACATACCCGTAATTTCAAGTAATATTTGATTTCCCCCCCCCCCCGGATCATTTCTCAAAGGGCGCCAAATTGACCGCGGATAGTTGGAAAACAAAATTACATAATAAAAATATGTTTTTTTTGAACTACTACTTGCATAAGATGATTATTATTATACATAAGTACAGTGACTGTATCGAATGATTGACTGCCCTGCCATCTAATCGATTTATTTGTACTAGACCGACAGCACTGTAGAAAGCTTTGTTGTTGCTAGAGACTACATGGCAGAAGTAGGAAATTCCTGGCCTTCCCCGGCTATTGGGAACTTCCAAAACTCTGGTGGCGGGATTCGGCAACTAACCAAGCTAGTAATGAGCCACGTGTTCGAGTTTAATTGTTCAGTTTTCGTCAATAAACTTTTGTTTGAAAGAAAAATTCAAGTTTAAATAGTGAATATTATCCTGCCTAATATGTCTTCTACCAGAAACGACTATTGTTGTGTGCCTCAATGCAATTCATGGGCGAAAAAAATGCCAAAATGTATAGGTTTGAGTTTTCACTTCTTACCTCCGGAAAACCAAATATAAATATTGGAAATGCGTTAGAAGGATAACTAATAGACCGAAGAGTACTTAACCTGGAACTACATCCAGATAATCTTTATTATACCTCAAACATTACACTTATTGTTAATAAATCTTTTCACATATTATATGTATCATATTTTGAAAAAATCATTTCAATTATTGGTAACTGTTTTACAAAAGCTTTATCTGGTTCAATTTGACACTATATTCTCATAAATAAACTAGAACATCATGCACCTGAACTTTAATTAATACATCAGTAATATGTTTACACCTCCTCCGTGCTCAGACTTTACAAGAATATACCATACCTTCTATTTTAAGTTTACCATTCTCCACATTAATGGGCCATCAATTTTATGTGGTACTGAATTAAGGGCACTACTTTGTAAACATAAAGAAAAAATGTCCATAAAACTGGGACCATAATTTGTTTTGTCACACATGATTACATGATCTACATTTAGAACCTCTTCTCCTTCTACAAGGACTCTAGAATTAGAAGTTGAAGCTCCTATGTACTCCAGAAATTCTAATCAACTGAGTCCCTTCTTAATCCTTTGCAAATAGTAACTAAAAGAACTTTTAAATATAATGTAAGTTTGACAAACATATATGAATATACTTACTGGTTGTAGTCTTTATATCAATCAAGTGCCATAAAATTAGTTATATAATGATCAATATTTGAATATATATCACAAAGTAATCCAACAATGATCTCAAGTCAATTATAATTTAAAATTTCCATGAAAATTTCGGTCAAACTTCGTCGACTGACCTGTCCAACACGAGATTGTTTACATTTATTACTAGCGTGGTTAGTTGCCGAATTTCGCCACCAGAGTTTTGGAAGTTCCCAATACGTCAAAATCGTTCAATAGAAAGAAACATAACCATGGACTTCTTATATAAATTATTCGTGAATAGTGAATTAGTGAACCTGAATATTGATTGAAAACCGAATACGGATTATGGATCCTCGCCAAAAAAAGTTCAAACCGTCTAAAGAGGAATTTAGAAGGAGAGCACAGAAAAGAAAAATTGAAACGGAAGAAGCCGCAAATGTCATGACTACATGTCTAAAGGCGAGTTGTTAAAAAAATTGGTTCAGACACTGACCTGAAGTCAGGAGCTTTTGTGCGCATGTTCCATTTTCTATTCTCCTGTATTGGACATTCTTTATCGAATTTACCGATTAAGAACCAATTTTTTTTTTCGTATTTTTTTTTAATTTCTGAGGGTACTGTTCTCACTGAATTTTACATATATACGTCTTTATGTCGATATTCTACAACTAGCTAAAAAGCTTCAATTCGATCTATATCTATATCGGTCTATATTTTTTGAGTTATCGAGGAATTAATATTCCAGGTGGGTATAACTCCGAAACCATTGGGCCGATTATGCCCAAAAACTATCTTAGCTCTCCTATTCGGATGCGCAACCTATCCTGAAAATTGCAAGTCGTTATCCCCTTTCGTTCGAAAGTTATCGAGGCAACGGTCACCCATCCAGCTACTGAGCTCACACAAGACTGCTCTGATCTCCAACACTATAGATCCGATTTTGTTCAAACTTGGAATTTATCAGCAGAGTTAAGTTCTGAAGGCTCTCGACAAATTTCAGCAGTGTGGAACGAATAGTTCCTGATATGTAGAATTTTTTTCAATTATTTTTTAAACGTTTTCTAGTGATACGATCATCACGAAATTTCGCATGATTTCGCGTTGGCATTATACAACTAATAACCACGTTTGAATTGAATCGGTTTTGTAGTTTTCGAGTTATTGAGGAAATAACAACCAAACACAGGTTGAACTTCAGTGTCTATAAAACTTGACATGACTTTTTTTTTCGTGATATTTCGGTAAAATTTTCGATTGGGTGACATCGACGATTTACCGCCGTATTCACAAAGCATTGTTAAGTGTTTGAATCTCCGTTAAGTCCTAACTGAGGATACATTGGAATCGCAACCTCAGTTAACGTATTTAACGGTGGTGAAACAGGCCTGTTTTACCACCTTTATTCCTTATTGTCCCTTATTATCCCCAATTTATCCTTAACTGAGGACCTCAGTTAGGACTTAACGGAGATTGAATGCTTTGTGAATACGGCGGTTAATCTTCTATATACATACTACAAATGAGTACAAAAATATTGCTTTAATTCAGGAATTACAAGAAACTCATTCAATATTCCAAATATCAGATATTTTAGAATTGTTGTAATATTAATTTATAATTCATCCTTTATTAAGAAACTATGTAGGTATTACTTATCAATATATGTACACTTTATCCATATTTTTGCGTTTTTAGATTTTTGTATATTTTTTCAAATTAGGGGCGCCAAAAGCCGTTTCTCCCCCCCCCCCTCGGAAAAGCTCTTATAGCTACGGCCCTGTACTCCAAGCATTCAACAGGGTCATCCGATTGTTCACTATGTGTTGATAAACTTCTTCCAATAGTTTATTTTTTCCATTTCTGTCATTATGTTGACGCAAAGCAGTGTGTATAATGCTGGTCTTTTCTGTACTTCCACTACGATTTTATTGGCTAAACTTCCGGACTGTTCGTTTGACGCGGACTTAGACTCCACAAATGAAGACATATATTTGCAATGGGGTGACAAAATAACCATTCTTTAATGCAGACCGTCGCCTACTAGCCATAAAACCGCGTAGATCGTGCTCCCCTAAGCAAAGACACACGGTGAAATATTTATTGATTTTAACCATCAACAAATATTCCGCGTGGCCGGGCTAGACAACTCATCGCTCAGTGTTCCCCAAAGAGGAAATTATCATTCAAGAGCAGACACAGACCCCAGGGTTTCATGGTTCTTACCAATCATCAGTGTGACTTAGCCTGAAACCGAATGAAAACAGACGGGGTTCTAGGAAACCTATGGAGAATCCTTACGAACTCTTGAGCGAATGTTCAGCGACGTTCATTCTTTTGCCGTAAGAGTGTCAAGAAATGGCAACGCCATCTATCATATAGCGACCTTTACGGACTGAAACGCCCGGTCAGTTTGGTTAGACAAACCAAAAACCAGTGAACATTAAAATGACGTGTACTGTGGCTAATTGTCAAATAACTAAAACAAGACACACGGTCTGTGTCTTCTCTTGAATGATACTTTCCTCTTTGGGTAACACTGAGCGATGAGGTGTCTAGTCCGGCCACGCGGAATATTTGTTGATGTTTAAAATCAATAAATATTTCACCGTGTGTCTTGTTTCAGTTATTTGGCAATTAGCCACAGTACACCTCATTTTAACGTGCACCCCTAAGTTCTATAGGTTACGATTTTCACTCGGTTTTGATCCGCGAGTCATTCTACGGTCTTCAAATTAGCCGCGGGAAAAATTCCGCGAGTAAAGGTGGAAATTCATGAGACGATGAAATCGCAACGACAAGTTTTCTCGTCGTTCGTTTCTAAGCGATTTATGTAACTAAAATCAGTTGAATCAATACTGAACTGAGTGATTTATGTAAATAAAATCAGTTGAATCAGTACGAAATCACACTACTAATATATTTAAAGAGTAAATGCCCGCATGCGCCCTTCGCAACACCACGGTATATAAATAAATAAAAATTACACCAAAACCGACGGGATTCCTCAACACCTTGCCGCCTCTGTTTAGTAGGCAATCGAACTCTCTCTACCTTCTATTTCTTTATGATATAGATCCAATGATTTAATAATAACTAGATGCGTCCTCGCGTCATCGGTCCGAGCATAGCATTGACTGCAATCAATCAGTTTATTGGGAACTTCCAAAACTCTGGTGGCGGGATTCGGCAACTAACCACGCTAGTAATAAATGTAAACAATCTCGTGTTGGAGTTGGACACTTGGACAGGTCAGTCGACGAAGTTTGACCGAAATTTTCATGGAAAATTTAAATTATAATTGACTTGAGATCATTGTTGGATTACTTTGTGATTTCAGATTCAAATATTGATCATTATATAACTAATTTTATGGCACTTGATTGATATAAAGACTACAACCAGTAAGTATATTCATATATGTTTGTCAAACTTACATTATATTTAAAAGTTCTTTCAGTTACTATTTGCGAATGATTAAGAAGGGACTCAGTTGATTAGAATTTCTGGAGTACATAGGAGCTTCAACTTCTAATTCTAGAGTCCTTGTAGAAGGAGAAGAGGTTCTAAATGTAGATCATGTAATCGTGTGTGACAAAACAAATTGTGGTCCCAGTTTTATAGACATTTGTTCTTTATGTTTACAAAGTAGTGCCCTTAATTCAGTACCACATAAAATTGATGGCCCATTAATGTGGAGAATGGTAAACTTAAAATAGAAGGTATGGTATATTCTTGTAAAGTCGGAGCACGGAGGAGGTGTAAACATATTACTGATGTATTAATTAAAGTTCAGGTGCATGATGTTCTAGTTTATTTATGAGAATATAGTGTCAAATTGAACCAGATAAAGCTTTTGTAAAACAGTTACCAATAATTGAAATGATTTTTTCAAAATATGATACATATATTATGTGAAAAGAATTATTAACAATAAGTGTAATGTTTGAGGTATAATAAAGATTATCTGGATGTAGTTCCAGGTTAAGTACTCTTCGGTCTATTAGTTATCCTTCTAACGCATTTCCAATATTTATATTTGGTTTTCCGGAGGTAAGAAGTGAAAACTCAAACCTATTCATTTTGGCATTTTTTTCGCCCATGAATTGCATTGAGGCACACAACAATAGTCGTTTCTGGTCGAAGACATATTAGGCAGGATAATATTCACTATTTCAACTTGAATTTTTCGTTCAAACAAAAGTTTATTGACGAATACTGAACAATTAAACTCGAGCACGTGGCTCATTACTAGCTTGGTTAGTTGCCGAATCTCGCCACCAGAGTTTAGGTCTTTTTAAACCTAAGTATCCTGTTGTTCAAGAATTTTCAGTTGAGGAATGTCATGAAATTCCGATTTTCGGAAAATAACTTCATATTTAATGTGCCGAATGTATCACAAATGTAGACAATTGAATTTAGTATTGCAAGGATAAACTGACAATACTTGTTTTATGTAGCAACTGTTAAATTATTGTTGAATAAGTAGTAGTAGCAGATATCTGTAGGTACAGTGTGTTTTAATATTTAAATAAAAATTACATTTACGATTTTCTTTTCAGTTTATTTACCAACCACATGGGAGAAAAGTTAAAATTTGACTTGAACCATGTACTATTTGCATTTTTACTTTAATCCTGATAAATTGTTCAGAAAAAAAATCACGTTTACTTCTGAATAAGCATACAAAATTTAAAATAAACAAAGAAAATCGCGAGCCATTAACTGAAATGAGATAGACTGAGATAGATATCCGTAAGCAATGCGGGTTGCATATGCAATGGTTTTGCCTCACATTTCACTCAAGGCGGGTACATTCCAGGTATATATATATATATGGAGTTCTCTGGTTTTCATTAGCCCCTTACAGCTGTGTGTTATGTGTTAGGCAAATCGGTCACTAGCCATGTGCGAAACTTTTACCATTCATATTTCTAGAACTGAAATTACGTAGAAATTGAAGCTTCAAATGAAGTCAATTTCAAATTTCATAATTTCAAATACATCAAAACCATTGAGCGTTGAATTTAATCCAGATTTTAATATGATATATATAATAATATTTCTCTGATATAATCATACCTTATGAATGTTTGCATGAATACCGGACTCCAAACTCCAACCTTCTTTCCTTCAGTTTTCATTAGGCCCTTGCACTTGCAGCTTGCAGGTAGCACTTCTTATATTATAACAACACCAGGTAGCACTTCTTATATGATATGTTCTGTGACTTCTGTGGGCAACACACAACATCAAAATCGGTCCTGGCCATGGTGCGAAAGTGTAGCCCAGCAATCAGCATATTATTATTATTAGATCTTAGAAGTTAGATCATACGTACGTACGTTTTAATCGTTTGCAGTATTATTTTATAGTTCATTCATTCATACTCCTACTCCACTCCACTATGGATAACAGGAATAAATGCGAAGCCAACGAGGATATTCCCGAGAGATTAATTCATGCTATATCTTCTACTCCTGAGCACAATATTCAAATAGCTGTAAAAATTTCAAATCTGCCAACTGCAGGACAAAGAGTGGATTTTATACTTGAATTACTATCGAAATATAATCTTTCTCCTGTGTACATCAAAGATTCTAAAGATAATAAGAAATCTACAGACTTGAGAACAATAGGAAACAAATTATTCTCTACAAAAAAAGATGAAGAGGCTTTGGAAATGTACACATACAGTATTGCTGTTGCTGAAAATAAATCTGAAACTTTAGGTTTGGCATATGCAAATAGATCAGCAGTTTTCTTTAGACTAGGATTCTTCGAAGAATGTTTGAGTGTATGTCATGTATATCATAATGTAATCTGATGTTGAATCTGTTACTTTTGTAGGATATTAAAAGAGCATTAGAAAATGATTATCCAGAGTCATTGAGGCACAAAGTCGTTGAGAGAAAGGATAAAGCAGTTAATTTGAGAACAAAACAGAAACAAATGCAATATCATCAACCCACACCATCAATAAATAAAAGCAATTGGAATCCGCTTATCGATTGTGTGACAAACTCTGTCGAAATTAAAATAGATCCAAAACAAGGAAGATGCTTAGTAGCAAGCAAAGACATTGAAATAGGTGAAGTAATTGTTGTGGAAAGTCCAACATTCGGTGTTCTGACTGATGCCAAATGGTGTCACTGTTATCACTGCTTAACTTTGTGTTACTGTCTTTTACCTTGTGAATCTTGCACACAAGTCCTTTTCTGCAGTTCTCGTTGTAAACAGGATTCTTCATCATACCACAAATTTGAGTGTCCTATTTTAGCTTCTATTGAAAGTTTGGGATATAATTCTTGTAGATATCTGCCTTTACGTATAGCCATTTTGATGAGAGATCGTTATGAAAAATTGCAGGAAGAGACTAAAACATCTGATAATGTGTACAAGTCAGGGAGGTATAAAGAAATTCATGACTTGGTCACAAATGAGGTGATTCGAAAACCAACAGATATTTTCGAAAGAGCTACATGCACTACATTGTACTACATATTATTGAAGGAGTACACTAGTTTCTTTGATAACAGTGTGCATTTCAAAGACATTTTTGCACAGTTAGTATTTCAGCACCTTCAAACGATGGCTTGTAATTTTCACGATATTAGTGAACTATGTCAGAACTCAGATGGTATATATGAAACGACGACAATAGGCGCAGGAGCATATAGCATTTTGAGTCTTTTTAACCATTCTTGTGCACCAAACGTGTCTAGAACGAGTTATGGTAGTATGATAAGTGTTTATGCAATTGAAACAATAAAAAAAGGAGAACAGTTATTCGATAATTATGGGTAAGGAATACTAATGTATTTTGAGCTTATCCTAATTTAATATTGCAATTTTGATTAACTTTCCTTCAAATGAAATATCTGAATAGAAGTATGTATGGTACCTGATATTTTTAGGTCTAAAATATGAATTGAATATTGAGGTTGCCCCTCATCTTCTTAAAGCTTTGCATATAATTTTTAGAAAATCGCTGAAATGGTTTATGCTATGTGTATACAAACCGAGATACAAACTTTATTTCAATAATATTGCATAAATAATACATTATTAGTGACTGACCGAAAGTTCGGTTTCGGTTTCGGCCAAGAAATCTAGTTTCGGCCTTAGTTTCGGTTTCGGCCCAAAATGGCCGAAACTTTCGGCCGGGCCGAAACTTGACTGTTCGTGAATTATCCTGGTCGTTTGGCCTGGAGTTAAAAGTAGGTATACATAATTGTTGTACAAGTTATTGTAATCTATCTTTGTTAAGACTGAGAATTCATGTAATTCACTTTAATGATTATTAATTAGATTACATAGGGTGATTCCAAATAAGACGTGAAACCTGGAGGAGGAGTTAGTATGTCTCATTAGCTGTTGTTTAATACATATTTATTAATAACCGAAAATCAACAGTTTTTGGAGTGATTTTTAAAAGATTTCTGAACTTAGTTCATATTTCGTCAATTTTTTCTACGTTGACCAAATTTGATGATAATTTTGGTTTATTTTCATCAGAAAAGGATATGATATGTACGAAAAAATCGAAACTATGCTGTATAAGAGGTTGAAAAAGAATTAGTATGATTTGAAATGTGGTATATGAATAAATGAAGAATCAATTTGTCTGCAACTTTCGAATTTCACAATTTTGTATGCCGAAATCATTTTAAAAACTTGCCAAATTCCTTCTTTATTCTATAAAAGATTTTGTTAGATTGCATAACTAGTTTCGTTTCAGCAGATTTTTTATAAGCAACCTTTTGGGTGTCCGGCATATAATATAATGAATGTGTATCAAAAGACAGCGTGAGTAAATTTCAGGCGGAAAATAACAACTGAAGATATCAGAAAGACGGCATGTGCTTGCCCATATGGAATGGTGGAACATAATTTATGAATAGGTACATTCTCTAATGAACTTTCGAGCTCATTTGCAACAAAAAAATATTGAATTCGTTATTTTTCTCTATTTGCTTCTTACATCCCATTTCAAATCATACTAATTCTTTCTCATCAGAACCAGAACTCAAATATCTCGGAAACTGTTGATTTTTGGTCATCAATAGAAATGGCTCAAACCACAGCAAATTATCCATACTAACACCTCCTCCAGGGTTGACGTCTGATTTGTAATTACCCTGTATACTTCGACTGATTATTTTTATAACTTGGTAATACCAAAATAATACACTAAGATATCAAAAAAATAGTCTTTTTATTTTATTTAACACTGCTTAACTGTTTTTATATATATGCAAATAAAATTGTAAAAAATACAGTAGATTTCAGTATGAAAATATAGTTTCGGTTTCGGCCGAAACTGAGACCCTGGCCGAAAGTTCGGTTTCGGTTTCGGCTGAAAAACCAGTTTCGGTCAGACACTATACATTATACATACTAAGATGAATCTACGTCTTGTATGTACCAATAATAATTGACTTTTAAAACCAAAAGAAGCACTTTTCAAGAAGGAAATTTTACATAACTCAATTGGATTTAAATTCTTAATCTTTGGATGTGTATGATATCTATTCACAATTACCAACTTTTTTTTGTAGTTCTTTATACAGATCACGAAGAAAATTCTGAACATATTGCTGGTCATGCATGATGTTTTTTATGTTCATAAACAAAAGAGGAAAATTTCTCAAGACACCTAAGTCGAATTTAAGCGAATAACCAAAACAGAGTGGTTACGATCAATTCCTTTCTTTCATAACCAATCGGTTATGATTGAAAGGGATTGGTCTCAACCACTTTGTCTCTGTTACTCGCTTAAATTCGACTATAGTGTTCTTTGATTTTCCAATAACAATCCATATCCACGTTTGCTGCAGTCATTACATTACATTTCACAGATTATTTCTTTTCATTTAACCTTTGGTTTTCCACATTGTTGAAATTTTTCAGAATGAAAATTTCATGAATTGTAGCAAAAACCAATTTTTACCCATGTGAATCACAATTACGGGAAATTCAACTTGTTATGATTGCTTGAAATTCTCTGTAATATTTATCAAAACGTCACTTTTAGCTATGCTTATAAAATGCAACACAAGGCACTAATTGAATTCAAATTTTCGTTGAAAAATGTGGGATTGTATTGAAAAATGAGTAGGTTTTAGAGTAAACAG
Source organism: Halyzia sedecimguttata (assembly GCA_937662695.2). Classification (NCBI taxonomy): domain Eukaryota; kingdom Metazoa; phylum Arthropoda; class Insecta; order Coleoptera; family Coccinellidae; genus Halyzia; species Halyzia sedecimguttata. The sequence goes on from OW569414.2 coordinate 71,710,508, forward strand.
TAAAGCTGGTAAATTTTCAGTTTTCATTTTGCTGTCCATCCAAAGTCAATACGCCAAGCTAAACTCAAGAAACAGTACCACTTTGATTGTGAGTGTCGGGCGTGTAGTAACAACTGGGATATCCTGTCAAAACTCAAGTGCTCAAATGGACCTATGCCGTTGATTGAACATATTGAAGATCTTGCAAATGCCAATCTAAAGAAAGCTCGAAAAATCCGACCAACTGTGATCAAACAATTGAAGAGACTAGAAAAAACTATACCATCTGTTGAATTCTGCCAAGTGCAAGAAATATTCAAGCAGTGTGATGGAATATTGGGTAATGTGAGGAGATCCCTGAAGTCAGATGTTGTGCCTTGATATTAGAATCCATTTATTCTATTAATTATACACTGTTTGTATTTCAATTATATATTCTGTGGTTTAGTCTGCTTTAGTCGAAGTTGTGGTGACCAATTTTTCGTCACAATGGCTAAAGGACAGATCTGCAACAAGCACCTTTCAAGATATTCACGTTTGAAAGTTCGAGGGAGAATAATGAATCAGCAAGTGGACGAAATCAACCTAATAGGCGGTTTCAAGATTCATCTACTTTGTTTCGCAAACCTACTAAGAAAGCTGTAGTCATGTGCTCGTGATATCAAAAGTGAAGGCAACTCAAAATGACAAATTTAGCAGATGCATCCCTTTGTCATTGTGGTGACGAATTTATAAAGAGATAGTGGAAACTTAGCCAGTTCCAAAAATATCCCACATGAGGGATCGTCAACCATTCGTTAGTTTTTTATACAGGGTGATTTCCAATTGTGAGTCTTACTTTCATAATGCTCCAAGTCACCAATGATTCATCAAACATTCATGAAATCTTGTAATTTAAAGGAGTACACTGATCCCTATAGACCAGCGGTTCTCAACCTTTTTGAGACCATTACCCATAAATCGGGTTAGATTCAGGGGCGGCTGGTGAGGGAGGGCTGCGTTACCTAGCGACCATCTATATTTCACAATAATTACATCTGCGTTGAGCGTACGCATAGACAAGGTATACTATGAGCGTACGCACTATGTCGGGCTGAATCTCGATCGCTCAAGCGAAATCGCCGATTACCATGGAAACGGCAAACGTCCTCACTCAGGGACCAGCTAGTCTCACGCGATTCTCAGTCATGATTCCGGCGTATTAGTAGAAGCAATGCCGACTACAATGGGAAGCCTGAAATATGATAAAAATGGCAACACCGCTATGAGTTATGCGCCAGACGATTCAGTCGAACGTTTGTTATTGTAAATGGACGATTAATTCTTATTCTGGAATTAACCAGCATTGTTTTTCGCGGGTATTCCGTGGTATTTTTGTGTATAAGTAAACGGTGTGAACTGTGAATTAGTCCAATACAGTGATAGATGCTTGGATATAATATGTTCTGTGATTAAACAATGTGTAAATAGTGAAATTTCCTTTGGATTATTTCTACTTTGAGTACATTTCAGTTGGGACTATAGACAACGAGATGGACTAGAAATATGAGTGAAATAGGAACTTCATTTCTTCCGATTTTATAAAAGATTTTGATGACCTTTCTAATAATTTTTCAACTAAAATTGGTACATTTGGATGTGAGATCAAGAAGCTCAAATAATCTATTTATATTTATATATTCAATTTCGAAAAGCCTTCATCTGCCTATCATCTTAAATTATTCATTAAAAATTTTTAGATTTCCTGCAGTGATTTCAAATGGATTCTTCCTTTCGATCTAATCCATAATATTCAATGGGGCACCAATAAGTAATTGAATTCGCATGTGCTCAGCTATATCTATAAAAATTGGTTCAAGCCCTGTGGACAGGAGCTTTGGCGCTCTTGTTCAAACTTTGACAAATCATATGTCCGAAATTATTGGTCTCTGGAAATGATATAAATGGATTCTTACGATAGAACTACATCATGAAATAAATTAAATTCAAACAGACCAATTCTCCCCAATAACGAATATAACTTATCCGTGAACAAATCTACTCTGAAAATTATATGAATTAAAACTACGACAATATTGCAGTTTTGTTTTTACTGGAGATATTCTAAACCCAATTTGATTATGTATCTTACCAAAAAATATATTTCCATCATCATATGGATTATCCACGGGCATTATATTATCACCTTAAAAGTATAATATCATATCATCCTCATAATTCTACGATAGCTGAGGTTATTTCATTGTTCATTTTGATTTCAATCATACTTTGTTTTCTAGAACACGAGGTGTATTTTATATCAAGAATAACGAACCAGAAATAATTTTGACATTTATCTCTCATAGGAAAATAAGATGACATGCAAGAACACAGATCATATAATAATTCATAGATAATTAAGTAGGTAGTAGGTACAGCATTCTGTGAAAACATAGAAGTACAATTCATTATTGAAATTTCGAAAAATCATATCTCCGAGAAAGTATTAGCTTGTTAGAGTTGAAAATGATGTCAATGGATTTTTATGGTGAAACTGCATCTTAAAAAAAATGGTTCAAGCCCTGTGAACAGGAGCTTTCTGGCGCTCTTGTTCAAACAGAGAAATTATATCTCCGAAAGTATTGGTTTCTCAGAGTTGGGAATTATATCAATGTATTCTTATGATAGAAGTGCATCATAAAGGAAATTCAATTGAAATAATAGTTTATTTATCAAGATTAAATGAGCAATCTGAGAATGAGAACTTCACCATTGAAGAAATCAAATTAAAATAGCTGAAATGGATATGACTCTCTCTTATAGAACAGGTTGACATGTACGAGTATGAACACAGATCATATAATAAATAGATAGAATAATTATAGCATCCTGTGAAAACATAGAAGTAAGATTCATTATTGAAATTTCGAAAAATCATATCTCCGAAAGTATTAGCTTGTTGGAGTTGAAAATTATATCAATGGATTTTTATGGTGAGACTGCATCTTGAAAAAACTTAATTCGAAATTTGTAAGCTAAAAAAAATTTTTTTTTTCGTTGCTCCGAAACCATCTGGCCTCTTTTCCCCAATAACGAACTTAACCAAGATATTTATCTCCCTAACCCACTCTGAAAATTTCAACTGCCTATAGCTCATTCCGTTCGAGAGTTATTGTAGAAACAAAATTTTCAAATAATTTTTTTTTTACACATTACGGTAACCCGGTCAATACAAAACTTCACATGCGTATAAAGTTCATGATTCTACAATTTGATGCTAAATTTCAGATAGATCTAGTGATCGGTTTCGGAAATATTCATAAAAAATGTTTTTACTAAAAACGGCTATAACTCCGAAACCGCCCCCAAATATGGAGCTCTTTATTATAGAAAGTATTAAGAGGTCCAATGAAACTGACATCTAACGGCTGCAATTTGTGGGTGCAGTGTGGTGGAAAGCAAAATAGGATCACGTTGTTTTCTTTAGCAAAATTTAACACCTCCAAACTTTTGTGGCTTTGCATATTTAACAAAATGTTGCATCCATTTAAGGAAGACTTCTCCATTTATCTTGGGCAAACCCAACAGCACCTATTGGACCACGGTCTGTTAATTCTGCCTACATGTTTTTACGGGGGAAAATGAAAGCTGGAGGTATAAAACTGCCCAAAGCGTTAACGCAACAAACCGTTGTATAGTGCTGACCTCTTTCAGCACTTGTTAATACACCAACTTGTTTTCTACGCTTTGTAGCCAGTATTTTTGGATTATGTGATGGTACAGTGCTATAACCGGATTCGTCGACATTCCAAATTTGTTGGGGTTCAAAATCATGTTCTTTCATCACGTCAGTCAATAACTTAAAAAAAGTTTGTACTTGAACTTTATTGAAGCCTCGTGCTCTGGCTGCCGATGTAGCTTCGGGAATCCGGAGGGATATAGATGGGTTCCTTAACCTGAAGCCCCTTAACCAATCCACTCCTGCAAATTGATTTTCTGACGAAAATCGATGAGGAATATTTTTAGCAACAGCTATTTGGTAAGCCAGTCGTCTTAAATCAGTTGTAGTCATTCCAAAAAACCGTACCTCTAACTCTTTTAAATGTGTGATTATTTGATTTTCCAGTTCTGTGGAAAAAGTAGTTTTGTGGCCACCTAAATAACCTTTGGACGATTTTCCTGTTTGGGCTCGACGTCTGAGTATAGTAGCTGGAACTTTATACATGGCAGCTGCTTTCTGCCATCCCATAGTTTTGCTATTAACAGCTGCAATAGCATCACTCATGTTTTTTCGTCCCAATGTGGTCTATAGAGGACTGTGGAAGAAGCCCAAAGAGGAATAAAAGACTGCGCTCAGTAGTAGTATACCTTGTTTATGAGTAGGTACGCTTAATAGATGATAGGTATTGTAGGTGCCCATTGTTTCGTGTTATAAAGTTGCGTTGAGGATTTAAGGACTGACAATGAGGTTGTGTGATCTAACAAAATTAAACTTTAGTTTAGTTTAGTTAGCAAACGTTTACGAAAAGACTTTCCGCCGTATTCACAAAGCATTCAATCTCCGTTAAGTCCTAACTGAGGTCCTCAGTTAAGGCCAAATAAGAATCGCAACCTCAGTTAACGTATTTAACGGTGCTGAAACAGGCCTGTTTCACGTTAATTTTCACTTAAACTGAGGTTGCGATTCTTATTTATCCTTAACTGAGGACCTCAGTTAGGACTTAATGGAGATTGAATGCTTTGTGAATACGGCGGTTTGTGGTTGTTCGGATTTGAAGAAGAACATGCCTTTTTTTGTTTTGTTTGCATACTGTTTGGTGGAGACGATAACTGAACAAAAGAAGGTGTACGTGATTTGAAACATCTGGGTGAAAAGATACCAGAGATAAAGCTTGATCCTGACATCATGTCAGTGCTTGAACGAATTTTTTTGTCGTAATTTTTTTAAAATTTTCGAACTTATCCGAGATATTCACTTCACAAATTTACTCTGAAAATTATATTATATCAACTGAAACTTAGCCAATATTCCAGTTTTGTTTTCAATGAAGATATTTCTGAACCCTATTTGATAAACTTATCAAAATATATATTTCCATCATAATATGGATTATCCAAGGGCATATAGGGTAGGGGTATATTATATCCTATAATTGGTCATTTTGCATTCAATCATACTTTGTTTGTTAGAACAGAAATATATTTGGCGTGTCTGTTGTAGGTAGATAAGATTACATGTATGTGAACACAGATAGAATACAGAAAAATAGAATTCGCATTCTGTGAAAACGTACGATATGTATTATTGAAATTTTGAAAAATCATAAATCCGAAAGTATTAGCTTGTTAGAGTTGAAAATGATGTCAATGAATTCTTATGATGAAACTACATATCTTCAAAACGATAGAATTCGAAATTTGTAATGTAAAAAAAATTTTTTTTTCGTTACTCCGAAACCATCCGGCCGATTTTGCTCAATAACTATACTAACCGAGACATTTATCTCCCAAACCTACTCTGAAAAGTTCAACTGTCTAGCTCATTCCGTTCGAGAGTTATCATGTTAAAGGCCGGCCGGACATAATCGATTTCGACCACGGATTCTTGATCAGTGAGTCGAACCAAATCGTTTAAGACCATTTTCAGCCAAAATTTCGAAAATTAAAGACATTTGGGTGAATTGATAAGTACTCTGCTCCGAGGAGCAAGAGCGCCAAGAACCAATATGTCCTATCAGAAACTACCGATAGTCTGAAGTTGTGTGGCAAATGCAATCTTGAACTACGTGGTCATAAATGAGTCACCGGGAGACTCGATTAATAACACAAGACAACGAGAACGTGACCGGTTTCTTTACCGCAGAAACTGAAAGATGTTTCACTACTTTAAAATTGATCCAGACGTTTCTAAGGAAGACAATGTCGGAAGAAAGACTGACTGCACTCATCGCAATATGTTGTCCATCGAACAAAATTTAGTTTAAGACATTCCTGACTTCAACGAAAATAAGGTGATCGAGAACTTCATCTGCGACAAAAAGAGAAGGATTGTGTCTCACTTTAAGATGTAGGCATTTCGTAATTACCTTTTAAAATATAAATACTTTTTTTGTATTCTTGTATCAGTGCCTCCTTGAACAAAATTATCACGTGCCGCCACTGGTTAGATATCAGCAATAACCCCTACCCCCCATCAGAAAAGAATACTTTGTTTACCAAGCGTTTGCAATAAATATTAGTATTGTGTCTACCCCTCAGAAAATTCCCTATTACCTCTTAGGGGGTAATTATATCCCCAAGTTGGGAGCCGCTGCTATGGATCACATTAGTTTACGTTAGGTTAGGAATCATTCTCTTGGCGGAAGATCAAGATTCAAGTATTTTAAGGTGACCAGACGTCCGTCATTGCGACGGACAGTCCATCATTCGTACACGATGTCCGTCAAAGTCCGAGCCGTAGTATCCCTATGGACCTAAAGTGCAGGTGTTTCGGAATTTTTGTTATAAAAACTTGATTATAGATTGTAGAGAAAGGGTCACTCAATCTGTTTCAACATAAATAAACACTTCGCTCACAACAGTTGTCAAGCATCGTGGCGGACACAACATTGTTTTGCGTTCGCTCTTGTATATTACCAGAAAAGTGTACTGAAGTCTGCATTTAAATTATCATTTTCATACTGAATTGTGTATTTCATTGTGGTGAACACACCCCGGGTGCTGCATTGGTTTATCTTGATTTTCGAAAATGTCTCAATGCAAGAGTTGTAATAACAGAGTTTCGAGGAATTCGCCCGGACTCAAGTGTAGTTTTTGTGATGATTCTTATCATGCCAATGGAACATGCGGCGATATATCTAAGTCCCAGCTGACCCTTATCAGGAGTCTCCCAGGGACGGGCTGGAGATGTGTTGGTTGTCGTTCTCAACCTCATAATAAAAACGATATGTCATCTGCAGGTAGGGCCAGCCCAGGTCGTTCTCCTCTGGCTCGCCAAGCCTCTGATGGTGCTGGTTTTAAAACCATCGCTGAAGATGTCCGTGATTTCTCGGAGGGTGAATCGGGAAGTGGCTTGGCTGAGATGTCCAAATATGGCAATGTATCTTCCTCTTTGAGTGAGTTGGCCAGAGAAATCAAATCTCTGCGTGGATCCGTGAATTTTTGCTCGGATATGGTCACGGATTTCGACACCAGATTGAAGCAATTTGGCGAGGTCGTGGCCAAGGTGACTAGGTTGGAGGCCGAAAATGATGCCCTGAAGAAGGAGGTTTCTACCCTCGCTCTGAGGATCGAAAGTATGGAGCAGTTTGGGAGATCTAATAATATCGAAATTCAGAATGCGCCCGAGAAACAGAGCGAGAATTTGTTGGAGGTGGTGAACAGGATAGGCACCTCGATGGGCATGCCGGTTGAGTCTTCTATTTTGGACTATGCTACAAGGGTTCCTACGATCCAGACTAATAAGCCCAAGAACATCGTGGTTAGGTTCTCTAGTAAATTCAACAGAGATAATTTTTTGGCCGCGTACAGGGCCAAACGCCTATCAAATAGAGAAACCAAGCCTGGTCTGACCGTCGATGGTGTGTCCCAGCGTCTCTTCATAAATGAACACCTCACCGTTGCGAAGAAGTTGTTGTACAAGGAGGTCCGTAATTCCATCAAAGAAAAGCAGTACAAGTTCGTTTGGATCCAAAACGGTAATATCCTAACTCGTAAAACCGATAATTCAAGGATTATTCTAGTCAATACCCATAATGATCTGAGAAAGTTGTAGCTTCTTTTTCCTTCCCTTTTTCTATTATGTGTGTTAGTGTGGTATTTTTTTAACAATGGTTCTATCAGTTTACTATCAAAATGTCCGAGGCTTGAGGACTAAACTTCAGGATTTCAAATCAAATGTCGCTGCGTCCAACTATGACATAATTTTCATCACTGAATCATGGTTGAAAGAGAACGTTTTCGACTCTGAGGTTGTAGATACGGGCGTGTATACCATTTACCGATATGATAGGTCTTTAACAAATAGTTCCAAGAAGGATGGAGGAGGTGTCTTCGTTGCTGTAAAGAGTGTTCTGAATCCAGTCCTGATTGATGATTTTAAGGGGGATGCCGAGGAAGTGTGGGTCCAACTAGAGATAAGTGACAATAAATTATTCATGTGCTGTGTTTATATTCCTCCAGGTGACATTGATATCGTGAAATCATTTTCCGATAACTTGAACCGTTTGAAACATAGATTAGAAAACCATATTGTGTTAATGATCGGTGATTTTAATTGTTCCAGCATATGTTGGTCTTGGGATGACTCACAAACCTTTTTATGTCCACATAATGTCGATAATCGTTATACCAGTTTGATTGACGCCCTTTCATTCTCCGAATTAATGCAATTCAATTTTGTTAGAAACAGTAGTAATATAAGATACTCGATTTGGTTTTGTCGAACTGTCGGAGAATTGAAAATCTCAGTCACTGCACTGACCCTCTTGTTTCGGAGGACCACTATCACCCAGCTATTGAATTTTTTTTCAATGTGGAACGTTTAGAGTATTTGAAAACTGTGAAGGATAGATTCTTTGACTTCAAAAGAGCTCCTTATGAGGAAATTAACGAAACTTTGAAGGATATTCCTTGGTCTGTTTTGTTCGATGGTCAAGATATCAATAAGAATGTTAAACTGTTTTATGAAATATTGAATAATACAATTAATCAATTCGTCCCTTGCAAAAAAGTCAATAAGAACTATCCCAGCTATTATAAAAAAATTACAATTCAGCTCGTCAAACGTAAGAATAAATACCATTCCAAGTGGAAAAAATACAAAAACCTTAGTGACCTTCTAGAGTATAGAAGATTGCGTTCTCAGAGTAAACATCTCATAAAGGCCGATTTTTACCAATATTCCACCGCAATACAAAATGAATTGAAAGTAGATCCCAAAAAATTTTTCAGTTATGTGTCAACCAAAAACAATCATCACGATATTCCCAGAAGTATGTCTTATGACGAATTCAGAGCTGATACGGGTAATGGGATAAGCGTGCTCTTCGCGAAATATTTCAAAAGCGTTTATACTAAAAAAAATTACATCTCACATGCTAAAAATATTGAGACACTAAATGGCAACCAATATCTGTTAAATTCAATTCGGTTTTGTGAATGCGAGGTGGAGAACGCTCTTCAGAACATCAATGTAAAGAAGGGTGCTGGCCCTGACTCGATTCCACCTTCGTTCGTTAAGAACTGCAGCGCGACTCTGAAGGGTCCTCTCACTCTGATTTTTAATGAGTCTCTAAATAGCGGTGTCTTCCCTGATTATTGGAAGATCACGTCTATAATTCCCCTTCATAAGGGTGGCGATAGAGGATCGATAAGAAACTACAGACCTATTAACAAGTTGTGTGTGATGGAGAAAATTTTTGAGTTGTTGGTTTATCCGCACCTCTATCACCTGGTCAAAACTCAGATTATCCCCGAACAATGCGGGTTTTTCAAGGGTAGATCAGTTGAAACCAATCTTCTAGGCTTTGTCGAATTTTTGGCCTGTGGACTCGACAAAGGTGAACAGATTGACGCGATATACACAGATTTTAGTAAGGCGTTCGATAAAGTCGACATAGCTGATCTTATGTATGAACTTGCTGGGGTTGGTGTGCATGGTACCATGTTACATTGGTTCGGGTCGTATTTGAGCGGTAGGAGTCAGTTTGTTTCTGTACAGGGTTACTCTTCGGATGCGTTTGAGGCCACATCAGGAGTTCCTCAAGGTTCCCACTTAGGACCACTTCTTTTTTTGATTTTTATTAACGGCGTTAAAAAATGTTTTAAAAAATGCAGGATATTGATTTTTGCCGATGATATTAAAATTTTTGCCGTGGTATATTGCTGGCAAGACTGCGTTGATATTCAAAATGAACTTTTCCGTTTCAATGAATATTGCCGAGAGAAGGGTCTTATTTTGAACCTGTCGAAATGTGCTGTTATTTCCTTCACGAGAAATCGAGATCCCGTGTCCTATCCCTATTCAATTGATAACACCATTTTATCAAGGACAGATAGAATCAGAGATTTGGGAGTAACTCTTGATTCCACACTCCAATTTCACTACCACTTCGATGCAGTGGTCAATGATAGCAACAAAATGCTTGGTTACATTTTAAGACAGTGCAGAGAATTCCGGAACACCGATGCCCTATTGGCTGTATATTATGCCTTCGTTTTCAGTCGATTGAATTACACCACCTGTGTGTGGAGTCCTTATTACAAGGTCCATATAACTCGACTTGAAAATGTTCAAAGGAAGTTTCTGAGATTTCTCGGCTATAAATCTGGTCTCGAGGTAACCCTGACAATTACACCATAAGGCAGAGCCATTTTCGCGTGGTAAGTCTGGAATATCGCAGAATGATCAATGGGGTGCTGACACTGCACAAATTACTAGTCAATTCATTGGAGCCCGGGTCTCTTCTAGACGGAATCAACTTTTATGCTCCAACCAGGTCTCTCAGGAAACACAGCACTTTCTACCTGCCGAGGAGGAATACACTTGCTGCTCAGAATTCTCCTCTGTATCGGTTATTGAGAGTTTTTAATTTATTTGAGGATGATTGTGACCTTTTCTTCGACAGTTCGAGAAACATAAAGAATCGCCTACTCGGGATTTATTTCGATAAATTGTGAGATGGATATTTGTTGAATATTTTGGTATGGGTGGTATTTACTTTTTTTTGTATCAATTTTTGTTTTGAATTTTTATAATTTCAGATAATGATATTCTGCAGATATATTTGTAATTAATTGCTTCAGTTTTGCACTTTTTTGTTTAAATGTCATTGTGAATGCATTTGTGGGTGTGAAAATCACCTGTTTGTATTCCTGTTTACAAAATAAAAATAAAAATAAAAATAAAAATAAATAAAAAAACCTTAAGAAATTTGCCAAAGTATCTTAAAACAGGCGATAGATTCGCGTAAATTTTAGGCCCATAAGAAATGCATGGGGAATTCAATGCTCAGATTATAGACATAATTTCAGTATAATAATCTTATATACCGCTGTATTCACAAAGCATTCTATCTCTGTTATGTCATAACTGAGGTCCTCAGTTAAGGATAAATAAGAATCGCAACCTCAGTTTAAGTGAAAATTAATGTGAAACAGGCCTGTTTCAGCACCGTTGAATACGTTAACAGAGGTTACGATTCTTATTTAGCCCTAACTGAGGATCTCAGTCAGGGCCGGTTTCTCAATTGCGAGTTAACTCGAGGTTGCGGGTAACCCTAGTGTTACGCGTTCATAAATAGCGCTAAATACATGCGCAACTCGCAACCTCGAGTTAACTCGCAATTGAGAAACCGGCTCTTGTGACGACCTTTTCTCCGGAGCAGTGTAACTTACTTTCCAAAACTTACTCTGGCACCAGTTGCAATGGGTTTTGCAAGGTTGCAACTCCTTGATAGAATCGATCACTGAGATATTATTCCCTGGGTTACCTTTAAACAGTTGGAGAAGAGTACTGTTTGATCTAAGGTGTTAGCGATGCAATAGTATATTTTCTTTCACTGAAAAGACTCTGACACTGCGCAATAATAATCAATAAAACTCAAAAGGATTATGTACAACTTTATTTACAATATTTACACAGTTTCCAAATCAGAATAAACAGTTGTATACAGTGTCAGAGTAGAGAGGTATGAGGAGAAAATCAAAACAGTAAAAATCTATTAGCAGATGAAAAACAGATTCAGAGTCACCAGTGTCCAGAAGTAGAACTTTCACCCTGTATATCGGTCGGAATGAAAAGCAATGTAAAAGAATGCGATATACAGAGCAGTGTCCAAGAATGAAATCAAACAGTAGGCTGCAGTATGCCTAACCAGAAATGTAGGGGCCATCCTGTATATCAATGTGACGGAAATGTATCGGAATGATCAAAATATGATATACAAAGCAGTGCCTACGAAAGTGACTCAATAATGGAAATATGATCCACCCTGTATATCACTATGAATGTAAAATATGATATACAAAGCGGTATCGGTGAATGCAAGTCAATAATATAGTATGTCAAGAATAATCGGAAAAATGAGGACCTCCCTGTACATCAATGTGCCTGAAATGTATCGGTATGGGTTGACCGTACTAAAGTATGATATACAAAGTAGTTCCGGAAAAGCAATTCAATAATAGATAAGGTCAAGAATCAACAGTAAAATAAGGACCCCTGTATATCAATGTAAATGAAGTGTCTCGGTATAACTTGACCGTCCCAAAATATTATATACAAAGTAGTTCCGGTAAATGCAATTCAATATATATATATATATATATATATATATATATATATATATATTATATATATATTCTTTTGACTGAGAGTTTTATATGTGTTAGCAGAGGTTGGTGTAACGGGGTACCATACAATGCAATTCAATAATAGGTAATGCCAAGAATCAACAGTAGAATAAGGACCACCCCGTATATCAATGTGCCTGAAATATATCGGTATCGGTTGAGCGTACTAAAATATGATATACAAAGTAGTTCCGGTAAATGCAATTCAATAATAGAGATGGTGTCAAGAATCAACAGTGAAATATGGCCAACTTTGTACATCAATGAGTCTAAAACTTAGACTAAGGTCTAAAATGTATCGGTATGGGCTAGCCGTACTAAAATATGATATACAAAGCAGTTCCTGGAAATGTAATTCAATAATAGATGGTGTCAAGATTTAACAGTTGAAAAAGGACCACCCTGTGTATCAATGTGAATGAAAAGTTTCGGTAAGAGACATTTGGACAGAAATATGTTACACAAAGTAGTACCTGATGAGAAATGTAAATGCAACTCACTAATAGGTGACAGTAGGAAATGTCTCGAAATGAAATAGCAAATGATTATTCTACTGATTTTTCATGCAAAAGAATGAATAGAATTTAACAATGGAGCGGACGGTGCGAATAGGAAAACTAAATCGGAGAGATGAGCGCATACACAGCAGTTACAGGCGAATAGGGAATAATTAATTTATGGTTGGTCGAATATACGGAATCGACCTGTGTTCTCAGTCGGAACAAATTCAGATTGGAACACAGATTGTCGAATAAACGGATACTCAAACCCAACACAACGTACTCACCAGGTATTTGCACATTAACAAACTGTAACTGAATCTATTTCTCTACACTACCCCCAAGTAGCACAATGTTATAAGCGAGCTGTAATAACTCCTAACGTAGTCGTATAGACGATGTAAATCAGTTACTTTTCTCATAAATACTCAGTATCTGCAATACAACTTTGATGCGTTGATAATAACTACATTATTTTATAACGATATACAACTTATACTGAAATGTTGTGATGTGGTTGTAGTATACTACAATCTATATATGCCAAAATATTAACATCATTACGACGTTTATACAACTTCCATTACAGAATATATAATATACTGGTTATTTAAATGTAATTACACCGTTATTACATCAAATATTGTGCAGATTATATATCCTGTTGTTTTATATATATCATGCATCTATTTATCTTGCTTTGATTTTCAACGAAATAGAATTAAAATTAGATTTTAATAAAATGAATAGAATTTGCAGGAAACAATACAAGCATTCAACTTCTTTTTATAACCGTATTGAGTACAAGAAATGCAATAAATTAAGAGATAAGTGATTGAGACGATGGTTAAAACCGTCTATTTCAAGAAATTTTCATAAGACTCGTTCCTCACTTCACATGTGGAATTTTAATCCAATCTCTCTTGGGTGCACGATACTCCTTTCTGAACTTCTTACAATCTCCCGATGGAAAATATAAATAATCTCCTTTTTCCAGGAAGTTGGAACTGACGTAAAAAATATCTCATGGTCGTCGATCGTTTTTACGATTCTGAAAATTCTTCAAAACACTGTACAGTGTTTTGAAGAAGTTTGTATAAGTAATAATATTAATTATCTAGTGCAGTGCTCGTAGCTTGCCTTGATTAACAGCATAGGTACATAATATCACATACATCATACATAACCTAACTCTATTTTCTATCATTCTATCGCACCTAAGATAATAGAGTTCTCTTTCGCACCTGAGATAATAGAGCTCTGTTTATATACGTTATATTGATGAATTTGTAAATATAATAGAATCAAGCGCGCCAAAAAGGATTTTCTCATGATAATAACTGGAGAAATTTCATCTGAACATATATCTTATTCCATAGCGTCGACGGAAAAGCGACAGGTTTCTTAGTAGATCATCCATAGAGGCAGAGGTTCGATTCCCATCATGAAATTATTTCAGAAAATAAGTTGCAACTAATTAAAGTAAGTCCAAAATTGTAATTTCTAAGCGTAATAGCTAATGCAAGGAAGTTGTCATCCTTCCATGGATTCAAAAAGACACGAAACGTTCAAATGAGGTAATTTCTATTTATCAATATCATTTTCGAAGTTGTATAAACGTTATTATCCACACCATAATATCGGTTTTACATAAACCATTACAACCTAATACACAACTTATATCTATGTATATCAGTTGCTTAAGAGGTTGTAATTACAACTTTACAACAGTCGTATATGTAGGTAAATCATTCCCACTTTTGTCGTAGTAACCGTGCTACTGACGTTATAATGTACTAATTTGATACTGATTTACGTAGGCTATCGGTTTTTTGGATTGTTATATAGACGTCCATACGACCGATATTCATAACACTTTTGCTACTTGGGCCTAAAAATGAAAGAAAATAAAAAGAATGATTCTACGGAAAAATATATAAACTAAAAAAAGTACTTCTTGAAATTCTTAAAACTACAAAACTAGATATCGGAATTAGCGGAATTAATATCAGAACGAAGCGGAATTAAAAGAAAGAATTTCGGAATTAATCGGAGAATGAAACTAAGCTGAATCTAAGAATCAATCTAAGCTGAATTCGGAATCAATATCGGAAAGAACGGATCTAAGAATGAATGCCGGAATGAATATCGGAAAGAATGAATCCTCTAATTGCTGCGCACAGCGAATTTATAGGTTCGGTTTGTGAGTACGTCATGTGTCGTGAGTTTGGGCAGATTTTCCGAAGGGGGGAGCCAGAGGGGCCTTCCTTGTCCGATTCGAATATTTGAAAAACACGTCAACATGTAAAAAAAAATCTCATGCTACATATAATCGGCGGTCACGGGCGACATGCATGTTTTTCCATAGGATGGAATTTGAGTTTGAATTAGAATAATTCGAATTATAATTTATCATTGCGCTGAACGGAAAATTAATAAATTAAATTCTAAGGACTCTGATGGGCTCTCGATTTGTTCGACTGGTAATAATTATTTGCTCTGAATGAGAATATGAATAATGCAATTTTTAGGAAATTTGATAGTAACGAAAAATCACTTCGTTACACCTTTAGGACTTAACGGAGATTGAATGCATTGTGAATACGTCGGATAGTCGTGTAAGACTCCTCAAGATGTTTCACAGATAACCAGAATAAGACATTCCTATTGCGAGCTCCTCAAGATATCACAAGTGTAACGAGAATAACGCATTCCTATTGCGAGGTCCTCAAGTCATCACAAATTCAACAAGAATAGGAAATTAGGTGTCGTGTTGCAGGGATCTACTTCATCCCTACTCACTTCGCCTTTCCAACGGTAGAGATGGCGCAATCATCTACTCTGTACCCGGAAGAACAACCCCATCGTTAATAACCAGAGTGGAATATCGATCTACGCATCGAAGTCATGTCATATGTATTCGGCGTCACACATGTACCGTCCATTTGGAGGACATATAGATTTTATAGATCCATATCGCAGCCATATTCTCCTTCTCTCAGTACTGCCCTAC
The DNA here is from genome assembly GCA_937662695.2 of Halyzia sedecimguttata. Taxonomy (NCBI): domain Eukaryota; kingdom Metazoa; phylum Arthropoda; class Insecta; order Coleoptera; family Coccinellidae; genus Halyzia; species Halyzia sedecimguttata. The sequence continues at coordinate 71,726,333 of OW569414.2, forward strand.
TGCCCCGGTTGAGCAGTCTGAGAACTTCGCCATGTGATATCTCTGAGATGTTACTGGGCTCATCCCTTTTCTATGGCTCATCCCCTGTGGCGGACATTTGGAGGTGATAGAGAGGTATGGGCGACATCCCTGCGATATCGGAGCGATCCTCTCAAAATATTGCCCCGGATGAGCAGTTTGAGAACTTCCCCATGTGATATTTCTGAGATGTTACTGGGCTCATCCCCTGTGGCGGACATTTGGAGGTGATAGAGAGGTCTGGGTGACCTCCCTGCGATATTGGAGTGATCCTCTCAAAATATTGCCCAGGATGAGCAGTTTGAGAACTTTCCCATCTGATTGATATCTCTGAGATGTTACTGGGCTCATCCTCTGTGGCGGACATTTGGAGGAGATAGGGAGCTCTTGGTGACCTCCCTGATGCGATATCGCAAAAAGCGTCACAATATCCTGGAAAGAGCTCGCCGAGATATCTCTGGGAGGTCCCTGTGTTATCTGGGTATAGTTAGGTACATGTTTATCACACGGTTTATATTAGGTTTTATGTTCTCATCCGAAACACAGGCTCAATATTAGGTAAAAAATTCATCAGTAATTTAAGTTTATTTTTTTCGGAAGTTTTGTCCCACAGCACTGATTTATGCCGGGTTTATGCAGAGAGAATTTAGCTCATGTCACTTAGCTCTTGAAACTTGACTCTATGACCGAGCTCTCCTATTGGTTGTACTGGAAAGGTACAAGCAATAGGAGAGCTTGGTCTTTAGAGTCAAGCTCCAAGAGCTAAGTGAAGTGCTAAGAGCTGAATTCTCTCTGCACAAACACGCTATTAGATGTACTGAAGAAATCAGTGGAGTGAATCCACATCATAATTTGGCAAACCACCCATTTTCTCATAAATACTGAGATAGCAACAAATCCCGAAAATTTGTTTTTATTTTTATAGGGTTGGGCAAAAATATCGATATTAATTTTAATGTATCAAACTCGATATTTTTGGGAGTTCGTGAACACAAAATTGTATTTTGGCTGAGTAGTTTGTAGTCGACACAGAACACTAATGATAAGAAATGAAAACTCCTAACTAATCGTAACCACACCTAATGCATTTATACAGTCGCCATGTTTGGCTGTAAGAAATGATCGAACGGCGGGAATTTTCAATTTACATACGTATTCTAACTGCAAGTACTTTTCGGGTATTGTATTCACTTTCAATGTGAATTCACAGCTTCCATTGTAAGTCCTGATTCTGCAAACTGAATTTATGACTAATAAATTAGAACATAGCCTACTATATCTAATATCTAATATTATCTTTGAATAGGCTATGATTAGACAAGGAAAGTAAGCACAATGATGAAATTTAGCATTTTATTTATTGTGTGTAAATACTCGACATGAAAATATTTCTTAAAATAGAACATTCATAAAATTGAATAAATCATTCAAGAATATCTAGATAATTAAAAAGAATCATACCTCAAAAAAACTTTCCAAAAATACCACATAATATCGCAGTGCTCATCAGTCAGGCAAGCATCTTTAGGCTGTCTCATCCTCGAAGAGAGTGTTCTTGAAAAAAATAAAAAAAAGCACTGACGTGAAGTCAGTACTCTTTGGCGCGCGTGTTCACGGTGGCTAATTTAAATTGAATGATGAGTACTTCAAGCTCAGTGGATAGAGCGAGCCGAAGATCTACCCAAAGGATAGTGGACACCATTAACTGTCGTTTCAAAAATTAACAGTGCTGTATCTAAGCTGCCATCAGGATAGAGTAATAAAGTTGGAAGAGAACACAACTGACTCTCCTTAGTCGCAAAAGCTGCTAGAAGATTTGGGAGGGTCAGTATAATCCTAATCATGTTTATAGCACGCGCGCCAAAGCAGATTGACTTTTTACACTTTTTCTTTCATTGTTAAGTGTAATATATGATGATTTCAAGGGGGTTTGCACATGCTCATTGAAGCAGTGTACATGTGTTCAGTGATCATTTTGATAGCAAAGCGACGTCGGGTATTCATTGTATGTCGATCATTGGGAATAAAACGTTTAAAACGAAATTGTCTTTTTCTAAACGATCCAAAGACATTACAGCTTGGCGACGAGATAAAAGTTAATAAAGTTAGTGCCTACTGAAAAATTCTACAGTATCGAGACCAAAATGGCATCATTCATTGGGACAGTTCGTGAATTCTGTTTGCAAGACTCCGATTGGAACATATTCAGACCTCGATTGGAACAATATTTTGTAGCTAACAAAATCGAAGACGAAAGAGTGAAGAAAGCTATCCTGCTGAACGCTTGTGATGAAGAGGCATACAGATTAATTTTCAGTCTCTGCATCCCGATATCCCCGGAGGAAAAAAAGTATGACGAATTAGTATGCATTCTCAACAAACATTTCCACTCGATTATTCGACCTTTTGCGGCTAGATATAAATTCTATAACGCCGTTAAGAATAAGGAAGAGAACATACAACAGTGGGCAGCAAGAGTACCCACACAGCACACAATATTCAGGAAATATTGCCACAATATTGCAATATTGCAATTGCAGTTGCAATATTCCAGAAATATTGCTGTAATATTGTGTTTCAATATTACAGTTGCAATATTGAGAAATATTGCTGGAATATTGTATTTCAATATTACAGTTGCAATATTCAGAAATATTACAGAAATGTTACAAACTATAACAGTTTTCTACAAAGTTAAAATTTATAGATTTGCGTATATTCCTATGAATATATGCATAGACATATTTATTACAAATCGCGACAGAAATAATTCAACATTACATGCAATAAATAATATGTTTGTGTGCTTTCTTTCTCTACTTCGAGGCTTCACGCATCCTCTCTTTTCTTTTACTCAGGCCGCCATTTTATCTGTGTACCAGTGTTGTTGTATCGTGTGGTGAAGCAGTCTGTTGTTACTTTACTTTGTTAGTTCAGTTAGTTGTGAGTTTAATGTTTATTAAAGACTAATTGGCTCTAAATAATATAAATGCAGTGATGATAAGCTGATTTGATTATCTAAGGTATAATTGCTACAAGTTTGTAGATATCATTGATACAAAATTTTATATTTTTAGGTTATACCAACCTCTTATCACAGCCCTATAAAGAGTAGGTTGTGATCTCATCCGTCTGATTATTGAGACGTTATATTGACGTGCTTTTTATATACGTACAAAGGTAGAGTTGAACAGATCTAATGATTTGATTACCTATGTTTGATTATTGAACCCATATCGAAATGGTTAGCTCAAGCCAAATTGCCAAATTGTCTCCAGGGAAGTGGAAAAAGTTAAAAAAAAGAAATGTTGAATGTCCAGTAGAGAGCGAATAAAGATATTAATTGTGCCTACTATTTTTTTATGTGAGTTAAACCTATACCACATCTCATAAAATAACAGAAATATTTCTGCAAGAATCCTGAAATATTGCATATATATTTTGCAATATAACAAAAATATTCCATAAATATTACAAAATAATTCTACAATATTGCAGGAATATTTCAAAAAATAAGTCCGCAATATTGTGACGTTATAGGATAGAGAGCATATAGTTGAATATATCTGCAACAATCCTGAAATATTTCATATATATTTTCCAATATATTAAAAAATTGCATAAACATTACAGAATAATTCTACAATATTTATTTATTTATTTATTTATTTATCATACAGCGATGATTAAACGGGTAACCCCCATATAAACAACTATATATTGCAGAAATATATCGAAAAATATTTCTGCAATATTGCTATGTTAGGTTATGGGGCGGACATTCGAATGTTTCTGCAATATTCCTGAAATATTTCATATATCTTTCGCAATATAACCGAAATATCTCAAATATTTCCGAAACATATTCCTGCAATATTTCAGAAATGAGTCTGTGCTGTGTGGGTAAGATCGTTAGCTACTCATTGTGCTTTTGGAAATGAGTTGAATATCGTTCTACGGGATAAATTCGTAATGGGCCTAGATGACACCAGAGTTATGGAGAAAATTTTTGAAGAGAAGCCGGATGTGGAATTCGAAAAAGTTATTCAAATTGCCAATAGTCTGATAGGAAAAACATGGACAAAAAGTGAGTGGGTCAAGGAAGAAGTTTTTTTCAACCAGATAAAAAGTAAACACGATCAACACAAGTCCGGTAAACCGATAAGGAACCAGGCGTACGCAGATGAAGGAGCGCAGAAGACGCGGTCATCCTTATCAACCGGAGGAGGGACTTCCATCACTAGGTGCACAATTTGTGGAAGAACGGACCACAGACAAGATAAGTGTCGCTTTAAAAATTATGCATGTCACATTTGTAAACAAGTGGGTCATTTGGCGAGGATGTGTAAAACAAATAGTAGAAATAATTATTATTTGAGGGAATTTGATGAAGATTCTATTGATGATGATTTATGTGAGGCATTCGAAGAAGTTTTCACGTTGCATTCGGAAAATAAGAGTATAAAACATTGAGCCCAATCAAATTAAATGTTTCAATAAACCTTAGAAATTTTGTTTTTGAATTAGACACAGGGGCGTCAGTTTCAGTTATTTCATATGATTTTTGGAAAAAATATTTTTCTGAAACAAATTTGTGTGAGTCTGAAAATAAATTTACAAGCTATGATGGCTCAATAATAAGTGCTAGAGGTTATATTAAAGTAAATATTGAATACAAAACTTCAACAAAAGAAATCGTACTATACGTAATCGAGAAGGGTGGACCCCCCCTGTTAGGTAGGGATTTTTTTCAAATTGTTTGATTTGTCCATAAATCATTTGGGGGAAATGAAGAGTCGTTTAGAGAAATTGAAAGATAAACTTATGACTGTTTTTCCTAATGTTTTTTCTCCTTGTTTAGGACGTTATGTGCGAGGCAACATACATTTGGAACTAAGCAATGATGCAAAGCCCAAGTTTTTCAAATGTCGACCGTTGCCGTTTGCTTTGCGTGAGGGTGTGGAGCGGGAATTGGAGAGACTGGTAAATGAGGACATTCTAATTCCGGTTTCATACAGCAAATGGGGAACTCCAATTGTTCCAGTGGTAAAAAGCGACGGAAGCATCAGAATATGTGGTGACTATAAAATCACTCTGAATCCTGTCTTACATGTGGATAGATATCCATTACCATTGATTGAAGATTTATTTCACAAACTGCAGGGCGGTATTAAATTCAGTAAAATTGATTTGACTAATGCCTATCAACAAATTGAGCTTGACGATGATTCAATATTGTTAACTACAATTAGTACCCATAAGGGGTTATTTGCCTATAAACGTCTTCCATTCGGTATAAATAGTGCCCCAGCCATTTTTCAAGAAATAATGGATAAATTGTTAGCCGGACTTAATGGCGTAGTTGTGTTCATTGATGACATTTTGATTACTGGAAGGGATGAAATTGAGCATATAAATCGTCTTAGGGAGGTATTAAAAAGGTTAAATGATAGTGGCTTCACGATTTCAATGAATAAATGTACTTTTTTCAAAGAGTCAGTGACTTATTTGGGGTATCGAATTGACAAGTTTGGATTGCACGCATGTGAAGATAAGGTTGACGCGATTGTAAAAGCTGAACCGCCAAGAAATGTTACTCAATTGAGATCTTTCTTAGGCTTAGTAAATTTTTATAATAGATTTATAAAAAACTCCTCAATGCTCCTTCAGCCCATGCATAATTTGTTGAAGAAAAATGTCAGATTCGTATGGTGTGAAAATTGTGATATTGCTTTCAGCAAGGTTAAGAAAATTTTAGCGTCATTCCCAGCATTGGTCCATTATGATCCTAACTTGCCGATAATATTGTCCGTAGACAGTTCATTTTATGGTATTGGAGCTGTCATTTCACATCGCTACGGCCCTGATGATGAACGTCCTATAGCATTTTCTTCTCAAACATTGACTAAAAATCAACAAAATTACTCACAGGTGGAAAAGGAGGCTTTGGCCATTATAGCCGGGGTTAAAAAATTTTTTCAGTACTTATATGGTAGGAAATTCATCATCAAAACGGATGCAAAGTGCTTATTGACATTATTCGGAAATAAAAAAAGCTTACCCATACTTGCTGCTCACCGGTTACAGCGTTGGGCACTGTTTCTTTCCAGTTACAATTACGAGATTGAATACGTCAAATCGGCAAACAATCAAGCAGTTTTTTTATCTAGATCTCCTTTAAGTGACCATATAAACGAATCGTGTATTGGTAATCCTTGCGTAAATTTTATTGCTTCAAATAAAGACATTCCGATAGGTTGGGAAGAAATTAAACTAGAGTCGAGTAGAGATAAGGATATAGTGGAGGTCTGTACATATGTAAGACGGGGTTGGCCCAAATCAATCGGTCCTAATTTGAAGCCTTACTTACAATATAAAAATCAGTTAAACATTGATGAGGGCTGTTTGATGTTGGGTCATAAGGTTGTCATTCCCTTGTCTCTCCGAAAAAAATTCCTGAACATTCTTCACGGGACGCATTTGGGAATGGTTAAAAGTAAGAGTTTGGCTCGTTCATATGTATGGTGGCCTAATATTAACAATGAAATTGAAAATCTGATTAAAAATTGTGAAAATTGTTTGGTTGTGAGGAACTCTCCTCCCAAAGCTCATTTACAGACTTGGGAATATCCACAGAAACCATGGTATCGACTGCACGTAGATTACGCTGGTCCAATTTTTCAAAAATATTATATTTTGATAGTGGTTGATGCATTCAGTAAATGGCCTGAAGCAATTATAACTCAAAATAATTCTTCTGATACAACGATCAATGTACTGCGTGAAATTTTTGCCAGATTTGGTTTGCCAAGAATTTTGGTTTCAGATAACGCTAAAAATTTCAAGTCTGATGAATTTCAATCATTTTTGGTTAAAAATTCCATTCAATTCAAAGAAATAGCTCCTTTTTATCCTGAATCTAATGGCCAAGCGGAAAACTCGGTGAAAACGATAAAAAATAGTATTCTAAAAGTATTGAAAAATGGTGACCATCAGAAATTGAAATTAGTTCTCAACAATTTTTTGTTCTCCTATCGAATTGCGCCACACTGTACCACAGGCTTTGCTCCCGCGAAATTGATGTTAAATAGAATTCCCAGGTCTGTGCTTGATCTCGTTCACAAAGAAGATAAATGTGAAACAGAACCAGTAGAGGATATTATTGATTCTGATATTGTGCGAAGTAAAGTTGAAGCTAAGCAAAATAAACAAATTAAATATTATAGAGGGGGGAAAGTAAGAGAGTATAAATCAGGTGAAACTGTGGCTGTTAGAGATTACCGGATTCAGAATAAACCACGTTGGATCAAAGGCATAATCAAAAAAAAAATTGGTTCTAAATCATACTTAGTTTTTATACCTATGATTGAGAAAACGTGGCGTAGACACTTAAATCAAATCATAGATTTTAATTTCTCTGTAATTATTAATGATACTGATATGGAAAATGATGTAGTTAGCCAGAGAAACTCTCTGATGATCGATCAAACTGTTAACGATTGTAATTTGGTAAACCAACCATCTTCGTCAAAAGTTTTCTCTCCTAGAATTGAGTCACAAGAGGACATGATTATTAGACGTAGCGAAAGGAATATAAATAAGAACATACAATATAAGTTTTAGTATTGATAAGTATTGATAGTGTAATTACCATGTAAAAGATTAAAACAGTAAGCATTATGTAAAGGGGGAAGAAGTGTAATATATGATGATTTCAAGGGGGTTTGCACATGCTCATTGAAGCAGTGTACATGTGTTCAGTGATCATTTTGATAGCAAAGCGACGTCGGGTATTCATTGTATGTCGATCATTGGGAATAAAACGTTTAAAACGAAATTGTCTTTTTCTAAACGATCCAAAGACATTACAATTTGCTTTTGCGCGCGTGCTATAAACATGATTAGGATTATACTGACCCTCCCAAATCTTCTAGCAGCTTTTGCGACTAAGGAGAGTCAGTTCTGTTCTCTTCCATTTTTATTACTCTATCCTGATGGCAGCTTAGATACAGCACTGTTAACTTTTGAAACGACAGTGAATGGTGTCCACTATCCTTTGGGTAGATCTTCGGCTCGCTCTATCCACTGAGCTTGAAGTACTCATCATTCAATTCAAATTAGCCACCGTGAACACGCGCGCCAAAGAGTACTGACTTCACGTCAGTGCTTTTTTTTATTTTTTCAAGTTCCTTTAACAAATATAGCTATCAATACAGTTTGACTGTTAGCTTTACCGTAGATCGAAAAAAATTGCGGTTGTGGGACCTCTGTTAGGAACGCAATTGCCTCTTCTCCGAATCCGAACGTATTTAAATATAGATCTACCGAATACAGTTATACATAAATTCGCCTCAGGGCCACCATACAGACATTTCAACTCGGAAACAACGCTATTTATCCCAAACTGCCTTGTGTCCGTGCACTGAATTGACATGAATATTCTTTTAAAACCTCACAATATCGGCTCATTACTCCCAACATACCCCAAACAACCCAAAACCATACACATCTCGTCTGCGCAAGCGCAATATACTCGTGGCTGCAAGTCTTCCCAAAATTACACACCTCACAAAAAACTCCGATTCTCCAACACTAGCGGTTCAGGAGATATCGCTTCTTGAATCCACGCATGCGCAGACCCTCACCAGGGGATTCTATAGAGGAATAGCATCCGCCACCCCAAAACCCCAATCCTCTCTGACGAAAGCACCAGCAGTTAAATCACTGATGGTCTGCTCATGCGCTTAACGAAAATTGCCCGTAAGGGGTAACATCAATTTCGAAATTAGCACCAGGGCCACGGTACGGACACTTTAACTCGGAAACAACGCTACATCCCCCAAACTGACTCGTCCTTGCACTGAATTGCCATGAATATTCTTTTAAAACCTCACAATATCGGCTCAGCACTCCCAACATAACCCATACAACCCAAAAACAGGCACTTCTCTTCTGCGCATGCGCAATCTATAGCGGCTGCAAGTCCTCCCAAAATCACACACCTTACAAAAAACTCCGATTCTCCAACACTATAGGTTCAGGAGATATTGCATCTTGAATCCACGCATGCGCAGACCCTCACCAGTGGATTCTATGGAAGAATAGCATCCGCCACCCCAAAATCCCAATCCTCTCCGACGAAAATACCAGCAGTTAAATCACTGATGGTCTGCTCATGCGCATATCGAAAATGCCCGTAAGGGGTAACATCGATTTCAAAATTAGCTCCAGGGCCACGGTACGAACACTTCAATTCGGAAACAACGCTACATCCCCCAATCTGACTTGCCGTGCACTGAATTGCCATGAATATTCTTTTAAAACCTCACAATATTGGCTCAGCACTCCCGACATAACCCATACAACCCAAAAACAGTCACTTCTCTTCTGCGCATGCGCAATCTACTTGCGGCTGAAAGTCCTCCCAAAATCACACACCTTACAAAAAACTCCGATTCTCCAACACCAGTGGTTCGGGAGATATTGCATATTTAATCTACGCATGCGCAGACCCTCACCAGGGGATTCTAAAGAGGAATACCATCCGCCACCCCAAAACCCCAATCCTCTCTGACGAAAACTTCAGCAGTTAAATCACTGATGGTCTGCTCATGCGCATATCGAAAAATGCCCGTAAGGGGTAACATCAATTTCAAAATTGGCCCCAGGGCCACGGTATGCACACTTCAACTCGGAAACAATGCTACATCCCCCAAACTGACGTGTCCTTGCACTGAATTGCCATGAATATTCTTTTGAAACCACTCAATATCGGCACAGCACTCCCAACATAACCCATACAACCCAAAAACAGTCACTTCTCTTCTGCGCATGCGCAATCTACTTGCGGCTAAAAGTCCTCTCAAAATCACACGCCTTACAAAAAACTCCGATTCTCCAACACTAGTGGTTCGGGAGATATCACATCTTTAATCCACGCATGCGCAGACCCTCAACAGGCGATTCTATGGAGGAATAGCATTCGCAACCCCAAAACCCCAATCATCTCTGACGAAAACACCACTAGTTAAATATCTGATAGTCTGCTCATGCGCATAACGAAAAATGCCTGTAAGGGGTAACATCAATTTCAAAATCAGCCCCAGGGCCACGGTACGGACACTTTAACTCGGAAACAACGCTACATCCCCTAAACTGACTTGTCCTTGCACTGAGTTGCTATGAATATTCTTTCAAAACCTCACAATATCGACTCAGCACTCCCAACATAACCCATCCAACCCAAAAACAGTCACTTCTCTTCTGCGCATGCGCAATCTACTCGCGGCTAAAAGTCCTCTCAAAATAACACACCTTACAAAAAACTCCGATTCTCCAACACTAGTGGTTCGGGAGATATCGCATCTTTAATCTACGCATGCGCAGACCCTCATCAGGGATAAGGATTCTATGGAGGAATAGCATCCGCCACCCCAAAACCCCAATCCTCTCTGACGAAAACTATAGCAGTTAAATGACTTCTCATCTGCGCATGCGCACAACGAAAAATGGCCGGATAGGGCAGCATGAACCTCAAAAAAATAGGTTTCGGCATTTTAAGCAAAATATTCCGCAAAATAGTAGTAATTTTTTGATTTTTTCATGTCACGTGATCTTCACGAAATTTTGCAAAAGTGTTTGCATTGGTCTTTTGCATCTAACTACTGAGTTTCAATTTAATCAGATCAGTATTTTTCGAGTTATCGTGAAAACAATATTTTAAAATTTTAGAAATTTTTTTTTGCCTTTTTAGGGCCGTCCGGTCGAAACAAAACTTCGCAGGTAGATGAAGGTCATGATTCTACAATTTGATGCCAAATTTCAGAAAGATCGAGTGATCGGTTCCGGAAATATTCATAAAAAACGTTTTGACTAAAAACGGCCTTAGCTCCGAAACCGCTCGGTGGATTTCGCCCGTTAACGAACTTGTCCGAGATATTTACGCAACAAAACTACCCTGAAAATTTCAACGCTCTAAGTCGTTCCGTTCGAGAGTTATCGTGCTAACGGCCGGCCGGATCGGACGGACAGAATTGAATTTGACCTCGAATTATTTATCAGGGAGTCGAACCCAATCGTTTGAGACCATTTTCGAAAAAAAATTCGAAAAATACAGTCATTGTGACGAAATGATAGCACGCTGTTCCTTGCGGAGTACGCGCGCAAAAAGCAGCATCAAATCAAGAATGTATGTATGATATTCAAATAGGAAAAAATTTTGCACATAACAATAACCATCAAGGGCAGTTTACATAGGGCAAAAATCTAGGTATAACTTTATGAGTACATGTAGGCACTTTTGGATTATAATAATCAGAGAAATTATCACTACATAAAGGATAATAATCAATAGCATTAGTGTTTGGACAGATACAGCAGGCTTGCTTCCAATCTGCAGCTCCAGCAATATTGCCCCTTCATCCGGGCATTTTTTGTTATGGGCATGCGCAGATGAGAAGTGATTTAATTGCTGGAGTTTTCCTCTAACAGGATTGGGGTTTTGAGCTGGATGATGTTATTCCTCCATAGAATCACCTGGTGAGGGTCCATGCATGCGTGGATTTAAAATATGATATCTCCTGAATCACTGATTTCTGTATGAGGTGTGTTATTTTGACAGGACTTTCAGTCACGAGTGGATTGCGCAGAGGGGAAGTGATTGTTTTTAGGTTGTATGGGTTATGTTGGGAGTGGTTTAGGACTATCGGTCATGGGTCCGGTGCTGAGCCGATATTGTAAGGTTCTAAAAGAAAATTCACGGCAATTCTGGGTACGGACAAGTCAATTTGCGGGAAATAGCGTTGTTTCCGAGTTGGAGTGTCCGTACCGTGGCCCTGGGACCAATTTAGAAATAACTATATTTGGAGAATGTATATTAATTTACATTGGGATTTGAAGAATATGCGTAAGCAATTGTGTTCCTAATTTAAAATTCATGTTTCGGAAATTTTTCGATTTTTCGTTATGCACATGAGCAGACGAGAAATGATTTAACTGCTGAGAGGATTGGAGTTCTGAGGTACAGGATGCTATTCCTCCATAAAATCCGTTTGAGATGGCCCACGCATACATGGTTGAAAATGCGATATCTCCTGAACCACTGGTGTTGAAAAGTGAGAATTTTGTGTGATTTTGAGAGGACTTTCAGCCACGAGTAGATTGCACATGTGTAGAGGAGAAGTGGCTCTTTTTGGGTTGTATAGCTTATGTTGTATATTATTATACTGATCCTCCTAGGTCTTCCCGAAGGAGACCCCTCAGAAGCTCTCGAAGAGCTTGATCGAGTAATGGCAATTCTGTGCACGGACAAGTCAGTTAGGGGGAAATAGCGTTGTTTCCGAATTGAAATGTATATGTACCGTGGCCATGGAGTCAATCTATTAATAACTATATTTGGAAGATCTATATTAAACTATATTCCTAACGGCGGTCCTGAAAACCGATTTTTTTTTGTTATTTCGACCTATGACCTACGGCAAAACTAATAGCCAGAATAGTCAAAGAAACTTGAAAAAATATAAAAAATTTATTCATGTACTGACGTGAAGTCAGGAGCTTTTGTGTGCATGTTCAATGGTCCATTCTCCTGTATGTGTCAAAGTTTTGCCTTTAATTGTTCTGTCCTTTTTCTTACAACCAGTCCAAGTTATTCTATGTCTATGTTGCATTCATACCAGGGTTACAGAATGATGTATCATAATTCATAAGTTACAGTATCAACTAAGAATAACTATGGAATAGTTTGGCAAGGGCAAGAAAAAGCACCCCTTAAAATGCATTATGGGGTTATGTGGGTTTCACGAAACGACTCTTCTTAATTGCCAAATTAGTGGTATTCTATGTCAATTCCCAGTTCATTTTTAATGCAACTATCGAAACCTTGTGAAACGCACCGTCAGTTTTTGGAAATGATGTTGTAAGAATTTCTTTGGACGATCACGAAAAATTGGAATAAGCAATACTTGTTTCTCGTATCTTCCTCTAGCTGCCGTTTGGAGAAATTTTTGAATAACCCGATCAATATACCTGAGCAGTTATAAATAGTTTGTGATTTTTGACGTTTTCTTGAATTAATTAGGCGTAGCATAATATTTCCGTTGCCATATTAGGCATCTCTTTCAACTGTTGACAACGTCAAATCATAATATTATAACTCGAAATTTTGACGGTTTTGTTTTCTATTGATCTGGATTTCCGTAAATGGAGAATTTGAAGGCTGATTTTGATTACGAGGAAATATTTAGATGGGTAGATGGCCATAGTATAACTAGACAGAAAAAGAATGTACATAGAGATTTTTCCGATGCAGGTGAGATTCATTCAGAAAATTATTATTACTATGTTAGGTCTTTTAACTCGATTCCGGTGGTTTAACATTGGGAAAAAATAAACAAACGTAGCTCAATATATCTATAACACAATATCCTCTCCTGAGTCGACAAGCCAACAAGCGTGGAAGCTGAAAGAGCTTTTTCTGCCGCATGCTATAATTGTAGCGTAAGGAGTCGACTGACAGATGAGTCAATAATCAATATACACAATTTTTTTGCGTGTATGTTCTGGCGAATTTACCATGGTAAATTCGATTAAGAGTGTCCAATACAGGAGAATGGATAATAGAACATACTCGCGAAAGCTCTTGACTTCACGTCAGTGCTTGAACCATTTTTTTAAAAATCCTTTTTCCAAAATCCAAATTGACTAGTAATGCTCACTGAAATGAATAATTCATTGTTAAAACTGGAAGTGTAAGACTAAGAAACTCGTTTTGTTGTTAGAATTTTATTATTCATTTAATATTTTGTTACTGTGAAGTCTAGAAGACTGTTATGTATTTATATTTCATTTGTTCATCATCACATTAAAAATTAAGTTTGTTTTGTTTATATGTTTTTCAATCAACTAACTTACGCAGTAAAATCACATTGGATTTTCTCAGTTGTACATTCTGGACCGAATAGAAAATAAGTCTTGATTTGATCAATCCGGCCGGATTGAAAATAACGCTGGATTGCAATCCCTACTCACATATCCTCACGAAATACTTCATGAACCTTCAAGCCGCAAATGCATAGGGGCCATAGGGCATCAACTAAAATCAAATTTTAAAATATATAAAATAGTGAACTTACTCAGTTGGGATTCGAACCCGGATCTCCTGCACGGCAGGCGACAATGCTAATTCTAACTATTCGGAGATCTACATTACTTGAAATTTCAGAAGAATTAGATACCATTTTGAAATCTAATTCTCACAAAAATTGCTGAAATTCGAAGCCGATTGAGCTGAAATCTGGTACTGGATTGTGAAATATCGGCTTGAAGGTTTATTCGGAATTGCAACGGAATCAGGCGTTTCTGAAATATAAAATTTTCGAAAAAATCATTCTTTTTTGCGCGTATGTTCTGGGGAACATCGCGTTATCATTTAGCCCAAATGTCTGTAATTTTCGAATTTTTCGCCGAAAATGGTCTCAAACGATTGGGTTTGACTACCTAATAAATAATTCGAGGTCGAATGTGATTCTGTCCGTCCGGCTGTTGCCACGATAACTTGAGAACGGAGAGAGATAGCGACTTGAAATTTTCAGGGTAGGTTGCTCATCCCAATACGACGGACAAGTACGTTAATGGGCATAATCAGCCCAATGGTTTACGAGTAATAATTTTGTTTCAACCAATACTAATCCATACGAATTGAAACTTAGTGAGTAGTTGTAGAATACAAACCTGAGGACGTTTGTGGAATTTTGTGAGAATCATATCGCTAGAAAATTCTTGATAAATTATTGAAAAATATCATTTATGTAACGATAACCTGAGAACGGAAAGATATAGCGACTGGAAATTTTCAATTCAGGTTAGGTTGTGAATCTGAGTGCGACATTTGAGATTGTTTATAGGCATAATCGACCAAACGGTTTTGGAGTTATACCCATTGTGACGACCTTTTCTCCGGAGCAGTGTAACTTACTTTCTCTATTTCAGTATCGGAATGAGTTCATTCCAGCACTAAAAGCAGTGCTGGAATGAACTCATTCCCGCATTGTTTCTAGTTATATTTTTCGTTTTGTGTTAGTCAGCACTGACATTCGATCCTATCAAATTTCAACACAAGTCAATTATTGTCAATATAAGGTAATCTGCATAAAGTGAAATAATTGTTGAGAGGAAAGGTTTTATTTTCATAAAAAAATAAGGTACAAGAGATTTCCTTCTTGCTAATTTTGAATCATTCATGATATCAGGAAACTGTTAAATCTGATCTCCATGCTCTACGTACAATTCAAATTCAATGATCTGTCAACTTTCGTAACAGTCACACCAACTGCCAAGATACAATACAAAAGTCACTAGGATGTATAATCCTAATTTTTCATTAAATTTCAACAGTATTTTACAAAACTTGGCTGAAATAGAGAAAATATCTTCTAATACTCGTTGCAGAAGGCAACGCTCGTTTTCGAATTTCGCATTCGTGTTTAAATAGCAGCCTATTCTGCAACTTGTTTTAGAATATACTAAGTATTTCAAAACTTATTCGGGCGCCAGTTGCAATGGGTTTTGCAAGGTTGCAACTCCTTGATAGAATCGATCACTAAAATATTATTCCCTGGGTAACCTTTAAACAGTTGGAGAAGAGTTCGGTTTGATCTAAGGTGTTAGCGATGAAATAAGTAGTATACTTTCTTTCACTGAAAAGACTCTGACACTGCACAATGATAATGAATAAAACTCAAACAGCTTGTGTACAACTTTATTTACAATATTCACACAGTTTCCAAATCAGAATAAACAGTTATATACAGTGTCAGAGTAGAGAGGTATGAGGAGAAAATCAAAACAGTAAAAATCTATTAGCAGACGAAAACAGATTCGGAGCCACCAGTGTCCTGACCTGTATATCAGTCGGAATGAAAAGCAATGTAAAAGAATGTGATATACAAAGCAGTGTCCAAGAATGAAATTAAACAGTAGGCTGCAGTATGCCTGACCAGAAATGTAGGGGCCATCCTGTATATCAATGTGACGGAAATGTATTGGAATTATCAAAATATGATATACAAAGCAGTGCCTATGAAAGTGACTCAATAATGGACAACGGTGTAACTGACTACGGAAATATGATCCACCCTGTATATAACAATGAATGAAATGTGTCGGTATGAGGTGACAGTATTAAAATATGATGTACAAAGCGGTACCGGTGAATGCAAGTCAATACTATATTATGTCAAGAATAATCAATAAAATGAGGATCACCCTGTATATCAATGTGCCTGAAATGTATCGGTATGGGTTGACCGTACTAAAACATGATATACAAAGCAGTACCAGTGAAAGCAATTCAGTAATAAACAGTGAAATAAGGTGCACCCTGTATATCAATGAGACTGAAATATATCGGTATGAGTTAGCCGTACTAAAATATGATATACAAAGTAGTTCCTGTAATTGTAATTCAATAATAGATAGTGTCAACAATTAACAGTTAAATAAGGTCCACCCTGAATATCAATGAGACTGAAATGTATCGGTATCAGTTAGCCGTACTAAAATATGATATACAAAGTAGTACCTGAGAAATGTAAATGCAACTCACTAATAGGTGACAGTAAGAAGTGACTCGAAATGAAATAGCAAATGATTAACCTACTGATTCTTCATGCAAGAAAATGAATAGAACTTAACGATAGAGCGGACGATGCTAATAGGGATATCAAAGCGGGGATATGAGAGCATACAAAGCGGTTTCAGGCGAATAGGGGATAATAAATTTATGGTTGGTCGTTGGTCGAATATACGGAATCGACCTGTGTTCTCAGTTAGAAAATACAGATTGGAACACAGATTGTCGAATAAACGGATACTCAAACCCACCACAGCGTACCAGTTATTAACACTTGAACAAACTACACCTGTAACTGAGTCTATTTCTCTACACTACCCACAATATGAATGAAAAAAAAAAAAAATAATGATTCTACGGAAAAATATAAACTGAAAAGATATTTCTCAAAACTCTCAAAACTAAAACTAGAAAAATCCGAAAAAACTCGGAATGAATCAAAGAATCTCGGAATGAATCAGAATGAAGCGGAATTAATAATAGAAAAGAATTTCGGAAAGAATCTGAATCTGAATCTCGGAAATAATTAATATCGGAATTAGATATAGATAGATAGAACCGTACTTTATTGGAAAACCAAAAGGCCATCGACCTAAGTCCTTCAGCCTTCGGAATTGATATCGGAATGAATCAAAGAATGAATGCCTCAAATTGCTGCGCACAGCGAATTTATAGGCTCGGTTTGTGCGTAAGTCATGTGTCGTGATTTTGGGGCGATTTTCCAAAGAGGGGAGCCAGAGGGGTCTATACGGATTGGTCAGACACCATTATCTTATTCTCACTATTCTTCAAGAGCGCCTCAGAAACAACGTCGTTGAAATGCATGCCATCCTTGCTCGTCCGATTCGAACATTAGAAAAACATGTCAACATGTGGAAGAAAATCTCAGGCTACATATAATCGGCGATCACGGTTTTTCTACGGACGGACAGAATCGAATTTGACCTCGAATCATTCATCAGTGAGTCGAACCTTATCGTTTGAGGTCATTTTCGACAAAAAATAAAAAACTACAAACATTTGGGCAAAATGCCATAGAACATGCACACAAGAACGGGATAAGAAAAACTCAAAGTACTGATAGACACACAAACTTTATTATATATTATATTATTATTATATAATATAAACAACCGAAAATAAAACAAACAAAACTTCCAAACCTCCACCGATATTTGTTTACGGGGTGACAAATTACAATGAAATGGCGAAAAAAATAGAAACTGTTGTGGAACATGGAAAATACATCACAAGATGTTTAGCAGATAATACAATAAAAATTAACTGCGAGCTACCAGACACCTACAGAAAATTGATAAAATTCATGAGAGATTCCAATGTCATACATCACACTTACCAACTAAAAGATGAACGGGCCTACAGAATAGTCATCAAACATCTCCATCATACAACAGCCATAACCGAAATAAAAGAAGAATTATCAAAAAGCGGACATACAGTTAGAAATATTCTAAATTGCCTACACAGGGTGACCAAAGAACCACTAAATATGTTCTTCGTCGACCTAGAGCCAGCTGAAAATAATAAAGAGGTCTACAAAATTCAGCATCTTCAGTACCGATCAATACAAATTGAACCACCAAAAAAGGTCAAATGCATCACACAGTGCACACGATGTCAACAGTATGGGCACTCCAAATCCTACTGCAACAGACCTCATGTATGTGTTAAATGTGGAGGGGCGCATAACACCACAATGTGCAAAAAGACCAGAGACTCTCCAGCTAAATGTGCACTATGTGAAGGAGCCCATCCGGCAAATTATAAAGGTTGTGAGTTCTACCAAAAAATTTTTAAATCAAATAACGCCAATAATCGATTAAACATACAACATAGGCCAATTACACAACAAAATCTTGGGGAAAATCCACTTCAACAGACACGACTGGACAATTATCCATCCTTCAAGACGTCTCAACAGCAAACCAATAATGTACAAAACCAACAACAACAACAAACCAGAAACTATGCAGATGTTACCAAGAACGGCAAGAACGTATATGTGGAAACTACTAGTGATGTGAGTCATATTATGAGCAGGTTCTTAGATGAGTTTAAAGCCATGATGCAGCAGCTGATTCAACAAAATAGTATGGTACTGAACATGCTAACCACACTTATAAGCAAAATTCACTAAATTCATCAGAATAGCAGAATGGAATTCCAATGGTCTTCTGCAACATAAGAATGAGGTCGAATATTTTCTCCATCAAAATTCCCTTGATATACTACTTATCAGTGAAACACACTTCACAGATAAATCATATTTCAATTTAAGAAATTACTCAACATACTGGACTAATCACCCAGACAATACTGCCCATGCTGGTACAGCCATCCTAATCAAGAACACCATTAAACACTATGAAATGCCAAAGTATGAATTTAACCACTTGCAAGCAACAGTTATCAAAGTTCAAACGCTAGCACATGACATAGCGATCGCTGCCGTATATTGCCCTCCAAGGCATAATAACAAAAAACAGGATTTCAAGGATTTCTTCGAAACTCTGGGATCAAAATTCATAGCTGGAGGCGATTTTAATAGCAAGAACACCCTTTTTGGTTCAAGACTTACCACAACAAAAGGTAGAGAACTGGCAAAACTCATCCAAGAAGAAAACTATACCATCCTATCAACTGGTACCCCAACCTATTGGCCAACGGATCCTAATAAAACCCCAGATTTATTAGACTTCTTCATAATAAATGGCATTTCATCCTCCTATATGAGTGTTATACCAAGTTATGAATTATCCTCAGATCACTCCCCTATCATAGCCCCCATAAGCAGTCTTATAATTCACAAACAACCAATTCCTCGACTACATAATAGAAAAACCGATTGGAACGAATACAGAAGAACAATAGAAGAAAATATACGACTCAATGTGAGCCTTAAAACCAACAGGGAGATAGACGAAGAGCTGACATCATTTATTGATATCCTTAAAGAAGCTGTGCAGAAAGCCACACCTACTTCACAACAAACGTACAAAGCATACAATGTTCCAGACGCAATCAGGAGACTACTGAACCAGAAGAAAAAAGCAAGACAGAAATGGCATCAAACACACTCACCTACAGATAAAACTATCCTAAACAGACTAACAAACCAATTAAAATTCAAGATGAAAGAACACAGAGAACAATCCTTCAAAAATTATGTTATGGGGCTCAATAGATATGATAACACAGTGTGGAAACCGATAAAAAATTCAAAAAGGCCAAAAATTCATATAGCACCTATACGCAACTCGCCAGGATCAACACTTCACTGGGCAAGAACAGATGAAGAAAAATCTAAAACATTTGCTGAACATCTAGCCAGAGTATTCACACCCAATGATAATCTCCAAGACGAAGAAATCGAAAGAGAGCTTTTATATACTCCATCAAATGTCACCACCATCAAAAAACTCACATTGAAAGAAGTCCAAAACGAAATCAAATATTTGAATCCAAGGAAAGCAGCAGGAATGGACAAGATCACACCAAAAATGATCAAAGAACTCCCAAAGATTGGAGTATCTTTAATGACGCAAATATACAACGCTATTCTAAGACAAAACTATTGGCCTGATCAACTGAAGAATGCTGAAATAATTCTCTTTCCAAAACCAGGCAAAAATCCAAATGATGTCTCCTCATATCGACCAATCAGCTTACTGCCGATTCTGTCTAAAATATTGGAAAAGTTATTACTGCTGAGAATAAAGTCAGATACCAACGACCAAGAAATAATTCCTCAACACCAGTTTGGCTTTAGAGCTCATCACTCCACCACACAACAGATTCACAGAATAAGCCGTGAAATCAGCAAAGCCCTGGAAGACAAAAAATACTGTACATCTGCTTTTTTGGATGTCAGTCAGGCCTTTGATAAAGTCTGGCACCAAGGACTGTTATACAAGATCAAAAAATGTCTACCGCTATACTATTTCCTACTGATGAAATCTTATCTTACCGGAAGAAGCTTTAGAGTAAGGGTCAACGATGAAGTATCCGATCTTTATCCCATACAATCAGGCGTCCTTCAGGGGAGTGTTATTGGTCCGTTTCTATATTTGGTGTATACAGACCTGCCCACATGTGCTAACACAATAATCGGAACATTCGCAGATGATGCCGCAATAACTGCAACCGACGAAAATCCTGAAAAAGCATCCAATATTTTACAAACGCACCTTGATAAAATACAAGAATGGCTCAACAAATGGAAAATCAGGGTCAATGAGACAAAATCAATGCAAATCAATTTGACGCTTCGAAAAGGACAATGCCCTCCTGTTCAGTTAAATAACATTCAGTTACCAGTATCACATAATACAAAATATTTGGGAATTCACTTAGATAACAAATTAACATGGAAGGAACACGTGGTTAAAAAAAGGAAGCAAATTGACCTGAAAGTTAAAGAGCTGTATTGGCTCATAGGCAGGAAATCTAAATTGTCGCTGGAAAACAAACTTCTCATATACAAAGCAGTCATAAAACCTATTTGGACATATGGTATTGAACTGTGGGGATGTACTTCTAAGTCCAACGTATCTATAGTACAGAGAAGCCAATCGAAAATACTAAGAATGATAGCAAATGCACCATGGTATGTGACCAATCAAACATTGCACGAAGATCTAAAAATACCTTATGTTATGGACGTCATAAAGGAAAAGAGCCAGAAACACCACGACAAACTACACGGACACATAAACGACCTTCTTCAGCCATTGCTAGAACTACACACTACCCGAAGACTCAAAAGGAATTGGCCAGCAGACCTCAAGTAGGACAGAAGGGGTCTTTTCAATGGAGAAGACCCTATAATTCCACTTCAGAGCCTCATGCTCTACAGACATCAGATTAGCTTATAGAATTATTTTATTGTATTCTGATTGCTAATGAATAAATGAAATGAAAAAAAAAATATATATATATAATAAAGTTTGTGTGCCCACAGTACTTTGATTTTTTTCTTATCCTGTTCTTGTGTGCTGATCATTAACCTAATATACCGAATGAATCGTATACCTAGAATGATAAAAATATTCCAGCTATTATTATGTGTTCTTATTTTAATGCCACTCATCTAATATTCTTCAACAAATTTTTAGTACCTTTGGCAGAAATTTTGAGACAACACTATCCGAAAATGGTGGATTTACACAACTACACACCCACAAACAGCTACTTAGGTAAACTGACGAACTGGGAAACACTTAACAGAAAAGTTTTGAGCAAGATCCGTGTGCCCCTATCGAAAGACACCATGGAAGAACTAGCCAAATCCAAACAGGGCATTATAGAGAACGTTTTGCACGAGATCAAACAGAATATAGAATCCAAGGCTGCTGGAGATCAGAAAGGGGAAAACTATTATGACACATCGGGTTCAGAAGGTGAGAAGAAATTCATGAATAGAGATAAGCAGAATAGTTTTTAAAATGTATTTACCTAAATACAAAATGGAAATACTTTTCATATTTTTTATTTCAAATAGAAAACAGTTTTTCATTTTGTATTTAAAATAATAAATGCAAAATACGTATTTCTAGAATACTCTATTGATAAAGAATACTTCAATATTCAACGTTCCTTATTTTATATAAAATGAGGCGAACTATGGCTAATTGCCAATAACTGAAGAAGACACACGGTGAAATATTCATTGATTTTAAAATATTTCCCGTGAGCCGAGCTAGGTCACCTCAATGCTCTGTGTTCCTGCAAAGAAGAAAGCGTCATTCAAGGGCAGACACGAACCACGTTTTCATGGTTGTTACCTATCATCAGCGTGACTTATTGCTCTCTACTGCTGTAGAGAGCAATCATGATGAAATTCTGATGTGGAACAATAACATTTTGTTAACAATGATTATTTAACTTTTTTCTTGAATATATTCAAGCTGACAGATTTCATACATTTAGGAAGAAAATTGTGCATTTTTATACTCAGATACATTGGAGAATTTTCAAACATCATGATTATTAGATAACCAGGACCGATTCATCTCATTACCCGTATCATAAAGCAAACATTTAAGTATAAGAACATGACAGAGGAAGTAAACTATTTAGAATGAAAGTTGGTCTACAAGAATAATTCATGTTGAAAATACGACGAATGATTCGTTTCTGAGCGATGAAAGTTCTGTTGAAGTTCATACAGTTACCCCAGACTGACACCAACCAACAAGCTGGCTTACAATTCCCTCAGAGCTCCTCACAGCTCCGTTCGGAGGCCACAATCCAGGTGTCGTCGCAGAGAGTGTCAAAAGAACGTTGGCTAAGTGAACGGGTACGTCGTTTATGAATAACAAGGACAAAAGTGGTCCCAGCACGGAGCCTTGGGGAACCCCATAACCTATATGGAATATGAACTATCAACCAAAGGCATAGGTTTATTTTCAAATTTTCTAATTTCAATTTTGTGTTCATTGTAGAGACCTGAAGAAGGTTTCAGAATATCACCGAAACTGGTCGGTGTTGTTTTGAGAAGTGGTTTTTTGATTCAATACCCAGACCTTCATACAGTGAACGAATTTCCATAATTATAATTTATAAAGGATATTTTGGAATATTCTAGTTTTAAATTCTTTGATATTATGACTGAAAGTCGTTAAGAACAAAGCATGTGAATAAAAACCTGAATGCCGCAAGCTCAGTGGCTGACCCTTGGACAATGTTCCGTGAGGTCCGGAGCTAGGTAAGGAATTTTCTAGACAGGCGGTAGCGACCACCATTAACTGTTAGTCCAAAAATCAACAATGCTGTGCCTAAGGTAGAGTAAGAACACAATAACAAAGCCTACACTAACACAACTGATTCACCGTCTCGCCCCATCAATATTGGGAAACAGTGATATAATTTGTTGCATAGTTTTTAAGAAGGTTAAGAAGGCTATTTTCGAGAATGAATTCAGCGCGATTTGATGATCATCGATTGCTGAAACTCTACTCAAAAAAGCGGAGGCAGTGAATACAACTGCATCAACTACAATATCACATTGAAGCAAAAAATAAAATTTCGTTCGTTCGATTCTATTTTCTGCTGCCAAAAAGCTCCTGCATGTCCACAGGGCTTGAACCCATTTTTTAATTAGACCTCGTATGATGGTTAAATTTTAGTAATCTTTGTTTCAGACAATATGCGACGCAAACCAGGATTCAAGACTATTTTGATATCAGACTTCGAAAAACTAGAAAAAGATTCTGGAGAAAAGGATGATACTATTCAAATGCTGAGGCAAAAGGTGAATAATTATTAAACGATTTCTTCAACGTTTACCCCTTCGAGAATATACATGTTGACACAAGAGATTAGTGGCGGATTTAAAATTTCCGGCGCCCTAAGCTGGAAAACTTTGGGGACCCCTCCCCCTACTATTTCGTCTTTTTCAATTTATTTCGAGACAAATTTTCAATGGAAACTCAGATTTTTCAGAACAAAACTTGAAGTTTATTAATAAAATATAAGATATACGATAACAAAAAAAAATTATGAAATGAAGGAAAATCAATAAAATTGGTTCAAGCACTGACGTGAAGTCAGAAGCTTTTGCGCGTATGTTCTATTGTCCATTCTCCTGTATTGAACACTCTTAATGGAATTTACCATGGTAAATTATGTTGTCCATTCTCCTGTATTGGACACTCTTAATTCAAATTTACCATGGTAAATTAAAATTAAGTGTCCAATACAGTAGAATGGACGACATAATTAACCATGGTAAATTCGATTAAGGGTGTCCAATACAGAAGAATGGACAATAGAACATACGCGCAAAAGCTTCTGACTTCACGTCAGTGCTTGAACCAATTTTTTTTTTATTTTCAATGATTTATTAAAAATTTTCTACAAATGCTATCCTCACCAAATTTTGCAAACATTTTCGCGTTGGCATTCTACAACTAATAACTATGTTTGAATTCAATCGGTTCAGTATTTTTCGAGTTAATGAGGAACAAAAAAACACCAAATTTCAGAAAATTTCAGATGGCTATAGCTCTAAAACCGTTTGGCCGATTATGCTCATAAGCAAACTGAAATGTCGCGTTCTGGTGCACATCCTAACCTGAAAACTTCAAGCCGCTATCTCATTCCGTCCTCAAGTTATCGTGACAACAAAAATATTTTTTAATAATTTTTTTAAAATTTTCTAGCCATACGATTCGCACAAAATTTCACAAACGTACTTAGGTTCATATTCTACAACTACCCACCAAGTTTCAATTCGATCGGATTTATATTGGTTGAAAACAAAATTATTGCTCGGAAACCACTGGGCCGATTATGCCCATTAACGAACTTGTCCGTCGTATTGGGATGCGCCACCCACCCTGAAAATTTTAAGTCGTTAGCTCTTTTCGATCTCAAGTTATCGTGGCAACGGACGGCCGGACGGCCGGACAGAATCAAATTTGACCTGGAATTCTTCATTGGGGAGTCGAACTTAATCGTTTGAGACCATTTTTTTCAAAAAATTCGAAAGTTACAGACATTTGGGCAAAACTATAATGCGATGTTCCGCAGAACATACGCGCAAAAAAGTGAAAAATATTTCAACAAGAGTAAATCAGGTCCAAAATACAAAAAAAAAAACTTAAAGGGTCAATGCCGGAATGTTGGAAGAAGGTTATTCCGAAAATATGAAATAGAAACTGTAAAGCTTACCCTTTATCGTTGAATGAGAATATGTCGGATTAGAAGTCAACTAAGAACATAAATAGTTCAATTACGGCCGGTTTCATAATAAGTTCTGAAGTCTCTTTAAATTTAAAGTATGATTTAGTTGGACATTTTGAACCAAAATGTCTATCTAAAGGATGGTTTAAGTTTAAAGGGATTCTATTAAACCGGCCATAACACCAACACTTTAGACTTTTCGACAATAAAATCTTAAATGAAATGCAAGTAGAACGAAGAATAAACTATACTCGTCCGTGAGTATCAACATTGCAATCTTTCTTTGGGTTATAAAAGATGACTGAAATATATGCAGAACAAGTATTTTGAACTTTACACCCCTATCGACTCAATATCCATTCGGCAGTACTTAGACTTAGGGCCGGTATTATAAACATTTGTCGAAGTTAACTTTAACTTTATCGGTCGAGATAACTATAGCCTTAAAATGTCTGTTTTATAAAAGTCCCATTTCTGTGGTCTGTGCGAATGTTCTGTGCTAATTTGAATAACTCGACATTCGAAATGTTTTCCCAGTCCCTTGAAAATTACTTGATAAATTGAAGAATATCAGTCAAAATTGATCGGCTCGTTAATTTGAAGGAATGATACCTTGTTCTTGCACTTTAACATTCAATATTTTGAAGTCCGGGCTTCTCCACTCGCTTATCATGCTCAGACAAGTCGTTTGTTTACATAAATGAAATACATATGAGTGAATTTGTATATTATCATTTTAACACCTTTAAAGATTTTTATTTGTGTATTAAAATGAATTCAAGAAAGAAGAAGTGTCTTACTACCCTTTGCTTCTACGCCCTCAAACTAATAAAAGTGACGATTTCTTCGCAGCTCTCACCATTATCGAAAATTCATTGGACTATTATACACTGAACTCGCTCACTCAGAAAATTACGGACTTTTTTCAAAATGAAAATTTGTGAATAATTGTATGCACAAATATTTGAAATAATACATAAATTTTGATCAAACTCTGTATTATTTGAATCATCAGAACACCCTCTCGATCTAGTGAGCACTTATTAATGTCAAAAGTTAAATAATTTTCATTCGTTTCATTAGCTTTATTTTTAAATGAGCAAACAAAAGTGTTGGATATGCTCATAAGATCTATAATAGAAAAATTTCGGGCATAGGAATTGGAATGAAATGATTACATTTTTTATATATAATGTATTTATAAAGTTTGGAAGTATTCTTCTATCAATTCTTGTCACACCAAATTACGATTCTGATTATGTGGCATATGTTGATTGAAATTTTCCTATCCTACAGCCACATTTTGATCAGGTTCTTCCCTCATATTTACTGCGATATCATGAAGCACTGCAGTTGCTACGATAACAGTCATGGTAGTTTCTCTCTTTTATCGAATCGTCAATGGCAGTTTGGGAAATCTTCTTTTCCATACACCGTACTGCCTTTCTACAACAATTCTAGTTCTTATTTGAGATTCATTGTAGCGTCTCTGGGATTGATTTTGTGGGTCTTCCAGAGGAATCATCATATACTCGGACAATGTATATCCTGAATCGCTCACCAAAAAACTATTACCAAAGGTGCCTTCTTCAAATCGTACCTTGAGTCTAGAATGCAATAATATTATATTGTCATGTGTGGCTCCCGGCCACCGTGCTACATTATCTCTAATGCGTAAATGACTATCAGCAACGGTTTGGACATTATATATCCTGAATCGCTCACCAAAAAACTATTACCAAAGGTGCCTTCTTCAAATCGTACCTTGAGTCTAGAATGCAATAATATTATATTGTCATGTGTGGCTCCCGGCCACCGTGCTACATTATCTCTAATGCGTAAATGACTATCAGCAACGGTTTGGACATTATATGAGAAGTATCCTCTTATGTTCCGATAATTTTCAGCTTCATTTCCTCCTGAAAGTTTATTAATTTTATAAAGCACTTGAGTACAGTCTGAAAATAATTATAATTTACACTAGATATTGAAATAGATACTAGAAATACAAACCTATTAGGTAGCTGGTCTTTGTAAATTTGCTCCAATGTGGCCCATTAACACTAGTACAGACTCTTTTGATAATCCAAATCTGCTTTTATATTCCGTTTCGTTCCATGGTGAAATGGTCTAAACGATTTCTAAATAACCTTTCTCGCCTAGAGCCTTCAACAAAATTCAAAGCATCTTCTTCATCGTCAGTTAAAAGTTCCTCAAAAATAAATTGGATATAGCTGCGGAAAATCAAACAATAAAATTAGGATTATATCAAATACTTGGGTTATATGCCATATTATTATTTACATATGAACTGTCGAAAATCACCATTTTCTACAAAGTTAACTTTAACCCATACCCCATCCACCCAATAAAGTTAACTCGTAAAATGGGAAGATAACTTTGATGGTGACGTCATTCCACAAGTTAATTTCAAAATATCTGTCAAAATAGTTTTATAATACCGGCCCTTAGTTAACGTATTTAATGGTGGTGAAAGAGGCCTGGTTCACGTGAATTTTCACGTTAACTGAGGTTGCGATTCAAATTTTTCCTTAACTGAGGACCTCAGTTAGGACTTAACGGAGATTGAATGCTTTGTGAATAGTGAATACGGCAGTAAGAGAATTATGACGAATTCGTAAACATTGGGAATCCCGAATCGGTACTCGGTAGTCAACCATGCCTCAATTTATTGCAAGCTGACAGACCCAAATTAGGGTAAGAAAAGTAAACGGAACCTTTGATGGTATTTTTTGCGCGTAGTTCTGGGGAACATCGCGCATCATTTTGTCCAAATGTCTATAATTTTCGTTTTTTTTGCTGGAAATGGTCTCAAACAGATAGGTTCACCTCACTGATGAGGAGTTCGAGGTCAAATTTGATTCTGTCCGGCCGGGCGTTCGGCCATTGCCACGATAACTTGAAAACGGAAAGAGATAGCGACTTGAAATTTTCAGGGTAGGTGGCGCGTCCCAAAACGACGTAAAAGATTAATGGGCATAATCGGCCCAACGGTTTCCGAGTAATAATTTTGTTCTCAAACAATACTAACTCCATCGAATTGAAGGACGTTTGTAAAATTTTGTGAGAATCGTATCACTAAAAAAAAAATTCACGATGTCACGATAACCTGAGCAAGGAAGGAACAGCGACATGAAATTTTCAGGTTAGACTGTGCATCTGAATGCGACATTTGAATTTGTATACAGGCATAATCGGCCAAACGGTTTTGGAGTTATACCAATATAGAATTTGGTTGTTATTTCCTCAATAACTCAAAAAATACTAATCCGATCCAATTCAAACATGGTTATTAGTTGTAGAATGCCAACGCAAAAATTCTCGCAAAATTTCGTGAGTATCACTAGAAAACTTTTAAAAATAATTGAAAAACACTAAATATCTCAGAAACCGTTCGTCCGACATCGCTGAAATTCTTGCAACAGCCTTCAGAACCTAATTCTACTATCAAGCTCCAAGTTCTAACACGTTGGGATCTATATTGTTGGAGATCTGAGCAGCCTTGTGTGTGTTTCCATTAAACAAGCAGTTGCTTGATTTAATCTGAAACAACGATTTCCTGATAATTGAGCTTACTGTGCAAGTAGAGTAAGATTCCACCACCCCTCGCAATGAAATGCGATCTTTCCTTATGAGCACATAACTGTCCACTGCTAATCTATCAGAGTCCACACTACTATTCAGACAATTCTCAGATATCGCAATAATATCAATACCGTGAGAGCCTTTATAGTTGATCCGTTCTCTGAATTTAGGAAGAAATGATTGAATATTCAAGTGATACAGTCAGTGCATGATCTCACTAATTCTTTACTCATTAGATGTTAATTTTTCCACAGCATTTTCTGTCTTAATGAAAATCATCCCATTGAAGGTCCATACATTTTTAAAGTCATATGGATCTGATGCATCATGCATCCCCTACCATGTTTAGTATCCCCATTGTTAGAACTTCTTTCATAACATAACAGAATACAGTCAGTGATCACGATGGAAATTTACCTACATCTACCTAAACCTATGTTGTTTAGTATTTATCTCACATATTAATCTCCTTCAGTCTAAACCCACGGTGTAGAAATAGCTTCAAGATTTACATGTAAAGTTTCCATACATAGCGATGAAATAATTCAATTCAAAAAAGAAAATTTTCCTTTCAGCTTGAACATCTGGACAACTTAGTGAAAATAAAGGACGAAAGAATAAATGACCTGACAAGGCAACTTGAGAGATATTCGAATCAGGATGTGACATGCTCGTCACCAAGGACCAGATTTTTCACCAGAATGTTTTGAGTCTTTTATATTCCAATAAATTCTAAAATATTTTCAATTAAATCGTATGAAAGAGCATATTCGATTGTCCATGATTTTATCTATTACTAGAATTGGCGAAAATAATTTACGCACGTTTGGCAAAGCAATGTCTTGGGTGCCACATATCAATGCGACTAATATACCCTGTCTTTACAATAAGACAATATAATATTGTCTACTCACCTATATTAGACACTCTACTATGAATTTAGCATCGATATGTACCTTGTTTTCAGCTTTTATAATATATAAGTAGTTATAGCTAAGCGGGTTCGAGGCTACAATGTGTGCATAACCTCACTTGTTTAGTTTATCGTGCAGATTGGTGCCATGACAGTTGCAGAAACCTGTCCACAGCGCCATCAAGACTTGGGGTGAAGAATTTTGGAAGTTTGCTTTTTTTGATATGGTGAAGCACCATCTAGACTTGGGTGGTGGAATTTTGGAAGTTGGCTTTTTTACTACGGTGAAGCGCCATCTAGAATATTGTAGGAATTTAGGAAAAAGATTTGGACACGCTTCAATTAGACACAGATATGTGTATCGGGGACTTAAGGTACAAATATAGTGAAGCGTCGAGGTAAGAGGCACGCGGCGAGTCAAGCGGGCGATTTATGAATCTCACCGTGAACTAGAGCGAGTTACCGCGCCCGGCACATTGGAGAGGGTATTTTTTTTTTCGCTCGAGAGGAAAAACCTTTTATAGGCTCGCCCTGAGAGGGTGCGCTTCTCTCAGGAGTGAGAGACTCCAGATGTTGTTTAGTTACTCACTAAAAATCCTCTCGCCCGTTCCTTGGATTAGTTCTTCGTGCTGCACTTACAGCGTCCCTTAACAAAAGAGATGAGCTGCAGGCGGCTTTCATAGTTGATGGGACCTGATGACTCAAAGTGATCCGAGCAACACCGCTTTTTGCATTCTTTGCGCTAAATCCTCGGCCAGAGATTTGCAGGCCGGAATGCTGATTCAGATTCGAACCCATATCAAGAGATTAAACTAACCCAGAGTCCATCCCCAAGTAGCAAAAGTGTTATGAATATCGGTCGTATGGACGTCTATATAACAATCCAAAAAACCGATAGCCTACGTAAATCAGTATCAAATTAGTACATTATAACGTCAGTAGCACGGTTACTACGACAAAAGTGGGAATGATTTACCTACATATACGACTGTTGTAAAGTTGTAATTACAACCTCTTAAGCAACTGATATACATAGATATAAGTTGTGTATTAGGTTGTAATGGTTTATGTAAAACCGATATTATGTGTTGATACAACATAGATAATAACGCTTATACAACTTCGAAAATGATGTTGATAAATAGAAATATCCCATGAACGTTTCGTGTCTTTTTAAATCCATGGAAGGATGACAACTTCTTTGCATGAGCTACTACACTTAGAAATTTCAATTTTGTACTTACCTAATAATTAGTTCCAACTTATTTTCTGAAATAATTTCATGATGGGACTCGAACCTCTGCCTCTATGGATGCCCTACTAAGAAACCTGTCGCTTTTCCGTCGTCGCTATTGAATAAGATATATGATAAGATGAAATTTATCCAGTTATTATCATGAGAAAATCCTTTTTGGCGCGCTTGATTCTATTATATTAACAAATTCATCAATATAATGTATATAAAAAGAGCTCTATTATCTCAGGTGCGAAAGAGAACTCTATTATCTTAGGTGCGATAGAATGACAGAAAACACAGTTAGGTTATGTATGTGATATTGATATTATGTACCTATGCTGTTAATCAAGCCAAGCTACGAGCACTGCATAGATAATTAATATTATTACTAATACTAACTTCTTCAAAACACTGTACAGTGTTTTGAATAATGTTCAGAATTGTAAAAACAATCGAAGACCATGAGATTTGATGTAATAACGGTGTAATTATATTTAAATAACCAGTATATTATATATTCTGTAATGGAAGTTGTATAAACGTCGTAATGATGTTAATATTTTGGCATATATCGATTGTAGTATACTACAACCACATCACAACATTTCAGTATAAGTTGTATATCGTTATAAAATAATGTAGTTATTATCAACGCATCAAAGTTGTATAGCAGATACTGAGTATTTATGTGAAAAGTAACTGATTTACATAGTCTATACGACTACGTTAGGAGTTGTTACAGCTCGCTTATAACATTGTGCTACTTGGGTCCCAGCGCTTTTAGGACACTGAGATTTACATCATTTGAAATTTCAGGAGCAGATACCAGTTCAGAACATAATTTTCACAATAATTGCTAAAAAACATGCAGCGGAATAGGACAGATAGTTTCTGAAATACTGAATTTTTGAAGAATAAAAATTGTTTCTCTATTTCAGTATCGTTCATTACAGTACTAAAAACAGCGCTGGAATGAACTCATTCCCGCATTGTTTCTAGTTATATTTTTCGTTTTGTGGTAGTCAGCACTGACATTCGATCCTATCAACACACCTCATTTGTCAATATAATATTATGAGTAAGTTCCACTAGGCGATCGCAACGTTCGTAGAGTCGTCTGCGCAGTTCTGCGGTCGTGCGCGTGATCGTTGTGGAACCTTAGTGGAACGCACCCAATGTGGCTATAGTGAAATAATTGTTGAGAGTAAAAGTTTTATTTTCATTAAGAAATAAGGAGATTTCCTTCTTGCTAATTTTGAATCATTCATGCTATTAGGAAACTTTCATAAATCTGATCTCCATGAGTCCATGCCCTACACGTACGATTCAAATTCCGTAATATGCCAACTTTCATAACAATCACACCAACTGCCAAGATACATTACAAAAAAAAAGCACTGACGTGAAGTCAGTACTCTTTGGCGCGCGTGTTCACGGTGGCTAATTTGAATTGAGTGATGAGTTCTTCAAGCTCAGTGAATTGAGCGAGTCGGAGATCTACCCAAGGGATAGTGGACACCATTCACTGTCGGTTCAAAAATTAACAGTGCTGTATCTAAACTTCCGTAAGGATAGGGTAATACTGTTGAAAAAGAACACAACTGACTCTCCTTAGTCGCACAAACTTCTAGAAGATTCTGAGGGATCTTCTTGGGAAAGACTTGGCAGGGTCAGTATAATCATAATCATGTATATAGCACGCGCGCCAAAGTAGATTGACCCCACGTCAATGCTTTTTTACACATTTCCTTTCATTGTTAAGTCAATCTGCATTTGGCGCGCGTGCTATATACATGATTATGATTATACTGACCCTGCCAAGTCTTTCCCATGAAGATCCCTCAGCATCTTCTACAAGCTTGTGCGACTAAGGAGAGTCAGTTGTGTTCTTTTTCAACAGTATTACTCTATCCTTACGGAAGTTTAGATACAGCACTGTTAATTTTTGAACTGACAGTGAATGGTGTCCACTATCCCTTGGGTAGATCTCCGGCTCGCTCAATTCACTGAGCTTGAAGAACTCATCACTCAATTCAAATTAGCCACCGTGAACACGCGCGCCAAAGAGTACTGACTTCACGTCAGTGCTTTTTTTTTTTCAAGTTCCTTTAACATATATGGCTATCGATACAGTTTGGCTGTTAGCTTTGCCGTAGATCGAAAAAAATTGCGGTTATGGGACCTCCTTTAGGAACGCAATTGCCTCTTCTCCAGATCCGAACGTGAATTAATATAGATCTACCGAATATAGTTATTTATAAATTCGCCCCAGGGCCACGGTACGGACACTTCAACTCGGAAACAACGCTACATCCCCCAAACTGACTTGTCCTTGCACTGAATTGCCATGAATATTCTTTTAAAACCTCACAATATCGGCTCAGAAATCCCAACATAACCCATACAACCCAAAAGCAGTCACTTCTCTTCTGCGCATGCGCAATCTACTCGCGGCTGCAAGTCCTCCCAAAATCACACACCTTACGAAAAACTCCGATTCTCCAACACTAGTGGTTCAGGAGATATTGCATCTTGAATCCACGCATGCGCAGACCCTCACCAGGGGATTTTATGGAGGAATAGCATCCGCCACCCCAAAATTCCAATCCTCTCTGACGAAAACACCAGCAGTTAAATCACTGATGGTCTGCTCATGCGCATAACCAAAAATGCCCGTTTCAAGATTAGCCCCAGAGCCACGGTATGCACACTTCAACTCGGAAACAACGCTATTTCCCCCAAACTGACTTGTGTCCGTGCACTGAATTGACATGAATATTCTTTTAAAACCTCACAATATCGGCTCATTACTCCCAACATAACCCATACAACCCAAAAACAGTCACTTCTCTTCTGCGCATGCGCAATCTACTAGCGGCTGCAAGTCCTTCCAAAATCACATACCTTACAAAAAAATTCTAGTGGTTCGGGAGATATCGCATCTTTAATCCACGCATGCGCAGACCCTCATCAGGGATCTGGATTCTACGGAGGAATAGCATCCGCCACCCCAAAACCCCAATCCTTTCGGACGAAAACTACAGCAGTTAAATGACTTCTCATCTGCGCATGCGCATAACCAAAAATGCCCGGAAAGAGCAGCATGAACCTCAAAAAAATTGGTTTCGGCATTTCAAGCGAATTATGCCGCAAAATAGTAGTAATATTTTGATTTTTTTCATGTCACGTGATCTTCACGAAATTTTGCAAAAGTGTTTGCTTTGGCCTCTTGCATCTAACTATTGAGTTTCAATTTCATCAGATCAGTATTTCTCGAGTTATCGTGAAAACAAAATTTTAAAATTTTTTTAATTTTTTTTTTACACTTTAGGGCCGTCGGGTCAACACAAAACTTCGCAGGCATGTAAAGGTCATGATTCTACAATTTGATGCCAAATTTCAGAAAGATCGATTGATCGGTTCCGGAAATATTCATAAAAAACGTTTTGACTAAAAACGGCCTTAACTCCGAAGCCGCTCGGTGGATTTCGCCAGTTAACGAACTTGTCCGAGATATTTACGCTACAAAACTACCCTGCAAATTTCAACGCTCTAAGTCATTCCATTCGAGAGTTATCGTGCTAACGGCCGGCTAACGGACCGGACGGACAGAATTGAATTTGACGTCGAATTCTTCATCAGGGAGTCGAACCCAATCGTTTGAAACCATTTTGGAAAAAAAAAATCGAAAAATACAGACATTGTGACGAAATGATAGCACTCTGTTCCTTGCGGAACACGCGCGCAAAAATCACCAGAATGTATAAACTGAATTTTTCATGAAATTTCAACAGTATTTTTCAAAACTTGCCTGAAATAGAGAAAATATCGTCGAATACTCGTTGCAGAAGGCAATTCCAACACTCATGCCTTCGAAAACTCGCTCCTTCGTCGCTCGTTTTCGAATTTCGTCTTCGTGTTTGAATAGGAGCCCATTCTGCAAATTGTTTTAGAATATTATTCCAACTGAAACGATCCTCATTAAATTCTAGCTTTCTACAACTAATTACCAAGTTTCAATTCGATCGGATATTTATTTTTTGAGTTACTGACGAAACAATATTTCAGATGTGTATAACTCCGAAACCTTTTGGCGGATTATGCCCATTAACGAACTCAACCGTCGTATTCGGATGCTCAACCTGCTCTGAAAAATCGCTCTCTCTTTCCGTTCGAGAGTTATCGTGTTCGTGGCCCGCCGGCCGGACAGAATCGATTTTGACCTCGCATTCTTCATCAGTGAGTCCAGCACAATTCGAAGATCACAGACATTTGAGCAAAATGATAGCACGCTATTCCCTAGAATATGCGCGCAAAAATATCTGTCATGATTATTTTTATGCGTGCATGTTCTAGGCGTTTGGCTGATTATGGTTCTTAACGAACTTAAGCGTCGCATTCGAATGGGCAACCTACCCTGAAAAAAAGTCGCTATCTCTTTCCGTTCGTAAATTATCGTGGCAATTGCCCACCGGACGTCCGGACATATTTGAATTTGACCTCGAATTCTTCATCAGTCAGTGGGACCTAATCGTTTGAGACTATTTTCGGCAAAAAATCCGAAAATCGATATGTGATAGCACGCTGTTCCCTAGAACATGCGAGCAAAAAGTTTAATCTTGTATGACGGGTGCGAGTCGAATTCTCTTCGGATCTCAGTCTATGAGGAATATTCTCTGGTAGACTATTAATATATGTCTACTTTGACCCCTAGTTTTAAAACCATGCAGTTCAGTTAACGTTCTAGATTCGAGGATTTTTTGTGACTCAGATGTGATTAGCAAATCATTACTCGCTACCCCATTGATAAAGATTGAAAACTTTTAATTCGATATGAGATTGGCTTTCGTTTTCTTCACTTCCTACTTATTTAAATGCAAGTTAGCAGTGACTTATACGGCTGTTGACCAGTCAAGCACCTATTCCCTCTCCATTCAAAGGTGAAAGTACTTGCTGCTTGTTCAGTTCCGACGGGCTAGGTGACCGCAACGGTGATTTTGAGGGCATTAGAGGATCTCAATTCATCTGATTTCAAGGCCGGAAACACAGAGCTAGAAATGTGAGTTATCGAAAAAATATCAATAATATTCTCTAAAAGGTTCCAAATTTTCCATCGATTTTTTCTGTTCTTATTCCTATTTTTGGTTAATCATTTTTAGAAAATTATAAACCTTAGTGATGAAAACAATTCAATCTCCCCTAAAATGTTTCGTTTTGGTGAAGATATGGAAATTTCAATTACCTATTGTTAAAAAATTGGTTCAAGCCCTGTGGACAGGAGCTTTGGCGCTCTTGTTCAAACTTTGACAAATCATAACTCCGGAATTATTGGTCTCTACGAATGATATAAATGGATCCTTACGATAAAACTGCATTCTGAAAAAAATTAAATTCAAACAGACCGAGTCTCCCCAATAACGAACTCATCCGAGATATTCATTCCTCAAATCTACTCTGAAAATTATATTATATCAATTAAAACTTAGACAATATTGCAGTTTTGTTTTTACTGGAGATATTCTGAACCCAATTTGATTATGTATCTTACCAAAGAATATATTTGCATCATCAGATGGATTATCCACGGGCATTATCACTTTGAAAGTATAATATCATATCATCCTCATAACTCTACGATAGCTGAGGTTATTTCATTGGTCATTTTGCATTCAATCATACTTTGTTTTCTAGAAAAAGAAGGTGTATTTTAGGTATATCAAGAATAACGAACCAGAAATAATTTTGACATTTATCTCTCATAGGAAAATAAGATGAGATGTAAGAACACAGATCATATAATAATTCATAGATAGAATACTTAAGTACAGCATTCTGTGAAAAGCGTACGGTTCATTATTGAAATTTCGAAATATCATATCTCCGAAAGTATTAGCTTGTTAGAGTTGAAAATGATATCAATGGATTTTTATGGTAAAACTGCATCTTGAAAAAAATTTAATTTAAAATTTGTGATTTGAAAAAAAAATATTTGTTTTCGTTACTCCGAAACCCTCTGGTCGATTTCGTCCAATAACGAACTTAACTAAGATATTTATCTTCCAAACCTACTCTAAAAATTTCATTTGCCCAGCTCATTCTGTTCGAGAGTTATTGTAGAAACAAAATTCGAAAATTTGAAAAAAAATGTTTGACTCGGTAACCCGATCAATACAAAACTTTGCATGCATATAAAGGTCATTATTCTACAATTTGATGGTAATTTTCAGACATTGGTGAGTGATTGATTTCGGAAATATTCCTAAAAAATGGTTTTAACTAAAAAGGCCATATCTCCGAAACCGCTTGTTGGATTTCGCCCGTAACGAACTCGTCCGAGATATTTACGCTCCAAATCTACCCTGCAAATTTCAATCCTGTAACTCCTTTCGATCACGGATTCTTAATCAGTGAGTCGAAACCAATCGTTTAAGACCATTTTCAGCCAAAAGTTCTAAAATTACAGACATTTGGGCAAATTGATAAGCACTCTGTTCCGAGGAACAAGAGCGCCAAAAACGCTGCTTGTATATCTATATTTGTTTTTCTTATTTCATATTTTCACCACTGTCTTATATTTAGCGAATAACTGATCAATTGAAAAAGACTGTGGAAAAATTGCATTGAGCTGAGGATAAATATTAATTATTCCTAATGTTATGTCAAAACGTTGAATGGTTCGCAAGAAATATTTTTCTTAAGCTGAAGGTTTACCTAATTTTTTTATTCGCATTTTAAACTGTATTCATACTCATACTTCCACAACCACATATTTTATGCCGTCAAAGGACTTATTTTAGAATATTGCGGTGAGGCAATGTAGGTGGACCATGAGAAAACATGGATTATTTCCCTAATTTTTTGTAATACTTTGAAGAACACGAAAAAAGATGTTTCTTAAATTATTGGCCGCGGTTTTTGCCCCCTGGGGTGAACCAATTTCAATCAAAAGCTCGAATGTTCATCCCACAGCATTATTGGATTTGATTAGCAAGTTTGATTAATTTTCTGCAATACTTGAAGCAGGTCGTACTGAAATTTCAGAACTAAAACTTTATTACCAAAGTCTTATGATGAAACAATGAGCGAACTGAAAATTAGTTTTGCAGTTGGACCTGTTATCAGCATGCTCACCGAAACGAAATCATTAAATTCCACGCTTACGGTATAATTTTTTCACCATTTGAATAGAATAGAATCTCCATAACGAAGCACACCAAACCTAATCATCAAGTGAATATCGAACAAAATCTTTTGCAGGACCCCAAAAGTTCTAGATCAATTTTTTTTTGTAGTAGGAGGCAAACCAGTAGCTTTTCCTCAAAAATATAGTTTTGAATGAATGCGCATGCATCATTTTGCCCAAATGTCCGTAATGTTCGCATTTTTTTCCGAAAAAAACGATTAGGTTCGACTACCTAATGAAAAATCCGAGGTCAAAGTTGATTATGTCCAGCCGGTCGGCCGTTGGCTTGATAACTCGAGAACGGAAAGCGATAGTGGCATGAAAGTTTCAGGGTAGGTTGCACGAAAGCGACAATTGAGTTTGTTATAATAGGCATAATCGGCCAAACGTTCTTGGAGTTATTTCTATCTGAAATTATTATTATTATTATAAATTGATGAGAGTTTAGGCAGTGCCTATAAACTCAAAAAAAAAAAAAAATTAATAAAATACAATCAATAAAGATGAATAAGAAAAACAAAAAGAAGAAATACAAAAAGAAAGAGTGCTCGAAGAGCAGAAATGAACTAAAAAATAAATCTTCCCAGCCATCAACCATCATCTCCTGTCACCCACGCAGTCAGCCACTTGAGTATCTGAAGAACATGGACGTGGACGGTAGATGCAACCAATGGTGAAGCAGCAGGAGCCTGCTTTAAGGAGATCGATGAATAAACAGTCAATTCCAGGTAGGTCAGGACTTGAGAGCTGTAGTGAGAAAGAGTTGAGATGTGGTCACATAAATACAAACACCCCCATGGCCTATGGTAGTAATGCTGTCGTGTCTATGGGTGGAGTAGCCAGGTAATGCGACCAGAGCGTCCAGAACACCAGGATGCAGCCAAGACTCAGCAACCAGGATGAAGGTCGGATGGTGGACCCTAACATATGCTATAAGTTCGAGGTACTTGGAAAGCAAAGACTGAGTATTGGTGTAGACAATGGACCAGTCACAAGCACCAATCAGTTTCTTGATCCTTTGGAAGCAGGCAGTTTAGTTATGGTCGGGATTCCGGCCAAATACTTAATATCGATGTCAGATTCCCCGGCCTTTAGTCTGCGCTTAAGTTCTTCACGTAAATTGCTGAGTTCTCTTATTTGAAGGGGTGTCTTATCATCCGAAATGCTAACACCCCGCCAATCCAGCACATTCCTGATCACATTCCTGTTTCTAAGGACTCTGGCGACAATCATTGGGTTAGAGAATGAAACCTTCAGGATTCTTGGACGGTTGCCAGATGAAGTACCAAATCTTGCAACCGAGATTAGCTGCGTGCTAGCCTCAGGAGTCACACAATCAAGGATCTTAGAAGCGGAAGAAAAATCCACAGCAGGGTTCGTCTCAGTTAATCCGCGGATTAAAACATTGTGGGACCTTCGTAGTCGGTCAAGCAGTTCAGATGGATGGAGTGCCGGATCAGAAGTTGTGCTGTTTGAGGCAGTTGGCTCAAAAGTTTGAATTATTGCTAATTTTTGACTGTTAGAATCAACAACCACCTTGAGTGAATTATGGCTTTCAGTCAAGAGATCAATTTTGGATGTGAACGAGGCAATATCCACATCGTGTCGACTAATGGAATGGGAATGGTTAACTAATGTGTCGCTATGACGACTCAACTCAGACGAGTATTTTCCGAGAATCGATTTACACTCAGTCAGATCGGACTGTAGAATCAGTTGGGTGGCCTTGATGTCGGAAATATCCGCAGAAATCTCACTGAGTTTTGCCATCAGTGAAGTGAATTGACCATCGTTCAAGGCAGCCGACGAAGTTGGTTGAGATGAGCAAGTGTTCTTACTACGAAGAGATCGTATAACGACATACGACTGTTCCCAAGTCGCCGTGGTTAAATTCGGAGCTACTAGAACTCAGGGATCCGCGGTCTAGCTCCAGTGGAGATGGGAGTGGGTGTCTAACAAGGGAACCTAGTAAATGGGCGCCAGGTAAATTTAAGTCTCCCAGATACCCCAGCGTAAAGTAATAATTCCTAAATTCACCAAAAGAATATGCACGCTAAAAACAAACAATTTATTCCAGTAGCTTACAACCCAGGTCTTTAGCTTCAATAAAGTAAAACTAATGTGAAGTGTGAAACCCTGAATAAGGGTGGCGGAAATTGTACGTAGATAATATTATTATTTGATTCAAATACGCGTCGCTTGAGCTCAGGCGCATCCACGTTTCTTCTCTATGATCATATATGACTACCACAAATCTTTCCCCAATTTCCGCTTTACAACAACAATAACAATTTATATAATTGATGATAATAAGTTCACGTTATATATATAGCAGGTATAAGATATGTTTCGAGATATGTTTCCTATAACTTGCGTGCTGATTATCCTTATTCCTGAACGTAGTACTGCGTCGATGGTCTCGCAATACTGTCCTCTTTCTCTCTGTGCTCGTAGTCTGCAATCCTCGATTGAATGTCTCACAGCGTTGCTTACTGACCACCTTGTATATACTCGGGATCTGCAACCCTGCGTTGGCTGTCTCACAGCGTTACTTATGGACCGCCTTGTATATACTCGAATGCCTCAGTACTACTCCTCTTGACGTAAAAATCCCTCTCTTCCTGACACAAAAAAAATCGTGCTGGCACAAAAACCCTGATGACAGAAAAGAAACCATCAGTGACTTCTCTCGGATAAGAAACAAATGAATTTTCCCAACACATAATAATTTCGGTTATCAGAATATTAATCAGACCAATTATTCGTTGTTATGCAATAGTTATAGAATTCGTACATACCCTGATGTTCGGGGTTGTCCTGCACACGTTTGCTTCGAAACCAAATCTGGCCGTGCCTCCACCAAATAATTCTTCAGGCATACAGCGATGTTCTGGATATAGAAATATAATTACGACCTGAATTGTTTCCACTAGAAATGACGAGAATAAAACATCCAACACATACCTGTCAAAGTCGCCAAGATCGTTCACGTGTTCAACTCTTAGATTTGCAGAAAGGTCGTTATATCCTCTTTCGAGACGAGTGCAAGTTACCTGTTATCTTCCCAAATCAAACCAATGTAACGCTCACTCCTAATTCGATTTTCGAAACTATATCCAATTAAGAAGAAATCACCAATTCTTACGAAGATCCGAAAATACGCCTAACCTACTGCTCCTCCTTCGAGTGTTCACCAAAATGGACGACCTCATGTCCCTGACTGGCGCAGACCCTCACAAATTTCAGACTGTCACAATTCAACAATATTGCCAACTTATTCGGTTCTTCGAATACACCAATTATTATTCAGCGTCGATTGGTACCACTGAGATCCAACCTCAAATTCGATGTCAACAAACACGACATAAATGACACTCGCCAACCAAACGTAAACAAACCCCTGCCTGAGTCAAAAATAAAACGTTACAATCGTCCTTCATTCCTACAATAATTGCACATCCAATTGGCATCGAGCAAGTTCAATTCCTCAGGCGATAAGTTCAGGCAGTCTAAATGAAAGGCGTTCCTGCACTTAGAGCAATTAGAATAGCGAGTAGAAATTGTTTTTGAACATATATGACACTTGGCCATTTCTGAATAATAAATGCTGAAGGCGTTGATGAACGAAATTGCAGATATGTGTACCAGGAAGGGAACAGGAAATAACAAATTTCACTCTCTTGGGCCGGTAAGAGAGACTTACACAGATAGGGTAGGCCACGGAAAGGAAAATTAATACAAATAAATGAAAGGAATGAAAAAGTAGGGGACAAAAGGATCTGCAGTACAGCGCGAAACAGGGATGATAAAAATTACGCGATTACCAAGAATTCAATTCGCAAGCAGCCGTCATGAAATAAGGAATTACGTATGCTTGTCCAACTCCTCAATGAATTCAGTATTTCAGATTTCAGTACTGAACGCCGATCGGCAATGTGGGTGATGTAGGCGACAATAAATGACCGCGCGCAGCTGGTGGGGACGAGCAGTCGCGTAAGTGGGGATATAAATAATAAACAAAGGCAAGTGAATCGACGGAGAGAAAAAAAGAAAGGCCACTTGAAGATATAAAATAAACCACCACGGCCAGAAAGGAGTAACCTAGGAACAAGTGATGAATTTCGTACCTGTGAAATTTGCAGTATCACTTAGCACAATATCGAAAATATTGGACCTAAAATGCACCGTTAAACAACTGAAAAACCCAAGAGCGCCTAGCGACACGTTTAGACAGTTTAATTCAACTCCAAGCACTCCAATGTTGTTGTTATTTCCTCAGTAACTAAAATACGCAAACGATCAAATTCAAACAGGGTTTATAGTTGTAGAATGCCAAGTCCCAAATGTTTGCAAAATTTCGTGAGGATCGTATCAATAGAAAATATTAAAAAAATCATTGAACATCATTGAAAAAATCTATGTATCAGAAATGATCCGTCCGACATCGCTGAAATTTTGCGAGAGCCTCCAAAACCTAACTATACAGCCAAGTTCCAAATTTGAACACGATCAGATCTATATTGTTGCTGAGCAGCCTTGGGTGAGTTCAGTAGCTGGATGGGTGACCGTTCCCACAATAACTTTCGAACGGAAAGAGATAGCAACTTTTAATTTTTAGGGTGGGTTGCGCATCTGAATGGGAGAGCTAAGTTCGTTGTTGGGCATGGTCGACCTAATGGTTTCGGAGTTATTTTCTCGATAACTCAAAAAATATAGATCCGACCGAATTGAAACTTGGTAACTAGTTGTGGAATGCCGACATAAAGACGTAAGTGAAATTTTGTGAGGATCGTATCACTAGAACGGAAAGAGATAGCGACTTGCAATTTTCAGGGTAGGTTGTGCATCTGAATTCGACAGTTGAATTCATTAATAGGTATAATCGGCCAAATGCTTTTGAAGTTACACACATCTGAAA
Organism: Halyzia sedecimguttata; assembly: GCA_937662695.2. Lineage (NCBI taxonomy): Eukaryota > Metazoa > Arthropoda > Insecta > Coleoptera > Coccinellidae > Halyzia > Halyzia sedecimguttata. Next base: position 71,769,544 of record OW569414.2, read on the forward strand.
TTGTGTTCTTATTTCCTCTATAACTCAAGATATCCAATTAAAACTCGGTAATTACTTGTAGAATGCCGACTCGCTAATTTTCACGGAATTTCGTGAATATCGTATCCTGAAATTACTTGGGACGTTATTTTTTTCCGTATATTATTGGATATTCGATTAATTTGAAAGAGTTTAAGAATATTTTTTTTTATTTTCAAATTTTCTTTCTACAAAAACTCTCGAACAGAGTAAGTTACGCAGTTGAAATTACCAGAGTAGATTTGGGAGATAAATATCTCGGTTGAGTTCGTTATTGGGCAAAATAAGCCGGATGGTTTCGGAGTAACGAAAAAAAAATTTTTTTCAACTTACAAATTTCAAATTCAATTTTTTTTAAGATGCAGTTTCACCATAATGATCCATTGATATAATTTTCAACTCTAACAAGCTGATACTTTCGGAGATATGATTTTTCGAAATTTCAATAATGAATCTTACTTCTATGTTTTTTTAATTTCATTTCTTTCATGATGGAGTTCTATCATAAGAATCCATTGATGAAATTCCCAACACTGAGACATCAATACTTTCGGAGATATAGTTTGTCTGTTTGAACAAGAGCGCCAAAAAGCTCCTGTCCACAGGGCTTGAACCAATTTTTTTTCAAAAGATTTTATTTTTATATAAGTGAAGCGGTCAACTGAATATTTCATGAGTAAAGTGTGAATAAAATTATTCGTATAATTAAACCTGACTAAGCTCGCGTGAAGGTACAACAAAATAAAACGAGTAATGATAAACATGTTCTATGAAAAAAAACCCCTTTGGCCCCTTCGATGAGGGTGAAACTGCCCCCGTTAGTAGGAAAAAATAATTTTTAATATGATGGTGAGGATAAGCCAAGTTGAAATTCATACAGAAAATCATAATAGTGACGATAAGTATTCCTTATAATAGAAAATCCCTTCGGCTCCCTCGAAGAGGGTGAAAACAGCCGTCATTAGTATGCACTAACAAATTATTTTCGATATGATGGCGATGAATAGCCGAGTTGAAACTTATACAGTAAATCATAATAGTGACGATAAATATACCTTATAATGGAAAATCCCTTCGCCCGCGTCAAAGAGGGTGAAAACATCCCTCTCTAGTATGAACTAACAAATTATTTTCAATATGATGGCGACGAATAGCCGAGTTGAAACTCATACAGTAAATCATAAAAGTGACGATAAGTATACCATATAATGGAAAATCCCTTCGGCCCCGTCGAAGATGGTGAAAACAAGCCTACTAAGTATGAACAAATAAACTTTTTCATTATGATGGCGATGAATAGCCAAGTTGAAACTAATACAGTATATTAAAATAGTGACGTCAAGTATACACTATAAAGGAAAATCCCTTCGGCCCCGTCGAAGAGGGTGAAAACAGCCCTCCTTAGAATGAAATAACAAATTATTTTCGATATGATGGCGACGAATAGCCAAGTTTAAATTTATGCAGTAAATCATAAAAGTGACGATAAGTATACCCTATAATGGAAAATTCCTTCGGCCGCTTCGAAGAGGGTGAAAACAACCCACTTAAGTATGAACAAATAAATTATTTTCATTTTGATGGCGAATAATAATCAAGTTGAAACTCATAAAGTAAATCATAATAGTGACGTTAAGTATATCCTATAATGGAGAATCCCTTCGGCCCCGTCGAAAAGGGCGAAAACAGCCCTCCTAAGTATGAACTAATAAATTATTTTCAGTATGATGGTGATGTATAGCCAAGTTGAAACTCATAGAGTATATCATAATAGTGACGTCAAGTATACACTATAAAGGAAAATCCTTTCGGCCCCGTCAAAGAGGATGAAAACATATCGAAAATAATATGTTAGTTCATACTAAGGAGGGTTGTTTTTAGCCTTTTCGACGGGGCCGAAGGGATTTTCCTTCAAAGTGTATACTTATCGTCAAGATAATGAATTTAATCTATGTATTTGGCTTTTCCACACTGAGATGCTGCAATCGAAAGATAACTCGCAATATCTCACTTGTGCCAGTACCTTGGCATGCCTTTTTCTAAGATTTAAGCATAAATCAGTTAATTTTTGTGTCACAATTAATAGTTCAAACTAATCAACTCATAAATTCTATTAAACATAATTAAACTTGACAGAAATGTATAAAAAAAATAATATATCAATTCAAATGTAGCTGACTTAATGCAAAGGACAAAATCCTTCGAATTTAGCAAGTTTATGAATTTAAATTTATGTGACCATCCACCTTGATATTAATGAAATATCTACTAAACCAGAAAGAAGATACGTCAACTGAGTAATGTTTATGAACATCGAGCAGAGTACAACTAGTTTGTGTCAGTACCGTGCGTATTGGTGAACTAAATTAATTATTATTTTTTTATTATAGATAGATAATGATTTTGTCTATTTTTTTCCGAAAAACGTCAGATGGCCATACAAATAGCTGGCGTCGTGATTCTGCGAAATATGTTACAATTTCTTATATTGACGAAAACCTAAATTTGAAATTTTATTTTAATTTTCGATACTATTATTTTATTCTTATTTTACCACCATAAAAAAATACTCTATTTATCCCAAAAAACAGGTGGCCAACTTAGTTTATTTTATATATACAGGGTGAGTCTTTAAGTTTGTACATTAATTTTAACCATAGATTCTTATCATCAAATGAAACACGTTTTTCATTTACTATTTTTTCAAATTCGGCTCAGGTAAAAAAAGATACAGGCTGTTGAAATCTCAAAAATAAAATACAGTTTTTGTTGTGTAGCTTTGCTTTTTCCGAATAAAAGGAAAGTTGGTGGGAAATTTCCCATAACTATGGACAAATATTCTCTAAATACATATTAGTTTTTCCCTATTTCCATTGGTTATAGACTCGTCGATTCATAAAACTAAACGAAATAAGCATAAAGAGAGCAGATAAAGTTTTTCTAAAATCATTTCAAGAATATTCAATCGTTTTAGAAAATAAATTTATTCTTCATCATTTTTTCTTAAACGCATCGTTTTCGAGATATTCTTCATTGAATGTTATAAAATCGGTAACTCCAAAAATTTCACTACTTTTATGGATCCGCCTCTGAGCGTCATAGATAATTTATATACAGGAGTGTATTGGCACATTGTGAAATCTTTAAACGCTTGTATCTTTTTACCTGTGCCGAACCTGGAAATATGGGAAATAAAAAAAGTATTTCATTTGATGAGAAGAATCTATGGTTAAAATTAGTGAACAACTTAAAGACTCACCCTGTATATCTAGCCCATGCATCAAACACACAATTTTTTTTTTGTTCGGGATTACGAGGATCCCATAAAACAGTTTCCGTTTCATAATATTGAATGGAATCCAGTACTCTCCCATTACCCCACTCCTTAGTTCAGTCCTACTAATTTAAGATCCGAACCTAAGTCGACCTTCACCGAGCTGATAATAGAATGAAACATATTTAATAATGAATTTTGTATATTAGAAAATATACTAAAAATGGGTTGCCTGAAAAAATCCTGAACAGACTATTTTTAATTATTTTTGCGCGTATGTTCTGGGGAACATCGCGATATCATTTTGCCCAAATGTCTGTAATTTTCGAAATTTTCGCCGAAAATCGTCTCAAACGATTGGGTTCGACTCCCTGATGAAGAATTCGAGGTCAAATTTGATTCAGTACGTCCGGCCAGCCATGCGGCCGTTGCCACGATAACTTGAGAACGGAAAGAGCTAGCATCGCAATACGACGGACAAGTTCGTTAATGGGCATAATCGACCCAATGGTTTCCGAGTAATGATTTTGTTTTCAACCAATATAAATCCGATCAAATTGAAACTTGGTGAATAGTTGTAGAATATAAACCTTAGCACGTTTGTGAAATTTTGTGAGAATCGTATCACTAGAAAGTTTTAAAAAAATTATTAAAAAATATTTTTTATGTCTCGATAACCTGAGAACGAAAAGAGATAGCGACTTTAAATTTTCAGGTTAGGTTGAGCATCTGAATGTGACATTTGAGTTTGTTTATAAGCATAATCGGTCAAACTGTTTTGGAGTTATCACCATCTGAAATTTGGTTGTTATTTCTTCAATAACTCAAAAAATACTAAACCGATCCAATTTAAATATGGTTATTAGTTGAAGAATGCCAACACGAAAATATTTGCAAAATTTTGTGAGGATCGTATAACTAGAAATTTTTTTAAAAATCATTGAAAATCATTGAAAAAAATTCTATATATCAGAAACTATTCATCCAACATGGCAGATATTTTGCGAGAGCCTTCAAAACCTAACTCTACTACCAATTTCCAAGTTTGAACACGATCGGATCTATATGAGTGGTATTCTTTTTACCTTGTTGCATCTCAATAGATGCATAGAATCTTGCATCTTGCCTTCTAACTACTGAGTCCGAACTGAGAATCTCAGTTAATCTCAGCTGAAATTGGTAAAAAGAATACCACTATTGCTGGAGATAAAAAAAAATAGTCTGTCCAGGATTTTTTCAGGCAACCCATTTTTAGTTTATTATCTAATATACTAAATTTATTATAAAATATGTTTCATTCTATTATCAGCTCGGTGAAGGTCGACTTAGGTTCGGATCTTCTACTATAAGTTTCCGATTACACCTCGATTCCTCGAATTACCCGGCCACGCATATTCGAAGAATGGCGTCGAACATTCGCGGAAGAACGAATTTACTCAGGGTGGTTACAAAAATAATACCTATTGATGCACGATTCCAAAGGTTATATTTGAGAAACTTATAAATCAAAAATGCTATGCTAATTCTTACGCAAGTAATTGTACAAATTACAGATAATAAAATGAGCCACTTTTCATCCGCCATCAGTTCAATAGATGTGGACTTTTTACTGGTATATCATTACTTTTAATTGGAGATTTATTTTGCAGATCTCCGTCTCTGTTCATATTTGTATTATGTCTATATTTATCTGCATAATTGTAGGTCACTAGATACGCCAATATGCGTTCGATGTATTTGTTGTACTCAACCGTACTCATCCATTAAGATTGCTGACGACAATTTTTTTTTGTATTTCTGTGAACTTAAATCGCAAGGGCTGACGTATTTATTGAATATTACAAGGAATAGTTCCACATAAAACAAAATGCTATCAAAGCTTCGGTCAGATATTCGATAATAGATTGGATTGGACCGGAGTTTAAAAAAATTTTACAGACTGGTCTCGCGGAAATTGGGTGTTATGAATGACTACACCGAATCAAAAGTTGAAACAAGCCGTAACAGTTCGCAGGGGTAAGTTTTTATAAGTAGCAATTTCACTTTACAGTGTCTTTATAAATGATTTTGTAACATCGTATAGTTGGTTCTGAAACCCTCTCATTTTGCCGCTTCATATGCATGCTGTTCACATTTGCAATTCCAGGCACTGAATTCATAATATACCTACGCATAACCTCACTTTCAAAATGTGTTACATTATTCTCATTAGTAAATTCTTTTTCGTTTGTTGTCTAATATAGTAGTGTGTGCAGTTGTCCCATCTTGTTTAAAATACCACAACTGTATTTCTTCGTCATCTGGTTGGTTTATGAATGGCTCCAGAATTATCCTTTTGTACCTTTCACCATTAATGATATCGTATCGTGAAAGACAACTGGGCCATATATTCTACGACGAGAAACTACTAACCACACATAAACTTTTTGCGATTGTAATGGAGTATCAATGAAACTGTTAGAGTAAGATCCCAGGGCCACCAGACGTCACGTATTTTCTGACGAACGAAATGTGCTGTACGGTTTCTATTCGGAACCGAATCTGAACCGAAGCACCGTTTCACACTTGACGCCAGCGACCGAATTGAAGGCGAAAACGGAACGAACCGAATGGAACCGTATGCATGTGAAACAAGCCTTACTGCAATGGTACAATTAGTCAATGGTGAATGGCTCTACACTGTAGAGGCCTGTAAAAATGAATATGTATCAGCGAAGTAGCCTGATGTTCAGATTCTAGAATCTCACGATCTCGCGCCCATATCCATCTACTAAACTCACACAAGGCTGCTCGAATCTCTCTAATATATATCTGATCGTGTTCAAACTTGGAACTTGGCAATAGAGTTAGGTTTTGAAGGCTCTCGCAAAATTATAGCGATGTCGGATGAATAGTTAATGATATATATAATATTTTCCATGATTTTTTAAAAAAATTTCTAGTAATACGATCCTCACCGAATTTTGTAAGAATTTTCGCGTTGGCATGAGGTTTACAACTAATAACCATGTTTGAATTTAATCAGTTTTGTATTTTTCGAGCTCTTGGGGAAATAACAACCAAATATCAGAGGGTTATAACTCCAGATACACAACCTAACCTGAAAATTTCAAGTCGCTATTTCTTTCCGTTCTCAGGTTATCGTGACATAAAAAATATTTTTTTATAATTTTTTTAAAATTTTCTAGTGATGCGATTCTCACAAATTTCACAAATGTGCTTAAGTTCATATTCTACAACTATTCACAAAGTTTCAATTCGATCGGATTTATATTGGTTGAAAATAAAATTATTACTCGGAAACCATTGGGCCGATTATGCCCATTAACAAACTTGTCCGTCTTATTGGGATACGCCACCTACCCTGAAAATTTCAAGTCGCTATCTAATTCCGTTCTTAAGTTATCTGGCAACGGAAGGCCGGCCGGACAGAATCAAATTTGTCCTCGAATTCTTCATCAGATAGTCGAACTCAATCGTTTGAGACCATTTTCGGCAAAAAAATCGAAAATTACAGATATTTGGGCAAAATGATAACGCGATGCTCTCCAGAACATACGTGAATTTTTAAAAAATATTATTCATCTGACGATATCTTGAGAACGAAAAGAGATAGCGAATTGAAATTTTCAGGGTAGGTCGAGCATCCGAATGCAACATTTCATTTCGTTAATAGGCATAATCGGCCTAACAATTCTGGAGTTATATCTGAAATTTTGTTTTCATTTCCTCCTTAGCTCAAAAAATATGGTAACCAGTTGGATAATGACCAAGCGCAAATTTTTATGAAATTTCGACAGCATCGTATCACTATAAAATAAAAAAAAAAAAAATTCAATATCTCATAAACCTAACATTACAGCCAAGTTCCAAATTTGAACACGATCAGATCTGAGCAGCATTGAGTGAATTCAGTAGCTGGATGGGTGGCCGTTTCCTCGATCACTTTCGAATGGAAAGATATAGTGACCTCGATTTTCAGGGTAGGTTGCGCATCCGAATGGGACAGTTATGTTCATTGTTGGGTATAATCGGCCAAACGGTTTCAGAGTTATGCCCATCTGGAATATTGTTTTCCCGATAACTCAAAAAATATAGATCCGATCGAATTGAAACTTGTTAAGTAGTTGTAGAAGACCGACAGAAAGAATTTTGCGTGAGAATTGTATTACTAGAAAATTTTGAAAAAAGGATCAAAAAATATTATTTATCTCACGATTACTTGAGAACGGAAAGACATAGCGACTTGCAATTCTTAGGATAGGTTGTGCATCCTATTGCGACATTTGAGTTTGTTAAAAGGCATAATCGGCCAAACGGTTTTGTAGTTATATCAATCTGAAATTTGGTTGTTATTTACACTATAACTCAAAAAATACGATGCCGATTCAATTCGATATAATAGAAGAGAATGGACAACAGAATATGCGCGCAAAAGCTTCTGACTTCACGTCATTACTTGAACCAAGTTGTAATATCATCCAAAAATTACACACTTGAATATAAATATCTAATTATGCATCAGTCTGTATATTAGAGTATAACCATGTTATAAATATTTAAATTTATGAAATTTTTAGTTTGTCGGTGGATTATTAAATGACAGAATTTTCCACCTATTAACTTCCCGATTTTCTCATGTTTATGATTCTTACAATTGATGAAAACTCCAAAAAAGTGTTGAATTTTAATTTGAAAATACTAGCTGACCCAGCGAACTCTGTTCCGCCTTAGAGGCAATAAATAAGCAGATTTTAGATTTTATTTTACACGTTTGTCATAAAATATAGATAATGTATATTCACCGTTTCAATACAATCACTTTTTGCGCGTATGTTCTGGGGAACATACGCGTTATAGTTTTGCCCAAATGTGAAATTTAATTCTGTGGTGCCGTCCGGCCGGCCGTCCGGCCGTCCGTTGCCACGATAACTTGAGAACGGAAAGAGCTAGCGACTTGAAATTTTCAGGGTAGGTGGCGCATCCCAATACGACGGACAAGTTCGTTAATGGGTATAATCGGCCCAATGGTTTCCGAGTAATAATTTTGTTTTCAACCAAAATAAATCCGATCGAATTTTCAACTTGGTGAATAGTTGTAGAATATAGACCTAAGCACGTTTATGAAATTTTGTGAGAATCGTATCGCTAGAAAATTATTAAAAAATTATTAAAAAATATTTTTGTTGTCACGATAACCTGAGAACGGAAAGAGATAGCGGCTTGAAAATTTCAGGTTAGGTTGTGCATCTGAATGCGACATTTGAGTTTGTTTATGAGCATAATCGTCCAAACGGTTTTAGAGTTATAGCCATCTGAAATTTTCTGAAATTTGGATGTTTTTTGTTCCTCATTAACTCGAAGAATACAAAACCGATTGGATTCAAACATGGTGAATAGTTGTAGAATATAGACCTTAGCACGTTTATGAAATTTTGTGAGCATCGAATCGCTAGAAAATTATTAAGAAATTATTAAAAAATATTTTTGTTGTCACGATAACCTGAGAACGGAAAGAGATAGCGGCTTGAAAATTTCAGGTTAGGTTGTGCATCTGAATGCGACATTTGTGTTTGCTTATGAGCATAATCGTCTAAACGGTTTTAGAGTTATAGCCATCTGAAATTTTCTGAAATTTGGATGTTTTTTGTTCCTCATTAACTCGAAGAATACAAAACCGATTGGATTCAAACATGGTTATTAGTTGAAGAATGCCAACGCGAAAATTTTTGCAGAATTTCGTGAGGATGGTATAACTAGAAAATTCAAAAAAAAATAATTAAAAATAATTGAAAAAAATTCTATATATCATAAACTATTCGTCCGGCATGGCTGAAATTTTGGGAGAGCCTGCAGAACCTAACTCTACTGCAGAATTCCAAGTTTGAACATGATCGGATCTATATTGTTGGAGAACCGAGCAGCCTTTTGTGAGTTCGGTAGGTGGATGCGAATCGTCGTATGATATGTTGTCTATGGTCGTATTTTTGCGAGAACCTCCAAAAATAAAATATGAATGTCATGATGACATATTATTATACATATATATTCATGGTAAAATCGTGTTATTTCATCACAAATCTATAGGAGATTAGATGATAGCCCTACATTAGTGGTCAGACCTGGTTTTGAAAGAGATCCTCCTTAGGAGGAGGCAACTAAATATTGAAGGGATTTCTATGAACAAGAGTGAATATCTTTGAGGAATAGAGAGGCGATTCTTCTTCAAGAGATCCATGTGCCTTCAGAGGAGTATATTTGCGAGAGGGGACCTTTGAATTTTGCAGAAGGCTTCTGATCTTGTAAGGTGAGAGGCTCATTTGTGGATATTAAATCTCGTGATGGGTAGAAAGGAATTCTAGGCCAGTTTTTCTATCACTAATGAGAATATATCTTTATGTAATAACGGGTGATTTTTTGAGAGCTTTTGGATTTGATTTGAAAAAAATTGGTTCAAGCACTGACGTGAAGTCAGAAGCTTTTGCGCGTATGTTCTATTGTCCATTCTTCTGTATTGGACACTTAATCGAATTTACCATGGTAAATTCGATTAAGGACTGACGTGAAGTCAGAAGCTTTTGCGCGTATGTTCTATTGTCCATTCTTCTGTATTGGACACTTAATCGAATTTACCATGGTAAATTCGATTAAGGGTGTCCAATACAGAAGAATGGACAATAGAACATACGCGCAAAAGCTTCTGACTTCACGTCAGTGCTTGAACCAATTTTTATCTCAATAATAGAACGTTAATTGGACGTAGTTAAGCAGAAAGAATCCGACCCACAAATCGTTGTTTAGGAATTTCAACTTGAAGTATATGAGTAAATACACTATTTTTGTATCTAATTTTATTGGTACAATATATCCAACCCTCCAGAGACTGTTCAACCATTTATTATTAGCCAAAGTATATATTTCATAGAAGTCATAAAAATTACTTTAATGTTTTATACTAATAAAAATCCAAGTTAGCTTATATGTGACATAGCATTATAGCAAATATATTCAAACTGAGCAGGGATTTCATTGGGACGTTTTCTGCAAATGGTCAAAAAGTTGATTTTACAACAGATCGTATATAAAACTAATTTTTGACAATTTGGGTTGGACGTTTTCTGCTTAACTGCGTCCAATTAATCATATATCAATTTGCAACATTCGAAGATAATCGATGCCGTATCTGCGGTCGCATAAGGTCCCAATTCAAATACTTTATGAGAATCTATCCAAGGTACCTATTAAGTTAATGCTTTGTTGTGGTACAAATCACTTCAATCGCGTTCAAGTGTGCCGTGAGAAAAAGAGCACCCTGTACAGTAATGGTTTATTTTCAACGATGTACGCCTCGAAAATATATTCTTTAACACAAATGAATGAAATTGTACGATGATGACGTGAAAAATAGCAAGTTGAAATTGACGTTAGAATAACACCCTGTATGAAGATTTTGAACAAATACATTATGAGAATCCATCCAAGGTACCTATTTAGTTAATGCTCTGTTTGTGACAAAAATCACTTCAATCGCGTACAATTGTGCAAAAAAGTATCATATGTCCGTCTCCTGGTTCTAAGCTACCTCCCCACCAATTTTCAGCCAAATCGGTATAGCCGTTCTTGAGTTATAAGTGGTGTAACTAACACGACTTTCTTTTATATATAAAGATTCAATTTGTAATCACAATTTTATGAATATTTGAAATAAATAATTTCACTCTATTGAAGTCAGGAGCTTTGATTCAATGTTCAATTTATTTCATTGATTTGTACCACTGAAATGTATATTTACTAGAGTTTCTTTACCTATATCTATCCAGCAATAGCAACAACATCTCAAATGCATCTTTGGGAAATTGTTTGAAATATGCACTCGATAAAATAAATATGCATGTATTGAACATTTAACGATCATCACTCTTCGAAGCAAATCTATACTGTCAAAGTAACGTCGCTAATTGATAATTATCACTAATCCAAAATAGTATTAATAGTAAATCAAATTCATAGCAACGATTAAATCGTTAGTTTAGATACCATCATTGAGATATCATCATGAGATATGTAGTTTACTGGAATACGTAATTTTGGGATCGGAAGGGGCGGTGAAATTTTGTGACCTCCCCGTTCACCAGACTTAAATCCTCTAGATTTTTTTTACTGGGCTTTTTTAAAAAATGAAATTTTTTCGAATCCCATAAGAGATGAAGCACAACTAAGGGACCGCATTCGTATTTCAGCAGCCAAAATAGCGGGGAGAAGTTTGTATGGTTTGAAAAGGTCATTTCTCAATAGATGCAGGGCATGTATTAGAGAAGGGGGTGGTCATTTTGAGCATTTGCTTTAATAAGAATCCTGAATTTTTATTATTGATATTTTTATAAAGTTTCTTCACAATAGATTTGTTTATGTTGAAGTTCCTGTGCGTTATTACATTTTATCATTGCAATTAATGAATAATTTCACTTTATAAGTAATTTAAGAACTAACTGACATTTTTCAAGAGAATTATTCAATATGTTACAGCAGAATCTGCAAAATGAAAGGATTTGTGGAAAAAGTGACAAAATCAGTTTTTCACAGAAATGCTCTATTTTCGATAAACTTTCAAATATCTTTTTTCGTGAAGAAGGTTATCACCTGTACTTTACCTTTTCGGAATCCTCACAAAATGGGCAACTTTTCAACGTAATATGCAGAAAAGGTCTAGTGTCTTTTTTTATACCACGTCAGATAGAATTCAGTACAAAAAAACACTTCCTTCAGAACGTGAATTTTAATTTTTTTTTTCAGAATCCCTGTATAATATTTTGTGCTATTTTTCATTGCATGAATTGAAGTAATCATTCAACAATATTTACGGAAAAAAAACTGATTCGAAAAGAATTTAATTGTAGCTTCCGCAAGAGAGAAAGCATTTTAAGTGAAAAAATTCAACATTTTCATGAAACATCAAATATCTCGAAAACTGTGAGACTTTCATATGAACGATTTTTTCACAACAGGTAGAGCACATTCTCATCTATTTTCTGTTTTCGTTTGACGTGGTCTTTACGGGACACCCTGTATATCATTCCCAACTCTGCAACCAATACTCGGAGTGTCCCAACTATCTGTCAGATTTCGCTGAAATTCAGCAAAAACCTTCAAGCTAACTGATTTCGGCTCGATCGGCTATTTTTGGAATTATATCATTCTAAAATTTGAATTCAGTCGATGCCCATAGCATTTTTGCGTGTATGTTCTGGGGCACATCGCGTTATTATTCTGCCCAAATACAGACATTTGGGTAAAATAATAATAATTTTCGAATTTTTCGCCAAAAATGGTCTCAAACGATTGGGTTCGACTCCCTGATGAAGAATTTGAAGTCAAATTTGATTCTGTCCGTCCGGCTGGTCGTTGCCACGATAACTTGAGAACGGAAAGAGCTAGCGACTTGAAATTTTCAGGGTAGGAGGCGCATCCCAATTCGACGGACAAGTTCGTTAATGGTCATAATCGAATTTACCATGGTGAAGCTCCTGATGACTTTACGAAAAGAAAATTGGTTCAAGCACTGACGTGAAGTCAGGAGCCTTTGCGCGTATGTTCTATTGTCCATTCTCCTGTATTGGACACTCTTAATCGCATTTAACATAATGAATTCTATTGTTTGTTCTCCTGTATTGGACACGCTTAATCGAATTTACCCTGGTGAATTCGATTAAGAGTGTCCAATACAGGAGAATGGACAATAGAACATAAGCGCAAAAGCTCCTGATGACTTCACGAAAAAAAAATTGGTTCAAGCACTGACGTGAAGTCAGGAGCCTTTGCGCGTATGTTCCATTGTCCATTCTCGTGCATTGGACACTCTTAATCGAATTTACCATGGTAATTCTATTGTCTATTCTCCTGTATTAGACACTCTTAGTCGAATTCACCATGGTAAATTCGATTAAGCGTGTCCAATACAGGAGAACAGACAATAGAATTCACCATGATGAATTCGATTAAGAGTGTCCAATACAGAATACATGGTGAATTATATTGTCTGTTCTCCTGTATTGGACAGTCTTAATAGACTTTACCATGGTGAATTCGATTAAGAGTGTCCAATACAGGAGAATAGACAAAATAATTCACCATGGTAAATTCGATTAAGAGTGTCCAATACAAGAGAATGGACAATAAAACATACGCGCAAAAGCTCCTGACTTCACGTCAGTGCTTGAATCAATTTTTCACATGCGCTTCCTTCATTCATATTCAATTTAATGCATTATTTCGGGAGAGTGTGTGAGGCATGAATACACAATAGAACATGAGCGCAAAAGCTACTTACTCCACGTCATAGTATTAAACCATAAGCGTTCATAAAAAAATGTGTATTTAACCCGACGAACCGGATTATTAACAATTTGAAAAATATAATTATTACAATTTTTAAACTATCATCAATATTTATGAGTTAAGGTGCTTGCTTATATTGCATAGCAAATTTTCGTAATTTTTCTTCCGAAACAGTGATCAGGCATTCATTATTACTAGTACATAATTATAAACGACGCTTTGAAATTCGAAACAACGATAGCAATTATACTTGAATAATAAACATGCACAATGGATATGTAGGCGATTTTCTATGAAAATATTTAATGTATCCTGCCTTCATATTTATTTTGAAAAGACTTGAACTGAAGAATGACGAGTATCGGTTGGACCAAACATAATTTTATTACTTCGTGTAAACACAGCAATTTTCACAATAGATTTATTATTTCCATCTATCTAAGATTTGCAACATTTCCACTAAGTATTACCTTCTTCATACCTCACAAACTAAAACTACTGATCTCAGAAAATCGCGTTGGAGTACATTGGCCCATTTTGCCCAAATCTCTGTAATTTTTGAATGTTCTGTCCAAAATAGTCTCAAACGATTTGGTTCGACTATCTGATGAAGAATTCGAATTTGATTCTGTCCTGCCGTTGACACGGCAACTTGAGAATGGAAAGAGATAGGGACTTTAAATTTTCAGGGTAGGCAGCGCGTCCCAATACGACGGACAAGTTCGTTAATGGGCATAATCGGCCCAATGGTTTTCGAGTAATAATTTTGTTTTCAACCAATACAAATCCGATCAAATTGAAACTTGACGAGTAGTTGTAAAATACAAACTTAAAGACTTTTGTGATAATCGTATTAGTAGAAAATTTCAAAAATATTATTAAAAAAAATATTTTTGTTACGATAACCTGAGAACCGAAAGAGCGACTTGCAGTTTTTAGGGTAGGTTGTGCATCTGAATGCAACATTTGAGTTTGATAATAGGCATAATCGGCCGAACCAAAATCTGCCAAACGGTTTCGGAGTTATACCCATCTGGAATACAGACCCCGATCGAATTGAAACTTGGTATCTAGTTGTAGAATATCGACATAAGGACGTATGTGAAATTTTGTGAGGACCGTAATTTAAAAAAAAAATGGGTTCAAGCCCTGTGGACAGGAGCTTTCTGGCGCTCTAGTTCAAACAGACAAATTATATCTCCGAAAGTATTGGTTTCTCAGAGTTGGGAATTAAATCAATGTATTCTTATGAAAGAACTGCATCATAAAGGAAATTAAATTCAAATAATAGTTCATTTTTTTTTACCTTGTAAACGATCAAAATTTCCTGATCTACGTTCACCAAATTTTCTCCTCTCTCGAACTACAGAATTATGCTTTCAATATTTACGTAATATTTTCAAACATTTTCGGGTGAGGTCCCCGTTGCATCGCTAAAATACGAGTATTTCAACCCCAATATTCTTGAAGTTACAATATTCCCTTCTGTCAAGTTGACTTTATGACAATTCATACATAGAATATACATAGAATAATTATATCAATCTGTGAAATACGATTTACATTGAAATTTTGAAAAATCATATCTCCGAAAGTATTAGCTTGTTAGAGTTAAAAATGATACGAATGGATTCTTATGATAAAACTGCTTATTAAAAAAAATTTAATTTGGAATTTGTTTTGTAAAAAAATATTTTTTTTTATATTACTCCGAAACCTTCTGTCCGATTTTGCCCAGTAACGAACTTAGCCGAGATATTCATCCCCCAAACCTACTCTGAAAATTTCAACTCTCTAGCTCATTCCGTTCGAGAGTTATCGTGCCTACGGCCGGCCGGACCGGCCGGACAGAATGAATTTCGACCACGGATTCTTGATCAGTGAGTCGAACCAAATCGTTTAAGACCATTTTCATCGAAATATTTGAAAATTACAGACATTTGGGCAAATTGATAAGCACTCAGTTCCGAGGAACTAGAGCGCCAAAAATGGGTTCAAGCCCTGTGGACAGGAGTTTTCTGGAGCTCTAGTTCAAACAGACAAATTATATCTCCGAAAGTATTGGTTTCTCAGAGTTGGGAATTGAATCAATGTATTCTTATGAAAGAACTGCATCATAAAGGAAATTAAGTTCAAATAATAGTTTATTTATCAAGACTAAATGAGCAATCTGAGAATGAGAACTGCACCATGGAAGAAATCAAATTAAAATAGCTGAAATGAATTTGACTCTTTCTTATAAAACAGGATGAAATGTACGAGTATGAACACAGATCTTATAATAAAGCATAGATAGAATAATTATAGCATTCTTTGAAAACATAGAAGTACGTACGATACATTATTGAAATTTAGAAAAATCATATCTCCGAAAGTATTAGCTTGTTGGAGTTGAAAATGATATCGATGGATTTTAATGGTGAAACTGCATCTTAAATAAAAATTACACACATTTGGCAAATTGATAAGCACTCAGTTCCGAGGAACTAGAGCGCCAAAAAGTGTAATTCCCTTTCCGGGATTTGAGACCGCCTTCTTTCGTTCCGAAACCGAAAACCCGACTTACTAGATGAAACGGCTATCGGGCTCCTCGTACGATCTTGTCGATCTCCGGTATTAGAATAAAACGTCGGTACTTACCTGGGATATATATTCTTAATTTTCACTTTTCGACATAAAATCGCCACATGGGGGTTTATTTGACGGTTTTTTACCCTTGTCTCTCTAAGTCGATTTTGACGTTTCTCGAACCAACTATTAGCAAGGAATTAGACAATGTCATGTCTCAGGAAAATAAGTTGACATTATGACAATTCATACATAGAATAATTATATAGTTCTGTGAAAACGTAGATAGGTATACGATTTTTTATTGAAATTATTAGCTTCTTAGAGTTAAAAATGATATTATTGGATTCTTATGGTAAAACGGCTTATTGAAAAAAAATTTAATTTGGAATTTGTTATGTAAAAAAATAAAATTTTTTTTGTTACTCCGAAACCATCTGTCCAATTTTGCCCAACAGCGAACTTAGCCGAGATATTTATCTGCCAAACCTACTCTGAAAATTTCAACTCTCTAGCTCATTCTGTTCGAGAGTTATCGTGCCTACGGTCGGCCGGACAGAATGAATTTCCACCACGGATTCTTGATCAGTGAGTCGAACCAAATCGTTTAAGACCATTTTTATCGAAAAATTCGAAAATTACAGACATTTGGGCAAATTGATAAACATTCAGTTCCGAGGAACTAGAGCGCCAAAAAGACGAAAAAATATTATGTATCTCACGATAACTTGAGAACGGAAAGAGATAGCGACGTGCAATTTTGAGGGTAGGTTGCGCATCTGAATTCGACATTTAAGTTCGGTAATTGGCATAATCAGAAAAATTGTTTTGGAGTTACACTCATCCGAAATTTTGTTGTTATTTCCTCTATAACTCAACTATAACTAATTTTCGCGAAATTTCGTGAATATCGTATCCTGGAATTAATTGGGGAAGTTTTTTCGTATTTCAATTCCAATAGAATACATATGTCAGAATTAAAAAATACTGTGATCATATACCATTTTCTACTGAAATTTCAGATAGGGTATAACTCCAAAACCGTTTGGCTGATTATGCCTATAAACCAACTCAAATATCGCATTCAAATGCACAACCTTATCTGAAAATTTTAAGTTGCTATCTCTTTCCATTCTCAGGTTATCGCGGCATAAAAAATATGTTTTAATAATTTTTGTTTCATTTTTTAGAGATACGATTCTCACAAAATTTCACAAACGTCCTTAGGTTTGTATTCTACAACTGCTCACCAAGTTTCACTCGATCGGATTTGTATTGATTGAAAACAAAATTATTACTCGGAAACCATTAGGCCGATTATGCTCATTAACGGACTTGTTCGTCGTATTGGGGTGCACCACCTACCCTGAAAATTTCAAGTCGCTAGCTCCTTCCGTTCTCAAGTCATCGTGGTAACGGACGGCCGGACATAATCAAATTTGACCTCGAATTCTTCATCAGGGAGACGAACCTAATCGTAAATTCGAATTACAGTAATTTTGTGGTTTTAAGGTTAAAATTTAATTTTCTCAGCTATCTTGAACAATTTCATATTCCAGAAGCTATGCTCCAACGACTTCGTATGTGAAGTGAATAGACAATGGAACATGCGTGCAAAAACTCCTAACTTCACATCAGTGCTTTAACCACTTTTTATGCTGTAGGTATGGCTCAATCTAAAAATGTTGTTTTGAACAGGGGATACACATTTTTGTAAAATTTGTGAGCACATACCTACCAAAGGTTGAATAGACAGTGGGTCAGTGTGTGGCCAGGTCTTAGTGAAGACGCTCTGTGAATAAGTAGGTAATAGTATTTATGAAAATGATGATGAGGTGATGAGGAGTCAATGCAATAAAATGAACATTACACCAATGCTCAAATTTTAAGGACGTAAAGATATTCGAAGTAGTTGAAGTAAATTACTATTCGATATTTATATTTAATTATTGATATTTCTGTGAAGCTTCGGTCGATGCATACCATCCAGGCACATTCTGGTTATGTCTAGAGCAAAGCTATTAAATGTACATTGATTGGTGGAACTTCAAAGCGAACAGTTGTCTTGATTCGATATCGCATTTATTTTATATATTCTTCACCATATTTTTCCAATACTGCCTTGAGAATAATTCCGTAAGTTAAATATTTATCTATTTCTCATCCATTACTCGGTAGACATTTTTCGGTTGGTATTTTCCAAATAATAAACCTTGGTAATCGAACAAAAACAATTTTAATACCCCTGAGATGTGCACAGTAGAAATTTCGAAATTGGTAGATTTCAATAATATAATAAACTACTTGGAAAAGCACTGAGTTCGGGAGCTTTGGCACGCTTGTTCAAATTCAAAGTCTGAGGTGTCTCCCATCCAGGTACTGAATTCCCAAAAGCAGCTTGACTTCCAGGAAAAAATATTTTTCCAACACAACTTCCAACAATATAGTTTAAATAATAGAGTTTAAATCTAGGATTTGACTGTAAAATCGAAATCGTTAAGCGGAAAACGTCCAACCCACAAATTGTTAGAAATGAGTTTTAAATACGATATGTAGTGAAATCAAGTTTTTTACCATTTGCAGAAAACGTTCAAATGAAATCCCTGCTCAGTCTGAAAAAATATTTGCTGTAATGCTAAGCCACATATGAGCTAACTAGGATTTTTATTTGTGTAAAACGTTAAAGTAATTTGAATGGCTTCTATGAAAAATATACGTTGCTAATAATAAATGGTTGAACAGTCTCTAGAAGGTTGGATCAATTGTACCAATAAAATTAGATAAAAAAATAGTGTATATACCTCGGTATATACTTATATAGTTCAACGTAAATAAAACAATAAAAATGGGTTCAAGCCCTGTGGACAGGAGCTTTCTGGCGCTCTAGTTCAAACAGACAAATTATATCTGGTATTGGTTTCTCAGAGTTGTGAATTATATCAATGTATTCATATGATATCACTGCATCATAAAGGAAATTCAATTCAAATAATGGTTTATTAGATAAGTAATAATAAATTACCTTGTAATCGATCAAAAATTTCCTGATCTACGTTCACCAAACTACAGAATTATGCTTTCAATATTTACGTAATATTTTCAAACATTTTCGGTTGAGGTCCCCGTTGCATCGCTAAAATACGAGTATTTCAACCCCAATATTTTTGAAGTTACAATATTCCCTTCTGTCAAGTTGACATTATGAGAATTCATAGATAGAATAATAACTAGTGGGCCCGCAGATCTACCTAGCCAGTAGACCTACATTTTTCCGGTAGATCTACATTTTTCCGGCAGATCTACATTTTTCCGGTAGATTTACATTTTTCCGATAGATCTACATTTTCCGGTAGATCTACATTTTTCCGAGACTTCCTCAGACACACACACACAGAAAGTTTCAACGAAATCGGTCCGGTCGTTCTCGAGAGTCTATAAACCGAACACAGTGCTATCTACCGAGTTCCTATTGTGACTCTGAGGCCCATTCAAATACGCACACAAAGTTTAATCGAAATCGTTCGAGCCGTTCCCTATAGATCGATCGGGGCGCCCCTACAGGATGCTATTGTGAATCAGAGATACGCCGAAAGAAAATCACAGAGTTTCATCAAAATCGATCCGCCTGTTTCCGAGTTCCTATACATCGATTTTAGCGCCCCCTACAGGGTCCAATTGTGAATCTGAGCCGCCTTGGGTTCCACTGAAATACATACACGTAAAGTTTCGGAGTTGACATATTTCTTAAGACACCCTGTATAGCAGCGGTTATCATTTCGCAACGGTTTTACAAAGTTGAGAATTCTCCTCGCGATAGAAATCTCGAAGTGACATTTTACTTAAAACGCTTGCATTTGAAAATAATCGATGCCGCGAGGAAATGAACACCCTGTATAGTAATGGTTTATTTCCAACGATGTATGCCTCGAAAGTATATTTTCCAACACGAATGAATGAAATGGTATGTTCATAGCGTTAAAAACAGCAATCTGCAATTGACATTAAAAGAAAAACACCCTGTATAGAGATTTCCGAAAAATACATTATAAGAATCCATCCAAGGTTCCTATTTAGATAACGGTTTGTTTGTGGCACGAATCAATTCAATCGTGGCAAATTGTGCCGTGAAAAAAAGAACACCCCGTATAGTAATGGTTTATTTTCAGCGATATATGCTCAGAAAAAAAAAAGGAAAACACCCTTACTTAAAGTCGGCAGATATACCGTTATTCGAAGTTAATATTGCGATAAAAATTGAAAAAAAAACACGAAAAAGTATAATTCCCTTGATGGGCTTCGAACCCGCCTTCCCTCGTCCGAAACCGAGATATCCACTATCTATACATCTACACTATCGGACTCCTCGAAGGATCCTCTCGATCTCCGGTATTAGAATAAAACGTCGGTACTAACCGCGGATAGATATTCTTAATTTTCACTTTTCGACATAAAATCGCCACATGGAGGTTTATTTGACCGTTTTTTACCCTTATCTTCGCTTCTCGTCAACGTTCAGTCCCGAAAACTGCCTAGAACGGCCATTTCGTTGCGAAAAATTTCCCGCACCCCGTCTAACGGATTCATTTTGACGTTTCTCAGACAGACTTTTAGCAAGGAAAATTCCCGAGGTCGGAACTTCGAGAACTTGTATCGATTTAGTTGACATTATGAGAATTCATACATAGAATAATAATTATATCAATCTGTGAAATACGATCTACATTGAAATTTTAAAAAATCATATCTCCGAAAGTATTAGCTTGTTAGAGTTGAAAATGATATGAATGGATTCTTATGATAAAACTGCTTATTAAAAAAAATTTGATTTGGAATTTGTTTCGTAAAAAAATTTTTTTTTTTTTGTTACTCCGAAACCGTCTGTCCGATTTTGCCCAATAACGAACTTAGCCGAGATATTTATCCCCCAAACCTACTCTGAAAATTTCAACTCTCTAGCTCATTCCGTTCGAGAGTTATCGTGCCTACGGCCGGCCGGACCGGCCGGCCGGACCGGCCGGACCGGCCGGCCGGACAGAATGAATTTCGACCACGGATTCTTGATCAGTGAGTCGAACCAAATCGTTTAAGACCATTTTCATCGAAATATTCGAAAATTACAGACATTTGGGCAAATTGATAAGCACTCAGTTCCGAGGAACTAGAGCGCCAAAAACATAAAAATATTTGCATTGACATGCATGTCAATGCAAATATTTTTAATAAATTGTGAAACGTATAGTCGAGTGTTTTTTATTGTTTTATTTACGTTAGAACGATGTTTCACCAAGTTGAAATTCCTCAAAACTACAATTCTTTCTGCTTAACTACGTCCAAATAAGGTTTTGATGGCTCTTGCACGATTTCAGCAATATTTAAACAGTGACATAAGTCAAAAAATGGGTTCAAGCCCTGTGGACAGGAGCTTTCTGGCGCTCTAGTTCAAACAGACAAATTATATCTGGTATTGGTTTCTCAGAGTTGTGAATTATATCAATGTATTCATATGATATCACTGCATCATAAAGGAAATTCAATTCAAATAATGGTTTATTAGATAAGTAATAATAAATTACCTTGTAATCGATCAAAAATTTCCTGATCTACGTTCACCAAACTACAGAATTATGCTTTCAATATTTACGTAATATTTTCAAACATTTTCGGTTGAGGTCCCCGTTGCATCGCTAAAATACGAGTATTTCAACCCCAATATTTTTGAAGTTACAATATTCCCTTCTGTCAAGTTGACATTATGAGAATTCATAGATAGAATAATAACTAGTGGGCCCGCAGATCTACCTAGCCAGTAGACCTACATTTTTCCGGTAGATCTACATTTTTCCGGCAGATCTACATTTTTCCGGTAGATTTACATTTTTCCGATAGATCTACATTTTCCGGTAGATCTACATTTTTCCGAGACTTCCTCAGACACACACACACAGAAAGTTTCAACGAAATCGGTCCGGTCGTTCTCGAGAGTCTATAAACCGAACACAGTGCTATCTACCGAGTTCCTATTGTGACTCTGAGGCCCATTCAAATACGCACACAAAGTTTAATCGAAATCGTTCGAGCCGTTTCCTATAGATCGATCGGGGCGCCCCTACAGGATGCTATTGTGAATCAGAGATACGCCGAAAGAAAATCACAGAGTTTCATCAAAATCGATCCGCCTGTTTCCGAGTTCCTATACATCGATTTTAGCGCCCCCTACAGGGTCCAATTGTGAATCTGAGCCGCCTTGGGTTCCACTGAAATACATACACGTAAAGTTTCGGAGTTGACATATTTCTTAAGACACCCTGTATAGCAGCGGTTATCATTTCGCAACGGTTTTACAAAGTTGAGAATTCTCCTCGCGATAGAAATCTCGAAGTGACATTTTACTTAAAACGCTTGCATTTGAAAATAATCGATGCCGCGAGGAAATGAACACCCTGTATAGTAATGGTTTATTTCCAACGATGTATGCCTCGAAAGTATATTTTCCAACACGAAAAAATGAAAGGGTATGTTCATAGCGTTAAAAACAGCAATCTGCAATTGACATTAAAAGAAAAACACCCTGTATAGAGATTTCCGAAAAATACATTATAAGAATCCATCCAAGGTTCCTATTTAGATAACGGTTTGTTTGTGGCACGAATCAATTCAATCGTGGCAAATTGTGCCGTGAAAAAAAGAACACCCCGTATAGTAATGGTTTATTTTCAGCGATATATGCTCAGAAAAAAAAAAGGAAAACACCCTTACTTAAAGTCGGCAGATATACCGTTATTCGAAGTTAATATTGCGATAAAAATTGAAAAAAAAACACGAAAAAGTATAATTCCCTTGATGGGCTTCGAACCCGCCTTCCCTCGTCCGAAACCGAGATATCCACTATCTATACATCTACACTATCGGACTCCTCGAAGGATCCTCTCGATCTCCGGTATTAGAATAAAACGTCGGTACTAACCGCGGATAGATATTCTTAATTTTCACTTTTCGACATAAAATCGCCACATGGAGGTTTATTTGACCGTTTTTTACCCTTATCTTCGCTTCTCGTCAACGTTCAGTCCCGAAAACTGCCTAGAACGGCCATTTCGTTGCGAAAAATTTCCCGCACCCCGTCTAACGGATTCATTTTGACGTTTCTCAGACAGACTTTTAGCAAGGAAAATTCCCGAGGTCGGAACTTCGAGAACTTGTATCGATTTAGTTGACATTATGAGAATTCATACATAGAATAATAATTATATCAATCTGTGAAATACGATCTACATTGAAATTTTAAAAAATCATATCTCCGAAAGTATTAGCTTGTTAGAGTTGAAAATGATATGAATGGATTCTTATGATAAAACTGCTTATTAAAAAAAATTTGATTTGGAATTTGTTTCGTAAAAAAATTTTTTTTTTTTTGTTACTCCGAAACCGTCTGTCCGATTTTGCCCAATAACGAACTTAGCCGAGATATTCATCCCCCAAACCTACTCTGAAAATTTCAACTCTCTAGCTCATTCCGTTCGAGAGCTATCGTGCCTACGGCCGGCCGGACCGGCCGGCCGGCCGGCCGGCCGGCCGGCCGGACCGGCCGGACAGAATAAATTCCGACCACGGATTCTTGATCAGTGAGTCGAACCAAATCGTTTAAGACCATTTTCATCGAAATATTCCAAAATTACAGACATTTGGGCAAATTGATAAGCACTCAGTTCCGAGGAACTAGAGCGCCAAAAATGTCAAGAAAACTCTATGGAATCATTGAAATAATCTACGAATGGTGCAGGTTATTATTTCTTCTTCTATCCTTTACAATTTACCATATTTGACTTCTATTGTCCTATTAATATTTGAGTAGGTGGTTGATTATTGGCTTCAGGACTGGGCAAATAAAACGATCAATTCCAGGAATTCGACGTTTCGATCTTGGTTAAGATCTTTCTCAAGACTAAAAATGTTTTTTTTTTATTTTATAACATAGAACACAAACATATTTTGACACATTAAAATCCAAAACTGTATATACACATGACACATCACTAATCTACATTTATGAAAGGGCCAAACTCAAATAGGTTTTTTTTCCTTTTTGAGCGTATGTTCTGGGGAGCATCGCGTTATAGTTTTGCCCAAATGTCTGTAACTTTCGAATTTTTTGACGAAAATGGTCTCAAACGATTTACTTCGACTCCCCAATGAAGAATTCGAGGTCAAATTTGATTCTGTCCGGCCGGCCGTCCGTCCGTCCGGCCGTTGCCACGATAACTTGAGAACGAAAAGAGCTAGCGACTTGAAATTTTCAGGGTGGGTGGCGCATCCCAATACAACGGACAAGTTCGTTAACGGGCATAATCAGCCCAATGGTTTCCGAGTAATAATTTTGTTTTCAACCTATATAAATCCGATCGAATTGAAACTTGGTGAGTAGTTGTAGAATATGAACCTAAGCACGTTTGTGAAATTTTGTGCGAATCGTACCGCTAGAAAATTTTAAAAAAATTATTAAAAAATATGTTTGTTGTCACTATAACTTGAGAACGGAAAGAGATAGCGGCTTGAAGTTTTCAGGTTAGGATGTGCACGAGAACGCGACATTTGAGTTTGTTTATGAGCATAATCGACCAAACGGTTTTAAAGTTATAGCCATCTGAAATTTGGTTGTTTTTTGTTCCTCATTAACTCGAAAAATACTAAACCGATTGAATTCAAACATGGTTATTTGTTGTAGAATGCCAACGCAAAAATTCTTGCAAAATTTCGTGAGGATAAAATTTGTCAAAAATTCTTAAGAAAATCATTGAAAATTTAAAAAAAAAATTCTATATATCAGTAACTATTCGTTTGAAATTGCTGAAATTTTGCAAGAGCCTTTATAACCTAACTCTACTGCCAAGTTTCAAGTTTTAACACGATCGGTTGAATATTGTTGGAGATTCGAGCATTCTTGTGTGAGTTCAGTAGATGGGTGACCGTTACCTCGATAACTTTCGAACGAAAGGAGATAAGGACTTGCAATTTCCAGGGTAGGTTGCGTATCCGAAAGGGAGAGTTGAGTTCGTTTTTGGGCATAATCGGTCAAACGGTTTCCGAGTTATACCCACCTGGAATATTATTTCCTTGATAACTCAAAAAATAAATATTCGACCGAATTGAAGCTTGGTAACTAGTAGTAGAAAATCATCATAAAGACGTGTTTAAAATTTTGTAAGAACCGTACCCCTAGAAAATATGAAAAAAATGACGAAAAAAAATAATTTTAAGTACCGCACCCCCAGAAAATTTCAAAAAAATCACGAAAATAGTAATTTACGTAACAAGTCCGGAAAATAGGGTTTTTTTTGGACGAATAGACAAAATTCTAGGACGAGCGTAAGCGAGTCCTAGAAGTCTATGAGTCCAAAAAAACCTTTTTCGGGCGTGTTGCGTACAATATTTTTTCGGCAACCGTGTAGAATAACAAATCAATGAGACGACACATTTCTCTTTCATATATTTTGGTTCTTATTCAAATTAAACAGAACAGAAAATATAACATGTTAACTAATTTTATATGAACTGTCAGCCGTTTTCTCAGTGCTATGGTAACTTCATTTATCAAAAATATACCTACCAAGATTTTCATATTTACAATGACCAAAACGACGTGATTCTTCCGGCCTAGTCCGGGAAGTACGTACTTCCCGGACTAGGCCGGGAAATGCTTCTTTCTCAAAGAAAAAGCGTCCGGGAAGTGGGCACTTCCCGGACGGTTGCCGAAAAAAAAATTGGTTCAAGCACTGACGTGAAGTCAGAAGCTTTTGCGCGTATGTTCTATTGTCCATTCTTCTGTATTGGACACCCTTAATCGAATTTACCATGGTAAATTATGTTGTCCATTCTCCTGTATTGGACACTTGATTCGAATTTACCATTCGAAATTCGAATTAATTAAGGGTGTCCAATATAGAAGAATGGACAATAGAACATACGTGCAAAAGCTTCTGACTTCACATCAGTGCTTGAACCAATTTTTATCAATAAAATCATAAATAATTTTTTTCCTCCTTTGAAACTTACATTCACATTCGTTATTTACTCCAATCATCTATTTTAACAATTTGGTACTCACCAACTTGGTCAGATCAATTTTGGAGACTGAGTAATTCTATTGAAATTACATCCAAAATTATTGTCATTATAAAATAGTTATTAATTTGGTTTTATTTATCTCTTACAATGTCAGATACGCAGTCAAGAATCTGTTTGGGTCTTAATGATAAACAACATCTGTAAACCGAGATGCGCTGGAGACTTGGGAATTATTTGACGCGATATTTGATTATTCTATTTTCTAATTTGTTTTAATAAATTGCTGTAAATGACACTTAAAGATAGTACGTCAGTTCTAATATTGACAGTGTCATTTATCGATATGTGTATCATCTCGCTAATGCATCTGTTGTGATAATTCTTCTCATTATCCAGAATTTTTACCCCATTAAAGTCGAACTCATGATTTTTCTCAAAATGATGTGAAACCAGAGCGGTTTTCTCGTTTTTTTGTCTATTGATTTCTTTACACTCGTATGTGTGTTGGTAAATTCTGCTTTTTAAATAATAGGCAAACTTTCGATTGCAAATATTTGCTAACTGTTTGCGTCTGGTTGACACCAACAGTCAAACTAAAGCAAAAGACAGCAAACACTAGCAAACAGTTAGTTGAACGAAAGTGAGGCTATTGTTTAGTCATTTCTATATATGACAGATTATAATTCTTACATGAAATTTGACATATTAAACTAGATTTCAGCATTTTTAGATGTGGGTCTTTATTTACTGAAGAGTGCCTCGTCTTTTCTCAATGGGTAGAAAGCTAATTTTGCATTTTCTGTGGAATTGATGACTAATTGGTTGATTCTTTCTAATGAGAGTTTGACAAACACTTATATAAAACAAAAAAACTGGTGCGTGAAAGATTCAAAAGAACCAGATGAATCTGATGGGAGTGATGGGGTTGTTAGTGCTCACAGTGTCAATAGCTTCAAAAACGAGTTGGACATATGGTTTGGGACCCGCTCTGAGTGATATATGGTTCCTCGTGCTTATATTTATGAACCTTTGATTTTTTTCTCTGTCTGGTTGTTTGCACTTACATAATAGTTATTGTTCTTGATTTCGTTTTTACACTTATAAATTGGTAGGTATTGTAAGATGTGAGTCGATAAAACCCTTATCATTTTGTAACAATAATAATAATAATTCTCTGTAGTGTTCACGTCCAATTGATTGGTTCTATTCTGTCCAACTCCCTGTGAAATTTACTAGTTTAATTATAATAATGTGAAATTGGTTGCATTCTATCCTTCACATTGATAATTCAAAATCCTCTGATTCATTTTATATATATTTTATATACGTTTTTTTTTTCAGGTCACAAATTCTAGGTGTGAACATAGATATCAGCGACCCAATTTTTCAGGCCCTACTCATCTTAGGAATAATAGCATTTTTCGTTGCATGCACGCTGATCAAATTCTTCTCCTACTTAACTTGCGGTTTTTATCGAGGAACTGAAGATATGAATGGTAAAGTAGTTATCATTACTGGTGCCAACGGAGGCATTGGATTTGAAACCACAAAGGAATTGGCTAGGAGGGGAGCTACAGTCATAATGGCTTGTAGGAATTTGGTTACTGCCAACAAAGCTAGAGGTGAGGACAATTCATTTAAACCCATTTTCCTTTATTGCGCATTCTTTCTTGTTATCAAAGAAAATATGGTGTATACTAGAACATAGATGGCACCATTAATGCAAAATCATTTATGGCATTCGATAGCGCCATCCTTCAGAATGTTGTGTGTCAAAATTTCATAACAATCGGGACACGCGTTCTCAAGATATAGCTATTTGTGTCAGGCAATTTTGGTGTTTTTGTTGAAAGATGTAACGGGTGATTTTCTAAGAGCTTTTGGATTTGATTTACAAAAAAACACATAATATCTGAAAAATGTATGAAATCTTTATTTTAGTCGATAAAACGATCGATATAATTTAATGTTTAAAGATTATTTCATGTAAATGTTGGACGCGGCTGCGCTTCAAAGTTTCGATACGCCGGGTCCAATTTTGGCATACTTCCTCCAACATATCCAGTGTTCCCAACTGCAGGGAATTTTCCCTTTTTAGGGAATTTTAGCACCGAAAGGGAAAAAGGGATTTTTTTCATAAAATCGTCGAAATGAGGGAATTTTTCGAATTTTCGAGATAACATTATAATTTTCAATAAAATCATAATCATATGGGTCAGTTTCACTTTTGCAGCTTTCAGTTTTACAATTTCAGAGATTCCCCGACAATACCGACATATGTTTTCCAAAGGATATATTTTATTTTTTGAATTATTCCCTTTTAATTAGTTATTTTTTTTAGTTTCATCATATATTAAAAAAAAATATGGTGTTTTTATTCATGTAATATGAGATAATTTTACATTTTCCGGAGTAGAGGGAATTTTAGCTGGAAAATGGGTGAAATAGGGAATTTTTGACATCTGTCAAGGGAATTTTCATTCGAAAAGGTTGGGAACACTGAACATATCGGCCGGTATCTTACGAATACATTCTTCAATATTGGCTTCCAGTGCGTCAATCGTTGCGGGATTCTCGCTATAGACATGAGCCTTAACGTAGCTAATAGTCTAGAGGCGTCGAATCACACAACCTAGCGGCCAATTGACCGGCCTTAACGTGAAATAAACTACTAATCGAACTCGCCTCTCAATTGGCAATTATTTCGCGTTCTGTGTGGCATGTGGCACCGTCTTGTTGAAACCTCATATCAGCCAAGTCCAGCTTTTCCATTTTGGTCAAAAAAAGTTTGTAATCATGGCATGGTAGCGCTCGCCATTCACAGAAACGTTCCAGTCTTCTTCGTCTTTGAAAAAGTACGGCCTAATAATGCCGCCGGTCCATAATCCACACCAAACAGTAAGTTTTTCGGGATGCATTGGTATAGTTCTTGGGATGCTTTTGGTTCCTGTTCACTCCAAATACGGCAATTTTTCTTGTTTTACTTGAAGTGCATGAATTTTGATAATAAAATTCAATAATTTGCAAGCGTTGTTCGTTTGTAAGTCGATTCATGGTTAAATTATAGACCAAACGGATCATGTTTGACAGCCACACAAGATACGAAACCCGCGTCGGCTGTCAAAAACAGTGTTGCCAAAAAGAAAGTTGGTAAAAATCACTCGTTATAAGAAAGAATTTCGTGTGTTGATAAAGCAATAATTCAATGACTCTGCTCCAGGGAAATAAACCGTCTGCTATAATGAATTTAAACGTGGTCGTAGCAACGTTGCACAAATACGTCTGTTAACGAAGAAAACGTCAAAAAAATCCGGAAAAATTGTTTTTACCGACTGCAAAATGAAGGTGATGGAGATGGCTGAGATTTCAAAGTTATCATATGGCAGTGTGCTTACTATTTTACACCACAAATTGGGAGTGAAAAAGCTCAACGCAAAGTAGATATCGGCTTTTATTAACACCAGATCAAAAACAACAACGCATCGACGAGGTCTGTATGCAGCTTTTGAACCATTATATTCCAAGAGTCAAGACAGTCGTCAGCTGAGTGGGTAGCATCAGTGTTGCCAATCTGTTACAATTGTAACAGATCTGTTACTATCGAAAGTAATCTGTTACCCTGTTACTCTGAGCAGAAATCTGTTACCATTTGAAGCAAATCGGATTTTCCTTCAGACGAAATGGTAATTTGTAAGTGTTCATTTTTGAATGTTCAGAATTATTTCCACAGAACACTAATAATATATTATTTCAAATTTCAATAAATGAAGTTTCAATAGCACATAGTCAAATTCATTAATTTTTAGGTTAATGATAATTCTGTTACGGTTTTCTTGGATCTGTTACTATTTTCGATGATCATCTGTTACTCTAGTTTGAAATACTCTGGCAGCACTGGGTAGCATAGACAAGATATACGTGGGTAGGTGCAGTAAAGCTACCAAATATACAAAAGTCGGTTGGCAAGGTTCTTGCGTCATTATTCTGGGATGCGCATGGTATTTTATTTATTGACTATCTTGAGAAAGAGAAATGAATCAATTCTGAATACTACACAGCGTTATTGGACTGATTGAGCGAATAAATAAAGAAAAAACGGGCCCCACATGGCAAAGTTAAAACCACTGTTCCAGCAAGCCAATGCACCATGTAGCAAGGCAATAGCTACTATGGTCAAATTGCATGAATTCCACTTCTAATTGCTACCTCACCCCTCTTAGTCGCCAGATTTGGCCCCCAGCGATTACTGGCTGTTCGCAGACCTCAAACGGATGCTCCAGAGAAAAAGATTTCGCTCCAGCAAGGAAGTCATTGACTAAACTGAGGCCTATTTGCGAGCAGAGAGCAAGCATTCTATAAACATGGTATCGAAAAGTTAGAGAAACGTTGGTCCAATTGTATCGCCCTAGATGTAAATTATGTCGATTAAAAACGAATTTTGCGAAAATATATATACATATACAGGGTGAGTCTTTGACCGCTGCATTAATTTTGCTCAAAGATTCCTCTCATCAAATGAAACACTTTTTTCATTTACCATTTTTCCAGATTCGGCTCAGGTAAAAAGTTACAAGCGTTTAAAGATTTCACAATGTGCTAATACACTCCCGCATATAAATTATCTATGACATTGTTGGCGGACGAGAATAAGGCATGGTAACGTGGTTTACAGCTTGATTCGGGATTCGAACGTTCAGGGACGGATCCATAAAAGTAGTGAAATTTCTGGAGTTTTCCATTTTAAAACATTCAATGAAGATTATCTCGAAAACGGTGCGTTTAAGGAGAAATGATGAAGAATAA
This sequence comes from Halyzia sedecimguttata, assembly GCA_937662695.2. Lineage (NCBI taxonomy): Eukaryota > Metazoa > Arthropoda > Insecta > Coleoptera > Coccinellidae > Halyzia > Halyzia sedecimguttata. The sequence continues at coordinate 71,800,604 of OW569414.2, forward strand.
TATAAAACGATGGAATATTCTTGAAATGACTCAAGAAAAACTTTATGTTCTTTCTTTATACTAATTTCGTTTAGTTTTATGAATCCACGAGTCCATAACTAGAAAACCAGTAGAAGTAGAAAATAACTAATATTTGGAAAATATGTATCATAGTTATAGGAAACTTTACGCCAACATTCATTTTATTCGAAAAAAGGATGTCAAAGCTACAAAATAAAAACTGTTTTTTTTTCAAAATTTCAACAGCCTGTATCTATTTACCTGAGCTGAATTTGGAAAAATGTTAAATGATAAAAGTGTTTCATTTGATGAGAGGAATCTTTGGTTAAAATTAATACAGTGGTCAAAGACTCACCCTGTATACTGTATATTCTAACTGTTACCGAAAACTTTTTGATCCTTGCGTTATTATTTATGACCGATTAAAAATATCAATGTATCATATTTTTATCGTATCGCGCATAGACATAGATAATCTATGTCTATATGCGGTCAGAGAAAACAATATTGTACTTAGAATTTTCCAGATGAGATCATAAGGGTGACCAAAAACGATAAAGTGTCGGTTAAGAAGCTAGATTTATCATCTCAAAGTTCAATCAGAGAGTTTGCCTCCGACATCAACAAAACATGTCCTCGTTTAGACGTCCTCATACACAATGCTGGTACTGCCGAATGGAACTTCAGCCGAACAGAAGATAACATAGAAACAACCATGGCAACCAATCACTTCGGACCATTTTTGCTGACGCACTTGTTAATCGGTACGATATTTCACATCATCTTCATACGGGATAATATAAAATTCATTAATATTTCAGACCTATTGAAGAAATCTGAACCTAGTAGGATAGTCGTTGTAGCATCTGAGTTGTATAGGCTGACATCTTTGAATTTGGATAACATCAATCCAACTTCTAGTATGTTCCCAGCATGGATCTATTACACATCGAAATATGCTAATATTGTCTTTACCATGGAACTCGCAAAACGCTTGGAACTGACCGGAGTCACAGCAAACTGTCTGCATCCAGGTCTAATCGACAGCGGTATTTGGAGAAACGTTGCTCCCCCATTGAGCTGGGGCCTCAGACTGATTATATGGGGTAAGAAAATATACTATTATTGAATATCACTAGTGCCCACTAGAAAAAATTACTGATTTAACTTCACTATAACCATAGAACAATATTTATCGAAGAGAGAATTCAGCACTGGTGCACCAAAAACCATAGAATTGAACCAAATCTCATTAAAATGTGGACTTTTCGAACTTAACACATTGCTAAGTTCGAAAAGTCCACATTTTTTACATCTGACATAAAAGTCGTTCGTTTAGCCCCACATTTCTCATTTGTCGAAATTTGCGTTTTTGGCGCTCTTGTTCCTCGGAACAGAGAGTGCTTACCAATTTGCCCAAATGTCTGTAATTTTCGAATTTTTCGATGAAAATAGTCTTAAACGATTTGGTTCGACTCACTGATCAAGAATCCGTGGTCGAAAGTCATTCTGTCCGGCCGGTCCGGCCGGCCGTGGGCCGTGGGACGTGGGCCGCGGGCCGTGGGAATGAGCTAGACAGTTGAAATCTTCAGAGTAGGTTTGGGAGATAAATATCTCGGCTTAGTTCGTTATTGGGCAAAATCGGACAGATGGTTTCGGAGTAACAAACAAAAAATTTTTTACATGACAAATTCCAAATTAAAATTTTTCCAATAAGCAGTTTTACCATAAGAATCCATTGATATCATTTTTAACTCTAACAAGCTAATACTTTCGGAGATACGATTTTTCAAAATTTCAATAATATATCGTAATTCTACGTTTTCACAGAATGATATAATTATTCTATGTATGAATTGATATAATGTCAACTTATTTTAGTGAGACATGACATTGTCTAATTCATTTCAGCAATCGTAGAATTATGAGAATTATAATTTGATATCATACTTTTTGTTGGTTGTTATTTTCATGCCGATGGTCAATCCATATGATGATGGGAATGGTAATGGTAAGTTAATAATATTGTGTTCAGAATATCTCTAGTAAAAACAAAACTGGATTATTGGTGTATTGGAGTATTGGAGTGGATTTGAGGAAAGAATATATTATCGTTCATCATAGAATTGAGGAATGAATATCTCGGATGAATTCGTTGTTGGGTAGAATTTGTCTATTGGTTTTGGATTGATAATTTTTGGCACTCTTGTTGAATTTGAATTCTTCTATGATGTTTGAATTCAATTTATGCTGCAGTTCTTTCATAGGAATCCATTGATATAATTCCCAACTCTGAGAAACCAATACTTTCGGAGATATAATTTGTCTGTTTGAATAAGAGCGCCAGAAAGCTCCTATCCACAGGACTTGAACCAATTTTTTCAAGTCGAAGTTAGCACATTGCTAAGTCCGAAAAGTTCACATTTTTTAAATCTGACATAAAGTCGTTCGTTATTCCCACATTTCACATTTGTCGAAAATAAATTTGCGTTTTTAAGTCCAGATGTGACGTCATAGATTAGATTTTTCCCATCTCATCATCATATGAAAATTGGTTCAAGCCCTGTGGACAGGAGCTTTGGTGCTCGTGTTCGAACTTTGACAATATGTCTGCGAAAGTATTGGTTTCTCAGAGTTGGGAATGATATCAATAGAATATTATGATACAACTGCATCATAAAATAAAATGAATTAAACTAGAATCCATTGATATCATTCCCAACTCGGAGAAACCAATTCTTTCGGAGTTACGATTTGTCAAAGTTTGAACAAGAGCGCCAAAGCTCCTGTCCATAGGGCTTTCCCACTTTTTCAATTTGGCTTCTGTGCGTCAATTCTCGAGAATTATCGTAATTAAATTCGAAACGTAGATTTATGACTCATCTCATATTGGATTTTATATACATCAGGAAATTATAATTACCTAGAGTATTCTATGAAATCATATAGAATTGAGAATAATTATTGAAATTTGGAAAAATCATATCTCCGAAAGTATCAGTTTTAAAGAGTTGAAAATGACATCAATGGAATCTTATGATGAAACTGCATCTTAAAAAAAATTGAATTTAAAATTTGTAATGCTAAAGAAAAAATTTATTTTTGTTACTCTGAAACCACCGATTTTGCCCAATAACGAACTTAATCGATATATTTATCTCCTAAACCTAACCTGAAAAATTTCAACTGTCTAGCTCACTGCGTTCGAGAGTTATTGTGTTAACGGCCGGACGGACGGACGGACAGCCGGACAGAATCAATTTTTACCATGGATTCTTGATCAGTGACTTGAACCAAATCGTTCAAGACCATTTTCAGCCACAAATTCCAAAATTACTGACATTTGGGCAAATTGATAAGCACTCTGGTCCGAGGAACAAGAGCGCCAAAAATGAGAATTCTCAAATCTAACGAAAATGTTTGCACGTATGTTCTGGGGAACATCACGTTATCATTTTGCCCAAATGTCTGTAACTTTCGAATTTTTTGACGAAAATGGTCTCAAACGATTTGGTTCGACTCCCCAATGAAGAATTCGAGGTCAAATTTGATTCTGTCCGGCCGGCTGTCCGGCCGTTGCCACGATAATTTCAGAACGGAAAGAGCTAGCGACTTGAAATTTTCAGGTTAAGTGGCGCATCCCAATATGACGGACAAGTTCGTTAATGGGCATAATCGGCCCCTATGGTTTCCGAGTAATAATTTTGTTTTCAACCAATCCGATCGAATTGAAACTTGTTGAGTAGTTGTAGAATATGAACATAAGCACGTTTGTGAAATTTTGTGCGAATCGTATGGCTAGAAAATTATTAAAAAATATTTTTGTTGTCACGATAATCTGGAAAGAGATAGCGGCTTGAAGTTTTCAAGTTAGGATGTGCATCTTAACACGACATTTGATTTTGTTTATAAGCATAATCGGCCTAACGGTTTTAGAGTTACAGCCATCTGAAATTTGGTTCATTTTTCCTCCTCATTAACTCGAAAAATACCAAACCGATTGAATTGAAACATGGTAATTAGTTGTAGAATGCCAACGCGAAAATTCTTGGAAAATTTGGTGGGGACAGTATTTATGGAAAATTTTCAAGAAATCATTGAAAATTGAAAAAAAAAAATCTATATATCAGTATCTATTCATCTGAAATTGCTGAAATTTTGCAAGAGCCTTTAGAACCCAACTCTACTGCCAAGTTCTAATGTTTGAACACGATCGGTTAAATATTGTTGGAGATTCGAGCAGCCTTGTGTGAGTTCAGTAGATGGGTGACCGTTGCCTCTATAACTTTGGAACAAAAGGAGACTTGCAATTTTCCGGGTAGGTTGCGTATCCGAATGGAAGAGTTGAGTTCGTTTTTGGGCATAATCGGTCTAACTGTTTCCGAGTTATACCCTTCTGGAATATTAGTCCGGTCAAAGTATACATACCAGGTTACCAAAATTCGCATAGAGCTGAAAATTGGTAGAGATGGTCAGGATACCATTAGAAAGAAAGGGTGAAAAAGTTATTCAAGGTCAAATGTCGCGAAAATGGGTTTTTCGCTTTTTTCAGCCAAACGGTGAGTTTTATCATGAAAATAGCTCAGACATAAATTGTAGATCGTGCAATTATCTACAAAAATTGTCTCTATACTTTTTTTCGTGAGAGTCGCCGTTTCCGAGATAGGAGCGAAGAAAGTTGTATGCTCCATAAAATGCACACGTTTCCACGTCACCTGTGTGGTAGTGTACTTGACGCGTTTTTCTTAACGTGGTTTCCCCGGTAGGCCTATTCCACGAACCGATCTGTACTAATAAATAATAAAAAAAATTGTCGTTAATTGTAAAGAATGTGATAAAATTATTGGTCCGAATTATAATCATTTATTACATCTGTTTCTTCTTGTTCTTCGTCTTCTTCTTCGAGCTGAGTGAAAATAAACTCGTCCAAAAGCGATGGATCGGATGTCTCGTCGTTTATATGAAATGAGTCCTCTACTAATGGAGATTCAGTATTAGAACAAAGCTGGCCTTGACAACTTGTACTAAGGAACAAAACAACCCAACTTTTTTGCATCCACAGTTGGCATTACATCCTTTTTTACAATTGCAAACATTGGTGTTGAGGAGTTTTTCCGGTGCAGGTAGAAGTAAAGTTTGGACAGGTTCTAATGCATTATCAATCAACATCCAACCCCAGTCTTTTGGGTCTAATTGATTACCAAGCCACACTTGAACTTGATAATATACCCGAAGAAGATGTTGTTGTGCAGAAGCCGAGGTTGGAGGAAGAGAAGCCAATTGCACTTGCTTTTTGTTACGAGTATTTTTGACAAAAGACACGTAACGGAACTTATCAATGCAGGTAATTTTTTTTGGAGCTCCGTACATGGCAAGAAGAAAGCGAATTCCATGAATAATTATGTCTTTTGGAGTAGATGTACTGGCTTCTTCTTGACTGTGTCGTCTTTTAGCTGATGCAATCGAACTCTTTCGAGTATAATTTTTACGACATTCCAAGTGGATTGTCACTGATATTTGATTCTGCAGGTACTCCGAAAATTCATCAGCCCTTTCAATACTTTCATCAATTAATGTCTTCATTCCACGATCAAAAGTAACACTTTCATTTTTAGTTAAAAGTTTACTACAAATAAAACAAAATTGCGACATATTTTTTGTAACTAATACAATACAAATAAGGTTAAAATATATAAACGATAAACGTAAAGCACGTGTTTCCACTACGAACGAAAGTTGCAGACTAGTAGTCGTTCGGTTATTAGGCCTTTGAAAGAAGAGCAGGTATACGACCCACGTGGATAGTCGAATAGCAGGCAGATGTTTGTCAAGGTTGCACTGGCGTAGAAGGCAATGGACTTAGTTTCTTTTGAGTTAATATTGATTTTTTTTAAGTTAATATACCGAAAGAAAAAGAATTCAACTCGCATTACGGCGCCAGTGACGAATGAACGTGGCGTACTTATGCATTTTATGGAGCATACAACTTTCTTCGCTCATATCTCGGAAACGGTGACTCTCACGAAAAAAAGTATAGAGACAATTTTTGTAGATAATTGCACGATCTACAATTTATGTCTGAGCTATTTTTATGATAAAACTCACCGTTTGGCTGAAAAAAGCGAAAAACCCATTTTCGCGACCTTTGACCTTGAATAACTTTTTTAGCAACAATGGGATTTTTGGGGACTTTTCACACTTTCTTTCTAATGGTATCCTGACCATCTCTACCAATTTTCAGCTCTATGCGAATTTTGGTAACCTCACCTCTGTTATTTGGTCTAACTTGACCGGACTATATTATTTCCTCGATAGCTCAAAAAATAAAGATTCGATCGAATTGAAGCTTGGTAACTATTAGTAGAAAATCAACATATAGACGTGTTTAAAATTTTTTAAGAACCGTACCCCTAGAAAATTTCAAAAAAATTACGAAAAAAAATTGGTTCAAGTACTGACGTGAAGTCAGGAGCTTTTGCGCGTATGTTCTATTGTCCATTCTCCTGTATTGGACACCCTTAATCGAATTTACCATGGTAAATTATGTTGTCCATTCTCCTGTATTGGACACTTTTACCATGGACGAATTTACCATGGTAAATTCGAATTAAGAGTGACACTTAATTCGAATTTACCATGGTAAATTCGAATTAAGAGTGTCCAATACAGGAGAATGGACAACATAATTTACCATGGTAAATTCGATTGAGGGTGTCCAATACAGGAAAATGGACAATAGAACATACGCGCAAAAGCTCCTGACTTCACGTCAGTGCTTGAACCAATTTTGTTTGTATTGTGTTGTCACATCTGTCAAGGTTTTCAAAATTTAAATGTAAAAATTGGTACAAGCACTGACGTGAACTCAGTAGCTTTTGCGCGTATGTTCTATTGTCCATTCTCCTGTATTGGACACTCTTAATCGAATTCATCATGGTAAATTCTATTGTCCGTTCTCCTGTATTGGACACTCTTAATCGAATTTACCATGGTAAAGTCGGAGGAGAATGGACAATAGAACATACGCGCAAAAGCGCGTCAGTGCTTGAAGCAATTTTTGTTTTCGTAATTTTTTTTAATTTTCCTTACGTCGATATTCTACTACTAGTTACCAATGTCGATTATGTCGATATTCTACAACTATTTACCAAGCTCCAATTCGATCGAGTCTATATTTTTTGAGTTATCGAGGAAATAATATTCCAGGTGGGTATAACTCCGGAACCGTTTTACCGATTATGCCCTAAAACGAACTTAACTCTGACATTCGGATGCGCAACCTACCCTGAAAATTGCAAGTCCCTATCTCCTTTCGTTCGAAAGTTATCAAGGCAATGGTCACCCATCCAGCTGCTGAACTCACACAAGGCTGCTCGGATCTCCAATAACATGGATCCGATCGTGTTCAAACTTGGAAATTGGCAGTCGAGTTATGTTTTGAAGGTTCCTGCAAAGTTTCAACGATCTCGGACGTATAGACTTTAATATATAGAATTTTCAAGGATTTTTAAAAAAATTTCTAGTCATACGATCCCCACGAAATTTCGCAAGAATTTTTGCGTTGGCATTCTACAACTAATAACCGTGTTTGAATTAGATCAGTGCTGTATTTTTCTAGGTATTGAGGAAAAAACAGCCAAATTTCAGATGGGTACATGTCCAAAACCGTTTGGCCGATTATGCGAATAAACACACTCAAATGTCGCATTCAGATGCACAACCTAATCTGAAAATTCAGGTTATCGTGACATAAAATTATTTTTTAATAATTTTTTTAAAATTTTCTAGTGATACGATTCTCACAAAATTTCACAAACGGCTTTAGGTTCGTATTCTACAACTACTCACCAAGTTTCAATTCGATCGGATCTGCATTGGTTGAGAACAAAATTATCACTCGAAAACCGTTGGGCCGATTATACCAATTAACGAACTTGCCCCCGTCATATTAGGACGCACCGTGTACCTACCCTGAAAATTTCAAGTCGCTATCTCTTTCCGTTCTCAAGTTATCGCGGCAACGGTCGGACGGATAGAATCCAATTTGACCTCGAATTATTCATCAGGGAGTCGAACCCAATCGTTTGAGACCATTTTCGGCAAAAAATTCAAAAATTATAGACGTGCAAAATGAATAATGAATAATGCGATGGTGCCTAGAACATACGCGCAAAAATATTTAATTTGAAATTTGTAATGTAGGGCAAAATTATAACACGATGTTCCCCAGAACATACGTGCAAAAATAGAAACATGACTAATATTCCGAACAGTGAGTGGAATACCGTTACAATTAATGAGGATTGGTGTTTTACCTATAACTTTCCTTGTTTGAGACATACCAAAGAAACATCAGAATTTTTTTATCAAACTAAATTAGTGGTCGGCCAAAATTCGTTTGCTGATGTGAGAATAGTATATTCTAAAACAAGTTGCAGAATGGGCTGATATTTAAACACGAATTCGAAATTGGAAAGCGAGCGACGAAGGAGCGAGTTTTCGTACGCATGAGTGTTGGAATTGCCTTCTGCAACGAGTATTATACGATATTTTCTCTATTTCAGGCAATTTTTGTTAAATACTGTCGAAATTTAATGAAAAATTAGGATTACACATCCTAGTGACTTTTGTATTGTATCTTGGCAGTTTGCAGTTGGTGTGACTGTTACGAAAGTTGACAGATCATGGAATTTGAATTGTACGTATAGAGCACTTATAGAGCATGGAGATCAGATTTAACAGTTTCCTAATATCATGAATGATTCAAAATTAGCAAGAAGGAAATCTCTAGTAGGTACCTAAAACCTTTCCTCTCAACAATTATTTCACCTTATCCAGATTATCTTGTATAGACAATAATTGACGTGTGTTGAAATTTGATAGGATCGAATGTCAGTGCTGACTACCACAAAACGAAAAATATAACTAGAAACAATGCGGGAATGATTTCATTGCAGCACTGTTTTTAGTGCTGGAATGAACTCATTACGATACTGAAATAGTGAAATAAATATTTGCTAATAATCCATAAAAAACTTTATAACTTGTCGTTGAAATTCGAAAATGAATCTTAAATTGCTGATCATGGAAATTATGTATAGTGACTACAAAATTGTTTTCCGGTTTGACCATTAATCGACTCTTTATCACTTTGAAACAAAGATATAATAGCTTCAGCAACAATCACAACTGCTACTATTGCTGCTTCCTTATTATCCATACTTTTCACGTCTTTTGTAACCGACAGAAAACATATCATACATCATGATGGCATATCATATTCTATTCATGAAGCGTTTAAAAATGGTAAAAAGTGAAAATAAAAATATAGTAGAAGAAACCCATTGGAAAAGGAAGAGAATATAACAAAAATGATAGAAAAAATAATTTACGGGTGATCTGAGGTCGGGAAGGGGAGGGGTGAGTTTTTAGAGTAAAACACGGTTTTCTCGATTTCCGGCAAAAGTCCTATGGAAAAAAGTTGTAGGTAATAAAAAAATCTACAACTTTTGTATTTACACTTTCTAAAAAAAAATATACATTAATATGGTAAATTTTTTCAGAAAATGTTACGAAAGTTAGTATTAAAAAATCATCTACAATATTTTGAGAAAGTTTAGAATAAATCATCCTCGGAATCTTCTCTAAATTATATGCGAAGATGCCTATTTGTTGCTATTTTATGATAACTTATATATCTGAGTGACCTACGAAAAATTTCAGTCCATCAAAAGGTATTTCATAGAGAAGTGGGGAAGAAGGGGCTGGGCTTTATTGCCCGTTATTTCGTAGAATTTTCTGAGAAAATTTGCCATAGCAATGTATATTTTTTTAGACCATCAGAAATTTCAGCGAACAAAAAGCCCACCTACTTTTTGGCGCTCTAGTTCCTCGGAACTGAGTGCTTATCAATTTGCCCAAATGTCTGTAATTTTCGAATATTTCGATGAAAATGGTCTTAAACGATTTGGTTCGACTCACTGATCAAGAATCCGTGGTTGAAATTCATTCTGTCCGGCCGGCCGTCCGGCCGGTCCGGCCGGTCCGGCCGTAGGCACGATAACTCTCGAACGGAATGAGCTAGAGAGTTGAAATTTTCAGAGTAGGTTTGGGGGACAAATATCTCGGCTAAGTTCGTTACTGGGCAAAATCGGACAGAAGGTTTCGGAGTAATAAAAAAAAAAATTTCTTTTTACTAAACAAATTCCAAATTAAATTTTTTTTAATAAGCAGTTTTATCATAAGAATCCATTCATATCATTTTTAACTCTAACGAGCTAATACTTTCGGAGTTATGATTTTTCAAAATTTCAATGTAAATCGTATTTCACAGGTTGATATAATTATTCTATGTATATTCTATGTATGAATTGCCATAAAGTCAACTTGACAGAATGGAATATTGTAACTTCAAGAATATTGGGGTTGAAATACTCGTATTTTAGCGATGCAACGGGGGCCTCACCCGAAAATGTTTGAAAATATTACGTAAATATTGAAAGCATAATTCCAAAGTTCGAGAGAGGAGAAAATTTTGTGAACGTAGATCAGGAAATTTTTGATCGATTACAAGGTAATTTATTATTTTATACATATTTTATGGAATACCTACTATTTGTAGGTACTTTAAACCTGTTTTGGGCAATTGTCATACGAAACTTGTTTTTTTGGCGCTCTAGTTCCTCGGAACAGATTGCTTATCAATTTGCCCAAGTGTCTGTAATTTTGGAATTTTTGGCTGAAAATGGTCTCAAATGATTTGGTTCGACTCACTGATCAATAATCCGAGTGCGAAATCGATTCTGTCTGGCCGGCCGACCGGCCGTAGGCACGATAACTCTCGAACGAAAGGAGTTAGCGGATTGAAAATTGCAAGGTGGTTTTGGAGCGTAAATAGCTAGGACAAGTTCGTTAATGGACGTTAACCATCAAGGGGTTTCGGAGTTATGGCCGATTTTAGTAAAAATATTTTTTATGAATATTTCCGAAACCGATCACTCGATCTATCTGAAATTTAGCACCAGACTGTAGAAGACAGTAGAATCATGACCTTTATACGCATGTGAAGTTTTGTATTGACCAGATTACCGCAAAGTGTCAAAAAAAAAATTTGAAAATGTGGTACAGTTTTCATTCTCATGATTGCTCATTTAATCTTCATAAATAAACTATTATTTGAATTGAATTTCCTTTTTGATGCAGTTCTATCATATTAATACATTGATATAATTCCCAACTCTGAGAAACCAATACCAGATATAATTTGTCTGTTTGAACTAGAGCGCCAGAAAGCTCCTGTCCACAGGGCTTGTTTAAAAAAGCAGTTATTTTGACGTGAGAATTTTTGATTGAAAATTAGGGTGCTTTTTCAATATTAAGTCAAATTAAGGTGAAAAAAAAATTAAATCCGAAAAATTACAGGTAAGTCTTTACCAAATTTGGTCGAAAAAAAAATTTTTTGTGAAAGATAAAAACTAAAAACCAAAAACGTGGTTATTTGAATTATTCACATAAATGTTGATGTTATGTGAAAAAAGTGTGAATACAAAAGTTGTAGATCTTTTTATTACCTACAACTTTACCATTTAACTTTTTTCCATAGGACTTGTAGTTTTGCCGGAAATCGAGATAATCCGTTTTTCATCCTTAAAAACTCACCGCCTTCCCCTTCCCTATCATTTTTGTTATTTTCTCTTCCTTTTACAACGGGTTTCATTCTACTATAATTTTTTTCGCGTAATTGTCAAGAAATATATTTCAATGTTAATATGTCATCTCAAGAGGAATGCGTATTAATTCATCAGAAATTCTAAAGAATTATTGGTTCGTGCCTAGATTGCGAATTATATAAAAAATTATATTTTTTCTAGCCTTCTTCAAGACGCCCGAGCAGGGTTGTGAGACTACAGTATTCTGCGCTGTATCAGAAGAACTGGAAGGAGTAACTGGTAGGTATTTCATGGACTGTGCTGAAAGAGGACTTAGTAGTGGGTGCAAGAGTGAGGATAAGGCTAAAAAGTTATGGGAGCTCACTGAATCTTTGGCTGGTCTCAAGACCACGGATCCTAAGATATGATTTGAAAAAACTCTGTTTTGAATTTATGGAAGAAGTTGAATCATTTTAGGGGGCTCAACCTCGTCTCAATTTCAAACTTAATTGTTGATCAAAAATGAAATGTTATCTGTTTTTATTAAATGTTCAAAAATTACGTCGACTTTTGTTGTTCACCGAGTGATAAATATATGCCACGGATTTGTAAAACCTTATACTATTGAAATCTGAATACTTTGGTTATCATATAGATCCGACATGTTAGGACAAAACAAAATTTTACTGGTCACCCTGGTTCACTATAAAAATTGTTTATACAGTGTGCGGATAAAGTAAGGTTAATATTTAATTCAAAAGTAGAGCATAGAACTATAATGATAATAGAAATATGGATCATGCGGAGTAATATATATAATTACCCGTTAATACTTTCCACTTATAATTATAATGTTTATTTGGTGTAAGACGCAAACTACGATAGAATAATCATATAAATACAAGGTAGGTACAGAAACGCAACAAAATTCCCAAACAAAACCGCAAAAAAACATTAGAGAAAATATTCCTCGAAGTAAATTTCACCTTAGGGGTGCAAAAACCTTGTGTGAGGTATCTTATTCTTGAATTTTCTTTCAAAGTATTAAACAAAACCAAACCACGTTAATGTCCAAAATTTACTCCGAAATTAAATTAAACCAAACAAGTTGCAGAATCGGCTCCTATTCAAACACGAATGCGAAATTCGAAAACGAGCGACGAAGGAGCCAGTTTTCGAAGACATGAGTGTTGGAATTGCCTTCTGCGACGAGTATTAGACGATATTTTCTCTTTTTCAGACAAGTTTTGTGAAATACTGGTGTGTGGTGATATTTAATAAAAACTTGGGGTTATACATCCTATTGACTTTTTATATTAGCAGTTGGTGTAACTGTTACGAAAGTTGACAGATGGTAGGGCACGGAGATCAGATTTAAAACAGTTTCCTAATAGCATGAATGATTCAAAAGTAGCATGAAGGAAATCTCTAGTACCTACCTTATTATTTTAATGAAAATAAAACTTTGGTAAAACTTTCGCACATGGCCAGTGACCGATTTTGATGTTGTGTGTTGCCTAACACACAGCTGTAAGGGGCTAATGAAATCTCAAGTTTGGAGTCCGCTTTTCATGCAAACATAACTAAGGTATGATATATATATATAAATATATCATAATTATGAAATTTTCCTCTCAACAATTATTTCACCATATCCAGATTATATTATATTGACATGTGTTGAAATTTGATAGGATCGAATGTCTGAGTCGAGTGCTGACTACCGCAAAACGAAAAATGTAACTAGAAACAATGCGGGAAAGAATTCATTCCAGCACTGTTTTTAGTGCTGGAATGGACTCGTTACGATACTGAAATAGAGAAACACATTTTATTAAAATTATAAGGCTTGTTTCACATGCATACGGTTCCATTCGGTTCGTTTCGTTTTCGGTTTCAATTCGGTCGCTGGCGACAAGTGTGAAACGGTGCTCCGGTTTAGATTCGGTACCGAATGGAAACCGTACAGCAGCGAATACTCCCTCGACACGAATAGGTTTCTATCAGGTTTGGATTCGTGTGTAGGGAATACAGATCAACCGGGACATTCACACAAATACGGTTTAGTTTCGGTTTTAACCATAAAGTAATAAACATTTACATATGGTTTCTGTCTCGTTCTGTGGTTTTAACCTCAAATCGGGCAGATATCTTTCAATATTTCCTGAATTGCTCAAATCTAGAAATATAAACATACATATTTTCGGGATATTGTTGCTATCTCAGTATTCATGAGAGGATGGTTTACTAAATGTGGATCGACTGATTTCTGCTGCTAATCTAAACCAGTGCTGCGGGACAAAACTTCCGAAAAATATAAAGATCAATTAAGGACGTAGGATGCATTCAAATATGTATATATGTGTTCAATTTTGAATGGCTTTGATGAATCTAACGTCGCGGAAAAATTGGAATTGTGAGCCCGTGTCGGAAGATAACATAAAACCTAATATGAACCGTATATGTGTGAAAGGTCTTCATTCGTTTTCGGTTGAAACCGAAAACGAACCGAACCGAATGGAACCGTATACATGTGAAACAAGCCTAAGTAGTAGAAGTACAGGGGTTCTGTGCGACACTTGAATGTCATCCTGGCTGTGTTGAGTCAGGGTCGTAGGCAACCAGTAAAACAAGTAGTACGGGTACCTGGTGGGTGGGGTAATAGTTTTCTGTATCGGCCTTGGCGGGTTGGTTTGCTCAGGGTAGGCGTGCGCAGGTCTGCTTTAAGTTGACGGATATTTGAAGGAAACGAATAAATTATTTATTAGATTTATTTTCGGCGCGCTGTTCAGGAAACAACGTTCCAATAATTTGCCCGGATGTCTGTATTTTTGGATTTTTTTTCCGAAAATGGTCTCAAACGTTTGAGTTCAACCCACTGATGAATAATCCGGGGGTGAAATCCAATTCTTGGTCCGACCGATCGGAACCCTTTTGGCTAAAATCGACCTTGGAAATCCTTATAGGGATTTAGACCTACTAAAATTAAGGAAAAAAAATAAAATTATAGTATAGTCGAAGTAATCACAGATTTATTTTACAAGTAGTTTATTTACAATAAATAAAGGCAGTGATATTATCATTAATCAGTACACAAAACAATTTTGCTACATTTCCTAAGGATTGGAAAGGAAAGGAAACAAAATTCACCAATTTTCTACAATCAAAGTCCTACCACTGCGCCATTGGTCAAATTTTAAAATTAGAAATGAAAACTGAAAAGTAATGGCACTATTTGTAATGATTGGAAATTTTGATTACTGTTTGTCAATAGTGTCCTTGCAGAAATAAAACTATTGTACTGTTATAGTATCATTCACATCAATTTTATTTGATTCTCTATAGTTTTCGTGTTAATCCCAAATCAAAATGATTCCAAAAATCAATTTCTGCAAGAACCCTACTATCATAACCATGAGATATGTTCTTCTGAATATTCAACAAAAGAAATTATTGATAAAATCCCTCAATAATATTTCTTTGTAATTTCATAGAAATAATTTGTCAATATTATATTGTTCTATGATTGAAAATAAGGTCTGAGAAATTTTATAGGTTCATAAAAAATTTTCCTTATTTAATTCAAACATTTTTTAATCCAATCAACTGAGTTAAAATTTATCGAACCTTGACTTTCGATTTCTTCAAAAACGTAAATTCGAATTCAATTAAGATATTTTCACAAGAAGATATAGCTGGTTGCTCTAGGACATAGCGAAGAAAATAGTCCATAATTTATATGACACATTCAAGCTAAATAATAATTCGAATATTCAAAATGGAGATCTCAGAAACAGTACTAACAGTCAAAATTAAATATGTCATATAAATTTCATCTTAAGACACCTTGGTTCAATATTTCAACAATCTAAATAGGAAATATCTATTCTTTAAAACTTTCTATAGATATCTAACAAATTCTCTAGTGATGAAATTTGGCATCTCTTACCTTACATATAACATTTGACTTGTATAATTAAATAATAAATGCATGTTGAAACTCAAAACATTTGATATGATCGAATTACGTATAGTATTTAGAAAATAAAAAAAATACGTATGTACAGTCTTCGGGGAACTTAATATCTAAACACAAAAAAATTTAATGAAAAGTAGAGCAATCGGGACCATGTATAATTACGAGTGTCATTTAGTCTCCACTCAATATTACAGTTCCTAAACAATTTACAAATATTACAAATTTAAATGAGAAAACGTTCTTCGTATTCAACAAATCACATGGGCACATTGTAGAATGCAAATTTTAAACAATTATCATTAAATTGCTGTATTTTTCATAAATTAATCAACAATTTCGCCTATCTACTTCCAGAAGGTACTAAGGAAACACAGTTCAACTAAGGGTATACAACTCTCAGGTTATCTTCAAGTTGCTTTATGGATTGATGAAAATTGACGTGACACATACGCCATATTATTTTCGCATAACCTCCAAATTCATGATAAAAATGTATTGCACCCTAAAAAGAGTTTAAAGCTTCTTCAGTTAAGAAAGTTACCCCATCTCAAAAAAAGATATCAGCTAAAATAAATGCATTCACAGAATCACATAAATTGACTGTTCGTTTACCTAGCCTAGGATGACACAGTAAGTCTTACAATTTTAGATGCTACACAAATGATGAGAATCCAGGCAATGGGGCCCTAGACCTGGCCATATTATTCATGATGATCTGTCCCCCGTTTAAACTCACCACCGCACTACCCTCCGGTTCAGAGTCTGTATAACTCGAATAGTTCCTCATGGGTTTTTGTTTTTTCCATGATTGTCTCAGGGTATCATTCACGTTCGCATAGTGATTGACGAACGAATGTGGATCCGACCTAACGCTATCGTTCTCGCTCTCAGATTCCTAAAGAAAAAAAAATTAGAATTGTTTCCAAGGGTGGATCTAAACGATTCATTTACCTTCTTAACTTCCGCTCGCAACTGCACAAACAGATGCATTAGTTAATCGATCTTTCAGGAAGTTTGACTCATGAGGGTGAGGTTAAATGAATAATGGAAACTGAATTATCCAAAGTTATAACAACAAAAATGTAGAAGAAGTAGAGTAGAAAGCGTCAATAAATAAATGAGTTGCAAGACTTTTGGATAACTCATACGGAATGTGCAATTGGTGAAATGAAATCAAGACAGATCTTTCAAATAATTTGGAATGAAGAAAAGTGGAATTTTTATCAATTACCTAATACAGACTTTCAATAGCCATTTGTTATATTATAATAACTCACTTCATTATCTATTAGAACCTTTAAGATTCATGAATTTCTAATCACTATAATATTATAATCTGATAACATAATTAGTGATATCATGATCTATATACATATCTGATTGATGATCACTCCATGTTCTATGAATTTCTATCTATAGATCTATGGATTACTTAGTGATGATATTAATCGAATTTAAGCGAATAACCGGAGCAGAGCGGTTAAGACCAATCCTGTGCTAAACAAAACCGATCGGTTATAATAGCAAGGGATTAGTCTTAATCGCACTGTACCGGTTATTCGCTTAAATTTGGCTATTGTAACATATTGTCATAGATTTAAATGAAATAACTCTGAATATTCAATAAGTACATCGACAAATTTTGCGAGATTATCAAATTAGTCTAACAAAAAAGTTCCATAGAACAATTAACAGCCTGAGAGTCTTTGTTCAGCATACAGTAGAGAATTACAAAAAATTGTTGTCAAAGTTCCGAAAATGTAATTCCTCTTTATTCTTCTAAAACTATTGAGATTTCCGATCCAGCCATAATTTAGGGAGAATAAATTACAGGGACATAAAGTTTGTTCTATCAACTTGGAATATAAATTACAAGATTCGATCAATAACATTCTGAATAAGGTTCCCAAGCACCACATTATAGTATTTGTTTCAATACCATATAGACCACATTAGTTAGGTTAGAATCAGTCGCTTGGCGGGAGATCCATATTCAAATTTTTTAACAAGGAATTTCAACCTTGAGATGAAACCACCCTATTTAAAAGAGAATGTTAGTACAGAGACAACAAGCATTGGGTACCTTCATCATTAGTGCATGTTTTCATGTTATTTCCACATTAAAATCTACTTCTATTTATTCTTAAATCAAAATTGAAACCATTCTAGTTCGAAAGATTTCCGTATGTCGTAGATGACTTCTGCTGTGCGTCATTACAAGGCCGATTTAGGGTTATGTTATTATTTTTGACTGATTTCGAGTGAGCTAAGACATACGTCAATCGAATTTGGTGAACACTTTTATATTTATTAATTATTTTGGAAATATACAATTTTGTTATGAAAACTTGATTCTAGATGGTTGAGAAAGGTTCACAGAATCTATTTCAACCAAAATAAACCTTAAGAAATTAGCCAAAGTATCTAAAAACAGGCGAGAAATTCGCGTAAATTTTAGGTCCATAAGAAATGCATGGGGAATTCAGTGCGCGGATCCACGGATGGATCGTAATTCAAATTTCCCGCCTAACCTAACCAATGTGGTCTATAGACCACATTAGTTAGGTTAGAATCATTCGCTTGGCGGGAGATCCATATTCAAATTTTTTAACAAGGAATTTCAACTTTGAAACGAAACCACCCTATTTAAAAGAGAATGTTAGTACAGAGACAACATGTATTGGGTACCTTCATCATTAGTGCATGTTTTCATGCTATTTCCACTTTAAAATCTACTTCTATTTATTCTTAAATCAAAATTGAAACCAGTGTAGTTCGAAAGATTTCCGTATGTCGTAGATGACTTCTATTGTGCGTCATTACAAGGCCGATTTAGGGTTATGTTATTATTTTTGACTGATTTCGAGTGAGCTAAGACATACGTCAATCGAATTTGGCGAACACTTTTATATTTATTAATTATATTGGAAATATACAATTTTGTTATGAAAACTTGATTCTAGATGGTTGAGAAAGGTTCACAGAATCTATTTCAACCAAAATAAACCTTAAGAAATTAGCCAAAGTATCTAAAAACAGGCGAGAAATTCGCGTAAATTTTAGGTCCATAAGAAATGCATGGGGAATTCAGTGCGCGGATCCACGGATGGATCGTAATTCAAATTTCCCGCCTAACCTAACTAATGTGGTCTATTGAACAAGAGTATCTTGATTTCTGAGAATTGAATGAACATATATATTTTTCCCATTTTCTGTGAGAACGTCACTATGCCATTGAGAGAAAATCCTACATCATCATTTGATTAGTCTATTAATTCATATCCATTACATCTGAAAGCAAATCCGAATTTCAGATAATTTCCAGACAAAATGTAGTCTACCAAAAATTCAAAACCTATATCCTGATATCCAAGTATTTTAAAGGATATGTTCATATTAACTATTACAACCAACTATTCTCCATAGATTAGGCTATATATTCACCTCTTGAAGTTGACATACTTATAAAATGCCCTGTATAACTACTTTACTGAGATTTTAAATAGTTCTATATGCGTATTTATATTTAATTTTCATGAACTCAAGAACCCAAAAACCATAATCAATTTCCCAATCTAATCTTCATTCCAAATTTTCGAGCTTCAGACAACTTAACACCATAAAGTAACTGAAACAGTGCTTAAAATTTGAGCGATTCATTCAGTCCATTATCTATGTAGTGGTAGAAAAGTGTCCTACGCCAGACCTGATCAACAAACACTTAGGTCAACATTTAGAAAACACACTGAATCTGAATTCACTCACCTGTGAATCGGAAGAGCTTATCTCTGACGGCTTTTCAGTAACACTGCTATCGTCAGGATTTTCATCATACCCCTTGAGGCTGCCTTCATCTGAGTCATATGGCACCGAAGCAGGAGAAGGCCTTGGGGGGCTTTTGCTCAGCATTGCAGGTGGGGGTTGGGGTGGTTTTCTGGTTAGAGTGCTACGTTTGCTCATGTTACTGAGGGTACTGATGTTGGCATTGCCATTACGGGCTCTGTAGTAGTCCATGGCTAGTTCTTGATGGTCTCCTATTGACATAGCCATGGATTCCTCCAAGGTGCGCTGCGCCTCTTCTATAACAACATTCATATTGATTAAAAAAAAAATTATATATTCTTTCGAATTGGGAGCTTCAAAAGTGTTAGCAGAGGTTAGTGTCATGGGGTACCATAGAATTTGACGTACCATACAAGATCTTAGAGAAAAACCTGAGCAAAAAAAAACCCTGTCTCCCGTGACTGTTGTGATTTGTAAAAATTGAAATTGTTTACAAAATAACGCTATATTCCTAGCTTTCTATTTGACTGATAACATCAGTTGGAAGTGATGCGCATCAGTTCAAACCAGAGAAATAGAGGGAAATCCCTCTATTTCTCTGGTTTAAACTGATTTCGCATCAGTTTGGAAGTCATACAGCGTCAAATAGAAAGCGACTATTATATCACAATGTCATGCTGACATATGTCACATATTTCAATGTTAGGTATAGACCACATTAGTTAGATTAGAATCATTCGCTTGGCGGGAGATCCAAGTTTTTTAACAAGGAATTTCAACTTTGAGATGAAAACCCCCTATTTAAAACAGAATGTTAGTACAGAGACAACAAGTATTGGGTACATTTATCATTAGTGCATGTTTTCATGTTATTTCCACATTAAAATCTACTTCTATTTATTCTTAAATCAAAATTGAAACCATTCTAGTTCGAAAGATTTCCGTATGTCGTAGATGACTTCTGTTGTGCGTCATTACAAGGCCGATTTAGGGTTATGTTATTATTTTTGACTGATTTCGAGTGAGCTAAGACATACGTCAATCGAATTTGGAGAACACTTTTATATTTATTAATAATTTTGTAAATATACAATTTTGTTATGAAAACTTGATTCTAGATGGTTGAGAAAGGTTCACAGAATCTATTTCAACCAAAATAAACCTTAAGAAATGTGGTCTATTGGCCATAACCATAATGAACTTACGTTTATATTTGTAACTCTTGCTTTTAACACACAAGATTGCTATGACCATAATGATGATGATAACAGACAATGCAGCTAGAATAACCATGAACCAAGTGGTTCTATAAAAGGGTTGGTACTTTAAATAACCATATTCCATGTAAAGTTTGGAAGGAGTCAGGACTAACTCTTCGGTAGTAGCAGGATAACTGATCCCGAAACGATTGTAGGGTATAACTCGGAAATTGTAGAAAGTGGAGGCGATCAGGCTTTGATAAGATATGGCAAAATCTACAAGAGGTCCATTGGTTGTCTTCGCAACAAGCTGCCACATGGTATCATCTGAAAACGGAACAGTAATGTTGACTGAATCTATATTTGAGAAGAATCTTTTCATACCTTTCTTTTTAGACTCAATATAATATCCAAGAATGGGACCTTTTCCAGTTGGTCCATTCAACCAATGTAACTCAATATTTGTTGGTGTTTTGACCAAAGCTAGCTCTTTAGGTGCACCAGGGGAACCTTCTTGGGGCCCAGTAGTTACGTTACTTGAAATTGGTGGACCATAGTCGATTGTTTCGGCTCTTACCGTGAATGTATAAGCGATACCTTCTTCCAAAGACTGTATATGGAGATAAGTAGAAGTGACTTTTTGTTTCACCAACTTACTAAAACCTGTGAATTAATAATTCAAACGATTAATAATTTACTATTGTTGAGGTTGAAATAGTTTCAATTAAAAAAAAACTCACGATCGTTTTCTTCTGTTGTTACATAAGTCACAACATAACCTACAATGTCACCGTTAGGTTTTCTGGGTGGTTCCCAAGAAACCACAAGGCTATTCATGGTTATTTCAGAAAAAGTTAGGTTATCTGGTGGTCCTGGAATACCCTGAAGAGTTTTAACAGTGATGCCTTTTGAACGAGGGCCATCTCCAGCTGGGTTGAAGGCTAATACTTGTATCCTGAAGTAATTATGCTAGTCATATTTTAGGATTACTCTTGTACAATTTGTACATACCTGTACTCTGTATACTTGTCTAGGAACACAAGACTGTGTGATGTTGTTGACGCAGGAACCACTTCTGTTTCCTCTTCGAACTTGGTACCATTTTCAAATTTTTGTGGTGAAGAAGTCACTAAATAGAATATCTGAAACAATAGAAGGGATATATTGAGAATGTCCAACTCAAAACCCAGGGATAACACTTACCTTATAACCTAGAAGTTCTCCATTCTGCATTTGCTGCTGTGGTGCTTTCCATCTAAGTTTTACCTCAGTGGAGGATATTGGTTCTCCTTCCAGAACTCTAGGTTCTCCTGTTGGTACAGCCTCACCAACGTAAACTGTAACTGGCGGACTGGCCGGCCCTTCTCCTTGGGAGTTGAAGGGAATAACAACAATTTCATAGTTTCTATCTTGCAACAAATCTTGTAGAACAATCTCACTTGACTGTAATCAATATATAATAAGTTTCCCCATAAATTTTAGTTTATTCTTCTATTTACCTCAATACCCATAACTTCTTCTTTTGGTGTAGCTTGAAGAGCTGTGGGATAATCAGAAACAGGTTGGAATACAACTCTATAGCCTCCAGTTTTTGTATCTCCACTCCAATATTCATCTTCTACAGTCAACCAGAAAACTTTAACACTTGTTGTTGTTATTGGTACAACTTTAACACCAGTTACTCCTTTACTGGGTGCTGGAAGATAAAACTAACTGTTTAACATCCATAACTATGCTCCAAGTAAGAAAATGACATTTATCATATGGCAACAAATGTATACTCCATTCACTTTTATAAAGTCTCCCGGTTGGCCATGATTTAGGTCTATCACGTTTTTGTAACTAAAACAAAGGCAGGTTGGCACTACTGAAATATCGTCAAGGTCAAAACAATTCGCTGAGACGTTGCCAATTTCTACTCTCAATATAATCATAACATGATCTTCAATCTTGAACAAGATATTATCACAGATCATTATCTTCGAATATAATAAAGAATTCTTCGCTTTGAAATTGAAAATGCCGGAAGTAGTTTTGAAGAAGATACAGATACAGAACCGAAATCTGCAATAATTGGAAAACTTCATTCTGCCATGTTGAAATCTCGAATGAAATTACCTCGGAAATTACTTAGTTTCCTATCATTATATTTTATTAAGGTATAAGAATGACTCGGGTTTCGTAGTACTACTACATTTTGAAACTGGTGTATTTCAAGTTGTACAACAAGGTATTTAAATGTCTTCTGTAGGTTTATTTCTTGAGAATTTCGAAAAGTGGAGTATGTTCGTTTAGAAGTTTTCCTGCCGGGTTATTCAGGTAATTTTTTTTTTTTTCAAGTGAACTATCACAAAGTAACGGACTACTGTATCCATTATTTTTCAATAAAATACCAACATTTGATTCTTGATTTGCATACAAGAAAATATAGCATAATTGAATCTTCCAACCAGTTTATATACGTGAAATATTTCCAGCAACAACAGAAGTATTATTGAATTCACATAATATCTTCAAATTCATTATTTTTCCGAAGTAAATTCACATTGTGAAAATACGTAATTACTACGACTTCTATGTGGAGAGGACAACGCTGCGTAGTTGTCTGACAGGAAAATGAGTAGGTATAACCTAACATTTTCAAAATATACATGGTGAAATATGTCAAATTTTCATGGCAAACCGGGAGACTTTATGAAAGTGAATGGAGTATATATAATATGTCTAGTTTGACAAGATGTAATAAACGTTGAGGCCATACCTGCTGGGTAAGTTCTAACATCACTAGATTCGTGGCTGAAACCACTAGGACCTATATCGTTGGTGGCCTGTATCCTGAATTTATAAGCGGTGAATGGTTTCAAATCGGAAACAGTGTAAGATGTTAGTTGGGGATCTATCCTTTCTGGTAATGTTTGCCAAGGTCCCCCATTTTCCGACTTTTGCACTATATAGTACCTGAGAGGTGCAAATCCGTCTCTACCTGGTGTCCAACTGAAAGTGATTTGTTTGCTCTGAATCTGGCTCCTGCTTATCTGGGGAGTTGAAGGTGGCTGTGGAGGTTCTCTATTGTTTGTTGTGTAGACGATGGCTTTGGCTGTTTTGCCATAGCCTAGTCTTGTCCGAGCTGTTACTGAGAATAAGTAGTATCGTTCTTGCTCCAACTGGGTCGCTCTGTTATAATGAAAAGTAAGGTTATCAAATATTATTTGATTCAATCAAACTTATCTAGGACTTACGTGAATGTCCTTATATATGGTTCAAACTCCTTGGAATACCTATTATTGCCATTTGAATTGTTAATATGATATGTTACTTTATATCCCAAAATTTTTCCATTTGGTTCTTCAGGAATGTCCCATATTATCCTTGCAGATGATAGAGACACATCAGGAAAAGACACATTGGATGGCACTCCAGGAACTGTAATTCAGATATTAATTTTCGTCATAGAACTAATAGATAAATTCAACCTACCATCTTCAAACGTTCTAACACTAATGGCTGGTTTACTAGGCTCGCCATCACCAAGTCTCGTGTAAGCTAGAACTTGAATTCGATATTGTACAAACTTCTTGAGCTCAGTAAGGGTGGTGGTAAAAGTGGCGTTTCCAGCAATTTGTTTATATTGAGCAGATAATTTATCTGCAGCATAATAAACTTTGAAACCTTCGATGAGGCCATTCTGATGTTCTTTCGGTACGTCACCCCATTTTACTACTATTGTGGTAGAAGATGTAGAGTTAGCCTCAACATTCATTGGTCCAAAGGAAGGTACTAAAATTAAAAGGTTACATTTTATTAGATTCAATATCGAGATTCAATTCTTTGAAATCTAACCTGATTCTCTAGTTCGTTCCAAAGCTCTCAAACTTGATTTGGAACATCCTACATCATTACAGGCTTGCATTGAAATCTCGTAAAGTTCATATTCCTCAAGATTGGTCACAACATGCGAGTTTGCTGTGTGATCGTCAATCGAAGCACTTCGGGATTTACCCGAAGATACTTCTATTAAGGTTATGTTATAACCTCTGGGGTTACCAAACCATTCAATTTGCTGTAGAGGCTACAAATATAATTTTATTACACTTTATTCACCTGATGATTTGATATAGACATAATATTAGTTGTGGATACTTACAATCCACCTAACCCTCAACTCTGTAGCACTAATTGCTCTGACTGTAACGTTCTTAGGTGGAAAAGCAGGTGGTGCTTGTATAGTTTGGAATTCTTTAGATGATTCTGATGGTTGCGAATGACCAACAACATTGCTAGCAATTAACCGAAGTCTGTACTGTGTGAAGGGTACAAGTCCAGTCACTGTTATAGACTTGGCATCAGGGTCCGAGACTTCATAGATCACAAACCAAGTGATATTTCTCGTATTTTGAGCTTCAACTGTCCACTTTGTAATGGAAGAATTTCCATCAAATCCTGGAGTGAACTGAAGGACGACAGAGAAAGCCTCAATATTAGAGAGTGCCAATTTGGTTGGAGGATGTGGCAACACCGGCTCTACTCCGGACTGTATTGTTGCAATTTTGGGTGGTCCAATACCCACTATAGTTGAAGCAGTCACCTGAAAGAAATGATGTTAGGAACAGAATTGCAACAACATTGTTTTCATTTATTACCTCGAATCGATAGTGAGTCATGGCTTGGAGGTCATTAATTCCAATATTCAGAGTATCTGAAGATAAATTGAGCATTTTGACAGTTTCTGGTTTATCTCTCACGTGATAAGTGATCTGGTATGAGGTCAGAACACCGTTGGGTTCTTTAGGCGGGGACCATATGACATTGACGTATCTGTCACTAATTTCATCGAATTGCAAGTTTGCTACTTCCCCAGGTACTGAAAGAAGTCAATTATAACAACCTACACATAAAAAGTTATCAATTGTAAGAATTATTTAATTAATTGCTTACCATCTTCTTTTGTTTTAACGTAAATATATTGGCTGATTTCTCCATCACCTGGATCAGTGAAACAGAGAACAGTAATGTTATATTCTGTAAATTTCTTCAAACCGTTCATAATCACAGTTTGTTGAGCATAAGGATCTAACAAATTGGGATGTACAGTCATCATTTTCTTTTCCATATAAGTTTCCCTCATTGCAGTGAATTGCCATGCTTGAATTTTATACCTGAAATACAAAGCATACACTATTATTTTCCAAATTGTTGGAAACATTGGGAGAACAGTCAAATAAGCCATCATCACTCGAATCCGAATGAAATTAAAATCTACTGTACCACCTTTCATTGGTGTATTGTTTGTGCCAAGTTTGTTGAAACAATTCGTACCCATTTTTGGGGGAGCAATTTCCATTTAACTGTCTATAGACCACATTAGTTAGGTTAGAATCATTCGCTTGGCGGCAAATCCATATTCAAATTTTTTAACAAGGAATTTCAACTTTGAGATGAAACCACCCTATTTAAAAGAGACTGTTAGTACAGAGACAACAAGTATTGGGTACCTTCATCATTAGTGCATGTTCTCATGTTATTTCTACATTAAAATCTACTTCTATTTATTCTTAAATCAAAATTGAAACCATTCTAGTTCGAAAGATTACCGTATGTCGTAGATGACTTCTGTTGTGCGTCATTACAAGGCCGATTTAGGGTTATTCTCTTCTTCTCTTTCTCAAACAAACTGGACCCCAAATATCAGCCCTCTATTTGATTTAGGGTTATGTTATTATTTTTGACTGATTTCGAGTGAGCTAAGACATACGTCAATCGAATTTTGTGAACACTTTTATATTTATTAATTATTTTGGAAATATACTATTTTGTTATGAAAACTTGATTCTAGATGGTTGTGAAAGGTTCACAGAATCTATTTCAACCAAGATAAACCTTAATAAATTAGCCGAAGTATCTAAAAACAGGCGAGAAATTCGCGTGAATTTTAGGTCCATACTAAATGCATGGGGAATTCAGTGCTCGGATCCACGGATGGATCGTAATTCAAATTTCCCGCCTAACCTAACTAATGTTAGGTTAGGCTTTTATGAAAAGACCAGGCTGATTTATATTTAAAATTTACTACATTATGAAGCCAATAAAATCCCTTCAATTCCATCCCTTTCGGGTACAAAAAAGGGTTTCGATGCTTGATTCCTTCGTTATTAAGAAATAATAATCTAAAATATAATGTAGTATTTTCTCACCCTTGGTTGATACCGTTGATTTTTTGAGGATCTGGTGGGATCCACCAAATTTGGACAGCTGTGGAATTGACAGCTATTACTTTCTCGATTTTAGGCGGGGCTTCAGGAACGCCCTCTTTCGTTTTTATTTTGACGCCTTTGGTGAACACGCCGACTCCTTTATTGTTGTATGCAGCTATTTCAATAACATAATCTTTCCATGTGATTAGATCAGGAATAAGGTAGTTTCTTTGAGCCTGAAAAATGTTCCATTATTAAGTTTGTTCCATATTTAGTCAAGTTTGTTATTACCTCATTAGTTATGTTCCTTATAGTCCAAGGACTTTTATTGTAACCATATAAGCGGTAACGTATAATATAACCCAAAATTTGACCATTACGGTGTTCTTCTAAAGGTGGCTGCCATTGAGTTATTATTTCTGAAGAGCTTCTGGCAGATCCCACGAAACCTACTGGTGGTCCAGATGGCGCTGCGGACAAATCAAGGAGTTTTCAAAGTATATTTGAAGAAAAATGTATGGTCAATAATTTTCATGTTGTGATGTGAGAGGATATGAAAAATGCATAGTGTTACCTTCTTGTGGCAATTTGATCATATTACTAGGATCACTAGAACTTCCTTCTCCTACGCTATTGATGGCACTAACTCTAAACTGATACGAAGCAGCAGCTTTCAAATTTTCTAGCAACACCCATCTCTGACTTGCCGAAAGGTTACTGATTTCTGTAACCCAGTTCATGAGAGGGTCTGGTATTGGACCTACAATTGGTGGTACTTATGAAACAAAATAATACTGTATGGGTACGTTAGCAGAGAGAACTACTTGAAATTATGTGCTCAAATGAGCATGCATGTTATTTTACAAAGATTACGGCACATTGTTACCTTTTTTTTTGCCTATGCTAACTGACAATGCTTCAGGAACACAGAAGCAGTTTCCTTATATGGAAGACTTAATGCTAAAATCATTCAGTATGCATCGAAAATGCTTTGAAGATCAGCCAGAATTCCTACTACAAATAATACACAGATCATCAGTGTATAACCCAAAGTAAACGAAAAATGTTAACAATTAATAGGGCAAGACATAATAAAAACAAAACATGCTTAAAAATGAACGTTTAAACTAATAACTTCAGGTCATACAGAGACAAGGTACAATTAACATATATCCCATCAACGAACAATACATGCTCACCTAATGTTTTTGCGTTACATATACAGGTGTATCCATCCAAAAATTGACATCCACATTAATGGGCAAAAAATATATGAATAAAAATCTGTCATTCGTACCTTCTTTGATATCGAGATAAAAAAAGAATTGGAGTTGAAGAGAGAATATTAGTAAAGGGTGCAAAGTTTCTAAGGATAAAGAAGGAAAAGGTCTAATTACACCTCCAAATAGCACTTTTTTAATTAAATACGTAGATGACTCCCTGTTGGATATTAATGGGAGAAAATCAGAATAGATTTTATTTTGTATGCTCGATATAGTAAAAGACCGAAAGTGTCAATTCTGATAGATATCCATTGTTAGACCAGGGTCGAAGCCTTTAAAAATGGTAAAAAGTGATAAAAAATTATAGTAGAATGAAACCCATTGGAAAAGGAAGAGAATAAAACAAAAATGATAGAAAAAATAATTTACCGGCGAACTGAGTTCGGGAAGGGGAAGGGGGTGAGTTTTTAAGGGTAAAAAACGGTTTATCTCGATTTCCGACAAAACTACAAGACCTATGGAAAAAAGTTGAGTGGCAAAGTTGTAGATAACAAAAAGATCTACAACTTTTGTGTTTCCACTTTTTTCCCATAACCTCAAAATTTATGTGAAAAATTCAAATAACCACGTTTTTGGTTTTTAATTTTTATCTTCTACAAAAATTTTTTTTCTTTCACCAAATTTGGTCAAGATTTACCTTTTTATGTCCCAAATACACTGTAATTTTTTGGATTCAAAATGTTTTTTTTTCATTTTAATTTGATTTAATATCGAAAAAGTACACTAATTTTCAATCAAGAATTCTCACGTCAAAATATTCGCTTTTTTAAAAAAGTAGGTGGGCTAGTTGTTCGTTGAAATCCCTACTTTCTGATGGTCTAAAAAAAAATATACATTACTATGGTAGATTTTCTCAAAAAATGCTACGAAATAACAGGTAGTATGGCCCAGACCCTAATAGCCCTTTGCCCAATCTCTATGAAATAACTTTTTATGGGCTAAAATTTTACGTAGGTCACTCAGGTGTATAAGTTATATTAAAATAGCAATAAATTAGCATCTACGCATATAATTTAGAGAAGATTCTACAACTTTATCCAAATATTGTTAGTGTCTTATTAAATATTAACTTCATTAACTTAGCATTTTCTGAGAAAATTTACCATGGTAATGTATATTTTTTTTTAGACCATCAGAAAGTAGAGATTTCATCGAAAAAAAAGCCCATCTACTTTTTTAAAAAAGCAGATATTTTGACGCGAGAATTTTTGATTGAAAAGTAGGGTGGTTTTTCGATATTGAGTCAAATTAAGGTGAAAAAAAAAAACATTTTAAATCCAAAAATTTACAGTGTATTTGGGACATAAGTTTTTACCAAATTTGGTGAGAAATTTTTTTTTTTTAAAAGATAAAAATTAAAAACCAAAAACAAGGTTATTTGAATTTTTCACATAAATTTTGAGGTTATGTGAAAAAAGTGTGAATACAAAAGTTGTAGATCTTTTTATTACCTACAACTTTGCCATTTCACTTTTTTCCATAGGACTTGTAGTTTTGCCGGAAATCGAGATAAACCGTTTTTACCCTTAAAAACTCACCCCCTTCCCCTTCCCGACTTCAGATCACCTGTAAATTATTTTTACTATCATTTTTGTTATATTCTCTTCCTTTTACAACGGGTTTCATTCTACTATAATTTTTTTCTCTTTAAAAAATTATTGTCTCTGGTCTATGTTTACATTTTGCAAATATCAAATACATTTCAACTTGGCCATAAGCCAAGAAATGGATCCATAGTTATTTGTGAATAGCAAACCAAGATTCATTGATTATTGTTCTACTTTATTATGAAAATTCGTAGAAATGTATTATCTCCATGATATTAAGAGGTTTTGAAGAAATTATTAAAACAATTTTTAAACTTCAACTTATTTAAGTGGTTTTCTCGATCTACCTTGATGAAAATATAAACATTGAATATTCACATATGATGTTTTAAAATAAACCGTACTTTTCGTAGGTAGGAATGACAGTTCTAGCTGTAATCACTTTCTTTCGTCAGAAAGGAGGTTATGTAACACAAAAACAAAACATATACCCCAGCACTACTTAACTTACCAAATTCAGGCACCTCTCTTCTTTGGATAACATATTGTTTAATAGGACTGTTACCGTCAAAACCTGGTGTCCAGCTGACGTTAACCACCCTTTTCATCTGGTAATCAAGACGTTCAGCCTTGACGTTATTCGGCGGGAAAGGCAATTCTACCACCTTCAAACTACCTGACCGTGTATCGTTACCACCTGCTGAAGTAACGCTGCAAGTGTATTCGCCTACATCGGCTGCTCTCACAGCTTGGATCTCCAAGGTATCATCCTCCAAAATATTTACACGAGAAGTTAGCATGGGATTGATGAGCCTGGAGGAAGAGAATAATTTAATAGTTATGCTTTGAATGCAGGAATTCTGAGAAATTTACCTGTTGTCATGAAACCAAAGTAAGCGATATGGTACAGCGGGATCAGTGGAAACTTTACATTGCAATGTGGCAGTATGACCTAATAGTACACTTGTGTCTACAGGAGGCTTTATGATTTGTGTTCTCACTGTAAATTTGAAAGGGTTAGTTTGAAATTATTTATTTATCTTTAGTCAGTATTATAAAGAATTATGCTTCCTGGCTGGCTCAACTGCGGAGTAAAGAGCTAGCACAGGCATACATGAAGGTAAATATGGAGAATTGATGCCTTTGGGAAAATCAATCAACAACGATCAAGACTAAAATTTTGGTGTCATAAAGGTTCAATGATATCTGTCTCTGGAGAAATTACAACCAAGAGTTCGCATCGCTATAGACATCCAGATGCTATGAGGCACTTGGAGAATGTTGACTCAAGGTCAAGACTGGCAATGAGCAACAAACTGGCTCTGGTATAGGCACCATGAAAAATTGGCGGCCAAGGCTTGCTTGATGTTTTCACAGTAAAAAAGTTATCAGATTATATAAAAAGTCAAGCCCTTGTACAGTAAGGCGCTTGGCTTTGAGCTCACCAGCCTATGCATTTTACATATTGGTGAGCCAGTTCTAAAACCTCACGACGCCTAAGAACGTCATCAGGTATGTTAACACCATTGACAATGTCCTTAGGATTGAATAAGTAGAGTAATAGAACAAAAGATAATATCGGTTACAGTTCTGAAGGGCTGGACCAAGCCTAATGACACTGTTCTAATAATTAATATCATATGTGCCTTCCTTCTAGCATGGTTGGGTGAAATAGGTATTTTTTGCCCACCTCACTTGATAACCCTTAGCCCACTAACATTTTTCGCCATTTATAGACTAATCTAGCTTGCACAACAAATGGAAGTACCTCTTCATATCAAATGTTTTACAGGGTGAGTCTTTGACCGCTGCATTAATTTTAACCAAAGATTCCTCTCATCAAATGAAACACTTTTTTCATTCAACATTTTTCCAAATTCAGCTCAGGTAAAAAGATACAGGCTGTTGAAATTTTGAAAAAAAATCAGTTTTTATTTTGTAGCTTTGACATCCTTTTTTCGAATAAAATGAATGTTGGCGTAAAGTTTCCTATAACTATGATACATATTTTCCAAATATTAGTTATTTTCTACTTCTACTGGTTTTCTAGTTATGGACTCGTGGATTCATAAAACTAAACGAAATTAGCATAAAGAAAGCATATAAAGTTTTTCTTGAGTCATTTCAAGAATATTCCATCGTTTTAGAAGATTATGTTATTCTTCATCATTTCTCCTTAAACGCACAGTTTTCGAGATATTCTTCATTGAATGTTTTAAAATGGAAAACTCCAGAAATTTCACTACTTTTATGGATCCGTCCCTGAGCGTTGGAATCCCGAATCAAGCTGTAAACCACGTTACCATGCCTTATTCTCGTCCGCCTACAATGTCATAGATAATTTATATGCGGGAGTGTATTAGCACATTGTGAAATCTTTAAACGCTTGTAACTTTTTACCTGAGCCGAATATGGAAAAATGGTAAATGGAAAAAAGTGTTTCATTTGATGAGAGGAATCTTTGGTTGAAATGAATGCAGTGGTCAAAGACTCACCCTGTATACAAAACTGCAGCCCGCTTTATGAGGTGTAGATGGTTAAAATGACAGATTCCTTAATTCAGTTGTTGTTTGCATGCTTATCCTAGCCTACATACCTAACCTCATCTTTCTAACATTTCAGGAAGTACCCCAGTTTTATCTGCAACCCTTTTATGGTTGTTGGAGTGTGATAGTTGTAGTTTTCTGAATTTTTTTGTTCTTTGATTGTATACCCCTTGTTCTGCATACCACATCAGCTCCCGAGGACTTCAGAAAGTCCCCTAGTTTTATTAGTTTAATATACAAACTTGCACCCCCCGTTATGGAGGGTGAAAGTTATAGGATTTTCAATTTTTTGTTGTTTGTTCGCTAATTCTATTCTGCATACCAAATTTCAGATTAGTGGGACTTCGGAAAGTACCCTTGTTTTATTAGTTCAATACTGATATTGTTATTATACTGACCTTCTACGCCTTCCCAAAGAAGACCCTACATAAGCTCTTAAAATCTTGAGTGAGGTAGGAGAATCAGTTGTGTTCTGTGTAGGCTTAGTTACTTTGTCCGTACGCCACCTTAGGGACAACAACCATTGCCCTAATTCTAGCCTGTATACCAAATGTCAGCTTTTTAGGTTTTCTTTAAGTACCCCAGAGATTTGGGTGACTGACTCAGTCAGTGAGTGGCAAAGTCATCGTATTTTAGGAAATTATAAAACCTTAAGTATAAAAGTTAGGCGAATGAAACTTAGTGTGTTTCATGAATCTAGCAACTACATCTTATCCTGAGAATTTGGGCTCTCTAGTATTCTCCAGGACGAAACTATGAAGGTAGTGCTCTGCTCTTTTTGGTCAATTTGGCAACGTGGCCGGCCAATATACTATTGTCTGACCAGGGGCTTTGTGTGGGATTCACTGTTTATGGCAGAGTTTGATAAATGGGTGAAAAAGCAGAAACAATTTTACAGGATTACTAATCCTGGACAAAATTAGGCCTAAAATCTTATTTCATGTTCAGAGATGTTTTCACGCGACAATTCCAAAGGTTTATAATTTGAGAAAATTATAAACCAGTACAAATGTTATTGAAGTACATGAAATATTATAATCCAATCATCTCACCTAAAACACTAAGATATGCAGAACCTCTAACTGTACCCGCCTCATTGCTTCTTATACAAGTATAATGGCCAGCATCTGCTTCCTTAACAGACACAATCAGTAGATCGCCAGATTCCAATACTTGAACCCTGGCTGAAGGTTCTATTACATCGTTTTCTGAAACAACAACCTTTTGAACCTAGTCCTTTCTTAATTTGGAAGATCCTTACCGTCGAAGATCCATGTGATATTTGGAGTAGGTGCTCCGACTGCTCTACAATCTAAATTTGCGTCTTTACCATCCAAAACTGTGACATTTTGCGGAGAAACTTCCATGACGGGAGTAGATGCTGCAATGCCGTAATAATAAGTGACAATTTTCGAAAAAATTCGAAAGAAATCGTAATGGCTATCAAGAAAAATTACCTGCTAAATGATTTCTAAAAATACAAACTGTCCAAAGAATATCAATGAAAACCTAAAGCTCAAAAAACTGCCTCAAAAAATAACATGCAAACATATTTATTGAGAAACGATGCTGGAAAAAGGTTGAATGTGTTTCAGACAGCATTGAGTTGAATAATACTTGCCGATACCACAACCCACTATATCTACTAGCCTGGAAGATGATAAAATGGCAACACCGCTCAGAGACGTACGTCAGTCGAACGTTTGTTCGTTTGTTATTGTAAAAATGGACGATTACTTCTGATTCTGGAGTTAACCATTATTGTTTTTCGCGGGCATTTCGTGGTATTTTTTGTGTATAACGGTATCAAATGTGAATGAATACAATGCAGTAATAAATATGGTCGGATATTTATATGTTCTGTGATTAAACTGCAGTGTGTAAATAGTGAAATTTCCGTTGGATTATTTCTACTTATTGGAGATGAGTACATTTCAGTTGAGACTATAGACAACAAGATGGACTAGAAATATGAGTGAAAAAAACTTTCATTTCTTCCGATTTCATAAAACATTTTGATGACCTTTCTAATAATTTTTCAACAAAAATTGATACATCTGAATAGGAGATCAAGAAGCTCAAAGAATCTGTTTATTTTTATATATATATGTATTCAATTTCCAAAAGCATCTGTAGATGCTTCAGTTGAAATCAATAAGGACCTTATTATTCATCTTAAATTATTCATTAAAAATGTTCAGATTTTCTGCAGTGATTTGAAATGGATTCTTCCTTTCGATCTTACCTTTACCCGAGCAGATGGTCTCAATCTCAGATCAAAGTGAAAATTTCCCGCTACAGAAATATAATTAATGGGGATTCAGATTCGGAATTTATCAATTTGTTTTATCAACATTTTTACACAGTTCAGATCAAAAAATAATTTTATGTGAATATACTCTTTGTAGCATTGAATTGATATTCTGAATTCACATAGACTTGTAGTTGTGGTTTACATTCATAAATCATTCTAAATTCACCTTGTTCTGTTTTCGAAAATTAACTTTTGAAAAATTTTGTAGAAAATACGAATTACAATGTTATTGTCCACCGAATGGAAAATAAACAGAAACATTTGTAGATAGCAGAAACTTACCATTATAGTAAGAACCAAAACAAGACAAACTCTAAGATGATTATCACAATTTTCATTAGCCTACCTTGTTATAGTCTTATATAATAGTTATGTTTGGGAATATATTTTTATTTTGAGAATTTCATTAAAATTTATAATTTTTTCGTAATTGTCTAGAACATCCCATAACTATCTAATCGTCCTGAAAATTTACTCACTTGCTAATTTTGGGTTGTAGATAACGAATCTGAAGTTCAAAATCCGTGCTCTCTTCTAGTTTTTTTTTTTTAAATCCCAAAGTGTCCGAAATAACAACACTTCATCTCGTAATTACATTGTTTTAAACTGTTTTATCGGTAAATATTCATCATGAATAAGATCTTATTGTAGTCCTCATCATTTTTCGACAGTAAATCATTTGAAAAATGATGAAATAGTCGAAATTTCATCAAAATCCAGCGCTACCGCATTGAAGGAGTATGCCTCTAGGAGACGATTAATTGCGGCGTTGTCAGACTGTGTTCCAGGCTATCTCTATAGTGGGCTGTGCCGATACACAATAAAAATGAAATGACATCCAATCAAAATCACTCGCACACGGTTTACATTCTTTTTGATTTTTTGAATTTGATAGATTATTTGAATTTGAAAATCGAAATACCAATATGGGTTACGTGAGAGTATATTTCGATTCTAAAAGTCACTGGAAATGCCCATTGGTCTGACATGTTCAGGCATAATGCCTCAAAACGATAGTAGTTCTATAGGGGTTTTCAGAAACTTACTATGGGTCGCCAACTCAATCCAAATAAATCACCTGACGGATAATCTACCTACACCAATGATATAGTTTACGAACATAGAAACATCAGTTTCCAAAAAAGTCCTACCACATCTAAATGACCCAAATCACTTAACATTTTTCCAGCATTGTATCGATCATATGTAAAAAAAACATTATGAAGAAAATTTCTACCCTCTGCTACAGCAAGAAAGTCCTAATAAAAAATTCAAATTTGTCGATCTTAACCATCGACAGAAACCTGTGTAGCAGAATGTGCTTATAAAAACCCGCCCCTGTGTAACACATCAAAATCACACTACGTTCTACCTGTGCACACCGATTTTTATGTTTAAATGCATTCAGTTTTCTACAGGAGCTTGTTCCTATTTCTTACATGGTGGGATAAAAACGAATTTGTTTCTTCTGTCGCTCCTCAGTCTTACTACGTTTGCTGCTAGACTTCTTTTCCGTCGTAATTCTAGGGGATCATAAAAGTCTACTTAATTTCAGTTACTTTGGTTACTTTCTCCAAAATAGATACAATTAGATCAACCAAGTCCTTTTTGTTTCATAACACTGTTATTGTGAATTAAAAATATATTAAACTTTCCTAAATATTTACGATTTTATAGGTGTCACATTCAATGGTTTATTCTGGGTTTTCTCTTCAAAATTAACTGTTTTGAAATTGCTTCTGTGGTTCTGTGTTGGAAGCCCTAGATATTTGTCAGAAGCAATATTTAGAAAAATGTTGCCTAATAAACAGTAACGAAACAACACCAAAGAACAAACAACTCTTTTGTAACGTTTCATAGCCTAAATCAGAGTCCTTCACTAAGTGAAAAACATCAAAATTGTTTGTTTTCAAACACTTATTCTGAAATTAGTCAGTTCTGAAATTAGTCAGAAGCAATTTAAAAAAATTTAAAATTTTTATTTTATAGAAATTCAGAGTTTGGAAGAAGTCAGGAACTTTTGCGCGCAAGTCCTATTGTCTATTTTCACTTGCGACAACCTCACAAAATACTGCATGAACCTTCAAGCAGAACAAAATTTAAAAAAAAGTTTTGTAGTGATACGATCCTCACGAAATTCTGTAATATTTGCGCGTCTGCATTCTACAACTAATCAACAAGTTTCAATCCGATCGGCTACGTATTTTTGGCATTAATGAGGAAAAAATATTTCAGGTGTGTATAACGGCGAAACCGTTTGGCCGATTATGCCCATTAACGAACTTAACCGTCGCATTCGGATGCGCAATCTATCCTGAAAGTTCGAAAGTTATCGTCGCAACGGGCGGACGGACACAATCGATTTTGACCTCGAAATCTTCATCAGTGCGAACCTAATCGTTTGACATGTGAGCAAAATGATAGCACGCTGTTACCTATAACATGCGCGTAAAAATACATATTTTGAACTATTTCCAGAATATGTCCATTTGAAATTCTGATGGAATTCCACTAAGTGAAATATATTTATCTTGAAAAGAACAAGCGCTCTAAAGCTCCTGATAATATATAATCTGCAAAAAAATCTAGGTAAACTCAAGGTATGGACTCAAAATGAAGTGCAGAATTCAGTATCAACGAATGAGAATAACATTCAAAAACATTTGGATGATATAGGACACCTTATCTTGGGAAGATTTGAAATTATAATATTTTTCAATTCACAATATCTGTTTTACGACAAAAGAATATTAGATGAATCACCCTATTTATGAATGAAAGTTTGAGTATCTACAATGCATTGATTTCTACTTTTTATTATTTGTTTATTCCCTGAAAAGAATACACGATTCGATAACAGGCATTTTGTGTTGTTTTGATTCAAGTGTGAAGATAAAGTTTAAAATATCCTTCAAAGAAGAATAGATCAATTTTGTTTGACGTATATTTCAATTATAACCAAGTTTCGATGGAGTATTAGAAACCATTGAAACACAAATAATGACCAATACTCACTTTTCACTCTAAGCCAAGTAGATAGAGAGCATTCGCCAGCTGGATTTATCGCAAAGCATTGATACATCCCGTTGTCACTTATCTTGAGCTTCTTAATCAGCAAAGAATTGTCTTCTTGAAGCACAAACCTTATCGGAAACGTTGCTATTATTGATTTAATTCTTAAACGCAATTTCTCACACATACCTGTTACTATTAAAATCGATAGCAATGCTGTTCATATACCATGTTACGTTGGGCTTAGGAAGTCCTACAACGTCGCAGGATAAGGTGACTGGAGATCCATATTCTGCCAATGTTTCGGCTTTGAGAGTACTCACAGTCCTGGGTTTCTCCAGGACTGATATCTGGGCGAAGGCTGATACTGTTGGATAGCCACCAGATCGCATGGTGACCCTACATTCGTACTGACCGCTGTGGGTGGTATTGACAGAGATCAGTGACAAGCTGCGGTTCCAGGGATCGCTGAGAGCGTAGGCGATCACTGCATCGTCAATAAGTATGCCGTCTTTGTACCTGTGAATAATTTGCAATAGAAGCAGAATATTTAAAGCTCTTAATTATTGATCGGAGATGTAAACAAGTTGAAAAAGAACTGTGCCAGGAGCTTTGACGCGCTGTTCAAATGTAACGCCACAGCAGTCCCCTCCCATCCAGGTACTGAACTCACCCAAGGATGCTTAGTTCCAGGAAAAAAAATAATAGTCTCAATATTTCCGACTGTAGAAGAAGCATCTTAAACAACCTGGTCCACTTTTTGGCCGAGAATGTTTTCAAACGATTAGTTTAGACTCAAATACATACATTCACTGTTGGGTCGAAAGTAAACAGTGCTGTGTCTGTGGTGGTGTAAGGACCCATTCGACTACATACATTTACTGTTGGGTCGAAAACAGTGCGTTGTTTGTGACGGCTTAAGGACACAAATCAGTTCAATCAAACAATTCCGCCATGGGATAAAAAACACTAAAAATTGAAATTTGTAAAATAACTGATAATACATATAATAAATTATTCACGTTTCATGGATTTTATAGAAAGATTTAAATTCAGTAGATATATAATTAATCAGAGTTATTATTTCGATAGAAATTAAAAGAAAAACGATAAAGGGAGAATTTCGGCTACGGGAATCGAACCCGGCACCACGTGCTATGAAGAAGATCAACAGCCTACAACGCCACGCAGTGTGAATACAGATATAATGTAAAAGCATGATGTTGAAAGAATGAATTGTTTTCATAATTTTCTAATTTCATGAAATTATCATCGTGTTACATATTATTCGACGGTTTTTGGCGCTCTAGTTCCTCGGAACTGAGTGCTTATCAATTCGCCCAAATGCCTCTAATTTTCGAATTTTTCGATGAAAATGGTCTTAAACGATTTGGTTCGACTCACTGATCAAGAATCCGTGGTCGAAATTCAATCTGTCCGGCCGGCCGGCCGTAGACACGATAACTCTCGAACGGAATGAGCTAGAGAGTTGAAATTTTCAGAGTAGGTTTGGGCGATAAATATATCGGCTAAGTTCGTTATTGGGCAAAATCGGACAGATGGTTTCGGAGTAACAAACAAATTTTTTTTTTTTACAAAACAAATTCCAAATTAAATTTTTTTTAATAAGCAGTTTTATGATAAGAATCCATTCATATCATTTTTAACTCTAACAAGCTAATACTTTCGGAGATATGATTTTTCAAAATTTCAATGTAAATCGTATTTCTACGTTTTCACAGAATGATATAATTATTATGTGGGTATTCTATGAATTGTTGTAATGTCAACTTATTCTCCTGAGACATGACGTTGTTTCATTCGAGCAATCGTATAAATATGAGATTGATAATATAATATCATACTTTTTGTTGGTTGATATTTTCATGCCGATGGTCAATCCATATGATGATGGGAATGGTAATGGTAAGTTAATAATATTGAGTTCAGAATATCTCCACTAAAAACAAAACTGGAATATTGGTGTATTGGAGTAGATTTGAGGAAATATATAT
The DNA here is from genome assembly GCA_937662695.2 of Halyzia sedecimguttata. NCBI lineage: Eukaryota > Metazoa > Arthropoda > Insecta > Coleoptera > Coccinellidae > Halyzia > Halyzia sedecimguttata. The sequence continues at coordinate 71,840,121 of OW569414.2, forward strand.
ATTATCGTTCATCATAGAATTGAGGAATGAATATCTCGGATGAGTTCGTTGTTGGGTAGAATTCGTCTATTGGTTTTGAATTGATAATTTTTGGCACTCTTGTTGAATTTAAATTCTTCTATGATGTTTGAATTCAATTTCTGCTAAGATGAAGTTCTAAATTTCAATAATGAATCGTACTTCTATGTTTTCACTGAATGCTATAATTATTCTATCTAAGCTTTATTATATGATCTGTGTTCATACTCGTACATTTCATCCCGTTTTATAAGAGAGAGTCAAATTCATTTCAGCTATTTTAATTTGGTTTCTTCCATGGTGCAGTTCTCATTCTCAGATTGCTCATTTAATCTAGATGAATGAAATATTATTTGAATTTAATTTCCTTTATGATGCAGTTCTATCATAAGAATAAATTGATATAATTCTCAACTCTGAGAAACCAATACTTTCGGAGATATAATTTGTCTGTTTGAACTAGAGCGCCAGAAAGCTCCTGTCCACAAGACTTGAACCCATTTTTTTTATCCCCAATCTTCACTTTTTGCCATGTTTCCCGATCTACGCTAACTTTCTCTCCAGGCATGTCAAAAATCAAAAACGGTTGACAACTAATTTTGTCCAATGTAATCCAGTGGACCGTACATCTCGATCGTTGCAATAATTCGATATTTCGGCAATATCTTTACCAATAAAGATCCAACCTAGTTCAAATCTAGAACTTCACTGTAAAATATGACTTTCTGACATATGTCTAGATTTCGATGCATACCAAAAATGATCTCACTTGATGAGCTTTCATTGAGTATTCAAACAAATATGATCTTTCAGAAAACTTCTAGGTGAGCAGATTACACTTATCTTGCTGCATGCCACATTCCTTCATGTGTAATTACAAAGGATGAAAAATAGAACAGAAGATAAGAAGAGTTGAATATGATATTGAGAACCGCCAAGTCAGGATTAACTACCATAACGTTGCATCGTCTTATGTATATACTTAACCACTTTATTAGATCATAATCTTACAAGACAAGAACCAGAGTTCAAACACACTGCATGGGTATTCTACACGAGGATTCATTATTTCTTCTTGAAAATTTCTTATGAAGATTCACAATATGAATTAAAAATCTGTTGATCTGCATCCAAAAACTAACGTGTCATGAAAAATACACAGTTCAATTGATGTGTGTATGATGATGTATATTATACAGCATCATTGGTTCAAGCACTGACGTGAAGTCAGGAGCTTCTGCGCGCATGTTCTATTGTATATTCACCTCCATTGGGCACTCTTAATCGAATTACCATCGATATACAGACCGTTTTCTCAGCTTTTATAATATATGAATACATTTCGTACCATTATAATGACAGACTTAAGTAATGAGAGCATCGTGTGAGATCACAGAATTTATAATTCTGATATATTATGTATTCTATCAGAATTGAAATTCTTTAATTCCGCAAAAATTAGTGGGACGGCATTCTAAAAGTAATAACCGACTTTTAATTGGATTGAAAATTGCAAGTCCATATCTCTTTCCGTTCTCAAGTTATCATGAGATACCTCATGTTTTTTCACAATTTTTTTAAAATTTTCTACTGGTACGGTCATCACAAAATTTCACACACGACTTTATATTGGTATTCCACAACTAGTTCCCAAGTTTCAATTAGATCGGATCTGCTTTTTTTTGAGGTTATCGAGAAAATAATATTCCAGTGGGTATAACTCCGAAATCATTGTGTTGATTATGCCCAACAACAAACTTAATTGTCCCACTCGGATGCGCAACCTACCCTGAAAATTCCAAGTCGCAATCTCTTTTCGTTCGAAGTTATTGTGGCAACGATCACCCATGCAGCTACTGAATTCATCCAATGTTGCTCAGAAAATTTCAGTGATAACGGACGAATAGTTTCTGATATATAACATTTTTTCAATGATTTTCGATGATATTTTTGAAATTTTCTGGTGATACGATTCTCGCGGGATTTCGCGAAAAATTGCGCGTCGGCATTCTACAACTAACTACTATGTTTGAGTTGGATCGGTTTAGTATTTTTTGAGTTATTGAGTTAAAAACAACAAAATTTCGGATAGGTATCTCCAAAACCGTTTGGCCGATTATGCTTATTATCTAACTCAACTTTCACAGACGGATGCGCAACCTACTCTAAAATTTGCAAGTCGCTATATCTTTCTGTTCTCAAGTTATCGTGGCAACGGCCGGCCGGCCGGATAGAATCAAATTGGACCTCGAATCTTTCATCAGTTAGTCAAATGGGATAAATAATATTTTTTAATAAATTTTATTAAATTTTCTGGTAATACGATACTAACCAAATTTCACAAACGTCTTTATATCAGTATTCTACAATTATTATCTACTAAGCTTCAATTTGATCGGATCTGTATTGGTTGAAAACAAAATTTGTACTCGGAAACCGTTGCGCGGATTATGCCCATTAACGAACTTGTCCGTCGCATTTGGACGCGCCACCTATGCCCTGAACATTTCAAGTCGTTATCTCTTTCCGTTCTCAAGTTATCGTGGCGATTTGACCTCGAATTCTTCATCAGTGAGTCGAACCTGATCGTTTGCGACCATTTTCGGCACTAATTCGGACATTTGGGCAAAATGATAGTACGCTGATGCCCAGAACGTACGCGCAAAAATAATAGGAGTTTGCTCTATATTCGGAAAACGCTTCGTTTAAAAAATACAGTTCAAGATATAGGTATTGATTGTTGCCAAAGTACTGAAGATATTTGATATTCTGCCATCAAAAATGCACGTTTAGTAATGATAGATATTCATATTATATTTGCTTTGCCAGTGGCTTCCGTACTAGCTCGTTGCTAAATATTTTTGGCGCTCTTGTCCCTCGGAACAGAGTGCTTATCAATTTGCCCAAATGTCTGTAATTTTCGAATATTTCGATTAAAATGGTCTTAAACGATTTGGTTCGACTCACTGATCAAGAATCCGTGGTCGAAATCAATTCTGTCCGGCCGGCCATCCAGCCGTCCGTTAACACGATAACTCTCGAACGAAAGGAGTTAGAGGATTGAAATTTGCAGGGTACGTTCGGAACGTAAATATCTCGGACGAGTTCGTTAACGGGCGAAATCCACCAAGCGGTTTCGGAGTTATGGCCATTTTTGGTAAAAATATTTTTTATGAATATTTCCGAAACTGATCACACGATCTATCTGAAATTTAGCATCAAATTGTAGAATAATGACCTTTATACGCATGCGGAGTTTTGTATTGATCGGGTCGCCGTAAAGTGTAAAAAAAATATTTTTTTATTTTTAAATTTTGTTTCTACAATAACTATCGAACAGAATAAGCTAGGCAGTTGAAATTTAGAAAGTAGGTTTGGCAGATAAATATCTCGGTTAAGTTCGTTATTGGGCAAAATAAGCCAGATGGTTTCGGAGTAACGAAAAAAAAAAAAAATTTTTTACTTACAAATTTCAAATTCAATTTTTTTTTAAGATGCAGTTTCACCATAAAAATCCATTGATATAATTTTCAACTCTAAGAAGCTAATACTTTCGGAGATAGGATTTTTCGAAATTTCAATAATGAATCGTACTTCTATGTTTTTTTTTTAATTGATAATTTTTGGAGCTTTTCTTTAATTTAATTTCTTTCATGATGCAGTTCTATCATAAGTATCCATTGATATAATTCCCAACTCTGAGAAATCAATACTTTCGGAGATATAATTTGTCCGTTTAAACAAGAGCGCCAAAAAGCTCCTGTCCACAGGACTTGAACCAATTTTTTAGAGAAAAATTCTTACATCACTGCAATTTTGCGAGCATGTTCTAGAGAACAACGTGCTATCATTTTGCCTAAATAACTGTAATTTTCGATGTTTTTGCCGAAAATGTTCTCAAACGATTAGGTTCGACTAACTGATGAAGAATTCTAGGACAAAATCGATTCTGTCCGGGCAGCCGTCTTTTGTCACGATAACTTTCGAACGGAAAGAGATAGCGACTTTTCAGGGTAGGTTACGCATCCGAATACGACGTTAAGGTCGTTAATAGGCATAATCAACCAAACGGTTTCGGAGTTTTAATACCCATCTGAATTATAATATATAGAACAATAACTCAAAAAATATATATCTGATCAAAATGTAACTGGGTAATTAGTTGTAGAATGCAGACTCACCTATTTTTGCAGCAATTCGTTTTTCTTAAAAAATTTTATAGTTCAGAAACTATCAGTCAGATTCCCCTGAAATTCCGTACAAACCTTCAAGTCGCCATTTTACAATCGAGTACCGAATTTCAGCTCGATCGTTTTCGCATTTTAGCAATTATTGTGAAATTTCCGATCGTATTGAAACTTGGTAATTGGTTATCGAATGCCGATGCGCAAATCTTAGCGAAATTTTGTGAGGATAGCATAACTAAAAAAAAAATTCTTCTTCAAAAATTTTTATTGCAGAAACTATCTGTCCGCTGAAATTCTGCGCAATCCTTCAAGCCGTCATTTTACAATCGACTATTGGATTTCAGCCCACTCGGCTTTGTATTTTAGGAATTATTGTGAATATAAAATTTCGAACTGGTATCTATTTCTGAAATTTAGAAAAGGGGACACCATAGATCATTATGTCGTTGTAACACTTCCTTGTAACATTGAAAATAAATGGCTACACATAGAAATTTTTCGAATTCCAGTAAAAGGCTTCTACAGTTTTTGCGAGAACGCGATATCGTTAACATGGGATTGCTCTCATATGCCCTGATGGATATTGAATGATATTCCCTGAAAAATATGTGAAAACTCCGTCATCCATTCAATTTTCTGAACACACTCCCGGCCCAGGGAAGGTAACGATTACAATATACCAGGGGTGGCCAACCGGTCGATCGCGATCGACTGGTCGATCGTAGCTATAGGTCCAGTCGATCGCGGCGAGGCAGACAGCATCAAATTTCATTTAAAATTTCCACAATTATAGATCTATATATCTATATTGGTAGATCGCGCAGAGTTTTGTCAGTAAATAAAGGGTCCGCCATCTAACGTTTTTTATTTCGTGAATGGTAACACTTAGCTCATGTCTGATTTGACAGATAATTAGTTTTATCCTTCCGCTGAACGAATATGGTTGTGTATACGTTTGAACAACGCTGGGATATATTGCGACATTACTTTGAAAATCATGGTAATGTTGCAGAACGTGTGCGAAAATTGCGTACGGATTTTGGAAGAAGAGAAGAAAAGTCAGCTCCGTATGTTCGTTATCTTGTGAAAAAAGAGAAAGTAACTGGCATCCTCATCGATAAACCAAAGCGTGAAAATCCAAAAACAGTGCGTACAGTCGAGAATATTGCTGCTGTGGCAGAAAGTGTGCGTGAAGCGCCATCAACATCAATTCACCGTCGTTCTCAAGAATTGAACAATTCGGAGACATCATTGAGACGAATTTTGCATAAAGACCCTTGGTATGACGCCATACAAAGTCCAATTGGTTCAGGAGTTGCCCTGTTTTCGAAGATCACATTATCAGCCGCAGAGCTGGTGTCTCTTTGCCACCTCGGAGCTGCGATTTGACACCGTTGGACTATTATTTGTGGGGTGCAGTCTAAGATAAGTGTTACGCCAACAAGCCAGAGACAATCGATAATGTGCTTAAAAATTGGACCGATCGTGTAGGCTACTGCATGGCCAGCCGAGGCAGCCATTTGAATGAAATTATTTTCCATTATTAACCGGAAGGATTGTACTTTCAAATAAAAAAAGAAATTTGAGAAAATATTCAGTAGCTTTTTTTTTATTGCATTCTCAAAAAAAAAAAAAAGCACTGACGTGAAGTCAGTACTCTTTGGCGCGCGTGTTCACGGTGGCTAATTTGAATTGAATGATTCAAAAATTAACAGTGCTGTATCTAAGCTGCCATCAGGATAGAGTAACAAAGTTGGAAAAGAACACAAGTGACTCTCCTTAGTCGCACAAGCTCCTAGAAGATTTGGGAGGGTCAGTATAATCCTAATCATGTTTATAGCACGCGCGCCAAAGCAGATTGACTTTTTACACTTTTTCTTTCATTGTTAAGTCAATCTGCTTTTGCGCGCGTGCTATAAACATGATTAGGATTATACTGACCCTCCCAAATCTTCTAGGAGCTTGTGCGACTAAGGAGAGTCACTTGTGTTCTTTTCCAACTTTGTTACTCTATCCTGATGGCAGCTTAGATACAGCACTGTTAATTTTTGAATCATTCAATTCAAATTAGCCACCGTGAACACGCGCGCCAAAGAGTACTGACTTCACGTCAGTGCTTTTTTTTTTTTTTTTCAAGTTCCTTTAACAAATATAGCTATCAATACAGTTTGGCTGTTAGTTTTACCGTAGATCAGAAAAAAATTCGGTTGTGGGTCCTCCGTTAGAGACGAAATTGCATCTTCTCCAAATCCGAACGCATTTTAATATAGATCTACCGAATATAGTTATTTATAAATTCGCCTCAGGGCCACCATACTGACCATTCAAATCGGAAACAACGCTATTTCCCCCAAACTGACATGTGCCCGTGCACTGAATTGACATGAATATTCTTTTAAAACCTCACAATATCGGCTCATTACTCCCAACATAACCCAAACAACCCAAAACCATTCACTTCTCGTCTGCGCAAGCGCAGTATACTCGTGGCTGCAAGTCCTCCCAAAATTACACACCTCACAAAAAACTCCGATTCTCCAACACTAGTGGTTCAGGAGATATCGCTTCTTGAATCCACGCATGCGCAGACCCTCACCAGGGGATTCTATAGCGGAAAAGCACCTGCCACCCCAAAACCCCAATCCTCTCTGACGAAAGCACCACCAGTTAAATCACTGATGGTCTGCTCATGCGCATAACGAAAAATGCCCGTAAGGGGCTACATCCATTTCGAAATTAGCCCCAGGGCCACGGTACGGACACTTTAACTCTGAAACAACGCTACAGCCCCCAAACTGACTTGTCCTTGCACTGAATTGCTATGAATATTCTTTTAAAACCTCATAATATCGACTCAGCACTCCCAACATAACTCATCCAACTCAAAAACAGTCACTTCATCTTCTGCGCATGCGCAATCTACTCGCGGCTAAAAGTCCTCTCAAAATAACACACCTTACAAAAAACTCCGATTCTCCAACACTAGTGGTTCAGGAGATATCACATCTTTAATCCACGCATGCGCAGACCCTCAACAGGGGATTCTATGGAGGAATAGCATCCGCCACCCCAAAACCCTAATCCTCTCAGACGAAAACACCACCAGTTAAATCACTGATGATCTGCTCATGCGCATAACGAAAAATGCCTGTAAGCGGTAACATCAATTTCAAAATTAGCCCCAGGGCCACGGTACGGACACTTTAACTCGGAAACAACGCTACATCCCCCAAACTGACTTGTCCTTGCACTGAATTGCTATGAATATTCTTTCAAAACCTCATAATATCGACTCAGCACTCCCAACATAACCCATCCAACCCAAAAATAGTCACTTTTCTTCTGCGCATACGCAATCTACTGGCGGCTAAAAGTCCTCTCAAAATAACACACCTTACAAAAAACTCCGATTCTCCAACACTAGTGGTTCGGAAGATATCGCATCTTTAATCTACGCATGCGCAGACCCTCATCAGGGATCTGAATTCTATGGAGGAATAGCATCCGCCACCCCAAAACCCCAATCCTCTCTGACGAAAACTACAGCAGTTAAAGGACTTCTCATCTGCCATTGCGCAATACGGAAAATGCCCGGAAAGGGCAGCATGAACCTCAAAAACATATGTTTCGGCATTAAAAGCAAAGTATTCCGCAAAATAGTAGTAATTTTTTTATTTTTTTCATGTCACGTGATCTTCACGAAATTTTGCAAAAGTGTTTGCTTTGGTCTTTTGCATCTAACTACTGAGTTTCAATTTAATCAGATCAGTATTTTTCGAGTTATCGTGAAAACAAAATTTTCAAATTTTCAAAAATTTTTTTTGCCACTTTAGGGCCGTCCGTTCAACACAAAACTTCGCAGGCATATAAAGGTCATGATTCTACAATCTGATGCCAAATTTCAAAAAGATCGACTGATCGGTTCCGGAAATATTTATAAAAAACGTTTTTATTAAAAACGGCCTTAACTCCCAAACCGCTCGGTCGATTTCGCCCGTTAACGAACTTGTCCGAGATATTTACGCTACGAAAGTACCCTGCAAATTTCAACGCTCTAAGTCGTTCCGTTCGAGAGTTATCGTGCTAACGGCCGGACCGGCCGGCCGGCCGGCCGGACCGGACGGACAGAATTGAATTTGACCTCGAATTTTTCATCAGGGAGTCGAACCCAATCGTTTGAGACCATTTTCGAAAAAAAATTCGAAAAATACAGACATTGTGACGAAATGATAGCACGCTGTTCCTTGCGGAACACGCGCGCAAAAAAAAAAGTTAGTTGGCGAACCCGTTAGTAGATCTTGGGTCTCATCAAGTTGGTCACCCCTGCAATATACTAACCATAGTGTTTCGAGTTCGTGTAGCGGCTTGGCGTTAGCTATGCAATCCAGACTAGCCTGTGCTGTGCCGCGGACGATCTCCATGTCATCGGGTCCTACGATTATTTTAGGTTCTATTTCTTTGGCAGAGTTACTTTCGATCACATTCAGATTGATGAAGGGGCTGTTGAATTTGTTACCCTCCTGGGTATTTATTGCAACCGCCCTGAAAAAGTCGATATAGTCACTTTGAATCTCACTGTATAAAACACTTATGGTAGAAAGAAGTGTATTTTTCGTCGACCTCTATGAAAAGCAACATTTTACGTTCTAAGTTGCGGCCGTAAAATCGACTATTATTGAAGGCAAGTACTTTCTCGTCCGCAAAATTACATTCTCGTCCGCTGTAGTCACTATGATTACGGTTCAATACAAACATAAGTATCTGTAAGAATAACTGTCAGTGCTGTGGTCACTATAGATACGGCATGATACGGTTCAATATAAACATAAGTGTATGTGTCATTTGCGTTGTATCTGTCATTTGCTATGGTGAAATTATTAAAGAGGTCCAAAAATCATAAAAATATATAGAGGTCGACGAAATAATGTAATATGCACCTCGGCGAAAAACTGTCTATTGTCTCGCCTGGTTGCTCGGCTCCGCCTCGGATAGCAATTTGCAGACTCGACTATCCTAATAGACAGTTTTCCCTCCTTGGACGTAATAACTATTACCGGAATTTGATCGAAAAACGATTTATTTCGGTATTTGTTTGAGCAAAAATAGTTCTGATGTCATTGGCAAATCTGTTGAAAGGCTCTAAAACCTTGGAAAATTACCTGTAGGCTCTTTGGTCAGTTAAATCAGTAGATAAAATGATTAGTTGATTGTTTTTGGATTTGGCATATTTTTGAGCGTAGGGCAAGCCTCCCTCGTCCGTTTGCCATGTTACATCCGGTGACGGTGTGGACTCTATGTCCGGTAAGTCCAAGATGGCTGCATCACCTTCTTCTACAGTCACATTTTTTCCTGTAGTCTCCTTGAATACATTCATGTCTGCAAATAACAAACATATATAAAACATTTTTAGGTATGTTCCAGTTAAATTTAACATCTTGAAGAAGCTTATTGCTAATAACAACAAGACACACGACGAAATATTCGTGAATATTAACCATCAACAAACATTCCCCGGTGATCCGGGAGGCCACCTCATCGCTCAGTGTTCCACGAAAGAGGAAAGTGTCGTTCAGGTAGATACGTACCGGTTTCATGGTTATTACTAATCATCAGCGTAGATGTGCAGTGACGTTTATTATTTTGTTGCAATAGGTAATCGGGGACTGCAATGCAGACTACCTATATGATCCAATTGCCACATAAAAACGTTCGGCTTAGTGTGGTTAGATTAGACCACAAACCAGTAAACATAGAATAAGGTCACTAGGAGCTTAAATCAACAAGTCCAGAGCATTCCTGCCAATAGGGTCTTCATAATGGCTTCGTATATATTTCACAAGTCATATAATATATTTGACTTGTGAAATATATGCATAAGTATATTAATTATACGAAGCCATTATGAAGACCCCATTTGGCCGGAACGCTCTGGACTTGTTAATTTATTAACAACGGTTTCGCCATTTTTCATTATTACACTAGGAGCTTACTGATACCTAGTAATTTTAGCTCTATCGGCTTTGTATTTTAACAATTATTGTGAAAAAAATTTCGAACTAGTCTTTTCTCGTATTCTTTACTGTAATTATTTTTGCAATCTGTATATAGACTTTTTTTGGTGAAATGGTTTTCAGGACCTCGTACCGAACCTCGTACAAGGGCGCCATCATTTTGTTAAAATGTCTGTAATTTTCTTATTTTGAGTCAAAAATGGTCTCAAAAGATTCCATTATGTCCGCGCGTAAACACGATAGCTTTTGAAAGATATAACTTATAGACTCGAAATTTGCAGGTTAGGTTTGAGCTGAATACGCCAGTCGAGTTCGTGAATTATTTCGGATATATAACCATTTTTATTTTCCAAATATTTCAATCACCTACAGATCCAATCGAGTTTAAATTTGGTATTTAGGTGAAAAATTACTATTTCAGGATTCATATAAAATTTCATGAAAAATTCAACATCTGAGAAACGCATCGCTAGTATTCCATGAAATTTTGTATGTACATAAAGGGAACGATAAAATGAGTTATCCGAAAAACAGTTTTATAGCTTTCTTATTATAACAGAAAATAAGGTCAAGTAAATGATTTATTCGTTGCTATTAAATTAATTCAGTATTAAAATTATGATGCAAATCTTTAGATTAGCATAGATTTACCCTGGGCAAAATATCGTCTTTTAAGCGCACTTGTTCCTCCGTAATTTTCGAATTTTTGGATGAAAATGGTCTTAAACAATTTGGTTCGACTCTATAATTTTTATGAATATTTCCGGAACCGATCACTCAATCTATCTGAAATTTAGCATCAAATTGTAGAATCATAACTTTTATATCTTATATTATAACTTGGGAGCGGAAGCCCCAAGTTCAATTCCGAGGCTAGGAAAGAAATTTTCTAGTCACGGTAATCGCCACCATTCGCTGTTGGGGCAAAAATTAACAGTGCTGTGCCTAAGGTGGCGTAAGGACACAGTAACAAAGCCTACACAGAACACAACTGGTTCTCCTAACTCAGGACAAGCTCTTAGAGCTTATGAGGGGTCTCCTTGTGGAAGACCCAGGAGGATCAGTATAATAATAATAATAATAATAATAATAATCTGCATGCGGAGTTTTGTATTGATCGGATTAACGTAAATTGGCAAAAAACTACGGCCGGCTGTAGGCACTACAACTCTCGAACGGAATGAGCTGCACAGTTGAAATTTTCAGAGTGGGTTTGGGAGATAAATATCTCGGTTAAGTTCATTATTGGGATAAATCGGCTAAATGGTTTCGGAGTAACAAAAACAAATTTTTTTTTACATTACAAATTTCAAATTCAATACAGTATTTTCATAATGTTGCTAGCAAAAAAATGATGAAATATTGATCTACATTTGTTTATCAAATATTCTTTCTTGAGGTTCATAATACACAATAAATGTGTTAGTGTTATGAACTATTAAATTATGAAAAGAGGATTGTATTTTATTAATATATTTTGAACTATTAAAATAATTTGTTCGTATTCCTCTACCTGCTCAAATATCAGCAATAAATGGACAATCTGCAATGATTGTCTCCAGCCTTGCTCTAGACATTTAGATGATACTTTCCTTAGGTATTTCGAGTTGTGAAAACTATGCACCGAGTGTAAGTTGCAACAACCCATTCCACGGGGTTAAATCATTGCAGATTGCTCATTTAATCTTGATAAATAAACTATTATTTTAATTTAATTTCTTTTATGGTGCAGTTCGATTATAAGAATCCATTGATATCATTCCCAACCCTGAGAAACCAATACTTTCGGAATTTATCAAAAATTGAACAAGAGCCCCAAAGCTCCTGCCACAGGGCTTTCCCCCGTTTTATGCATGATACTTCCGATTTGTACTCGAAGTAAACGAAATTGCAAAGTTCTTCATATTTACTCACATGCTACAGTTACTTTCATTTCTTCACTGAGTATAGCTCCAATTTTGTTAGCAGCTACACAGCGATAGCTGCCTTCGTCTGTCCTCTTCGAAGATATTATTTTGTAGAAGGGATCCGTTGAGAAGTCTGAAATCATGACCCCGTCTTTCAACCATCGAAACTGTGGCGGAGGATTTCCTGAAACGAAAAAGAAACAATTAATTAAATAAATAGAAAGGTTCATTATTCAATCTGCTGAATTCACCCATTCTCCTCATCCTCAATTATTATTATTATTAAAACGGAGTCGTATGGCTTGGTTCGGCCCTTGGTTCGAAATGAGTTAGAGGATTGAAATTTGCAGAGTAAGTTTGGAGCGTATATATCTCGGACGAGTTCGTTAACGGGCGAAATCCATTAAGTGGTTTCGGAGTCATGGCCGTTTTTAGTAAAAACATTTTTTATGAATATTTCCGGAACCGATAACTTGATCTATCTGAAATTTAGCATCAAATTGTAAAATCATGACCTTTATATGCATGAAGAGTTTTGTATTGCATTAGCGTGAAGTGGCGAAAAAAAATTTCAAAAATTTTTTACATTACAAATTTCAAATTAATTTTTTTTAAAGATGCAGTTCCATCATAGGAATCGATTGATGTCATTTTCAACTCTAACAAGCTAATACTTTCGGAGATATGATTTTTCAAAATTTTAATAATACATCGTACTTCTTTCTATGTTTTCACAGAATGGAATCTATCTGTGTTCACTATTCATTCATGTCATCTTATCTACCTATAAGAGACGTCATATTTATTGATATTCTAGTTTATTTATATAATTCGTACTTTGAAAATATTTTGTGTTCTAAAACAAGGTTCCGCGACTTGAATTTATGCATATTGAATAATTTATGTGCAAATATTGCATGAATGATGATGTTTGAGAAGATTTAGAATTGGATCATTTTAATGATGTAGTTTATGAAGGCAATAGGAAAGAACAACATAATGGAATCATCAAAAGAAATTACTGTTCGTTGACCACCAAGGTTAATATTAACTTTTACTTCCTCAAATAGTTAGACATGTTTTTTATATATAGTATTTTCATAATATTGCTAGCAAAAATAACCCACTCCACGAGGTTAAACCATTGCAGATTGCTCATTTAATCCTGATAAATAAACTATTATTTGAATTTAATACCTATTATGGTGCTGTTCTATTATAATAATTCATTGATATCATTCCCAACTCTGAGAAACACATACTTTCGGAAATATTATTTGTCAAAGTTTGAACAAGAGCGCCAAAGCTCCTGTCCACAGGGCTTTCCCACACACACACACACAAATCGCTTAAAGATGGAAGTGAGTCGAGCGCAAGTCAATTCTGAAAGCCACCTATTATCAGACATGGATATATAATTATTGGTAAATAAAAAATTAAAAAATTGGTTCAAGCTCTGTGGACAGGAGCTATTTGGCGCTCTTGTTCAAACAGAAAAATTATATCTCTGAAAGTATTGGTTTCTCAGAGTTGGGAATTATATCAATGGATTCCTATGATAGAAATGCATCATGAAAGAAATTAAATTTAAAAAAGTTCCGTTGAAAAAAAAATTCTTCAAAAATTATCTTATAAAAAAAGAGCAATCTACAATTCTTAAATGGTTCAAAAATTGACATTAAATTTATATATCAGGATTAAATGAGCAATCTGCAATGATTCAACCTCGAGGAATGCGTTGTTGCAACATACACTCGGTGCATAGTTTTTACAACTCGAAATACCCAAGGAAAGTATCATCGAAATGTCTTAGAGCAAGGCTGGAGACAATCATAGCAGATTTTCCATTTATTCCTGATATTTGGTAGAGGATTACGAACAAATTATTTTAATAGTTCAAAATATATTAATAAAATACTATCCTCTTTTCATAATTTAAAATTTAATAGTTCATACCACTAACACATTATTTTCTGTATTATGAACCTTAACTCAAGAAAAAACATTACGAAAACATTATGAAAATACTGTATATAGGAACATGTCTCACTACTTAAGGAAGTAAAAGGTGATATTAACCTCAGTGGTCAACGAACAGTAATTTCTTTTGATGGTTCCATTATGTTCTTCTTTCCTATTGCCTTCATAAACTACATCATTCAAATGATCCAATTCTAAATCTTCTGAAACATCATCCCCAATATTTATACATAAATTATTCAATATGTATTCAGTCAATATTATTTTCGGTTTCAAAATAGTCTTGTATATATTCACAAATTCAAGAATCGGATACTTGTTTCCCAAGAGAAAATATTTTCAACTACGAATTGACAATATCTAATAGTTAGAAAAGATGACGTACATAACAGTGAACACAGACAGCTTCTGTGTTCACATTTTGTGAATACATATAACTTACGATGTATTATTGAAATTTTGAAACTTCATATCTCCGAAAGTTTTAGCTTGTTAGAGTTGAAAATGATGACAATGGATTCTTATGTTGAAACTGCATCTTAAAAAAAATTGAATTCTAAAGTTGTAATGTAAGAAAAAATATTTATTTTTCGTTACTCCGAAACTATTAGACCGATTTTGCCCAATAACGAACTTAACCGAGATATTTAGCTCACAAACCTACTCTGAAAATTTCAACTGTCTAGCTCATTCCGTTCGTGAGTTATCGCGTTAACGGCCGGACAGAATCGATTCCGACCACGAATTCTTGATCAGTGAGTCAAACCAAATCGTTTAAGACCATTTTCAGCTAAAAATTCGAAAATTACAGACATTTGGGCAAATTGATAAGCACTCTGTTCCGAGGAACAGGAGCGCCAAAAATGAGTATCATTCTCGATCCCAAGAATTTACGTTAGAAAAATCGATCAGGTAGCAAATGAGACTAACGACGTCACTGGCAACAGAAGCCGTAAATTTTCTACGGCCGTACGCAAACAGTCGACGACATAAATCAAAAAATCTATAAAACTAGGTACATATATGCATTCGCCAGGACGTAATAGACCGGTTGCCGGTATGAAAATAAAAAAAAATTACGTCTGTTTTCGAACTTTTATTTAAAGTTCACGACGTTAACACGTCCGGATGGATCCTAAATGTTTTTTTCCCTGATCTAAATATTTACAATCGTGATTATTAGAGGCTTTGAACATCCCTGCGATATGCGTTATTATAAACATCGTTGTTTGGTGTAGTTCCAAACAGAGGAGTCAATAGAGAGGTTAGATAACCAAAGTTTATAATCTTATCTTTTGTGTTTGTTTGTTTTCATCGCTCACACTCCGCCGAGATTAAAAATAAAATTGGGGTTCCTTTTAATCGGGGTCAAACCTAACTTCACCGATATTTCAAACGTGACAAATTTAAGCAGAGTGCAGCGTCATGGTGCTGCCTCAATAAATCGGATTCAGATTATAAATATGAAACAACTAGCTGAACAGACCCGCTTTGTCCTCTCTTATCTATGAATATTCAATTCCAACTGAAATACATAATAAACAAGTTGGAAAGCACTGTGGCCAGGAGATTTTGGCGCGCTGTTCAAGTTTATAGCCAGAGCGGTCACCCATCCAAGTGCTGAACTCGCCCAAAGCTGCTTAGCTCCACAAAAAAAAATATTTCCAAGAATATAAATGTGACTGTAAACACTAACGTGAAAAAAAAATTGGTTCAAGCCCTGTGGACAGGAGCTTTTTGGCGCTCTTGTTCAAACAGACAAATTATATCTCCAAAAGTATTGCTTTTTCAGAGTTGGGAATTATATCAATGGATTCCTATGAACTTGAGCATTACAATTTGTTTTTTATCTAACAATAAAGCATGTGTATGAAAAAAGTGTTAGCAGAGGTTAGTGTAACGGGGTACCATATAATTTGATATATGATACTAGAGCTTAGGGAAAAAACCTCAGCAAAAAAAATCCTATCTCCCCGTTAGTGTTGTGATTTATGATAGAAATGCATCATGAAAGAAATTAAATTTAAAAAAGTGTCGTTTAAAAAAATGCTTCAAAAATTATCTTATAAAAAAAAGAGCAATATATAATGCTTAAATGCCTTAATGCTTCAAAAATTGTTATTAAATTTATTTATCAACCTCGTGGAATGGGTTGTTGCAACTTAGACCCGGTGCATATTTTTCACAACTCGAAATACCTAAGGAAAGTATCATCGAAATGTCTAGAGCAAGGCTGGAGACAATCATAGCAGATTGTCCATTTATTCCTGATATTTGAGTAGGTAGAGGATTACGAACAAATTATTTTAATAGTTCAAAATATATTTATAAAAAACTATCCTCTTTTCAAAATTTAATAGTTAATACCACTAACACATTATTTTCTGTATTATGAACCTTAACTCAAGAAAAAACATTACGAAAACATTATGAAAATACTGTATATAGGAACATGTCTCACTACTTAAGGAAGTAAAAGGTAATATTAACCTCAGTGGTCAACGAACAGTAATTTCTTTTGATGATTCCATTATGCTCTTCTTTCCTATTGCCTTCATAAACTACATCATTCAAATGATCCAATTCTAAATCTTCTGAAACATCATCCCCAATATTTATACATAAATTATTCAATATGTATTCAGTCAATATTATTTTCGGTTTAGTATTAGCTTGTTAGAGTTGAAAATGATAACAATGGATTCTTATGATGAAACTACATCTTAAAAAAATCCGAATTAAAAAGTTGTCATGTATTAAAAAATTTTTTTTTCGTTACTCCGAAACTATAAGACCGATTTTGCCCAATAACGAACTTAACCGATATATTTATCCCTCAAACCTACTCTGAAAATTTCAATTGTCTAGCTCATTCCGTTCGAGAGTTATCGTGTTAACGGCCGGCTGGACAGAATCGATTTCGACCACGGATTCTTGATCAGTGAGTCAAACCAAATCGTTCTAGACCATTTTCAGCCAAAAAATCGAAAATGACAGACATTTTTGGGCAAATTGATAAGCAATCTGTTCCGAGGAACAAGGGCGCCAAAAACTGGTCCACTTTTGGCCGAGAATGGTATCAAACGATCAGTTTCGACTCAAATACATACCATTCACTGTTGGGTCAAAAATAAAAAGTGCTGTGTTTGTGGTGGCGAAAGTAACCATTCGAATATATATCTACATTTATTTTTGGGTCGGAATTAAAAGTGCTTTGTTTGTGACGGCGTAATGTATAGCAGTGGTTTTTAATAATTTATTCCCAGAATTATTCCTATGATACAAATCAGTCGAATTGTACGGTTGTGCCATGAGGACATATGAATTGATATTTTACCAAAAACACCCTGTATAACAGTATATTTTTTAACATCTAATAATATACGAAAATATTCACGTAATTTTATGAAAATATCGAATTAATTCCGTCCATAACCCTTTCACAAAGTTAGGATTCGGATAGAATTGGAAACACAAATGAAAAAGCCCTGTGGCAGGAGATTTGGCGCTTTTGTTCAAACTTTGACAAATCATATTATATAAGTATTGGTTTCTCAGAGTTGGGAATGATATCAATGGATTCTTGTGATAGAACTGCATCATAATGGAAATTAAATTCAAGTAATAGTTTATTTAAGAAGATCAAATGAGCAATCTACAATGCTTCAATGCTTTAATGCTTCAAAAATTGTCATTTAAAAAAATTAGCAATCTGCGATGCTTTAATGCTTCAAAAATTGTAATTAAAAAAAAAACAACAGTGTCAAAAATTATTAACCCGAAACAACCAGACCTTTTCTACCCAGTAACGAACTTATCCGAGATATTCATTCCTTGAATCTATTCTGAAAATTATATTACATCAATTGAAACTTAGTCAATATTTCAGTTTTGTTCTTACTGGAGATATTCTGAACCCAATTTTATTAACTTACAAAGTATATATTTCCATCATCATATGGATTATCCAAGAGCAGATAACTGTGGTTGTTTCATTGTTCATTCTGCATTCAATCATACTTTGTCTTCTAGAACAGGTGGTATTTTATATCAAGAATTTTGAATAGAACTAGAAATAAATATGACATCATACTCAGTTTGAAACATAGACATATTCTACGTCTATGGTTTGAAATGACTCTTATCTGCAGACAGAGAAAATACCTTCTATTTCTCTATGAGATGACACTCACAAAACACTAATATATGACAATGATGACACACAGAATTTACTTCACCTAGGGTATATTCTGTGTGATGATATGTATGAACAGTGAACACGGATCATTAAATTCATATTTACGATGACAGCATATCTGCGAAAGTATTAGCTTGTTAGAGTTAAAAATGATATCAATGGATTCTCATAGTGAAACGGCATTTTGAAAAATATTGAATTTGAAATTAGTAATGTAAAAAAATTCCCGACACCTAGGTACCAATTTGCCAAGGCGCCATACCCTTATCACTGGGTCACAGAAGCACTAACATATTTTTGTGAATTCCGTTACTTGAACTTATTTTATTTCAGACCTTTGATACCTTGTTTACAAATTCCTAATATCAGAAATATATTATCATGTTACATATTATTCGATAAGTTCAAATCGAGAGCTTGGATGTAAAATAAGTTATCAAAGCCTACACAGAACACAACTGGTTCTCCTAACTCGCTCAAGCTCTTCGAGAGCTTATAAGGGGTCTCCTTCGGGAAGACCTAGGAGGATCAGTATAATAATATACAACAACAATATCACAGACAAGATACACCAATTTTCACTAGGTATTGAACGAAAGTTATTACTGACGTATCGACTTGTTAAATATGACTTCGGCCGATCTAATTCAACTTCGCTGGTCGAGTGTAAAAGCATAAGAACGGTACATCACGATCGTTGGAATATTTCGGCAATATCTTATCCAATATGGATCCGATCGAGTTCTAATCTAGATCTTTACTCTAAAATAAGGTTTTGAGGGCTCTCACAAAATTTCAAATTTCGTTTTCTCAATTACTCTGAAGATACTGATTTGATAATAATAATAATATTAATAAAGGACTTTTAGTGAAACCAATACAGAAGCAATACAATACAATCGGTACCTAGTTAGTTGATTAGAAAAAATGTTCAATTATTTTTCTTGAAATTCGGAGACCATAATATGTCGGATTGAGTTTAATTTTAGCATCAATAGATCAATAATGTCCTCTTGGAACGTGAAAAGTTTCACGGAAAATAGAGCCGAGCCTAGAAAAAATCCAATCTAAAATTCTGAATACCCACTGCCAAAATTAATAATAATTAATAATAAAATCATTTTCATTCGTGCTTCATGCAATCATCTGCTTATGCTTATCGCCTTGTTTGTTGATCCTAAACATGTTTTATCTGATTGTATGTACAAGGGGAACTAATTAAATTATGGGCGAATTGGGATTATTTCTGTTCTGTGAAATAAATCTATGGGAGTTCTGCCACTGCCAGTATCATTTTGAAGAAATTTTATATACGTTTTCATCTTTCGTAATCCGCATTCAGACTTTTTTCGATGTGACGCTAGACTGATTTTGGCAGTGCCGTCCGGCCGTAAGCACGATAGTTCTCGAAATAAATGAGTTAGAGAGTTTAACTCTGCAGGGTAGATTTGGGGCATGAATACCTCGGTTGAGTTTGTTAAAGTCTAAAATCCACCTAATGGTTTCGGAGTAATGGTTATTTTAAATTTAAGCTTTTTCTCCGAAACTACTAATTCACCCTAAGTAAAATTCAGCATCAACTTGTAGATTTACGACTTGAATAAGTATGCGAAGTTTTGTATTGATCGTGTAACGAGGAAAAGAAATTTATTTTTTTTTAAATTAGAAAATTTCGTTTTACCAATTACTCGTAAATTACTGCTCTGATCGAATTGAAATTCGGTAGTTAGTTGAAAAATTTAAAAAAGAACTGACGTGAAGTCAGTTCCCCTTGGTACTGAATTCACGTCAGTGCTTCTTGACGCTCTTGTTCCTCGGAACAGAGTGCTTATCAATTTGCCCAAATCTCTGTGATTTTAGAATTTTTGGCTGAAAATGGTCTTAAACGTTTTGGTTTGACGCACTGGTCAAGAATCCGTGGTCAAAATCGATTCTGTCCGGCCATCCGGTAACTAACGGACGGAATGAGCTAGACAGTTTAAATTCTCAGAGTAGGTTTGGGACATAAATATCTCGGTTAAGTTCGTTATTGGTGGTTTCGGAGTAACGAAAATTTTTTATGATTTCATAGAATGCTCTATGATGGAGGTTACATGGTCAATCTGGTTCAGTTTGACATTAATCATGGATTGATGTCAGATTGACGGAAACTGATTGCATACGCGTAGACTGATGCTCCGGATTGATGGCAAGATTGATGTCAGATTGATGCCAGATTGTTATAATTTGCTGATGTATGTAAATCCAACGTGTGAGGTGAGTCATACACCTACGTTTTTTAATTTAATTTATGATGCAGTTCTATCATAACAATCGATTGATATCATTACCAACTCTGAGATACTAATACTTTCGGAGATATGTTTTGTCAAAGTTTGAATAATTACTCGCTAGTAGTTTGACAAGAGCTCCAAAGCCCCTGTACACAAAGCTTTCCCCCTTTTTGGCGCTCTAGTTCCTCGGAACTGAGTGCTTATCAATTTGCCCAAATGTCTGTAATTTTCGAATATTTCGATGAAAATGGTCTTAAACGATTTGGTTCGACTCACCGATCAAGAATCCGTGGTCGAAATTCATTCTGTCCGGCCGGTCCGGCCGGCCGTAGGCACGATAACTCTCGAACGGAATGAGCTAGAGAGTTGAAATTTTCAGAGTAGGTTAAGTGGATAAATATCTCGGCTAAGTTCGTTATTGGGCAAAATCGGACAGATGGTTTCGGAGTAACAAAAAAAAATTTTTTATTTTACGAAACAAATTCCAAATTAAATTTTTTTTAATAAAAAGTTTTATCATAAGAATCCAATCATATAATTTTCAACTCTAACAAGCTAATACTTTCGGAGATATGATTTTTCAAAATTTCAATAATAAATCTTATTTCAACGTTGTCACAGAATGATATTATTATTTATTCTATGTATGAATATGAATTGTCATAATGTCAAATGATGATCTAATCAATCGAAGAATTGTGAGCGAAGTGAGAAAAATCTCAGTTGTTTGCTCCGAAATTAGTTTTTCTCAGAAAATTCTTACATTTCGGAACTGAACATGAAGTAAGAGATTAGTGAGTGAAGTAGAGAGTAGTGAGACTGCTTTTCATCCATAGACATAGATGTAACTCTCGAACGGAATGAGGTAGGTAGTTGAAATTCTCAGAGTAGTTTAGGGAGATGAATATCTCGGTTAAGTTCGTTATTGGGCAAAATTGGCCAGATTTAATTTGATTTCTTCCATGGTGCTTTTCTCATTCTCATGATTGCTCATTTAATCTTGATAAATAAACTATTATTTGAATTGAATTTTCTTTAGGATGCAGTTCTATTATATGAATACATTGATATAATTCCCAACTCTGAGAAACCAATACTTTCGGAGATATAATTTGTCTGTTTGAACTAGAGCGCCAGAAAGCTCCTGTCCACAGGGCTTGAACCCATTTTTTATATTTGTTGTTAGTTATTTGGTACCCATGTGTAACTAGATATTCCCTTTAAGAATACTTCAATTAGTTCAAACCCTGTGGACAGGAGCGTTGGCGCTCTTGTTGAAACTTTGACGAATCATATCTCCGAAAGTATTGGTGTCTCAGAGTTGGGAATGATCAATGGATTCTTATAATAAAACAAAATGTATCTAATAAAAAATAACTTCGCAAATATTGGTTTCTCTGTGTTGGGAATGATACAATGGATTCTCATTCAATTTATTTTATTTTGTGATGCAGTTCTATCATAAGAATCCATTGATATAATTCCCAACTCTGAGAAACCAATAGTTTCGGAGATATGATTCGTCAAAATTTGATCAAGAGCGTCAAAGCTCCTGTCCACAGGGCTTTCCCACTTTTTTGTACCATATTTTCTGACACTGGTTGTCACTCATACGTAAAAGTTGGATCCAAGTCCAAGATGACATGTGTGAACACAGATCAAACGATAATTCATAGATAAAATAATAAGAGCATTCTGTGAAAACATAGAAGTACGATTTATTATTGAAATTTTGAAAAATCATTTCTCTGAAAGTATTGGCTTGTTAGAGTTGAAAATTATATCGATGGATTCTTATGATAAAACTGCATCTTAAAAAAAAATTAATTTGAAATTTGTAAAGTACTAAAATTTTCTTTTTTCGTTACTCCAAAACCACGAATTGTTTCTGCCCAATAACGAACTTACCCGAGATATTTATCACCCAAACCTTCTCTGATAATTTCAACTGCCTAGTTTTATCTGTTCGAGAGTTATTGTAGAAACAAAATTTAAAAATAAAATTTTTTTTTTCTCCTCCGGGATGAAAAGTTCACTTTTAGTCCCTGTCACACGGGACAAAAGTACCCGATTCTCTCCCGGTGAGATGGCAAATGTGCGCATGCGGGTACTTTACTTTATCTCCCGGTTACCTAGCAACCGCGTGTTTATATCTCAAGTTGATGACAACTGAGTCAAAAAAAGGTTAATTATTTCAGTGAATACCGACATATATAATAAAAAAATTGGTTCAAGCACTGACGTGAAGTCAGAAGCTTTTGCGCGTATGTTCTATTGTCCATTCTTCTGTATTGGACACCCTTAATCGAATTTACCAAGGTTAATTATGTCGTCCATTCTCCTGTATTGGACACTTAATTCGAATTTACCATGGTAAATTTGAATTAAGAGTGTCCAATACAGGAGAATGGACAACATAATTTACCATGGTAAATTCGATTAAGAGTGTCCAATACAGAAGAATGGACAATAGAACATACGCGCAAAAGCTTCTGACTTCACGTCAGTGCTTGAACCAATTTTTTTTTTTATTTATAATATCATTTAAATTATTATTGTAGGACGTTACTTTGAAAGTTAAGCTATACTGACTTACAGTAAAAATATTATAAAGGAAAGAAGCGATTGGATAGTCAAACTATCATTTTAATAAAATGATGCATTTTTATTGTTCAAATAAAGATATTTTGTCAACTTACAAGAATTTCTTCATTCAATGGTATTTCAAAGAACTAATTACAGTTTTAAATATTTAATAAAAAAATGGAATAAATTTCATATACATATATAGATCCTATCGTATTCAAACTTATTGGAACTTGGTAGTAGAATTATGTTCTGAAGGCTCTCGCAAAATGTCAGCCATGTCGGATGAATAGTTTCTGATATCTAGAATTTTTTTTCAATGATTTCTTAAAAATTTTCTAGTGATACGATCCACACAAAATTTTGCAAGAACTTTCGCGTTGGCATTCTACAACTACTAACTAAGTTTGAATTGGATTGGTTCTATATTTTTCGAGTTATTGAGAAAATAACAATCAAATTTCAGATGAATATAACTCCAAAACCGTTTGACCGATTATGCCCATGAACAAACTCAAATGTCGCATTCAGATGCACAACCTAACCTGAAAATTTCAAATCGCTATCTCTTTCCTTTCTCAGGTTATAGTGACATGAAAAATATATTTTTAAATTTTCTAGCGATACGGTTCACACAAAATTCTACACACGTCTTCAAGTCGACATTCTACAACTAATTGGCAACCTTCAATTCGATTGAGTCTATATTTTTCAAGTTATCGAAGAAATAATATTCCAGGTGGGTATAACTCGGAAACCGTTAGACCGATTATGCCCAAAAACGAAATCAATTCTCCCTTTCGGATACGCAACCTACCCTGAAAATTGCAAGTCCCTATCTCCTTTCGTTCGAAAGTTATCGAGACAACGGTCACCCATCTACTGAACTCGCACAAGAATGCTCGAATCTCCAACAATATTTAACCGATCGTATTAAAACTTGAAACTTGGCAGTAGAGTTAGGTTATGAAGGCTCTTGCAAAATTATATCAATTTCAAACGAATAGTTACTGATATATAGAATTTTTTTTTTTTATTTTTAATGATTTATTAAAAATTTTCTACAATTGCTATCCTCACCAAATTTTGCAAACATTTTCGCGTTGGCATTCTACAACTAATAACCATGTTTGAATTCCATCGGTTCAGTATTTTTCGAGTTAATGAGGAACAAAAAACCACCAAATTTCAGAAAATTTCACATGGCTATAACTCTAAAACCGTTTGGCCGATTATGCTCATAAACAAAACTGAAATGTCGCGTTCTGGTGCACATCCTAACCTGAAAATTTCAAGCCGCTATCTCATTCCGTTCTCAAGTTATCGTGACAACAAAAACATTTTTTAATAATTTTTTTTAAATTTCCTAGCCATACGATTCGCACAAAATTTCACAAACGTGCTTAGGTTCATATTCTACAACTACCCACCAAGTTTCAATTTGATCGGATTTATATTGGTTGAAAACAAAATTATTACTCGGAAACCACTGGGCCGATTATGCCCATTAACGAACTTGTCCGTCGTATTGGGATGCGCCACCTACCCTGAAAATTTCAAGTCGCTAGCTCTTTTCGTTCTCAAGTTCTCGTGGCAACGGACGGCCGGACGGCCGGCCGGACAGAATCAAATTTGACCTCGAATTCTTCATTGGGGAGTCGAACTTAATCGTTTGAGACCATTTTCGTTAAAAAATTCGAAAGTTACAGACATTTGGGCAAAACTATAACGCGATGTTCCCCAGATCATACGCGCAAAAATGGATTTGATTAACTCTGATGAAAGTGAATTAGACGGAGAAGAAAAAAAATGTATACGCACCTAGGGAGAAAAGTAGGACATCCTCACCCGCGATTGTCACCCTCGCCTCCGGCTCGGGTGACAACCATTCGCGGGCGTGAATGTCCTACTTTTCTCCCTCGGTGCGTAATATACTATTTTTACACTTTACGGCAGCCCGATTAATACAAGACTTCGCATGCATATAAAGGTCATTATTATACGATTTGATGCTAAATTTCAGATAGATCGAGTGATCGGTTTCGGAAATATTCATAAAAAATGTTTTTACTAAAAACGGCACGTAACTCAGAAACCGCTAGGTGGATTTCGCCCGTTAACGAACTTGTCCGAGATTTTTACGCTCCAAACCTACCCTACAAACTTCAATCCTCTAACACCTTTCGTTCGAGTGTTATCGTGTTAACCGAGGGCCGGCCGGACCGACCGGACAGAATTGATTTCGACCATGGATTCTTGATCAGTGAGTCGAACCAAATCGTTTAAGACCATTTTCAGCCAAAAATTCGAAACTTACAGACATTTGGGCAAATTGAAACCACTCAGTTCCGGGGAAAAAGAGTGCCAAAAATTAGTATTGCCATTTAAAAAAATGGGTTCAAGCCCTGTGGACAGGAGCTTTCTGGCGCTCTAGTTCAAACAGACAAATTATATCTCCGAAAGTATTGGTTTCTCAGAGTTGGGAATTATATCAATGTATTCATATAATAGAACTGCATCCTAAAGGAAATTCAATTCAAATAATAGTTTATTTATCAAGATTAAATGAGCAATCATGAGAATGAGAAAAGCACCATGGAAGAAATCAAATTAAATCTGGCCAATTTTGCCCAATAACGAACTTAACCGAGATATTCATCTCCCTAAACTACTCTGAAAATTTCAACTACCTACCTCATTCCGTTCGAGAGTTATATCTATGTCTATGGATGAAAAGCAGTCTCACTACTCTCAGATCTCTTACTTCATGTTCAGTTCCGAAATGTAAGAATTTTCTGAGAAAAACTAATATCGGAGCAAACAACTGAGATTTAACTCACTTCGCTCACAATTCTTCGATTGATTAGTCTCAGGAACATCATTTGACATTATGACAATTCATATTCATACATAGAATAATATCATTCTGTGACAACGTTGAAATACGATTTATTATTGAAATTTTGAAAAATCATATCTGAGATTTTTCTCACTTCGCTCACAATTCTTCGATTGATTAGTCTCAGGAACATCATTTGACATTATGACAATTCATATTCATACATAGAATAATATTATTCTGTGACAACGTTGAAATACGATTTATTATTGAAATTTTGAAAAATCATATCTCCGAAAGTATTAGCTTGTTAGAGTAAAAAATGATATGAATGGATTCTTATGATAAAACTGCTTATTAAAAAAAAATTAATTTTGAATTTGTTTTGTAAAAAAAAAAATTTTTTTTATTACTCCGAAACCTTCTGTCCGATTTTACCCAGTAACGAACTTAGCCGAGATATTCATCCCCCAAACCTACTCTGAAAATTTCAACTCTCTAGCCCATTCCGTTCGAGAGTTATCGTGCCTACGGCCGGACGGCCGGCCGGACCGGCCGGCCGGACAGAATGAATTTCGACCACGGATTCTTGATCAGTGAGTCGAACCAAATCGTTTAAGACCATTTTCATCGAAATATTCGAAAATTACAGACATTTGGGCAAATTGATAAGCACTCAGTTCCGAGGAACTAGAGCGCCAAAAATTATCGATGATGTCATATCTCGCTGTATAATATTTTCTTACATCAAAAGAACGCAATTTAAAGTACTAATCAACCTGTCCCAGCATATTTACGACGACTCCCCTGTCTGTGATTTGCTGAATTTATTCCGAGTTACAGATCTGCACTGTTTATTGAACTGGATACCAAAGCCATAAGGAATGCTAAGTAATCATAAATGGCCAACTTATTTCTTTCACGGAATATTTTCTGAATAATGATTTGTCTTAAGTTTTTCGGCAATCGTCGAGGACAGACGTTTTTCCCAGAGCATTCACTAATTGAAGGATAAAAGAAGGGCATATTTCCGTTTTTGCATCTGAATCCCCGAACTTCCATCCTATAAAAATCCTATTTTGCTTTGATTTAGGGCGAAAGATTTCAGTAATGACGATATAAAAAGTTTCTCACTTTCGATTCGAGGCAGAAGAGACACAAAAACAGTAAAGACGCTTGCGGGGCCAGTAACATTTGCAGCTTCCTGTTACGTGGCTAATCCGGCTTTATCCCATTGCAATAATTAATCTTTTTCTGCAGTCCGTAACTTTTATGCGGTACCATATGCATATGGCAAGCACGGTAAATGCTACGAAGTTAGTTACATTAGATAAAAGTTGCCTATTTTACGGAACAACGAAACGTGAATATCATGAACCGTTTCCGTAATATACGAGGAAAACCTAAATGGCCCATTTCCATTGCCTTGCGCCTCTATTTCTAGGAATATAGAAATATGTCCAGGTAACTTTCTTCTCTGCTTTCAATTTGATTCAATCACAACCCACTATATCTACTAGCCTGGAAGATGATAAAATGGCAATGTGTTCTGTGATGGCAACACCGGAGACGTACGTTAGTTGAACGTTTGTTCGTTTGTTATTGTAAAAATGGACGATTACTTCTGATTCTAGAGTTAACCATTATTGTTTTTCGCCGGCATTTCGTGGTATTTTTTGTGTACAACGGTGTCAAATGTGAATTAATGCAATGCAGTGATCAATATGGTCGGATATTTATATGTTCTGTGATTAAACTGCAGGGTGTAAATAGTGAAATTTCCTTTGGATTATTTCTACTTATTGGAGATGAGTACATTTTAGTTGAGACTATAGACAACAAGATGGACTAGAAATATGAGTGAAATAGAACTTTCATTTCTTCCGATTTTATAAAACATTTTGATGACCTTTCTAATAATTGTTCAACAAAAATTGATACATCTGGATAGGAGATCAAGAAGCTCAAATAATCTATTTATTTTTATATACAGGGTGTAACTAAATAAGTGTAAAATATTTAAGGGGGTGTTTCCTCATCGAAAAAAAGATAGGATCTTTCATATAAAGAAACTTCATTGGAGCATCCCTTGTTAAGATACAGCCCCTTGAATGGGTTAAAGAAAAATTAGTTTAATAATTGTTTTCACAAGCACTAAAAAAGTCACAATATTGAAATTAATCTGATATTTTCTAATACCAAAAAGAAACTTAGCCAGTAATTTATTTGGTTTATCCCATGGTAATAATAAATCCAGATCGCATTTATGACGATGTATCTCTGTAGTTGTTCGTAAAATAATGTTTTGCTGCGATCTGGTTTATTTTGGGCAAAAAATTCACGAAACATTTTTTGTTTAGAATGAAACAGGTTATCGGAAATACATTTTAAAATGGTAAACAAATAATAAGACAAAAAGTTACATTGGAAATACATTTTAGGGGTTGCGTTTTCCACCCCTTACAACGATGGGAAAACCAAATAAATTACTGGCTAAGTGTCTTTTTGGTATTAGAAAATATCAGGTTCATTTCAATATTGTGACATTTTTAGTGCTTGTGAAAAAAATTATTAAATAAATTTTCTGTACCCCCTTTAAGGGGCTGTATCCTAACAAGGGATGCTCCAATGAAGTTTCTTTATATGAAAGATCCTATCTTTTTTTCGATGAGGAATCACCCCCTTAAATATTTTACACTTATTTAGTTACACCCTGTATATGTATTCAATTTCCAAAAGTCTGCATATGTAGATGCTTCAGTTGAAATCAATAAGGACCTTATTATTCATCTTAAATTACTCATTAAAAATGTTCAGATTTTATGCAGTGATTTGAAATGGATTCTTCCTTTCGATCTTACCTTTACCCGAGCAGATGGTCTCAACCTCAGATCAATAAGTAAACATTTCCCACTACAGAAATATAATTAATGGGGATTCAGATTCGGAATTTATCAATTTGTTTTATCAACATTTTTACACAGTTCAGATCAAAAAATAATTTTTTCTACAAACGTCAAAAAATGACAAGGTTCGCGCATTGAAAACAATATGCGAAGTGACCCTTTTTTTCATTTTCCTTCGTTACCATGACATCGTGCGCGAAGTAGTGTGCGAAGTAGTTACTTCGCACACTGCATGTAAACTATATGGAGTTTTTATATTTTAACCTTTATGTTCCTCAATTAAACAAACAAATGCCATTTTATTTTCATAGTTACAGTATTTACTTGATTTGGAAAAACATTTTAAGCCAGTTCAATACTATTTTTGCGCGCGTGTTCCGCAAGGAACAGCGTGCTATCATTTCGTCACAATGTCTGTATTTTTCGAATTTTTTTTCGAAAATGGTCTCAAACGATTAGGTTCGACTTCCTGATGAAGAATTCGAGGTCAAATTCAATTCTGTCCGTCCGGTCCGGCCGGCCGGCCGGCCGTTAGCACGATAACTCTCGAACGGAACGACTTAGAGCGTTGAAATTTGCAGGGTAGTTTTGTAGCATAAATATCTCGGACAAGTTCGTTAACGGGCGAAATCCACCGAGCGGTTTCGGAGTTACGGCCCTTTTTAGTCAAAAAGTTTTTAATGAATATTTCCGGAACCAATCACTCGATCTTTCTGAAATTTGGCACCAAATTGTAGAATCATGACCTTTATATGCCTGCGAAGTTTTGTTTTGATCGGACGGCCCTAAAGGGGCAAAAAAAAATTTCAAAAATTTTAAAATTTTGTTTTCAGGATAACTCGAAAAATACTAATCTGATCAAATTGAAACTCAGTAGTTAGATGCAAAAGACCAATGCAAACACTTTTGCAAAATTTCGTGAAGATCACGTGACATGAAAAAAATAAAATAATTACTACTATTTTGCGGGAAACTTTGCTTAAAATGCCGAAACCTATTTTTTTGAGGTTCATGCTGCGCTTTCCGGGCATTTTTCGTTGTGCGCATGGGCAGATGAGAAGTCATTTAACTGCTGTAGTTTTCGTCAGAGAGGATTGGGGTTTTGGGGTGGCGGATGCTATTCCTCCATAGAATCCAGATCCCTGATGGGGGTCTGCGCATGCGTAGATTAAAGATGCGATATCTTCCGAACCACTAGTGTTGGAGAATCGGAGTTTTTTGTAAGGTGTGTTATTTTGAAAGGATTTTTAGCCGCGAGTAGATTGCGCATGCGCAGAAAAGAAGTGACTGTTTTTGGGTTGGATGGGTTATGTTGGGAGTGCTGAGTCGATATTGTGAGGTTTTAAAAGAATATTCATAGCAATTCAGTGCTCGGACACTAGTCAGTTTGGGGGAAATACCGTTGTTTCCGAGTTGAAGTGTGCATTCCGTGGCCCTGGGGCCAATTTTGAAATTGATGTTACCCCTTACGGGCATTTTTCGTTATGCGCATGAGCAGACCATCAGTGATTTAACTGCTGAAGTTTTTGTCAGAGAGGATTGGGGTTTTGGGGTGGCGGATGCTATTCCTCTACAGAATCCCCTGGTGAGGGTCTGCGCATGCGTGGATTCAAGAGGCGATATCTCCTGAACCACTACTGTTGGAGAATCGGAGTTTTTTGTAAGGTGTGTGATTTTGGGAGGACTTTCAGCCGCAAGTAGATTGCGCATGCGCAGAAGAGAAGTGACTGTTTTTGGGTTGTATGGGTTATGTTGGGAGTGCTGACCCGATATTGTGAGGTTTTGAAAGAATATTCATGGCAATTCAGTGCAAGGACAAGTCAGATTGGGGGATGTAGCGTTGTTTCCGAGTTAAAGTGTCCGTATCGTGGCCCTGGGGCTAATTTCGAAATTGATGTTACCCCTTACGGGCATTTTTCGTTATGCGCATGAGCAGACCATCAGTGATTTAACTGCTGGTGCTTTCGCCAGAGAGGATTGGGATTTTGGGGTGGCGGATGCTATTCCTCTATAGAATCTCCTGGTGAGGGTTTTGGCATGCGTGGATTCAAGAAGCGATATCTCCTGAACCACTAGTGTTGGAGAATCGGAGTTTTTTGTGAGGTGTGTAATTTTGGGAGGACTTGCAGCCACGAGTATAATGCGCT
Source organism: Halyzia sedecimguttata (assembly GCA_937662695.2). Taxonomy (NCBI): domain Eukaryota; kingdom Metazoa; phylum Arthropoda; class Insecta; order Coleoptera; family Coccinellidae; genus Halyzia; species Halyzia sedecimguttata. The sequence goes on from OW569414.2 coordinate 71,871,173, forward strand.
TGCGCAGATGAGAAGTGAATGGTTTTGGGTTGTTTGGGTTATGTTGGAAGTAATGAGCCGATATTGTGAGGTCTTAAAAGAATATTCATGTCAATTCAGTGCATGGTCACAAGTCAGTTTGGGGGAAATAGCGTTGTTTCCAACTTGAAATGTCTGTATGGTGGCCCTGAGGCGAATTTATAAATAACTATATTCATTAGATCTATATTAAAATACGTTCGGATTTGGAGAAGAGGCAATTGCGTTCCAAACGGAGGTCCCACAACCGCATTTTTTTTCAATCTACGGTAAAGCTAACAGCCAAACTGTATTGATAGCTATATTTGTTAAAGGAACTTGAAAAAAAAAAAAAAAGCACTGACGTGTAGTCAGTACTCTTTGGCGCGCGTGTTCACGGTGGCTAATTTGAATTGAATGATGAGTACTTCAAGCTCAGTGGATAGAGCGAGCCGAAGATCTACCCAAAGGATAGTGGACACCATTCACTGTCGGTTCAAAAATTAACAGTGCTGTATCTAAGCTGCCATCAGGATAGATTAACAAAGTTGGAAAAGAACACAAGTGACTCTCCTTAGTCGCACAAGCTCCTAGAAGATTTGGGAGGGTCAGTATAATCCTAATCATGTTAATCGCACGCGCGCAAAAGCAGATTGACTTAACAATGAAAGAAAAAGTGTAAAAAGTCAATCTGCTTTGGCGCGCGTGCGATTAACATGATTAGGATTATACTGACCCTCCCAAATCTTCTAGGAGCTTGTGCGACTAAGGAGAGTCACTTGTGTTCTTTTCCAACTTTGTTAATCTATCCTGATGGCAGCTTAGATACAGCACTGTTAATTTTTGAACCGACAGTGAATGGTGTCCACTATCCTTTGGGTAGATCTTCGGCTCGCTCTATCCACTGAGCTTGAAGTACTCATCATTCAATTCAAATTAGCCACCGTGAACACGCGCGCCAAAGAGTACTGACTACACGTCAGTGCTTTTTTTTTTTTTCATATTAAGCTATGCATATTACATATTTTAGAACAATATTTTTGGCGTTTGTAGAAAAAATTTTGTTTGAATCTCATGCGCGAAATACTTTGGTGATCTCGACTATTTTTTTAACTCGGCTGCGCCTCGTTAAAAAAATCAGTTCTCGATCACCAAAGTAGCATTTCGCGCACTAGATACAAAAATAACTATTATGTGAATTTACTCTTTGTAGCATTGAATTGATATTCTGAATTCACATAGACTTGTAGCATCCCATAACTGTCTAATCGTCCTGAAAATTTACTCACTTGCTAATTTTGGGTTGTAGATAACGAATCTGAAGTTGAAAATCCGTGCTCTCTTCTAGTTTTTTTTTTAAATCCCAAAGTGTCCAAAATCACAACACTTCAACTCGTAATTACGTTTTAAACTGTTTTATCGGTAAATATTCATCATAAATAAGATCTTATTGTAGTCCTCATCATTTTTCGACAGTAAATAATTTGAAAAATGATTAAATAGTCGAAATTTCATCAAAATCCAGCGCTACCGCATTGAAGGAGTATGCCTCTAAGTGACGATTAATTGAGACGTTGTCAGACTGTGTTCCAGGCTATCTCTATAGTGGGCTGTGATAAAAATATGTCCAGGTAACTTTCTTCAATGCTTTCAATTTGCTTCAATGTGATGTGCTATGATTTTCAATACGATGTTTCGTTCTTCCGAGGACATCCTCAAGTCTATTCTTTTGGCGCTCTTGTTCCCCGGAACAGACTCACTGATGAAGAATCCGTGGTACAAAATCATTAATGTCCGGCCGTTCCAGCCGTTAACTCACGAACGGAAACAGCTAGGCCGTTGTATTTCTCGGTAAAGTTCGTTATTGGACAAAATCAGCCTGCGGGTTTCGGAGTAACGAAAAAAAATATTTTTTTTACATTACAAATTTCAATTTTTTTTTAAGATGCACTTTGGTCATAAGAATCCATTGATATAATTTTCAAGTCTAACAAGCTAATACTTTCGGAGTTATGATTTTTCAAAATTTCAATGATAAATCGTAATTCTACGGTTTCACAGGATGCTGCTGTAATAAAAAATTAACGTCCGTATTTATATCTATGAATTTCATGATCTGTGTTCATACATGTCATCTCATCTACCGATAAGAGACATGTTATATTCATTTCTGGTTCTATTCAAAATTTGTTACGACTCATGATATAAAATACCTCCTGTTCTTGAAAACAATGTATGATTGAATGCAAAATGACCAATGAAATAACCTCAGCTATCATATAATTATGAAAATTTCAATTGATATAATATAATTTTCGTACTTCCGGGCCTAAAGTGACAACTTCACTCCCTTGTGACAGGTACTAAAGTGTCACTTTTAATCCCTCCGGGATTAAATATTGACGAAACTCCCGGAACGATTAAATCACAAACAAACGAATGTAAGGGATATTTTATTGAAAAATATAATTAATTAGAATGGTAATTAACGTTAATATTCAAATTAATATTGTGACAGTTCGTCATATTGACCAGTCTTTCCTGGGTTAATGCAGCAGGTAACTGACGAGTAACAGATAGGTCCTTTTCATATTGAACTGGTGTTTGTTTCGAAGATCCTGCGGAAACAGGAAGCGAGAATGAGGACTGTGGCATAACTATAGTGGACGAATCGGCGACTTGACCAAATATTTTATAGGAAATTTTTTGTTTATTTTTAATAGACGATTCAATATATCCCTCGGCCACGTTGGAGGATTTCCATCCTCCATGTCTCTTCAGCACGTCTATTGTTGCTCCCGAATCAGCTAACAAAGACGCAGATGTGCGTCTAAAACAATGTCCCGTATAAGACGTCACATTTTCTAATTTCAAGAAAGCTGCTATTTGCCGTGGAAATGTACCAAACATGTTTTTTCCTACTACTCGCGTAGTACATTCTTTGTTGATGTATTGAACAAAAAATTTTGAATGAGGTGTCCCTGTCTTTCGCAATGCCACATATTTTCGAAATATCGCCACAAAACTGATGGCACTGTTTTCTGAATTTTTGATCACAAAATTTCGGTCAATTTTATTTTTGGTGTTTCTAATCGCAATTAGGAAGGAATCGCCCAAATCTCTCACATCGTCGATTTCTAAATCAACCAACTCTTTTCCACGACAAGCTCCCGCAAAGCCCAAAATAAGTGCAACCTACAAAAAAATTGATTTCTTAAAATTTCTGAATATAAACACATTTCCAAATTTACCTTAAGCATTAAATATTTATCATCCGGAGCCTCCCGTAAGAACTGATCTACCTGCTCAGACGTGAGAATTCTTGACTTCTTTGGCTTAAATCCCTCATTTCTTCTCTTCAAAAAAGCTAATAATTTTGGAAATTTACTTATATCAATATCTTCTCTAATGTTAATAACCGATTTCAGCATTGAGTAATGTGCCCAGAGAGTTGTGGCACAAACCGCTTTTGATTTATCATTGAAGTAGACTAACAGCGCATTTTCAGTAGGTTGTCTCACATTTTTTAAGCGGCACCACTTTTTAAAAGCATCGTACTGCTGCTCGTATAGTTTTCTAGATTTCGGTGGTAACAATTCTTCACCTACTTCGGCTGCTCTTTTATCAATATCAGATACACCTTCTTCACTCATGATACCAATAATTATCAATAACAATGTTTCTTTACAATGACACTAGTAATGACAATGTTTCTAAATTATAATTGTCACAACGCAATGTTACTATGGTAACTTATTTTAAAGACAGTTTATTAAATGAGTTGAAGAGAGAAAAAACTGATTGAAATTATTGAAATAATTAATAAAATCATACCGGAAGTACGAAAAGTATCGTATATACCTTGCGACTGAAGTACATTTAATCCTTCAGGTAAATTATGGCCCTCCCTGCGGTCGGGCCATAAACTTTACCTTCAGGATTAAATGTACTACTTCAGTCCCGCGGTATATAATATACTATTTCAGCGTAGATTTGAGGAATGAATATCTCGAATAAGTTAATTATTGGGTAGAATTGGTCTGGTGGTTCAGATTAATAATTTTTGGAACACTTGTTTTTTTATATGAGTTTAATTTCTTTTATGATGTAGTTCTACCATAGGAATCCATTGATATCATTCCCAACTCTGAGAAACCAATACTTTCGGAGATATTTTTTGTCAAAGTTTGAACAAGAGCGCCAAAGCTCCTGTCCACAGGGCTTTCCCACAATTTTTCGAATGCGGACCTCTATTTCGTATGAATTTATCGTATCCTGAAAGTACTTGAGACGTAATTTTATGATATTTTACGAATTTCAATTCCAATGGAATACCTACATATTATGTCAGATTCAAAAATTATGTGACCTTAGACGATTCTCTCATTACTCAAGTCATTAAAATGGAACGAAATGTATTCATATCTTATAAAAGCGGAGAAAACTTTCTAAATCGATGGTTAATTTGATTAAGAGTGTCGAATAGAGGTGAATAGACAATAGAACATGCTCGCAAAAGCTTTTGACTTCACGCTAGTTCTTTAACCAATTTTTTTAGTAATAAAGAGTCCTATACAATGTTTTTATGTCGAAAAGTATTGAATACATATTATATATTTCTATTTAAGTACCGTAATGTATAATTCCCGCATTGTTTCTAGTTATATTTTTGTTTTGTGGTAGTCAGCACTGACATTCGATCCTATCAAATTTCATCACACAATTGTCAATCCTTACATAGTATAAAACAAAGTCGCTTCCCGCTGTCTGTCTGTCCCTATGTATGCTTAGATCTATAAAACTACGTGAAGGATTTTGATGAGGTTTTTTTTTAATAGATGGAGTGATTCAATAGGAAGGTTTATATGTATAATACATTTATAATATATTAGATAAACACTGATAATTTTAGAGGTTTCTAATGTGATGTCTTAAATAAACACATTTTTTTGCGCTTACATTTCAAACGCTGGCTGAACCCTACGAGATAGATCAAAATGATGTAGGACAGTATGGTACACCCACAATAACCAATTTTTATCCTCTTCATTCTACGAGAAATAATGGCTTGATTACGAAGCGATTTTAAGCAATACAACATTGATCCTGATCCATTTAAGTACCTTAAATGCATCGTGCATTTAATATTGATCAATATGGCCCTTTATAGCATGTACTTTAAATGAATATTTTCGAAGATATTCCAGATTTAAAATGCAGGGACATAGCGGTTGCGGTGGTGCCGACCGGGGGGCCGGCACAGCCAGGATAGGGATAGAAATCGAATACAGAGAGCCAGAGAATCATCTGTAGAGCGTGAGGCTCGCCTCAGCCAGGATAGATGTATTGATTCCCCGAATTCCTCTGATACCATCAGATATACTGATCCAGTTTAAACGCCTACAATTTCCGGTAAAGATATATTTTGCAATGACCATTAATAAATCGCAGGA